>JALAZF010000032.1:13637500-16037500 GCA_022829125.1 Lathyrus tuberosus
AAAAGCTTTCAACTAGCTCTGACATTTTATTGTCCGGCTCTTTGTCATCAAATTTGATGTGTATTGACTCTTCAACCATTTTGGTTTCAAGTTATACACCTTGTATGCCTTTAAGCGTTCAGATTATCCTAAGAAGTTACCCTTTTGAACTTTGGCATCAACTTTCTTTAGATAGACTTTGTTGTGTAAGATATAACACATACATCCAAACTGATGAAAATAAGAAATACATGGCTTTCTTCCTTTGAAAAGATCATATGAAGTATTGTTCAAAATAGGTCTAATATAAATTCTATTCTGAACATAACATGCTATGTTTACAGCTTCTACCCACAAGTACTTAGGTAAATTATTTTTGTGAATCATGGTTCTAGACATTTCTTGTAAAGATCTGTTCTTTCTCTCTACAACTCTATTTTGTTGTGGAGATTTAGGAGAAGATAACTCATGGAGAATTTCATGTTTTTTCACAAAATTTTGGAAATGGCTCATTTTCAAATTCTTCTCCATGATCACTTTTGACTTTTATCATTTTCTATTATTTTTAATTTTCTACTTGTATACAGAAGATGCTAAACACATCATATGACTCATCTTTAGTTCTAAGGAATTTAACACAAGTCTATCTGCTATAGTCATAAACTATGAATAGTCCATATTTCTTTCCATTGATTGATGCAGTACCAACTGGACCAAATAAGTCAATGTGAAGTAGTACTAAAGGTCCATAGGTAGAGACAATGTTCTTAGTTTTAAAAGAAGTTTTATTAGTTTTACCTACTTGGCATGTTCCACAAAGAGCATCTGAGTGATAATTAAATTATGGCAATCCTTTAACAAGTTTTAACTTGCAAAGTTTAGAGATTAATCTCTAGTTAGCATTACTTAACCTTCTGTGTCAGAGCCACTTTTCATCACTCACTAATAGAAGGTAAAGTACCTTCTGATCAGTCAATTCAAAGAAATTAATTATATAAACATTGCTTAACCTTCTGTGTCAGAGCCACTTTTCATCACTCACTAATAGAAGGTAAAGTACCTTCTGATCAGTCAATTCAAAGAAATTAATTATATAAACATTATTTTGTCTCCTACCTTTGAACACTATGGACTTGTCAGACTCATTCATAACTATACAATTGTTCTTATTAAACAAAACTTCATAACCACTATCACAAAATTGATTGATGCTAAGTAGGTTATATTTTAATCCATCTAATATTATTAATAGAGATAGAGGAATTATCAATAGTACCCGTACCAATTATTATTCCTTTCTAGTTTCATCCAAATCCCAAAATTCATCCGTCTTTAAGAGGTAGGGTTTTGAACATATGCTTTTCTCCTGTCATATGTCATTAGCAGCCATTGTTCAAGTACCAAGGCTGCCACCTTGATTCACCCTTGAAGCATATCTGTTGAAAAACAATTTCATATTTAGGTACCCATAGTATTATGGGTTCTTTGGGGTTAGTTCTGACAAGCTTTTTCTTATTTAGTACCTTAGCTTTCATATAGTAAGGATTAGGATTATTCAAGACTTTTGGTTTATAAGGTTGATGTTTTAAATCAATCTTAGCCTTTGGTTGAGAACCTTCTAGAACCTTAGACTCTAATGTCTTAGATTCTGGTTTCTTCAGAACCTTTGACTTTAAAGTTTTTGGTTATAGTTTCTTCAGAACATTTGACTTCGAAGTATCAGGTTCTAATTCCTTCATAACCTTTGACTCTACAGTTTTGGGTTCAGCAGGTACAAAATAGGAATCTATCCCTTTCTGAGCAGGGCTTGAAGAAGAAGGTTATATTAGTTTAATCAAGGTTCCAAACCTTGGATTTAAAGGTTTTTTAGAATAACAAAGACCCACTCCTTTGCTCCTACTTACACCATAAATCATAGATGCGAGTTTGGTCTTGTTAAAGCCAGGTATGATAAACTCCTGAAGAGCCATTTCATGCTCATCAAGAGGTTTATTAGACATTTATTTTACTAGAGTTATATGATCTCTTTCTAAATCTTAATTTTTATTTTTATAAGATTTTAATTCATCTTTTAATAGATCATATTTCTTTTTCAATATTTTCATATGACTGACTTTTTTCTGACAACAAATCATAAGTGTTAGAAAAAGATTTTAGTTCTGCATATAATCTCTAGTTTTGATGATAACTGTTGATATTTGTAAATATATATAGTGTTAAGAATATTTATATATAGAATAGTCCCACATCGACTATATCATGTAATTAGTTATAATCTATCTATATATAATAATGTCTCCGTAGTGCTTTTCAAAACACACGGTTTATTCATATGTCTCTTAGTCTCTTGTATTTCAACATGGTATCTAGAGCCTGCTAAGAGGCAATTCTTTTTTCGTCGTGTTTTACCCGGTTGACCCACTGTCTTCCGGTGAGAAATTTATTTTTTAATTTTTTTTTGCAAACCGTGTTGTCACTCCGATTTGCCTCTCACTTTTCAAAATTCTCCGATAACCACCATGCCGCCGTTACTGTTCCAGCGACGTTTTGGAAAGCCGACCCCACCATCAGTTTTCAATATTCTCCGGTCATAACTGCATAGCCACCGTCCACCTCCATCGCTACTATTCACGGTGACCTTTCGACAAACTTTTTCATAGGAAGAAACCTCCACACACACCACCTCAGTCTCCGCGCGTAGGCATCACGCGCCGCCACCTAAACCGCACGTGAGAGCACGTCCGGTGGCCGATCGCGTGATATTTTCTCTCTTCAGATACTCATGGTTACTCCTCAGAACTTTACGCCAAACTACGATGACTTCCTCAAGTGGTATCAGAATTATCAGAACTAATCATCTACAGCCACGATAACACTCACTGGTAATTCATCTGTTTACCTCTCTCAATCATCTCCTCTTCGACCTTGGGTCCTTGATTCTGGTGCGTCTGATCATGTTACTGGTAATGAAAATCTTTTCTCTTCCTTCTCTACCTCTGGTTTGTTACCTACTATAACTTCTGCCAATGGTTCTCAAACCCGATCCGAAGGGATTAGTACTGTTCAAATTCTACCTTATCTCTCTGTTACTTCTGTCCTCTATGTACCTAATTGTCCATTTAATTTACTTTCAGTCAGTCCTTTAACTCGTTCTCTTGATTGTAGTATCACCTTCACTAACAATAATGTTGCCCTGCAGGATCGGAGTTCGGGACGGACGATTGGCGTCAGATATGAGTCTCAAGGCCTTTATTACCTCTCATTGTCATCTCAGACATGCTCACCCAAAGATTCTCCACTCACTATCCATGCTCAGTTAGGTCATCCCAGTCTTTCTAAATTACATAAGTTTGTGCCAAATTTATCGAAGGTATCTAATTTACATTGTGAGTCGTGCCAGTTAGGGAAACACACTCGTAGTCAATTTCCTAATCGAGTCAACAAACGAGCTTCGTCCCCTTTTGCTTTAGTTCACACCGATGTTTGGGGTCCCTCGCTTACTATCTCTACTCTTGAGTCTAGGTATTTTGTCACCTTTATTGATGATTTTCATGTTGCACGTGGTTATTTTTAATGAAGAATAAATCTGAATTATTTTCTATTTTTGAATAATTTTATCGAGAAATAAGAACTCATTTCGGTGTGTCTATCCATACCTTAATAAGTGACAATGCCAGTGAATATTTATCCCAACAATTTCAAAATTTTATGTCACACAATGGTATTCTCCATCAAACATCTTGCCCTCACACACTTCTCCATGGTAATGTTCCACTTCGGTTTTGGGGGGATGATGTGTTAACGACATGGTACCTTATAAATCGTATGCCCTCATCTGTCCTTAACAATAAAATCCCTCATTCAATCATTTTTCCCAATTCCCCACTTCACCCAATTCCTCCCCGAGTCTTCGGGTCCACATGTTTTGCACACAATCACTCCCCTGGTCTTGATAAACTATCAGCTCAATCACTAAAGTGTGTCTTTCTTGATTATCAGCGATCCCAAAAAGGTTATCGTTGTTATTCACATACTCTACAACGATACCTCATATCGGCCGATGTTACCTTCTTCGATTCTGTTTCATATTTCGAGTCCAGCCAAGCAACTCCGTAACCCCTTCAGGAAAGTATTCCCACACCTCTTCCAGAAGTCCCATTTGTCATTATCCCCCATCATTCTAGGGAACCTGACCCACTAGATACCCCTAAGGTTGACCCCCCCCACTCCTCGCCCACTTCAAACATATCAGCGTCGTCACCCAACGTCTGTCATACCTGTCCCTAAAGTCGTATCTGTCCCTAAAATCGTACCTGTCCCTGAAGTCGTACCTATCCCTGAGGTCACTACGAACTCTCCTCCGACACTCTCGCCATCACCGGATCTGATCCTGCAACCCGAGTCTGATCTTCCGATTGCCCTTCGAAAAGGTATACGTCAAACACGAAATCCTTCTCCACATTATATAGATTTATGTTATCATCGTCTTTCCCCTTTGCAGTATACTTGTTTGTCTTCTTTGTCTTCTGTTTCTATTCCTAAAACTCCAGGTGAAGCATTATTTCACCCTGAGTGGAGGCAAGCAATGATTGATGAAATGAGTGCTCTTCAAATTAGTGGTACTTGGGAACTGGTTCCTCTACCCCATGGGAAATCTTTAGTAGGTTGTCGTTGGCTTTATACAGTGAAGGTTGGTCCAGATGGTAAGATTGATCGATTTAAACCTCGCTTGGTAGCCAAAGGATACACTCAGATTTTTGTGTTGGATTATAGTGATACCTTTTTACCTGTAGCCAAGATGGCATATGTTAGACTTCTTCTAGACATTGCAACCATTCGACATTGGTCACTTCATCAACTTGACATCAAAAATGCATTCTTACATGGTGATCTTGAAGAGGAAGTATATATGGAGCAACCACCTGGGTTTGTTGCTCAAGGGGAGTCATCGAATATGGTTTGTAGGCTACACATGTTTCTTTATGGTCTTAAGTAATCTCCGAGCGCTTGGTTTGGCAGATTTAGCACTGTAGTACAACATTTTGGTATGATCCGTAGTGACGCTGACCATTCTATTTTTTTATCATCACTCACCCCAAGGGTGTATTTATCTTATTGTGTATGTAGATGACATTGTCATAACTGGTAGTGATTAGCAGGGAATATCCAATTGAAACAACATCTCTCAAAACAATTTCAGACAAAATATCTTGGCAAACTCCGCTATTTCTTGGGTATTGAAGTAGCCCAATCTAAAGATGGTTTGGTGATTTCTCAGCGGAAATATGCTATGGATATTTTGGAAGAAACAAGTTTGTTAAATGCTAAACTAGTGGATACTCCTATGGATCCAAGTGTTAAACTTCTGCCCAATCAGGGGGAGCCTTTATCTGACTCAGGAAGGTATAGGAGATTGGTTGGAAAGTTGAATTATCTCACAGTCACTCGTCTGGATATTTCTTTTACAGTCAGTGTGCTAAGCCAGTTCTAAAATTCCCCTTGTCAGGAACACATGGATGTTGTTATCTGGATTTTGAGATACATAAAATGTGCTCTAGGAAAAGGACTTGTGTATGAGGATAAAGGACATACCCAGATAGTTGGATACTCCAATGCTGATTGGGTAGGGTCACCCATTGATAGACAATCCATCTCTGGGTATTGTGTACTTGTTGGAGGAAATCTTATATCCTGGAAAAGTAAGAAACAAAATGTAGTTGCAAGATCAAGTGCCGAGGCAGGGTATAGAGCCATGGCAATGGCAACATGTGAACTTATTTGGTTAAAACAGTTGCTCAAGGAACTTCAAATTGAAGAAGCAAGACCAATGACACTTATTTGTGATAATCAAGCTGCATTGCACATTGCTTCAAATCCAGTCTTCCATGAGAGGACCAAACATATTGAGATAGATGGTCACTTTGTCAGAGAGAAGATCGAGTCAGGCGACATCGTCACAAGCTTTGTCAACTCTAATGATCAATTGGCATATGTGTTTACAAAATCCCTACGAATCCCCAGAACTAATAATATATGTAACAAGCTTGGTGCATTTGACTTATATGCTCAAGCTTGAGGGGGAGTGTTGATAGTTGTAAATATATATAGTGTTAAGAATATTTGTATATAGAATAGTCCCACATCGACTATATCATGTAATTAGGTGTAACCTATCTATATATAATAATGTCTCCGTAGTGCTTTTCAAAACACACGGTTTATTCATATGTATCTTAGTCTCTTGTATTTCAACAATAACAATGCATATATTTTATATGTAACAATTTTGTACTCTAATATTTTCTGAAGTGTTCAGATATATAATTTGATATGATTGTGGATAGTTCTCTAAGAATATCATCAGAATCAATTCTGGTACGCCTCAAGAAATTACTTCGACCGCATCTGAAGAAACATCAACAGTTCTGATGAATGTTGAATGTCTCTGAAAAAGAAAGTTGCGTGCTTCTCAGATAAGCTTCGCTTCCAACTCTGGAGTCAAGGTTCTGGGTTCTGAATACACGTTCATTCTCTGCTGGTAATCAAGCTTCTGCCTCTGACATAATCGTTCTAATTAGACTTAAGTGAAGACAGCTTCTGACTCTGAGGACTCTGATACTTCTTGGAATCTTTATCCAAACGCAATATCTTCTGCACTCATCATCACTTCACATCAAAAGAATTCCATCAAAAAATAAGGTCAAGACAAAACTTGTGCTGAAAGTATTCGTACAATAGTACAATCCAAAATTGGAAATAACTGATTGTGTGCCAAAGTTGTTAAGGAATGGTTATGAAACTTTACTACTCCTTGTCTCCCACAATCTTCAGATCACCGTTATGACAGCTGGCACTAATAGTGACATTTGTACCCTCCAACGTTCTACCATTTGAGCCTATATAAAAGAGTCACTACTTCATTGCAAAAACAACGAACAATATTGCAAGAGTGAAACCACAAATTCTCAAAATCCTATCAAGAGAGTGTAGATCATTTTTTGTGACGCGACCACTACCACTTTTTGTGCTACTTTCTGACTTCTGTATTTATCCTATGAAGCTTAAAAGGAAGGGGAAGATATCTCAAACTAACTCTGTGGCAAGTGTTTTCCCTACAAATGCTAAGAGATCTGGAATCGGGGGTTGGTTATACAAAGGGAAGCTGTTAACACCTAATGAATATATAGTAATCTATATGAACCTTTATTTGCATATATTTCTATTGTTGTATTGCTTGGTTGCTTAAATTCATTTACTGTTGAATAGGGAAAGTTTCTCCCTTGTGAAGGCTGAGGAAATATTTTTGTTGTTTTTGGGATTTCTATTGTTTTGGGAAGGTACTGTACCTAAAGTTTTTTTAGTGTGCTCGCTAAGATTTCACAATCTTATGCCTACATATTCCCGTAAAGAGATTTTGGGAAATCAGAGAAATCCTAGTTCCTCCTATTATATGGGAGGAGAAAGTTTGGTGTCTTGTTCAAAGCCCAAGATTGAAGCTAAAAGAGTGTTGTGTCTTGTTCAAAGCCCAAGATTGAAGGTAAAAGAGTGTTTTGTGTCTTGTTCAAAGCCCAAGATTGAAGCTACAAGAGTGACTGAGAGAGAATTTGTCATCTCTAAAGTGAGATATCTAACCTATTCATCACAAACATTGAGGAATTGATTATAAGGGAAGTTGCTTTAACTGAGATATGTGGAATCCAGCAATGCCACATCTTTCTTTATAAGTCTCTGCATACTAAGAGAGGGACATTGAAATGGATGTGTAGAATCTAGAGGCTTGCCACTTACACCACTTAGATGAAAGAGAAATTTTAGCCAGGATAAACCAACTCTTGCTAGGGATTGAAGCAGAGTTGACTTATCAGATGCCATGAGGTTCTGATATTTTTTGGGTATTTGTTGGTGATAATCTGACTCTAGCTGGGGATTTTAAAGATGAAAGCCACACCTTGTCGGGGATCAGGAGAGACTTAAAAGGATAAGTCTGAATGTCCTGTAGGTTTTGAATCTCTAGGGGACTGGAGTATAGATGACTAAGATCTATTTTATGCTTTTAGGAAGCATGAGGGTCCTCGTATGAAGCCTAAGAGGAGGCTAGGGATGCTTCAGGAAGCCTGTGGGTCCTTGTATGAAGTCCAAGAGGAGACTATGGGAACTTCTAAGAATCCTGTGGGTCCAAGCCTAAGAAAAGTTCAAGAAAGGTTTCACCGGGAAATAATCCTCTCTTTGTTGAACAATTTTAAGGTTTGAAGAAATTCAGAAGAGGTTTCACCGGGAATTAATCCTCTCCAGGGAAATGAATTTCTTTGTATAAGAATAAACTAGTTGATTGAACTGAGTCATAAGTATCCTATTATTTGACAAAAGTGTGAACTGAGGATGACCTTAACTATTAAGGGAACCCTAAATAGATAAGCACAGGTATACATATACAGGTATATGAACAAGCATATAAATAAGTATGAATTGAATTTAAAAGGTGGTGGGTCTTATTCTTTGGATAGAGGCCCAAGTGTATTGTGATTGAATGTATTGATTATCACTTTATGATTAAGGTTTTGAGAAATTGAAGAAAATTTTGATAAAACTTTGAGTTTGAATTTGAATTAAAAAAAAGGGTTTGGGGCTTATAACTCAAAGAGAGGCCCAAGTGGTCCAAGAGCAGTTTCACCGGGAATAATGCTCCTCTTAGTACCACTATATTTGATTTGAATCTTATTGTTTTTATTATTAAAAAGGGGAAAGGATGTGACTTATACCTTATCTAAGAGGCCCAAGTTAATTTATTTTGAATGAAAGAATGAAATAATAGTATTCGGTCTTAGACTCGGGGAGAGGCCCAATTGTTTTCAAGCAGTTCAAAACAGACAGATGATTTTGAAAATAGAGGTATGGGGATTACAACTCAAGGAGAGGCCCATGGAGGTTGTTTATTGTTTAAAACAAAGTTTATGTACAAAAGATTGGGGCTTATACTCAAGGAGAGGCTCAGATGATTTATTTGAAAACACTGATCGCACTGCGATACCGAAAGACGTTGTGGGACTTATACTATAGTAGAGGCCCAAAAATTATTTATGTACTTAGGGGGGTTGGGTCTTACACTCTAATAGAGACCCATGAGTGTTGAAATAAAGTTTGAAAGATTGAATCCAAACAAAACCCTAATTTTATATTTTTTAAAGATATTTTTTTCAAAGAAATTCAATAAAAAATGATAAAATTATCAAATTAAATCATTAATCACGTTATAAACAATTATTAAAGTTTATGAAAATATTATTTTATTCACATGAATATTTAAAATCATTTTGGTTTTAAAAATCAAGTAAAAGAAATCATTTTAAAAGCATTTATAACAATTAAAAATAATATTTTTTAAATATATTAAAAATATATCAAATAAAATATTTTTGTGATTTTTTTTAGTGAATAAAATATTTTAATACGTGAGTGATATTTGTACAAAAAATCATTTTAAAATAATTAAAATTGATTAACAAAAATAATTATTGAAAATAATATCAAAATATCAAAAAAATAGAAAAAATGGGAAAAATGGGAAAAATGGCATGGGTGGGATTTTAACCCACGCCCTCCAACACAAACACACGCTGCTACCAATGGGGTGGTGATACATCCGTGTATCAAAACCACCCCATAAATACATATGGGTAACTTGTTTCTAGGCCTGGCCATGGCGCCATGGCCCGACCCTTGCCCAAGGGAAGCCAGATTTTTTGCCTTTGCAAGAAGGCCATAACTTTCTTATTTCTCCATGAAAATGGATGAAATAAAGATGGATCCTACCTAGAATTTCATGAGGAATCCAATGGTGGTCTTGGAATTTTCTAAAAATGCCTACATTTTAAAACCCGATATTGGTTTCAAAATAGGTCAAGTTTTGCAAGTTCTATGCTACAACTCTATACAAGCAATAATAACATGGCAAAACATGTCAAACACAACAAATATGATATGTATGACATGTTCATGATCAATGTACATCAAAGCAATGGATATTTCACCAAGTTCAAGTTGTTATGCACTTACCTGTTGAAGCTCCACTTGCTAACTTTCGAGATGCTTGTGACAGAAGTAATTCAATGCCTTGGACACTCTTAATAGACCCTTTAGAAGCTTTTAGGATGATCAAAATCAAAAGGAAACCTCTGAAACAGAATCTACCTCGTTCTTGTAAAATTGGCAAAAGTGACCAAAATGGCAACCCCCTCAATTGGTGTTACAGTTGAGGAACACTTGTTGGAGCAGTTTAGGGATGATATTTGGAGAGTGTTTGAAGTGTTGTTTGGCTTTGAAACTGATTGAATCAAGACACGGCTTGAAAAATGCAGAAAATTCAAAATTTGAGGTTTTGATGGTTGAATTTCTGATTTTGGTGTTGTGAGATGAAGATGAAAGTTTGAACACCTCCAATGGATGATTTGTGAAGGGTTTGGATGGTGGTTTGAGTGATTCAAGCTCTGGTTTTGAGAATTTCAAGTTTGATCCTTGAAACCTTGAATTTTGAAGCAAGAGAAGGAATGTGAGAAAACAAGGCTTTGGTATTGTTTTGGAGTGATTTGAAACATAAAAAATGGCCTCTATTTATAGGAGAACAAGTTTGTTTTTGGAGGAATAGTGAATGGATGAGGGAGCATGCTATTATCTAATGGATTTTTCCATGTAACATGACTTGAATGCTAAGGTACCTCAAGTCTCCTCTAGCATTGCTATGTGTTGAGTCCCATTAGTTTTGCAGGTTTGAAGTCCTCTAATTCTGGGATAGGTCTTGACTGGTTTGTGCTTGATCCATGCCACCTCAATGTATCACATAAATGTAACTTGCCAAAATTGAAATTCAAGGTTCATGTCATGATGGATTTGCACATGCTAAGTGGAATTCTTGACTTCTTGGTCCAAAGTTGAAAGCATCAAGTGATTCACAAAGATTCTTTTTGAACAAGGCATGTTGTGAGGTCCATAACTCTTTGCTCAAGTTGAATTAATGGGAGTTTTTGTACTCCTTAGAAATCTTGTATATCATACTTCAACTTTTATGTTTGCATTTGGTCTTGATTCATCTTGGATCATAATGAAAAATGCCTCCAAAGTTGGGTAAAACATGAGACAAATTCTGCCTAAAATTTTTCAAAGTGTCAAATTTCAAATCTTATGAAGCCCTAACTTTATGGCTTTATAACTCAAAATATAGACATTTTTTGACCATGGATCAGTAGGACACTTTTGTAGTAGGTAAGATGAGCTATCATCTGTGCTTTGGATGGGAGAAAATGGTTGCTTGGATCACAAGTTATGGCTTTGCAAAGTTGGGTTAAAACCATTATTTTCCATGACTTAGTAAAATTTTAAGTTTCTCAAGGTTGCCCCTTTTGCAAGTAACCTCACTTTTCTTGATTTTTCTTGATGGATGATGATTCAAATCACAAGTTAACATTGTTCTTGGCTTAAAGAAGCCATGTTTGTCAAAAATTCAAAAAGTCAAACTTGGTTTTGATCGCAGTTGACTTTTTGTATTAGATGAATTTTGAACTTTGTGATCCTTTATGAAATCAAGTCCTTGGGCTAAATTGAACCTAATGGATGGATTCCATAGGTGTTTTTTGAGTGTCTTGAATCATGCCCCAAGGTTTGAGATCATGCTTTGCTCAAAAGTCAAAGGTATGGTTGATTTTTTCTCAGAAACCCTAGTTTGTGGTCCAGATGAATTTGAATCCTCATATTGCTTATGAACCAAGTTCTTTGAATCAATTCAATCTTGTGAGAGGATTACTATGATTTATTTAAGGTCATTAAAGTATATCTTGAGGTATTGGCTCCTGCCTTGCTCCAAAAGTCAACTTAGGGACTGAATTAGGTCAAAACCCTAATTCCTGATTTTATTATAGAGGCATCCCCTGAGGTTATGTTGAACTTATGAATAGACTCATGAGGTTCTTTTGAGCTTCTTGAATCATATATTGAAGTATTGGCTCATGCCCAGTTGAAATTTCTCTCTGGAGGCCTTGGTCGACCAAAACCCTAATTTAGTGACACTGATGATCTTGAGGCTTGATCAACTTGAAATGTTGCATTCTTGTGTTATATTCTTGATGTAGGAGACCTCTTGATCCTTCATGGATGTTTGAGAGGCTTGAAAAGTTGTAGATCATGTCAATTCTTGATTGATCATTTGCCTGAATGCTCTGAGAGGGCTCAAAAACCCTAATCCTTGGTCGAGGTAAATACTCAAAAATCTTTGAAAGGATTACTGATGTATGAAAGTACATACATATTGTGGTGATGATTGGAACAATGATGTGAAGTCTTGTGGTCAAAATTTAGGGTATGGCAGATGCCCCAATTTAATCTTCTTGGACCTGAACGTGTGAATGGCGAAGATATTCGGACGTTCATGGTAAAAGAGGATTAAATATCAAAATACTAGGAATTTTGACGCTGGATGAATTGTAGCTATTTTTGCTCATCCATCTTCTTTTACTAAGTAATGTTACTTAGAAAAAGGTGTAACTTCCCCTCGATCCTGGTCTTCAGCCATGGAACTGGTCTCAGTTTCTTTTGAAATAAACCTTCCCTCGATCATGGTCTTTAGCCATGGAAATGGTCTCATTTTATTTTGAAATAAACCTCTCCCCGATCCTGTCTTCAACCATGGAACTGATCTCAGTTTCTTCTTGTCGAGTTCTTTTCTTGACAAGGAATGCTATTTGGCGGTGTCATTTGATTTTGAGGTGCTGATGACTTCCTCAAAAGTAGGTCAAACTTCTCGAGGAGAGACCACCATTTGTCAACTTTATTTGGAAATTCATGAGGGCAAAGACAAATTTCTTTGTTTTGCCAATTGGTAGAGATTTCTTGGAGGATGCGATGTCCATGTTGCCAAGAGTCTTTGTCGAGAAGCTTCCGTGGGGGATTTTCTTTAATCTAGGAAAGGAAAATATCATCTTCAATGGTGAAGAGTGAAGTTCCAAAGGCGTATAACCAAATGCCTTCTCGCCTTTCAGAGGTTCAAGTTATCAAAGTGGTCGAGGACCGATTTCAATCCAGGAAGAGACTAGAGAAAAATTATTTAGACGAGCATTTACTGACGAGGAAAGAACGCAAACCGAGATTTTTATCCTATCCGAGTGTGGAAAGGAAAACTGACAACTCTAACGGAGAGAGGACATTTATCACTTGGGGATAAATGTGACCAAGGTGATTGAAATATGATATGCAAAATGAATATGAATATGAATCAATTATGCATTATGTATGCATGAAATGCTTATGCAGACAAAACAGACACGACATACAAACTGACGATGAGTACAATTGGATACTCGGCCACTCTGGGAGATGAGGGTATCACTGGAGATTTTGAAGGTAGTACTTTTGTCTGGGAACATGGATTCTTGTTTTTGTTCTGATTTTCAGAGGTACAAACCTGCTAGGGATAGAAACCCGTTCTTGCTTTTCAAGGGTAGACTCTACTGGGGAGAAAAGCCAAATATTGGTTCTCAGAGGTAAAAACTATACCTGGGAATGATGGGTGAAACGTCCATATCCGTCTTGCTGAAAAGACCTGTCTTTTGGAGAAATACGAGTCTGTATTTCGAAGTTTGATTGCTCTTGGAGCAGCTATTGATGTTCCTCTCATGTTCATTAATCAAAAGGTAATTGCCATATTTATTTTAAAAGCAGCAATAAATTTGAGAACAAAAGTAAATTCATTTTTGTGTTTCAAGAATGTTAATCATGTTAAAATGTCATTTTTCAAAGCAGAATAAAATGTGAATTGCAAACAAAGGGCACAAGGGCTCAAGTTTTCATTGATAAAATGGTAATCAGCCAAATGCGTGATTCCATGGAGCTTTACAAAGTTTAGAAAATGGTAATTTAAAGGGAAAAGGGGTTACATTGAAACATAATGACCACTATCCTTCTACCAACTTTGAATTCTGGGTATCATGAGCTTCTGTCAAAGGTGACTTGTGATTGAGGATTTCCTGACAGACGATGTTATTTCTGATGATCCAATTTTGTCGGATGCAGTTACTTGCCATATATCCTTAACTTTTGCCTAGATTTCCCCTTCAGGTTTCCAATCCATCGGGATGATCATTGTTTATGTCTCTAATTTTTGCCCGGACCGCCCTTTCGGGTTTTTAGTCCAACGAGACATTTTTTTAATTACATTTAGGCGAAGTATTTCTTGACTACATTGACATTTGTGGGGTAAGTAAACTCCTCTTCATCCATGGTTGCGAGTCTCAAGGCACCGCCCGAGAATTCTTTTTTACAACATAGGGGCCATCGTAATTAGGAGTCAATTTGCCTCTGGGATCAGTTAGAAATGATTGGATCTTTTTTAGCACGAGGTCGCCTTCCCTGAATACACGTGGTCGGACCTTTTTGTCAAAAGCCTTCTTCATTCTCTCTTGATATAACTGACTATGGCATAAAGCCGTCATTCTTTTTTCTTCGATTAGGTTCAACTCATCGTATCGGCTTTGACACCATTCAACTTCTGTTAGCTTGGCTTCCATCAAGATTCTTATTAATGGTATCTCTACTTCTATAGGAAGCACTACTTCCATACCATATACTAGAGAGAAAAGGGTTACCCCTGTTGAAGTGCGGATATATGTGCGATAACTGTGAAGAGCAAATGGAAGCATCTCATGCCAATATTTGTAGCTTATAACCATCTTTTGAATGATCTTCTTGATATTTTTGTTAGCCGCTTCTACCGCTCCATTCATTTTAGGCCGGTAGGGAGATGAGTTATGGTGTTTAATCTTGACCTCAACACATAATTCTTTCATCATCTTGTTGTTTAGGTTTGATCCATTATCAGTAATGATCTTGCTTGGAACACCATAATGGCCGATGAGATTGTTTTTGATAAATCGGACCACCACTTGTCTGGTCACTTTGGTATATTATACTGCTTCGACCCATTTGGTGAAGTAATCAATGGCTACCAGAATGAACCGATGTCCGTTTGAGGCTTTGGGTTCAATCATGCCAATCATGTTGATTCCCCATATAGGAAAAAGGCCATGGAGAAGAAAGAACTTTGAGATGCGTTGGCGGTACATGAATTTTGTCGGCGTATAAATGACATTTGTGACACTTCCTCGTGTACTTGTAACAATCAGATTCCATTGTCAGCCAATAATATCCTGCTCTCAGAATTTTTTTTGCAATTGTATGCCCATTGGCATGAGTGCCAAAGGAACCTTCATGAGAGTCTTCTGAGAGTCTTCCTATCTTTTCTTGATGCCCCAGGTGGGTATTCTAATTTTTAAAGGAAGCATTTGATATCATGATACCATGGTTTATCATCTATGACAACTTCCACTGCAAATATGTAAGCGGGCCTATCAAGGTGCATTATGTCAATCTTGGGTACGTCGTTCCATCGATTCACACTAATCATGGAGGATAAGGTAGCTAGTGCATCAGCCACGTGGTTTTCTTCACGATGAATGTGATGAAACTCAATCTTGTTGAAGAAGGGTAACAACCTTCTTGCGTAGTCTTTGTAAGGAATCAGTCCCAATTGATATGTGTTCCACTCTCCTTTGATATGATTTATAACCAGGGCTGAGTCTCCATACACATCCAAGTTTTTTATCCTTAAGTCAATAGCTTCTTCGAGACCCATGATGCAAGCCTCATATTCAGCCTCATTGTTTGTACATTTGAATGCCAATCTGGCAGTGAAAGGAATATGGGTACCCTAAGGTGTAACAATGATTGCCCAAATTCCATTTCCATAAGCCTTGACAGCTCCGTCGAATATTAATCCCCATTGGGATCCTGGCTCTGGCCCTTCATTCGGTAGCGGTTTATCGCAATCTTTCATTTTTAGGTACATTACATCTTCGTCTAGGAAGTCAAATTTGATCAATTCCTGATCATCAATCGGTTGATGAGCCAAATGATCGGCTAAAACACTTCCTTTGAATGCTTTATAAGCATGATACTCGATGTCATATTCTGATAACAACACTTGCCAATGGGCAATCCTTCTTGTTAGAGCAGGCTTTTCAATGACGTACTTGATCGGATCCATTTCGGAAATTAGCCAAGTAGTGTGACAAATCATGTATTGGCGAAGACGTTTAGCTACCCAAATTAGAGCGCAACAAGTTTTCTCGAGCATAGTGTATCAAGTTTCACAGTCTGTGAACTTCTTGCATAAGTAATAAATGGCAGGCTCTTTTCTTTTTGTTTCGTCTTGTTGGCCAAGTACACAGCCCATGAAGTCTTCCAAGACTGTTAAATAGATGATCAGTGGTCTTTCTTCTACTGGAGGAGACATAATAGGTGGTTTTAACAGATATTGTTTGATGCTATCAAAAGCTTTTTGGCAATCTTCTGTCCATATATAGTTTTGGTTCTTTCTGAGTAGTTTGAAAATCGGCGCACATGTCGCGGTCATGAGGAATATAAATCTTGAGATGTAATTTAGACGTCCCAAAAATCCTCTTACTTGTTTTTCAGTCTTTGGATCAGGCATTTCTTGAATGGCCTTAACCTTGTCGGGATCAACCTCGATTCCTTTTCGGCTGATGATGAATCCCAAGAGTTTTCCTGAACGAACACCGAATGTGCACTAATTGGGATTCAAGCGGAGTTTGTATTTCCTCAGACACTGGAGTAACTTTGATAAATTTTTTACATGTTCTTCTTTTGATTTAGATTTGGCAATCATGTCATCGACATACACTTCAATTTCTTTGTGCATCATGTCGTGAAACAGAGTTGTCATAGCCCTTTGATAAGTTGCTCCTGCGTTCTTCAGACCGAACGACATTACTTTATAGCAAAAGGTGCCCCATGGGGTGATGAATGAAGTTTTCTCCAAGTCTCCTTGCGCCATTCTGATTTGATTATAGCCCGAGAATCCGTCCATGAAGGAGAAGACTTTGAATTTTGTTGTGCTGTCAACTAGCATGTCAATGTGCGGTAGGGGAAAATCATCCTTTAGACTTGCTTTGTTTAAATCCCTGTAGTCTACGCACATTCTGACTTTTCCGTCTTTCTTGGGAACTGACACTATGTTGGCTAGCCACTGAGGATATTCAGAGGTGGCAAGGAAACCGACATAAATTTGTTTATGCATTTCTTCCTTAATTTTGATGGCCATATCAGGGTGAGTTCTTCTCAATGTTTGTTTAACCGGAGAACATTCTGGTTTTAGTGGTAAGTGATGTTCCACGATGTTGGTATCCGACCCTGGAATGTCTTGGTAGGACCAAGCAAACACATCTGGAAACTCTTTAATTAACTTAATCAAGCCTTCTTTGACAGTTGGACTGAGTAGTGCTCCGATTTGAACTTCTTTTCTCTCTTCTTCTGAACCTAAATTGATCGTGTCTAATAGTTCTTTGTAAGGTTCAATGGATCTTTCCTCATGTCTGAGTAATCGAGAGATCTCATCTGGAACTTCTTCATCCTCTTCTTCTTCGGCTTCAAATACCGGGAACTCAAAGTTGGGAGAAGGCATTGAATCGTATGTTTCAATGGGGTTTAAAATAAGTAATCCGCATAACGCGATGATTCTTTTTAGAAAAGACGGAGAGAATGCAAAGGTGTGTGCAGTCTATTTTGAAAAACGCTTGTTTTAATTTTTTTTAGGATTACCATTTTCTGGAAAAGTGAAAAGTGAAAATAACAATAAATGCAGGAATTCAGAATGACATTATTTATTCATGATTTGTCGATTCTTGAAACACAACCTTATAAAACAAAACTCTTTCGCTCTGGGCGAAGCGAAGAGGGACATTTACAGAAAATAAAGCCCTATAAAACATCCTTTCACCTGGGCAAAATGAAAGGTCAAAACAAAGACGAGACAATTACTTTGATTTATGAACGATATTCAGGACATCGACTGCAACCCAATGGCGACGAACTCCTCTATGGATCACAAAGTCTGGTATTTTTCTTCTAGGACTGTCTTCAGTAATGGCACTGATCTCTGGTGGATTTGGATTACTATAGTCTTCTTCCCATGCAGCGTTATCATAAGAGGACTCTTCTATTGTATCTTCAACAATATTTTTGTTTTCAGGAGGATCTCCCCATCTAGTGGGCTAGATGTCTTTGTATCTGATATGGGAGCCTTCAGGAGCAGTGTATTTCACTATAAAGTCGTATTTGCCGCTTGGCTGCCCCAAGGTATCCCAAGTTTCTGAGGGGATAGATGAGTGATCCTCTTCAATGACATTGACCTCAGGAAATGCAAAGTTGATAAAATTTTGTCCTGCAATCCTAGCATCTTTATCAACATGTCGTTCGACATTTTTGAAATTTTCTTGGTGAGGTTCCCACGACTCTGAGAGAACAAGTGGATTTTTCTCAAGGTCCTTCAGCAGATATGCATTCTCTGGATGACTCTTTTGCCCTGAATCTTTTATGTAAGGTCTCCAGATGGGCAAATCATCCATGGGATCATATGAGTTGTAATCAAAATTATCTTTCATCGGAGTATCTTCTTCCAATGTGTTGGGTGGAGCACGACATCCCTCGGGATCATAATCTCCGTAGATCATTTGGACGTCTGATCTTGGTATATATCTGGGACTTTGCTTCGGAGAGCAAAATGGCATATATGTTTCTTCCTGAGATATGTATCCTTTATTCTTGAAATAGGATTTCCACTCTTCATCTGTATCAGAAGAGTTATTCTCCTCGATGGTATGGACTTCCTGAGAAATCGGGTGGAGGAAGCCTCCACTGTGGAAGAAATCTTGAATGGGACGAAAACTTTCTTCCTTTTTTGTAGTCTTGGTAAGCGCTGGAGAAAAACTGAGACCTTTTCTTGTCATGTTATCAACAGGAATCACAACTTGCCCCCATCCTTTTATGTCACTGCTTCCCATTACTTGGAGAGCATCTTTGTACGAGGAAATTGATGTTCCTTTTTCTTAATGATTCTCATTGCTCACAGAGAGTGCTTGAAATTGAGTTCTAACGACCTCTTCTGGTTCTAAATATGAGAATGATGATAGGTTTCTCATAATTACAGCTTGTTCTTTGCATACTGTAACCAACTTGTCGTTCTTGACAAACTTCAGCTTTTGGTGAAGTGTCAAAGTGACTGCCCCTGCTTTATGTATCCAAGGTCGTCCTAATAAATAGCTGTATGCTGCTCGGATGTCCATGACTTGGAAAGTGTGGGGAACAATGGTTATGGGAAGGTCAATTTTGCTAATAACTATTTTCCTGGATCCGTCAAAAGCTTTGACTATGATCTCACTGCCTCTCATCGGAGTACCTTGAAAAGATAACCGTACCAGAGTTGACCTTGGCATGACGTTGAATGATGAACCTGTGTGTAGCGTGCGATTTTTGTCGGTGACACGACCACCTTACCACAATGGTTGGAATTGGGTGCTACTTCCTGATTTCTTATTTATCCTATGAAGCTGAAAGGAAAGGGAAGATATCTAAAACTAACCTTGCATGCAGATGTTTTCTTTAACAAATGCTAAGAGATTGGGGGGTCCGGAGTCAGATTATACAAAGGGAAGTTGTCAATTACCCAGCGTATATATGGTTATCCATAGATTTATTTGGCATGTTTTTCTATACTTTCTGGTGTTTACAGTTATGGGTTAGGAAAGTTTCTCCTTTGGGAGTGTTGAGATAGTATTTTTGTTGTTTTCGATTTTTTTGATGTTTTTGGTAAGGTACTGAACCTAAGGTTTTTGATTTGTGTGCTCGCTAAGATTTCACAATCTTAAGCCTACGTATTCCCGTAAAGATAACAGGGAAATCAGAGCAATTGTAGTTCCTCCTATTCTATGGGAGGAAAGATGTTTGGTGTCTGGTTTAAAACCCAAGATTGAAGCTAAAAGTTTGACTGAGAGAGAATTTGTCATCTCTAAAGGGAGATATCTCACCTATTCATCACAATGGGATCGGTTCAAAGGGGAATTAATTTAACTGGAATGTATGGAATCCAGCAATGCCATAATTTCCTTTATAAGGGAAGTGTCCTGAAGGAAAAAACTTTAACTCAGTGTAGAGCAATGCCATTTTTCCTTAGGAGTCTTCCATACTAAGAGAGGGACATTGACTTGGATGTAAATAATCCAGAGGCTTGCCACTTACAGCAATTAGATGAAAGAATGGATTTACCAGGATAAAGATGGACTACAACTTGGATTTTTGAATCAACAAGTGTGCCACTTACAACAATTATCTGGAATTAGGGTTTTTTGATTGTCTGTTTTGATGTGTGATGTATAGAGAAATGTCTTCCTACAGAGAAATCTTGATTTCCTCTGAGGGGTGTTGATTTTTGTGTGGCTTGATCAAAGTCCAAGGTTGAAGCTAAAAGGTTGACTCTGTTTAGGGAGTTTTATTTCTGTCTTGTATAAAGCCCAAGATTGAGGCTGAAAAGAATTGACTCTTCCGGGGAAAGTTTAGACTGTCTTGTACAAAGCCCAAGATTGAGGCTAAAAGAATTGACTCCACTGGGGAGGTTTTATATGTGTCTTGTACAAAGCCCAAGATTGAGGCTAAAAGTTATTGACTCAGCTGGAAAATATTGTCTGTCTTGTACAAAGCCCAAGATTGAGGCTAAAATTGCTAAGGGAAAATCATTATACAAAGCCTAAGATGAGGCTGGTTGGGGAGCTTCTTATATGAAGTCAAAGAGGAGGCTAACTTCTGCTGAGGATTATTGAAATCCTGAGACTGGTCCTAGTTGGGGAATCAACTCTTGTTGAGGAGTGAAGAAGAGTTGAAATATCAGATGCCTTGAGGTTCTGATTTTTATGAGGGTTTATTGGTGGTGATTTAACCTTTGCTGGGGAATTTAAACTGAAGGCTTAAAGATTGAGTTTTAAAACATATGGAGGTTCTAACTCTGCTGGAGATTGATCAGGTGATCAGGATTTTTCCTGTGCTTTTATGAAACTTGAGGGTTTCTTTGAGATCCAAGAGAAGATGAGACTTTCCAAGTCTACTGGTATGAAAAGGTTAACTCTTAGTTAGAGGATGCTCTTTGTATGATGCCCAAGAGGAGGCTAATGATTTAAGGGATGAGAATCAATCCTAAACTGGTCCGATGTTTTGGAATTCTGACTCTCTGGAGGATTGAACTAGCAAAAGATGACTAGGTTCTGTCTTATACCTGTAGGAGGTCTTTGGGTCCTTGTACTAAGCCCAAGAGGAGGCTGAGAACTTCTAGGAAGCCTGAGGGTCCTTGTACAAAGCCCAAGAGGAGGCTGGGGATGCTTTTAGGAAGCCTGTGGGTCTAAACCTAAGAAAAGTTCAAGAAAAGTTTCACCGGGAATAATCCTTTCCTTAGTGAACAGTTCTAGGGTTTGAAGAAATTCAAGAGAGGTTTCACTGGGAATTAATCCTCTCTGGGGGAAATGAATTTCTTATACAAATATTTCTAAGTTATGACAATCTTGAGAAAAGTTTCACCGGGAATAAGGCCTTTCTCTGTTCCATATTGTATAAGCCCAAGAGGAGGCAAGACTGTATCTGGAATTTCCTATGTGGGAACTAGTTTTTGACTGTGCTGAAAGAGTAACCACTGGTTTGATCTAAACCTAGACCTAGTTGCTGGGGAAAACTCTAAGCAAAATATACAAGTGTATACAGATAAAATATATAAACAAACATATATTGAGAAGGATAGTGGAACTTACAGTTGTGCAAGCTCCAGCATTGTAACCACAGTTGTATAGTTAGTTATTCAAGAAATTGAAGAAATTTTTGATATAACTTTGAATTTGAATCTAAATCAAAAGGAAATTTATTTAAAAAGGAAGTTTGGGGCTTATACACAAGGAGAGGCCCAGATGATCTCTTTTGAAAAGACGATAATTGCGTCGTAGTTTTGAATACCACAGAGGGACTTATATAATGACTGAGGCCCAAATTATTTGTATTAACAAAAAGGATGGGTCTTACACTCTATTAGAGGCCCAAAGGTTTATTTTTATACAGGAGATGGGGCTTACAACTCAAGGAGAGGCCCAGATGAAAAACAGTGATCGCACCGTTATTTTGAAAATTGTACCGGGACTTATACAATGACTGAGGCCCAAATTATTTATGTACAAAGGGGGGTTGGGTCTTACACTCTATTAGAGGCCTAAAACTGTTTTAAAAAAGAAGAAAAATGGGACTTACAACCAAAGGGAGGCCTAAATGAAATTTGTTTTGAAAACAGCGATCGCGCCGAGATTTTTTAAAATGTATCGGGACTTATACAATAACTGAGGCCCCAAATGGTTTATCTACAAAGGAATGGGACTTAAACTCTATCAAGAGTCCCAAAAGTATTTGAAATGAAGTTTGAAAAATTAAAATTGAGGGAAACCCTAATTTTAATTAATATAATATTATTTTCAAAGGAAATTAAATATAAAATACCAAATATATTTAAAAACAATTGGTAAGCTTTTAAAAATATTTTGCAAAATCATGTTTAATCACATGAAGGCTTGAAAATTAATTGGTTTTGAAAGATCAAGGTGGAAATTTCATTTTTTAAATGTTTGAAAATTAAAAAATGAAATAAATTACAAAAATTCAAACTATATTAAATAAATAATATAAATTCAATTTTTTTGTGGAATAAAATATTTCAACATTTTTGTGAATTTAAAAAAAAAGAATCAATAAAAAATAATTAAAATTGAGAGAGAAATTAATTTTGAGATTAATTAATAAAAATCATAAAAAATGAGAAAAATAGCAAAATGAGAGAAATAGCAAAAATGGTCTGGGTGAGTCTTGAACCCGTGACCTCCAACCAAACACACGCGCGCTGCTACCACTGGGGTGGTGATACATCCGTGTATCAAAACCACCCCATGAATACATAAGGGTGACCTGAATTTCAGGTCAGGCTAAGGCAAAAACTAAGTTTTGGTGGATTTGCATGAAGGCCATAACTTCATCAATTCTTCATGGAATTGGATGAAATTTAGATGGATCCTGCCTAGAATTTCATGAGGAATCCAATGGTGCCTTCAGAATTTTCTAAAGATGTTTCAATTTTAAAACCCGACAGTGGTTTCAAAATAGACCAAGATTTGCAAGTTCTATGCTATCTCATCACACAAGCAACAATAACATGGTAAATTGGTTCAAACACAACACATTTGATATATACGACATGTTTATGATCAATGGACATCAAAGCAATGCATATTTTAAGAGTTCAAGTTGTGATGCACTTACCTCTTGAAGCTCCTTGTGCTAACTATCAAGATGCTTGTGCTAGAAGTAATCCAATGCTTTAGACACTCTTGATTGATCCCTTAGAAGCTTTTAGGATGATCAAAATCAGCTAGAAACCTCAGGAATAAGAATTGGCTCTTTCTTGCAAAAATGGCAAAAAGGACCAAAATGGTATCTCACTCAAATGGTGTTACAGTTGAGAGATACTTGTTGGGACAATTTAAGGATGATATTTGGAGAGTATTTGAAGGGTTAACTGGTCTTGAAAGTTATTGGATCAAGACATGGCTTGAAAAATGCAGAAAAGTCAAAATTTGAGGTTTTGGAGGTTGACTTTCTGATTTTGATGTTGTACAATGAGGATGAAGGTTTGAACACCTCCAATGGATGATTTCTGATGTGTTTGGATGGTTATTTGAGTGGGTTTTGCTATGGTTTCAAGAATTCCCAAATTGCTCCAATGTGACTTGAAATTGAAGTAAGAGAGGGAGAGTGAGAAAACAAGGCGTTGGTATTGTTTTTGTGTGGTTTGAAATATCAGAAATGACCTCTATTTATAGTAGAGGAAGTTTGTTTTTGAAGGAATAATGAATGGCAACTGGTTCACTCTATTATCCAATGGATATGCCCATGTATCACTTCCTTAAATGCCAAGGTACCAAGTCTTCACTTGGCCATTGACTTTAGCTGGTCTTGGTAGCTCTAGGTCTTTTGATCTTTGCAACAACCTTCACTCAATTGGACTGATATGTTCAGGTTCATGACAACTCTAAGCACCACATCAATTCCAAATGACAAAGTTGAAGTTTTTGGAATTGAAACTTGAATGATCACATGCCAAAGGATATGATCCTTGACTCAATGGTCCAAGCTTGAAAATATCAAGTGAGTCATCAAGATTCCCTCTGATATTGGAAGAGGACAAAGCTTGCAAGATGACAGAATTTGAAATGGAAATCGTGTGGCACAAGAAATGTACCAAATTTGCCTTGAAAACCAGTTTGAGCAAGGCATGTTGTGAGATCCATAACCACATGATCAAATTGAATTAATGGGAGTTCTTGTACTCTTTGGAAGGCTCTCATGACATAATTTAACTTTGATGTCCACCAATGGACCTGGTTTAGCTTGGATTAAGGTGAAAAAAGGCCTCAAAGTTGGCAAAAGATGAAATAGATTCTGACTTGAAAATTTCACTAAGTGTTGGAAAAAGTGGTTTTTTCACTTTTTGTGATTTTGATCATTCCATAACTCAAAATCCATGAGGATTTGGAATCTTTTGTAGTTGACACTTTTGAAGTATGTCATGTGAACTTTCATTTGAGCTTTTGATGCAAGAAAAAGGCCTTGGGGTTTGGGAGTTATGACCTTGCAAAGTTGGTACCATATCCATTTTGTTCCTTAACTTAGTAAAATTTAAGTTTCTTAAGGTTGCCCCTTTTTCAAGTAACCCTATTTTTCTTGATTTTTATTGATGGGTGATTATCAAAACCATGCATTAACATTGTATTTTAATTAGGGGAGCCACATTTGTGAAAAAATTCCAAAACATCAAACTTGATTTTGGGCACAGTTGACTTTTTGTCAGATGAATTCCAAATGTGTGATCCTCTATGCAATCAAGTCCTTGACCTAACTCAAACCTAATGGATGGATTCCATAGGTGTTTTAGGGTGTCTTGAACCATTTCCCAAGGTTTGGTAACATGTCTTGGTCAAAAGTCAAAGCCACAGTTGACTTTTTTTTTCAAAACCCTAATTGTGGTCCAGATGAAATTGAAACTTGTGAATCAAGCTTCTTGGATCAATCCATGGTTCTAAATGGATCAATGTGGGGTATTTAAAGCCTTCAAATCATTTCTTGAGGTCTTGGTTCATGTCTTGTCTCAAAATTCAACTTAGGGGTGAATTAGGTCAAGAAATCCTAATTCCTAATTTTTGATAAATGCTTCCCCTGATGCTAATTTGACTTGATGATTGGATCCATGAGGTCCCTTGGATCATTTTGGATCATGTTTTGAGGTATTGGCTCATGCCCAGATGAAAATTTTCATCTAGAGGCCTTGGTCGACCAAAACCCTAATTTGGTGACACTGGCGATCTTGAGGCTTGATCAGCTTGAGATGTTACACTCTTGTGCTTGATTCATGATATAGGATACCTCTTGATCCTTCATGGATGTTTTGAGAGGTTAGACAAGTTAAAGATCATGTCATTTCTTGATTGATCTTTTGTATAAGTGTTCTGAAAGGGCTCGAAACATTCAGGGTGAAGATATTCGGACATTCAGGGTGCAAGAGGATTAAATTTCGGAATACCCAAAATTTTGATTGTGGTTATGAATAACAGTTTGCTCATCCATCTTCTTTTTCTAAGCAATGTTACTTAGAAAAGGGTAAAACTTCCCCTTGATCCTGGTCTTCAGCCACGAAACTGGTCTCAATTTCTTTTGAAATAAACTTCCCCTCGATCCTGGTCTTTAGCCACAGAACTAGTCTCAGTTTCTTTTGAAATAAACTTCCCCTTGATCCTGGTCTTCAGCCACGGAACTGGTCTCAGTTTCTTCTTGAAATAAACTTCCCCTCGATCCTGGTCTTCAGCCACGGAACTGGTCTCAGTTTCTTCTTGTCGAGTTTCTTCCTCGATATTTGTAGTGGTCTTCATCAAACTTCTCGCCGAGCTATACTGGGGAGACGCCATTTGATGGAAAATTTGATGTCAGACTTACTAGGGAAACCCATTTGTCTGAGTTGTAGAGGTGTGCAAACTTCTCTGTGGGAGATGCCATTTGTTGATTCTACTGGGGTAAACGAGTCTCTTGAGAGACCTCATTTTTCTTGGGGATATTACATCATAATTTTATTCTAGATCTTTTCGGAGAAATGCCATGTGATGTGATCCGATTTTGAGGTGCTGATGACTCCATTGAAAATAATTTTTTCGGGGAGAAACCGCCGTATTACCAAGAGTCTTCTGTTGAGAGGCTTTCTCTAGGGATTTTCTTTAATCCGCGAAAGCAAAAAAAAATCATCTCCAATGGTGAAGAGTGATGTTCCAAAGGTGTCTGTCGAATGTCTTATTGCCTTTCAGAGGTTCAAGTTATCAAAGTGGCCGAGGACAGGCTCCGATCCAGAAATAAACTGGGAGAGATTGCTCAGACAATACATTTTCGGACGAGGAAAGAACTGATAACTTTCGGTGAGAGGACTTTTATCACTTGGGGATGAGTATGACCAAACCGATAGTAATGCAATGTGAATATGTATATGAACCGATTATGCATGATGTATATATGTTTAAGATATAAATCCTGTCTTGCTTAGGAGAGGTAGACCCCGCTGGGGGAGAAAGAACCATAAATTGGTCTTCAGAGGTAAGAACTCTGCAGGGGATGTCAGACGAGATATTATATCTGAAACGGCTGATCCTTCATTCAGGTGTACTGGTTTAGAAGGAGTATTTTGATTCTGCATTTTGAGGTTTAATCACTTCCAGAGAAGCTATCGATGTTCTTTTTGATGTTCAAAGTCAAAAGGAATTGCCATCTTTATTTTAAAGCAGATGAAAAATTTGACAATTAAATTCATTTTTTTTTCAAGAATCGTCGATTATGTTAAAAATGTCATTCTATAAAGCGAGATAAATGAGAATTACAAACAAAAGCACTAGGGCTCAAATTTTATTGATAGAATGGTAATCAACCTAGAACGTGATCCCATAGAGCATTACAAAGTTTAGAAAATGATAATTTAACAGAAAAATGCTACATTGAAACATAACAACCGTTATCCTTCTACCAACTTTGAATTCTGGACATTCTGAGCTTCTGTCAAAGATGACCTTAACTGAAGTCTTTCGACGGATGGTGTTACCGCTGGGGATTTAACCTTGTCGGATGTAGTTACTTGCCATGAATCCCTAACTTTTGTCTGGATTGTCTTTTGAAGTTTCTAATCCATCGGGATGATTTTTGCTTATGTCTCTAATTTTTGCCTGGACCGCCCTTTCGGGTTTTCAATCCACCGAGACGTTTTTTTATTATTATTTAGGCGAAGTATTTCTTGACTACATCAACATTCGTGGGATAGGTAAACTCCTCTCCATCCATGGTTGCGAGTCTTAAGGTGCCGCCTGAGAAGGCTTTCTTAAACATATAAGGGCCGTCATAATTCGGAGTCCATTTGCCCCGGGAATCATTGAGGAATGATTGTATCTTTTTGAGCACAAGGTCTCCTTTCCTGAAGACACGGGGTCGGACCTTTCTGTCGAACGCCTTCTTCATTCTTTGCTGGTACAAATGACCATGGCATAGGGCTGTTATTCGCTTTTCTTCGATTAGGTTCAGTTCATCGTGTCGACTTTGACACCATTCAGCCTCTGTTAGCTTAGCTTCCATCAATACCCCGATTGATGAGATCTCTACTTCTATGGGGAGCACTACCTCCATGCGATATACTAGAGAGAAAGGGGTTGGCCTTGTTGAAGTACGGACATATGTGCGATAACCATGAAGAGCAAAGGGTAGCATCTCGTGCCAGTCTTTGTAGGTTACAACCATCTTTTGAACGATCTTCTTGATATTTTTGTTAGCCGCTTCTACCGCCCTGTTCATCTTAGGCCGGTAGGGAGATGAGTTATGGTGTTTGATCTTGAACTCAGCGCACAACTCATTCATCATCTTGTTGTTCAAGTTAGATCCATTATCCGTAATGATCTGGCTTGGAACACCATAACGGCAGATGAGATTGTTCTTGATAAATCGGACCACCACTTGTCAGGTTACATTGGTGTATGACACTGCTTCAACCCACTTGGTGAAGTAGTCAATGACTACCAGGATGAACCGATGTCCGTTCGAAGCCTTGGGTTTGATCATGCCAATCATGTCGATTCCCCATATAGAAAAAGGCCATGGAGAAGAAAGAACTTTGAGATGCGGTGGCGGTACATGGATTTTGTTAGCATATATTTGACACTTGTGACATTTCCTCATGTACTTGTAGCAATCAGATTCCATTGTCAGCCAATAATATCCTTCTCTCAGAATTTTTCATGCCATTGTGTGTCCATTGGCATGAGTGCCAAAGGATCCTTTGTGAATCTCTTTCATCAACATGTTTGCTTCTTGTCTGTCTACCCATCTGAGTAAAACCATGTCAAAGTTTCTTTTGTAGAGTGTATCACCGTTCAGAAAGAAGTTGCCAGCCAGTCTTTTGAGAGTCTTCCTATCATTTCTCGATGCCCCAGGTGGGTACTCTTGTTTTTGAAGGAAGCACTTGATATCATGATACCAGGGTTTGTCATCGATGACGGCTTCCATTGCGAAGATGTAAGCGGGCCTTTCAAGGCGTATTATGTCAATCTTAGGTACGCCGTTCCATTGACCTACACTAATCATGGAAGAGAGAGTGGCTAGTGCATTAGCCATGTGATTTTCTTCACGAGGGATATGATGAAACTCGATTCTATTGAAGAATGGTAACAACCTTCTCGCATAATCTTTATAAGGAATCAATCCTGATTGATATGTGTTCCACTCTCCTTTGATCTGATTGATAACCAGGGCTGAATCTCCATATACATCCAAGTTCTTAATCCTTAAGCCAATAGCTTCTTCGAGACCCATGATACAAGCTTCGTATTTGGCCTCGTTGTTTGTGCATTTGAATGTCAGTCTGGCAGTGAAAGGAATATGGGCACCCTGGGGTGTTATTATGATTGCCCCAATTCCGTTTCCATAAGTGTTGACAACCCCGTCGAATATTAGTCCCCATTTGGAACCTGGTTCTGGCCCTTCACTAGGTAGTGGTTCATCTCAATCTTTCGTTTTCAAGTACATGACATCTTCGTCTGGAAAGTCAAATCCGACTGATTCCTGATCGTCAATCGGTTGGTGAGCCAAATGATCAGCTAAAATACTTCCTTTAACGGCTTTCTGAGCATGATACTCGATGTCATATTCTGATAACAACATCTGCCAACGGGCAATCCTTCCCGTGAGAGCAGGCTTTTCAAAGACGTACTTGATCGGATCCATTTCGGAGATTAACTAAGTAGTGTGACAAATCATGTATTGGCGAAGACGTTTGGCTACCCAAGCCAGAGCACGGTAAGTTTTCATGAGCATAGTGTACCGAGTTTCACAGTCCGTGAACTTCTTGCTTAAGTAGTAAATGGCAGACTCATTTCTTTTTGTTACGTCTTGTTGGGCGAGTACACAACCCATGGAGTTTTCCAAGACTATTAGGTATATGATCAGTGGTCTTCCTTCCACTGGAGGAGACATAATCGGTGGATTCAACAGATATTCTTTGATACTGTCGAAAGCCTTTTGGCAGTCTTCTGTCCATACACATCTTTGGTTCTTTATGAGTAGTTTGAAGATCGGCGCGCATGTTGCTGTCATGAGGGATATGAATCTTGTGATGTAACTCAGACGTCCCAAAAATCCTCTGACCTGTTTTTCAGTCTTTGGTGAAGGCATTTCTTGAATGGCTTTGACCTTGTAAGGGTCTACCTCGATTGCTTTCTAGTTGACGATGAACCCTAAAAGTTTTCCCGAGTGAACACCAAATGTGTACTTATTAGGATTCAAGCGGAGTTTGTATTTTCTCAGACGCTCGAATAATTTTGACAAGTGTGTCACATGCTCTTCTTCTGTTTTGGACTTGGAAATCATGTCATTGACACATACTTTAATCTCTTTGTGCATCATGTCGTGAAACAGAGTTGTCATGGCCCTTTGATAGGTTTCCCCCGCGTTCTTCAGACTGAACGACATTACCTTGTAACAAAAGGTGCTCCATAGGGTGATGAATGAAGTTTTCTCCATATCTTCCGACGCCATTTTGATTTGATTATATCCCGAGAATCCATCCATGAAGGAGAAGACTTTGAATTTTGCTGTTCTGTCTACCAGCATGTCAATTTGTGGCAGAGGGAAGTCATCCTTTTGGACTTGCTTTGTTCAGATCCCTATAGTCTACACACATTCTGACTTTTCCGTCCTTTTTCAGAACTAGCACTATGTTAGCTAGCCATTGAGGATATTCCGAGGTGGCAAGGAAACCTGCGTCGATCTATTTCTGCACTTCCTCCTTAATCTTGATAGCCATATCCGGATAAGTCCTTCTCAGTCTTTGTTTCACCGGAGGGCATTCTGTTTTTAGCGGTAAATGAAGTTCCACGATGCTGGTATCCAACCCTGGCATGTCCTGATAGGACCAAGCAATTACATCTGGAAACTCTTTGAGAAGTTTTATCAATTCTTATCTGAAAGTTGGATTGAGCAGTGCTCCAATGTTAACTTCTTTCTTTTCTTCCTCCGAACCCAAATTGACCGTTTCCAACGGCTCTTTGTGAGGCTCAATAGACCTCTCCTCTTGCTTGAGTAGTCGGGAGATCTCTTCAGGAATTTCTTCGTTCTCTTCTTCTTCAGCTTTAAATATCGGGAATTCAAAGTTGGGAGAAGGCATTGGATCGTATGTTTCAATGGGATTTACAACAAGCAATCTGCATGACGTGATGATTCGGTTTTTAGCAAATACAGAGAGAATGCAAGAGTGTGTGCAGTGTATTTTCTGAAAAATGCTTGTTTTTTTTTATTTTGTGCTGTTTTTAAGATTACCATTTTCTGAAAAACGAAAAGTGAAAACAACAATAAATGCGGGAATTCAGAATGACATTATTTAATCATGATTTGTCGATTCTTAAAATACAGCCCTATAAAACAAAACTTTATCACTTTGGGCGAAGCGAAGAGGGATATTTACAGAAAAGTGAGCCCTATAAAACATTCGTTTCACCTGGGCAAGGTGAAATGTCAAAACAAAGATGGTAATTACTTAGACTTATGGACGACTTTCAGGACATCGAAAGCAACCCAGTGGCGACGAACTCCTCTATGAATCACAAAGTCTGGTATCTTCCTTCTTAGTTTGTCTTCAAAAACAACGTCGATTTCTGGCGGAGTAGGATCATTGGAGTTTTCCTCCCAAGCAGAATTGTCATAAACAAACTCTTCTGTTGTATCTTCCCTAGTGTTTTCACTCTCAAGAGGATCTCCCCATCCAGTTGGCTGGATGTCCTCGTATTTGATGCGAGAGCTTTTAGGAGCAGTGTACTTGACTTAGAAGTCGTACTTGCCACTCGGCTGTCCTAAGGTGTCCCAGGTTTCTGTGGGGATAGAGGAGTCATCCTCCTCAATGACGTTGACCTCAGGAAAAGCATAGTTAATGAATTCTTGTCCTGCAATCTTTGCAGATTCATCATCGTGGTGCTGGATATCTTCAGAATATCCTGAGTAATGATCCCATAACTCGGTGGGGATGTGGGTATTCTTTTCAATATTACTCAGCTGATAGGCACCGTCCGACATACTCTTTTGCCCCAAGTCTTCTGTGTATGGCTTCCCGATAGGCAAGTCATCCAGGGGATCATAATAGTTATAGTCAAAGTTGTCTTTCATTAGATTGACTTCCTCTAATGAATTAGGTGGAGCACGATATCCTTCAGGATCACAATCTCCATAGATCACCCGGACGTATGATCTCGGTATGTATCTCGGGCTCTGCTTTGGAAAATAGAATGGCATGTGCGCCTCTCTCTGAGACATATAACCGTCATCATTGAGATAATACTTCCACCCCTCATTCGTATCGGAGGAGTCGCTCTCATTGATGGTGTGTACTTCTTGAGACACTAGGTAGAGGAAACCTCCGCTGCGGAAGAAATCCTGAATGCGACGAAAACTTTCGTCTTTCTTAGTAGTCTGGGTACAAGTCGGAGAGAAACCAAGACCTTTTCTTGTCTTGTTATCTGTAGGAATTACAATCTGTCCCCATCCTTTTATGTCATTACTCTCGATTACTTTAAGAGCATCCTTGTATGAGGAAATTGACGTCCATATTTCTGATTGATTCTCATTGTTCCTCGAGAGTGCTTGGAACTGAGTTCCAACAACCTCTTCTGGTTCTACATAGGATAATGATGATAAGTTGCTCAAGATTAAGGCCTGCTCTCCGCAGACTGTGACTAATTTGTCATTTTTGACGAAATTCAGTTTCTGGTGAAGTGTCGAAGTGATTGCCCCAGCTTCGTGTATCCAAGGTCTTCCTAATAAACAGCTGTATGCTGCCCGGATGTCCATGACCTAGAAAGTGACTTGGAAAAGTGTGAGGACCGATGGTTATGGGAAGATCGACTTCGTCGATAATAGTTTTTCTAGATTCGTCACAGGCTTTGACGATGATCTCACTGCTCCTCATCGGAGCTCCTTGAAATGATAGTTGTATAAGAGTTTATTTTGGCATAACATTTAAAGATGATCATGTGTCCACCAGTACGCTGGCTAAAGCATCGTCTTGGCAGTTGACTGTAATGTTAAGCGCCATATTATGATTCTTGCCTTCTTCCGGCAGTTCTTCAAATCTGAATCCTAAATTGTTGCAAGAAGTGATGTTGGAGATGATGCTGTCAAATTGTCCTACTGTCACATCTTTTTCCACGAAGGCTTGCTCTAAGACTTTCTGTAGAGCTTCTGAACTAGGTAGGAGAGATAACACAGAGATTCGAGACGGAGTTTGCAACAACTGATCCACGATGTTGTTCTCGCTTATCTGGATGAACTTCAGCATCTCATCGCTGTTCTTTATAAATTATGGATTACTGGATTGATCGACTTATTGATTTAGAACTTCCATTTAAGGTTCCTTTTCTTTGGCAGGTTCTCCAACTCCTCTGTTGAAAATCTGACCGCTCCGGTTAACTCGACTGATGTCGGCAATGTTCACGATGGAGGGCAATGGAGTTTCCTTTCCATTTTCTATGGTCGTTGCACCGTACTTGTAAGGGATAGCCTTTTCTGATTTGTACGGTATTGGACCTAGCAGGTAGATAGTCACAAGAGCCTTTTGATTTCTCTGACCATCATAGGCAGCCTTAATTGGTTCGAGGTTGAGAATTCTTCTATTGTCAAGAGATACTTTTGACTTGTTGAGTAGAGGGATTATGGCGCAAATGTGCTTGGTTATTCCATGATCAGAGATTATGACAATGCTTTTGTTCTGACCAGGGAGGTAGTCTTGTATCATGTTAATCGACCCGGAACTCGAACATGATCGAATCTCTTTCCGGTCCAACTGATTTTGGAGGGCTGCTCATACGAGATAACATCCTTGGTTATTTTCCGAGCATACTCTACAATGCTCATAATTGTGCAGTGGTACCCGACCGCGCCCACTTTGTATGCAGTGCATCTTTACTAGATCGATTTCCATTGAGCGGATATCACGACTTTGATGTTTACCAGGATTCCCATCAGTCATGCTAATTCATTGTGTAGCTTTATCCAGGTAAATTGGAAGCCACCAGTGGTCCAACAAATATTGAAGTGTTCTTTGTACAAGTGCACACCCTTGGTCGTCTTCACGACATTCTTTACAGTTTTGATAATCATGTGAAGCTAGAAAACTGAGCCTGACCTTCTTAGCATGTAATTCTACTAGACTGGTATTCATCAAGCGTATGTCAAAGATCTGAACCATATTGACTTGATGGTCATTTCTTTCACGCTAGTCTTGGATCCATCCGAGATCCATCTGACGTTGGAGGGCCTTTTGTATGAAAGAGCATCCCTGATTGTCTGTTGAGCAGATTGGATAAGCACTGTAATCGTGCCGTGGTAGATTATAATACTGACTTTGTCTTGAATGCATCGCCACCAAGTTGACGTTCATTGCACGAATGTCACGGTTCTGAACAATGTTGGGATGTGCATGGGCCATGTTTACTTCACGAATTCTGTGATCCTGAATCCAGCCCAGATCCATTTTTTCTTGCAGAGCTGCTTGTACTATGGCACACCCTTGATTGTCCTTGGAGAAGATATCACACTGATGATAGTTGTGAGATGGCACGTGGCCTACCTGCTCTGTTTGCAATGCATCTTCACCAGATTTGTTCCTAACAGGAGTACATTGTGAATTTGATAACTGCGGCCAGATTCATCCTCCATTAAATTCACTGCAGTCTTCTCATGTTGCGGTAATGGGTTCGTCTGAACATTTGGATTTGTATCTTTGAAGTATAAAACCCCGTTCCTGACAAGCTTCTATACATCAGACTTGAAGCTGAGATAATTCTCAATGTTATGTCCCGTTCCTCCTTGATGGTAAAGACAAGTTTGATCGGCTTTGAACTAAAAAGGTGGATTTTCTGGTACTGTAAGAGGAGTCATGGTTTGGATGTGCCCCTTGGCCAGTAGAAGTGGAAATAGTTCTGTATACAACATTGGTATAGGGTCAAACCCTGATGGTCGTGTCGTACGATTATTGTTGTTGTACTATGGACAAGCCTGCTGAAGAGGCTGTTACAACCTTTGCTGATACTGTTGTTGACTTGGTTGGCTCTGAGCAACCTAAGGTTGATAAGTCAGAGCTAGCATTGGGTTGATAGCGGGAGTTACCGCCGCTACTGGTTGATACCTTTGCCTTTGCTTTCCCAGAGAGATATTACTGATATCTTGCTCTTTCTTCTTTTGGAAAGCACTACCGTATCTCTTGGTCATGGCTCTACATCTTTAACCAATCATCCTTTTCGGACTGCTTCTTCATGGCGTACTCCCATGTTCACCATTTCAATGATGTCATTGGGGGCACTAGCGACCATCCGGTCGTAATAGAACGTGCTTAAGGTTTTCAAAAAGATCTTGGTCATCTCCTTTTCCTCGAGAGGGGAACAAATTTTAGCGGCAATTTCATGCCATCTTTGAGCATATTCTTTAAAAGTTTCTTTATCCTTCTGTGACATTCCTATGACTTGATCCCTATCCGGTGCCATGTCCAAATTGTATTTATACTTCTGAATGAAGGTTGCCCCGAGATCTCTAAAAGTACTGATCTTAGTGCGGTTTAAACCCATGTACCATTTGAGTGCGGCACCGGTTAAACTGTCTTGGAAGTAATGGACCAGTAGCTGTTGATTTTCTGTCTGAGTAGACATTTTTCGAGCAGTATAAGTTGAGGGAAAATGACTTTGAGGGCAAAAATTGCCTTTGTATTTTTCAAAGTCAGGCACCTTGAATTTATGCGGTATCTTTACATTAGGGACCAAGCAGAGGTCCGCGGCGTCCTTTTCGAACAAGTCTTGACCTCAAATGGCTTGCAGTTCCTTCTGCATTTCTAAGTATTATTCCTGGAACTCATTCATCCTTTTGTGCATGTCTTCGTTTCCGCCAGGAATTTCTTGCGGAATTTGTTCTTCAGGGACAGTGTGTACCATTGGTTGTGGTATAGACATTACAGCGGTGACTCTTGGCGCTTCAGTGCCCTGAAGTTTGTAACTTTTAGGAGTTGCTGTCGTAACCCTTACATCTTCACTTTTATGAAGTTTATAACCTTCAGGTCCAGCGGTTCCTGTTACTGCTTCTGGGTCTTCAGTGACCGGTGGGATATATCCTTCAGGCATAAAGTTGAAAGGCATGCCCCAGGGGAGAACCTTAGGCATGTCGTACCAAGGATGATTCTCATGTGTCTCCATTATGGGCGTAGATGTAATCTTTGAGATCACAGTTCTTTAATGTTGCTGCTCCTGAGCTGCAGCCAGGGTTTACATGTTGCTGTGAAGTTTCTCCAAACTTTCCTTTAGAGCGTCGATTTCTTCTCTCAGCTCTCTGTTCTCTTCCTCGAGATCGTCAATTTTCTTTTGTCAATTGACCCGAGTATTGTATGTGTGAGACAGTTTGACTCTAGAATTGTGACACATACGTGAGACTCAAAGATAAGAAAAATGCGTTATGTGAGAATGATGAATGATATGCAAAGACATATTTTTTAGTTTTTGTTCTATTAAAAAAGAAACTTCAACAAATAGATTGCAAATATCATACAGTGGGGGAGACCCCTTTTATTGAATTCGAAATATTGCAGTATTTTACAAGGAAAAGTACAGTATTTTACAAAGTCTTGTAAGGAAAATGTCTGAGCTCATGGATCCTGAGTCCTCTCTGAAGAGAGCTCAGATGTTGGTTCCTGTAGTTTCCTTTTCTTTGACTGGGGCTCTTCAGCCGTTGTCGGGTTGTCAGTCCTTTGCCAAGTGAAATGAGCGAACAAATTTCTTTGGTCTTACTGACTTTCTATAGCATGCAGTTCTAATATCTCAATCAGAGCATCCTTCTCCTTTAACAGTTCCTGAATCTTGGTACACTCCAAATTGAGGATTCGATATTTGTTCATCCAAGAGCTTTTCTCACGTTGAACTTTGTTGAGAGTGACCTGGAGTTTTTTCGCATCAGACATGAAATAAAGGACAAATTCCTTTAATGGAAAAACTTCTTGACGAGGGTAAGGCATCCTCAGCTTGAGGGCTCTAGTTTGCACCCAGTGGAGATAAGGTTCCATGGTGGTACAGTTTGGTCTTCCCAAAGACTCTCTCCCTTTCCTATGAATATGTTGCCAGGCATGCACTATTTCTTTCTTTAGTGCCCTGTCATTTTCTTCTTCCTTGAAGAAATGACCTTCCAGATGAACAATATATGGGATATTCTTCATCGGGTACCGAGTTGACGGCGAGCTAAAATTAGATGATAGTTGATTCCTCCTTAAGTTCCAATGAGGGGTACGTTAGGGAAATTTCCACATCTGTCTAAGATTTCTATCCCTTTGTAAATCTGATTTTACCAATCTATGTCAAAATTGGTAAGAGACATAATCCTTTGTGACCAACGTAGAGTACTCTTGTGATCCCAAAAAGCAACAGACTTGGATAAATGGGAAATGAACAATTTGTAGAGTAATGGTATACAACATGTGATCATTCCTCCGCTGTATAAATTCCTTAAGTGTACATAATGATAAGCATCTGCAAGCAAGGTTGGTACGGGATTTCCTATCAAGAATATCTTAACAGCATTGATATCGACGAAGTTGTCAATGTTGGGAAAGAGGAATAACTCATATATGAGCAGAACAAAGATGTCTTTAAAGGCAGTTATGTTTCCTATACTAGCAAAGTATAGAGCGTTCTCCATCATGAATTTAGCTGGTAAACCCTGGATTCCTCCTTTAGAGGTTATGTGAGTCCTAACTTCTGACTCATCCAAAGAGATTTCTCTTGCAATGATCTGATTCTTTGGAATTCCTTCCAGTCCAGAAAATGGAGCTTGATCAGTGATAGGTAAATTTATCAGATGGGAGTACTCTTCCAGTGTTGGTGCCAGTTGGTAATCCGGGAAAGTGAAGCAGTGATAAACTGGATCGTAGAACTGAATTAGCATAGACAGGATTCCTTCAACCACGTTGACCCTTAACAGAGACAACAGTCCTCCGTGCTTAGCTCTGAAAGCCTCGGGATTGGTAATCATCCTTGCCAATTTCCTTAAGTCTTCTAGTTTCAGAGCCTTGAAGGTGTACTTGTGTGTTTTTCTTCTACCGAAATCCATAACGCAACCTCTTATATTTGCAATTATTGTTTTAGTTCTTTTGAAAAAAGTATTTTTTTTTGTTTGAAAGAGTTTTTTTTATGAATGCATGAATGCAACACACAAAAACATTTGAAAACATGGGTTCAAGGGTTCAATGTCACGAGCATGGAGTCATGGATCTACCCATCCCCAAAGGTTGTACTATTTTGGTCAATTTTTGTACCTGTAGAACGGGTTCTAAGGTTCCCAAAGTCATTGACCCCTCCTAGGGATATCAACAGCAAGCTGATTCACTCGAGCGAGCTATAATATCCTAGGATGAATCTTATTTGAGTGTAGTATCGCGTATCAACTATTCTCGATAGTCACCGAAAAGACAATGTTTTCACGACAATCGGTCGTTCAACATCGATACTTCCGCACGGGTACCTCGACTGATTCGGTGGACTGCAAAGTTAGCTTGGTCGGGATTCACTCCCTATAAGCGTTTCCTGGATATGCCACCACTTATCTTAATGTTCTCTCAAACTTTCCACATGCGTATTAATCACATTCCCAGTTGATAGAAAATTAAACACGGGAATCAAGTAGTATAACAGTAAATTATATATATATATATATATATATATATATATATATATATATATATAGAAAATGTGAAACAACCAAGACCTCTTAATAACTCTAATCCTAAAGCGTCCCCAGCAGAGTCGCCATTGTTCGGTAGCGTGCGATTTTTGTCGGTGACGCGACCACCGTACCGCAATGGTTGGAATTGGGTGCTACTTTCTGATTTCTTATTTATCCTATGAAGCTGGAAAGGAAAGGGAAGATATCTAAAACTAACCTTGCACACAGATGTTTTCTTTAACAAATGCTAAGAGATTGGGGGGTCCGGGGTCAAATTATACAAAGGGAAGTTGTCAATTAGCCAACGAATATATGGTTATCCATAGATTTCTTTAGTATGTTTTTCTATACTTTCTGGTGTTTACTGTTATGGGTTGGGAAAGTTTCTCCTTTGGGAGTGTTGAGAGAGTATTTTTGTTGTTTTCGGTTTTTTCGATGTTTTTGGTAAGGTACTGGACCTAAGGTTTTTGATTTGTGTGCTTGCTAAGATTTCGCAATCTTATGCCTACGTATTCCCGTAAAGATAACAGGGAAATCAGAGCAATCGTAGTTCCTCCTATTCTATGGGAGGAAAGATGTTTGGTGTCTTGTTTAAAGCCCAAGATTGAAGCTAAAAGTTTGTCTGAGAGAGAATTTGTCATCTCTTAAGGGAGATATCTCACCTATTCATCACAGATGTTGGGATTGGTTTAAAGGGGGATTACTTTAACTGGAATGTATGGAATCCAACAATGCCATAATTTCCTTTATAAGGGAAGTGTCCTGAAGGAAGAAACTTTAACTCAGTATAGAGCAATGCCATTTTCCCTTAGGAGTCTTCCATACTAAGAGAGGGACATTGGCTTGAATGTAAATAATCCAGAGGCTTGCTACTTACAACAATTAGATGAAAGAAGGGATTTACCAGGATAAAGATGGACTACAACTTGGATTTTTGAATCAACAAGTGTGCCACTTACAGTAATTATCTGGAATTAGGGTTTTTTGATTGTCTATTTTGATGTATGATGTATAGAGAAATGTCTTCCTACAGAGAAATCTTGATTTCCTCTGAGGGGTGTTGATTTTTGTGTGCCTTGATCAAAGTCCAAGGTTGAAGCTAAAAGGTTGACTCTGTTTAGGGAGTTTTATTTCTGTCTTGTATAAAACCCAAGATTGAGGCTGAAAAGAATTGACTCTTCCGGGGAAAGTTTGGTATGTCTTGTACAAAGCCCCAGATTGAGGCTAAAAGAATTAACTCCACTGGGGAGGTTTTATATGTGTCTTGTACAAAGCCCAAGATTGAGGTTAAAAGTTATTGACTCAGCTGGAAAATATTTTGTCTGTGTTGTACAAAGCCCAAGATTGAGGCTAAAACTGCTGAGGGAAAATCATTATACAAAGCCTAAGAGGAGGCTGGTTGAGGAGTTTCTTATATGAAGCCTAAGAGGAGGCTAACTTCCGCTGAGGATTATTGAGATCCAGAGATAGGTCCAAGTTGGGGAATCAACTCTTGCTGAGGAGTGAAGAAGAGTTGAAATATCAGATGCCTTGAGGTTTTGATTTTTCTGAGGGTTTATTGGTCGTGATTTGACCTTAGCTAGGGAATTTAAACTGAAATCTTAAAGATTGAGTTTTAAAACCTATGGAGGTTCTAACTCTGCTGAAGATTTATTAGGTGATCAGGATTTTTCCTGTGCTTTTAGGAAACTTGAGGGTTTCTTTGAGATCCAAGAGGAGATGAGACTTTCCAAGTCTACTGGTATGAAAAGGTTAACTGTTAGTTAGAGAATGCTCTTTGTATGATGTCAAGAGGAGGCTGATGTTTTAAGGGTTGAGAATCAACCCTAAACTAATCTAATGTTTTGGAATTCTGACTCTCTGGAGGATTGAACTAGCAAAAGATGACTAGGTTTTGTCTTATACCTATAGGAGGTCTTTGGATCCTTGTACTAAGCCCAAGAGGAGGCTGAGAACTTCTAGGAAGCCTTAGGGTCCTTGTACAAAGCCCAAGAGGAGGCTGGGGATGCTTTTAGGAAGCCTGTGGGTCTAAACCTAAGAAAAGTTCAAGAAAGATTTCACCGGGAATAATCATTTCCTTAGTGAACAGTTCTAGGGTTTGAAGAAATTCAAGAGAGGTTTCACCGGGAATTAATCCTCTATGGGGGAAATGAATTTCTTATACAAATACTTCTAAGTTGTGACAGTCTTGAGAAAAGTTTCACCGGGAATAATGCCTTTCTCTGTTCAATATTGTATAAGCCCAAGAGGAGGCAAGACTGTATCTGAAATTTCCTATGGGGGAACTAGTTTTTGACTGTGTTGAAAGAGTAACCACTGGTTTGATCTAAACCTAGACCTAGTTGCTGGGGAAAACTCTAAACAAATATATACAAGTGTATACAGATAAAATATATAAACAAGCATATATTGAGAAGGATAGTGGAACTTACAGTTGTGCAAGCCCTAGCATTGTAACCACATCTGTATAGTTAGTTATTCAAGAAATTGAAGAAATTTTTGATATAACTTTGAATTTGAATCTAAATCAAAAGGAAAGTTATTTAAAAAGGAAGTTTGGGGCTTATACACAAGGAGAGGCCCAGATGATCTCTTTTGAAAAGACGACAATTGCGTCGTAGTTTTGAAAACCGCAGAGGGACTTATACAATGACTGAGGCCCAAATTATTTGTATTTACAAAAAGGATGGGTCTTACACTCTATTAGAGGCCCAAAGGTTTATTTTTATACAAGAGATGGGGCTTACAACTAAAGGAGAGGCCCAGATGAAAAATAGTGATCGCACCGTTATTTTGAAAATTGTACCGGGACTTATACAATGACTGAGGTCCAAATTATTTATGTACAAAGGGGGTTGGGTCTTAAACTCTATTAGAGGACCAAAAGTGTTTGAAAAAAGAAGAAAAACGGGACTTACAACCAAAGGGAGGTCCGGGAGGCCCAAATGAAAATTGTTTTGAAAACGACGATCGCGCCGAGATTTTTTAAAACGTATCGGGACTTATAAAATCACTGAGGCCCAAAATGGTTTATATACAAAAGGATGGGACTTACACTCTATCAAGAGGCCCAAAAGTATTTGAAATGAAGTTTGAAAAATTAAAATTGAGGGAAACCCTAATTTTAATTAATATAATATTATTTTCAAAGGAAATTAAATATAAAATACCAGATATATTTAAAAACAACTGGTAAGCTTTGAAAAATATTTTGCAAAATCATGTTTAATCACATGAAGGCTTGAAAATCAATTGGTTTTGAAAGATCAAGGCGGAAATTTCATTTTTTAAATGTTTAAAAATAAAGAAATGAAATAAATTACAAAAATTCAAACTATATTAAATAAATAATATAAATTCAATTTTTTTTGTGGAATAAAATATTTCAACATTTTTGTGAATTTTCAAAAAAGGAATCAATAAAAAATAATTAAAATTGAGAGAGAAATTAATTTTGAGATTAACTAATAAAAATCATAAAAAATGAGAAAAATAGCAAAATGAGAGAAATAGGAAAAATGGTCTGGGTGGGTCTTGAACCCATGACCTCCAACCAAACACATGTGCGCTGCTACCACTGGGGCAATGATACATCCGTGTATCAAAACCACCCCATGAATACATAAGGGTGACCTGAATTTCAAGTCAGGCCAAGGCAAAAACCAAGTTTTGGTGGATTTGCATGAAGGCCATAACTTCCTCAATTCTTCATGGAATTGGATGAAATTTAGATGGATCCTGCCTAGAGTTTCATGAGGAATCCAATGGTGCTTTCATAATTTTCTAAAGATGCTTCTATTTTAAAACCCGATTGTGGTTTCAAAATAGACCCAGATTTCCAAGTTCTATGTTATCTCATCACATAAGCAACAATAGCATGGTAAATTGGTTCAAACACAACACATTTGATATATATGACATGTTTATGATCAATGGACATCAAAGCAATGCATATTTTAAGAGTTCAAGTTGTGATGCACTTACCTCTTGAAGCTCCTTGTGCAAACTGTCAAGATGCTTGTGCCAGAAGTAATCCAATGCTTTAGACACTCTTGATTGATCCCTTAGAGGCTTTTAGGATGATCAAAATCAGCTGGAAACTTCAGGAACAAGAACAGGCTCTTTCTTGCAAAAATGGCAAAAAAGACCAAAATGGTATCTCATTCAAATGGTGTTACCGTTGAGGGATACTTGTTGGGACAACTTAAGGATGATATTTGGAGAGTATTTGAAGGTTTAACTGGTCTTGAAAGTGATTGGATCAAGACATGGCTTGAAAAATGCAGAAAAGTCAAAATTTGAGGTTTTGGAGGTCGAGTTTGTGATTTTGATGTTGTACAATGAGGATGAAGGTTTGAATACCTCCGATTGATGATTTCTGATGTGTTTGGATGGTTATTTGAGTGGTTTTTGCTCTGGTTTCCAGAATTCCCAAATTGCTCCAATGTGACTTGAAATTGAAGTAAGAGATGGAGAGTGAGAAAACAAGGCTTTGGTAATGTTTTTGTGTGGTTTGAAACATTAGAAATGACCTCTATTTATAGTAGAGGAAGTTTGTTTTTGAAGGAATAGTGAATGGCAACTGGTTCACTCTATTATCTAATGAATATGCCCATGTATCACTTCCTTAAATGCCAAGGTACCAAGTCTTCACTTGGCCATTGACTTGAGCTGGTCTTGGTAGCTCTAGGTCTTCTGATCTTTGCAACAACCTTGACTCAATTGGACTGATATGTTCAGGTTCATGACAGCTCTAAGCACCACATCAATTCCAAATGACAAAGTTAAAGTTTTTGGAATTGAAACTTGAATGATCACATGCCAAAGGATAGGATCCTTGACTCAATGGTCCAAGCTTGAAAATATCAAGTGAGTCATCAAGATTCCCTCTGATCTTGGAAGAGGACAAAGCTTGCAAGATGACAGAATTTGAAATGGAAATCGTGTGGCACAAGAAATGCACCCAATCTGCCTTGAAAACCAGTTTGAGCAAGGCATGTTGTGAGATCCATAACTCCTTGATCAAGTTGAATTAATGGGAGTTCTTGTACTCTTTGGAAAGCTCTCATGACATAGTTTAACTTTGATGTCCCCCAATGGACCTGGTTTAGCTTGGATCAAGGTGAAAAAAGGCCTCAAAGTTGGCAAAATATGAAGCAGATTCTGACTTGAAAATTTCACTAAGTGTTGGAAAAAGTGGTCATTTTCACTTTTTGTGATTTTGATCAATCCATAACTCAAAATCCATGAGGATTTGGAATCTTTTGTAGTTGACACTTTTTAAGTATGTCATGTGATCTTTCATTTGAGCTTTGGATGGAAGAAAAAGGCCTTGGGGTTTAGGAGTTATGACCTTGCAAAGTTGGTACCAAATCCATTTTGTTCCATAACTTAGAAAAATTTAAGTTTCTTAAGATTGCCCCTTTTGTAAGTAACCCTATTTTTCTTGATTATTCTTGATGGATGATGATAAAAACCATGCATTAACATTGTTTTTGAGTTAGGGGAGCCACATTTGTGAAAAAATTCCAAAAGGTCAAACTTGATTTTGGGCACATTTGACTTTTTGTCAGATGAATTCCAAATTGTGTGATCCTATATGCAATCAAGTCCTTGACCTAATTCAAACCTAATGGATGGATTCCATAGGTGTTTTAGGGTGTCTTGAACCATGTCTCAAGGTTTGGAACATGTCTTGGTCAAAAGTCAAAGACACAGTTGACTTTTTCTTTAAAACCCTAATTCTGGTCTAGATGAAATTGAAACTTATGAATCAAGCTTCTTGGATCAATCCACGGTTGTAAATGGATCAATGTGGTGTATTTAAGGCCTTCAAATCATGTCTTGAGGTCTTGGTTCAGGTCTTGTCTCAAAAGTCAACTTAGGGGTGAATTAGGTCAAGAAATTCTAATTCCTGATTTTTGATGAATGCTTCCACTGATGCTAATTTGACTTGATGATTGGATCCATGTGGTCCCTTGGAGAATTTTGGATCATGTTTTGAGGTATTGGCTCATTCCCAGATGAAAATTTTCATCTAGAGGCCTTGGTCGACCAAAACCCTAATTTGGTGACATTGGCTATCTTGAGGATTGGTCAGCTTGAGATGTTGCACTCTTGTGCTTGATTCTTGATATGGGAGACCTCTTGATCCTTCATGGATGTTTTGAGAGATTATACAAGTTGAAGATCATGTCATTTCTTGATTGATCTTTTGTATAAGTGTTCTGAGAGGGCTCGAAACCCTAATTCTTGATTGTAGTGAATGCTCAACAATCCTTGAGGAGATTGATGAGGTATGATGGCACATCTGTAATGTGGTAATGATCCTCGCAATGATGGGAAATCTTGTGGTCAAAATTTGGGGTATGACATATGCCCTTATTTAATCTTCTTGGACCCGAAGGGATAATTCTTGCCTTCCTCTGGAAGTTCTTCATCACTGAAACCAAAATTGTTGCAGGAAGTGATGTTTGAAACAATGCTGTCAAACTGACCCACTATTACATCTTGTTCTACAAAGGTCTGTTCTAAGACCTTCTGTAGAGCTTCTCTATGAGCTTCTGAACTGAGCAGGAGAGATAACACAGATATCCGAGAAGGAGTTTGTAATAGTTGATCCACAATGTTGTATTCACTTCTCTGAATGAGTTTTAACATTTCATCTTTACTTTTCATAGGCTCTGTGCTGCTGGATTGACCAATTTGTTGATTAGGAACTTCAGCTTGAGGTTCCTTTTCTTTTGTAGGTTCTCCAACTCCTCTGTTGAAGATTCGTCCGCTTCGGGTGACCCGACTGATATCATCAATGTTGACAACGGATGGTAGTGGAATTTCTTTTCCATCTTCTATTATGGTCACACCGTATTTGTACGAAATAGCTTTCTCTGACTCGTATGACACCAGTCCCGGCAAGTAGATGACCACAAGGGTTATTTGAGTCTTTCGACTGTCAAAATTAGCCTCAATTGGTTCTAGCTCGGGATTGTTGGAAAATCTTCCACCATTGAAAGGGATTCTTGAGTGCTTTGGCTCGTTGAGCAGTGGGATAATGGTGAAAACATCCTCGTTCATTCCATAATTAACAGGCTCTCTTTCATTGAATACCGTGATGGTTCTTTTGTCCAACAACTCTTGAATCTCATTTTGGACAAGGAGACAACCATGTCGGCTCTTGCGTCATTTGCTGCAAACCGAATGATCGTGGCGATTCAGACCAAAATAATCAAGTTTGCACAGGCATTTGTGAAATTTGACCAATGATGTTTCAAAGTTTTCAACGTCATAGACTGCGTGTTGCCCTGGACACCCTTGCACCATATTGATGGATAGAAAATTTAGGTATAGTTGGGTTTCCACGTGGTCCAATTGATTTTGGAGAGCTGCTCGCACTATATAGCACCCTTGGCTGTTATTTGAACATATTCGACAACGTTCATAATTGTGAGGTGGCACCCAACAGTATCCACTCTGTATGAAGTGCATTTTTACCAAATCTGTTTCTATCAAGCGGATGTCACAACTTTGGTGTCTACCCAGATTTCCATTGGTTATGCTAATTTGATGTGTGCTTTCATCCTGATAGACTAGAAGCCACAAATGGTCCAATAAATGTTGAAGAGTTCTTTGTACAAGTGCACATCCTTGATCATTTTCGGAGTAATCTGTGCAGTCCGGATAATTATGGGCCGACAGATAACCGAGCCTGACTTGCTTGGCATGCAATTCTACCAAGTTGGTATTCATTAAGTGAATGTCGAAAATCTGAACCATATTGACTTGGTGATTACTACCTCCATGGTAGTCTTAGATCCATCCAAGATTCAATTAACGCTGAAGTGCCTCTTGTACAAAAGAACATCCTTGATTGTCTTTTGAGCAAATTGGGCAAGCGTTGTAGTCGTGCAGCGGCAAATTATGATACTGACTTTGTCTTGAGTGCATTGCTACTAGATTAATGTTCATTGCACTTATATCATGATTTTGAACAATGTCTGGATGTTGATAGGCCATATTTATTCCACAAACTCTATGATCTTGGATCCAGCCTAGATCCATCTGCTTTTGAAGAGCTGCTTGTACAATGACACACCCTTGATTGTTCTTGGAACAAATATCACATTGATGATAGTTGTGGGATGACACATGGCCATACCCGCTTTGCTTGTAATGCATTTTTACCAAATTTGTTCCCATTAGGCGTATATCGTGAATTTGATAACTGCCGCCAGGTCCTTCATGTATCAAATTTACTGAAGCTTTTTCATGTTGTGGCAATGGGTTCGTTTGAACATTCATATTTGTATCTTTGAAAGATAAAACTCCGTTTCTGATGAGATTTTGTATGTCATATTTGAAGCTGAGGCAGTTCTCAATGTTATACCCCAGTCCTCCTTGATGATAAAGGCAAGATTAATCGACTTTGAACCAATAAGGAGGATTGTCCAGCACTGTGGGAGGAGTTCTGGTTTGAACGTGCCCCTTGTCTAGGAAAAGTGGGAATAGTTCTGCATATAACATTGGTATAGGGTCAAACCCTGGCGATGTGGAAAACGATTGTTGTTATTGTATTGCGGGCGAGCCTGCTAAAGAGGCTGTTACAGCCTTTGCTGATACGGTTGTTGATTTGACTGTTGCTGAGCAACTTGTGGTTGATATCCCGGGATCGACGCGGGACTGACAACAGGAGATACCGTTTCCACCTGTCGAGGTTGATACCTTTGCCTTTGCTTACTCTGCGAGATATTACTGATATCCCGTTCTTTCTTCTTTTGGAATGCACTTCTGTATCTCTTACTATTGCTGGACGGTTCTAAGTCCTTAACCAGTCAACCTTCTCGGACTGCTTCCTCAAGGCGTACCCCCATGTTTACCATCTCGGTAAAATCACTGGGTGCATTAGCGACCATTCGGTCATAATAAAATGAGCTTAATGTCTTCAAGAAGATTTTCATCATTTCTTTCTCCTCAAGAGGAGGACAAATCTGGGCGGCGGTTTCACGCAGTCTTTGAGCGTACTCTTTGAAGGTTTCTTTATCCCTTTGGGATATGGCTCAGAGTTGATCTCTGTCGGGTGCCATATCCAAATTATATTTGTACTGCTGAACAAACGCTGCCCCAAGATCTCTGAAAGTACTGATCTTAGTACGGTTTAAACCCGTGTACCACTTGAGTGTGGCATCGGTTAAACTGTCTTGAAAGTAAGGGATTAGCAGTTGTTGGTTTTCTGTTTGGGTAGACATCTTTCGAGCGTACATTACCAAATGCTTTGTGGACAAGAGCTGCCTTTGTATTTTTCAAAGTCGGACACCTTAAACTTGTGCAGTATTTGGACGTTTGGGACCAAACAGAGGTCAGCGGCATCTTTACCAAACAAGTCCTATCCGCGAATGGCATGCCGTTCCTCCTGCATTTCCAAGAACCATTCTTGGAATTCGTTCATTCTTTCGTATACTTCTTCATATTTGCCAGGGGTGGCATGAAGGATCTGTTCCTCTAGGATAGTATGTACCATAGGTTGTGGTATAGACATTACTACAGTTACTCTTGGCGCTCCAGTGACCCAAAGTTTGTAACCTTCAGGAGTTTCTGTTGTAGCCTTTGCGTCTTCGTTCATCTGAAGTTTGTAACCTTCAGGTTTGGAGGTTCCCGCTGTGGCTCCCAGGTCTTCAGTGACCGGTGGCATGTATCCCTCAGGTATGAAATTGAAAGGCATGCCCCAGGGAACACCTTTAGGCATGTTTTACTGCGGAAGATTGACAGATAGCTCAAATGCTGGTGTAGACACAATTCCTGAGATCGCAGTCCTTTGCGGTGGTTGATCCTGAGCTGCTGCCAGGGATTCAATCATGCTGTTGAGTCTTTCCAGACTTTCCTTCAGAGTGTTGACTTCCTCTCTTAGCTCTCTGTTTTCCTCTTCAATATCGTCCATTTTCTTTTGGCGATTGGCCTGAGTATTGTATGAATGAGACAATTTGAGTCTAAAGTGCGACACATGTGTGAGACATTGTGACAAAGATGTGCAATGCAAGAATGGTGAATGATACGCAAAGAATGAGAATGATCTTTTTTGTTTTCAAAAGAACTTTTAACACTTATATTGCAAATATCAAACAGCGGTGCAAACCTTTTATTAAATTCAAAGGATTACAATATCTTACAGGGAAAAGTACATTATTTTACAAAGTACATGAAGGAAAATCAGGCCTATGAATCCTAAGGAATCTCTGACAAGGGTCCAGATGCTGGCTGCTGGTCCACTTTCCTCTTCTTTAATCGGGTTTCCTCAACCGTTGTCGGGTCGATGATCCTTTGCCACGTGAAAAGAGAGAGTAAACTTCTCCGTTCCTCTTGACTTTCCACAGCATGTTGCTCAAGTATTTCAATCAGAGCATCTTTCTCCTTCAGTAGCTCTTGAATCTTGGTGCATTCCAAGCTGATAATCTGGTACTTGTTGTAGCGTGCAATTTTTGTCGGTGACGCGACCACCTTACCGCATTGGTTGGAATTGGGTGCTACTTTCTGATTTCTTATTTATCCTATGAAGCTGGAAAGGAAAGGGAAGCTATCTAAAACTAACCTTGCACACAAATGTTTTCTTTAATAAATGCTAAGAGATTGGGGGGTCCGGGGTCAGGTTATACAATGAGGAGTTGTCAATTACCCATCCTATATATGGTTATCCATAGATTGTTTGGCGTTTTCTTCTGTTATCTACTTACTGGTGTTTGTCTGTCGTAAATGGGAAAGTTTCTCCTTTGGGAACATTTTAGAGAGTATTTTTGTTTTTTTTCGGGTTTTTCGATGCTTTTGGTAAGGTACTGGACCTAATGTTTTTGATATGTGTGATCGCTAAGGTTTCACAATCTTATGCCTACGTATTCCCGTTAAAGAAAATAGGGAAATCAGAGCAATCGTAGTTCCTCCTATTCTATGGGAGGAAAGACGTTTGGTGTCTTGTTCAAAGCCCAAGATTGAAGCTAAAGGGTTGAGTATTTGTGTATTGTTTAAAGCCCAAGATTGAAGCTAGATTTGTTTGATTGAGAGAGAATTTGTCATCTTTAAAGGGAGATATCTCATATGTTTTTCACAGTTGTTGGGTAACTGGTTATAAAGGGTAATTACTTTAACTGGAATATATGCAATCCAACAATGCCATAATTTCCTTTATAAGGGATTTGTCCTAGAGGAGAAAACTTTAACTCAGTGTAGAGCAATGCCATTTTTCCTTAGGAATTTTTCATACTTAGAGAGGGACATTAGCTTAGATGTAAATAATCCAGAGGCTTGCCACTTACAGTAATTAGATGAAAGAAGGTTTTTTACCAGGATAAAGAGGGACCACAGCTTGGATTTTTGAATCAACAAGTGTGCCACTTACAGCAGTGTTTGTTTGATTGTCTGTTTTGATGTGTGATTGTACAGAGAAATGTCTTCTTGCAGAGAGATTTTTTATTTCCTCTGAGGAGATTTTGATTTTTGTGTGCCTTGATCAAAGCCCATGGTTGAAGCTAAAATTTGACTTTGCTTAGGTATATCATTATTCAAAGCCTAAGAGGAGGCTGATTGGGAATTGATTCTTCCAGGGAAGTTTTTATTTGTCTTGTATAAAGCCCAAGATTGAGGCAGAAGAATACTGACTTAACAAGAGAGTGTTTTATCTGTCTTGTACAAAGCCCAAGATTGAGGCTAAAAGAGATTGACTCTTTTTGGGGAATATTTAGTCTGTCTTGTACAAAGCCTAAGATTGTGGCTAAAAGAAATGACTCCACTGGGGAGAGGTTTTATCTGTCTTGTACGAAGCCCAAGATTGAGGCTAAAAAGAATTTGACTGACTCAGCTGGAGAATATTTTGTCTGTCTTGTGCAAAGCCCAAGATTGAGGCTAAAACTGCTGAGAGATGATCATTATGCAAAGCCTAAGAGGAGGCAGGTTGGGAAATTTCTTATATGAAGCCTAAGAGGAGGCTAACTTCTACTGAGGATTATTGAGATCCAGAGACATGTCCAAATTGGGGAATCAACTCTTGCTGGGGATTGCAGAAGAGTTGAAATATCAGAGACCATGAGGTTCTGAGTTTTCTGAGGATTTACTGGTAGTAATTTGACCCTAGCTGGGGAAATTTAAAGTGAGAGCTTAAAGATTGAGTTTTGAAACCTATGGAGGTCTTAACTCAGTTGGTGATTGATCAGGGTTTTTCTTGTGTTTTTAGAAAACTTGAGGGTTTCTTTGAGATCTAAAAGGAGGTGAGACTGTCCAAGTCTACTGGTATGAGAAGGTTGATCTTTGTATGATTCCCAAGAAGAGGCTGATGTTTTAAGGGATGAGAATCAACCCTAAACTATTCTGATGTTTTGACTCTGACTCTCTGAAGGATTGAACTATCAAAGGATGACTAAGTTCTGTCCTATACCTGTAGGAGGTCTTTGGGTCCTTGTACTAAGCCCAAGAGCAAGCTGATAACTTCTAAGAAGTCTGAGGGTTCTTGTACAAAGCCCAAGAGGAGGCTGAGGATGCTTTTAGGAAGCTTGTGGGTCCAAACCTAAGAAAAGTTCAAGAAAGGTTTCACCGGGAATAATCCTTTCTTTAGTGAACAGTTCTAGAGTTTGAAGAAATTCAAGAGAGGTTTCACCGGGAATTAATCCTCTCTAGGGAAATGAATTTCTTGTACAAATTTCTAAGTTGTGATAGTCTTGAGAAAAGTTTCACTGGGAATAATGTCTTTCTCTGTTCCATATTGTATAAACCCAAGAAGAGGCAAGACTGTATCTGGAATTTCCTATGGGGGACTAGTTTTGACTGTGTTGAAAGAGTAACCACTGGTTTGATCTAATCCTAGACCTAATTGTCAGGGAAAACTCTAAGTAAGTATATAAGCATATATATATATATATATATATATATATATATATATACAAATGAAATATATATAAACAAGTAAAAAAAAGCTGGTAGAACTTACAGGTGAGCAAGCTTCTAGTGTTATAAACACAGCTGTATGGTTAGTTATTCAAGAAATTGAAGAAAGTTTTGATAACAACTATAAATTTGAATCTAAATCAAACAAGGTTGTTTTAAAGAGGGAGTTTGGGGCTTATACTCAAGGAGAGGCCCAGATACAAAACAGTGATCACACTGTTATTTTGAAAACTGTACTGGACTTATACAATGACTGAGGCCCAAATTAATTGTATTTACAAGAGAGGTTGGGTCTTACACTCTATTAGAGGCCCAAAGTTTATTTTTATACAAGAGACGGGGTTACAGATCAAAGAGACGCCCAGATGAAAAACAGTTATCGCACCGTTATTTTGAAAACTGTACCGGGACTTATACAATGACTGAGGCCAAAATTAATTATGTACAAAGGGGTTAGGGTCTTACACTCTATTAGAGGCCCAAAAAGTGTTTGAAAAAAGAAAGACGTGGCTTATACACAAGGGAGACCCAGCTGAAATTTGTTTGAAAAGCGGTGATCGTGCCGAGATTTTTGAAATTGTATCGGGACTTATACAATGACTGAGGCCCAAAAAGTTTGTGTGTGACAAGGGATGAGTCTTACACTCTATTAGAGGCCCAAAAGTGTTTCTGTGAAGTTTGAAAAATCAAAATTTAGAGAAAACCCTAATTTTGAATTTAAAAGATATAATTTTCAATGGAAATTAAATAAAAAATGATATAAAATATCAAATATATTCAAAAACAAGTTATCAACTTTGAAAAATATTTTGAAAAATCAAGTTTAATCACATGAAAGCTTGAAATTCATTTGGAATGAAGAGATCAACGTGAGAATTTCATTTTAAAATGTTTAAAAACAAATAAAATGAAATAAATTACAAAAATTCTAACTATATTAAATAAATAATATAAATTGGATTTTTTTTTGTAAAACAAAATAATTTAACATTTTTGTGACTTTGTAAAAAAAGAACCAATAAAAAATGATAAAAAATGAGAGAGAAATTAATTTTTGAAATCAATTAAATAAAAATATTAAAAATTCAAATATTTGAAAATTTGAAAAAAAAAGGCGCCAAGAACAAGGGAAGAACACGCGCGACTCTGTGTTACCCAGATTTGTGTTTTCTCACTTTTCTCTCTGATTACTCAATGGTTTTGCACGATTCAAACACCAATCTTGCTCGTTTTTGAACAAGGGTCACAACCATATAGATTAATTGCATTTATACTAAGTGTGGAGTGAGAAATTAGAGGATGAACTCAAGAACCCTAGTTTCAGCATGAACACTATGAAATTCCATACACGAATCATACATAACAATTGATTGAGGGTTATCACTCTATATACATGCAGAAACAAGATGGTAACTCAAAAATTCATTTATGATGCATGTAAATATGTAGTTTGAAGGCTTCAGGCTTACCTCTTGTAGCTGGTGATCGAATTCTATGTTGAAGGTGTTACAGATGTTGTGTAATGATCTGGACAGCTCCAATGGACCTCAAGTAATGTGTTTGAAGGTTTGGAATGGATTGAATCAGCCCAGAACTTATTGTGGCATCTCAACTGCAAACAAACCAAAAGCTTGGGCAATTGGATGGTGATTTTGTGATTCTGATGTTCCAGACGTGTTTCAGGGCCATGGATCACTCATATATGATGTATATGAGGTGTTGGCACGATTGGTTTGGTTTGAATTGCTTCCTATTTCAAAATTCGATAGTGACTTGAAATAGAAGGAAAATCTGGTTTTTTGGAAGTGATTTTGAGGAAAGCATCAGTTTGGGTGCTTTGGTGTACTCAAACTTATCACAATTGATGTCTATTTATAGTGCAACAAGTTTGTTTTGGCATCAATAGTGAATGGAGGCTTGGACACTCCCTTGGCCAATGTTGATCAAAAGGAATCTTTGGTCTTCTCTAACCATTGACTTGGGTCGGTGCAGCAGGTTATGAGTCCTTTGGTTCAGAGATGAATCTTGAATCAATTCAGTTAGCAATGTCTTGATGCTTGCCACCTTGTGAATTCATTGAATGCATTGAAACAAAATTGGAGTCTTTGAGATTTTTAGCCTTTTTAGGTGACACATAGCTACATGTAGATCCTTGGACTTGGGAGGCTTGTGGATCAGATCTTTTCCCTTTGATGTTATCCCCTGAGGTGTCCAAATGGATGGCAAGGCTTGTAATTTCCTAACTTAACCAATTCGAGCAAAAATGCACAAATTTGTCTTGTACAAGACAGTTTGAAAGTGTCATCTTGGGAGGATCATACCTCCTTGCTCAAATGGAGTTCTGGAATGCTCATGTACTTTATAAAAATCCCTTATATGGTTCAATTCATGTGTGGTCATAGTTTGTCTTGAAACTATCTGGACTTAGTTGAAAAATCCCCATGAACATTGATGTTCAAGGCTGAAACTTAGACAATTTTGTACTAAGTGTTAAGTCTTTGATTTTTCACCACTTTGATCCATCCATAACCAAAAATCCATGAATAACTAGAGTTTCATGTAGTTGAAGCTTTTGTTGAATGTAGGAAGACCTACAAATCAGGCTTTGGATCACTAAAAATGGCTGCTTAGATCAAATGTTATGGTCCTTGGAAGTTGGCACGAAAACCATCCAAATTTGGTAACTTAGAAAAATTTTCAATTTTTCAAGATTACCCCTTTTACAAGTTATCATGATTTCTTGATCAATTCTTGTTTAAATGACATTATAGATCATATTTTATGAGAATATGATTCATAAGGATCATTTTTGCCAAAAAAGTCATGTTTTGACTTTTGGCTCCGAAGTGGTTCGGCGCGGAGAAACCCTAATTCCCGACTTTTGAGGAATGCATTCTCTGAGGGTGATTTAACTTTACAAAGGTACTACTAGGTTTATTTTGAGCATATTGAGTCATATTTTGAAGCCTTGGCTAAATCCCCTATGAAAATTTCATTCTAGAGGCCTCAGTAGACAAAAACCCTAATTTGGTGACATCCGGTATTTCGAAGCTCCTTCCACTTGGAATGCTGCAACTTTGTGCTTGATTCTTGAGGTAGGGGTCCTCTTGATCCTTTATGGGTGTTTTAGAGGTTATACAAGTTGAAGATTATGTCATTTCTTGATTGATCTTTTGTCCAAATGCTCAGAGAGGGATGGAAACCCTAATTCTTGATTATAGTAAATGCTCAACCATCTTTGAGGAGATTGATGAGGCATGATGGTACATCCATATTGTGGTGATGATTCTCACAATGATGGGAAATCTTGGTGGTTAAAATTTAGGGTATGACATATGCCTTTATTTAATCTTCTTGGACACGAAGGTGTGAATGGCGAAGATATTCAGACATTCAGGGTGCAAGAGGATTAAATATCGGAATACCCGAAATTTTGACGGTGGTTATGAATGGCAGTTTGCTCATCCGTCTTCTTTTTCTAAGCAATGCTACTTAGAAAAGGGAAAAACTTCCCCTCGATCCTGGTCTTCGGCCATGAAACTGGTCTAAGTTTTTTTGTAATAAACTTCCCCTTGATCCTGGTCTTCGGCCACAAAATTGGTCTCAGTTTCTTTTTGACATAAACTTCCCCTCGAACCTGGTCTTCGACCATGGAACTGGTCTCAGTTTCTTTTTGACATAAGCTTCCCCTCGATCTTGGTTTTCAACAATGGAACTGGTCTTAGTTTCATCTTGTCGAGTTCCTTCCTCAACAAGGAACGCTATTTATAGCGTTCTTCATCAAACTTCTCGCCGAGCTATACTGGGGAGACGCCATTTGATGGAAAAATTTGGTGTCAGACTTGTTGGGGAAACCCATTTGTCTAAGCTGTCGAGGTGTGCAAACTTCTCTGTTGGAGATGCCATTTATTGACTCTAATGGGGAAAACGAGTCTCTTGAAATACCGCTTTCTGCTTGGGGATATTACATCATACTTTTCTTCGAGATCTTTTCGGAGAAATTCCATGTGATGTGATCCAATTTTGAGGTGCTGATGACTTTATTAACATCGAATCTTTTGGGAGAAAAACCGATGTATTACCAAGAGTCTTCGGTATGGAGGCATTCTCTGGGGATTTTCCTTAATCCGAGAAAGCAACGATATCATCTTCAACAATGAATAGTGATGTTACAGAGGTGTCTGTTGAATGTCTTCTTGCCTTTCAGAGGTTCAAGTTACCAAAGTGGTTGAGGACGGGCTCCAATCCAGAAATAAACTGGGGAGAGATTGCTCAGACAATATATTTCCTGACGAGGAAAGAACTCAAACTGGGATTTTTTCTTATCCGACGCGGAAAGGAAAACCGACAACTTGATTGACAATAGGACTTTATCGCTTGGAAATGAGTATGACCAGAGCGATATTAATGCAATATGAATATGAATATGAATCAATTATGCATGATGTATGTATGTTTATGCTGACAAAACTGACGCGACATACAGACTAGTTGATGAACACGACTGGATACTCAGCCACTGCGGGAGATGAAAAGTACCATTGGTTCAAGATAGCAATCCTGTCTTGCTTATAAGAGGTAAACCCTGTGGGGAGAAAGAATCATCAATCGGTCTTAAGAGGTAAGAACTTTGTCGGGGATGTTAGATGGGACATTGCATCTGAAATAGTTGATCCTTCATTCAGGTGCACTAGTTTAGAAGGAGTACTTTGATTCTGTATTTTGAGGTTTAATCACTTCCGGAGAAGCTATCGATGTTCCTTTTTGATGTTCAAAGTCAAAAAGGAAATAACATCTTTATTTTAAAAGCAGAAGAAAATTTTTTACAAGTAAATTCATTTTTGTTTTGTTTCAAGAATCATTGATCATGTTAAAATGTCATTCTATAAAGCCAAAATAAATGAGAGTTGCAAACAAAAGCACTAGGGCTCAAATTTTATCGATAGGATGGAAATCATCCAAACGCTTGATACCATAGAGTATTACAAAGTTTGAAAAATGGTAATTTAAGGAAAAAGGGGCTACCTTGGAACATAACGACCACTATCCTTTCACCAACTTTGATTTCTGGACATTCTGGGCTTCTATTGAAGGTGACCTTGACTGAAGTCTTTCGACGGATGGTGTTACCTGCTGGGGATTTAACCTTGTCGGACGTAGTTACTTGCCATGAATCCCTAATTTTGGCCTAGATTGTCTTTTGAGGTTTTCAATCCATCGGAATGATTTTTACTTGTGTCTCTAATTTTTGCCTGGACCGCCCTTTCGGGTTTTCAATCCATCGAGACGTTCTCTTTTTTATTTATTTAGGCGAAGTATTTCTTGACTACATCCACATTCGTGGGGTAGGTGAACTCCTCTCCATCCATGGCTGTGAGTCTCAAGGCACCACCTGAGAAAGCTTTCTTGACCACATAGGGGCCGTCATAATTCGGAGTCCATTTGCCCCGGGAATCAGTGAGGAATGATTGTATCTTTTTGAGCATGAGGTCTCCTTTCCTGAACACACGGGGTTAGACCTTTTTGTCAAACGCTTTCTTCATTATTTGTTGATACAGCTGACCATGGCATAGAGCTGTCATTCTCTTTTCTTCGATTAGGTTCAATTCGTCGTGCCTGCTGTCGCAACTGCGAAAAACAACCAGCGAGAAACTAGAACAGAAGAGTCACCACCGAACATTATTTATCCCGATGAAGGGAAAGGAAATGATCGAAGAAAACCTAAACAGAGGGAAAATACATGGTCATCGCAACCATAGTCTGGGTTCAGGAGTCAGTTACGCCAGGGGAAGGTATTAGCAGCCCCACGCGTCCATCGTACTCGATGGGATCCATGCTTGCTGTCTAATCAAAGGGTGGTTATCTAAAGTGTTAGTTCTGCAGCTATGCAGTATTTGTGTTGGCTAAATTTTGTTAAAACCTATATGATAGCTTTATGTCACTAAAGTTGTTTTAACATGTGCTTGTGTGTATCTGCCAGTATAGTTTAGTTGCAGGTTGTGGAAATGTCAAGTGTGATGTCTTGGCATGTTGTGCTGCACTAAGCTAGTATGAGTGCATGGTTATGTCATGAAAGATTCAGACATATTGGACCTCACTAAACCTGAAGGTTAAGGTTCTGTGATGTGATGTCAAACACGACGTCCAAAGTAACATTCTGTTGAGATTGTTTTGGTTTTATTTGCTGCGTATTTTTTGAAGACTGGCGTGTGTTTACATTCTGTTATGTGGTGAGAGAAAATCATGGTCTGTCGTTCTTGTAGCAGCAATATGTTTAATAGGACGTGATTACTTGCTAAGAAGAACATGTTAAGCAAGAAGTCCTATTGTATGCTGAGACATGTTGAGATGAGAAGTTCTCATCATCTAGAGCAACATGTCGGATAAGATATCCTATGCTGAATCATTCGACATCGCGCCTGTGCTGAGCTGGACAGTTAAATTTTGTTATGATTTAATAGATGCAGAATATTCTGGGAATATTATGTTATCCTATGTGGCGCTGTTTTATAGGTATGGAAGGTTCAAGTTAGAATCAAGAAGAATATTAAAGAATAATGACCTTCTAATTATGGAGATAAATTAGGAAGGAATTGATTGAAGACCTATTATGTAGCAGAAGTTTCTGCTGATTTGTAGCAGCTTATTTGCTGCGATTTTGAAGGCCCAAATCCAGTTGGGAATAGGTTATATATAGATGCTCTGTAACCTAGTTTTGTAACGATTCCAAGATGTAAAATTATTAGGGTTTCGTTCTTGTGAACCACTCTCTAGGAGAGTTGGTATGTGTGAACCACTCGGATTGTGAGATGGTCACTGTTCTCCTCGAAGCTTTTAAGCAAGAGTGAGTATTGTTCTTGGAGGAAGCTGTTAAGCAACTCTAAGTATTGTTCTTAGTCATGTGAGTCATGTCTAGGTATTAGCATATAAGTGTGTCTGCTACTTTTCGGTGATTGAAGAGCTGTTGGAAATCAAGCTGTTGATGCAGTAACTGAGGTGTTGACTGCTAGATATCATTGCGATGATTGGAAGTGAGATGGAGTCTCTTACCTAGGGAGGACTTAGGTAGAAGGGTCATTGGGTAGTGATTAAGTGAGTAGATCATCAACGGGTGTGTTGATTGTAGGGTCTACGAATTGATACTGCTAATAGTGGACTTCCTTCCTGGCTTGGTATGCCCCCAGATGTAGGTTGTTAGACCGAACTGGGTGAACAAATTCTGTGTGTTTTGTTTATGCTTTTCAGTAATGTTTTTATACCTTGCCATATGTGTTCATGACAGACCAGATGTCGAATAACATGTCTTAGGACATCTGAATTCTGTACATGTACCAGAATTTCAATTGGTATCAGAGAAGGTCATTCTGTTATGTATCTGGATGAGATCCGAGGGAAGATACTTTCTGGTTCATGGTCATGGTAGAAACTTTCTACTGAAAAGTTTTTTGGACTTGGAGAAGTTCATATAGTTGTGAGAATGGTGCCTAGAAGTGGAGGATGGACTATTCATGATATGGTGTGTATTGGCCTTGTTTGAAGTTGTCAGGCGTGTAGCTTTGGTTGTGAGCTGCTGTATGGTTTGATTTATTTTCAAACCTATGTTGACCCATTGCACATGGAGTGGTGTGGGTTATTATATTTTGCCTGAAGGCTGTAGAGGAGTTTTCTGGTGTGTGTTCCACTGCATATATATATCTGATGGAAAATTCCTGGTTGTTCATATTGTTGAGGGAGATTCTACAACATCTACGAAAGAAGTGGATAGTTCTTTTGTTGATGTGTCTTATAAGATGTTCTGACATCTTATTAGGGAAAACAGGATCTGTTTCCTTGGTAGTTCCGCTGCATGAGGTTCTGATTAAAGAGCTCTAGAAGTATGGGATTCTTGAGTTATGATTGAAGGAAGATTGTAGCTGTCCTTACTCGTTTTCTGTTCTTGTAGATGTCAACCGGTGTGAAGTCACATAGCATTCCAAAGTCGGGAGCAGAGGGGTGTTTTTGTGATGGTTGAGTCTGGTATGACTTGGTACTTGGGTGAGTGGCTTCATCATGTATGCTGAAGTCAGATTGAAGAGGAAGGGTAAGATGAATTATCAAACTCATGCTCTAGGGGTTTGATGATTTATTGTTGATTAAGTTGTTGAAGACACTTGGTATGATGATCAAGTCCAATCAAGGCAACTAAGTCATGTTCTGGAGTCTTCTAGTTATTCTTCAGACTAGGAGGTGCTTCCTAGGAAGCATAGGGGTGAAGACCGTGGAGGTGACTTATTTTCACCTTTCACAAAAACAGCAAGGAAGGATGCATCTCTTTTGACCCTAAGAGTGAATCCAATCTGGTTGAAGATTTGTTGAGGTAAAGAAGACTTGTTCAGAGAAAGTCTTAGTTACTTGAGTCAAGAGTGGCAGCCTTGGTATCTCAACATTGTCATTGAAGAAGATACTTGCAACAAGACTGAATACTTTATAAGTGTTCATGACATGATCTGGTGAAGCTCAGCTACAGCAGTGAAGAAGGGTTATTGTATAAGGATTTAAGATCAATTGCTATTTGTGAAATCCACAAGTATTTAATTGATTATCCTTGAGATTCAAGATTGGGGATGTTCTGTCAGATGTTCTGACATCTTTTCATCAGAGGATTGAAGAATCATGGGAGGGGTTCTACATTCGCTCAAAAGTCTCCTAGGTGTTGACCTGGGATTATTTTCCTAGCATCTGTGGATGACTTGTCCAGATGGTGGTGCTGTTGAAGATGAAGATGGAAGACTATGAAGACATCATAATCTTGATGGTTACAGCTTGGATCAGTTTATTTCTGATCTAAGTGGTTTGGAGCATGGTGTTTGCTCTTGTTGTGAAGGTCAAGGATAAGTGACAGTTGTCTCTGGCTTTCTACTAACGGCTCTACTAAGGGTAGTGACATTCTTTAGTATTGCTATGGGGTAGTCGTCGACTACTTATTTTCTGAAGATTCAGTTATGGCAGATTTGAAGTCTTTGGAGTTTCTGAGCAGGATGGAGGTTGTCTACTCAAACTTGATTGTTGAATCAAGTCTATGAGAGCATGGAAATCTGTTTCTGCAAAGGGAGGAGGTTCTTCTGAGTGGAAGAAGGAAGAGCTGAATTCAATAGTTGGATGTCATAATATTCTGACATCTAGCTTAACATCAGAAGTCTCAGTTGGTGATGTGGCACATCAACTTAAGATAGGATGATCTACAGGAATGAAAATTGAATGCTTCATAAAGATTGCTCTCATGGCAGTTTGCTAGAGCTGCAAGAAAAAGAAGATATTACATGACTTAGAGATTCTAAGTGTGTTTGATAGTAAGCATGTGGAACATGTGATTTGAAGATCAATTTCAGTGGGTAGATCAGGATATCTTTGTGAGAATTTTGAAAAACATGAAGAAGACAATTTGTGGCAGTTGGCTTTTTCATATGAGGATTCATGAATGAGGTGATCAAACTGTGGCATTTGGTTGATCTCAGAAGTGGATTCGAAGAATCAAGATAATCAGAGTGTGGCAGCTGGTTATGATTGAGGATTGTCTTGGAACAAGTTACTCTTGGGTAGAAGGGTGATGAGTTGAAGACTCAAGGAGATTATTCTTCTTGAAGGTGGATGAGAGTGTATTTCTCTAGTTCTTTGGATTACTATGCTTTAGTAAGTTTAGTTGGTGGAGCATATCAAGAATCATGGTGATGATGTCTTGGTGTGTGGGAGATGTTCTAACTTGGTGTTGGAACATTATCCGGGATGGATATCCTTGGTGAAGGATGATTTTACTCTGGAGCTTGGTGTCTAATTTATGCCTAAGGAGCGTCTACATAGTCATACGGGAGAATGATGAAGTAGAAGGTCTGCCTTGGATGGAGAATGTAGAGAAGACTGAAGCAGATCAGGTATTGATTGCTTGAAAGTCTGAAGGTGAAGATACTCATTAATTGATCAGGAGTATTCCAAACTATCATACGGGAGAATGATAGGGAATGATTGCCTTTGGAGAGTTGGGTGAGAGAATACTGTTCCTGTGTTCTTGTGATCTTCTGTGATGTGATGGGCTGTGATGTGATTTTTGTGGTTTTGAAGTTTTGTGGATTTGAAGTTTTTGTGGCTCTCTGGTTGTTTGAAGGAGAATGGTGATCCTTATGTTCCTCACGTATAGCATGATGTAACTTCATGTGTGAGTGACTACTTTTTCTTGTCAGAAGGCATTGTGGTGCTAAAATGAATGTGCTTCAGCAGGTGGCTAGACTGGGAGTGAGCTCTTGAAGACATGAAGATGCGTCTTATGTTTTCCATTCAGGTGCACTAGTTATCCATGTCAGGGGGAGTAATACTACTGTTTTTTTCCTGCTTCTGGTTGATTTCCCTTAAATGCATAGTTGCTTGGTTTGGCATATTATGGCTAAAAAGGGGGAGAAGTAAGTAGTAGTAGCCAGTGTCCTTGGTTGTTTCCTTGAGAGGAAGCTGGCTGGAGTCAGGGGGAGATGAGTGTGCTGCTGACATATGATGGTCTATATGATGTTCTAACTTCTCTGAGTTAGTGTGAGTGGCTGTGTGAGGTTGTGTATGTGTGCAGATGAAGATTGAGTGCTGACCTGCTTGTGTAGGTGCTGCAGTGCTGATAATTGTTTTATCTGCTACTGATGTGTGTGACTATCTTCTACTGCTGATATATTTGATATGATATGATGGTTTTAGCCAAAATTTGCCAAAGGGGGAGATTGTTAGTTCTGCAGCTATGCAGTATTTGTGTTGGCTAAATTTTGTTAAAACCTATATGATAGCTTTATGTCACTAAAGTTGTTTTAACATGTGCTTGTGTGTATCTGCCAGTATAGTTTAGTTGCAGGTTGTGGAAATGTCAAGTGTGATGTCTTGGCATGTTGTGCTGCACTAAGCTAGTATGAGTGCATGGTTATGTCATGAAAGATTCAGACATATTGGACCTCACTAAACCTGAAGGTTAAGGTTCTGTGATGTGATGTCAAACACGACGTCCAAAGTAACATTCTGTTGAGATTGTTTTGGTTTTATTTGCTGCGTATTTTTTGAAGACTGACGTGTGTTTACATTCTGTTATGTGGTGAGAGAAAATCATGGTCTGTCGTTCTTGTAGAAGCAATATGTTTAATAGGACGTGATTACTTGCTAAGAAGAACATGTTAAGCAAGAAGTCCTATTGTATGCTGAGACATGTTGAGATGAGAAGTTCTCATCATCTGGAGCAACATGTCGGATAAGATGTCCTATGCTGAATCATTCGACATCGCGCCTGTGCTGAGCTGGACAGTTAAATTCTGTTATGATTTAACAGATGCAGAATATTCTGGGAATATTATGTTATCCTATGTGGCGCTGTTTTATAGGTATGGAAGGTTCAAGTCAGAATCAAGAAGAATATTAAAGAATAATGACCTTCTAATTATGGAGATAAATTAGGAAGGAATTGATTGAAGACCAATTATGTAGCAGAAGTTTCTGCTAATTTGTAGCAGCTTATTTGCTGCGATTTTGAAGGCCCAAATCCAGTTGGGAATAGGTTATATATAGATGCTCTGTAACCTAGTTTTGTAACGATTCCAAGATGTAAAATTATTAGGGTTTCGTTCTTGTGAACCACTCTCTAGGAGAGTTGGTATGTGTGAACCACTCGGATTGTGAGATGGTCACTGTTCTCCTCGAAGCTTTTAAGCAAGAGTGAGTATTGTTCTTGGAGGAAGCTGTTAAGCAACTCTAAGTATTGTTCTTAGTCATGTGAGTCATGTCTAGGTATTAGCATATAAGTGTGTCTGCTACTTTTCTGTGATTGAAGAGCTGTTGGAAATCAAGCTGTTGATGCAGTAGCTGAGGTGTTGACTGCTAGATATCATTGCGATGATTGGAAGTGAGATGGAGTCTCTTACCTAGGGAGGACTTAGGTAGAAGGGTCATTGGGTAGTGATTAAGTGAGTAGATCATCAACGGGTGTGTTGATTGTAGGGTCTACGAATTGATACTGCTAATAGTGGACTTCCTTCCTGGCTTGGTATGCCCCCAGATGTAGGTTGTTAGACCGAACTGGGTGAACAAATTCTGTGTGTTTTGTTTATGCTTTTCAGTACTATTTTTATACCTTGCCATGTGTGTTCATGTCAGACCAGATGTCGAATAACATGTCTTAGGACATCTGAATTCTGCACATGTACCAGAATTTCATAAAGCCTACTGCTAAACGGAAATGAAACGGGGAAAAGAAAAGAAAAAGTGACTCGGTAGGACATCACCGTCCTAGGCCTACGTATTCCCTTGGGAACTGGAAAATCAGAGTCAACGTAGTTCAGAAACTACAGGATTGATGGGTGGAAGGTTGCTCGCCAAGACATCGCCGTCTTGTGCCTACGTAACCTCAATCTAACCAGAGAGAGGAAATCAAAGCAGTCGTAGTTCGACCTTCGGGTCGGAAAGGTGGAAAGAGTGCTCGCCAATACATCGCCGTCTTGTGCCTACGTATCCTCAATCTATCCAGAGAGAGGAAATCAGAGCGTCCGTAGTTCGTGGGACTGCGAAAAAAAGGAACGGTCTCAATCGCATGGGTACGAGAGAAAAGAAGAGAAGGACACACAGGAAGTCTAAGGGGGAAACTCGGTCCTACAAGTTATCATACAAAGTGGCCCTAAAGTCAGGATTAGGAGGGAAGTCTACCTAATGTTAGCATGTTTGGATTGAGAGCCTAATATCTATCCTACTCCGAGCTTAATCAGAAATTAAGTCAGACTAGGAGCCTTAAGGGAGCATGTGAATACAGAGTAATCAACAAGTAAACACCAGACGACTCTATCACAAGGAGAGAATCAAATACGAAACCAAATTAAAAGAAATTCAAGTACGGAGAGAAAATCAGGAATTAATCAGAAATTAATCAAGATCTACAATTAATCAAGAATATCCAAGTTAAAATACTAAAGCTAAAAATCAAATAAAACAAGATTAAATTCTAAGTAAAAGAGTTAATCTAAAATTAAGACTAATCCTACAATTAAACCTAGAATTAATTCAAGTTAATTTCTAATTAAAAATTAATATCAAAATCCAAAGTTAAATTAAAGTTCTAAATTCTAATTAAAATCTAATTTCAAAAATATTAATTAACCTAATTATCCTAAAACAATTAATCAATTATCCTAAAACAATTAATTAATAAAACCAAAATTCAAAAAAAAAAAACAATAAGGGTGCAGCAGATTGGGGAGGTGGAGTTAGTAATCAGAATTTGGGGCTCAAGTTCAAGCCCAAACTGCCTCATGAACCAGGGAGGGGGTGAGGTGAGTATTTGGGAGGTGCGGCCAGAAAAAGCATGTGCCTAAGGCCCAGAATCTCACAAAGAAGCCAAGGGGGTGCGAGATGATAGGAGGGCGGTGCAGAGAAGTAAAACAAAATGGGCCCAAAGCCCGGTTCATACTAAGCTAAAAGGAAAACTAAACGGAGTAACAAACTCAGACCACCAGCTCTCTTGCGCCGTTCCTCTTCAACATTCTCTCGTGTTCTTCTCTGTTCTCAACACACCCTCATTCGTCATCATTATCGCCGCTCATCCAACAACAAAACCTTATCAACACCTCAAAAATCAACGTGAGAGAAAGCTCAGAAACTCACCATTCTCTTCATCACCATCGTTAAACCGCTCATCAAGCTTCACCGACAGTTCAACTTTTCCGATCACTCTCAATCAACCATGACCTCCACTCCGACCACCATTCTTCTTCTCTACTCACGCTCAACCTTCTTCCTTTCTCCTTCATCTAATCTCTCTCTTTTCCTCCTCTTCGATGAAGCGTCAACACTCCATTGCGCCGTCAGCCTTCTCCTTCAACACAGTGGTCCGTCTCACTTGCTACAACAATAGTCTCTCTCCGTCTCAACTCAATCTCTCAACGTCCTCCTCCATTCGCACGGGACCGACACGGTTCGCCGCGAGACATTCCATCCAGAAGAATAGATTAACACATTGCAAACAAGATGATCAGAAATTATATCGCTACATCAAGGCAAGGTGAACGTACCTATCGGAGAGAGTCCGGTGCTCCTTCAAATCGACGAAGATAAACAGAAAACCAGAGGTAACGTCCGCTCCACTTTGAATCTTGCACAATCTTCTTATAATCTTCTTGAAATCTATTGCGTTGCCTTTGTTGTGGATGTGAATTGTTGATGTTGAATGGTTGCAGAGGTGTTTTGAAATAGGTTGTAGAGGTGTGAATTTTGAAGGAACGTCTTGATGCTGCGTTGTTGTGATTTTTGACTTTGTGAAAATTGATTGTGAGCTTGTTTTTTTTTTCTCTCTTTTCTGTAGCTTTGTGAATTAAAGAGTGACGATAAAAGGAATTCTGCAGAAATTGAATTTGGAGGCTAATGAGAGTCTCAAGATGGTGAAGAGTGCGTGAGACTTGATTTGTATGGGTGAAGAGCACACGATTCAGAAGAAGAGCTTTTATACAGGTGGATTTTAGAGGGTAGTTTAGGTGTCTTGGGTGAAATTCTGTTATGAAATTGAGCTGTGAAATTCATCACGAGTTTTCACCTGGTTTTGCTTTTGAAGTTTTGCACACGTATTGCGCAGTGGGGCCTTGTATTGTTGTTTTTTCTGTTATGAATTAATCTGCTAAAAAGAAATTCTGTTGCAATGAGATTTTTGTAATTAAACTTTGAAAATTTAACAGGCTGATGTTTCCGCGAGTACGTTTTTGCTACACGCCCCCTGTATTCACTACTATGTATTTTTGCTAAGTAATGCTGATATGGGCTTTTTCCAATTTTCTTCTGCTATGAATTTTTGTGCATTTTTAATTACTGGGAGTTACTCCATGAAACCTCATATCATCATAAAGTCTTTGTACTTGATCTCTGTTTCCATTATTAGCACTTAAATTTATGAGTAAATTACAAGTTATTTCCTCGGGGACAAATCTGTTATTCTTCATCTTATCAAAAGTCTCGAAAGCATCGACGTGCAACCCTTCTTCTTTGAGTGGGACACTTTTGCACAACAGAACTACCCCATTTCTTACCATATCCCTCCACACCAGAACAACCTCTCTATGGAGTGATTTCTTTATTTTATGAGTGGGACACTTTTGTACCGTGAATTTGAAAGTGAATGAAAATGTGTTTAAATTTTGAAATGGACATCAAAATGGTTTTAAAGGGGATTATGGTTTATGGACTCTTGGATAGGGACATGGTTTAGAAATATAGCTTGATATGGAATTTGGATAATTATCTTTACAAATGGATATGGACATAGAATTTGGATTTGAAATTTGAAAAATATGGATATTAGATTTGGATAATTGGAATTGGTTTAAGTAAGTGGACTTGAAAAATGGTTTAATGGCATGGAAATGGATATGGGTAGAGATTTGGATATGGTTTAATGTACTTGTATCCATATATCAATTCTCGACAAATCAAACGCTCAAGAACTTTGATGCCAATTCTTTAGAATAACCCGAGCACAAAAACCTCAAATAACCACCTAAATGAATACTCCACTAAGATCCTCAATTCTCCATAAAAATCACCTTGCATTCTCCATGAAAATTCCCACTTGAAAAATGAATTCACAACTTGATCTTTTATATAAGCAACGAACACTTGGAAGAATAGTAATGCCCGAAGCACGATATGAATTCACAACTTGATCTTTTTCACCATACCCAACACTTTGCAACTCAGTCTACAGACATCCTTGACAAGAAACCCTAAAAAATGACCTTCAATTGATGACCGTCCACACACCCAACCTTGAATGAGAAACCCTGATCTTCCCTGAATGCACACTGATGCAAAAATGACGAACTGAGAAGGAACTAAACCTTGATTCACACCAATGAACCCCTGACCCAAAGCCTTTGATGGATCCTCTGAATAAAAACATTACAATGAGCAGAATTCAACCTCTTGCTCCAACTCAACTTGAACTAGGAACCGACTGAATAACCTCTGAATAGGGCAAACACCACTATCAAGAAAAAAACCTTCGATCCCATGTCTTAGAAGACCAATGCAAATGAATGATTATGGGTTATGACCTAATGAGATGCAAAATGAGTGCGAAACAAAAGCCATAAAAAGGCAGGGCAAATTTTGGGGTGCTACACCTGCTTTGACACCATTCAGCCTCTGTTAGCTTAGCTTCCATCAATACCCTAATTGATGGGATCTCTACTTCTATGGGGAGCACTGCCTTCATGCCATATACTAGATAGAAAGGGGTTGCCCCTGTTAAAGTTCGGATAGATGTACGATAATCGTGAAGGGAAAAGGGTAGCATCTCATGCCAGTCTTTGTAGGTTACAACCATCTTTTGAACGATCTTCTTGATGTTCTTGTTAGCCGCTTCTACTGCCCCATTCATTTTAGGTTGGTAGGGAAATGAGTTATGGTGTTCGATCTTGAACTCAACACACAACTCTTTCATCATCTTGTTGTTCAAGTTAGATCCATTGTCAGTAATGATTTGGCTTGGAACACCATAACGGTAGATGAGATTGTCTTTGATAAAGTGGACTACCACTTGTCGGGTTACATTGGCGTATGACACTGCTTCGACCCACTTGGTGAAGTAGTCAATGGCCACCAGGATAAACCGATGTCCGTTTGAAGCCTTGGGTTCAATCATGCCAATCATGTCGATTCCTCATATAGAAAAGGCCATGGAGAAAAAAGAACTTTGAGATGCGTTGGCGGTACATGGATTTTGTCAGCGTATATTTGACACTTGTGACATTTCCTCATGTACTTGTAGCAATCGGATTACACTGTCAGTCAGAATTTTTCTCGCCATCGTGTGTCCATTGGCATGAGTGCCAAAGGATCCTTCGTGAATCTCTTTCATCAACATGTTTGCTTCTGGTCTATCTACGCATCTGAGAAATACCATGTCGAAGTTTCTCTTATAGAGTGTATCACCGTCCAGGAAGAAGTTACCAGCCAGTCTTCTGAGAGTCTTCCTTTCTTTTCTTGATGCCCCAGGTGGGTACTCTTGTCTTTGAAGGAAGCACTTGATATCGTAATACCAAGGTTTTTCTTCTATGACTGCTTCAATTGTGAAAATGTAAGCGGGCCTTTCAAGGTGCGTTATGTCAATCTTAGGTACGTCGTTTCATTGACCTGCACTAATCATGGAAGAGAGAGTGGCTAGTGCATCAGCCATGTGATTTTTTTCACGAGGGATGTGATGAAATTCGATTCTGTTGAAGAATGGTAACAACCTTCTCGCGTAATATTTGTAAGGAATCAATCTTGATTGGTATGTGTTCCACTCTCCTTTGATCTGATTTACAACCAGGGCTGAGTCTCCATATACATCCAAGTTCTTAATCCTTAAGTCGATTGCTTCTTCGAGACCCATCATACAAGCTTCGTATTCGGCCTCATTGTTTGTGCACTTAAATGTCAATCTGGCAGTGAAAGGAATATGGGTACCCTGAGGTGTCACGATGATTGCCCCAATTCCATTTCCATTAGTGTTGACAGCTCCGTCAAAATATTAGTCCCCATTGGGATCCTGGTTCTGGACCTTCACTGGGTAGCGGTTCATCGTAATCTTTCATTTTTAAGTACATGACATCTTCACCTGGGAAGTCAAATTCGATTGATTCTTGATCGTCAATCGGTTGGTAAGCCAAATGATCGGCTAAAATACTTCCTTTGATGGCTTTCTGAGCATGGTACTCGATGTCGTATTCTAATAACAACATCTGCCAACGGGCAATCCTTCCCGTGAGAGCAGGCTTTTCAAAGACGTACTTGATTGGATCCATTAATGAGATTAACCAAGTAGTGTGACAAATCATGTACTGGAGAAGACGTTTGGCTGCCCAAGCCATAGCACAACAAGTTTTCTCGAGCATAGTGTACCGAGTTTCACAGTATGTAAATTTCTTGTTTAAGTAGTAAATGGAAGACTTTTTTCTTTTTGTTTCGTCTTGTTGGACAAGTACACAACCCATAGAGTCTTCCAAGACTGTTAGGTAGATGATCAATGGTCTTCCTTCCACTGGAGGTGATAGGATTGGTGGATTCAACAGATATTCTTTGATACTGTCGAACGCTTTTTGGCAGTCTTCTGTCCATACACAACTTTGATTCTTTCTGAGTAGTTTGAAGATTGGCGTGCATGTCGCATTCATGAGGGATATGAACCTTGAGATGTAATTCAGACGTCCCATAAATCCTCTGACCTGTTTTTCAATCTTTGGTGAAGGCATTTCTTGAATGGCCTTGACCTTGTCAGGATCTACCTCGATTCCTTTCTGGAAGACGATGAATCCTAAGAGTTTTCTTGAGCGGACACCGAATGTGCACTTATTGGGATTCAAGCGGAGTTTATATTTCCTTAGACGCCCGAATAACTTTGACAGGTGTGTCACATGCCCTTCTTCTATTTTAGACTTGGAGATCATGTCATCGACATACACTTCGATTTCTTTGTGGATCATGTCGTGAAATAGAGTTGTCATGGCCCTTTGATAGGTTGCCCCCGCGTTCTTTAAACCGAACGGCATTACCTTGTAACAAAAGGTGCCCCATGGGGTGATGAATGAAGTTTTCTCCATATCTTTCGGCGCCATTTGGATTTGATTATAGCCCGAGAATCCATCCATGAAGGAGAAGACTTTGAATTTTGTTGTACTGTCTACTAGCATGTCAATGTGTGGTAAGGGGAAGTCATCCTTTGGACTTGCCTTGTTCAGATCCCTATAGTCTACACACATTCTGACTTTTTTGTCCTTTTTCGGAACTGGCACTATGTTAGCTAGCCATTGAGGATATTCTGAGGTGGCAAGGAAACCTGCGTTAATCTGTTTCTGCACTTCCTCCTTGATTTTGATAGCCATATCTGGATGAGTCCGTCTAAGTCTTTGTTTCACCAGAGGACACTCTGCTTTTAACGGTAAATGATGTTCCACGATGCTATTATCCAACCCTGGCATGTCCTGATAGGACCAAGCAAATACGTCTGGAAACTCTTTGAGAAGTTTTATTAAGCCTTTTTTGACAGTTGGACTGAGCAGTGCTCCAATCTTAACTTCTTTCTTTTCTTCCTCTGAACCCAAATTGACCGTTTCCAACGGCTCTTTGTGAGGATCAATAGACATCTCCTCTTGTCTGAGTAGTCAGGAAATCTCTTTTGGAATTTCTTCATCCTCTTCTTCTTCAGCTTCAAATACAGGGAATTCAAAGTTGGGAGAAGGCATTGGATCATATGTTTCAATGGGGTTTAAAACAAGCAATCTGCATGTCGTGATGATTTGTTTTTTAGCAAAGACAGAGAGAATGCAAGAGTGTGTGCAGTGTATATTTTTTTGAAAAATGCTTGTTTTTATTTTATTTTGGGTTGTTTTAGGATTACCATTTTCTGAAAAACGAAAAGTGAAAACATCAATAAATGCCTTGAAAGACAGCCCTATAAAACAAAACTATGTGCTTCAGGTGAAGCAAAGATGGACATTTACAGAAAATTGAGCCCTATAAAAACATATGTTTCACCTGTGCTTCTGGCGGAGCAGGATCTTTGGAGTCTTCCTCCCAAGCAGAGTTGTCGTAAACAAACTCTTCTGTTGTATCTTCCTTAGTGTTTTCACTCACAAGAGGATCTCCCCATCCAGTTGGTTGGATGTCCTCGTATCTGATGCGAGAGCTTTCAGGAGCGGTGTACTTGACTAAGAAGTCGTACTTGCAACTCAGCTGTCCTAAAGTGTCCCATATTTCTATTGGAGTGGATGAGTCATCTTCCTCGATGACCTTGACCTCAGGAAAAACATAGTTGATGAACTCTTGTCCTGCAGTCTTTGCAAATTCATCATTGTGATGGATATCTTTGAAATGTCCTGAGTAATGATCCCATGACTCGATGGGGGACGTGTGTATTCCTTTCAATATTACTCAGCTGATAGGCATTGTTGGGCTGACTCTTTTGCCCCAAGCCTTATGTGTACGGTCTCCAGGAAGGCAAGTCATCTAGGGGATCATAATAATATTGATCGAAGTTGTCCTTCATTAGATTTTCTTCTAATGAGTTAGGTGGAGCACGACATCCCTCAGGATCACAATCTCCATAGATCATCCGAACGTCTGATCTTGGTATATATCTCGGGATCTGCTTTGGAAAATAGAACGACACTTCTTCCTGAGACATATAACCATTATCGTTGAAATAAGATTTCCACTCTTCATCCATATTGGAGGAGTCACTCTCATTGATGGTGTGTACTTCTTGAGACACTGGGTGGAGGAATCCTCCACTGTGGAAGAAGTCTTGAATTGGGTGAAAACTTTCATCTTTCTTGGCAGTCTGGGTACAGGTTGAAGAGAAAACAAGACCTTTCTTTGTCTTGTTATCTGTAGGAATTACAAGTTGTCCCCATCCCTTTACATTATCACTCTTGATCACTTCGAGAACGTCCTTGTATGAGGAAATTGACGTCCCTCTTTCTGATCGATTCTCGTTGCTCACCGAGGTTGCTTGGAACTGAGTTCCAACAACCTCTTCTGGTTCTACACAGGAGAATGATGATAAGTTGCTCACGATTAAGGCCTGCTCTCCACAGACTGTGACTAGCTTATCATTCTTGACGAACTTCAGCTTCTGGTGAAGTATTAAAGTGACTGCCCCAGCTTCGTGTATCCAAGGTGTTCCTAATAAACAGAACCCATTTGCTCAGAACCCATTTTCACCTCCAAAATTTTCTCTCTTCGAATCTCTCTTCTCTTGAGAGTTTTTGAAGTTTTCTTTGCACATTATTGATCAGTGTGGTGAGAGGGACAAGAATCTACCATTGGTTTGAGCTTAGAGTGAGGATTTCATCAAGTTCGTGTTTAAGTTGCTCAAGTTCAAAACCTTAGATCCAGCCAATTTCAGGCCTCTATTTTTTGCAAATAGAGCTCAAAAGAGGAAGATCTGCAGCTTTTGGAAGGAATTCTTGGTGTATTTTAAGCTCTACAGTTTTCAGGTTAGCATACTTTTCATGATCATGTAACTTGTTTTTCTTGCTTACAAAATGATCTATGATGTTCACTGATGATGCTGATCTATTTAGTTTTGAGTTTGGACGTGTGGATTGTTTGAATTTTGAGATTTAAGTTTTTAGATCCAAACTTATTCTGTTCGATTTGGCTTGTGTGATGGTTGTTTATGAAAACTAATTGCATATTCATGATCCTTGTTGAAATTTGAACAAAATGGTATACCTGTTTGCAATTTCTGGAGAATTTTGGTTTGGTGCTCGCCGGAGATTACTCGTGTGTTTGTTTGACTGATCGTGAACATTGGATCAATCAGATGGCTTGTGTGAGTCCTATTTGTTGACTGAGTTCTATGTGGGGGTGTGTTGACTTCGCTGATGGATCTTTTGACCTAGGCTTGATATCCACACCTCCCCCTTGAGACCAGTTTGGTTTCGAACGTGTTTCCCTTGCTGTTTGCACCCCCTTGGCTTTTATTTCCTTTTATTGAATTTTAATTGTTGCATTTCCATTTTTAATTTTTAAAATTAGTTAAATGCATCCAAAAATTACCAAAAAAAATCATGGATCATATTTGGCATTTTATAAAATTTTGGAAAATTTTATTTTCCATGTTTATTTTATTTTGTGTCCCTGATTTAATTGTTTAATTAATATCTTTTTGGATTGTTTCACATATGCACACCCTGCCTTGTTGATTTTTCTTCTCATCATCTATACATGATTTGCATCTCATTCTTTTTGCATTTTTCAGAGGACATCTTGAGGTACTTAAAAACATTTTTCTCATATTTTTAAAATAATTTCATATTGCATTTTAGTCCCTCTCTTTTGCATATTGATGTCATGTTTCTTATGTGATCTTTGCTCAACTTGTGAATTTTGTGAGATCTTTTGACATGTGATTGGCTTCTGGCTTAGGTCATTTGAGTTTTAATCTCACAATTTTTGAATGTCATTTGATATATGTTTGTTTATTTGTGCTTAAATGACTTATGCATGACTATATCTTGACACCTCTTTACACAAGTTGACTTGCCATGCCTATTTGCTTGAGGTTCTTCTTGATTCTTTATATGTGCATTTGATATGATGTTTACCCCTGGTTGAGGTCCTTTGTGACCAAGTTTTGCCATTTATGGATCATGTTTGAATCATGTTTGAGTTTGCTTAAGTGTTGGAACTTTGTCCTCTTTTTTGTAGCTTTCTTTGGTGCATAATGTTTCATGCTTTGATTTCCTTTTGCACATGTGAATTGTTGATGATAATATGATCTTGGTTCTGACTTGTCTTCATCTTCATCTTATTTTTCTCATTTCATTTTGATATGAAGTCCATGTATGCTTAATTGTGCATTCCATACAAGTATGCTTGCCTTTTTTCATGTTTATCTTTGCATGCTTACTTGAATTGTTTTGCATTGATCTTTGAAACATTTTTGATGATTTGAGTTGGAAATTTATGATGTGATGTGCTTGCTGCCATTTATTGTATCTCATCTTCTCCTTCTCTTTCTCATTCTTCTCTTTCACTCTCTTCCTCCCATGGATCTCAAGACTTGCTTAAGTCTTGGATTCTCTCCCTTTAGAGCTACCTAGTCCAACTTAATTTTTGATTAAGCTTGGAGTAGGATTAGCATTAGGTTTTAAGTTGTCGTCTCTCCTAAACCTCACTAACCCTAGGTTACCCATGCATGATAACATTAGGACTCTTAGTCTCCCTTTAGAGTTTCCTTTTTGTCTTCCCTCTTCTCATCTCAAAACTTCTTGAAAACACTTAATAAAGATAAAGTGTATTGCGCACGAGCCTTAAGCGTGGGGAATGAGAAATGAGGAGCTTCCTCTCATCTTTCTAGAGTGCTTAGCGAGCGTCCTGTCTTGGGACGATTCGTTAAGTATTCGTCCCTGTGCCCTAGACTTTGGTGCAATGCAAGTTATGAACTAACTTAAAGCACTTCTGTCTAAAAAACACAAAACAAATTCAAATATTTTTATCCTTCGGGATTGTTTGGTTCCAGACCATTTTCAGAAAAGAGCACGTTACCTTCCGTCTGAGTCGCGAACAGGCATCGACCCTAACTGCCGGACGCGAATCTAACGTCGCTCATAAAAAACACTTACCCATTTGTGGTCGTACCCACGAACTACATTAGCTTTGATTCCTCTCTCTCGTCCGATTGAGGATATGTAGGCACAAGACAACGATTGTCTTGGCGAGCAACCTTCCCCCACAGTTCCCGTCCGAACTACGTTGACTCTGACTTTCCCATTGCACTAAGGGAGTGCGTAGGCCTAGGGCATCGAATATGTCCTACCGAGTCCGTCTTAGTCACCCCCATCCCCGTTTTCTTTTGTTCAACCATGGATAGTAGGACAGCTCACCCTCCGTTTAGACAACAAGCATGGATCCCATCGAGTACGATGGATGCGTGGGGTGCTAACACCTTCCCCTCGCATAACCGACTCCCGAACCCGGACTGTGGTTGCGATGACCATTTCTTTCCCCCTTTCTCTTCAGGTTTATGCAGTGTTTCCTTTCCCTCTCTTGGGATAAATACACATTACTGGCGACTCTGTATTTTCTGCGCCACTCTCGCGTTTGTACCGTTGGATGCGAATCTTTCGGGAGCGACAGTTGGCGACTCTGCTGGGAACTCTGGTTGACCTCTTGCTGGTCCATCCCCTTTAGCGAGTCGATCCTAGCGCTTGTTTGTTTTTTTCGTTGGGTGTTTATTTGTTGTGCTTTATTATGTTGTATATTACTGTTTTACAGCTTTTACTGCATTGCATTTCATTTTATTACTGTCATACTGGATATTACTGTGTTGTGTTGGCTGGTTTATGTTTGGCAGGTTGGGTTGCTCTGAGAGATAAGCCCAATACCCAAGCTTGAGTACACCCTAGGACTAGAGTGGAGAGTAGTGGGACCTACGTGCCCGCTTGGTACGTTTTTGTGTTCACGAAATTCACAACTAGACGAGGCTATCTTGGGACGTATTCTGACGTGTGTGTCTTGCGCATGTTAGGGTGTTGATCTAGAGAGCTGTCGACTCTGGTAACCGTTTCTCCGATACCTCAGTTGCGCCTCTGCTCCCGAGATGCGACAGTGGCAGACCACGTTCCGTGGCAAATCCATTGCACATTCTCGATCCGAGGACCCAATGCTGAGGGACTCGCATAGGATGACCTTATTTTTTAGGGGAATCAGTTGAGGCCTCCTCGATTGATGATGATGCCAAACCAGAAATGGTGAATGTATCATTATTTCTCGACCTGAGAGCCCGTGATATTGAGGATCCTCGCCTTTCTAGAACCCTCATGAGAGATGGGATGGGTGTTTGCAGGTTTGCAGGAAACTGGAACCTTCAACCTACCTGGTTTTCTGGATTTCTCATCAGTGTTTGATTATCTGGGTTTCTGGTTATCTCGGTGGTTCGGTATTCTAGAATTCTGGTTTTCTGGGTTGTGGTTCTCGTTCAGTTAACAGCACAGCACATCCAGCAGTGATGCCTTGATCCCATGCTTGCATGTGCATATCATTTTTCTTGCATTCTAACATGTTTGACATTTTTAGGGCTTGCATCTTACTCTTGATTCTGGTTTTCTAAGGTTGCCTTAACATGGATGTCCAGAGAAAGAAGACTGTTGCTTATTCGTTCCCAGACCCGACCTTGACGTTGATTCACAAGCTGGTTAGTTAGCTGGTCCCGGAGTTCGTACAGAGTTCGGTGGAGAGTATGGGAGACTTCTGAAATTTGTCTACAGTATCTCCAAATATGAGAAAGATGCCATTCATACACTTCTTCAGTTCTATGATCCGGCTTTGCGTTGCTTCACTTTCTTAGACTATATCTTGGCTCCAACGTTGGAGGAGTTCTCATTTATTTTGGGGATCCCCATCAGGCATGACATAGTATTATTTTCTGAAAAACGCCCTGGGATAAAAGAAATGGCCACTGCTCTTCATATTGGTGAATCCGCTCTGAGCAATAATATTGTGGAGAAACAAGGAGTTAAGGGTTTCTTATTGAAGTTCTTGTTTGATCAAGCTTGCATACATGTTAAAGAGAAGAATTGGTCTGCTTTCCAAGCTATTCTGGCTATCTGCATCTATGGGATTGTCCTGTTTCCCAATATTCCTGATCTGGTGGATATGCATGCTGTCAGGATCTTTATTTCAAAGAATCCTGTACCTACCTTGCTAGGTGATGTGTATCACGCAGTCCACTACAAGAATGAAAATAGGCGTGGAAAAACTGTGAGTTGCTGTGCACCACTCTTATCTACTCGGTTTCTGAGTCATCTCCCCGAAGCTGGCGCTTTCGTTGATTCGAGAGATTCTCTGAAGTGGTCGAGGAGGTTAATGGGCTTGACTGCTGACAACATTGTTTGGTTCAACCATGACTTGCTAGGAATGGAGATTATTTGCAAGTGCAGAGAATTCCCTAATGTACCCTTGATAGGGAGAAAAGGTGGAATTCATTATAATCCTTCCCTTGTAACCAGGCAGTTTGGTTATCCTTTGAGAGGTCCACCTGAAGAGCGAGATATCAGAGAGTCCTTATTCTTCAATGGTACTGAGGATCAAGAGATGATAAGGAAGATTGTGAATGCTTGGAAGCAGGTGACCAAGAAGGGAACAACTTCATTCGGGAAATGTAATAACCGGGCCTTTCCTTCCTATGAAGAGTGGATTAAGAAAAGAGCAGAAGAGGAGCTTCTTCCCTTCCTGTTGGAACCACCTTTGTATTCTTTGATGATCGAGGCTCCCACGACTGTTGATGCAGAGAAGTATGATAAGTTATGGGCTGAGAAGGAGAAACTCGGAGAGGAGAATCGTGAGCTGGGCAAAGAGGTTGGTCAGTTAAAGCACGAAAAAGGCGAAGCTATCCATGCTGCCAGGTTGAAATCAGAACTTTTGGCTGTGAAGGAGAAAGAATTGTCTAAAGAAGCCACAACCAAAGAGAAAGTGGCTCAAGCATTAAGAGGTGTTAGCAAGGTCCTTTCGTCCAAGAAGAAAGAGTTAGCTTATGCTATGTCAAGAATTCACAGGTTCAGTGACCGTCAGAATACAGCAATTACCGCCAACAGGTTGAAAGAGGACAAGTATCTGGAACAGATTGAAGGTTTGAAGACAGAACTTCGGAAAAAGGATAAGGAGATTTTTATCAGGGATCTTTGAGAGGAGAGCAGCTGAGGAAAAGCTCAAGGAAACCATGGTAGATATGGAACAGCTGAAGATCCAAGCCGAAGTGAAAAGAGCCAGGAGCTAAGGTCCAAGTTCAGGTGGAGCTTCTGGAGAAGATGATTGGGAGTTGCATAGTCGTTATTTAACAGGAATCTTGCATAGGAGAGATCTTCTGATTCAGGAGTTGATTCAGAGACCAGAGCATCCTAATACCAAGAAGCTTCTCAAGGAAGTGCAGAATTGGTGCAAAAAGAATGACGAATGGGGAATTCTAGCACGGCTAAGTCTTGATGATATGCCTTAGTTTCCTTGCTGCTGTTTTCTTTGTATTTCTGGGATCACCGCCAGGCTTGTTGGTCGGGGTCTTTGTTTATGCTTATTCAGACTTGTGTTGTAACAGATGCTTATTCTCTTTATATGATCAGGAATTCAGTTCTCTTCTGTTGTTAAAACTGGAATCAAGGGATAGATCGCCTTGATAATGTTCATACATGTTTGCATCTGCATTTTCATGATCATAATCATTTTTGCATAACAGGTTTATCTCTGGTTTTCTTATGTTCTCCTTTCTTCAGTCAGGATTGATCAACCAACTCATTGGTATTCTACCAGGCTTAATCAAAGCAGAGTGATGGAGCAAATTCAAGCTGAGTTGAGGGAAATGTGAGGCCAGATGGGGCAATTTATGGGGAATACGCAAACTCTCATGCAAGACTAGAAGATGCTGAGGGAGGAAGTCAACCAGATGAAGACTCAGATGGGCCTGTGTAGCGAGCGATTTTGGACGCGGTTCTTAAGCGCTGTCGCTCTCTGGGTTAGTTTTAACTACAGGTCGATTAATTTTTTATCCTATTAAAGCTGATGAAGGAAGGGAAATAGATGTCTCCAATTAACCCTGCTTGCATACTGAGTTTAAACAGCGGTCTGTTAGGTTATGGATGCGATCAATGTGGTGGGGCCTTTCTTGCGTTATTTTGACAGAATGACGAGTTTTTGGCGAGGAACAAGGATTAGGATGTTAGGACTGATGCTTTTTGATAGATACATGAGGGTATGGGATTTTGGGTTTTTGTTTAGTGTGCTCGCTAAGATTTTTTCTTTCAATCTTATGCCTACGTATTCCCGTTTACCAAAACAGGGAAATCAGAGCGTTCGTAGTTCCTCCTATTCTATGGGAGGAAATGGGTGTTTTTGGTGTCTTGTTCAAAGCCCAAGACGTGAAGCGAAAGGTTGTTTGTATCTTGTTCAAAGCCCAAGATGTGAAGATGAAGGGTCTATTTGTATCTTGTTCGAAGCCCAAGATGTGAAGCTAAAGGTGTTGACTTTAGAGAGAATTTGTCATCTCTAAAGGGGGTCTGTTTGTCACGACTGTTGGGTGACTGACTGTAAAGGAGGATTACTTTAACCGGGATACGCAGATCCTAGCAATGCCATAATTTCCTTTATAGGGGGTTTTAACCTGAAGGAGAAGACTTTAACTCAGTTTAGAGCAATGCCATCTTTCCTTAGGAATTTCTCATGCTAAAAGAGGGACAGTGGCATGGATGTAGATGATCCAGAGGCTTGCCGCTTACAACGATTAGATGGAAGGTGTTGTTGATGTTTGTGTACTGTGAACGAGGCACAGCTTTGATGCTAAAAGGTCGATTGGATCAACCAGTGGTTTTGTTATATAAAGCCTAAGAGGAGGCTATTATCTGTCTCGTACAAAGCCCGAGAGAGAGGCTAAAAGGTTTTGACTCGACGATGAAGTTTTTTGTATCTCGTACAAAGCCCGAGATGGAGGCTAAAACTTGTTTGGCTCAATAAGAACCTTTTTGTATCTCGTATAAAGCCCGAGATGGAGGCGAAAGGGGTGATTGACTCAACGAGGGAGTCTCTTATGTGTCTCGTACAAAGCCCGAGAGAGAGGCTAAATGTTGTTTGACTCCGCTGGGGAGAATCATTCTATAAAGCCCAAGAAAGAGGCTAACTTCACTGGAGAAGGATCATTATACAAAGCCTAAGAGGAGGGTATGGTTACTGTTTCAGTTGAGTGACAGGTCCAATATACTGATTTTAAAAGAGAAAATCAGTTCTTATATGAGCAATACTGTACTCAAGGATTTGATTCGAGGATCCGGGTTATTCCTGTTCTTTAAGGAAATGGGAAATTCGAAGGGTATTGAGACTGTCCGAGTCTATGGGTTTTCTTCCTATTTAACGAAGGGGTCACTTGAGAATGTCTTTGAGACTCAAGGATATTAGACTGTCCGTGTCTAGAGTTTTATCTTTTATACTATGCTTTGAGAAACAGTAGTAAACTCTTTGAAAGGACTGTTTTATGCAGATGATTAAGTTCCATTCCTATACCTCTAGGAGGTCGTCGGGACAATTTATACGAAGCCCAAGAGGAGGCTTGAAACTTTTAAGAAGCCGAGAGGTCCTTGTACGAAGCCCAAGAGGAGGCTATCATTCCCGGAGGAAGAGACCATTATACGAAGCCTAAGAGGAGGCTGTGAATACTTCTAAGAAGCTGGAGGGTCCTTGTACTAAGACCAAGAGGAGGCGGGGATGCTTTTAGGAAGCCTGTGGGTCCTTGAACAATGCCCAAGAGGAGGCCGATGCTTTTAAGAAGCCCGTGGGTCCCCAAACCCCAAGAAATTCAAGGCAAGCTATTCACAAGGAATAGATCAAGTCAGGAAAGTTCGAGAATTTGGAAGAAACCCAAAGATGCCATTCATGGAGAATACATTCATCTCTAGGAGTAGAGTTTCTTGACAATTCCTAATGAGGACAGCCGAAGAGAAGACTGTATCTGGTGATCCTATTGGGGATCTAGTTGTCTATTTCTACGAATAAACGAAACGGCGTCACCTAGTGTCATACCCCAAATTTTGACCACTAAGATTTCCCATCATTGTGCAAATCATCATCACAATATGGATGAACCATCATGCCTCACCAAATGCCTCAAGGGTTGTTGAGCATTCACTACAATCAAAATTAGGGTTTTAAGCCCTCTCAGAGCCTTAGACAAAGGATCAATCAAGGAATGACATGATCTTCAACTTGTCTAACCTCTCAAACATCCACAATGGATCAAAAAGGAATCCCACTTTAAGGATTAAGCACAAGGTTGCTCCCTTCTAGGTGGATCAAGTCTCAAGATCGCCAGTATCACCAAATTAGGGTTTTGGTCGACCAGGGCCTCTAGATGGAAAGTTCCATCTGGGCATAAGCCAAAGATCCAAAACACAACCTAATGTACTCCATGGAACCTCATGGACCCAAGCATCAAGTCAATTTGACCTCAGGGGATGCATACATCAAAAATCAGGAATTAGGGTTTCTTGACCTAATTCACCCCTAAGTTGACTTTTGGGACAAATCAAGAGCCAAGACCTCAAGACATGATTTGAGGGTCTCTAATGAACTATATTGATCCACAGGCTTCCTAAAAGCAACCCCGCCTCCTCTTGGGCTTAGTACAAGGACCCTACGGCTTCTTAGAAGTATTCATAGCCTCCTCTTAGGCTTCGTATAATGATCTCTTCCTCCGGGAATGATAGCCTCCTCTTGGGCTTAGTACAAGGACCCTTCGGCTTCTTAAAAGTTTCCAGCCTCCTCTTGGGCTTCGTACAAATTGTCCCGACGACCTCCTAGAGGTATAGGAACAAAATCTAGTCATCCTCATAGAGCAGTCCTTTCAAAGAGTCTACTACTGTTTCTCAAAGCATAGTACAAAAGATGAAACTCTAGACTTGGACAGTCTAATCTCCTTGAGTCTCAAAGACATTCTCAAGTGACCCCTTCGTTAAATAGGAAGGAAACCCGTAGACTCGGACAGTCTCAATACCCTTCGGATTTCCCGCTTTCTTAAAGAACAGGAAATATCCCGGATCCTTGAATCAAATCCTTGAGTACAGTGTTGCTCATATAAGAACTGATTTTCTCTTTCAAAATCAGTATACTGTACCTGTCACTTAACTGAAATAGTAACCCTAGCCTCTCTCTTGGGCTTTGTACAATGATTCTTCCCAGCGAAGCAAACATTTAGCCTCTCTCTCGGGCTTCGTACGAGATACAAAAGACTCCCTCGTTGAGTCAAACAACGTTTAGCCTCTCTCTCGGGCTTTGTACGAGACACATAAGAGACTCCCTCGTGGAGTCAATCACCCCTTTCGCCTCCATCTCGGGCTTTATACGAGATACAAAAAGGTTCTTATTGAGCCAAATAAACAATAGCCTCCATCTCGGGCTCTATACGAGATACCAAAAGATTCCCTCGTTGAGTCAAAACCTTTTAGCCTCTCTCTCGGGCTTTGTACGAGACACATATTAGCCTCCTCTTAGGCTTTGTATAAGAAAATCACTGGTTAATCCAATTAACCTTTTAGCATCAAAACTGTGCCTCGTTCACAGTACACAAACATCAAACAACTCTTTCCCTTTCATCTAATCGCTGTAAGCGGCAAGCCTCTGGATCATCTACATCCATGCCACTGTCCCTCTTTTAGCATGAGAAATTCCTAAGGAAAGATAGCATTGCTCTACACTGAGTTAAAGTCTTCTCCTTCAGGTTAAAACCCCCTATAAAGGAAATTATGGCATTGCCGGATTCACAAATCCTGGTTAAAGTAATTCTCCTTTATAAAACAGTTGTGACATACAACCCCTTCTTTAGAGATGACAAACTCTCTCTAAAATTGGGACCTTCAGCTTCACATCTTGGGCTTTGAATAAGATACAAATAGACTTTTCAGCTTTACATCTTGGGCTTTGAACAAGATACAAACTATCTTTCGCTTCACGTCTTGGGCTTTGAACAAGACACCAAAAGCAATCATTTCCTCCCATAGAATAGGAGGAACTACGAACGCTCTGATTTCCCTGTTTTGGTAAACGGGAATACGTAGGCATAAGATTGAAAGAAAAATCTTAGCGAGCACACTAAACAAAAAACCCAAAATCCCATATCAAAAGCAGTAATTCAAAAACATCAGTCCTAACATCCTAATCCTTGTTCCCCGCCAGAAACCTTCTGTCTAGAAAGAAAATCGTATTGGCGAAAATACAAATAACCAGTACAAAGGCCCCCCCCACATTGATAGCATTCGTAACCTAATAGACCGCTGTTTAAACTCAGTGTGCAAGCAGGGTTAATTGGAGACATCTATTTCCCTTCCTTCATCAGCTCACAATAGGATAAAAAATGAATCGACCTGTAGTTTAAGCTCAACCGCAGAGAGCGACCAGCACTTAAGAACCGCGTCCAAAATCGCTCGCTACAGAAAAATGGCGCCCACCGTGGGGCGGGTCTCTGTTTTTCAGATTTCCTTTTTCTTCACTTTTGTGAAAATCACAGATTGGGGCTTCCACCGGGGAACCCATTTTCTGTCAGGAACTTAGGATTCTTAGCTTCATAGGTCTAGGATGATTAGGACAAATATATATACTGCTTTTCCTAATTGCTATACATGTTTATTTTTTTGCTAATGGGAATGCGGGTGATGCCGTATGTGGAAAGAATGAGTATACACTTAAGATAAGTGATGGCGACGGGGTCGACCATCAACCTCAGTGGAGGCTGACCAACACAACCCATTCTCTCACCTAGACAATGGGCCGGTTGTTAAGTCTGAGAAGCTGAGGAGCCAAACCCTTTCGTAGTGCAGAAACTATCGGAAATAGTTGTTACGCGATACTACCCTCATTTGAGGCTGGTGATCTATTCTCGGTGAATGGCACTTACTCTAAGATTGCTCTACAACTCGCTGGCGATCTGCTTGTTGTTTTGCTTTCCTGGGAGGAGCTAATGATAATGAGTACAGGTACAAAAATCACCCTAGTATAAACCTTTGGGGATGGGTAGAGCTTTGACTTCATGACAATGACCCTTTGACCCCATGTTTTTTCTATGTTTTTGTGTGCTGCATTCATGCATTCATCTAAAAAACATTAAAACATTCAAAAAATCTTCTCTTCTAGTCTCTCTGTTCTTTCAAAATAAACTAAGACTGTGATTGCAAATATCAGAGAAAAGGATTGCACTAATGGATTTCGGTAGAAGGAGAACTCACCAGTATACCTTCAAGGTTCCAAAACTAGAGGATTTGAGAAGGTTAGCGAGGATGATCACTAACCCAGAGGCTTTCAGAGCCAAGCACGGAGGTTTGTTACCACTATTAAGAGTCCATGTGATTGAGGGAATCATGGATGCACTAATCCAGTTCTATGATCCGGTCTATCACTGTTTCACATTCCCGGATTACCAGCTGGCACCAACGCTGGAGGAGTATTCTCACCTGATCGATCTACACATTACGGATCGAGCTCCATTTTCTGGACTGGAAGAAATCCCAAAGAATCAGACTATTGCAAGAGCAATTCATTTGGACGAGTCTGAAGTTAGGACTCACCTAACCACCAAGGGTGGCATCCAAGGTTTGCCAGCCCAGTTCTTGACAAAGAAAGCCCTGTATTTCGCCAGTATAGGAAACATGACTTCTTTTGAAAGCATCTTTGTCTTGCTCACCTACGGGTTATTTTTGTTTCCTAACATCAATAACTTCGTCGATATTAACTTCATTAAGGTTTTTCTCATTGGAAACCCTGTGCCGACTTTGCTCGCAGATGCGTATCATTCTGTACACTTGGGAAATTTGTACAGCGGAGGGGAGATCACATGCTGCGTACCTTTGCTTTATAAATGGTTTATCTCTCACTTGCCCAAGTCTGCTGCTTTTTGGGATTGCAAGAGTGCCTTACGTTGGTCGCAGAAGATCATGTCTCTTACCAACTCTGATATAGATTGGTGTAATAGGATTTATGAGGGAATCAGGATCATTGACCGTTGTGGAAACTTCCCCAACGTACCCCTTATAGGAACTAAAGGAGGAATCAACTACCATCCGGTATTGGTTCGCCGTCAATTTGGATACCCGATGAGACACATCCCACTGGGTGTTCATCTGGAAGGTCTTTTCTTCAAGGAAGGAGAAAACGATAGAGCACTAAAGATGGAAATAGTGCACGCTTGGAAGCATGTTCATAAGAAAGGACGAGAGTCTCTAGGAAAACCGGACTATGTCTCGGTGGAGCCTTATCTCCATTGGGTACAAACTAGAGCTCTCAAGCTAAAGATGCCTTATCCTCGTTACGAAATTCTTCCGCCGAGGGAATCTGTCATGTACTTCATGACGGAAACTGAAAAGCTTCAGGTTACTCTCAACAAAGTTCAACAGGAGAGGAGGTCTTGGAAGAACAAGTACTGCACCCTCGACGTAGAGTGCATCAAAATACAGCAATTACTGAAAGAAAAAGATGCTCTGATTGAAATTTTGGAGCAACATTCTGTAGATAATCAAGATGACCAAAGGAATTTTCTCGCTCCTTTCACTTGGCAAAGGAATGACAACCCGACAACGGCCCAAGAGCCCCGGTCAAAGAAAAGAAAGATACCAGAATCAGCACCTGATTTCTCTTCAGAGAGGACTCAGGACCCATTAGTTTAGGTTTCTGTTTCTGCACTTTGTAATCTACTGTATTTCCACTTCTGTAATCTTTTGAATTTCAATAAAAAGGGGTTTCCCCACCGTTTGATATTTGCAATCTAATTGTCGAAGTTTATTTTGATTAAACCAAAAAACCAATTAATATAATCATTGCATTCATCATTCTCACATCGCGTATTCTTCTTCCCTACGAATCTCACGTTTGTGTCTCGATTCTAGAGTCAAACTGTCTCATTCGTATAATACTCAGGCCAATCGTCAAAAAATGATGGATGATCTTGAGGAAGAAAACAGAGAGTTGAAAGAAGAGATCGACGCTCTGAGAGAGGATATGAGAAAGCTTCGTAACGACATGCAAGCCATGGCAGAAGCTCAGCTACAACGAACTGTGATCTCAGAGATCACCTCAACTCCCATAGTGGAGAGGTATGATCCTAGGTATCAGATACCGAAAGATCGTCCTTGGGGCATGCCTGTTAACTATATCCTGGAAGGATATGTTCTGCCGATCACTGAGGATCAGTGAATCACAATAGAAGCCACTGGGCCTGAAGGTTACAAACTTCGGGAAAGCGAAGATGCCAAGGGCATACTGAAGACTCCTGAAGGTTACAAACTTCGGGAAACGCCAAGACTCACTGTCATAGTCACGGTACCACCCCCTGTGGTGCACACTGTCCCGAAAGGACAGATTCCACCAACACCTTCTGGTAAGAAGGAAACTATGTTTGACAGAATGGATGAATTCCAAGAACAGTTCTTGGAAATGCAGAAAGAACTGCAGGCCATTCGCGGTCAGGATTTATTTGGAAAGGACGCCGCAGATCTCTGCTTGGTCCCAAATGTGAAAGTCCCGCACAAGTTCCAAGTGCCCGACTTTGAAAAGTACAAGGGTAACTCTTGCCCTCAGAGCCATCTGGTGATGTACGCTCGGCGGATGTCAGCTCAGACAGAGAATCAGGACCTACTGATTCATTACTTTCAGGATAGTTTAACCGGTGCCGCACTCAAATGGTACATGGGTTTAAACCGTGCTACGATTAGCACATTCAGAGATCTTGGTATCGCCTTAGTCCAACAATACAAATACAATTTGGACATGGCACCCGACAGAGATCAACTCAGATCAATGTCGCAAAAGGACAAGGAAACCTTTAAGGAGTATGCTCAAAGGTGGCGTGAAATTTCCGCTCAGATTTGTCCACCTCTTGAAGAAAAAGAGATGACAAAGATCTTCTTAAAGACCTTAAGCTCATTTTACTATGACCGAATGGTTGCCAGTGCGCCCAATGATTTCACCGAAATGGTCGGCATGGGTGTACGTCTTGAGGAAGCCGTCCGAGAAGGACGTTTGGTAAAAGACACTGGATCGACGAGCGGTACTAAAGAATACGGTAGTGCTCTCCCTAAGAAAAAAGAGCAAGATATTGGGAATATCTCTCTTGGAAAGCAAAGACGACGTTATCAACCGGTAGCAGCTGTGACTCCTGCTATCAACCCTGCGTCTATTCCTACGTATCAACCTCAGGTTGCGCAGAGCCAACCTGACCAGCAAAGGACACAACAGCCTCTTCAGCAGGCTCGTCCTCCATATAACAACAACCGTACAACACGGCCGCCAGGATTTGATCCTATACCCGTATCGTACACAGAACTGTTTCCATTACTACTGGCTAAGGGGCACATTCAGACTAAATCTCCTCTTACAGTACCAGAAAATCCGCCTTTTTGGTTTAAGGTGGATCAAACTTGCCCTTATCATCAAGGAGGTTCAGGGCATAACATAGAGACTTGTCTCAATTTCAAGTTCGACGTGCAAAAACTTGTTAGGAGCGGGTTCTTATCCTTCAAGGATACAAATCCTAATGTTCTCACGAATCCGCTGCCTCAACATGAGAAGACTGCCATCAACCTGAGTGAGAAAGAGACTAACAATGTCTATCAAAGTCACGATGTACTCTTATTGAAAACCAATTTGGTTATGATGCATTGTAGACAGAGTGGATATGGCCATGTGCCACCTCATAATTATCATCAGTGTGATATCTGCTCTAAAGACAATCAAGGATGTTCGGTAGTGCAAGCAGCTCTACAGGAACAAATGGATCTCGGATGGATCCAGGAGCACCGAGTTCGTGGAGTTAACATGGTCTACACGAATTCTAACGTCATTCAGAACCACGACATCCGTGCAATGAATGTCAACTTGGTGGCAATGCACTCAAGGCAAAGCCAGTATCATAATCTGCCGTGGCACTATTACAGTTCCTGTCTGACTTGCTCGGTAAACAAACAGGGATGCTCTTTCATACAAGAGTCCCTCCAGCGTCAGATGGATCTTAGATGGATCCAAGACTACCATGATAGGAACTCCTATCAAATCAACATGGTTCAGATCTTCGATATTCGCGTAATGAATACCAACTTGGTAGAGTTACATGCTGAGCGGGTCTGACTCGGATTCTTAATATCACATGACTATCAAAGCTGTAAAGCGGGTTGCGAAAACGATCGAGGTTGTACCCTTGTCTAGGAGGCGCTTCAGCACTTGTTAAATCATTGGTGGATGCCAATCTACATGGATGAAGATACTCAGCAGATTAGTATCAGTAATAGAAACCCCACTCGGCGTCAGAGTCAGGATGTCCGATCAGTGGAAGCTAACCTAGTGAGGTTACATTGTATTCAAAGTGGGCGTGGCCAGGTTCCACCACACAACTATGACAGTTGCAGCATCTGTTCGGAAAGTAACCAAGGGTGTTACCTTGTGAGAGTAGCTCTTCAGGGTCAGGTCGATCGTGGAGAAATTCGTCCCTATTCGGGTTCTGGACCCATCAACTGGTCGCCGAACTACCTTGCCGAGCAAGTTGAGGATGTTGTCACGATCTCTGGTCATCACAGGACCAATGATGTTTTTGCCATTATTCCTCTACTTGACGAATCTAAAGTTCCCAACCGGGAACGAATCGAGATTACTTATGATGGTCAGAAAAATCAGAAGGCTCCTGTGGTCATCTATCTACCGGGACCACTACCATATGAATCAACTAAGGCTATCCCTAACAAATACGGTGCAACAATAATTGAAAATGGAAAGGAAATTCCATTACCCTCCGTTGTGAACATTGCAGACATCAGTCGAGTAACACGGAGTGGTAGAATCTTCAATCGAGTGGTTGGGGAAGTTAACAAAGAAAAAGAACTTCAGACAGAAGCTCCCGATCTACCAGTCGGTCAATCCAGTAATCCCGACCTTTCGAAAAACAATGATGAGATGTTGAAGCTCATCCAAAGGAGTGAATATAGCATTGTTGATCAGCTGTTATAGACTCCTTCAAAGATCTCGGTATTATCGCTGTTACTCAGTTCAGAAGCCCACAGGGAGGCTCTACAGAAAGTCTTGGAGCAAGCCTTTGTGGAACAAGATGTAACAATTAGACAGTTCGATAGTATTGTCTCTAACATCACTTCCTGCAATAATTTGGGACTTAGTGATGAGGAATTACCCGAAGAGGGTCGCCGTCACAACATGGCGCTCAATATCACAGTTAACTGCCAGGACGATGCTTTAGCCAGCGTACTGGTAGACACATGGTCAGCCCTGAATGTTATGCCGAAGTCCACTTTGATGCAATTATCATTCAAAGGCCCTCCGATGAGAATCAGCGAGGTCGTCGTCAAAGCGTTCGACGGATCCAGAAAAACAGTTATCGGCGAAGTTGATCTTCCTATAACTATCGGTCATCATACTTTCCAGGTCACTTTCCAGGTCATGGACATCCGGGCAACGTACAGTTGTTTATTAGGAAGACCTTGGATACATCAGGCTGGAGCAGTCACTTCGACCCTCCACCAAAAGCTAAAGTTCGTTCGGAACGATCATCTTGTCACGGTTTATGGGGAACAAGCCTTGCTTGTAAGCAACTTGTCATCATCTACTGGTATAAAACCCGAGGAGGTTATTGGAACTTAGTTCCAAGCACTGTCGGTTAGCGAGGACAATCAATCCCAAGGAGGAACTTCGATTTCCTCATACAAAGATGCTATTAAAGCGGTCGAGAGTACCGATACGACAGGATGGGGACAGCTTGTCATTCCCATTGACAATAAAGCAAAGAAGGGTCTTGGTTTTTTTGCAACCTGTACCCAGACAGCTGCCAATGATGAACGTCTTCATCCCCTTCAAAACTTCTTCCACAGTGGAGGTTTTCTTCACCCAGTGTCTCAGACAGTTCATGCTATCAATGAGGAAGATCCCTCTGACGCAGATGAAGAATGGAAGTCCTACCTTAACAAGGACGGTTATATGCCTCAGGAAGAGGTGCCTATGCCTTTTTGCTTTCCTACAGAAAGTCTGATATTTATACCAAGATCAGATGTCGAAATGATCTACGGGGATTATGATCCGGAAGGATGCCGCGCTCCGCCAAATTCATTAGAGGAAGACACTCCGATGAAAGATAATTTTAACTACACCTACTATGGTCCAATGGATGGTCTACCAATGTGGCAACCTTACCCAGGAAACTTGGGGCAAGAGGGTCAGCCGAACAATGAAAATCAGCTGACCGTCATTGAGCGGAATACCTGTGTCCCCACCATGTCATGGGATCAACACTCAGGTCATTCAGAAACTACTCAACATGAAGATGAATTCGCAACGTTTGCAGGACTTGAGTTCATCAACTATGCTTTTCTCGAGGTCAACGTCATTGAGAGAGATAACTCCTCCAGTTCCAAAGAAGTTTGGGACACTCTGGGAGAACCATGTGGAAAATACGACTATATGGTCAAGTACACTGCGGCCGAAAGCTCTCGTATCAGGTTCGAAGACATCCAGCCTACTGGATGGGGAGGTACAACTGAGAGCACAAATGCTATGCAAAATGCAATAGAGAAATTATCCTACGACAATTCTGCCTGGGAGACAGATTCTAATGATCCTGCTCCACCAGAAATTAGTGTCATTTCTGAAGACAAATCAAGGAAGGTGCCAGACTTTGTGATTCACCGAGGAGTTCGCCGCCAATGGGTTGCTGTCGAGGTTCCGAAGGTCGTTCATCAGTCAAAGTAATTGCCATCTTTAACCTTTCACCCTGCCCAGGTGAAACGGATGTTTTGATAGGGCTCGCTTTCTGTAAATTTCACTCTTCGCTTTGTCCAAAGCGACAGAGTTTTGTTTTATAGGGCTGCAGTTTCAAGATTCGACTTGTTCATTAATAAAATAACGTCGTTCTGTAATTTCCGCATTAATTGCTGTTTTCTCTTTTTGCTTTTTCAGAAAATGGTAATCCTAAAAAAACATGTAAAAATAAAAACGAGCAGTAAAATAAAAACACTGCACACACTTGCATTTTTCTCTACCTCTTCTAAACACGAATCATCACGTCATGCAGATTGCTTGTTTTAAACCCAGTTGAAACATACGATCTGATGCCTTCTCCCAACTTTGAGTTCCCGGTATTTTAGGCTGAAGAAGAAAATGACGACAAAATTCCAGAAGAGATCTCTCGACTACTCAGACAAGAGGAAAGGTCCATTGAACCTCACAAAGAACCGTTGGAAACAGTAAACTTGGGTTCAGAGGAAGAGAGAAAAGAAATCAGGATTGGGGCACCGCTCAGTCCAACTGCCAGAGAGGGTTTGATAAAGCTTCTCAGAAAATTCCCCGATGTATTCGCTTGGTTCTATCAGGATATGCCAGGGTTGGATACCAGCATCGTGGAACATCACTTACCATTGAGGTCGGAATGTCCGCCAATAAAGCAAAGGTTGAGACGCACTCACCCGGACATGGCCATCAAAATCAAAGAGGAGGTGCAAAAGCAGATTGACGCGGGTTTCCTCGCTACAGCTGAATATCCTCAATGGTTAGCCAACATCGTACCCGTTCCCAAAAAGGACGGAAAGGTCAGAATGTGTGTCGATTACAGAGATCTGAACAAGGCAAGTCCAAAGGACGACTTTCCTTTACCACACATTGACATGCTGGTAGACAGCACAACAAAGTTCAAAGTATTCTCCTTCATGGATGGATTCTCGGGCTATAACCAGATCAAAATGGCGCCGAAAGACATGGAGAAAACTTCGTTCATTACCCCATGGGGTACCTTTTGTTACAAGGTAATGCCGTTTGGTTTGAAGAACGCCGAGGCATCCTATCAAAGGGCCATGACTACTCTGTTTCATGACATGATACATAAGGAAATCGAGGTATATGTCGATGATATGATTGCAAAATAAAAAACAGAGAGTGAGCACGTTGAACATCTGTCAAAATTGTTCGAATGTTTGAGAAAATTCAAGCTCCGCTTGAATCCCAACAAGTGCACCTTCGGTGTCCGTTCAGGGAAACTACTAGGGTTCATCGTCAGCCAGAAAGGAATTGAGGTTGATCCTGACAAGGTCAAGGCCATTCAAGAAATTCCTTCTCCGAAAACTGAAAAACAAGTCAGAGGATTCTTGGGACGTTTAAACTACATCTCCAGATTCATATTCCTTATGACCGCCACATGTGCGCCGATTTTCAAATTACTAAAAAAGAACTAGGATTGCGTTTGGTCAGAAGATTACCAAACCGCCTTCGACAGTATCAAGGAATATCTGTTGAATCCTCCAATTCTATCACCTCCAGTGGAAGAAAGATCACTGATCATTTACCTCACAGTCCTAGAGGACTCAATGGGGTGTGTACTTGGCCAACAAGACGAAACTAAAAGAAAAGAGTCTGCCATCTACTATTTGAGCAAGAAATTCACCGACTGCAAGACTCGATACACGATGCTTGAGAAAACTTGTTGCGCTTTGGCTTGGGCAGCCAAACGTCTTCGCCAATACATGATTCGTCATACTACTTGGTTGGTCTCCAAAATGGATCCAATCAAGTACGTATTTGAAAAACCTGCTCTCACGGGAAGGATCGCCCGTTGGCAGATGCTGTTATCAGAATATGACATAGAGTACCACGCTCAGAAAGCTGTTAAGGGAAGTATTTTAGCCGATCATTTGGCTCATCAACCGATTGACGATCAAGAATCAATCGGGTTTGACTTCCCAGACGAAGATGTCATGTATTTAAAAATGAAACACTGCGATGAACCACTACCCAGTGAAGGGCCAGAACCAGGTTCCCAATGGGGACTTATCTTTGACGGAGCAGTTAATCATTATGGAAACGGAATTGGGGCAATCATTATTACCCCTCAGGGCACCCACATTCCTTTCACTGCTAGACTTACGTTCAAATGTACGAACAATGAGGCTGAATACGAAGCTTGTATCATGGGTCTCGAGGAAGCGATTGATTTAAGGATCAAAAACTTGGACGTATATGGTGACTCAGCTTTGGTTATCAATCAGATAAAAGGAGATTGGAACACATACCAATCAGGATTGATTCCTTACAAAGACTATGCAAGAAGGTTGTTACCCTTCTTCAACAGAGTTGAGTTTCATCACATCCCTCGTGATGAGAATCACATGGCTGATGCATTAGCCACTATCTCTTCCATGATTAGTGTAGGTCAATGGAATGACATACCTAAGATCGACATAATGCGCCTTGAACGGCCCGCTTACATCTTCACGATTGAAGCAGTCATAGATGACAAACCTTGGTATCACGATATCAAATGCTTCCTTCAAAAACAAGAGTACCCACTTGGGGCATCTAGAAAAGATAGGAAGACCCTCAGAAGACTAGCAGGCAGCTTCTTCCTGAGCGGCGATACACTTTATAAGAGAAATTTTGACATGGTCTGGCTCCGATGCGTAGACAGACCAGAAGCAGACATGCTTATGAAAGAAATTCATGAAGGATCCTTTGGCACTCATGCCAACGGACACACAATGGCGAGAAAAATTTTGAGAGCAGGGTACTACTGGTTGACCATGGAATCCGACTGCTACAAGTACATGAGAAGGTGTCACAAGTGTCAGATATACTCCGACAAAATTCATGTACCGCCATCACATCTCAAAGTTCTCTCTTCCCCATGGCCATTCTCGATATGGGGAATCGACATGATTGGCTTGATTGAACCCAAGGCTTCGAACGGACATCGGTTCATCCTTGTAGCCATTGACTACTTCACCAAGTGGGTCGAAGCAGCGTCATTCACTAATGTAACCCGACAAGTGGTGGTCCGATTTATCAAAAATAATATCATCTGCCGTTATGGTCTTCCAAGCGAGATCATTACTGACAATGGATCTAACTTGAACAACAAGATGATGAAGGAGTTGTGCACAGAGTTCAAGATCGAACATCATAACTCATCTCCCTATCGACCCAAGATGAACGGGGCGGTAGAAGCGGCTAACAAGAACATCAAGAAGATTGTTCAAAAGATGGTTGTGACCTACAAAGACTGGCACGAGATGCTACCCTTTGCTCTTCATGGTTATCGCACATCTGTCCGTACTTCAACAGGGGCAACCCCTTTCTCTCTAGTATATGGCATGGCGGCAGTTCTCCCCATAGAAGTAGAGATCCCGTCAATCAGGGTATTGATGGAAAGCTAAGCTCACCGAAGATGAATGGTGTCAAAACCGACACGATGAACTGAATCTGATCGAAGAAAAGAGAATAACGACACTATGCCACGGTCAGTTGTATCAACAGAGAATGAAGAGGGCGTTCGACAAAAAGGTCCGACCTCGTGTCTTCAGGAAAGGAAACCTCGTGCTAAAAAAGATTCAATCTTTTCTCACTGATTCTCGGGGCAAATGGACCCCGAATTATGATGGCCCTTATGTGGTCACGAAAGCTTTCTCAGGCGGCGCCTTGAGACTTGCAACCATGGACGGAGAGGAATTTGCCTACCCCACGAATGTTGATGTAGTCAAGAAATACTTCGCCTAAAAAAAAACATCTCGGTGGATTGAAAACCCGAAAGGGCGGTCCAGGCAAAAGTTAGAGACATGAAAAAATCATCCCGAGATACTTCTTTGGTATCCTCGGAGAGCCTAAGTTTATAAAGTGCTGCTTCGACCACCCGAAGAATCTCGCATTTAGTTGAGATACTTCTTTCGTATCCTTAGAGAACCTTAGTCTATAAGGTGATGCTTCGACCACCCTAAGAATCTCGTGTTTTGTTGAGATACTGCTTTGGTATCCTCGGAGAGTCTTACCCTATAAGGTGTTGCTTCGACTACCCGAAGAATCCCGTTTTTTGTTGAGATTGTTTTGGTATCCTTGGAGAGCCTTAGTCTAAAAGGTGGAGCTTCGACCACCCGAAGAATCTCGTGTCTTATTGAGATATTGTTTTGGTATCCTCGGTGACCCTTAGTCTATAAGGTGCTGCTTCGACCACCCGAAGAATCTCGTGTTTTATTGAGATACTGCTTTGGTATCCTCGGGGAGCCTTATTCTATAAGGTGCTACTTTGACCACTCAAAGAATCTCGTGTTTTGTTGAGATACTACTTTGGTATCCTCAGAGAGCCTTAGTCTATAAGGTTCTGCTTCGACCACCCAAAGAATCTCGTGTTTTGTTGAGATACTGCTTTGGTATCCTCGGAGAGCCTTAGTCTATAAGGAGCTATTCTACCATAAAAAGAATCTCGTGTTTTATTGAGATACTGCTTTGGTATCATTGGAGAGCCTTAGTCTATATGGTGCTGCTTCGAACACCCGAAGAATATCGTGTTTTGTTGAGATATTGCTTTGGTATCCTCGAAGATATTTAGTCTATAAGTAGCTACTTCGACCACCCGAAGAATCTCGTGTTTTTTTGAGATACTACTTTGATATCCTCGGGGAGCCTTGGTCTATAAGGTGCTGCTTCGACCACCCGAAGAATCTCGTATTTTGTTGAGATATTGCTTTGGTATCCTCAGAGAACCTTAGTCTAAACGGTGCTGCTTTGACCACCCGAAGAATCTCGTGTTTTGTTGAGATACTGCTTTGGTATCCTCGGATAACCTTAGTCTATAAGGTGTTGCTTCGACCACCTGAAGAATCTCGTGTTTTGTTGAGATTATGCTTTGGTGTCCTCGAAGAGCTTTAGACTATTAGGTGCTGCTTCGACCACCCGAAGAATCTCGTGTTTTGTTTAGATACTGCTTTGGTATCCTCGGAGAGCCTTCTTCTATAAGGTGCTGCTTCGACCACCCAAAGAATCTCGTGTTTTGTTGAGATACTACTTTTGTATCCTCGGAGAGCCTTAGTCTATGAGGAGCTGCTTCGACCACCCAAAGAATCTTGTGTTTTATTGAGATACTGATTTGGTATCATCGGAGAGCCTTAGTCTATAAGGTGCTGCTTCGACCACCCGAAGAATCTCGTTTTTTGTTGAGAAACTGCTTTGTTATCATAGGAGAGCCTTAGTCTATAATGCGCTGCTTCGACCACCCAAAGAATCTCGTGTATTGTCGAGATACGGCTTTGGTATCCTTGGAGAGCCTTAGTCTATAAGGAGCTGCTTCGACCACCCAAAGAATCCCATGTTTTATTGAGATACTGCTTTGGTATCCTCGGAGAGCCTTAGTCTATAAGGTTTTGCTTCGACCACCCGAAGAATCTCGCATTTAGTTAAGATACTTCCTTCGTATCCTTGGAGAACCTTAGTCTATAAGGTGATGCTTCGACCACCCTAAGAATCTCGTGTTTTGTTGATATACTGCTTTGGTATCCTCGGAGAGCCTTAGCCTATAAGGTGCTGCTTCGACTACCCGAAGAATCTCATTTTTTGTTGAGATTGTTTTGGTATCCTCGGAGAGCCTTAGTCTAAAAGGTGCAGCTTCGACCACCCAAAGAATCTCATGTTTTATTGAGATATTATTTTGGTATCCTCGGTGACCCTTAGTCTATAAGGTGCTGCTTCGACCACCCGAAGAATCTTGTGTTTTATTGAGATACTGCTTTGGTATCCTCGGGGAGCCCTATTCTTTAAAGTGCTGCTTTGACCACACGAAGAATCTCGTGTTTTGTTGAGATACTGCTTTGGTATCCTCGGAGAGCCTTAGTCTATAAGGTTTTGCTTCGACCACCTGAAGAATCTCGTGTTTTGTTGAGATTATACTTTGGTATCCTCGGAGAGCTTTAGACTATAACGTGCTGCTTCGACCACCCGAAGAATCTCATTTTTTGTTGAGAAACTGCATTGTTATCATAGGAGAGCCTTAGTCTATAAGGTGCTACTTCGACCACCTGAAGAATCTTTCGTTTTCTTGAGATACTTCTTTGGTATCCTCAAAGAGCCTTAGTCTATAAAGTGCTGCTTCGACCACCCGAAGAATCTCGAATTTTGTGGAGTTACATCTTTGGTATCCTCGGAGAGCCTTAGTCTATAAGGTGCTGCTTCGACCACCCGAAGAATTTCGTTTTTTGTTGAGAAACTGCTTTGTTATCATAGGAGAGCCTTAGTCTATAAGGTACTGCTTCGACCACCCAAAGAATCTCGTGTTTTGTTGAGATACTGCTTTGGTATCCTCGGAGAGCCTTAGTCTATAAGGTACTGCTTCGACCACCCGAAGAATCTCTCGTTTTGTTGAGATACTTCTTTGGTATCCTCGAAGAGCTTTAGTCTATAAAGTGCTGCTTCGACCACCCGAAAAATCTCGAATTTTGTGGAGATACTTCTTTGGTATCCTCAGAGAGCCTTAGTCTATAAGGTGCTGCTTCGACCACCCGAAGAATCTAGTTTTTTGTTGAGAAACTGCTTTGTTATCATAGGAGAGCTTTAGTCTATAACGTGCTGCTACGACCACCCAAAGAATCTCGTGTATTGTCGAGATACTGCTTTGGTATCCTCGGAGAGCCTTAGTTTATAAGGAGCTGCTTTGACCTCCCAAAGAATCCCGTGTTTTATTGAGATACTGCTTTGGTATCCTCGGAGAGCCTTAGTCTATAAGGTTTTGCTTCGACCAACCGAAGAATCTCGCGTTTGGTTGAGATACTTCTTTGGTATCCTCGGAGAGCCTAAGTTTATAAAGTGCTACTTCGACGACCCGAAGAATCTCGCATTTAGTTGAGATACTTCTTTCGTATCCTTGGAGAATCTTAGTCTATAAGGTGCTGCTTCGACCACCCTAAGAATCTCGTGTTTTGTTGAGATACTGCTTTGGTATCCTCGGAGAGCCTTAGCCCATAAGGTGCTGCTTCGACTACCCGAAGAATCTCGTTTTTTGTTGAGATTGTCTTGGTATCCTCGGAGAGCCTTAGTCTAAAAGGTGCAGCTTCGACCACCCGAAGAATCTCGTGTTTTATTGAGATATTATTTTGGTATCCTCGGTGACCCTTAGTCTATAAGGTGCTGCTTCGACCACCCGAAGAATCTCGTGTTTTATTGAGATACTGCTTTGGTATCTGTCGCTCCCGGGATTTTCATCCAAGTACAAACGCGAAAGTGGCACCGAAACAGAGTCGCCAGCAATGTGTATTTATCCCAAGAGAGGGAAAGGAAACACCGCATAAACCTGAAGGAAGGAAAGAACATGGTCTTGCGACCAAGAGAACTGGGTTCGAGAGTCGGTTACGCGAGAGGAAGGTATTAGCACCCCCTCGCGTCCATCGTACCCGATGGGATCCACGCTTGCTTGTCTCGATCAAAGGGTGATAAAAAAGGATACTGGAAAAGGAACTGAAAAAGGAATGGAAAGAGAAAGAGAAAGAGAAACAAATGTAGGGAAAATAAAAGAAGTGCTCGCATGGGCCCTACCCCACTGCCTACGTATCTCATCAGGAGCATGAGAATCAGAGCGACGTAGTTCCCCTCACTAGGGATGAATTGTTTGTGTTTTTTAGAGAACGGCTTACGTTCTAGCTCAGGTGTTGCTGGCTCGCTGGTCCGAGTGCGTTACCGTCTTGCAAGAGAACGAGTAGAAGCGCGTTCGTGCGTTGAGAATGAATGAGATGAGAAAAGAATTCCCGAAGGAAAGACGTTATTGTTTGTTTTTGCCTTTTAGAAGTTTTTTCCATTTATTTGCATATGACAGTGTATCTGAATCTTAGTCATTGGAATGTGTACATTCTCATATTCCAAGATGGAATGGGTAAGAAAGCATACTAAGAGTGAAGAAGACCCCCACACTTAGCTCCAATTGTCAAGGTTCAAACACACTAGCATACTTGTGTTTATTAAGTGTTTTTGTTAATTAAGAAATGAAGAAGTGTTTTTTATTATTTGCACCTTCAACAAGTATTGCATTTAAGTCCCTCATACAAGATCAAATGTTTAACACATTGACCCAAGATGGGCTATATGCTACACATTCTAAGATTACAAGAGAAGACCCCTTATAATCTTTTCTTTATATGAAAGGCCTAAATGCAATAAATGCCTACCTTTATTATATGTTTTGAATTTTCTTTGAGATGAGAAGATGAAAGACTCAAGAGAGGGTAAAGGTAAAAATCTATATGGACTAAGACTCAATCCTAATTGATTAGTTAAGGGAGTGATCCTAAAGTTTGTGAGGTTTCAACCTAAAGTCTAAAGAAAGAATGAATTAAACAATTCACTTCTAAAGTAGAAGATGAATTGTAATTCACAAGGGGAAAGTGATGAGTTATTAAAAGAAAGCACATAAGTGCTTAACAAAACACAAAATGGAATTGTAAAAAAGAAAGGATAGAAGTTGAATGTGGATTCCTTATCCACACTCAATTGAAACTTACCAAAGCCCCTACATGGTTAGTAAACATGTATAAGAAGTATAAGAAGTAAAAGAACATGTAATGCATCATAAAACTCAAAAGAATTAAATGAGAAACCAAATCCTAGAGCCACAATCAGAATGTACATCATATGGACAACAAGTGAATATCATCATACAAGTGCAAGTGAATAAGCAATAATCATCACCCATTAGCATTTAAACATGTTACAAGAAGAAGGGGTAGATGAAAGATGGAAAGAAATGAAGAGGACATGCATAAATGGCACATGTAAATCAACAACCAGAATTGAAACTAAATGGAAAATAGTTTATAAACATCTCAAAAGTATTTATGAATCAACTTCAAGACATTCAAGAAGTAATATAAGAAGAATTGAAATGAAAGTTCAAAAAGAAAGTGCAAACAATACATGTTAATGATGCACAAAGTTCAAATTGAAAGTCAACATGCAAGGATGACATATAATGTGTATCAAAGACCTATAATATCATATGAATGGCTCATAACATATGCAAATGCTCATACAAATATGCACAAAAGAATTCATGTAAACATGCACTAAAATTGTCATGACATGCCATGGATTATGCTTCCAATGTAATGCATCAAACAAAGACCAAATGGATTCATGAAAATTATGCCAGCATATTATTGGAATACCTAGGTCAGAAATGCATCATACATCAAGATAGCATGTAAAAATTCAGAGCAAAATGACTTCAAACAAAGCAATTAGGTCAAATTGAAACATCATGCAAAGTGGTGCAAATATAGGCATCAAGACATGTGATAAAATGACCTAAAAATCAAACAAAAATCATCTAACATGCTTCAATGTATTAGTGAATCAATGCAAAAAGAATCATGTCAAAACAGTTGGTAATGAGCAAGAACAAAATTAAACAAATTCATGTATCATGCTTAGAATGCATCTAAATGGAAATTCAAAGAAAATTATGGACCAGGGGTAAAAAGGTCATAAAATCAAGAAATAAAATCATGGAAAATTTCCTAAATGTTTTAAGAATACACATGAATTTTTGTAGAATTTTCCAATCTGTTTTGGTATTTTTAAAAATTAAAAAGCAAACGTGTAGAAAAGTGAAAAAAATAAAATGGAATGTAAATGTGAATGGGGGTGCATGCCTAGTAAAAATGAGTTCAAAAATGGTTTGGGCTTAAGGCATGGGGGTGTGGATATCAATCTGGCTTAGGTCCAATAAGCGCGCAAAACACCATAACTAGCATGTTCTTCAGTCAACAAAATTGACTCATTAATAGCCACTAGATTGAGTCAAGGTCAAGCCAAAGTCAAAGTAAACATGATCAATGCACACACGCGAGGGAACACATTTACTAACATGCACTGCGCCACATTTTGTTTAAGTGAAATCAGAAATGGAGCACGTGAGGTGCACACCTTTTTTAATGTGTTGGCCAATCCTACACCACACGATGCAAGTAAATCCACGGTCACGATTAAAACTGCAAACCAAACCCTAACACATGATCACCGGCCGGAGAGGGACCTCCGGTCACCTTCTCCGGCCACGCACCACCGTCTGCAACTCTCACATGTCCCAGAAATGCACAAATATTATACCAAAATGAAGCTGAGCTCACGTAGATTAAGAATTCACAATTGTTTTTCACATACCAAGCACACACATAGAGAACAGAGGAGATTAAATCATGCCCTAAGTTTTGGATCTAGGCTTCTAAGAAGCTCTATCAACTAGCCGGAGTAAGCAGAGCTTCTATCAAGCTTAAATTAACAAAAACAAGCTAAAATTAATGAAAATCAACTGAAGCAAAGTTGAATGATGAAACCTGAAAATGTGGAGCAATTGGAGATGTTGAGAAAAACCAGAGGAAAGCTTGATATGCTGAGCTTCTAGATCTTCAAACTTAGCAAAATAAATGCTATGGATTCGTAAATAGATGAAGGATGTTGAAGCTTGCAATGATGCTGAACTTGCAGAAATGGAGTTGTTCTTGTTGCTCTTGATTCAACCACACCAAGCAATGATTAATGGAAGCACAATGGAGTTGAAATCGTGGAGAGGAAGATGAGAAAAATCAGAAAGAGTGAGAGGAGAATTCTGAAGTGTTTTTGAGAGAATGTGGTTGAAAATGAAGTTGTGAGGTGAGATTTGGCTTTATAGTGTGAGTTAACCAAGGTTAAACTGAGTGAGGTTAACTGAGTCACAATGGTTTGAGTGAGTCATCCCTAACTAACTGAGTCAAGTTAGTTAGGGAGAGCAATGATATGGTGCAGCTGGTTTATGAAGAACTATGGTGGAGATGAAAATGAAATTCCAATGGCACGGCTATGTAGCATAAACTTATTCAGCAAGTTTCATTCTTTCCCTTCTCATGCATAATGAAGCACGTGACATGGTGAATGTAAAAAGTGTTTGGTTTAAAAGGGTAATGGATGGAGCGTGTGATCAAGCATGCGTGGGAATGTGACAATCAACAACATTCATTTCTGATTTTTTAGCAGCTTGGAATCAGTTGGAACATGGTAGTTTAAAGATGATTTTCCCTCTGCATTGTGAATGGTTTGAGAAGGTTTTGGGATCAAATGAAAGAGGGAATATCATGCTACATATTTGGTGTGAAAAATGAATTGAAATAAGACATGGAAGAGGTTGAAAAATGACTTAGAACATTAAGGTTTGGGACTGGTATAAGGGTGAGGCAGTGAGGTTGGCTGGCAAGGCATGTTGGCATGGGATTTTCAGCATAATCACCATGACTTTGGCCCCATATATCGCCTCTATAACTTGATCAAATGGAATTTTGTCCAACATGAGTATTGAAGATGACACTACAAGGAACAACTTTGATGTTGAAAAGTTTTTCATTTGAGGTCTTTAACCATGAGAAAAATGAGTGGACATTTGGCCCACCACATGTTTGTTAAAATGACTGCGCGCATGACCTGAAAATCTTGGTCATGACCTAGTTTTGAACCTACTTTGCTCAAACTTTGATCAATCATATCTCACTCAATTTTTATCCAATGGAGATGTTCCACACATGGATTTGAAGCTTAAAACAAGATATTTTGTTGTGGCCGAGTGGAATTTTCATTTGGTGCTTCAATTTTAAATGGCCTTGGTCCAAACTCTGATGCAAAATGGCCAAAACTTACTATTTTTAGTAACCCTACTTCACCCAAAAATGGCAACTTTCCACATCTTGATTTTTTCATGATTCCTTTGGAGTTTCTTGACCAAATTTTGCACATTGGACACATATAACATGAATTTTATGAATTTGGCCACAAAAAGTCAAGAGTTGACTTTTTCCTCTGATTATTTGACTTTGCCCCAAATTTCCTGATTTTTGATCTTTCTTCCAATTGAACCACCTCCAAAACCAATTGAGGGGCAATTCTCCACATACATACACTTAAGGACATATGGAATACCATGACATCAAGTTTTGTTCAAAAAATCAGAGATACCCTGATTTAATTGTAAACCCTAATTTTGACCCCCTCTGGTTAGGAGGAAATTGCACATCTTCCAAATCCAAATTCCTCAGAGTATGTTGTGTATCCTCTTAAAGGAGGATGAGAAATGCCACTTGAGGATGATTTTGGATCAATGAGCTATCTCTTTTGAGGGTTTTCCTTCAGTTTTTTGAACCTCTTGCATAGTGAAAGATGTAATGCTTCAATCTCCCATTGTATCTCTTATCCTTGAGGTTGTGGAAGATCAATTGAGATGGGATGAGACATGAAAGACCTCTTGGCTTGCCTTGAGGGCACTTGATTGACCCTTTGTGCTTTAAATGATCTCTTGATTGCCCACCTTCCACCTGATCACATGCCGTGATGGTAAGAAGGATGCCATGCTTCATTTTTCTATATTAAATGCAATGCAATGCTAATGAGATGGATATGATATGATAAATGATAATGCCATGCTATGATGCCAAAAGGGGAGAGCAAATTTTGGGGTATTACAGCTGCCCCTATTCAAGCGCTGTAGACCTGAATGCCTGAAAGCAATTGCTTTCGGACTTTCGAGGTATATAGTGATTGAATACCAAATATAACCAAAAATTTGCTCTGGATGATGAAGAATAAAAGGGATATAAACCCAACGAGACTGCTGGATTGAATCTTCGATGAAACGTCGGAGAGATCTGTCTTTTAAACGACGCCAGACGACTACTGGCTTGCCACGCTACTGGTGGACTTTAATAATGTCTTTTATGCAATTCCAGACGACTACTGGCCTGCCACACTACTGGTGGACTTTGATAACGTCTTTTGAACGACGCCAGACGACTACTGGCTTGCCACGCTACTGGTGGACTTTAATAATGTCTTTTATGCAATTCCAGACGACTACTGGCCTGCCACACTACTGGTGGACTTTAATAATGTCTTTTATGCAATTCCAGACGACTACTGGCCTGCCACACTACTGGTGGACTTTGCAGCTTCGTGCCACCCGAAGACGGACTTTTGCCAATCCACTGTTGGACTTTTGCCACCCTAAGACGGACTTTTGCCAATCCACTGTTGGACTTTTAGCTGCTTTGCCACCCGAAGATGGACTTTTGCCAATCCACTGTTGGACTTTTGGAATATGCCACCCTTAGATGGACCTTTCGCTAATCCACTGTTGGACTTTTGCCACCCGAAGACGGACTTTTGCCAATCCACTGTTGGACTTTTAGCTGCTTTGCCACCCGAAGATGGACTTTTGCCAATCCACTGTTGGACTTTTGGAATATGCCACCCTTAGATGGACCTTTCGCCAATCCACTGTTGGACTTTTGCCACCCGAAGACGGACTTTTGCCAATCCACTGTTGGACTTTTAGCTGCTTTGCCACCCGAAGATGGACTTTTGCCAATCCACTGTTGGACTTTTGGAATATGCCACCCTTAGATGGACTTTTCGCCAATCCACTGTTGGACTTTTGCCACCCGAAGACGGACTTTTGCCAATCCACTGTTGGACTTTTAGAATTTGTAAAATTGTATTATTCTCTGCATCTGTGTCAGACACCTCTGCTGACTCTGCTGAGGAGCGAAGACCAATGATTTGACTTTGGAGACTCCTGAAAGGATAACCTCTCCACTGGAGAATGAATGAACAATCCGTCTGCTTCGAATTGTCAAGCTTGCCAAAAATAAATTGGACTTGAAGAATAATAAATCTGCCAGGAATCACTTCATCTGTTAGGGGAATGAATTCTGGTCACAGCGATTCTGATGGGGATGAGAATTTCTTTGTATGGCGTCTTGGCGAGGGAAGAAAAGTCATAAAAACTCTGCTTGGGGATCTATCCAATCCAAGACCCTTTGTAGGGGTTATCCACCTTCTGACCCGGCTGGGGAAAGACTGTACCATCCGTGTGGAGGAATAGATTCTGCCGATCTTATAAACCTCTGCGGGGAGAACAACAACTCAGCTGGGAAGTATTGCTGACAGGACTCAACACTGAACTCTGTGGGGAATACAATGACCAGAGATACAATCTTACTGGGTATCAGGGCTACTCTGCCAGGGATATGCAAATCCTGGTTAGAACATTCCACTACAACTTGCTAGGAAAGAGTCCTTAGAGATCTGTTGGGGAAACCCAAATCAAATCCACAGTATTCTGCTGAAGAATATGACTGTCAAGCTTAGGATAAGTACCACAATGCCCCATGTTAGGCGAGCTTCCCTTTAGACAATTCCATTAGGGATGACGAGTTTATAACAAACTCTGCTGGCGGAAACTGCTTTAAAACGTCTCGTGCTGGGGAATGCCTTTTGAGAGGATTTTATAGAAGACCAACTGTCCTCAAACTCTACTGGGGATGATCAACACTTCATGCTGGGGAAACGAACATGCCCCATGCTTGGACAAAACAATAATTCGTCCCCGAAGAGGATGTCATAAGAGGATTTTACAGAAGATCTAGCCTCTTCAAACTCTTGTGACTTCGCTGGGGACAATGACCATCAGTTTCGGTGTCGACGAGACCCTTCTTTTGGGGAACCTGTGACCGTTACCGACATAGAAAAGCTTGTAGCCGTTGGAAGGACTGAATAAGAGAATCGACTTAATAAGATGCAACGGTACCCAGTTGAACTTAATTCACTGATATCGACCCGTTATGCACAATCGTCGACCGAACGATGAACGCCGATCTCCTTACCCATAATTGCCCCAGTCTTTTGCGTGGGGTGATTTATTGCTGGTCTTGTGCTTAAAATCATCTGCACCTGCTACCTGCAACAAAAGAATATGCCCACATGCCCCGAATATTGCATGGCTAGAATCCACCATCCGGGAGTATTCAACATTCGAAGTAATTTCAAATATTTTTTCTGCGCATGTTATTGCAAGGCTGCCATGTTTTCAAATGCAATGTTTTATCAAAAATTAGGACGTTTTTGCAAACAAAGCAATAAAACAAAAATAGAAAACTTTTTATTGACATTCAATTTATTGACTGAGAGCCCAGAATAGGCAATTACATCAGGAAGCAATCCCTGGAAAGAGGTGATCGCTAAAAATTGAGAAAAGAAACTATCCTAATGGCAATGTGAAAACGGAATTCCACTGAGTTTCCATTCTGTTATGACCAGTATGTCTTCAAAACTCCCCGACCTTGCCTTCTGAGGAATGATCAGACCGATTCCTATCCTTCAGAACGTCAGTTGTTCAAACGGTAATGGGGTACAGATAACTCAAACCGTAGTCATTCGCTTAAATCCATCTTTTGTGTGGACCGCCCTTTCAGGTTTTCGATCCACCAGGATACCCTTTTTTGCCTAAGTTGCCCTTTCGGGTTTTCAACTTACCGGGTGTACAAATCTTTTTTCAATTATATCCCTAATTTTTGCCCGAACCTTATTCTGTTTTTGGTTCGCCAGGATGCCCTTTTTTGCCTGGATTTTTTTTATTCTTATTATCCAGCGGGTCTATTCATGCGAAGTATTTTTTGACTACGTCTGAGTTGACAGGGGATGAAAAGTCTTCGCCATCCATGGTTGTAAGCAATAAAGCTCCGCCCGAAAAGACCTTTTTAACCACGAATGGACCTTCATAATTAGGAGTCCATTTGCCCCTGTGATCTGTATTGGGAGGAAGGATCCTTTTGAGTACCACATTTCCGACTTTATAAACCCGAGGACGCACCTTCTGGTCAAATGCCCGTTTCATTCTGCGCTGATATAGTTGCCCATGACATACAGCCGCCAATCGCTTTTCCTCAATAAGGCTCAGCTGATCAAATCTGGCTCGTACCCATTCAGCTTCATCTAGCTTAACATCCATCATAACTCTGAGGGACGGAATCTTTACTTCAACCGGTAGCACTGCCTCCATACCATATACAAGTGAGAATGGGGTTGCCCCAGTGGACGTGCGTACCGACGTTCGATACCCATGCAAAGCAAATGGTAACATCTCATGCCAATCTTTGTACGTGACAACCATCTTCTGCACAATCTTCTTGATATTTTTGTTGGCCGCTTCGACCGCACCATTCATCTTTGGGCGGTACGGAGAAGAATTGTGATGTTCGATTTTGAAGTCCCGACATAACTCAGCCATCATCTTATTGTTCAAATTAGAACCATTATCAGTAATGATTCTTTCGGGAACTCCATATCGGCAAATGATATCCCGTTTTAAGAAACGAGCGACCACTTGTTTTGTAACATTGGCATAGGATGCGGCTTCAACCCATTTGGTGAAGTAATCAATTGCCACCAAGATGAAACGATGACCATTGGAAGCTGTAGGCTCAATCTTTCCGATCATATCAATGCCCCACATGGCAAACGGCCATGGCGACGACATGATACTCAACGGATTTGGAGGCACATGCACCTTGTCTGCATAGATCTAGCATTTATGGCATTTGCGGGCATATTTGCAACAATCTGACTCCATAGTCAACCAATAAAATCCCGATCTTAACAACTTTTTAGCCATTGCATGTCCTCCGGCATGGGTACCGAAAGAGCCTTCGTGCACTTCAATCATCAACAAGTCTGCTTCATGTCTATCCACACATCTAAGCAGGACCGTGTCAAAATTTCTTTTATACAGCACGCCATCTTTGTTCAAGAAGAAACTACCGGCTAACCTTCTCAACGTCTTCCTGTCTTTGGACGATGCCCCGGGCGGGTACTCTTGACTTTTCAAGAAACACTTAATGTCATAAAACCATGGCTTGTCATCAGACGCTGCATCGACCGCAAACACAAATGCTGGTCTGTCAAGGCGGGATACCTCAATCTTAGGTACATGGTTCCATCCTTGCACTTTGATCATGGAAGACAAAGTGGCCAAGGCATCAGCGAACCTATTCTCATCTCGAGGAATATGGTACAGTTTCACTGTTGTGAAAAATGTCAGCAATCTCCTTGTATAATCTATATACGGCACTAGATTTGCTTGGTGCGTGTACCAACTCCCTTTCACTTGATTGATTACCAAAGCTGAATCACCAAATATATCAAGGGTCTTAATCCGTAGATTAATCGCCTCCTCGATTCCCATTATACAAGCTTCGTACTCTGCTTCATTATTGGTGCATCCGAAAGTTATTCGGGAAATGAAAGGCATATGAACACCTTCCGGCGTGATAAGAACTGCTCCAACTCCGCACCCATTCATATTGACAGCCCCATCAAACATCAGACTCCATTTGGATTCAGGGTCTGGCCCCTCCTCCGGAAGTGGTTCCTCGCAGTCTTTAGCTTTGAGAAACATGATGTCCTCATCAGGGAAGTCAAACTTCATGGGTTGGTAATCATCAATCGGCTGTTGCGCGAGATAGTCGGACAAGATACTTCCTTTGATGGCCTTTTGTGAAGTGTACTGAATGTCATACTCTGTCAAGACCATTTGCCACCGTGCAACTCTGCCTGTCAATGCTGGCTTCTCGAAAATGTACTTGATAGGATCCATTTTTGAAATCAACAAGGTTGTGTGCCTAACCATATATTGCCTCAATCGCTTAGCGGCCCATGCAAGCGCACAGCATGTCTTTTCAAGCATTGAATATCGGGACTCACAATCATTGAACTTTTTGCTCAGGTAGTAAATAGCATGCTCCTTCCTACCTGTCTCGTCATGTTGACCGAGAACACAACCCATGGAACCTTCAAGCACTGTCAGATACATTATCAGCGGTCTCCCTTCAACTGGAGGCATTAGAATCGGAGGTTCCTGCAAGTATTCTTTTATCTTATCGAATGCCAATTGGCAATCGTCATTCCACCTGACCGTTTGATCTTTCCTCAACAATTTAAATATTGGTTCACACGTGGCTGTTAGGTGAGATATGAACCTCGCAATGTAGTTCAATCTACCCAAGAAACCACGAACCTCTTTTTCCGTTCTCGGTTCAGGCATTTCTCGTATTGCTTTCACCTTGGCAGGATCAACCTCGATTCCTCTTTCGCTCACAATGAAACCCAGTAACTTTCCAGAACGTACCCCAAACGTGCACTTGTTTGGATTTAATCTCAGACGGAACTTTATCAACCTTTCAAACAGCTTTTTCAGGTTAATCAGATGTTCCTCTTCGGTTCTCGACTTGGCAATCATATCATCTACATAACATTCGATCTCCTTATGAATCAAGTCATGAAACAATGTCACCATCGCCCGCTGGTACGTTGCCCCTGCGTTTTTCAAACCAAAAGGCATTACTTTATAACAATAAGTACCCCACGGAGTAATGAACGTGGTCTTTTCCATATCTTCAGGTGCCATCTTGATCTGGTTGTACCCGGAGAAACCGTCCATAAATGAGAACACTGAAAACTGAGCTGTATTATCGACCAGCACATCAATATGAGGTAGTGGAAAATCATCTTTCGGGCTAGCTTTATTAAGATCTCGATAATCCACACACATTCTCACTTTTCCATCTTTCTTCGGTACTGGCACGATGTTGGCTACCCATGGAGGATACTTTGTCACAGTAAGAAAACCAGCGTCCCACTGCTTCTGGACTTCCTCCTTAATCTTTAAAGCCATGTCGGGGTGAGTCCGACGAAGTTTCTGCTTGACTGGCGGACATTCTTCTCTCAATGGTAGCCTGTGCACGACAATATCCGTATCCAACCCCGGCATGTCTTGATACGACCAGGCGAAGACGTCAACATACTCGCGCAACATTTCCGTCAAAGTTTGCTTCACATCTGCTTGCAAGCTGGCACCAATCCTGATCTCTTTTTTGGCGTCCTTGGTACCAATATTGATGATGTCTACAGTCTCCTGATGAGGCTGGATGACCCTTTCCTCCTGTTTCAACAATCTGGCCAGTTCTTCAGGGAGTTCACAATCTTTCTCATCCCCTTCTTCGGCTTGATAAATCGGATTGTCAAAGTCATACATAGCCATATCAAAATCGTTATCAGTGGTATCCGGAGGATCAAGTCTGCATGAACGGGTTCATGCCTTATTTTAGAATTTATTTTTAAGCAAAACAAAAGAAAATGAAACATTGCCATTTTATTTATTTTTTTTTGTGCAAAAATAAAAACTGAAAGACAGAGAACAAAATTTGATTGCAAAACGTCCTTTATTAATGATTAAACATTGCGAATGCAACCATGGTGGCCCTACAAATGAATCTATACGCCTTGGGCAGAGCGCAAGATTTTGACATGCATTATGGTTAGAAAAAACAAAGAAAAATTACTCTGTCTGAAGAGTAACCCGGATGACTTCTTCAACGAACCAGTTCTGCACTTGTTGTCCCGGAACATGAGGGCGTACCCAATTGTCCAGGTCACAATCACTGTCAACACTATCCTCTGTGGCTGCACAAGACTGGTCCGTGTAGATAATTCCCCCACTATTGAAAGTAATGGGTCCCCTGCTCCCCGCATCTGAAGTTGTAGAGGGATGATAACCAATACCAAATTTGTCTTCCTTCATTGGGGTCTCTATCAACCTGCCCCAACCTTGGGCGTTGCCTGCCCTGACGACTTCGACAGCTTGTTTGTAAGATGAAATGGAGGTACCAGCCCCAACTGGTACAGAAGAAGACTCAGGTGCATCGTCAATATTGACTGCTTCAAATGATTGGCACAGCATCTCATGAATTTCCCCATCCATTTCAATGTACTTGAACGTAGACAAGTGACTCACAAAGATGTCTTCTTCCCCACACACTGTCACAACCTGCCCTTCAAACTCATACTTCAGCTTTTGATGTAGAGTAGAAGTAACAGCCCCGGCTCCGTGAATCCAAGGGCGTCCCAATAGGCAGCTATATGCAGGTTGTATGTCCATTACATGGAACGTGGATTTGAATACCTGTGGTCCAATTTGTACGGGCAATTCCACCTCACCAAACACAGATCGTCTAGTTCCATCGAATGCTCTGACCACCAATTCACTAGGGCTTAAGATCAAACCGTCAACTTCCAGCTTCATTAATGCCTTCTTGGGCAAGACATTGAGTGATGAACCAGTGTCTACCAGTACATGAGATAACACTGCGCCCTTACACTCCATCGTGATATGCAAAGCCTTATTATGGTTTCTTCCTTCAACAGTCAAATCTCTACTTGTAAAGCCCAAGCCATGGCTAACATTAACATTGGAGATTACGCCCTCGAGCTGATTAACAGTAATTTCTTGTGGCACGTACGCACTCTTCAACACTTTCAACAACGCCTGTCGGTGCGCATCAGAGCACATCAATAGTGACAAGATTGAAATCTTTGAAGGGGTCTGATTCAGTTGGTCCACAATCTTATAATCGCTTTTCTTGATTATCTTCATAAATTCTTCCATTTCCTTATCAAAAGCAATCTTTGTCTCTGCTTCAGGTGTAGGCGCACTTTCAACCACCTGTTTACCCTTAGCCTTTGCTGCAGCTTCTACCTCCTTATCACTTCTCAAGGTTTGGGGAGCGAACAACCTTCCACTCCTTGTAAAGCCCCCTACACCCCCTACGTTATCAACATTTGGGCTGACTGATGACTCAACTTCCTGTTTTTTACCTTCGTAATATACATCTGCCCCATAGTGCCATGGGATAGCTTTCGTAGATGTGAACGGAATTGGCCCTGGCACCGTGATAGTGACAGGACTGGGCCCTTCTGGCGCAACACTCGCCACGGGAACTGCATTGACCGGCATTTGAATCTCAGCGGGAGTGTAATAGATGGTCACGGTTGATATCTCATCAGTGTCTTTCACGACTCTATCAAACTGTAGACATCCTTCATCGATCAGATTCTGTAAACCCATCTTCAACTTATCACAGCCGTTCTCCTGATTCATACACTCAGAGCAATCCTGACTACAGCCCGGGAACACCTGTCCCTTCAATAAACGATCTTTTACAACCAACAAAGAAGTTTTCACTTGATGAACGTCTAACACCAAATTCAATCTCCTCCCATCTTCAATAGCGTACACATTTGCTGCACTATGATCAGGCATGGGATGCTGAGTAATATTAGGAGCGGGAGAGAAATTGATGGCTTTAGCATCAATCAAATCTTGTACTTTATGATGGAAAGCCCAACATTTTTCAATGGAGTGCCCCTGAGCACCTGAGTGGAACTCACAACGAGCATTAGCATCGAAGTTAGGTGGCAGGTTTCCAGCAACCGGAGCTTTCATAGTACGGAGTTCTACCAACTTTAACTCGAGTAGCCGGGGCAACAGCGCGGCATAAGTCATAGGGAGAGGATCCATCTTACGATCCCTCTGTCTAGACCTTTGCTGGAAAAAAGGTTGTTGCTGTTGAACTTGTTGTTGGGGTTGTTGTTTCTGAACAGACGGTGTGGGGATTGTTACAGCATCTACCTGATAATAAGCTCGAGAACGCCCTCTGCCTCGTCCTCTAAACACAGCATTCGTATCACCTTCTCTTCTTTTCTGGTTACTAGCAAACGGTTTCTTCGTCCCCGAAGAGCCAGCCCCACTCACATCCTGGATCTTTCCAAGCTTTAACAGACTTTCTATTCTTTCTCCCGCAATCACAATATCAGCAAATCCAGTTGACGGACAAGCAGCTAATCTATCAAGATAAGCCCCTTGCAAGGTGCCCATAAACATATCCGCCATTTCTCTGTCTGACAAGGGAGGTTGAACCTGGGCAGCCATTTCCCTCCACCTCTGTGCATATTCTTTGAAACTCTCCTTGGCATTTTGTGACAACCCCTGCAATTGAGTGCGGTTGGGCGCCATGTCAATATTATACTGGTATTGCTTCAGGAACGCTTCTGCCAGATCTTTCCAACTCTTCACAGCAGCTCTATTCAACTTCATATACCAGGTCAAGGACGCCCCAGCCAGACTGTCCTGAAAATAGTGCATCCATAGCTTCTCGTCATCCGTATGGGCTGAAATCTTCCCAAAGTAAGCTTGAAGATGCGTTTGGGGACACGCATTGCCGTGATACTTATCAAAAGTAGGAGGTTTGAATTTAGGGGGAATTCTGACTCCTGAGACCAGCCCCAAGCTGGTAACATCAATACCCATAGAGTTCTTGCATTCTATGGCCCTGATCTTTTCTGCTAACTCCTCATACCTTCGATCACCTTGATTACCCACATCAGCATCTAGTAGAGTAAATTGGTCTTCCAGAGTATCTTCAAGAGTAACACCAGCATGCCTACCATTTCCATTACCCCGATTGTTACCACCAGGAGGAGGGTTGCCACCGGGAGGAGGGATGCCGTGTCCCTGTGAATTGTCATGTTGGTCACCTTCGGGCCCATTGTCTGGACGCTCGACCAGAAGCCTCAACCTCTCCTGATTTTGCGCCATGCCAGTCATGAGGGTCATGAACTGGTCCATACGCGCCCTCATTTCGGCCAAATCACTTTGCACTTGATCCATGATTCTTACTTGATTTCTTCGCGTCGAATATCGGTGAATATGATTCTCCGCTATACTGCCTGAAACCAAATAAAGGTTAGAGACCCTGCAACGAGTACCTGAAAAGCAAGTAACAAAAATGCAAAATGATATGCAATGCCATGCAATGCTATGTTTGTCATTTCCTAGGTGCTTTTATACCCTGATTCCAATCCAATCCACAGAAATCTGAAGACCAGAAATCGTGATATAAAGAGACGTGTCGTGGTCATGTGCTTGTGTGCAGCTATCTGATAAGGAATAATTCTGAATAAAACTGCTCATACTCATTCAACGAAATATTCAAGTACATTCAAGAAAGGTTCAACCGCAAATGCAATATAAGGAAAAAAATGGATCCATCAACAAGCCTGATGGTAGCCATTAACAACAAAATACAGGGAAAAGAACATCAATCTGACAATTCCACATCCTTCAGCCTATCACTTGAATACTTGATTTCCTCAAAAAGTATACGGGTACGCTGGTGATTCGGCTTTTCAATCATTTCTTTGATCAAGACATCCCTTTTTTCAAGAGCTTCAGTTAAAGAACCCATATGCAGCATAAGAGCTTCGTCATCATGCACTCCTTTGTGTCTCTTTATGCCAGCTTGCGTCTTGAGTATCTCTCTTTCTATCATGGCTTCTTCAAGCTCTTTCTTGGTATTCTTCAACTGGCTTCTAACTTCTTCTAACTGCTCTTGACTTTTATCGAGACTTTCCCGATACTTTCTCCTCTGCTCATGTGCCTTTTTAAGCTCCTTGTCTTTAGTCTTCGACTGATCCTTTAACTCGGCATTTTCAATTCTGACTTCATCCCAAGCTTGACGAAGTTGAGCTAATGAATCCTTGCTTCGGGCTAAAGCCTGTTTTGTAATCTTGTGAGCCTGACTAGTGTCATCTGCTCCCAAAGTAAGTTTCCGAAAGTACCGAGCTCGGTCATCAAAATCTTCCTCTTTGTCAGCCAAGGTTTTTTCCGCTTTCAAGGCTCTCTTTTCCAACTCTTTGTTGTCAGCTAGAGCTTTCTGAAGACATCTGCTCATTCCAGAATTCTCTATCTGCAACTCTCTGACCATTTTCTTCCACTTCTCACATTCTTCAATAGCCACCATAGTGGGTTGTTCTGGCTGTACTGAACATAAAAGAGGTCCCCTTGAAAAGGGTAAAAGCAATTCCTTTACTTTCGTCTCAATCCACCTGTCATATTCAGGATAAGATCTACAATCTCCTTTTCCAAAAACTGCTTTTCCAATTTTGTGCTTATCTTTCCAAGCATTCACTACTTCTACCACCTTCGCATCTTTAGTTCCTGTAAAGAATAAAGATTCTTCCACATCTTGCTCTGTAGGAGGATCCCTGGAAGCATACCCAAACTGTCGGATGGCCAAAACTGGATTATAATTGATCCCTCCTTTTCTGCCAATCAAAGGCACATTTGGAAAATTTCCGCATCTTGTGACAAGCTCTATTCTCAATAACCGGTGGTCAAACCATACAATGTTATCAGCAGTTAAACTCATCAATCGTTTAGACCATTTCGCCACATCTTTGGTTTCCACAAAGGCACCTGTCTGAGGCAGATGTTTGAAAAACCAATGACTCAGCAGTGGAGTACAACAACTAACAGATCCTCCCCTCCTTTTCTCATTCTTATAGTGCACGGAATGATAAAAATCTCCTAACAAAGTAGGGACTGGATTTTTAAGAACGAAAACTCTTGTCGCTTGCATATCCACAAAGTCTTGCTGATTGGGAAAGAAAACTAGGCCATATATGCAGAGAGCCAGAATGGAATTGTAAACCGTCCAATTTTTAGCACTTGCAGCCTCCTGGGCCTGTCCAGACAGAAATTCTAAATGAAATCCGCTAACTCCATTTTTACTGCTCACACCACTCTTTATCACTGCCTGATCCATTTGTAAAGCAGCAGCAATTTCTTTTACGCTGGGAGAACTACCAGAGAAGAATGGTATTGCCGACGTGATCGGAATTCCCAAAATAAATGAGAATTCTTCCAGTGTTGGCATCAAAATGTAATCTGAAAAAAGAAAGCACCTCAACGAAGGCTCGTAGAACTGCAGCAGAGTGTGCAAAGCATCATGCTCATACTTGGTGATTGTACGGACCATCCCAACCAAATTCCCGTAGCTCTTCTGAAACCTATCAAGAATACCCGGACCAGCCATATCTATAACTTTGAGCAATGAATCCAAGACAGGATCTGGAAACTTGTAAGACACATTGTTCTTTCTCTCGGTGACGATCTCTGTTGAACCCATGGATTAGAATCAGAAATGTATTATGCACCTGAAAATGACAAACATAACTGTTATGATATGATAATGCAATGCAAAAGGGCATGTGATCAGGTAATCAAGTGTCGGTGTCTGTATTGAACTGTGTGCACTGTGTCTCTGTACTGAATCTGGCAATATCTGAGATGAACACTTAAATCACTGTCATAGGATACAATGTCTGAAATCATCATAGAATCACGAGTAAGGTAGGTAGGAGGCTGGGTTTCCTGCAAACCTGTAAACATCCCGCCCATGCTCACATGTGGTTCTTAGAAAATAAGGCTTGTCAGCTTCGGAGGTTTGAGAAGCAATAGCACATTCAGCCCGTAGGATACAATGCTATGCCAATCAAAGAGGTCGTCCACTGACTCCCCTTAGAAAATAAAGGTCATCCTATGCAAGTTCCAAAGTGGGCCCTCGGGTGCGAATGGGTTTGCCACAGAATGTGGTCTGCCATTGTCACCACTAAAGAGGGATATTTCCACTAAGGTCCTCATGATCGGTCACTAGAGTCGACAGCTCTCTAGATCTACATCCTGGAATACGCAAGATGCGTATGCCACGACGTGTCCCAAGATAGCCTCGTCTAGCTGTGAATTTCGTGAACACCCAACGCACTCCAAACGGCACGTAGGTCCCACTACTCTCCACTCTAATTCTAAGTGTATACTCAAGCCTGTGTAATGGGCTTATCTCTCAGAAATCCCGCCCGCCAAACAGAAAACAACACAGTCCAGTATAGCATAATATATCATATGAAATGAAAATGCTAAAATACGGTAAATACAGTAATGTACAGTAAAGCAGTAAATAACCATACAATAAAACAGTAAATACAACACAACAGTAAACACCCAATGAAAGAAAAGCAGACAAGCGCTAGGATTGACTCGCTTAGGGATGGACCAGCAGTAGGTCAACCTCATTGTCCCCAGCAGAGTCGCCAGCTGTCGCTCCCGGGATTTTCATCCAAGTACAAACGCGAAAGTGGCACCGAAACAGAGTCGCCAGCAATGTGTATTTATCCCAAGAGAGGAAAAGGAAACACCGCATAAACCTGAAGGAAGGAAAGAACATGGTCTTGCGACCAAGAGAACTGGGTTCGAGAGTCGGTTACGCGAGAGGAAGGTATTAGCACCCCCTCGCGTCCATCGTACCCGATGGGATCCACGCTTGCTTGTCTCGATCAAAGGGTGATAAAAAAGGATACTGGAAAAGGAACTGAAAAAGGAATGGAAAGAGAAAGAGAAAGAGAAACAAATGTAGGGAAAATAAAAGAAGTGCTCGCATGGGCCCTACCCCACTGCCTACGTATCTCATCAGGAGCATGAGAATCAGAGCGACGTAGTTCCCCTCACTAGGGATGAATTGTTTGTGTTTTTTAGAGAACGGCTTACGTTCTAGCTCAGGTGTTGCAGGCTCGCTGGTCCGAGTGCGTTACCGTCTTGCAAGAGAACGAGTAGAAGCGCGTTCGTGCGTTGAGAATGAATGAGATGAGAAAAGAATTCCCGAAGGAAAGACGTTATTGTTTGTTTTTGCCTTTTAGAAGTTTTTTCCATTTATTTGCATATGACAGTGTATCTGAATCTTAGTCATTGGAATGTGTACATTCTCACATTCCAAGATGGAATGGGTAAGAAAGCATACTAAGAGTGAAGAAGACCCCCACACTTAGCTCCAATTGTCAAGGTTCAAACACACTAGCATACTTGTGTTTATTAAGTGTTTTTGTTAATTAAGAAATGAAGAAGTGTTTTTTATTATTTGCACCTTCAACAAGTATTGCATTTAAGTCCCTCATACAAGATCAAATGTTTAACACATTGACCCAAGATGGGCTATATGCTACACATTCTAAGATTACAAGAGAAGACCCCTTATAATCTTTTCTTTATATGAAAGGCCTAAATGCAATAAATGCCTACCTTTATTATATGTTTTGAATTTTCTTTGAGATGAGAAGATGAAAGACTCAAGAGAGGGTAAAGGTAAAAATCTATATGGACTAAGACTCAATCCTAATTGATTAGTTAAGGGAGTGATCCTAAAGTTTGTGAGGTTTCAACCTAAAGTCTAAAGAAAGAATGAATTAAACAATTCACTTCTAAAGTAGAAGATGAATTGTAATTCACAAGGGGAAAGTGATGAGTTATTAAAAGAAAGCACATAAGTGCTTAACAAAACACAAAATGGAATTGTAAAAAAGAAAGGATAGAAGTTGAATGTGGATTCCTTATCCACACTCAATTGAAACTTACCAAAGCCCCTACATGGTTAGTAAACATGTATAAGAAGTATAAGAAGTAAAAGAACATGTAATGCATCATAAAACTCAAAAGAATTAAATGAGAAACCAAATCCTAGAGCCACAATCAGAATGTACATCATATGGACAACAAGTTAATATCATCATACAAGTGCAAGTGAATAAGCAATAATCATCACCCATTAGCATTTAAACATGTTACAAGAAGAAGGGGTAGATGAAAGATGGAAAGAAATGAAGAGGACATGCATAAATGGCACATGTAAATCAACAACCAGAATTGAAACTAAATGGAAAATAGTTTATAAACATCTCAAAAGTATTTATGAATCAACTTCAAGACATTCAAGAAGTAATATAAGAAGAATTGAAATGAAAGTTCAAAAAGAAAGTGCAAACAATACATGTTAATGATGCACAAAGTTCAAATTGAAAGTCAACATGCAAGGATGACATATAATGTGTATCAAAGACCTATAATATCATATGAATGGCTCATAACATATGCAAATGCTCATACAAATATGCACAAAAGAATTCATGTAAACATGCACTAAAATTGTCATGACATGCCATGGATTATGCTTCCAATGTAATGCATCAAACAAAGACCAAATGGATTCATGAAAATTATGCCAGCATATTATTGGAATGCCTAGGTCAGAAATGCATCATACATCAAGATAGCATGTAAAAATTCAGAGCAAAATGACTTCAAACAAAGCAATTAGGTCAAATTGAAACATCATGCAAAGTGGTGCAAATATAGGCATCAAGACATGTGATAAAATGACCTAAAAAATCAAACAAAAATCATCTAACATGCTTCAATGTATTAGTGAATCAATGCAAAAAGAATCATGTCAAAACAGTTGGTAATGAGCAAGAACAAAATTAAACAAATTCATGTATCATGCTTAGAATGCATCTAAATGGAAATTCAAAGAAAATTATGGACCAGGGGTAAAAAGGTCATAAAATCAAGAAATAAAATCATGGAAAATTTCCTAAATGTTTTAAGAATACACATGAATTTTTGTAGAATTTTCCAATCTGTTTTGGTATTTTTAAAAATTAAAAAGCAAACGTGTAGAAAAGTGAAAAAAATAAAATGGAATGTAAATGTGAATGGGGGTGCATGCCTAGTAAAAATGAGTTCAAAAATGGTTTGGGCTTAAGGCATGGGGGTGTGGATATCAATCTGGCTTAGGTCCAATAAGCGCACAAAACACCATAACCAGCATGTTCTTCAGTCAACAAAATTGACTCATTAATAGCCACTAGATTGAGTCAAGGTCAAGCCAAAGTCAAAGTAAACATGATCAATGCACACACGCGAGGGAACACATTTACTAACATGCACTGCGCCACATTTTGTTTAAGTGAAATCAGAAATGGAGCACGTGAGGTGCACACCTTTTTTAATGTGTTGGCCAATCCTACACCACACGATGCAAGTAAATCCACGGTCACGATTAAAACTGCAAACCAAACCCTAACACATGATCACCGGCCGGAGAGGGACCTTCGGTCACCTTCTCCGGCCACGCACCACCGTCTGCAACTCTCACATGTCCCAGAAATGCACAAATATTATACCAAAATGAAGCTGAGCTCACGTAGATTAAGAATTCACAATTGTTTTTCACATACCAAGCACACACATAGAGAACAGAGGAGATTAAATCATGCCCTAAGTTTTGGATCTAGGCTTCTAAGAAGCTCTATCAACTAGCCGGAGTAAGCAGAGCTTCTATCAAGCTTAAATTAACAAAAACAAGCTAAAATTAATGAAAATCAACTGAAGCAAAGTTGAATGATGAAACCTGAAAATGTGGAGCAATTGGAGATGTTGAGAAAAACCAGAGGAAAGCTTGATATGCTGAGCTTCTAGATCTTCAAACTTAGCAAAATAAATGCTATGGATTCGTAAATAGATGAAGGATGTTGAAGCTTGCAATGATGCTGAACTTGCAGAAATGGAGTTGTTCTTGTTGCTCTTGATTCAACCACACCAAGCAATGAATAATGGAAGCACAATGGAGTTGAAATCGTGGAGAGGAAGATGAGAAAAATCAGAAAGAGTGAGAGGAGAATTCTGAAGTGTTTTTGAGAGAATGTGGTTGAAAATGAAGTTGTGAGGTGAGATTTGGCTTTATAGTGTGAGTTAACCAAGGTTAAACTGAGTGAGGTTAACTGAGTCACAATGGTTTGAGTGAGTCATCCCTAACTAACTGAGTCAAGTTAGTTAGGGAGAGCAATGATATGGTGCAGCTGGTTTATGAAGAACTATGGTGGAGATGAAAATGAAATTCCAATGGCACGGCTATGTAGCATAAACTTATTCAGCAATTTTCATTCTTTCCCTTCTCATGCATAATGAAGCACGTGACATGGTGAATGTAAAAAGTGTTTGGTTTAAAAGGGTAATGGATGGAGCGTGTGATCAAGCATGCGTGGGAATGTGACAATCAACAACATTCATTTCTGATTTTTTAGCAGCTTGGAATCAGTTGGAACATGGTAGTTTAAAGATGATTTTCCCTCTGCATTGTGAATGGTTTGAGAAGGTTTTGGGATCAAATGAAAGAGGGAATATCATGCTACATATTTGGTGTGAAAAATGAATTGAAATAAGACATGGAAGAGGTTGAAAAATGACTTAGAACATTAAGGTTTGGGACTGGTATAAGGGTGAGGCAGTGAGGTTGGCTGGCAAGGCATGTTGGCATGGGATTTTCAGCATAATCACCATGACTTTGGCCCCATATATCGCCTCTATAACTTGATCAAATGGAATTTTGTCCAACATGAGTATTGAAGATGACACTACAAGGAACAACTTTGATGTTGAAAAGTTTTTCATTTGAGGTCTTTAACCATGAGAAAAATGAGTGGACATTTGGCCCACCACATGTTTGTTAAAATGACTGCGCGCATGACCTGAAAATCTTGGTCATGACCTAGTTTTGAACCTACTTTTCTCAAACTTTGATCAATCATATCTCACTCAATTTTTATCCAATGGAGATGTTCCACACATGGATTTGAAGCTTAAAACAAGATCTTTTGTTGTGGCCGAGTGGAATTTTCATTTGGTGCTTCAATTTTAAATGGCCTTGGTTCAAACTCTGATGCAAAATGGCCAAAACTTACTATTTTTAGTAACCCTACTTCACCCAAAAATGGCAACTTTCCACATCTTGATTTTTTCATGATTCCTTTGGAGTTTCTTGACCAAATTTTGCACATTGGACACATATAACATGAATTTTATGAATTTGGCCTCAAAAAGTCAAGAGTTGACTTTTTCCTCTGATTATTTGACTTTGCCCCAAATTTCCTGATTTTTTATCTTTCTTCCAATTGAACCACCTCCAAAACCAATTGAGGGGCAATTCTCCACATACATACACTTAAGGACATATGGAATACCATGACATCAAGTTTTGTTCAAAAAATCAGAGATACCCTGATTTAATTGTAAACCCTAATTTTGACCCCCTCTGGTTAGGAGGAAATTGCATATCTTCCAAATCCAAATTCCTCAGAGTATGTTGTGTATCCTCTTAAAGGAGGATAAGAAATGCCACTTGAGGATGATTTTGGATCAATGAGCTATCTCTTTTGAGGGTTTTCCTTCAGTTTTTTGAACCTCTTGCATAGTGAAAGATGTAATGCTTCAATCTCCCATTGTATCTCTTATCCTTGAGGTTGTGGAAGATCAATTGAGATGGGATGAGACATGAAAGACCTCTTGGCTTGCCTTGAGGGCACTTGATTGACCCTTTGTGCTTTGAATGATCTCTTGATTGCCCACCTTCCACCTGATCACATGCCCTGATGGTAAGAAGGATGCCATGCTTCATTTTTCTATATTAAATGCAATGCAATGCTAATGAGATGGATATGATATGATAAATGATAATGCCATGCTATGATGCCAAAAGGGGAGAGCAAATTTTGGGGTATTACAGTATCCTCGGGGAGCCTTATTCTATAAGATGCTACTTTGACCACCCGAAGAATCTCGTGTTTTGTTTAGATACTGATTTGGTATCCTCAGGGAGCCTTAGTCTATAAGGTTCTGCTTCGACCACCTAAAGAATCTCGTGTTTTGTTGAGATACTGCTTTGGTATCCTCGGAGAGCCTTAGTCTATAAGGAGCTACTTCGACCATAAAAAGAATCTCGTGTTTTATTTAGATACGGCTTTGGTATCCTCGGAGAGCCTTAGTCTATAAGGTGCTGCTTTGACCACCCGAAGAATCTCGTGTTTTGTTGAGATACTGCTTTGGTATCCTCATAGAACCTTAGTCTATAAGGTTCTGCTTCGACTACCCAAAGAATCTCGTGTTTTGTTGAGATACTGCTTTGGTATCCTCGGAGAGCTTTAGTCTATAAGGAGCAGCTTCGACCACAAAAAGAATCTCGTGTTTTATTGAGATACTGCTTTGGTATCCTCGGAGAGCCTTAGTCTATAAGATGGAGCTTCGACCACCCGAAGAATCTCGTATTTTATTGAGATATTGTTTTGGTATCCTCGGTGACCCTTAGTCTATAAGGTGCTGCTTTGACCACCCGAAGAATCTCGTGTTTTATTGAGATACTGCTTTGGTATCCTCGGGGAGCCTTATTCTATAAGGTGCTGCTTTGACCACCCGAAGAATCTCGTGTTTTGTTGAGATACTGCTTTGGTATACTCAGAGAGCCTTAGTCTATAAGGTGTTGCTTTGACCACCTGAAGAATCTCGTGTTTTGTTGAGATTATGCTTTGGTATCCTCGGAGAGCTTTAGACTATAAGGTGCTGCTTCGACCACCCGAAGAATCTCGTGTTTTGTTTAGATACTTCTTTGGTATCCTCAGAGAGCCTTCTTCTATAAGGTGCTGCTTCGACCACCCTAAGAATCTCGTGTTTTGTTGAGATACTACTTTTGTATCCTCGGAGAGCCTTAGTCTATAAGGTTTTGCTTCGACCACCCGAAGAATCTCGCATTTAGTTGAGATACTTCTTTCGTATCCTTGGAGAACCTTAGTCTATAAGGTGCTGCTTCGACCACCCTAAGAATCTCGTGTTTTGTTGAGATACTGCTTTGGTATCCTCGGAGAGCCTTAGCCTATAAGGTGCTGCTTCGACTACCCGAAGAATCTCGTTTTTTATTGAGATTGTTTTGGTATCCTTGGAGAGCCTTAGTCTAAAAGGTGCAGCTTCGACCACCCGAAGAATGTCGTGTTTTATTGAGATATTATTTTGGTATCCTCGGTTACCCTTTGTCTATAAGGTGCTGCTTCGACCACCCGAAGAATCTTGTGTTTTATTGAGATACTGCTTTGGTATCCTCGGGGAGCCTTATTCTATAAAGTGCTGCATTGACCACCTGAAGAATCTCGTGTTTTGTTGAGATACTGCTTTGGTATCCTCGGAGAGCCTTAGTCTATAAGGTTTTGCTTCGACCACCTGATTAATCTCGTGTTTTGTTGAGATTATGCTTTGGTATCCTCAGAGAGCTTTAGACTATAAGGTGCTGCTTCGACCACCCGAAGAATCTCGTTTTTTGTTGAGAAACTGCTTTATGATCATAGGAGAACCTTAGTCTATATGGTGCTACTTTGACCACCCGAAGAATCTCTCATTGTGTTGAGATCCTTCTTCGGTATCCTCGAAGAGCCTTAGTCTATAAAGTGCTGCTTTGACCACCCGAAGAATCTCGAATTTTGTGGAGATACTCCTTTGGTATCCTCGGAGAGCCTTAGTCTATAAGGTGCTGCTTGACCACCCGAAGAATCTCTTTTTTTGTTGAGAAACGGCTTTGTTATCATAGGAGAGCCTTAGTCTATAAGGTACTGCTTCGACCACCCAAAGAATCTCGTGTTTTGTAGAGATACTGCTTTGGTATCCTCGGAGAGCCTTAGTCTATAAGGTGTTGCTTCGACCACCCGAAGAATCTCTCGTTTTGTTGAGATACTTCTTTGGTATCCTCGAAGAGCCTTAGTCTATAAAGTGCTGCTTCGAGCACCCGAAGAATCTCGAATTTTGTGGAGATACTTCTTTGGTATCCTCGGAGAGCCTTAGTCTATAAGGTGCTACTTCGACCACCTGAAGAATCACGTTTTTTGTTGAGAAACTGCTTTTTTATCATAGGAGAGCCTTAGTCTATAACGTGCTGCTTCGACCACCCAAAGAATCTCGTGTATTGTCGAGATACTGCTTTGGTATCCTTGGAGAGCCTTAGTCTATAAGGAGCTGCTTCGACCACCCAAAGAATCCCGTGTTTTATTGAGATACTGCTTTGGTATCCTCGGAGAGCCTTAGTCTATAAGGAGCTGCTTCGACCACCCAAAGAATCCCGTGTTTTATTGAGATACCTCTTTGGTATCCTCGGAGAGGCTTACTCTATAAGGAGCTGCTTCGACCACCCAAAGAATCCCGTGTTTTATTGAGATACTGCTTTGGTATCCTCGGAGAGCCTTAGTCTATAAGGTTTTGCTTCGCCTACCCGAAGAATCTCGTGTTTTGCTTAACTACTGCTTTGGTATCCTCGGAGAGCCTTAGTTTATAAGGAGCTGCTTCGACCACTCAAAGAATCTAGTGTTTTATTGAGATACTGATTTGGTATCCTCGGAGAGCCTTAGTCTATAAGGTTTTGCTTCGACCACCCGAAGAATCTCGCGTTTTGTTGAGATACTTCTTTGGTATCTTCGGAGAGCATAAGTTTATAAAGTACTGCTTCGACCACCCGAAGAATCTCGCATTTAGTTGAGATACTTCTTTCGTATCCTTGGGGAACCTTAGTCTATAAGGTGCTGCTTCGACCACCCTAAGAATCTCGTGTTTTGTTGAGATACTAGTTTGGTATCCTCGGAGAGCCTTAGCCTATAAGGTGCTGCTTCGACTACCCGAAGAATCTCGTTTTTTGGTGAGATTGTTTCGGTATCCTCGGAGAGCCTTAGTCTAAAAGGTGCAGCTTCGACCACCCGAAGAATCTCGTGTTTTATTGAGATATTATTTTGGTATCCTCGGTGACCCTTAGTCTATAAGGTGCTGCTTCGACCACCCGAAGAATCTCGTGTTTTATTGAGATACTGCTTTGGTATCCTCGGGGATCCTTATTCTATAAGATGCTACTTTGACCACCCGAAGAATCTCGTGTTTTGTTTAGATACTGATTTGGTATCCTCAGGGAGCCTTAGTCTATAAGGTTCTGCTTCGACCACCTAAAGAATCTCGTGTTTTGTTGAGATACTGCTTTGGTATCCTCGGAGAGCCTTAGTCTATAAGGAGCTACTTCGACCATAAAAAGAATCTCGTGTTTTATTTAGATACGGCTTTGGTATCCTCGGAGAGCCTTAGTCTATAAGGTGCTGCTTTGACCACCCGAAGAATCTCGTGTTTTGTTGAGATACTGCTTTGGTATCCTCATAGAGCCTTAGTCTATAAGGTTCTGCTTCGACTACCCAAAGAATCTCGTGTTTTGTTGAGATACTGCTTTGGTATCCTCGGAGAGCTTTAGTCTATAAGGAGCAGCTTCGACCACAAAAAGAATCTCGTGTTTTATTGAGATACTGCTTTGGTATCCTCGGAGAGCCTTAGTCTATAAGATGGAGCTTCGACCACCCGAAGAATCTCGTATTTTATTGAGATATTGTTTTGGTATCCTCGGTGACCCTTAGTCTATAAGGTGCTGCTTTGACCACCCGAAGAATCTCGTGTTTTATTGAGATACTGCTTTGGTATCCTCGGGGAGCCTTATTCTATAAGGTGCTGCTTTGACCACCCGAAGAATCTCGTGTTTTGTTGAGATACTGCTTTGGTATACTCAGAGAGCCTTAGTCTATAAGGTGTTGCTTTGACCACCTGAAGAATCTCGTGTTTTGTTGAGATTATGCTTTGGTATCCTCGGAGAGCTTTAGACTATAAGGTGCTGCTTCGACCACCCGAAGAATCTCGTGTTTTGTTTAGATACTGCTTTGGTATCCTCAGAGAGCCTTCTTCTATAAGGTGCTGCTTCGACCACCCTAAGAATCTCGTGTTTTGTTGAGATACTACTTTTGTATCCTCGGAGAGCCTTAGTCTATAAGGTTTTGCTTCGACCACCCGAAGAATCTCGCATTTAGTTGAGATACTTCTTTCGTATCCTTGGAGAACCTTAGTCTATAAGGTGTTGCTTCGACCACCCTAAGAATCTCGTGTTTTGTTGAGATACTGCTTTGGTATCCTCGGAGAGCCTTAGCCTATAAGGTGCTGCTTCGACTACCCGAAGAATCTCGTTTTTTATTGAGATTGTTTTGGTATCCTTGGAGAGCCTTAGTCTAAAAGGTGCAGCTTCGACCACCCGAAGAATCTCGTGTTTTATTGAGATATTATTTTGGTATCCTCGGTTACCCTTTGTCTATAAGGTGCTGCTTCGACCACCCGAAGAATCTTGTGTTTTATTGAGATACTGCTTTGGTATCCTCGGGGAGCCTTATTCTATAAAGTGCTGCATTGACCACCTGAAGAATCTCGTGTTTTGTTGAGATACTGCTTTGGTATCCTCGGAGAGCCTTAGTCTATAAGGTTTTGCTTCGACCACCTGATTAATCTCGTGTTTTGTTAAGATTATGCTTTGGTATCCTCAGAGAGCTTTAGACTATAAGGTGCTGCTTCGACCACCCGAAGAATCTCGTTTTTTGTTGAGAAACTGCTTTATGATCATAGGAGAACCTTAGTCTATATGGTGCTACTTCGACCACCCGAAGAATCTCTCGTTTTGTTGAGATCCTTCTTTGGTATCCTCGAAGAGCCTTAGTCTATAAAGTGCTGCTTCGACCACCCGAAGAATCTCGAATTTTGTGGAGAAACTGCTTTGTTATCATAGGAGAGCCTTAGTCTATAAGGTACTGCTTCGACCACCCAAAGAATCTCGTGTTTTGTAGAGATACTGCTTTGGTATCCTCGGAGAGCCTTAGTCTATAAGGTGTTGCTTCGACCACCCGAAGAATCTCTCGTTTTGTTGAGATACTTCTTTGGTATCCTCGAAGAGCCTTAGTCTATAAAGTGCTGCTTCGAGCACCCGAAGAATCTCGAATTTTGTGGAGATACTTCTTTGGTATCCTCGGAGAGCCTTAGTCTATAAGGTGCTGCTTCGACCACCTGAAGAATCACGTTTTTTGTTGAGAAACTGCTTTTTTATCATAGGAGAGCCTTAGTCTATAACGTGCTGCTTCGACCACCCAAAGAATCTCGTGTATTGTCGAGATACTGCTTTGGTATCCTTGGAGAGCCTTAGTCTATAAGGAGCTGCTTCGACCACCCAAAGAATCCCGTGTTTTATTGAGATACTGCTTTGGTATCCTCGGAGAGCCTTAGTCTATAAGGAGCTGCTTCGACCACCCAAAGAATCCCGTGTTTTATTGAGATACCTCTTTGGAATCCTCGGAGAGCCTTAGTCTATAAGGAGCTGCTTCGACCACCCAAAGAATCCCGTGTTTTATTGAGATACTGCTTTGGTATCCTCGGAGAGCCTTAGTCTATAAGGTTTTGCTTCGCCTATCCGAAGAATCTCGTGTTTTGCTTAACTACTGCTTTGGTATCCTCGGAGAGCCTTAGTTTATAAGGAGCTGCTTCGACCACTCAAAGAATCTCGTGTTTTATTGAGATACTGATTTGGTATCCTCGGAGAGCCTTAGTCTATAAGGTTTTGCTTCGACCACCCGAAGAATCTCGCGTTTTGTTGAGATACTTCTTTGGTATCTTCGGAGAGCATAAGTTTATAAAGTACTGCTTCGACCACCCGAAGAATCTCGCATTTAGTTGAGATACTTCTTTCGTATCCTTGGGGAACCTTAGTCTATAAGGTGCTGCTTCGACCACCCTAAGAATCTCGTGTTTTGTTGAGATACTAGTTTGGTATCCTCGGAGAGCCTTAGCCTATAAGGTGCTGCTTCGACTACCCGAAGAATCTCGTTTTTTGGTGAGATTGCTTCGGTATCCTCGGAGAGCCTTAGTGTAAAAGGTGCAGCTTCGACCACCCGAAGAATCTCGTGTTTTATTGAGATATTATTTTGGTATCCTCGGTGACCCTTAGTCTATAAGGTGCTGCTTCGACCACCCGAAGAATCTCGTGTTTTATTGAGATACTGCTTTGGTATCCTCGGGGAGCCTTATTCTATAAGGTGCTACTTTGACCACCCGAAGAATCTCGTGTTTTGTTGAGATACGGCTTTGGTATCCTCAGAGAGCCTTAGTCTATAAGGTTCTGCTTCGACCACCTAAAGAATCTCGTGTTTTGTGGAGATACTGCTTTGGTATCCTCGGAGAGCCTTAGTCTATAAGGAACTACTTCGACCAAAAAAAGAATCTCGTGTTTTATTGAGATACTGCTTTGGTATCCTCGGAGAGCCTTAGTCTATAAGATGCAGCTTCGACCACCCGAAGAATCTCGTGTTTTATTGAGATATTGTTTTGGTATCCTCGGTGACCCTTAGTCTATAAAGTGCTGCTTCGACCACCCGAAGAATCTCGTGTTTTATTGAGATACTGCTTTGGTATCCTCGGGGAGCCTTATTCTATAAGGTGCTACTTTGACCACCCGAAGAATCTCATGTTTTGTTGAGATACTGCTTTGGTATACTCAGAGAGCCTTAGTCTATAAGGTGTTGCTTCGACCACCTGAAGAATCTCGTGTTTTGTTGAGATTATGCTCGGAGAGCTTTAGACTATAAGGTGCTGCTTCGACCACCCGAAGAATCTCGTGTTTTGTTAAGATACTGCTTTGGTATCCTCAGAGAGCCTTCTTCTATAAGGTGCTGCTTCGACCACCCTAAGAATCTCGTGTTTTGTTGAGATACTACTTTTGTATCCTCGGAGAGCCTTAGTCTATGAGGTTTTGCTTCGACCACCCGAAGAATCTCGCATTTAGTTGAGATACTTCTTTCGTATCCTTGGAGAACCTTAGTCTATAAGGTGCTGCTTCGACCACCCTAAGAATCTCGTGTTTTGTTGAGATACTGCTTTGGTATCCTCGGAGAGCCTTAGCCTATAAGGTGCTGCTTCGACTACCCGAAGAATCTCGTTTTTTGTTGAGATTGGTTTGGTATCCTTGGAGAGCCTTAGTCTAAAAGGTGCAGCTTCGACCACCCGAAGAATCTCGTGTTTTATTGAGATATTATTTTGGTATCCTCGGTTACCCTTTGTCTATAAGGTGCTGCTTCGACCACCCGAAGAATCTTGTGTTTTATTGAGATACTGCTTTGGTATCCTCGCGGAGCCTTATTCTATAAAGTGCTGCTTTGACCACCCGAAGAATCTCGTGTTTTGTTGAGATACTGCTTTGGTATCCTCGGAGAGCCTTAGTCTATAAGGTTTTGCTTCGACCACCTGAAGAATCTCGTGTTTTGTTGAGATTATGCTTTGGTATCCTCAGAGAGCTTTAGACTATAAGGTGCTGCTTCGACCACCCGAAGAATCTCGTTATTTGTTGAGAAACTGCTTTATGATCATAGGAGAGCCTTAGTCTATATGGTGCTACTTCGACCACCCGAAGAATCTCTCGTTTTGTTGAGATCCTTCTTTGGTATCCTCGAAGAGCCTTAGTCTATAAAGTGCTGCTTCGACCACCCGAAGAATCTCGAATTTTGTGGAGATACTTCTTTGGTATCCTCGAAGAGCCTTAGTCTATAAAGTGCTGCTTCGACCACCCGAAGAATCTCGAATTTTGTGGAGATACTTCTTTTGTTGAGAAACTGCTTTGTTATCATAGGAGAGCCTTAGTCTATAAGGTACTGCTTTGACCACCCAAAGAATCTCGTGTTTTGTTGAGATATTGCTTTGGTATCCTCGGAGAGCCTTAGTCTATAAGGTGTTGCTTCGACCACCCGAAGAATCTCTCGTTTTGTTGAGATACTTCTTTGGTATCCTCGAAGAGCCTTAGTCTATAAAGTGCTGCTTCGAGCACCCGAAGAATCTCGAATTTTGTGGAGATACTTCTTTGGTATTCTCGGAGAGCCTTAGTCTATAAGGTGCTGCTACGACCACCCGAAGAATCTCGTTTTTTGTTGAGAAACTGCTTTTTTATCATAGGAGAGCCTTAGTCTATAACGTGCTGCTTCGACCACCCAAAGAATCTCGTGTATTGTCGAGATACTGCTTTGGTATCCTTGGAGAGCCTTAGTCTATAAGGAGCTGCTTCGACCACCCAAAGAATCCCGTGTTTTATTGAGATACTGCTTTGGTATCCTCAGAGAGCCTTAGTCTATAAGGAGCTGCTTCGACCACCCAAAGAATCCCGTGTTTTATTGAGATACTGCTTTGGTATCCTCGGAGAGCCTTAGTCTATAAGGAGCAGCTTCGACCACCCAAAGAATCCCGTGTTTTATTGAGATACTGCTTTGGTATCCTCGGAGAGCCTTAGTCTATAAGGTTTTGCTTCGCCTACCCGAAGAATCTCGTGTTTTGCTTAACTACTGCTTTGGTATCCTCGGAGAGCCTTAGTTTATAAGGAGCTGCTTCGACCACTCAAAGAATCTCGTGTTTTATTGAGATACTGCTTTGGTATCCTCGGAGAGCCTTAGTCTATAAGGTTTTGCTTCGACCACCCGAAGAATCTCGCGTTTTGTTGAGATACTTCTTTGGTATCTTCGGAGAGCATAAGTTTATAAAGTACTGCTTCGACCACCCGAAGAATCTCGCATTTAGTTGAGATACTTCTTTCATATCCTTGGGGAACCTTAGTCTATAAGGTGCTGCTTCGACCACCCTAAGAATCTCGTGTTTTGTTGAGATACTACTTTGGTATCCTCGGAGAGCCTTAGCCTATAAGGTGCTGCTTCGACTAACCGAAGAATCTCGTTTTTTGTTGAGATTGTTTCGGTATCCTCGGAGAGCCTTAGTCTAAAAGGTGCAGCTTCGACCACCCGAAGAATCTCGTGTTTTATTGAGATATTATTTTGGTATCCTCGGTGACCCTTAGTCTATAAGGTGCTGCTTCGACCACCCGAAGAATCTCGTGTTTTATTGAGATACTGCTTTGGTATCCTCGGGGAGCCTTATTCTATAAGGTGCTACTTTGACCACCCGAAGAATCTCGTGTTTTGTTGAGATACGGCTTTGGTATCCTCAGAGAGCCTTAGTCTATAAGGTTCTGCTTCGACCACCTAAAGAATCTCGTGTTTTGTTGAGATACTGCTTTGGTATCCTCGGAGAGCCTTAGTCTATAAGGAACTACTTCGACCAAAAAAAGAATCTCGTGTTTTATTTAGATACGGCTTTGGTATCCTCGGAGAGCCTTAGTCTATAAGGTGCTGCTTTGACCACCCGAAGAATCTCGTGTTTTGTTGAGATACTGCTTTGGTATCCTCAGAGAGCCTTAGTCTATAAGGTTCTGCTTCGACTACCCAAAGAATCTCGTGTTTTGTTGAGATACTGCTTTGGTATCCTCGGAGAGCTTTAGTCTATAAGGAGCAGCTTCGACCACAAAAAGAATCTCGTGTTTTATTGAGATACTGCTTTGGTATCCTCGGAGAGCCTTAGTCTATAAGATGCAGCTTCGACCACCCGAAGAATCTCGTGTTTTATTGAGATATTGTTTTGGTATCCTCGGTGACCCTTAGTCTATAAAGTGCTGCTTCGACCACCCGAAGAATCTCGTGTTTTATTGAGATACTGCTTTGGTATCCTCGGGGAGCCTTATTCTATAAGGTGTTGCTTTGACCACCCGAAGAATCTCGTGTTTTGTTGAGATACTGCTTTGGTATACTCAGAGAGCCTTATTCTATAAGGTGTTGCTTCGACCACCTGAAGAATCTCGTGTTTTGTTGAGATTATGCTCGGAGAGCTTTAGACTATAAGGTGCTGCTTCGACCACCCAAAGAATCTCGTGTTTTGTTAAGATACTGCTTTGGTATCCTCAGAGAGCCTTCTTCTATAAGGTGCTGCTTCGACCACCCTAAGAATCTCGTGTTTTGTTGAGATACTACTTTTGTATCCTCGGAGAGCCTTAGTCTATAAGGTTTTGCTTCGACCACCCGAAGAATCTCGCATTTAGTTGAGATACTTCTTTCGTATCCTTGGAGAACCTTAGTCTATAAGGTGCTGCTTCGACCACCCTAAGAATCTCGTGTTTTGTTGAGATACTGCTTTGGTATCCTCGGAGAGCCTTAGCCTATAAGGTGCTGCTTCGACTACCCGAAGAATCTCGTTTTTTGTTGAGATTGTTTTGGTATCCTTGGAGAGCCTTAGTCTAAAAGGTGCAGCTTCGACCACCCGAAGAATCTCGTGTTTTATTGAGATATTATTTTGGTATCCTCGGTTTCCCTTTGTCTATAAGGTGCTGCTTCGACCAGCCGAAGAATCTTGTGTTTTATTGAGATACTGCTTTGGTATCCTCGGGGAGCCTTATTCTATAAAGTGCTGCTTTGACCACCCGAAGAATCTCGTGTTTTGTTGAGATACTGCTTTGGTATCCTCGGAGAGCCTTAGTCTATAAGGTTTTGCTTCGACCACCTGAAGAATCTCGTGTTTTGTTGAGATTATGCTTTGGTATCCTCAGAGAGCTTTAGACTATAAGGTGCTGCTTCGACCACCCGAAGAATCTCGTTATTTGTTGGGAAACTGCTTTATGATCATAGGAGAGCCTTAGTCTATATGGTGCTACTTCGACCACCCGAAGAATCTCTCGTTTTGTTGAGATCCTTCTTTGGTATCCTCGAAGAACCTTAGTCTATAAAGTGCTGCTTCGACCACCCGAAGAATCTCGAATTTTTCTGGAGATACTTCTTTGGTATCCTCGAAGAGCCTTAGTCTATAAAGTGCTGCTTCGACCACCCGAAGAATCTCGAATTTTGTGGAGATACTTCTTTTGTTGAGAAACTGCTTTGTTATCATAGGAGAGCCTTAGTCTATAAGGTACTGCTTCGTCCACCCAAAGAATCTCGTGTTTTGTTGAGATACTGCTTTGGTATCCTCGGAGAGCCTTAGTCTATAACGTGCTGCTTCGACCACCCGAAGAATCCCGTTTTTTGTTGAGAAACTGCTTTTTTATCATAGGAGAGCCTTAGTCTATAACGTGCTGCTTCGGCCACCCAAAGAATCTCGTGTATTGTCGAGATACTGCTTTGGTATCCTTGGAGAGCCTTAGTCTATAAGGAGCTCCTTCGACCACCCAAAGAATCCCGTGTTTTATTGAGATACTGCTTTGGTATCCTCGGAGAGCCTTAGTCTATAAGGAGCTGCTTCGACCACCCAAAGAATCCCGTGTTTTATTGAGATACTGCTTTGATATCCTCGGAGAGCCTTAGTCTATAAGGTTTTGCTTCGACCACCCGAAGAATCTCGCATTTTGTTGAGATACTTCTTTGGTATCTTCGGAGAGCCTAAGTTTATAAAGTACTGCTTCGACCACCCGAAGAATCTCGCATTTAGTTGAGATACTTCTTTCGTATCCTTGGGGAACCTTAGTCTATAAGGTGCTGCTTCGACCACCCTAAGAATCTCGTGTTTTGTTGAGATACTGCTTTGGTATCCTCGGAGAGCCTTAGCCTATAAGGTGCTGCTTCGACTACCCGAAGAATCTCGTTTTTTGTTGAGATTGTTTTGGTATCCTCGTAGAGCCTTAGTCTTAAAGGTGCAGCTTCGACCACCCGAAGAATCTCGTGTTTTATTGAGATATTATTTTGGTATCCTCGGTGACCCTTAGTCTATAAGGTGCTGCTTCGACCACCCGAAGAATCTCGTGTTTTATTGAGATACTGCTTTGGTATCCTCGGGGAGCCTTATTCTATAAGGTGCTACTTTGACCACCCGAAGAATCTCGTGTTTTGTTGAGATACTGCTTTGGTATCCTCAGAGAGCCTTAGTCTATAAGGTTCTGCTTCGACCACCTAAAGAATCTCGTGTTTTGTTGAGATACTGCTTTGGTATCCTCGGAGAGCCTTATTCTATAAGGAACTACTTCGACCATAAAAAGAATCTCGTGTTTTATTTAGATACGGCTTTGGTATCCTCGGAGAGCCTTAGTCTATAAGGTGCTGCTTTGACCACCCGAAGAATCGCGTGTTTTGTTGAGATACTGCTTTGGTATCCTCAGAGAGCCTTAGTCTATAAGGTTCTGCTTCGACTACCCAAAGAATCTCGTGTTTTGTTGAGATACTGCTTTGGTATCCTCGGAGAGCCTTAGTCTATAAGGTGCTGCTTCGACCACCCGAAGAATCTCGTTTTTTGTTGAGAAACTGCTTTGTTATCATAGGAGAGCCTTAGTCTATAAGGTACTGCTTCGACCACCCAAAGAATCTCGTGTTTCGTTGAGATACTGCTTTGGTATCCTCGGAGAGCCTTAGCCTACAAGGTGCTGCTTCGACTACCCGAAGAATCTCGTTTTTTGTTGAGATTGTTTTGGTATCCTCGGAGAGCCTTAGTCTTAAAGGAGCAGCTTCGACCACCCGAAGAATCTCGTGTTTTATTGAGATATTATTTTGGTATCCTCGGTGACCCTTAGTCAATAAGGTGCTGCTTCGACCACCCGAAGAATCTCGTGTTTTATTGAGATACTGCTTTGGTATCCTCGGGGAGCCTTATTCTATAAGGTGCTACTTTGACCACCCGAAGAATCTCGTGTTTTGTTCAGATACTGCTTTGGTATCCTCAGAGAGCCTTAGTCTATAAGGTTCTACTTCGACCACCTAAAGAATCTCGTGTTTTGTTGAGATACTGCTTTGGTATCCTCGGAGAGCCTTAGTCTATAAGGAACTACTTCGACCATAAAAAGAATCTCGTGTTTTATTTAGATACGGCTTTGGTATCCTCGGAGAGCCTTAGTCTATAAGGTGCTTCTTTGACCACCCGAAGAATCTCGTGTTTTGTTGAGATACTGCTTTGGTATCCTCAGAGAGCCTTAGTCTATAAGGTTCTGCTTCGACTACCCAAAGAATCTCGTGTTTTGTTGAGATACTGCTTTGGTCTCCTCGGAGAGCTTTAGTCTATAAGGAGCAGCTTCGACCACAAAAATAATCTCGTGTTTTATTGAGATACTGCTTTGGTATCCTCGGAGAGCCTTAGTCTATAAGATGCAGCTTCGACCACCCGAAGAATCTCGTGTTTTATTGAGATATTGTTTTGGTATCCTCGGTGACCCTTAGTCTATAAGGTGCTGCTTCGACCACCCGAAGAATCTCGTGTTTTATTGAGATACTGCTTTGGAATCCTCGGGGAGCCTTATTCTATAAGGTGCTGCTTTGACCACCCGAAGAATCTCGTGTTTTGTTGAGATACTGCTTTGGTATACTCAGAGAGCCTTAGTCTATAAGGTGTGGCTTCGACCACCTGAAGAATCTCGTGTTTTGTTGAGATTATGCTTTGGTATCCTCTGAGAGCTTTAGACTATAAGGTGCTGCTTCGACCACCCGAAGAATCTCGTGTTTTGTTTAGATACTGCTTTGGTATCCTCAGAGAGCCTTCTTCTATAAGGTGCTGCTTCGACCACCCTAAGAATCTCGTGTTTTGTTGAGATACTACTTTTGTATCCTCGGAGAGCCTTAGCCTATAAGGTTTTGCTTCGACCACCCGAAGAATCTTGCATTTAGTTGAGATACTTCTTTCGTATCCTTGGAGAAGCTTAGTCTATAAGGTGCTGCTTCGACCACCCTAAGAATCTCGTGTTTTGTTGAGATACTGCTTTGGTATCCTCGGAGAGCCTTAGTCTATAAGGAGCTGCTTCGACCACCCAAAGAATCCCGTGTTTTATTGAGATACTGCTTTGGTATCCTCGGAGAGCCTTAGTCTATAAGGTTTTGCTTCGAACACCTGAAGAATCTCGTGTTTCGTTGAGATTATGCTTTGGTATCCTCAGAGAGCTTTAGACTATAAGGTGCTGCTTCGACCACCCGAAGAATCTCGTTTTTTGTTGAGAAACTGCTTTATGATCATAGGAGAGCCTTAGTCTATATGGTGCTACTTCGACCACCCGAAGAATCTCTCGTTTTGTTGAGATACTTCTTTGGTATCCTCGAAGAGCCTTAGTCTATAAAGTGCTGCTTCGACCACCCGAAGAATCTCGAATTTTGTGGAGATACTTCTTTGGTATCCTCGGAGAGCCTTAGTCTATAAGGTGCTGCTTCGACCACCCGAAGAATCTCATTTTTTGTTGAGCAACTACTTTGTTATCATAGGAGAGCCTTAGTCTATAAGGTACTGCTTCGACCACCCAAAGAATCTCGTGTTTTGTTGAGATACTGCTTTGGTATCCTCGGAGAGCCTTAGTCTATAAGGTGCTGCTTCGACCCCCCGAAGAATCTCTCGTTTTGTTGAGATACTTCTTTGGTATCCTCGAAGAGCCTTAGTCTATAAAGTGCTGCTTCGACCACCCGAAGAATCTCGAATTTTGTGGAGATACTTCTTTGGTATCCTCGGAGAGCCTTAGTCTATAAGGTGCTGCTTTGACCACCCGAAGAATCTCCTTTTTTGTTGAGAAACTGCTTTTTTATCATAGGAGAGCCTTAGTCTATAACGTACTGCTTCGACCACCCAAAGAATCTCGTGTATTGTCGAGATACTGCTTTGGTATCCTTGGAGAGCCTTAGTCTATAAGGAGCTGCTTCGACCACCCAAAGAATCCCGTGTTTTATTGAGATACTGCTTTGGTATCCTCGGAGAGCCTTAGTCTATAAGGAGCTGCTTCGACCACCCAAAGAATCCCGTGTTTTATTGAGATACTGCTTTGGTATCCTCGAAGAGCCTTAGTCTATAAGGTTTTGCTTCGACTACCCGAAGAATCTCGTGTTTTGCTTAACTACTGCTTTGGTATCCTCGGAGAGCCTTAGTTTATAAGGAGCTGCTTCGACCACTCAAAGAATCTCGTGTTTTATTGAGATACAGCTTTGGTATCCTCGGAGAGCTTTAGTCTATAAGGTTTTGCTTCGACCACCCGAAGAATCTCGCGTTTTGTTGAGATACTTCTTTGGTATCCTCGGAGAGCCTCAGTTTATAAAGTACTGCTTCGACCACCCGAAGAATCTCGCATTTAGTTGAGATACTTCTTTCGTATCCTTGGGGAACCTTAGTCTATAAGGTGCTGCTTCGACCACCCTAAGAATCTCGTGTTTTGTTGAGATACTGCTTTGGTATCCTCGGAGAGCCTTAGCCTATAAGGTGCTGCTTCGACTACCCGAAGTATCTCGTTTTTTGTTGAGATTGTTTTGGTATCCTCGGAGAGCCTTAGTCTAAAAGGTGCAGCTTCGACCACCCGAAGAATCTCGTGTTTTATTGAGATATAATTTTGGTATCCTCGGTGACCCTTAGTCTATAAGGTGCTGCTTCGACCACCCGAAGAATCTCGTGTTTTATTGAGATACTGCTTTGGTATCCTCGGGGAGCCTTATTCTATAAGGTGCTACTTTGACCACACGAAGAATCTCGTTTTTTGTTGAGATACTGCTTTGGTATCCTCAGAGAGCCTTAGTCTATAAGGTTCTGCTTCGACCACCTAAAGAATCTCGTGTTTTGTTGAGATACTGCTTTGGTATCCTCGGAGAGCCTTAGTCTATAAGGTGCTGCTTCGACCACCCGAAGAATCTCGTTTTTTGTTGAGAAACTGCTTTGTTATCATAGGAGAGCCTTAGTCTATAAGGTACTGCTTCGACCACCCAAAGAATCTCGTGTTTTGTTGAGATACTGCTTTGGTATCCTCGGAGAGCCTTAGCCTATAAGGTGCTGCTTCGACTACCCGAAGAATCTCGTTTTTTGTTGAGATTGTTTTGGTATCCTCGGAGAGCCTTAGTCTTAAAGGAGCAGCTTCGACCACCCGAAGAATCTCGTGTTTTATTGAGATATTATTTTGGTATCCTCGGTGACCCTTAGTCAATAAGGTGCTGCTTCGACCACCCGAAGAATCTCGTGTTTTATTGAGATACTGCTTTGGTATCCTCGGGGAGCCTTATTCTATAAGGTTCTACTTTGACCACCCGAAGAATCTCGTGTTTTGTTCAGATACTGCTTTGGTATCCTCAGAGAGCCTTAGTCTATAAGGTTCTACTTCGACCACCTAAAGAATCTCGTGTTTTGTTGAGATACTGCATTGGTATCCTCGGAGAGCCTTAGTCTATAAGGAACTACTTCGACCATAAAAAGAATCTCGTGTTTTATTTAGATACGGCTTTGGTATCCTCGGAGAGCCTTAGTCTATAAGGTGCTTCTTTGACCACCCGAAGAATCTCGTGTTTTGTTGAGATACTGCTTTGGTATCCTCAGAGAGCCTTAGTCTATAAGGTTCTGCTTCGACTACCCAAAGAATCTCGTGTTTTGTTGAGATACTGCTTTGGTATCCTCGGAGAGCTTTAGTCTATAAGGAGCAGCTTCGACCACAAAAATAATCTCGTGTTTTATTGAGATACTGCTTTGGTATCCTCGGAGAGCCTTAGTCTATAAGATGCAGCTTCGACCACCCGAAGAATCTCGTGTTTTATTGAGATATTGTTTTGGTATCCTCGGTGACCCTTAGTCTATAAGGTGCTGCTTCGACCACCCGAAGAATCTCGTGTTTTATTGAGATACTGCTTTGGTATCCTCGGGGAGCCTTATTCTATAAGGTGCTGCTTTGACCACCCGAAGAATCTCATGTTTTGTTGAGATACTACTTTGGTATACTCAGAGAGCCTTAGTCTATAAGGTGTGGCTTCGACCACCTGAAGAATCTCGTGTTTTGTTGAGATTATGCTTTGGTATCCTCGGAGAGCTTTAGACTATAAGGTGCTGCTTCGACCACCCGAAGAATCTCGTGTTTTGTTTAGATACTGCTTTGGTATCCTCAGAGAGCCTTCTTCTATAAGGTGCTGCTTCGACCACCCTAAGAATCTCGTGTTTTGTTGAGATACTACTTTTGTATCCTCGGAGAGCCTTAGTTTATAAGGTTTTGCTTCGACCACCCGAAGAATCTTGCATTTAGTTGAGATACTTCTTTCGTATCCTTGGAGAAGCTTAGTCTATAAGGTGCTGCTTCGACCACCCTAAGAATCTCGTGTTTTGTTGAGATACTGCTTTGGTATCCTCGGAGAGCCTTAGTCTATAAGGAGCTGCTTCGACCACCCAAAGAATCCCGTGTTTTATTGAGATACTGCTTTGGTATCCTCGGAGAGCCTTAGTCTATAAGGTTTTGCTTCGAACACCTGAAGAATCTCGTGTTTCGTTGAGATTATGCTTTGGTATCCTCAGAGAGCTTTAGACTATAAGGTGCTGCTTCGACCACCCGAAGAATCTCGTTTTTTGTTGAGAAACTGCTTTATGATCATAGGAGAGCCTTAGTCTATATGGTGCTACTTCGACCACCCGAAGAATCTCTCGTTTTGTTGAGATACTTCTTTGGTATCCTCGAAGAGCCTTAGTCTATAAAGTGCTGCTTCGACCACCCGAAGAATCTCGAATTTTGTGGAGATACTTCTTTGGTATCCTCGGAGAGCCTTAGTCTATAAGGTGCTGCTTCGACCACCCGAAGAATCTCATTTTTTGTTGAGCAACTGCTTTGTTATCATAGGAGAGCCTTAGTCTATAAGGTACTGCTTCGACCACCCAAAGAATCTCGTGTTTTGTTGAGATACTGCTTTGGTATCCTCGGAGAGCCTTAGTCTATAAGGTGCTGCTTCGACCACCCGAAGAATCTCGAATTTTGTGGAGATACTTCTTTGGTATCCTCGGAGAGCCTTAGTCTATAAGGTGCTGCTTTGACCACCCGAAGAATCTCCTTTTTTGTTGAGAAACTGCTTTTTTATGATAGGAGAGCCTTAGTCTATAACGTACTGCTTCGACCACCCAAAGAATCTCGTGTATTGTCGAGATACTGCTTTGGTATCCTTGGAGAGCCTTAGTCTATAAGGAGCTGCTTCGACCACCCAAAGAATCCCGTGTTTTATTGAGATACTGCTTTGGTATCCTCGGAGAGCCTTAGTCTATAAGGAGCTGCTTCGACCACCCAAAGAATCCCGTGTTTTATTGAGATACTGCTTTGGTATCCTCGAAGAGCCTTAGTCTATAAGGTTTTGCTTCGACTACCCGAAGAATCTCGTGTTTTGCTTAACTACTGCTTTGGTATCCTCGGAGAGCCTTAGTTTATAAGGAGCTGCTTCGACCACTCAAAGAATCTCGTGTTTTATTGAGATACAGCTTTGGTATCCTCGGAGAGCTTTAGTCTATAAGGTTTTGCTTCGACCACCCGAAGAATCTCGCGTTTTGTTGAGATACTTCTTTGGTATCCTCGGAGAGCCTCAGTTTATAAAGTACTGCTTCGACCACCCGAAGAATCTCGCATTTAGTTGAGATACTTCTTTCGTATCCTTGGGGAACCTTAGTCTATAAGGTGCTGCTTCGACCACCCTAAGAATCTCGTGTTTTGTTGAGATACTGCTTTGGTATCCTCGGAGAGCCTTAGCCTATAAGGTGCTGCTTCAACTACCCGAAGTATCTCGTTTTTTGTTGAGATTGTTTTGGTATCCTCGGAGAGCCTTAGTCTAAAAGGTGCAGCTTCGACCACCCGAAGAATCTCGTGTTTTATTGAGATATAATTTTGGTATCCTCGGTGACCCTTAGTCTATAAGGTGCTGCTTCGACCACCCGAAGAATCTCGTGTTTTATTGAGATACTGCTTTGGTATCCTCGGGGAGCCTTATTCTATAAGGTGCTACTTTGACCACACGAAGAATCTCGTTTTTTGTTGAGATACTGCTTTGGTATCCTCAGAGAGCCTTAGTCTATAAGGTTCTGCTTCGACCACCTAAAGAATCTCGTGTTTTGTTGAGATACTGCTTTGGTATCCTCGGAGAGCCTTAGTCTATAAGGAGCTACTTCGACCATAAAAAGAATCTCGTGTTTTATTTAGATACGGCTTTGGTATCCTCGGAGAGCCTTAGTCTATAAGGTGCTGCTTTGACCACCCGAAGAATCTCGTGTTTTGTTGAGATACTGCTTTGGTATCCTCAGAGAGCCTTAGTCTATAAGGTTCTGCTTCCACTACCCAAAGAATCTCGTGTTTTGTTGAGATACTGCTTTGGTATCCTCGGAGAGCTTTAGTCTATAAGGAGCAGCTTCGACCACAAAAAGAATCTCGTGTTTTATTGAGATACTGCTTTGGTATCCTCGGAGAGCCTTAGTCTATAAGATGCAGCTTCGACCACCCGAAGAATCTCGTGTTTTATTGAGATATTGTTTTGGTATCGTCGGTGACCCTTAGTCTATAAGGTGCTGCTTCGACCACCCGAAGAATCTCGTGTCTTATTGAGATACTGCTTTGGTATCCTCGGGGAGCCTTATTCTATAAGGTGCTGCTTTGACCACCCGAAGAATCTCGTGTTTTGTTGAGATACTGCTTTGGTATACTCAGAGAGCCTTAGTCTATAAGGTGTTGTTTCGACCACCTGAAGAATCTCGTGTTTTGGTGAGATTATGCTTTGGTATCCTCGGAGAGCTTTAGACTATAAGGTGCTGCTTCGACCACCCGAAAAATCTCGTGTTTTGTTTAGATACTGCTTTGGTATCCTCAGAGAGCCTTCTTCTATAAGGTGCTGCTTCGACCACCCTAAGAATCTCGTGTTTTGTTGAGATACTACTTTTGTATCCTCGGAGAGCCTTAGTCTATAAGGTTTTGCTTCGACCACCCGAAGAATCTCGCATTTAGTTGAGATACTTCTTTCGTATCCTTGGAGAACCTTAGTCTATAAGGTGTTGCTTCGACCACCCTAAGAATCTCGTGTTTTGTTGAGATACTGCTTTGGTATCCTCGGAGAGCCTTAGTCTATAAGGAGCTGCTTCGACCACCCAAAGAATCCCGTGTTTTATTGAGATACTGCTTTGGTATCCTCGGAGAGCCTTAGTCTATAAGGTTTTGCTTCGACCACCTGAAGAATCTCGTGTTTTGTTGAGATTATGCTTTGGTATCCTCAGAGAGCTTTAGACTATAAGGTGCTGTTTCGACCACCCGAAGAGTCTCGTTTTTTGTTGAGAAACTGCTTTTTGATCATAGGAGAGCCTTAGTCTATATGGTGCTACTTCGACCACCCGAAGAATCTCTCGTTTTGTTGAGATACTACTTTGGTATCCTCGAAGAGCCTTAGTCTATAAAGTGCTGCTTCGACCACCCGAAGAATCTCGAATTTTGTGGAGATACTTCTTTGGTATCCTCGGAGAGCCTTAGTCTATAAGGTGCTGCTTCGACCACCAGAAGAATCTCGTTTTTTGTTGAGAAACTACTTTGTTATCATAGGAGAGCCTTAGTCTATCAGGTACTGCTTCGACCACCCAAAGAATCTCGTGTTTTGTTGAGATACTGCTTTGGTATCCTCGGAGAGCCTTAGTCTATAAGATGCAGCTTCGATCACCCGAAGAATCTCGTGTTTTATTGAGATATTGTTTTGGTATCCTCGGTGACCCTTAGTCTATAAGGTGCTGCTTCGACCACCCGAAGAATCTCGTGTTTTATTGAGATACTGCTTTGGTATCCTCGGGGAGCCTTATTCTATAAGGTGCTGCTTTGACCACCCGAAGAATCTCGTGTTTTGTTGAGATACTGCTTTGGTATACTCAGAGAGCCTTAGTCTATAAGGTGTTGCTTCGACCACCTGAAGAATCTCGTATTTTGTTGAGATTATGCTTTGGTATCCTCGTAGAGCTTTAGACTATAAGGTGCTGCTTCGACCACCCGAAAAATCTCGTGTTTTGTTTAGATACTGCTTTGGTATCCTCAGAGAGCCTTCTTCTATAAGGTGCTGCTTCGACCACCCTAAGAATCTCGTGTTTTGTTGAGATACTACTTTTGTATCCTCGGAGAGCCTTATTCTATAAGGTTTTGCTTCGACCACCCGAAGAATCTCGCATTTAGTTGAGATACTTCTTTCGTATCCTTGGAGAACCTTAGTCTATAAGGTGTTGCTTCGACCACCCTAAGAATCTCGTGTTTTGTTGAGATACTGCTTTGGTATCCTCGGAGAGCCTTAGTCTATAAGGTTTTGCTTCGACCACCTGAAGAATCTCGTGTTTTGTTGAGATTATGCTTTGGTATCCTCAGAGAGCTTTAGACTATAAGGTGCTGCTTCGACCACCCGAAGAATCTCGTTTTTTGTTGAGAAACTGCTTTATGATCATAGGAGAGCCTTAGTCTATATGGTGCTACTTCGACCACCCGAAGAATCTCATGTTTTGTTGAGATACTTCTTTGGTATCCTTGAAGAGCCTTAGTCTATAAAGTGCTGCTTCGACCACCCGAAGAATCTCGAATTTTGTGGAGATACTTCTTTGGTATCCTCGGAGAGCCTTAGTCTATAAGGTGCTGCTTCGACCACCGGAAGAATCTCGTTTTTTGTTGAGAAACTGCTTTGTTATCATAGGAGAGCCTTAGTCTATTAGGTACTGCTTCGACCACCCAAAGAATCTCGTGTTTTGTTGAGATACTGCTTTGGTATACTCGGAGAGCCTTAGTCTATAAGGTGCTGCTTCGACCACCCGATGAATCTCTCGTTTTGTTGAGATACTTCTTTGGTATCCTCGAAGAGCCTTAGTCTATAAAGTGCTGTTTCGACCACCCGAAGAATCTCGAATTTTGTGGAGATAATTCTTTAGTATCCTCGGAGAGCCTTAGTCTATAAGGTGCTGCTTCGACCACCCGAAGAATCTCGTTTTTTGTTGAGAAACTGCTTTGTTATCATAGGAGAGCCTTAGTCTATCAGGTACTGCTTCGACCACCCAAAGAATCTCGTGTTTTGTTGAGATACTGCTTTGGTATCCTCGGAGAGCCTTAGTCTATAAGGTTCTGCTTCGACCACCCGAAGAATCTCTCGTTTTGTTGAGGTACTTCTTTGGTATCCTCGAAGAGCCTTAGTCTATAAAGTGCTGCTTCGACCACCCGAAGAATCTCGAATTTTGTGGAGATACTTCTTTGGTATCCTCGGAGAGCCTTAGTCTATAAGGTGCTGCTTCGACCACCCGAAGAATCTCGTTTTTTGTTGAGAAACTGCTTTTTTATCATAGGAGATCCTTAGTCTATAACGTGCTGCTTCGACCACCCAAAGAATCTCGTGTATTGTCGAGATACTGCTTTGGTATCCTTGGGGAGCCTTATTCTATAAGGAGCTGCTTCGACCACCCAAAGAATCCCGTGTTTTATTGAGATATTGCTTTGGTATCCTCGGAGAGCCTTAGTCTATAAGGAGCTGCTTCGACCACCCAAAGAATCCTGTGTTTTATTGAGATACTGCTTTGGTATCCTCGGAGAGCCTTAGTCTCTAAGGTTTTGATTCGACTACCCGAAGAATCTCGTGTTTTGCTAAACTACTGCTTTGGTATCCTCGGAGAGCCTTAGTTTATAAGGAGCTTCTTCGACCACTCAAAGAATCTCGTGTGTTATTGAGATACTGCTTTGGTATCCTCGGAGAGCCTTAGTCTATAAGGTTTTGCTTCGACCACCCGAAGAATCTCGCGTTTTGTGGAGATACTTCTTTGGTATCCTTGGAGAGCCTAAGTTTATAAAGTACTGCTTCGACCACCCGAAGAATCTCGCATTTAGTTGAGATACTTCTTTCGTATCCTTGGGGAACCTTAGTCTATAAGGTGCTGCTTCGACCACCCTAAGAATCTCGTGTTTTGTTGAGATACTGCTTTGGTATCCTCAGAGAGCCTTAGCCTATAAGGTGCTGCTTCGACTACCCGAAGAATGTCGTGTTTTGTTCAGATTGTTTTGGTATCCTCGGAGAGCCTTAGTCTAAAAGGTGCAGCTTCGACCACCCGAAGAATCTCGTGTTTTATTCAGATATTATTTTAGTATCCTCAGTGACCCTTAGTCTATAAGGTGCTGCTTCGACCACCCGAAGAATCTCGTGTTTTATTGAGATACTGCTTGGGTATCCTCGGGGAGCCTTATTCTATAAGGTGCTACTTTGACCACCCGAAGAATCTCGTGTTTTGGTGAGATACTGGTTTGGTATCCTCAGAGAGCCTTAGTCTATAAGGTTCTGCTTCGACCACCTAAAGAATCTCGTGTTTTGTTGAGATACTGCTTTGGTATTCTCGGAGAGCCTTAGTCTATAAGGAGCTACTTCAACCATAAAAAGAATCTCGTGTTTTATTTAGATACGACTTTGGTATCCTCGGAGAGCCTTAGTCTATAAGGTGCTGCTTTGACCACCCGAAGAATCTCGTGTTTTGTTGAGATACTGCTTTGGTATCCTCAGAGAGCCTTAGTCTATAAGGTTCTGCTTCGACTACCCAAAGAATCTCGTGTTTTGTTGAGATACTGCTTTGGTATCCTAGGAGAGCTTTAGTCTATAAGGATCAGCTTCGACCACAAAAAGAATCTCGTATTTTATTGAGATACTGCTTTGGTATCCTCGGAGAGCCTGAGTCTATAAGATGCAGTTTCGACCACCCGAAGAATCTCGTGTTTTATTGAGATTATGTTTTGGTATCCTCGGTGACCCTTAGTCTATAAGGTGCTGCTTCGACCACCCGAAGAATCTCGTGTTTTATTGAGATACTGCTTTGGTATCCTCGGGGAGCCTTATTCTATAAGGTGTTGCTTTGACCACCCGAAGAATCTCGTGTTTTGTTGAGATACTGCTTTGGTATACTCAGAGAGCCTTAGTCTATAAGGTGTTGCTTCGACCACCTAAAGAATCTCGTGTTTTGTTTAGATTATGCTTTGGTATCCTCGGAGAGCTTTAGACTATAAGGTGCTGCTTCGACCACCCGAAGAATCTCGTGTTTTGTTTAGATACTGCTTTGGTATCCTCAGAGAGCTTTCTTCTATAAGGTGCTGCTTCGACCACCCTAAGAATCTCGTGTTTTGTTGAGATACTACTTTTGTATCCTCGGAGAGCCTTAGTCTATAAGGTTTTGCTTCGACCACCAGAAGAATCTCGCATTTAGTTGAGATACTTCTTTCGTATCCTTGGAGAACCTTAGTCTATAAGGTGCTGCTTCGACCACCCTAAGAATCTCGTGTTTTGTTGAGATACTGCTTTGGTATCCTCGGAGAGCCTTAGCCTATAAGTTGCTGCTTCGACTACCCGAAGAATCTCGTTTTTTGTTGAGATTGTTTTGGTATCCTCGGAGAGCCTTAGTCTAAAAGCTGCAGCTTCGACCACCCGAAGAATCTCGTCTTTTATTGAGATATTATTTTGGTTCCTCGGTGACCCTTTGTCTATAAGGTGCTGCTTCGACCACCCGAAGAATCTTGTGTTTTATTGAGATACTGCTTTGGAATCCTCGGGGAGCCTTATTCTATAAAGTGCTGCTTTGACCATCCGAAGAATCTCGTGTTTTGTTGAGATACTGCTTTGGTATCCTCGGAGAGCCTTAGTCTATAAGGTTTTGCTTCGACCACCCGAAGAATCTCGTGTTTTGTTGAGAAACTGTTTTGTTATCATAGGAGAGCCTTAGTCTATATGGTGCTACTTCGACCACCCGAAGAATCTCTCGTTTTGTTGAGATACTTCTTTGGTATCCTCGAAGATCCTTAGTCTATAAAGTGCTGCTTCTACCACCCGAAGAATCTCGAATTTTGTGGGGATACTTCTTTGGTATCCTCGGAGAGCCTTAGTCTATAAGGTGCTGCTTCGACCACCCGAAGAATCTCGTTTTTTGTTGAGAAACTGCTTTGTTATCATAGGAGAGCCTTAGTCTATAAGGTACTGCTTCGACCACCCAAAGAATCTCGTGTTTTGTTGAGATACTACTTTGGTATCCTCGGAGAGCCTTAGTCTATAAGGTGCTGCTTCGACCACCCGAAGAATCTCTCGTTTTGTTGAGATACTTCTTTAGTATCCCCGAAGAGCCTTAGTCTATAAAGTGCTGCTTGGACCACCCGAAGAATCTCGAATTTTGTGGAGATACTTCTTTGGTATCCTCGGAGAGCCTTAGTCTATAAGGTGCTGCTTCGACCACCCGAAGAATCTCGTTTTTTGTTGAGAAACTGCTTTTTTATCATAGGAGAGCCTTAGTCTATAATGTGCTGCTTCGACCACCCAAAGAATCTCGGGTATTGTCGAGATACTGCTTTGGTATCCTTGGAGAGCCTTAGTCTATAAGGAGCTGCTTCAACCACCCAAAGAATCCCGTGTTTTATTGAGATACTGCTTTGGTATCCTCGGAGAGCCTTAGTCTATAAGGAGCTGCTTCGACCACCCAAATAATCCCGTGTTTTATTGAGATACAGCTTTGGTATCCTCGGAGAGCCTTAGTCTCTAAGGTTTTGCTTCGACTACCCGAAGAATCTCGTGTTTTGCTTAACTACTGCTTTGGTATCCTCGGAGAGCCTTAGTTTATAAGGAGCTGCTTCGACCACTCAAAGAATCTCGTGTTTTATTGAGATACTGCTTTGGTATCCTCGGAGAGCCTTAGTCTATAAGGTTTTGCTTCGACCACCCGAAGAATCTCGCGTTTTGTTGAGATACTACTTTGGTATCCTCGGAGAGCCTAAGTTTATAAAGTACTGCTTCGACCACCCGAAGAATCTCGCATTTAGTTGAGATACTTCTTTCGTATCCCTGGGGAACCTTAGTCTATAAGGTGCTGCTTCGACCACCCTAAGAATCTCGTGTTTTGTTGAGATACTGCTTTGGTATCCTCGGAGAGCCTTAGCCTATAAGGTGCTGCTTCGACTACCCGAAGAATGTCGTTTTTTGTTGAGATTGTTTTGGTATCCTCGGAGAGCCTTAGTCTAAAAGGTGCAGCTTCGACCACCCGAAGAATCTCGTGTTTTATTGAGATATTATTTTGGTATCCTCGGTGACCCTTAGTCTATAAGGTGCTGCTTCAACCACCCGAAGAATCTCGTGTTTTATTGAGATACTGCTTTGGTATCCTCGGGGAGCCTTATTCTATAAGGTGCTACTTTGACCACCCGAAGAATCTCGTGTTTTGGTGAGATACTGCTTTGGTATCCTCAGAGAGCCTTAGTCTATAAGGTTCTGCTTCGACCACCTAAAGAATCTCGTGTTTTGTTGAGATACTGCTTCGGTATCCTCGGAGAGCCTTAGTCTATAAGGAGCTACTTCAACCATAAAAAGAATCTCGTGTTTTATTTAGATACGGCTTTGGTATCCTCGGAGAGCCTTAGTTTATAAGGTGCGGCTTTGACCACCCGAAGAATCTCGTGTTTTATTGAGATACTGCTTTGGTATCCTCAGAGAGCCTTAGTCTATTAGGTTCTGCTTCGACTACCCAAAGAATCTCGTGTTTTATTGAGATACTGCTTTGGTATCCTCGGAGAGCTTCAGTCTATAAGGAGCTGCTTCGACCACAAAAAAGAATCTCGTGTTTTATTGAGATACTGCTTTGGTATCCTCGGAGAGCCTGAGTCTATAAGTTGCAGCTTCAACCACCCGAAGAATCTCGTGTTTTATTGAGATTATGTTTTGGTATCCTCGGTGACCCTTAGTCTATAAGGTGCTGCTTCGACCACCCAAAGAATCTCGTGTTTTATTGAGATACTGCTTTGGTATCCTCGGGGAGCCTTATTTTATAAGGTGCTGCTTTGACCACCCGACGAATCTCGTGTTTTGTTGAGATACTGCTTTGGTATACTCAGAGAGCCTTAGTCTATAAGGTGTTGCTTCGACCACCTGAAGAATCTCGTGTTTTGTTGAGATTATGCTTTGGTATCCTCGGAGAGCTTTAGACTATAAGGTACTGCTTCGACCACCCGAAGAATCTCGTGTTTTGTTTAGATACTTCTTTGGTATCCTCAGAGAGCCTTCTTCTATAAGGTGCTGCTTCGACCACCCTAAGAATCTCGTGTTTTGTTGAGATACTACTTTTGTATCCTCGGAGAGCCTTAGTCTATAAGGTTTTGCTTCAACCACCCGAAGAATCTCGCATTTAGTTGAGATACTTCTTTCGTATCCTTGGAGAACCTTAGTCTATAAGGTGCTGCTTCGACCACCCTAAGAATCTCGTGTTTTTTTGAGATACTGCTTTGGTATCCTCGGAGAGCCTTAGCCTATAAGTTGCTGCTTCGACTACCCGAAGAATCTCGTTTTTTGTTGAGATTGTTTTGGTATCCTCGGAGAGCCTTAGTCTAAAAGGTGCAGCTTCGACCACCCGAAGAATCTCGTGTTTTATTGAGATATTATTTTGGTATCCTCGGTGACCCTTTGTCTATAAGGTGCTGCTTCGACCACCCGAAGAATCTTGTGTTTTATTGAGATACTGCTTTGGTATCCTCGGGGAGCCTTATTCTATAAAGTGCTGCTTTGACCATCCGAAGAATCTCGTGTTTTGTTGAGATACTGCTTTGGTATCCTCGGAGAGCCTTAGTCTATTAGGTTTTGCTTCGACCACCTGAATAATCTCGTGTTTTGTTGAGATTATGCTTTGGTATCCTCAGAGAGCTTTAGACTATAAGGTGCTGCTTCGACCACCCGAAGAATCTCGTTTTTTGTTGAGAAACTGCTATGTTATCATAGGAGAGCCTTAGTCTATATGGTGCTACTTCGACCACCCGAAGAATCTCTCGTTTTGTTGAGATACTTCTTTGGTGTCCTCGAAGAGCCTTAGTCTATAAAGTGCTGTTTCTACCACCCGAAGAATCTCGAATTTTTTGGAGATACTTCTTTGGTATCCTCGGAGAGCCTTAGTCTATAAGGTGCTGCTTCGACCACCCGAAGAATCTCGTTTTTTGTTGAGAAACTGCTTTGTTATCATAGGAGAGCCTTAGTCTATAAGGTACTGCTTCGACCACTGAAAGAATCTCGTGTTTTGTTGAGATACTGCTTTGGTATCCTCGGAGAGCCTTAGTCTATAAGGTGCTGCTTCGACCACCCGAAGAATCTCTCGTTTTGTTGAGATACTTCTTTGGCATCCTCGAAGAGCCTTAGTCTATAAAGTGCTGCTTCGACCATCCGAAGAATGTCGAATTTTGTGGAGATACTTCTTTGGTATCCTCGGAGAGCCTTAGTCTATAAGGTGCTGCTTCGACCACCCGAAGAATCTTGTTTTTTGTTGAGAAACTGCTTTGTTATCATAGGAGAGCCTTAGTCTATATGGTGCTACTTCGACCACCCGAAGAATCTCTCGTTTTGTTGAGATACTTCTTTGGTGTCCTCGAAGAGCCTTAGTCTATAAAGTGCTGTTTCTACCACCCGAAGAATCTCGAATTTTTTGGAGATACTTCTTTGGTATCCTCGGAGAGCCTTAGTCTATAAGGTGCTGCTTCGACCACCCGAAGAATCTCGTTTTTTGTTGAGAAACTGCTTTGTTATCATAGGAGAGCCTTAGTCTATAAGGTACTGCTTCGACCACCCAAAGAATCTCGTGTTTTGTTGAGATACTGCTTTGGTATCCTCGGAGAGCCTTAGTCTATAAGGTGCTGCTTCGACCACCCGAAGAATCTCTCGTTTTGTTGAGATACTTCTTTGGCATCCTCGAAGAGCCTTAGTCTATAAAGTGCTGCTTCGAGCATCCGAAGAATGTCGAATTTTGTGGAGATACTTCTTTGGTATCCTCGGAGAGCCTTAGTCTATAACGTGCTGCTTCGACCACCCAAAGAATCTCGTGTATTGTCGAGATACTGCTTTGGTATCCTTGGAAAGCCTTAGTCTATAAGGAGCTGCTTCGACCACCCAGAGAATCCCGTGTTTTATTGAGATACTGCTTTGGTATCCTCGGAGAGCCTTAGTCTATAAGGTTTTGCTTCGACCACCCGAAGAATCTCGCGTTTTGTTGAGATACTTCTTTGGTATCCTCGGAGAGCCTAATTTTATAAAGTGCTACTTCGACCACCCGAAGAATCTCGCATTTAGTTGAGATACTTCTTTCGTATCCTTGGAGAACCTTAGTCTATAAGGTGCTGCTTCGACCACCCTAAGAATCTCGTGTTTTGTTGAGATACTGCTTTGGTATCCTCGGAGAGCCTTAGCCTATAAGGTGCTGCTTCGACTACCCGAAGAATCTCTTTTTTTGTTGAGATTGTTTTGGTATCCTTGGAGAGCCTTAGTCTAAAAGGTGCAGCTTCGACCACTCGAAGAATCTCGTGTTTTATTGAGATATTGTTTTGGTATCCTCGGTGACCCTTAGTCTATAAGGTGCTGCTTCGACCACCCGAAGAATCACGTGTTTTATTGAGATACTACTTTGGTATCCTCGGGGAGCCTTATTCTATAAAGTGCTGCTTTGACCACCCGAAGAATCTCTTGTTTTGTTGAGATACTGCTTTGGTATCCTCGGAGAGCCTTAGTCTATAAGGTTTTGCTTCGACCACCTGAAGAATCTCGTGTTTTGTTGAGATTATCCTTTGGTATCCTCGGAGAGCTTTAGACTATAAGGTTCTGCTTCGACCACCCAAAGAATCTCGTGTTTTGTTTAGATACTGCTTTGGTATCCTCGGAGAGCCTTCTTCTATAAGGTACTGCTTTGACCACCCGAAGAATCTCGTGTTTTATTGAGTTACTACTTTGGTATCCTCAGAGAGCCTTAGTCTATAAGGACCTGCTTCGACTACCCAAAGAATCTCGTGTTTTATTGAGATACTGCTTTGGTATCCTCGGAGAGCTTTAGTCTATAAGGAGCAGCTACGACCACAAAAAGAATCTCATGTTTTATTGAGATACTGCTTTGGTATCCTCGGAGAGCCTTAGTCTATAAGATGCAGCTTCGACCACTTGAAGAATCTCGTGTTTTATTGAGATATTGTTTTGGTATCCTCGGTGACCCTTAGTCTATAAGGTGCTGCTTCGACCACCCGAAGAATCTCGTGTTTTATTGAGATACTGCTTTGGTATCCTCGGGGAGCCTTATTCTTTAAGGTGCTGCTTTGACCACCCGAAGAATCTCGTGTTTTGTTGAGATACTGCTTTGGTATCCTCGGAGAGCCTTAGTCTATAAGGTGTTACTTCGACCACCTAAATAATCTCGTGTTTTGTTGAGATTATGCTTTGGTATCCTCGGAGAGCTTTAGACTATAAGGTGCTACTTCGACCACCCGAAGAATCTCGTGTTTTGTTTAGATACTGCTTTGGTATCCTTGGAGAGCCTTCTTCTATAAGGTGCTTCTTCGACCACCCAAAGAATCTCGTGTTTTGTTGAGATACTACTTTTGTATCCTGGGAGAGCCTTATTTTATAAGGAGCTGCTTCGACCACCCAAAGAATCTTGTGTTTTATTGAGATACTGATTTGGTATCATCGGAGAGCCTTAGTCTATAAGGTGCTGCTTCGACCACCCAAAGAATCTCGTTTATTGTCGAGATGCTGCTTTGGTATCCTCGGAGAGCATTAGTCTATAAGGAGATGCTTCGACCACTCAAAGAATCTCGTGTTTTATTGAGATACTGATTTGGTATCCTCGGAGAGCCTTAGTCTATAAGGTTTTGCTTCGACCACCCGAAGAATCTCTCGTTTTGTTGAGATACTTCTTTGGTATCCTCGGAGAGCCTAAGTTTATAAAGTGCTGCTACGACCACCCGAAGAATCTCGCATTTAGTTGAGATACTCCTTTCGTATCCTTAGAGAACCTTAGTCTATAAGGTGCTGCTTCGACCACCCTAAGAATCTCGTGTTTTGTTGAGATACTGCTTTGGTATCCTCGGAGAGCCTTAGCCTATAAGGTGCTGCTTCGACTACCCGAAGAATCCCGTTTTTTGTTGATATTGTTTTGGTATCCTCGGAGAGCCTTAGTCTAAAAGGTGGAGCTTCGACCACCCGAAGAATCTCATGTTTTATTGAGATATTGTTTTGGTATCCTCGGTGACCCTTAGTCTATATGGTGCTGCTTCGACCACCCGAAGAATCTCGTGTTTTATTGAGATACTGCTTTGGTATCCTCGGGGAGCCTTATTCTATAAGGTGCTACTTTCACCACCCGAAGAATCTCTTGTTTTGTTGAGATACTGCTTTGGTATCCTCAGAGAGCCTTAGTCTATAAGGTTCTGCTTCGACCACATAAAGAATCTCGTGTTTTGTTGAGATACTGCTTTGGTATCCTCGAAGAGCCTTAGTCTATAAGGATCTACTTCGACCATAAAAAGAATCTCGTGTTTTATTTAGATACGGCTTTGGTATCCTCGGAGAGCCTTAGTCTATAAGGTGCTGCTTTGACCACCCGAAGAATCTCGTGTTTTGTTGAGATACTGCTTTGGTATCCTCAGAGAGCCTTAGTCTATAAGGTTCTGCTTCGACTACCCAAAGAATCTCGTGTTTTGTTGAGATACTGCTTTGGTATCCTCGGAGAGCTTTAGTCTATAAGGACCTGCTTCGACTACCCAAAGAATCTCGTGTTTTATTGAGATACTGCTTTGGTATCCTCGGAGAGCTTTAGTCTATAAGGAGCAGCTACGACCACAAAAAGAATCTCATGTTTTATTGAGATACTGCTTTGGTATCCTCGGAGAGCCTTAGTCTATAAGATGCAGCTTCGACCACTTGAAGAATCTCGTGTTTTATTGAGATATTGTTTTGGTATCCTCGGTGACCCTTAGTCTATAAGGTGCTGCTTCGACCACCCGAAGAATCTCGTGTTTTATTGAGATACTGCTTTGGTATCCTCGGGGAGCCTTATTCTATAAGGTGCTGCTTTGACCACCCGAAGAATCTCGTGTTTTGTTGAGATACTGCTTTGGTATCCTCGGAGAGCCTTAGTCTATAAGGTGTTACTTCGACCACCTAAATAATCTCGTGTTTTGTTGAGATTATGCTTTGGTATCCTCGGAGAGCTTTAGACTATAAGGTGCTACTTCGACCACCCGAAGAATCTCGTGTTTTGTTTAGATACTGCTTTGGTATCCTTGGAGAGCCTTCTTCTATAAGGTGCTTCTTCGACCACCCAAAGAATCTCGTGTTTTGTTGAGATACTACTTTTGTATCCTGGGAGAGCCTTATTTTATAAGGAGCTGCTTCGACCACCCAAAGAATCTTGTGTTTTATTGAGATACTGATTTGGTATCATCGGAGAGCCTTAGTCTATAAGGTGCTGCTTCGACCACCCAAAGAATCTCGTTTATTGTCGAGATGCTGCTTTGGTATCCTCGGAGAGCATTAGTCTATAAGGAGATGCTTCGACCACTCAAAGAATCTCGTGTTTTATTGAGATACTGATTTGGTATCCTCGGAGAGCCTTAGTCTATAAGGTTTTGCTTCGACCACCCGAAGAATCTCTCGTTTTGTTGAGATACTTCTTTGGTATCCTCGGAGAGCCTAAGTTTATAAAGTGCTGCTACGACCACCCGAAGAATCTCGCATTTAGTTGAGATACTCCTTTCGTATCCTTAGAGAACCTTAGTCTATAAGGTGCTGCTTCGACCACACTAAGAATCTCGTGTTTTGTTGAGATACTGCTTTGGTATCCTCGGAGAGCCTTAGCCTATAAGGTGCTGCTTCGACTACCCGAAGAATCCCGTTTTTTGTTGATATTGTTTTGGTATCCTCGGAGAGCCTTAGTCTAAAAGGTGGAGCTTCGACCACCCGAAGAATCTCATGTTTTATTGAGATATTGTTTTGGTATCCTCGGTGACCCTTAGTCTATATGGTGCTGCTTCGACCACCCGAAGAATCTCGTGTTTTATTGAGATACTGCTTTGGTATCCTCGGGGAGCCTTATTCTATAAGGTGCTACTTTCACCACCCGAAGAATCTCTTGTTTTGTTGAGATACTGCTTTGGTATCCTCAGAGAGCCTTAGTCTATAAGGTTCTGCTTCGACCACATAAAGAATCTCGTGTTTTGTTGAGATACTGCTTTGGTATCCTCGAAGAGCCTTAGTCTATAAGGATCTACTTCGACCATAAAAAGAATCTCGTGTTTTATTTAGATACGGCTTTGGTATCCTCGGAGAGCCTTAGTCTATAAGGTGCTGCTTTGACCACCCGAAGAATCTCGTGTTTTGTTGAGATACTGCTTTGGTATCCTCAGAGAGCCTTAGTCTATAAGGTTCTGCTTCGACTACCCAAAGAATCTCGTGTTTTGTTGAGATACTGCTTTGGTATCCTCGGAGAGCTTTAGTCTATAAGGAGCAGCTTCGACCACAAAAAGAATCTCGTGTTTTATTGAGATACTGCTTTGGTATCCTCGGAGAGCCTTAGTCTATAAGATGTAGCTTCGACCACCCGAAGAATCTCGTGTTTTATTGAGATATTGTTTTGGTATCCTCGGTGACCCTTAGTCTATAAGGTGCTAATTCAACCACCCGAAGAATCTCGTGTTTTATTGAGATACTACTTTGGTATCCTTGGGGAGCCTTATTCTATAAGGTGCTGCTTTGACCCCCCGAATAATCTCGTGTTTTGTTGAGATACTGCTTTGGTATCCTCGGAGAGCCTTAGTCTATAAGGTGTTGCTTCGACCACCTGAAGAATCTCGTGTTTTGTTGAGATTATGCTTTGGTAGCCTCGGAGAGCTTTAGACTATAAGGTGCTGCTTCGACCACCCGAAGAATCTCGTGTTTTGTTGAGATACTACTTTTGTATCCTCGGAGAGCCTTAGTCTATAAGGAGCTACTTCGACCACCCAAAGAATCTTGTGTTTTATTGAGATACTGATTTTGTCTCATCGGAGAGCCTTAGTCTATAAGGTGCTGCTTCGACCACCCGAAGAATCTCGTGTTTTATTGAGATATTCTTTTGGTATCCTCGGTGACCCTTAGTCTATAAGGTGCTAATTCAACCACCCGAAGAATCTCGTGTTTTATTGAGATACTACTTTGGTATCCTTGGGGAGCCTTATTCTATAAGGTGCTGCTTTGACCCCCCGAAGAATCTCGTGTTTTGTTGAGATACTGCTTTGGTATCCTCGGAGAGCCTTAGTCTATAAGGTGTTGCTTCGACCACCTGAAGAATCTTGTGTTTTGTTGAGATTATGCTTTGGTAGCCTCGGAGAGCTTTAGACTATAATGTGCTGCTTCGACCACCCGAAGAATCTCGTGTTTTGTTTAGATACTGCTTTGGTATCCTCGGAGAGCCTTCTTCTATAAGGAGCTGCTTCGACTACCCAAAGAATCTCGTGTTTTATTGAGATACTGCTTTGGTATCCTCGGAGAGCTTTAGTCTATAAGGAGCAGCTACGACCACAAAAAGAATCTCGTGTTTTATTGAGATACTGCTTTGGTATCCTCGGAGAGCCTTAGTCTATAAGATGCAGCTTCGACCACCCGAAGAATCTCGTGTTTTATTGAGATATTGTTTTGGTATCCTCGGTGACCCTTAGTCTATAAGGTGCTGCTTCGACCACCCGAAGAATCTCGTGTTTTGTTGAGATACTGCTTTGGTATCCTCGGGGAGCCTTATTCTATAAGGTGCTGCTTTGACCACCCGAAGAATCTCGTGTTTTGTTGAGATACTGCTTTGGTATCCTCGGAGAGCCTTAGTCTATAAGGTGTTACTTCGACCACCTAAATAATCTCGTGTTTTGTTGAGATTATGCTTTGGTATCCTCGGAGAGCTTTAGACTATAAGGTGCTACTTCGACCACCCGAAGAATCTCGTGTTTTTTTTAGATACTGCTTTGGTATCCTTGGAGAGCCTTCTTCTATAAGGTGCTTCTTCGACCACCCAAAGAATCTCGTGTTTTGTTGAGATACTACTTTTGTATCCTGGGAGAGCCTTATTTTATAAGGAGCTGCTTCGACCACCCAAAGAATCTTGTGTTTTATTGAGATACTGATTTGGTATCATCGGAGAGCCTTAGTCTATAAGGTGCTGCTTCGACCACCCAAAGAATCTCGTTTATTGTCGAGATGCTGCTTTGGTATCCTCGGAGAGCATTAGTCTATAAGGAGATGCTTCGACCACTCAAATTATCTCGTGTTTTATTGAGATACTGCTTTGGTATCCTCGGGGAGCCTTATTCTATAAGGTGCTACTTTCACCACCCGAAGAATCTCTTGTTTTGTTGAGATACTGCTTTGGTATCCTCAGAGAGCCTTAGTCTATAAGGTTCTGCTTCGACCACATAAAGAATCTCGTGTTTTGTTGAGATACTGCTTTGGTATCCTCGAAGAGCCTTAGTCTATAAGGATCTACTTCGACCATAAAAAGAATCTCGTGTTTTATTTAGATACGGCTTTGGTATCCTCGGAGAGCCTTAGTCTATAAGGTGCTGCTTTGACCACCCGAAGAATCTCGTGTTTTGTTGAGATACTGCTTTGGTATCCTCAGAGAGCCTTAGTCTATAAGGTTCTGCTTCGACTACCCAAAGAATCTCGTGTTTTGTTGAGATACTGCTTTGGTATCCTCGGAGAGCTTTAGTCTATAAGGAGCAGCTTCGACCACAAAAAGAATCTCGTGTTTTATTGAGATACTGCTTTGGTATCCTCGGAGAGCCTTAGTCTATAAGATGTAGCTTCGACCACCCGAAGAATCTCGTGTTTTATTGAGATATTGTTTTGGTATCCTCGGTGACCCTTAGTCTATAAGGTGCTAATTCAACCACCCGAAGAATCTCGTGTTTTATTGAGATACTACTTTGGTATCCTTGGGGAGCCTTATTCTATAAGGTGCTGCTTTGACCCCCCGAATAATCTCGTGTTTTGTTGAGATACTGCTTTGGTATCCTCGGAGAGCCTTAGTCTATAAGGTGTTGCTTCGACCACCTGAAGAATCTCGTGTTTTGTTGAGATTATGCTTTGGTAGCCTCGGAGAGCTTTAGACAATAAGGTGCTGCTTCGACCACCCGAAGAATCTCGTGTTTTGTTTAGATACTGCTTTGGTATCCTCAGAGAGCCTTCTTCTATAAGGTACTGCTTCGACCACCCAAAGAATCTCGTGTTTTGTTGAGATACTACTTTTGTATCCTCGGAGAGCCTTAGTCTATAAGGAGCTACTTCGACCACCCAAAGAATCTTGTGTTTTATTGAGATACTGATTTTGTCTCATCGGAGAGCCTTAGTCTATAAGGTGCTGCTTCGACCACCCGAAGAATCTCGTGTTTTATTGAGATATTCTTTTGGTATCCTCGGTGACCCTTAGTCTATAAGGTGCTAATTCAACCACCCGAAGAATCTCGTGTTTTATTGAGATACTACTTTGGTATCCTTGGGGAGCCTTATTCTATAAGGTGCTGCTTTGACCCCCCGAAGAATCTCGTGTTTTGTTGAGATACTGCTTTGGTATCCTCGGAGAGCCTTAGTCTATAAGGTGTTGCTTCGACCACCTGAAGAATCTTGTGTTTTGTTGAGATTATGCTTTGGTAGCCTAGGAGAGCTTTAGACTATAAGGTGCTGCTTCGACCACCCGAAGAATCTCGTGTTTTGTTTAGATACTGCTTTGGTATCCTCGGAGAGCCTTCTTCTATAAGGAGCTGCTTCGACTACCCAAAGAATCTCGTGTTTTATTGAGATACTGCTTTGGTATCCTCGGAGAGCTTTAGTCTATAAGGAGCAGCTACGACCACAAAAAGAATCTCGTGTTTTATTGAGATACTGCTTTGGTATCCTCGGAGAGCCTTAGTCTATAAGATGCAGCTTCGACCACCCGAAGAATCTCGTGTTTTATTGAGATATTGTTTTGGTATCCTCGGTGACATTTAGTCTATAAGGTGCTGCTTCGACCACCCGAAGAATCTCGTGTTTTGTTGAGATACTGCTTTGGTATCCTCGGGGAGCCTTATTCTATAAGGTGCTGCTTTGACCACCCGAAGAATCTCGTGTTTTGTTGAGATACTGCTTTGGTATCCTCGGAGAGCCTTAGTCTATAAGGTGTTACTTCGACCACCTAAATAATCTCGTGTTTTGTTGAGATTATGCTTTGGTATCCTCGGAGAGCTTTAGACTATAAGGTGCTACTTCGACCACCCGAAGAATCTCGTGTTTTTTTTAGATACTGCTTTGGTATCCTTGGAGAGCCTTCTTCTATAAGGTGCTTCTTCGACCACCCAAAGAATCTCGTGTTTTGTTGAGATACTACTTTTGTATCCTGGGAGAGCCTTATTTTATAAGGAGCTGCTTCGACCACCCAAAGAATCTTGTGTTTTATTGAGATACTGATTTGGTATCATCGGAGAGCCTTAGTCTATAAGGTGCTGCTTCGACCACCCAAAGAATCTCGTTTATTGTCGAGATGCTGCTTTGGTATCCTCGGAGAGCATTAGTCTATAAGGAGATGCTTCGACCACTCAAATTATCTCGTGTTTTATTGAGATACTGCTTTGGTATCCTCGGAGATCCTTAGTCTATAAGGTTTTGCTTCGACCACCCGAAGAATCTCTCGTTTTGTTGAGATACTTCTTTGGTATCCTCGGAGAGCCTAAGTTTATAAAGTGCTGCTACGACCACCCGAAGAATCTCGCATTTAGTTGAGATACTCCTTTCGTATCCTTAGAGAACCTTAGTCTATAAGGTGCTGCTACGACCACCCTAAGAATCTCGTGTTTTGTTGAGATACTGCTTTGGTATCCTCGGAGAGCCTTAGCCTATAAGGTGCTGCTTCGACTACCCGAAGAATCCCGTTTTTTGTTGAGATTGTTTTGGTATCCTCGGAGAGCCTTAGTCTAAAAGGTGGAGCTTCGACCACCTGAAGAATCTCATGTTTTATTGAGATATTGTTTTGGTATCCTCGGTGACCCTTAGTCTATAAGGTGCTGCTTCGACCACCCGAAGAATCTCGTGTTTTATTGAGATACTGCTTTGGTATCCTCGGGGAGCCTTATTCTATAAGGTGCTACTTTCACCACCCGAAGAATCTCTTGTTTTGTTGAGATACTGCTTTGGTATCCTCAGAGAGCCTTAGTCTATAAGGTTCTGCTTCGACCACATAAAGAATCTCGTGTTTTGTTGAGATACTGCTTTGGTATCCTCGAAGAGCCTTAGTCTATAAGGATCTACTTCGACCATAAAAAGAATCTCGTGTTTTATTTAGATACGGCTTTGGTATCCTCGGAGAGCCTTAGTCTATAAGGTGCTGCTTTGACCACCCGAAGAATCTCGTGTTTTATTGAGATACTGCTTTGGTATCCTCAGAGAGCCTTAGTCTATAAGGTTCTGCTTCGACTACCCAAAGAATCTCGTGTTTTGTTGAGATACTGCTTTGGTATCCTCGGAGAGCTTTAGTCTATAAGGAGCAGCTTCGACCACAAAAAGAATCTCGTGTTTTATTGAGATACTGCTTTGGTATCCTCGGAGAGCCTTAGTCTATAAGATGCAGCTTCGACCACCCGAAGAATCTCGTGTTTTATTGAGATATTGTTTTGGTATCCTCGGTGACCCTTAGTCTATAAGGTGCTAATTCAACCACCCGAAGAATCTCATGTTTTATTGAGATACTACTTTGGTATCCTTGGGGAGCCTTATTCTATAAGGTGCTGCTTTGACCCCCCGAAGAATCTCGTGTTTTGTTGAGATACTGCTCTGATATCCTCGGAGAGCCTTAGTCTATAAGGTGTTGCTTCGACCACCTGAAGAATCTCGTGTTTTGTTGAGATTATGCTTTGGTAGCCTCGGAGAGCTTTAGACTATAAGGTGCTGCTTCGACCACTCGAAGAATCTCGTGTTTTGTTTAGATACTGCTTTGGTATCCTCAGAGAGCCTTCTTCTATAAGGTACTGCTTCGACCACCCAAAGAATCTCGTGTTTTGTTGAGATACTACTTTTGTATCCTCAGAGAGCCTTAGTCTATAAGGAGCTACTTCGACCACCCAAAGAATCTTGTGTTTTATTGAGATACTGATTTTGTCTCATCGGAGAGCCTTAGTCTATAAGGTGCTGCTTCGACCACCCAAAGAATCTCGTGTATTGTCGAGATGCTGCTTTGGTATCCTCGGCGAGCCTTAGTCTATAAGGAGCTGCATCGACCACTCAAAGAATCTAATGTTTTATTGAGATACTGCTTTGGTATCCTCGGAGAGCCTTAGTCTAAAAGGTGCAGCTTCGACCACCCGAAGAATCTCGTGTTTTATTGAGATATTATTTTGGTATCCTCGGTGACCCTTTGTCTATAAGGTGGTGCTGCGACCACCCGAAGAATCTTGTGTTTTATTGAGATACTGCTTTGGTATCCTCGGGGAGCCTTATTCTATAAAGTGCTGCTTTGACCATCCGAAGAATCTCGTGTTTTGTTGAGATACTGCTTTGGTATCCTCGGAGAGCCTTAGTCTATAAGGTTTTGCTTCGACCACCTGAATAATCTCGTGTTTTGTTGAGATTATGCTTTGATATCCTCAGAGAGCTTTAGACTATAAGGTGCTGCTTCGACCACCCGAAGAATCTTGTTTTTTGTTGAGAAACTGCATTGTTATCAAAGGAGAGCCTTAGTCTATATGGTGCTACTTTGACCACCCGAAGAATCTCTCGTTTTGTTGAGATACTTCTTTGGTGTCCTCGAAGAGCCGTAGTCTATAAAGTACTACTTCTACCACCCGAAGAATCTCGAATTTTTTGGAGATACTTCTTTGGTATCCTCGGAGAGCCTTAGTCTATAAGGTGCTGCTTCGACCACCCGAAGAATCTCTTTTTTTGTCGAGAAACTGCTTTGTTATCATAGGAGAGCCTTAGTCTATAAGGTACTGCTTCGACCACCCAAAGAATCTCGTGTTTTGTTGAGATACTGCTTTGGTATCTTCGAAGAGCCTTAGTCTATAAGGTGCTGCTTCGACCACCCGAAGAATCTCTCGTTTTGTTGAGATACTTCTTTGGTATCCTCGAAGAGCCTTAGTCTATAAAGTGCTGCTTCGACCACCCGAAGAATCTCATTTTTTGTTGAGAAACTGCTTTTTTATCATAGGAGAGCCTTAGTCAATAACGTGCTGCTTCGACCACCCAAAGAATCTCGTGTATTGTCGAGATACTGCTTTGGTATCCTTGGAGAGCCTTAGTCTATAAGGAGCTGCTTCGACCACCCAGAGAATCCCGTGTTTTATTGAGATACTGCTTTGGTATCCTCGGAGAGCCTTAGTCTATAAGGTTTTGCTTCGACCACCCGAAGAATCTCGCGTTTTGTTGAGATACTTCTTTCGTATCCTTGGAGAACCTTAGTCTATAAGGTGTTGCTTCGACCACCCTAAGAATCTCGTGTTTTGTTGAGATAATGCTTTGGTATCCTCGGAGAGCTTTAGACTATAAGGTGCTGCTTCGACCACCCGAAGAATCTCGTGTTTTGTTTAGATACTGCTTTGGTATCCTTGGAGAGCCTTCTTCTATAAGGTGCTTCTTCGACCACCCAAAGAATCTCGTGTTTTGTTGAGATACTACTTTTGTATCCTGGGAGAGCCTTAGTCTATAAGGAGCTGCTTCGACCACCCAAAGAATCTCGTGTTTTATTGAGATACTGCTTTGGTATCCTCGGAGAGCCTTAGTCTATAAGGTGCTGCTTCGACCACCCATAGAATCTCGTTTATTGTCGAGATGCTGCTTTGGTATCCTCGGAGAGCCTTAGTCTATAAGGAGATGTTTCGACCACTCAAAGAATCTCGTGTTTTATTGAGATACTGCTTTGGTATCCTCGGAGAGCCTTAGTCTATAAGGTGCTGCTTCGACCACCCGAAGAATCTCTTTTTTTGTCGAGAAACTGCTTTGTTATCATAGGAGAGCCTTAGTCTATAAGGTACTGCTTCGACCACCCAAAGAATCTCGTGTTTTGTTGAGATACTGCTTTGGTATCTTCGAAGAGCCTTAGTCTATAAGGTGCTGCTTCGACCACCCGAAGAATCTCTCGTTTTGTTGAGATACTTCTTTGGTATCCTCGAAGAGCCTTAGTCTATAAAGTGCTGCTTCGACCACCCGAAGAATCTCATTTTTTGTTGAGAAACTGCTTTTTTATCATAGGAGAGCCTTAGTCAATAACGTGCTGCTTCGACCACCCAAAGAATCTCGTGTATTGTCGAGATACTGCTTTGGTATCCTTGGAGAGCCTTAGTCTATAAGGAGCTGCTTCGACCACCCAGAGAATCCCGTGTTTTATTGAGATACTGCTTTGGTATCCTCGGAGAGCCTTAGTCTATAAGGTTTTGCTTCGACCACCCGAAGAATCTCGCGTTTTGTTGAGATACTTCTTTCGTATCCTTGGAGAACCTTAGTCTATAAGGTGTTGCTTCGACCACCCTAAGAATCTCGTGTTTTGTTGAGATAATGCTTTGGTATCCTCGGAGAGCCTTAGCCTATAAGGTGCTGCTTCGACTACCCGAAGAATCTCTTTTTTTGTTGAGATTGTTTTGGTATCCTTGGAGAGCCTTAGTCTATAAGGTGCTGCTTCGACCACCCGAAGAATCTCTTGTTTTATTGAGATACTACTTTGGTGTCCTCGGGGAGCCTTATTCTATAAAGTGCTGCTTTGACCACCTGAAGAATCTCTTGTTTTGTTGAGATACTGCTTTGGTATCCTCGGAGAGCCTTAGTCTATAAGGTTTTGCTTCGACCACATGAAGAATCTCGTGTTTTGTTGAGATTATGCTTTGGTATCCTCGGAGAGCTTTAGACTATAAGGTGCTGCTTCGACCACCCGAAGAATCTCGTGTTTTGTTTAGATACTGCTTTGGTATCCTCGGAGAGCCTTCTTCTATAAGGTGCTGCTTTGACCACCCGAAGAATCTTGTGTTTTATTGAGATACTACATTGGTATCCTCAGAGAGCCTTAGTCTATAAGGAGCTGCTTTGACTACCCAATGAATCTCGTGTTTTATTGAGATACTGCTTTGGTATCCTTGGAGAGCTTTAGTCTATAAGGAGCAGCTACGACCACAAAAAGAATCTCGTGTTTTATTGAGATACTGCTTTGGTATCATCGGAGAGCCTTAGTCTATAAGATGCAGCTTCGACCACCCGAAGAACTCGTGTTTTATTGAGATATTGTTTTGGTATCCTCGGTGACCCTTAGTCTATAAGGTGCTTCTTCGACCACCCGAAGAATCTCGTGTTTTATTGAGATACTGCTTTGGTATCCTCGGGGAGCCTTATTCTATAAGGTGCTGCTTTGACCACCCGAAGAATCTCGTGTTTTGTTGAGATACTGCTTTGGTATCCTCGGAGAGCCTTAGTCTATAAGGTGTTGCTTCGACCACCTAAAGAATCTCGTGTTTTGTTGAGATTATGCTTTGGTATCCTCGGAGAGCTTTAGACTATAAGGTGCTGCTTCGACCACCCGAAGAATCTCGTGTTTTGTTTAGATACTGCTTTGGTATCCTTGGAGAGCCTTCTTCTATAAGGTGCTTCTTCGACCACCCAAAGAATCTCGTGTTTTGTTGAGATACTACTTTTGTATCCTGGGAGAGCCTTAGTCTATAAGGAGCTGCTTCGACCACCCAAAGAATCTCGTGTTTTATTGAGATACTGCTTTGGTATCCTCGGAGAGCCTTAGTCTATAAGGTGCTGCTTCGACCACCCATAGAATCTCGTTTATTGTCGAGATGCTGCTTTGGTATCCTCGGAGAGCCTTAGTCTATAAGGAGATGTTTCGACCACTCAAAGAATCTCGTGTTTTATTGAGATACTGCTTTGGTATCCTCGGAGAGCCTTAGTCTATAAGGTTTTGCTTCGACCACCCGAAGAATCTCCCGTTTTGTTGAGATACTTCTTTGGTATCCTCGGAGAGCCTAAGTTTATAAAGTGCTGCTACGACCACCCGAAGAATCTCGCATTTAGTTGAGATACTTCTTTCGTATCCTTAGAGAACCTTAGTCTATAAGGTGCTGCTTCGACCACCCTAAGAATCTCGTGTTTTGTTGAGATACTGCTTTGGTATCCTCGGAGAGCCTTAGCCTATAAGGTGCTGCTTCGACTACCCGAAGAATCCCGTTTTTTGTTGAGATTGTTTTGGTATCCTCGGAGAGCCTTAGTCTAAAAGGTGGAGCTTCGACCACCCGAAGAATCTCGTGTTTTATTGAGATATTATTTTGGTATCCTCGGTGACCCTTTGTCTATAAGGTTCTGCTTCGACCACCCGAAGAATCTTGTGTTTTATTGAGATACTGCTTTGGTATCCTCGGGGAGCCTTATTCTATAAAGTGCTGCTTTGACCATCCGAAGAATCTCGTGTTTTGTTGAGATACTGCTTTGGTATCCTCGGAGAGCCTTAGTCTATAAGGTTTTGCTTCGACCACCTGAATAATCTCGTGTTTTGTTGAGATTATGCTTTAGTATCCTCAGAGAGCTTTAGACTATAAGGTGCTGCTTCGACCACCCGAAGAATCTCATTTTTTGTTGAGAAACTGCATTGTTATCATAGGAGAGCCTTAGTCTATATGGTGTTACTTCGACCACCCGAAGAATCTCTCGTTTTGTTGAGATACTTCTTTGGTGTCCTCGAAGAGCCGTAGTCTATAAAGTAATACTTCTACCACCCGAAGAATCTCGAATTTTTTGGAGATACTTTTTTGTTATCCTCGGAGAACCTTAGTCTATAAGGTGCTGCTTCGACCACCCGAAGAATCTCTCGTTTTGTTGAGATACTTCTTTGGTATCCTCGAAGAGCCTTAGTCTATAAAGTGCTGCTTCGACCACCCGAAGAATCTCATTTTTTGTTGAGAAACTGCTTTTTTATCATAGGAGAGCCTTAGTCAATAACGTGCTGCTTCGACCACCCAAAGAATCTCGTGTATTGTCGAGATACTGCTTTGGTATCCTTGGAGAGCCTTAGTCTATAAGGAGCTGCTTCGACCACCCAGAGAATCCCGTGTTTTATTGAGATACTGCTTTGGTATCCTCGGAGAGCCTTAGTTTATAAGGTTTTGCTTCGACCACCCGAAGAATCTCGCGTTTTGTTGAGATACTTCTTTCGTATCCTTGGAGAACCTTAGTCTATAAGGTGCTGCTTCGACCACCCTAAGAATCTCGTGTTTTGTTGAGATACTGCTTTGGTATCCTCGGAGAGCCTTAGCCTATAAGGTGCTGCTTCGACTACCCGAAGAATCTCTTTTTTTGTTGAGATTGTTTTGGTATCCTTGGAGAGCCTTAGTCTAAAAGGTGCAGCTTCGACCACTCGAAGAGTCTCATGTTTTATTGAGATATTGTTTTGGTATCCTCGGTGACCCTTAGTCTATAAGGTGCTGCTTCGACCACCCGAAGAATCTCGTGTTTTATTGAGATACTACTTTGGTGTCCTCGGGGAGCCTTATTCTATAAAGTGCTGCTTTGACCACCCGAAGAATCTCTTGTTTTGTTGAGATACTGCTTTGGTATCCTCGGAGAGCCTTAGTCTATAAGGTTTTGCTTCGACCACCTGAAGAATCTCGTGTTTTGTTGAGATTATGCTTTGGTATCCTCGGAGAGCTTTAGACTATAAGGTGCTGCTTCGACCACCCGAAGAATCTCGTGTTTTGTTTAGATACTGCTTTGGTATCCTCGGAGAGCCTTCTTCTATAAGGTGCTGCTTTGACCACCCGAAGAATCTCGTGTTTTATTGAGATACTACTTTGGTATCCTCAGAGAGCCTTAGTCTATAAGGAGCTGCTTCGACTACCCAATGAATCTCGTGTTTTATTGAGATACTGCTTTGGTATCCTTGGAGAGCTTTAGTCTATAAGGAGCAGCTACGACCACAAAAAGAATCTCGTGTTTTATTGAGATACTGCTTTGGTATCCTCGGAGAGCCTTAGTCTATAAGATGCAGCTTCGACCACCCGAAGAACTCGTGTTTTATTGAGATATTGTTTTGGTATCCTCGGTGACCCTTAGTCTATAAGGTGCTTCTTCGACCACCCGAAGAATCTCGTGTTTTATTGAGATACTGCTTTGGTATCCTCGGGGAGCCATATTCTATAAGGTGCTGCTTTGACCACCCGAAGAATCTCGTGTTTTGTTGAGATACTGCTTTGGTATCCTCGGAGAGCCTTAGTCTATAAGGTGTTGCTTCGACCACCTAAAGAATCTTGTGTTTTGTTGAGATTATGCTTTGGTATCCTCGGAGAGCTTTAGACTATAAGGTGCTGCTTCGACCACCCGAAGAATCTCGTGTTTTGTTTAGATACTGCTTTGGTATCCTTGGAGAGCCTTCTTCTATAAGGTGCTTCTTCGACCACCCAAAGAATCTCGTGTTTTGTTGAGATACTACTTTTGTATCCTGGGAGAGCCTTAGTCTATAAGGAGCTGCTTCGACCACCCAAAGAATCTCGTGTTTTATTGAGATACTGCTTTGGTATCCTCGGAGAGCCTTAGTCTATAAGGTGCTGCTTCGACCACCCATAGAATCTCGTTTATTGTCGAGATGCTGCTTTGGTATCCTCGGAGAGCCTTAGTCTATAAGGAGATATTTCGACCACTCAAAGAATCTCGTGTTTTATTGAGATACTGCTTTGGTATCCTCGGAGAGCCTTAGTCTATAAGGTTTTGCTTCGACCACCCGAAGAATCTCGCGTTTTGTTGAGATACTTCTTTGGTATCCTCGGAGAGCCTAAGTTTATAAAGTGCTGCTACGACCACCCGAAGAATCTCGCATTTAGTTGAGATACTTCTTTCGTATCCTTAGAGAACCTTAGTCTATAAGGTGCTGCTTCGAACACCCTAAGAATCTCGTGTTTTGTTGAGATACTGCTTTGGTATCCTCGGAGAGCCTTAGCCTATAAGGTGCTGCTTCGACTACCCGAAGAATCCCGTTTTTTGTTGAGATTGTTTTGGTATCCTCGGAGAGCCTTAGTCTAAAAGGTGGAGCTTCGACCACCCGAAGAATCTCGTGTTTTATTGAGATATTATTTTGGTATCCTCGGTGACCCTTTGTCTATAAGGTGCTGCTTCGACCACCCGAAGAATCTTGTGTTTTATTGAGATACTGCTTTGGTATCCTCGGGGAGCCTTATTCTATAAAGTGCTGCTTTGACCATCCGAAGAATCTCGTGTTTTGTTGAGATACTGCTTTGGTATCCTCGGAGAGCCTTAGTCTATAAGGTTTTGCTTCGACCACCTGAATAATCTCGTGTTTTGTTGAGATTATGCTTTGGTATCCTCAGAGAGCTTTAGACTATAAGGTGCTGCTTCGACCACCCGAAGAATCTCATTTTTTGTTGAGAAACTGCATTGTTATCATAGGAGAGCCTTAGTCTATATGGTGTTACTTCAACCACCCGAAGAATCTCTCGTTTTGTTGAGATACTTCTTTGGTGTCCTCGAAGAGCCGTAGTCTATAAAGTAATACTTCTACCACCCGAAGAATCTCGAATTTTTTGGAGATACTTCTTTGGTATCCTCGGAGAGCCTTAGTCTATAAGGTGCTGCTTCGACCACCCGAAGAATCTCTCGTTTTGTTGAGATACTTCTTTGGTATCCTCGAAGAGCCTTAGTCTATAAAGTGCTGCTTCGACCACCCGAAGAATCTCATTTTTTGTTGAGAAACTGCTTTTTTATCATAGGAGAGCCTTAGTCAATAACGTGCTGCTTCGACCACCCAAAGAATCTCGTGTATTGTCGAGATACTGCTTTGGTATCCTTGGAGAGCCTTAGTCTATAAGGAGCTGCTTCGACCACCCAGAGAATCCCGTGTTTTATTGAGATACTGCTTTGGTATCCTCGGAGAGCCTTAGTCTATAAGGTTTTGCTTCGACCACCCGAAGAATCTCGCGTTTTGTTGAGATACTTCTTTCGTATCCTTGGAGAACCTTAGTCTATAAGGTGCTGCTTCGACCACCCTAAGAATCTCGTGTTTTGTTGAGATACTGCTTTGGTATCCTCGGAGAGCCTTAGCCTATAAGGTGCTGCTTCGACTACCCGAAGAATCTCTTTTTTTGTTGAGATTGTTTTGGTATCCTTGGAGAGCCTTAGTCTAAAAGGTGCAGCTTCGACCACTCGAAGAATCTCATGTTTTATTGAGATATTATTTTGGTATCCTCGGTGACCCTTAGTCTATAAGGTGCTTCTTCGACCACCCGAAGAATCTCGTGTTTTATTGAGATACTACTTTGGTGTCCTCGGGGAGCCTTATTCTATAAAGTGCTGCTTTGACCACCCGAAGAATCTCTTGTTTTGTTGAGATACTGCTTTGGTATCCTCGGAGAGCCTTAGTCTATAAGGTTTTGCTTCGACCACCTGAAGAATCTCGTGTTTTGTTGAGATTATGCTTTGGTATCCTCGGAGAGCTTTAGACTATAAGGTGCTGCTTCGACCACCCGAAGAATCTCGTGTTTTGTTTAGATACTGCTTTGGTATCCTCGGAGAGCCTTCTTCTATAAGGTGCTGCTTTGACCACCCGAAGAATCTCGTGTTTTATTGAGATACTACTTTGGTATCCTCAGAGAGCCTTAGTCTATAAGGAGCTGCTTCGACTACCCAATGAATCTCGTGTTTTATTGAGATACTGCTTTGGTATCGTTGGAGAGCTTTAGTCTATAAGGAGCAGCTACGACCACAAAAAGAATCTCGTGTTTTATTGAGATACTGCTTTGGTATCCTCGGAGAGCCTTAGTCTATAAGATGCAGCTTCGACCACCCGAAGAACTCGTGTTTTATTGAGATATTGTTTTGGTATCCTCGGTGACCCTTAGTCTATAAGGTGCTTCTTCGACCACCCGAAGAATCTCGTGTTTTATTGAGATACTGCTTTGGTATCCTCGGGGAGCCTTATTCTATAAGGTGCTGCTTTGACCACCCGAAGAATCTCGTGTTTTGTTGAGATACTGCTTTGGTATCCTCGGAGAGCCTTAGTCTATAAGGTGTTGCTTCGACCACATAAAGAATCTCGTGTTTTGTTGAGATTATGCTTTGGTATCCTCGGAGAGCTTTAGACTATAAGGTGCTGCTTCGACCACCCGAAGAATCTCGTGTTTTGTTTAGATACTGCTTTGGTATCCTTGGAGAGCCTTCTTCTATAAGGTGCTTCTTCGACCACCCAAAGAATCTCGTGTTTTGTTGAGATACTACTTTTGTATCCTGGGAGAGCCTTAGTCTATAAGGAGCTGCTTCGACCACCCAAAGAATCTCGTGTTTTATTGAGATACTGCTTTGGTATCCTCGGAGAGCCTTAGTCTATAAGGTGCTGCTTCGACCACCCATAGAATCTCGTTTATTGTCGAGATGCTGCTTTGGTATCCTCGGAGAGCCTTAGTCTATAAGGAGATGTTTCGACCACTCAAAGAATCTCGTGTTTTATTGAGATACTGCTTTGGTATCCTCGGAGAGCCTTAGTCTATAAGGTTTTGCTTCGACCACCCGAAGAATCTCGCGTTTTGTTGAGATACTTCTTTGGTATCCTCGGAGAGCCTAAGTTTATAAAGTGCTGCTACGACCACCCGAAGAATCTCGCATTTAGTTGAGATACTTCTTTCGTATCCTTAGAGAACCTTAGTGTATAAGGTGCTGCTTCGACCACCCTAAGAATCTCGTGTTTTGTTGAGATACTGCTTTGGTATCCTCGGAGAGCCTTAGCCTATAAGGTGCTGCTTCGACTACCCGAAGAATCCCGTTTTTTGTTGAGATTGTTTTGGTATCCTCAGAGAGCCTTAGTCTAAAAGGTGGAGCTTCGACCACCCGAAGAATCTCGTGTTTTATTGAGATATTATTTTGGTATCCTCGGTGACCCTTTGTCTATAAGGTGCTGCTTCGACCACCCGAAGAATCTTGTGTTTTATTGAGATACTGCTTTGGTATCCTCGGGGAGCCTTATTCTATAAAGTGCTGCTTTGACCATCCGAAGAATCTCGTGTTTTGTTGAGATACTGCTTTGGTATCCTCGGAGAGCCTTAGTCTATAAGGTTTTGCTTCGACCACCTGAATAATCTCGTGTTTTGTTGAGATTATGCTTTGGTATCCTCAGAGAGCTTTAGACTATAAGGTGCTGCTTCGACCACCCGAAGAATCTCATTTTTTGTTGAGAAACTGCATTGTTATCATAGGAGAGCCTTAGTCTATATGGTGTTACTTCGACCACCCGAAGAATCTCTCGTTTTGTTGAGATACTTCTTTGGTGTCCTCGAAGAGCCGTAGTCTATAAAGTAATACTTCTACCACCCGAAGAATCTCGAATTTTTTGGAGATACTTCTTTGGTATCCTCGGAGAGCCTTAGTCTATAAGGTGCTGCTTCGACCACCCGAAGAATCTCTCGTTTTGTTGAGATACTTCTTTGGTATCCTCGAAGAGCCTTAGTCTATAAAGTGCTGCTTCGACCACCCGAAGAATCTCATTTTTTGTTGAGAAACTGCTTTTTTATCATAGGAGAGCCTTAGTAAATAACGTGCTGCTTCGACCACCCAAAGAATCTCGTGTATTGTCGAGATACTGCTTTGGTATCCTTGGAGAGCCTTAGTCTATAAGGAGCTGCTTCGACCACCCAGAGAATCCCGTGTTTTATTGAGATACTGCTTTGGTATCCTCGGAGAGCCTTAGTCTATAAGGTTTTGCTTCGACCACCCGAAGAATCTCGCGTTTTGTTGAGATACTTCTTTCGTATCCTTGGAGAACCTTAGTCTATAAGGTACTGCTTCGACCACCCTAAGAATCTCGTGTTTTGTTGAGATACTGCTTTGGTATCCTCGGAGAGCCTTAGCCTATAAGGTGCTGCTTCGACTACCCGAAGAATCTCTTTTTTTGTTAAGATTGTTTTGGTATCCTTGGAGAGCCTTAGTCTAAAAGGTGCAGCTTCGACCACTCGAAGAATCTCATGTTTTATTGAGATATTGTTTTGGTATCCTCGGTGACCCTTAGTCTATAAGGTGCTGCTTCGACCACCCGAAGAATCTCGTGTTTTATTGAGATACTACTTTGGTGTCCTCGGGGAGCCTTATTCTATAAAGTGCTGCTTTGACCACCCGAAGAATCTCTTGTTTTGTTGAGATACTGCTTTGGTATCCTCGGAGAGCCTTAGTCTATAAGGTTTTGCTTCACCACCTGAAGAATCTCGTGTTTTGTTGAGATTATGCTTTGGTATCCTCGGAGAGCTTTAGACTATAAGGTGCTGCTTCGACCACCCGAAGAATCTCGTGTTTTGTTTAGATACTGCTTTGGTATCCTCGGAGAGCCTTCTTCTATAAGGTGCTGCTTTGACCACCCGAAGAATCTCGTTTTTTATTGAGATACTACTTTGGTATCCTCAGAGAGCCTTAGTCTATAAGGAGCTGCTTCGACTACCCAATGAATCTCGTGTTTTATTGAGATACTGCTTTGGTATCCTTGGAGAGCTTTAGTCTATAAGGAGCAGCTACGACCACAAAAAGAATCTCGTGTTTTATTGAGATACTGCTTTGGTATCCTCAGAGAGCCTTAGTCTATAAGATGCAGCTTCGACCACCAGAAGAACTCGTGTTTTATTGAGATATTGTTTTGGTATCCTCGGTGACCCTTAGTCTATAAGGTGCTTCTTCGACCACCCGAAGAATCTCGTGTTTTATTGAGATACTGCTTTGGTATCCTCGGGGAGCCTTATTCTATAAGGTGCTGCTTTGACCACCCGAAGAATCTCGTGTTTTGTTGAGATACTGCTTTGGTATCCTCGGAGAGCCTTAGTCTATAAGGTGTTACTTCGACCACCTAAAGAATCTCGTGTTTTGTTGAGATTATGCTTTGGTATCCTCGGAGAGCTTTAGACTATAAGGTGCTGCTTCGACCACCCGAAGAATCTCGTGTTTTGTTTAGATACTGCTTTGGTATCCTTGGAGAGCCTTCTTCTATAAGGTGCTTCTTCGACCACCCAAAGAATCTCGTGTTTTGTTGAGATACTACTTTTGTATCCTGGGAGAGCCTTAGTCTATAAGGAGCTGCTTCGACCACCCAAAGAATCTCGTGTTTTATTGAGATACTGCTTTGGTATCCTCGGAGAGCCTTAGTCTATAAGGTGCTGCTTCGACCACCCATAGAATCTCGTTTATTGTCGAGATGCTGCTTTGGTATCCTCGGAGAGCCTTAGTCTATAAGGAGATGTTTCGACCACTCAAAGAATCTCGTGTTTTATTGAGATACTGCTTTGGTATCCTCGGAGAGCCTTAGTCTTTAAGGTTTTGCTTCGACCACCCGAAGAATCTCGCGTTTTGTTGAGATACTTCTTTGGTATCCTCGGAGAGCCTAAGTTTATAAAGTGCTGCTACGAACACCCGAAGAATCTCGCATTTAGTTGAGATACTTCTTTCGTATCCTTAGAGAACCTTAGTGTATAAGGTGCTGCTTCGACCACCCTAAGAATCTCGTGTTTTGTTAAGATACTGCTTTGGTATCCTCGGAGAGCCTTAGCCTATAAGGTGCTGCTTCGACTACCCGAAGAATCCCGTTTTTTGTTGAGATTGTTTTGGTATCCTCGGAGAGCCTTAGTCTAAAAGGTGGAGCTTCGACCACCCGAAGAATCTCGTGTTTTATTGAGATATTATTTTGGTATCCTCGGTTACCCTTTGTCTATAAGGTGCTGCTTCGACCACCCGAAGAATCTTGTGTTTTATTGAGATACTGCTTTGGTATCCTCGGGGAGCCTTATTCTATAAAGTGCTGCTTTGACCATCCGAAGAATCTCGTGTTTTGTTGAGATACTGCTTTGGTATCCTCGGAGAGCCTTAGTCTATAAGGTTTTGCTTCGACCACCTGAATAATCTCGTGTTTTGTTGAGATTATGCTTTGGTATCCTCAGAGAGCTTTAGACTATAAGGTGCTGCTTCGACCACCCGAAGAATCTCATTTTTTGTTGAGAAACTGCATTGTTATCATAGGAGAGCCTTAGTCCATATGGTGTTACTTCGACCACCCGAAGAATCTCTCGTTTTGTTGAGATACTTCTTTGGTGTCCTCGAAGAGCCGTAGTCTATAAAGTAATACTTCTACCACCCGAAGAATCTCGAATTTTTTGTAGATACTTCTTTGGTATCCTCGGAGAGCCTTAGTCTATAAGGTGCTGCTTCGACCACCCGAAGAATCTCGTTTTTTGTCGAGAAACTGCTTTGTTATCATAGGAGAGCCTTAGTCTATAAGGTACTGCTTCGACCACCCAAAGAATCTCGTGTTTTGTTGAGATACTGCTTTGGTATCCTCGGAGAGCCTTAGTCTATAAGGTGCTGCTTCGACCACCCGAAGAATCTCTCGTTTTGTTGAGATACTTCTTTGGTATCCTCGAAGAGCCTTAGTCTATAAAGTGCTGCTTCGACCAACCGAAGAATCTCGAATTTTGTGGAGATACTTCTTTGGTATCCTCGGAGAGCCTTAGTCTATAAGGTGCTGCTTCGACCACCCGAAGAATCTCGTTTTTTGTTGAGAAACTACTTTTTTATCATAGGAGAGCCTTAGTCTATAACGGGCTGCTTCGACCACCCAAAGAATCTCGTGTATTGTCGAGATACTGCTTTGGTATCCTTGGAGAGCCTTAGTCTATAAGGAGCTGCTTCGACCACCCAGAGAATCCCGTGTTTTATTGAGATACTGCTTTGGTATCCTCGGAGAGCCTTAGTCTATAAGGTTTTGCTTCGACCACCCGAAGAATCTCGCGGTTTGTTGAGATACTTCTTTGGTATCCTCGGAGAGCCAAAGTTTATAAAGTGCTACTTCGACCACCCGAAGAATCTCGCATTTAGTTGAGATACTTCTTTCGTATCCTTGGAGAACCGTAGTCTATAAGGTGCTGCTTCGACCACCCTAAGAATCTCGTGTTTTGTTGAGATACTGCTTTGGTATCCTCGGAGAGCCTTAGCCTATAAGGTGCTGCTTCGACTACCCGAAGAATCTCTTTTTTTGTTGAGATTGTTTTGGTATTTTTGGAGAGCCTTAGTCTAAAAGGTGCAGCTTCGACCACTCGAAGAATCTCATGTTTTATTGAGATATTGTTTTGGTATCCTCGGTGACCCTTAGTCTATAAGGTGCTGCTTCGACCACCCGAAGAATCTCGTGTTTTATTGAGATACTACTTTGGTGTCCTCGGGGAGCCTTATTCTATAAAGTGCTGCTTTGACCACCCGAAGAATCTCTTGTTTTGTTGAGATACTGCTTTGGTATCCTCGGAGAGCCTTAGTCTATAAGGTTTTGCTTCGACCACCTGAAGAATCTCGTGTTTTGTTGAGATTATGCTTTGGTATCCTCGGAGAGCTTTAGACTATAAGGTGCTGCTTCGACCACCCGAAGAATCTCGTGTTTTGTTTAGATACTGCTTTCGTATCCTCGGAGAGCCTTCTTCTATAAGGTGCTGCTTTGACCACCCGAAGAATCTCGTGTTTTATTGAGATACTACTTTGGTATCCTCAGAGAGCCTTAGTCTATAAGGAGCTGCTTCGACTACCCAATGAATCTCGTGTTTTATTGAGATACTGCTTTGGTATCCTTGGAGAGCTTTAGTCTATAAGGAGCAGCTACGACCACAAAAAGAATCTCGTGTTTTATTGAGATACTGCTTTGGTATCCTCGGAGAGCCTTAGTCTATAAGATGCAGCTTCGACCACCCGAAGAATCTCGTGTTTTATTGAGATATTGTTTTGGTACCCTCGGTGACCCTTAGTCTATAAGGTGCTTCTTCGACCACCCGAAGAATCTCGTGTTTTATTGAGATACTGCTTTGGTATCCTCGGGGAGCCTTATTCTATAATGTGCTGCTTTGACCACCCGAAGTATCTCGTGTTTTGTTGAGATACTGCTTTGGTATCCTCGGAGAGCCTTAGTCTATAAGGTGTTGCTTCGACCACCTAAAGAATCTCGTGTTTTGTTGAGATTATGCTTTGGTATCCTCGGAGAGCTTTAGACTATAAGGTGCTGCTTCGACCACCCGAATAATCTCGTGTTTTGTTTAGATACTGCTTTGGTATCCTTGGAGAGCCTTCTTCTATAAGGTGCTTCTTCGACCACCCAAAGAATCTCGTGTTTTGTTGAGATACTACTTTTGTATCCTGGGAGAGCCTTAGTCTATAAGGAGCTGCTTCGACCACCCAAAGAATCTCGTGTTTTATTGAGATACTGCTTTGGTATCCTCGGAGAGCCTTAGTCTATAAGGTGCTGCTTCGACCACCCATAGAATCTCGTTTATTGCCGAGATGCTGCTTTGGTATCCTCGGAGAGCCTTAGTCTATAAGGAGATGTTTCGACCACTCAAAGAATCTCGTGTTTTATTGAGATACTGCTTTGGTATCCTCGGAGAGCCTTATTCTATAAGGTGCTGCTTTGACCACCCGAAGTATCTCGTGTTTTGTTGAGATACTGCTTTGGTATCCTCGGAGAGCCTTAGTCTATAAGGTGTTGCTTCGACCACCTAAAGAATCTCGTGTTTTGTTGAGATTATACTTTGGTATCCTCGAAGAGCTTTAGACTATAAGGTGCTGCTTCGACCACCCGAAGAATCTCGTGTTTTGTTTAGATACTGCTTTGGTATCCTTGGAGAGCCTTCTTCTATAAGGTGCTTCTTCGACCACCCAAAGAATCTCGTGTTTTGTTGAGATACTACGTTTGTATCTGGGAGAGCCTTAGTCTATAAGGAGCTGCTTCGACCACCCAAAGAATCTCGTGTTTTATTGAGATACTGCTTTGGTATCCTCGGAGAGCCTTATTCTATAAGGTGCTGCTTTGACCACCCGAAGTATCTCGTGTTTTGTTGAGATACTGCTTTGGTATCCTCGGAGAGCCTTAGTCTATAAGGTGTTGCTTCGACCACCTAAAGAATCTCGTGTTTTGTTGAGATTATGCTTTGGTATCCTCGGAGAGCTTTAGACTATAAGGTGCTGCTTCGACCACCCGAATAATCTCGTGTTTTGTTTAGATACTGCTTTGGTATCCTTGGAGAGCCTTCTTCTATAAGGTGCTTCTTCGACCACCCAAAGAATCTCGTGTTTTGTTGAGATACTACTTTTGTATCCTGGGAGAGCCTTAGTCTATAAGGAGCTGCTTCGACCACCCAAAGAATCTCGTGTTTTATTGAGATACTGCTTTGGTATCCTCGGAGAGCCTTAGTCTATAAGGTGCTGCTTCGACCACCCATAGAATCTCGTTTATTGCCGAGATGCTGCTTTGGTATCCTCGGAGAGCCTTAGTCTATAAGGAGATGTTTCGACCACTCAAAGAATCTCGTGTTTTATTGAGATACTGCTTTGGTATCCTCGGAGAGCCTTATTCTATAAGGTGCTGCTTTGACCACCCGAAGTATCTCGTGTTTTGTTGAGATACTGCTTTGGTATCCTCGGAGAGCCTTAGTCTATAAGGTGTTGCTTCGACCACCTAAAGAATCTCGTGTTTTGTTGAGATTATACTTTGGTATCCTCGAAGAGCTTTAGACTATAAGGTGCTGCTTCGACCACCCGAAGAATCTCGTGTTTTGTTTAGATACTGCTTTGGTATCCTTGGAGAGCCTTCTTCTATAAGGTGCTTCTTCGACCACCCAAAGAATCTCGTGTTTTGTTGAGATACTACGTTTGTATCCTGGGAGAGCCTTAGTCTATAAGGAGCTGCTTCGACCACCCAAAGAATCTCGTGTTTTATTGAGATACTGCTTTGGTATCCTCGGAGAGCCTTAGTCTATAAGGTGCTGCTTCGACCACCCATAGAATCTCGTTTATTGTCGAGATGCTGCTTTGGTATCCTCGGAGAGCCTTAGTCTATAAGGAGATGTTTCGACCACTCAAAGAATCTCGTGTTTTATTGAGATACTGCTTTGGTATCCTCGGAGAGCCTTAGTCTATAAGGTTTTGCTTCGACCACCCGAAGAATCTCGCGTTTTGTTGAGATACTTCTTTGGTATCCTCGGAGAGCCTAAGTTTATAAAGTGCTGCTACGACCACCCGAAGAATCTCGCATTTAGTTGAGATACTTCTTTCGTATCCTTAGAGAACCTTAGTCTATAAGGTGCTGCTTCGACCACCCTAAGAATCTCGTGTTTTGTTGAGATACTGCTTTGGTACCCTCGGAGAGCCTTAGCCTATAAGGTGCTGCTTCGACTACCCGAAGAATCCCGTTTTTTGTTGAGATTGTTTTGGTATCCTCGGAGAGCCTTAGTCTAAAAGGTGGAGCTTCGACCACCCGAAGAATCTCGTGTTTTATTGAGATATTGTTTTGGTATCCTCGGTGACCCTTATTCTATAAGGTGCTGCTTCGACCACCCGAGGAATCTCGTGTTTTATTGAGATACTGCTTTGGTATCCTCGGGGAGCCTTATTCTATAAGGTGCTACTTTGACCACCCGAAGAATCTCGTGTTTTGTTGAGATACTGCTTTGGTATCCTCAGAGAGCCTTAGTCTATAAGGTTCTGCTTCGACCACCTAAAGAATCTTGTGTTTTGTTGAGATACTGCTTTGGTATCCTCGGAGAGCCTTAGTCTATAAGGAGCTACTTCGACCATAAAAAGAATCTCGTGTTTTATTTAGATACGGCTTTGGTATCCTCGGAGAGCCTTAGTCTATAAGGTGTTGCTTTGACCACCCGAAGAATCTCGTGTTTTGTTGAGATACTTCTTTGGTATCCTCAGAGAGCCTTAGTCTATAAGGTTATGCTTCGACTACCCAAAGAATCTCGTGTTTTGTTGAGATACTGCTTTGGTATCCTCGGAGAGCTTTAGTCTATAAGGAGCAGCTTCGACCACAAAAAGAATCTCGTGTTTTATTGAGATACTGCTTTGGTATCCTCGGAGAGCCTTAGTCTATAAGATGCAGCTTAAACCACCCGAAGAATCTCGTGTTTTATTGAGATATTGTTTTGGGATCCTCGGTGACCCTTAGTCTATAAGGTGCTGCTTCGACCACCCGAAGAATCTCGTGTTTTACTGAGATACTACTTTGGTATCCTCGGGGAGTCTTATTCTATAAGGTGCTGTTTTGACCCCCCGAAGAATCTCGTGTTTTGTTGAGATACTGCTTTGGTATCCTCGGAGAGCCTTAGTCTATAAGGTGTTGCTTCGACCACCTGAAGAATCTCGTGTTTTGTTGAGATTATGCTTTGGTATCCTCGGAGAGCTTTAGACTATAAGGTGCTGCTTCGACCACCCGAAGAATCTCGTGTTTTGTTTAGATACTGCTTTGGTATCCTCAGAGAGCCTTCTTCTATAAGGTACTACTTCGACCACCCAAAGAATCTCGTGTTTTGTTGAGATACTACTTTTGTATCCTCGGAGAGCCTTAGTCTATAAGGAGCTACTTCGACCAACCAAAGAATCTTGTGTTTTATTGAGATACTGATTTGGTCTTATCGGAGAGCCTTAGTATATAAGGTGCTGCTACGACCACCCAAAGAATCTCGTGTATTGTCGAGATGCTGCTTTGGTATCCTCGGAGAGCCTTAGTCTATAAGGAGCTGCATCGACCACTCAAAGAATCTCGTGTTTTATTGAGATACTGCTTTGGTATCCTCGGAGAGCCTTAGTCTATAAGGTGCTGCTTCGACCACCCAAAGAATCTCGTTTATTGTCGAGATGCTGCTTTGGTATCCTCGGAGAGCCTTAGTCTATAAGGAGATGCTTCGACCACTCAAAGAATCTCGTATTTTATTGAGATACTGCTTTGGTATCCTCGGAGAGCCTTAGTCTATAAGGTTTTGCTTCGACCACCCGAAGAATCTCGCGTTTTGTTGAGATAATTCTTTGGTATCCTCGGAGAGCCTAAGTTTATAAAGTGCTGCTACGACCACCCGAAGAATCTCGCATTTAGTTGAGATACTTCTTTCGTATCCTTAGAGAACCTTAGTCTATAAGGTGCTGCTTCGACCACCCTAAGAATCTCGTGTTTTGTTGAGATACTGCTTTGGTATCCTCGGAGAGCCTTAGCCTATAAGGTGCTGCTTCGACTACCCGAAGAATCCCGTTTTTTGTTGAGATTGTTTTGGTATCCTCAGAGAGCCTTAGTCTAAAAGGTGGAGCTTCGACCACCCGAAGAATCTCGTGTTTTATTGAGATATTGTTTTGGCATCCTCGGTGACCCTTATTCTATAAGGTGCTGCTTCGACCACCCGAAGAATCTCGTGTTTTATTGAGATACTGCTTTGGTATCCTCGGGGAGCCTTATTCTATAAGGTGCTACTTTGACCACCCGAAGAATCTCGTGTTTTGTTGAGATACTGCTTTGGTATCCTTAGAGAGCCTTAGTCTATAAGGTTCTGCGTCGACCACCTAAAGAATCTCGTGTTTTATTGAGATATTGCTTTGGTATCCTCGGAGAGACTTAGTCTATAAGGAGCTACTTCGACCATAAAAAGAATCTCGTGTTTTATTTAGATACGGCTTTGGTATCCTCGGAGAGCCTTAGTCTATAAGGTGCTTCTTTGACCACCCGAAGAATCTCGTGTTTTGTTGAGATACTGCTTTGGTATCCTCAGAGAGCCTTAGTCTATAAGGTTCTGCTTCGACTACCCAAAGAATCTCGTGTTTTGTTGAGATACTGCTTTGGTATCCTCAGAGAGCTTTAGTCTATAAGGAGCAGCTTCGACCACAAAAAGAATCTCGTGTTTTATTGAGATACTGCTTTGGTATCCTCGGAGAGCCTTAGTTTATAAGATGCAGCTTCGACCACCCGAAGAATCTCGTGTTTTATTGAGATATTGTTTTGGTATCCTCGGTGACCCTTAGTCTATAAGGTGCTGCTTCAACCACCCGAAGAATCTCGTGTTTTATTGAGATACTACTTTGGTATCCTCGGGGAGCCTTATTCTATAAGGTGCTGCTTTGACCCCCCGAAGAATCTCGTGTTTTGTTGAGATACTGCTTTGGTATCCTCGGAGAGCCTTAGTCTTTAAGGTGTTGCTTCGACAACCTGAAGAATCTCGTGTTTTGTTGAGATTATGCTTTGGTATCCTCGGAGAGCCTTAGTCTATAAGGTGCTTCTTTGACCACCCGAAGAATCTCGTGTTTTGTTGAGATACTGCTTTGGTATCCTCAGAGAGCCTTAGTCTATAAGGTTCTGCTTCGACTACCCAAAGAATCTCGTGTTTTGTTGAGATACTGCTTTGGTATCCTCAGAGAGCTTTAGTCTATAAGGAGCAGCTTCGACCACAAAAAGAATCTCGTGTTTTATTGAGATACTGCTTTGGTATCCTCGGAGAGCCTTAGTTTATAAGATGCAGCTTCGACCACCCGAAGAATCTCGTGTTTTATTGAGATATTGTTTTGGTATCCTCGGTGACCCTTAGTCTATAAGGTGCTGCTTCAACCACCCGAAGAATCTCGTGTTTTATTGAGATACTACTTTGGTATCCTCGGGGAGCCTTATTCTATAAGGTGCTGCTTTGACCCCCCGAAGAATCTCGTGTTTTGTTGAGATACTGCTTTGGTATCCTCGGAGAGCCTTAGTCTTTAAGGTGTTGCTTCGACCACCTGAAGAATCTCGTGTTTTGTTGAGATTATGCTTTGGTATCCTCGGAGAGCTTTAGACTATAAGGTGCTGCTTCGACCACCCGAAGAATCTCGTGTTTTGTTTAGATACTGCTTTGGTATCCTCAGAGAGCCTTCTTCTATAAGGTACTGCTTCGACCACCCAAAGAATCTTGTGTTTTGTTGAGATACTACTTTTGTATCCTCGGAGAGCCTTAGTCTATAAGGAGCTACTTCGACCACCCAAAGAATCTTGTGTTTTATTGAGATACTGATTTGGTCTCATCGGAGAGCCTTAGTCTATAAGGTGCTGCTTCGACCACCCAAAGAATCTCGTGTATTGTCGAGATGCTGCTTTGGTATCCTCGGAGAGCCTTAGTCTATAAGGAGCTGCATCGACCACTCAAAGAATCTCGTGTTTTATTGAGATACTGCTTTGGTATCCTCGGAGAGCCTTAGTCTATAAGGTTTTGCTTCGACCACCCGAAGAATCTCGCGTTTTGTTGAGATACTTCTTTGGTATCCTCGGAGAGCCTATGTTTATAAAGTGCTGCTACGACCACCCGAAGAATCTGGCATTTAGTTGAGATACTTCTTTCGTATCCTTAGAGAACCTTAGTCTATAAGGTGCTGCTTCGACCACCCTAAGAATCTCGTGTTTTGTTGAGATACTGCTTTGGTATCCTCGGAGAGCCTTAGCCTATAAGGTGCTGCTTCGAATACCCGAAGAATCCCGTTTTTTGTTGAGATTGTTTTGGTATCCTCGGAGAGCCTTAGTCTAAAAGGTGGAGCTTCAACCACCCGAAGAATCTCGTGTTTTATTGAGATATTGTTTTGGTATCCTCGGTGACCCTTAGTCTATAAGGTGCTGCTTCGACCACCCGAAGAATCTCGTGTTTTATTGAGATACTACTTTGGTATCCTCGGGGAGCCTTATTCTATAAGGTGCTGCTTTGACCACCCGAAGTATCTCGTGTTTTGTTGAGATACTGCTTTGGTATCCTCGGAGAGCCTTAGTCTATAAGGTGTTGCTTCGACCACCTAAAGAATCTCGTGTTTTGTTGAGATTATGCTTTGGTATCCTCGGAGAGCTTTAGACTATAAGGTGCTGCTTCGACCACCCGAATAATCTCGTGTTTTGTTTAGATACTGCTTTGGTATCCTTGGAGAGCCTTCTTCTATAAGGTGCTTCTTCGACCACCCAAAGAATCTCGTGTTTTGTTGAGATACTACTTTTGTATCCTGGGAGAGCCTTAGTCTATAAGGAGCTGCTTCGACCACCCAAAGAATCTCGTGTTTTATTGAGATACTGCTTTGGTATCCTCGGAGAGCCTTAGTCTATAAGGTGCTGCTTCGACCACCCATAGAATCTCGTTTATTGCCGAGATGCTGCTTTGGTATCCTCGGAGAGCCTTAGTCTATAAGGAGATGTTTCGACCACTCAAAGAATCTCGTGTTTTATTGAGATACTGCTTTGGTATCCTCGGAGAGCCTTATTCTATAAGGTGCTGCTTTGACCACCCGAAGTATCTCGTGTTTTGTTGAGATACTGCTTTGGTATCCTCGGAGAGCCTTAGTCTATAAGGTGTTGCTTCGACCACCTAAAGAATCTCGTGTTTTGTTGAGATTATGCTTTGGTATCCTCGGAGAGCTTTAGACTATAAGGTGCTGCTTCGACCACCCGAAGAATCTCGTGTTTTGTTTAGATACTGCTTTGGTATCCTTGGAGAGCCTTCTTCTATAAGGTGCTTCTTCGACCACCCAAAGAATCTCGTGATTTGTTGAGATACTACTTTTGTATCCTGGGAGAGCCTTAGTCTATAAGGAGCTGCTTCGACCACCCAAAGAATCTCGTGTTTTATTGAGATACTGCTTTGGTATCCTCGGAGAGCCTTAGTCTATAAGGTGCTGCTTCGACCACCCATAGAATCTCGTTTATTGTCGAGATGCTGCTTTGGTATCCTCGGAGAGCCTTAGTCTATAAGGAGATGTTTCGACCACTCAAAGAATCTCGTGTTTTATTGAGATACTGCTTTGGTATCCTCGGAGAGCCTTAGTCTATAAGGTTTTGCTTCGACCACCCGAAGAATCTCGCGTTTTGTTGAGATACTTCTTTGGTATCCTCGGAGAGCCTAAGTTTATAAAGTGCTGCTACGACCACCCGAAGAATCTCGCATTTAGTTGAGATACTTCTTTCGTATCCTTAGAGAACCTTAGTCTATAAGGTTCTGCTTCGACCACCCTAAGAATCTCGTGTTTTGTTGAGATACTGCTTTGGTACCCTCGGAGAGCCTTAGCCTATAAGGTGCTGCTTCGACTACCCGAAGAATCCCGTTTTTTGTTGAGATTGTTTTGGTATCCTCGGAGAGCCTTAGTCTAAAAGGTGGAGCTTCGACCACCCGAAGAATCTCGTGTTTTATTGAGATATTGTTTTGGTATCCTCGGTGACCCTTATTCTATAAGGTGCTGCTTCGACCACACGAGGAATCTCGTGTTTTATTGAGATACTGCTTTGGTATCCTCGGGGAGCCTTATTCTATAAGGTGCTACTTTGACCACCCGAAGAATCTCGTGTTTTGTTGAGATACTGCTTTGGTATCCTCAGAGAGCCTTAGTCTATAAGGTTCTGCTTCGACCACCTAAAGAATCTTGTGTTTTGTTGAGATACTGCTTTGGTATCCTCGGAGAGCCTTAGTCTATAAGGAGCTACTTCGACCATAAAAAGAATCTCGTGTTTTATTTAGATACGGCTTTGGTATCCTCGGAGAGCCTTAGTCTATAAGGTGCTGCTTTGACCACCCGAAGAATCTCGTGTTTTGTTGAGATACTTCTTTGGTATCCTCAGAGAGCCTTAGTCTATAAGGTTATGCTTCGACTACCCAAAGAATCTCGTGTTTTGTTGAGATACTGCTTTGGTATCCTCGGAGAGCTTTATTCTATAAGGAGCAGCTTCGACCACAAAAAGAATCTCGTGTTTTATTGAGATACTGCTTTGGTATCCTCGGAGAGCCTTAGTCTATAAGATGCAGCTTAAACCACCCGAAGAATCTCGTGTTTTAATGAGATATTGTTTTGGGATCCTCGGGGAGTCTTATTCTATAAGGTGCTGCTTTGACCACCCGAAGAATCTCGTGTTTTACTGAGATACTACTTTGGTATCCTCGGGGAGTCTTATTCTATAAGGTGCTGCTTTGACCCCCCGAAGAATCTCGTGTTTTGTTGAGATACTGCTTTGGTATCCTCGGAGAGCCTTAGTCTATAAGGTGTTGCTTCGACCACCTGAAGAATCTCGTGTTTTGTTGAGATTATGCTTTGGTATCCTCGGAGAGCTTTAGACTATAAGGTGCTGCTTCGACCACCCGAAGAATCTCGTGTTTTGTTTAGATACTGCTTTGGTATCCTCAGAGAGCCTTCTTCTATAAGGTACTACTTCGACCACCCAAAGAATCTCGTGTTTTGTTGAGATACTACTTTTGTATCCTCGGAGAGCCTTAGTCTATAAGGAGCTACTTCGACCACCCAAAGAATCTTGTGTTTTATTGAGATACTGATTTGGTCTTATCGGAGAGCCTTAGTATATAAGGTGCTGCTACGACCACCCAAAGAATCTCGTGTATTGTCGAGATGCTGCTTTGGTATCCTCGGAGAGCCTTAGTCTATAAGGAGCTGCATCGACCACTCAAAGAATCTCGTGTTTTATTGAGATACTGCTTTGGTATCCTCGGAGAGCCTTAGTCTATAAGGTGCTGCTTCGACCACCCAAAGAATCTCGTTTATTGTCGAGATGCTGCTTTGGTATCCTCGGAGAGCCTTAGTCTATAAGGAGATGCTTCGACCACTCAAAGAATCTCGTATTTTATTGAGATACTGCTTTGGTATCCTCGGAGAGCCTTAGTCTATAAGGTTTTGCTTCGACCACCCGAAGAATCTCGCGTTTTGTTGAGATAATTCTTTGGTATCCTCGGAGAGCCTAAGTTTATAAAGTGCTGCTACGACCACCCGAAGAATCTCGCATTTAGTTGAGATACTTCTTTCGTATCCTTAGAGAACCTTAGTCTATAAGGTGCTGCTTCGACCACCCTAAGAATCTCGTGTTTTGTTGAGATACTGCTTTGGTATCCTCGGAGAGCCTTAGCCTATAAGGTGCTGCTTCGACTACCCGAAGAATCCCGTTTTTTGTTGAGATTGTTTTGGTATCCTCGGAGAGCCTTAGTCTAAAAGGTGGAGCTTCGACCACCCGAAGAATCTCGTGTTTTATTGAGATATTGTTTTGGTATCCTCGGTGACCCTTAGTCTATAAGGTGCTGCTTCGACCACCCGAAGAATCTCGTGTTTTATTGAGATACTGCTTTGGTATCCTCGGGGAGCCTTATTCTATAAGGTGCTACTTTGACCACCCGAAGAATCTCGTGTTTTGTTGAGATACTGCTTTGGTATCCTTAGAGAGCCTTAGTCTATAAGGCTCTGCGTCGACCACCTAAAGAATCTCGTGTTTTATTGAGATATTGCTTTGGTATCCTCGGAGAGACTTAGTCTATAAGGAGCTACTTCGACCATAAAAAGAATCTCGTGTTTTATTTAGATACGGCTTTGGTATCCTCGGAGAGCCTTAGTCTATAAGGTGCTTCTTTGACCACCCGAAGAATCTCGTGTTTTGTTGAGATACTGCTTTGGTATCCTCAGAGAACCTTAGTCTATAAGGTTCTGCTTCGACTACCCAAAGAATCTCGTGTTTTGTTGAGATACTGCTTTGGTATCCTCAGAGAGCTTTAGTCTATAAGGAGCAGCTTCGACCACAAAAAGAATCTCGTGTTTTATTGAGATACTGCTTTGGTATCCTCGGAGAGCCTTAGTCTATAAGATGCAGCTTCGACCACCCGAAGAATCTCGTGTTTTATTGAGATATTGTTTTGGTATCCTCGGTGACCCTTAGTCTATAAGGTGCTGCTTCAACCACCCGAAGAATCTCGTGTTTTATTGAGATACTACTTTGGTATCCTCGGGGAGCCTTATTCTATAAGGTGCTGCTTTGACCCCCGAAGAATCTCGTGTTTTGTTGAGATACTGCTTTGGTATCCTCGGAGAGCCTTAGTCTATAAGGTGTTGCTTCGACCACCTGAAGAATCTCGTGTTTTGTTGAGATTATGCTTTGGTATCCTCGGAGAGCTTTAGACTATAAGGTGCTGCTTCGACCACCCGAAGAATCTCGTGTTTTGTTTAGATACTGCTTTGGTATCCTCAGAGAGCCTTCTTCTATAAGGTACTGCTTCGACCACCCAAAGAATCTTGTGTTTTGTTGAGATACTACTTTTGTATCCTCGGAGAGCCTTAGTCTATAAGGAGCTACTTCGACCACCCAAAGAATCTTGTGTTTTATTGAGATACTGATTTGGTCTCATCGGAGAGCCTTAGTCTATAAGGTGCTGCTTCGACCACCCAAAGAATCTCGTGTATTGTCGAGATGCTGCTTTGGTATCCTCGGAGAGCCTTAGTCTATAAGGAGCTGCATCGACCACTCAAAGAATCTCGTGTTTTATTGAGATACTGCTTTGGTATCCTCGGAGAGCCTTAGTCTATAAGGTTTTGCTTCGACCACCCGAAGAATCTCGCGTTTTGTTGAGATACTTCTTTGGTATCCTCGGAGAGCCTATGTTTATAAAGTGCTGCTACGACCACCCGAAGAATCTGGCATTTAGTTGAGATACTTCTTTCGTATCCTTAGAGAACCTTAGTCTATAAGGTGCTGCTTCGACCACCCTAAGAATCTCGTGTTTTGTTGAGATACTGCTTTGGTATCCTCGGAGAGCCTTAGCCTATAAGGTGCTGCTTCGAATACCCGAAGAATCCCGTTTTTTGTTGAGATTGTTTTGGTATCCTCGGAGAGCCTTAGTCTAAAAGGTGGAGCTTCAACCACCCGAAGAATCTCGTGTTTTATTGAGATATTGTTTTGGTATCCTCGGTGACCCTTAGTCTATAAGGTGCTGCTTCGACCACCCGAAGAATCTCGTGTTTTATTGAGATACTACTTTGGTATCCTCGGGGAGCCTTATTCTATAAGGTGCTGCTTTGACCCCCCGAAGAATCTCGTGTTTTGTTGAGATACTGCTTTGGTATCCTCGGAGAGCCTTAGTCTATAAGGTGTTGCTTCGACCACCTGAAGAATCTCGTGTTTTGTTGAGATTATGCTTTGGTATCCTCGGAGAGCTTTAGACTATAAGGTGCTGCTTCGACCACCCGAAGAATCTCGTGTTTTGTTTAGATACTGCTTTGGTATCCTCAGATAGCCTTCTTCTATAAGGTACTGCTTCGACCACCCAAAGAATCTCGTGTTTTGTTGAGATACTACTTTTGTATCCTCGGAGAGCCTTAGTCTACAAGGAGCTGCATCGACCACTCAAAGAATCTCGTGTTTTATTGAGATACTGCTTTGGTATCCTCGGAGAGCCTTAGTCTATAAGGTTTTGCTTCGACCACCCGAAGAATCTCGCGTTTTGTTGAGATACTTCTTTGGTATCCTCGGAGAGCCTAAGTTTATAAAGTGCTGCTACGACCACCCGAAGAATCTCGCATTTAGTTGAGATACTTCTTTTGTATCCTTAGAGAACCTTAGTCTATAAGGTGCTGCTTCGACCACCCTAAGAATCTCGTGTTTTGTTGAGATACTGCTTTGGTATCCTCGGAGAGCCTTAGCCTATAAGGTGCTGCTTCGAATACCCGAAGAATCCCGTTTTTTGTTGAGATTGTTTTGGTATCCTCGGAGAGCCTTAGTCTAAAAGGTGGAGCTTCAACCACCCGAAGAATCTCGTGTTTTATTGAGATATTGTTTTGGTATCCTCGGTGACCCTTAGTCTATAAGGTGCTGCTTCGACCACCCGAAGAATCTCGTGTTTTATTGAGATACTGCTTTGGTATCCTCGGAGAGCCTTAGTCTATAAGGAGCTACTTCGACCATAAAACGAAACTCGTGTTTTATTGAGATACTGCTTTGGTATCATTGGAGAGCTTAGTCTATATGGTGCTGCTTCGAACACCCGAAGAATATCGTGTTTTGTTGAGATATTGCTTTGGTATCCTCGAAGATCTTTAGTCTATAAGTAGCTACTTCGACCACCCGAAGAATCTTGTGTTTTGTTGAGATACTACTTTGATATCCTCGGGGAGCCTTGGTCTATAAGGTGCTGGTTCGACCACCCGAAGAATCTCGTGTTTTGTTGAGATACTGCTTTGGTATCCTCAGAGAACCTTAGTCTAAACGGTGCTGCTTTGACCACCCGAAGAATCTCGTGTTTTGTTGAGATACTGCTTTGGTATCCTCGGAGAGCCTTAGTCTATAAGGTGTTGCTTCGACCACCTGAAGAATCTCGTGTTTTGATGAGATTATGCTTTGGTGTCCTCGGAGAGCTTTAGACTATAAGGTGCTGCTTCGACCACCCGAAGAATCTCGTGTTTTGTTTAGATACTGCTTTGGTATCCTCAGAGAGCCTTCTTCTATAAGGTGCTGCTTCGACCAACCAAAAAATCTCGTGTTTTATTGAAATACTACTTTTATATCCTCGGAGAGCCTTAGTCAATGAGGAGCTGCTTCGACCACCCAAAGAATCTTGTGTTTTTTTGAGATACTAATTTGGTATCATCGGAGAGCCTTAGTCTATAAGGTGCTGCTTCGACCACCCAAAGAATCTCGTGCATTGTCGAGATGCTGCTTTGGTATCCTCGGAGAGCCTTAGTTTATAAGGAGCTGCTTCGACAACTCAAAGAATCTCGTGTTTTATTGAGATACTGCTTTGGTATCCTCGGAGATCCTTAGTCTATAAGGTTTTGCTTCGACCACCCGAAGAATCTCGCGTTTTGTTGAGATACTTCTTTGGTATCCTCAGAGAGCCTAAGTTTACAAAGTACTGCTTCGACCACCCGAAGAATCTCGCACTTAGTTGAGATACTTCTTTCGTATCCTTGGGGAACCTTAGTCTATAAGGTGCTGCTTCGACCACCCTAAGAATCTCGTGTTTTGTTGAGATACTGGTTTGGTATCCTCGGAGAGCCTTAGCCTATAAGGTGCTGCTTCGACTACCTGAAGAATCTCGTTTTTTGTTGAGATTGTTTTGGAATCCTCGGAGAGCCTTAGTCTAAAAGGTGCAGCTTCGACCACCCGAAGAATTTCGTGTTTTATTGAGATATTATTTTGGTATCCTCGGTGACCCTTAGTCTATAAGGTGCTGCTTCGACCACCCGAAGAATCTCGTGTTTTATTGAGATACTGCTTTGGTATCCTCGGGGAGCCTTATTCTATAAGGTGCTACTTTGACCACCTGAAGAATCTCGTGTTTTGTTGAGATACTGCTTTGGTTTCCTCAGAGAGCCTTAGTCTATAAGGTTCTGCTTCGACCACCTAAAGAATCTCGTGTTTTGTTGAGATACTGCTTTGGTATCCTCGGAGAGCCTTAGTCTATAAGGAGCTACTTCGACCATAAAAAGAATATCGTGTTTTATTTAGATACGGCTTTGGTATCCTCGGAGAGCCTTAGTCTATAAGGTGCTGCTTTGACCACCCGAAGAATCTCGTGTTTTGTTGAGATACTGCTTTGGTATCCTTAGAGAGCCTTAGTCTATAAGGTTCTGCTTCGACTACCCAAAGAATCTCGTGTTTTGTTGAGATACTGCTTTGGTATCCTTGGAGAGCTTTAGTCTATAAGGAGCAGCTTCGACCACAAAAAGAATCTCGTGTTTTATTGAGATACTGCTTTGGTATCCTCGGAGAGCCTTAGTCTATAAGATGCAGCTTCGACCACCCGAAGAATCTTGTGTTTTATTGAGATATTGTTTTGGTATCCTCGGTGACCCTTAGTCTATAAGGTGCTGCTTCGACCACCTGAAGAATCTCGTGTTTTATTGAGATACTGCGTTGGTATTCTCGGGGAGCCTTATTATATAAGGTGCTTCTTTGACCACCCATAGAATCTCGTGTTTTGTTGAGATACTGCTTTGGTATCCTCGGAGAGCCTTAGTCTATAAGGTGTTGCTTCGACCACCTGAAGAATCTCGTGTTTTGTTGAGATTATGCTTTGGTATCCTCTGAGAGCTTTAGACTATAAGGTGCTGCTTCGACCACCCGAAGAATCTCGTGTTTTATTTAGATACTACTTTGGTATCCTCTGAGAGCCTTCTTCTATAAGGTGCTGCTTCGACCACCCAAAGAATCTCATGTTTTGTTGAGATACTACTTTTGTATCCTCGGAGAGCCTTATTCTATAAGGAGCTGCTTCGACCACCCAAAGAATCTTGTGTTTTATTGAGATACTGATTTCGAATCATCGGAGAGCCTTAGTCTATAAGGTGCTGCTTCGACCACCCAAAGAATCTCGTGTATTGTCGAGATGCTGCTTTGGTATCCTCGGAGAGCCTTAGTCTATAAGGAGCTGCTTCGACCACTCAAAGAATCTCGTGTTTTATTGAGATACTGCTTTGGTATCCTTGGAGAGCCTTAGTTTATAAGGAGCTGCTTTGACCACCCAAAGAATCCCGTGTTTTATTGAGATACTGCTTTTGTATCCTCGGAGAGCCTTAGTCTATAAGGTTTTGCTTCGACTACCCGAAGAATCTCGCATTTAGTTGAGATACTTCGTTCGTATCCTTGGAGAACCTTAGTCTATAAGGTGCTGCTTCGACCACCCTAAGAATCTCGTGTTTTGTTGAGATACTGCTTTGGTATCCTCGGAGAACCTTAGTCTATAAGGTGCTGCTTCGACCACCCGAAGAATCTCGTGTTTTATTGAGATATTGTTTTGGTATCCTCGGTGACCCATAGTCTATAAGGTGCTGCTTCGACCACCCAAAGAATGTCGTGTTTTAATGAGATACTGCTTTGGTATCCTCGGGGAGCCTTATTCTATAAGGTGCTACTTTGACCACCCTAAGAATCTCGTGTTTTGTTGAGATACTACTTTGGTATCCTCAGAGAGCCTTAGTGTATAATGTTCTGCTTCGACCTCCCAAAGAATCTTGTGTTTTGTTGAGATACTGCTTTGGTTTCCTCAGAGAGCCTTAGTCTATAACGAGCTACTTCGACCATAAAAAGAATCTCGTGCTTTATTGAGATACTGCTTTGGTATCCTCGGAGAGCCTTAGTCTATAAGTTGTTGCTTCGACCACCTGAAGAATCTCGTGTTTTGATGAGATTATGCTTTGGTGTCCTCGGAGAGCTTTAGACTATAAGGTGCTGCTTCGACCACCCGAAGAATCTCGTGTTTTGTTTAGATACTGCTTTGGTATCCTCAGAGAGCCTTCTTCTATAAGGTGCTGCTTCGACCAACCAAAGAATCTCGTGTTTTATTGAAATACTACTTTTATATCCTCGGAGAGCCTTAGTCAATGAGGAGCTGCTTCGACCACCCAAAGAATCTTGTGTTTTTTTGAGATACTGATTTGGTATCATCGGAGAACCTTAGTCTATAAGGTGCTGCTTCGACCACCCAAAGAATCTTGTGCATTGTCGAGATGCTGCTTTGGTATCCTCGGAGAGCCTTAGTTTATAAGGAGCTGCTTCGACAACTCAAAGAATCTCGTGATTTATTGAGATACTGCTTTGGTATCCTCGGAGAGCCTTAGTCTATAAGGTTTTGCTTCGACCACCCGTAGAATCTCGCGTTTTGTTGAGATACTTCTTTGGTATCCTCGGAGAGCCTAAGTTTACAAAGTACTTCTTCGACCACCCGAAGAATCTCGCATTTAGTTGAGATACTTCTTTCGTATCCTTAGGGAACCTTAGTCTATAAGGTGCTGCTTCGACCACCCTAAGAATCTCGTGTTTTGTTGAGATACTGCTTTGGTATCCTCGGAGAGCCTTAGCCTACAAGGTGCTGCTTCGACTACCCGAAGAATCTCGTTTTTTGTTGAGATTGTTTTGGTATCCTCGGAGAGCCTTAGTCTAAAAGGTGCAGCTTCGACCACCCGAAGAATTTCGTGTTTTATTGAGATATTATTTTGGTATCCTCGGTGACCCTTAGTCTATAAGGTGCTGCTTCGACCACCCGAAGAATCTCGTGTTTTATTGAGATACTGCTTTGGTATCCTCGGGGAGCCTTATTCTATAAGGTGCTACTTTGACCACCCGAAGAATCTCGTGTTTTGTTGAGATACTGCTTTGGTTTCCTCAGAGAGCCTTAGTCTATAAGGTTCTGCTTCGACCACCTAAAGAATCTCTTATTTTGTTGAGATACTGCTTTGGTATCCTCGGAGAGCCTTAGTCTATAAGGAGCTACTTCGACCATAAAAAGAATCTCGTGTTTTATTTAGATACGGCTTTTGTATCCTCGGAGAGCCTTAGTCTATAAGGTGCTGCTTTGACCACCCGAAGAATCTCGTGTTTTGTTGAGATACTGCTTTGGTATCCTTAGAGAGCCTTAGTCTATAAGGTTCTGCTTCGACTACCCAAAGAATCTCGTGTTTTGTTGAGATACTGCTTTGGTATCCTTCGAGATCTTTAGTCTATAAGGAGCAGCTTCGACCACAAAAAGAATCTCGTGTTTTATTGAGATACTGCTTTGGTATCCTCGGAGAGCCTTAGTCTATAAGATGCAGCTTCGACCACTCGAAGAATCTTGTGTTTTATTGAGATATTGTTTTGGTATCCTCGGTGACCCTTAGTCTATAAGGTGCTGCTTCGACCACCTGAAGAATCTCGTGTTTTATTGAGATACTGCGTTGGTATCCTCGGGGAGCCTTATTATATAAGGTGCTGCTTTGACCACCCATAGAATCTCGTGTTTTGTTGACATACTGCTTTGATATTCTCGGAGAGCCTTAGTCTATAAGGTGTTGCTTCGACCACCTGAAGAATCTCGTGTTTTGTTGAGATTATGCTTTGGTATCCTCTGAGAGCTTTAGACTATAAGGTGCTGCTTCGACCACCCGAAGAATCTCGTGTTTTGTTTAGATACTGCTTTGGTATCCTCCGAGAGCCTTCTTTTATAAGGTGCTGCTTCGACCACCCAAAGAATCTCGTGTATTGTCGAGATGCTGCTTTGGTATCCTCGGAGAGCCTTAGTCTATAAGGAGCTGCTTCGACCACTCAAAGAATCTCGTGTTTTATTGAGATACTGCTTTGGTATCCTCGGAGAACCTTAGTCTATAAAGTGCTGCTTCGACCACCCGAAGAATCTCGTGTTTTATTGAGATATTGTTTTGGTCTCCTCGGTGACCCTTAGTCTATAAGGTGCTGCTTCGACCACCCAAAGAATGTCGTGTTTTATTGAGATACTGCTTTGGTATCCTCGGGGAGCCTTATTCTATAAGGTGCTACTTTGACCACCCGAAGAATCTCGTGTTTTGTTGAGATACTACTTTGGTATCCTCAGAGAGCCTTAGTCTATAATGTTCTGCTTCGACCTCCCAAAGAATCTCGTGTTTTGTTGAGATACGGCTTTGGTTTCCTCAGAGAGCCTTAGTCTATAAGGAGCTACTTCGACCATAAAAAGAATCTGGTGCTTTATTGAGATACTACTTTGGTATCATTGGAGAGCCTTAGTCTATATGGTGCTGCTTCGAACACCCGAAGAATATCATGTTTTGTTGAGATATTGCTTTGGTATCCTTGGAGATCTTTAGTCTATAAGTAGCTACTTCGACCACCTGAAGAATCTCGTGTTTTGTTGAGATACTACTTTGATATCCTCGGGGAGCCTTGGTCTATAAGGTGCTGCTTCGACCACCCGAAGAATCTCGTGTTTTGTTGAGATACTGCTTTGGTATCCTCAGAGAACCTTAGTCTAAACGGTGCTGCTTTGACCACTCGAAGAATCTCGTGTTTTGTTGAGATACTGCTTTGGTATCCTCGGAGAGCCTTAGTCTATAAGGTGCTGCTTCGACCACCCAAAGAATCTTGTGTATTGTCGAGATACTGCTTTGGTATCCTTGGAGAGCCTTAGTCTATAAGGAGCTGCTTTGACCACCCAAAGAATCCCGTGTTTTATTGAGATACTGCTTTTGTATCCTCGGAGAGCCTTAGTCTATAAGGTTGTGCTTCGACCACCCGAAGAATCTCGCATTTAGTTTAGATACTTCGTTCGTATCCTTGGAGAACCTTAGTCTATAAGGTGCTGCTTCGACCACCCTAAGAATCTCGTGTTTTGTTGAGATACTGCTTTGGTATCCTTGGAGAGCCTTAGCCTATAAGGTGCTGCTTCGACTACCCGAAGAATCCCGTTTTTTGTTGAGACTGTTTTGGTATCCTCGGAGAGCCTTAGTCTAAAAGGTGGAGCTTCGACAACCCGAAGAATCTCGTGTTTTATTGAGATATTGTTTTGGTATCCTCGGTGACCCTTAGTCTATAAGGTGCTGCTTCGACCACCCAAAGAATGTCGTGTTTTAATGAGATACTGCTTTGGTATCCTCGGGGAGCCTTATTCTATAAGGTGCTACTTTGACCACCCTAAGAATCTCGTGTTTTGTTGAGATACTACTTTGGTATCCTCAGAGAGCCTTAGTGTATAATGTTCTGCTTCGACCTCCCAAAGAATCTTGTGTTTTGTTGAGATACTGCTTTGGTTTCCTCAGAGAGCCTTAGTCTATAACGAGCTACTTCGACCATAAAAAGAATCTCGTGCTTTATTGAGATACTGCTTTGGTATCCTCGGAGAGCCTTAGTCTATAAGTTGTTGCTTCGACCACCTGAAGAATCTCGTGTTTTGATGAGATTATGCTTTGGTGTCCTCGGAGAGCTTTAGACTATAAGGTGCTGCTTCGACCACCCGAAGAATCTCGTGTTTTGTTTAGATACTGCTTTGGTATCCTCAGAGAGCCTTCTTCTATAAGGTGCTGCTTCGACCAACCAAAGAATCTCGTGTTTTATTGAAATACTACTTTTATATCCTCGGAGAGCCTTAGTCAATGAGGAGCTGCTTCGACCACCCAAAGAATCTTGTGTTTTTTTGAGATACTGATTTGGTATCATCGGAGAACCTTAGTCTATAAGGTGCTGCTTCGACCACCCAAAGAATCTTGTGCATTGTCGAGATGCTGCTTTGGTATCCTCGGAGAGCCTTAGTTTATAAGGAGCTGCTTCGACAACTCAAAGAATCTCGTGATTTATTGAGATACTGCTTTGGTATCCTCGGAGAGCCTTAGTCTATAAGGTTTTGCTTCGACCACCCGTAGAATCTCGCGTTTTGTTGAGATACTTCTTTGGTATCCTCGGAGAGCCTAAGTTTACAAAGTACTTCTTCGACCACCCGAAGAATCTCGCATTTAGTTGAGATACTTCTTTCGTATCCTTAGGGAACCTTAGTCTATAAGGTGCTGCTTCGACCACCCTAAGAATCTCGTGTTTTGTTGAGATACTGCTTTGGTATCCTCGGAGAGCCTTAGCCTACAAGGTGCTGCTTCGACTACCCGAAGAATCTCGTTTTTTGTTGAGATTGTTTTGGTATCCTCGGAGAGCCTTAGTCTAAAAGGTGCAGCTTCGACCACCCGAAGAATTTCGTGTTTTATTGAGATATTATTTTGGTATCCTCGGTGACCCTTAGTCTATAAGGTGCTGCTTCGACCACCCGAAGAATCTCGTGTTTTATTGAGATACTGCTTTGGTATCCTCGGGGAGCCTTATTCTATAAGGTGCTACTTTGACCACCCGAAGAATCTCGTGTTTTGTTGAGATACTGCTTTGGTTTCCTCAGAGAGCCTTAGTCTATAAGGTTCTGCTTCGACCACCTAAAGAATCTCTTATTTTGTTGAGATACTGCTTTGGTATCCTCGGAGAGCCTTAGTCTATAAGGAGCTACTTCGACCATAAAAAGAATCTCGTGTTTTATTTAGATACGGCTTTTGTATCCTCGGAGAGCCTTAGTCTATAAGGTGCTGCTTTGACCACCCGAAGAATCTCGTGTTTTGTTGAGATACTGCTTTGGTATCCTTAGAGAGCCTTAGTCTATAAGGTTCTGCTTCGACTACCCAAAGAATCTCGTGTTTTGTTGAGATACTGCTTTGGTATCCTTCGAGATCTTTAGTCTATAAGGAGCAGCTTCGACCACAAAAAGAATCTCGTGTTTTATTGAGATACTGCTTTGGTATCCTCGGAGAGCCTTAGTCTATAAGATGCAGCTTCGACCACTCGAAGAATCTTGTGTTTTATTGAGATATTGTTTTGGTATCCTCGGTGACCCTTAGTCTATAAGGTGCTGCTTCGACCACCTGAAGAATCTCGTGTTTTATTGAGATACTGCGTTGGTATCCTCGGGGAGCCTTATTATATAAGGTGCTGCTTTGACCACCCATAGAATCTCGTGTTTTGTTGACATACTGCTTTGATATTCTCGGAGAGCCTTAGTCTATAAGGTGTTGCTTCGACCACCTGAAGAATCTCGTGTTTTGTTGAGATTATGCTTTGGTATCCTCTGAGAGCTTTAGACTATAAGGTGCTGCTTCGACCACCCGAAGAATCTCGTGTTTTGTTTAGATACTGCTTTGGTATCCTCCGAGAGCCTTCTTTTATAAGGTGCTGCTTCGACCACCCAAAGAATCTCGTGTATTGTCGAGATGCTGCTTTGGTATCCTCGGAGAGCCTTAGTCTATAAGGAGCTGCTTCGACCACTCAAAGAATCTCGTGTTTTATTGAGATACTGCTTTGGTATCCTCGGAGAACCTTAGTCTATAAAGTGCTGCTTCGACCACCCGAAGAATCTCGTGTTTTATTGAGATATTGTTTTGGTCTCCTCGGTGACCCTTAGTCTATAAGGTGCTGCTTCGACCACCCAAAGAATGTCGTGTTTTATTGAGATACTGCTTTGGTATCCTCGGGGAGCCTTATTCTATAAGGTGCTACTTTGACCACCCGAAGAATCTCGTGTTTTGTTGAGATACTACTTTGGTATCCTCAGAGAGCCTTAGTCTATAATGTTCTGCTTCGACCTCCCAAAGAATCTCGTGTTTTGTTGAGATACGGCTTTGGTTTCCTCAGAGAGCCTTAGTCTATAAGGAGCTACTTCGACCATAAAAAGAATCTGGTGCTTTATTGAGATACTACTTTGGTATCATTGGAGAGCCTTAGTCTATATGGTGCTGCTTCGAACACCCGAAGAATATCATGTTTTGTTGAGATATTGCTTTGGTATCCTTGGAGATCTTTAGTCTATAAGTAGCTACTTCGACCACCTGAAGAATCTCGTGTTTTGTTGAGATACTACTTTGATATCCTCGGGGAGCCTTGGTCTATAAGGTGCTGCTTCGACCACCCGAAGAATCTCGTGTTTTGTTGAGATACTGCTTTGGTATCCTCAGAGAACCTTAGTCTAAACGGTGCTGCTTTGACCACTCGAAGAATCTCGTGTTTTGTTGAGATACTGCTTTGGTATCCTCGGAGAGCCTTAGTCTATAAGGTGCTGCTTCGACCACCCAAAGAATCTTGTGTATTGTCGAGATACTGCTTTGGTATCCTTGGAGAGCCTTAGTCTATAAGGAGCTGCTTTGACCACCCAAAGAATCCCGTGTTTTATTGAGATACTGCTTTTGTATCCTCGGAGAGCCTTAGTCTATAAGGTTTTGCTTCGACCACCCGAAGAATCTCGCATTTAGTTTAGATACTTCGTTCGTATCCTTGGAGAACCTTAGTCTATAAGGTGCTGCTTCGACCACCCTAAGAATCTCGTGTTTTGTTGAGATACTGCTTTGGTATCCTTGGAGAGCCTTAGCCTATAAGGTGCTGCTTCGACTACCCGAAGAATCCCGTTTTTTGTTGAGACTGTTTTGGTATCCTCGGAGAGCCTTAGTCTAAAAGGTGGAGCTTCGACAACCCGAAGAATCTCGTGTTTTATTGAGATATTGTTTTGGTATCCTCGGTGACCCTTAGTCTATAAGGTGCTGCTTCGACCACCCAAAGAATGTCGTGTTTTATTGAGATACTGCTTTGGTATCCTCGGGGAGCCTTATTCTATAAGGTGCTACTTTGACCACCCGAAGAATCTCGTGTTTTGTTGAGATACTACTTTGGTATCCTCAGAGAGCCTTAGTCTATAATGTTCTGCTTCGACCTCCCAAAGAATCTCGTGTTTTGTTGAGATACTGCTTTGGTTTCCTCAGAGAGCCTTAGTCTATAAGGAACTACTTCGACCATAAAAAGAATCTCGTGCTTTATTGAGATACTGCTTTGGTATCATTGGAGAGCCTTAGTCTATATGGTTCTGCTTCGAACACCCGAAGAATATCGTGTTTTGTTGAGATATTGTTTTGGTATCCTCAGAGATCTTTAGTCAATAAGTAGCTACTTCGACCACCCGAAGAATCTCGTGATTTGTTGAGATACTACTTAGATATCCTCAGGGAGCCTTGGTCTATAAGGTGCTGCTTCGACCACCCGAAGAATCTCGTGTTTTGTTGAGATACTGCTTTGGTATCCTCATTGAACCTTAGTCTAAACGGTGCTGCTTTGACCACCCGAAGAATCTCGTGTTTTGTTGAGATACTGCTTTGGTATCCTCGGAGAGCCTTAGTCTATAAGGTGTTGCTTTGACCACCCAAAGAATCTTGTGTATTGTCGAGATACTGCTTTGGTATCCTTGGAGAGGCTTAGTCTATAAGGAGCTGCTTTGACCACCCAAAGAATCTCGTGTTTTATTGAGATACTGCTTTTGTATCCTCGGAGAGCCTTAGTCTATAAGGTTTTGCTTCGACCACCCGAAGAATCTCGCATTTAGTTGAGATACTTCGTTCGTATCCTTGGAGAACCTTAGTCTATAAGGTGCTGCTTCGACCACCCTAAGAATCTCGTGTTTTGGTGAGATACTGCTTTGGTATCCTCGGAGAGCCTTATCCTATAAGGTGCTACTTAGACTACCTGAAGAATCCCGTTTTTTGTTGAGACTGTTTTGGTATCCTCGGAGAGCCTTAGTCTAAAAGGTGGAGCTTCGACCACCCGAAGAATCTCGTGTTTTATTGAGATATTGTTTTGGTATCCTCGGTGACCCTTAGTCTATAAGGTGCTGCTTCGACCACCCAAAGAATGTCGTGTTTTATTGAGATACTGCCTTGGAATCCTCGGGGAGCCTTATTCTATAAGGTGCTACTTTGACCACCCGAAGAATCTCGCGTTTTGTTGAGATACTACTTTGGTATCCTCAGAGAGCCTGAGTCTATAATGTTCTGCTTCGACCTCCCAAAGAATCTCGTGTTTTGTTGAGATACTGCTTTGGTTTCCTCAGAGAGCCTTAGTCTATAAGGAGCTACTTCGACCATAAAAAGAATCTCGTGCTTTATTGAGATACTGCTTTGGTATCATTGGAGAGCCTTAGCCTATATGGTGCTGCTTTGAACACCCGAAGAATATCGTGTTTTGTTGAGATATTGCTTTGGTATCCTCGGAGATCTTTAGTCTATAAGTAGCTATTTCGACCACCTGAAGAATCTCGTGTTTTGTTGAGATACTACTTTGATATCCTCGGGGAGCCTTGGTCTATAAGGTGCTGCTTCGACCACCCGAAGAATCTCGTGTTTTGTTGAGATACTGCTTTGGTATCCTCAGAGAACCTTAGTCTAAACGGTGCTGCTTTGACCACTCGAAGAATCTCGTGTTTTGTTGAGATACTGCTTTGGTATCCTCGGAGAGCCTTAGTCTATAAGGTGTTGCTTCGACCACCCAAAGAATCTTGTGTATTGTCGAGATACTGCTTTGGTATCCTTGGAGAGCCTTAGTCTATAAGGAGCTGCTTTGACCACCCAAAGAATCCCGTGTTTTATTGAGATACTGCTTTTGTATCCTCGGAGAGCCTTAGTCGATAAGGTTTTGCTTCGACCACCCGAAGAATCTCGCATTTTGTTGAGATACTTCGTTCGTATCCTTGGAGAACCTTAGTCTATAAGGTGCTGCTTCGACCACCCTAAGAATCTCGTGTTTTCTTGAGATTCTGCCTTGGTATCCTCGGAGAGCCTTAGCCTATAAGGTGCTGCTTCGACTACCCGAAGAATCTCATTTTTTTGTTGAGATTATTTTGGTATCCTCGGAGAGCCTTAGTCTAAAAGGTGCAGCTTCGACCACCCGAAGAATCTCGTGTTTTATTGAGATATTATTTTGGTATCCTCGGCGACCCTTAGTCTATAAGGTGCTGCTTCGACCACCCGAAGAATCTTATGTTTTATTGAGATATTGCTTTGGTATCCTCGGAGAACCTTAGTCTATAAGGAGCTACTTCGACCATTAAAAGAATCTCGTGTTTTATTGAGATACTGCTTTGGTATAATTGGAGAGCCTTAGTCTATATGGTGCTGCTTCGAACACCTGAAGAATATCGTGTTTTGTTGAGATATTACTTTGGTATCCTCGGAGATCTTTAGACTATAAGGCACTACTTCGACCACCCGAAGAATCTTGTGGTTTGTTGAGATACTGCTTTGGTATCCTCAGAGAGCCTTAGTCTATAAGGTTCTGCTTCGACCACCCAAAGAATCTCGTGATTTGTTCAGATACTGCTTTGGTATCCTCGGAGAGCCTTAGTCTATAAGGAGCTACTTCGACCATAAAAATAATCTCGTGTTTTATTGAGATACTGCTTTGGTATCATTGGAGAGCCTTAGTCTATATGGTGCTGCTTCGAACACCCGAAGAATATCGTGTATTGTTGCGATATTGCTTTGGTATCCTCGGAGATCTTTAGTCTATAAGGTGCTACTTCGACCACCCGAAAAATCTCTGATGTTTTGTTGAGATAATACTTTGATATCCTCGAGGAGCCTTGGTCTATAAGGTGCTGCTTCGACCACCCAAAGAATCTCGTGTTTTGTTGAGATACTTCTTTGGTATCCTCAGAGAACCTTAGTCTAAACGGTGCTGCTTCGATCACCCAAAGAATCTCATGTTTTGTTGAGATACTGCTTTGGTATCCTCGGAGAGACTTAGTCTATAAGGTGTTGCTTCGACCACCTGAAGAATCTCGTGTTTTGTTGAGATTTTGCTTTGGTGTCCTCGAAGAGCTTTAGACTATTAGGTGCTGCTTCGACCACCCGAAGAATCTCGTGTTTTGTTTAGATACTTCTTTGGTATCCTCGGAGAGCCTTCTTCTATAAGGTGCTGCTTTGACCACCCAAAGAATCTCGTGTTTTGTTGAGATACTAGTTTTGTATCCTCGGGGAGCCTTAGTTTATAAGGAGCTGCTTCGACCACCCAAAGAATCTTGTCTTTTATTGAGATACTAATTTGGTATCATCGGAGAGCCTTAGTCTCTAAGGTGCTTCTTCGATCACCCAAAGAATCTCGTGTCTTGTCGAGATAGTGCTTTGGTATCCTCGGAGAGCTTTAGTCTATAAGGAGCTTCTTCGACCACCCAAAGAATCTAGTGTTTTATTGAGATACTGTTTTGGTATCCCCGGAGAGCCTTAGTCTATAAGGTGCTTCTTCGACCACCCGAAGAATCTGGCGTTTTGTTGAGATACTTCTTTGGTATCCTCGGAGATCCTTATTTTATAAAATGCTGCTTCGACCACCCTAAGAATCTCGTGTTTTGTCGAGAAACAGCTTTGGTATCCTAGACGAGCCTTAGACTATAAGGTGCTGCTTCGACCACCCGAAGAATCTTGTGTTTTGTTGAGATACTTTTGATATCCTCGGAAAGCCTTAGTCTATAAGGTGCTGCTTCGACCACCCAAAGAATCTCGTGTTTTATTTAGATACGGCTTTGGTATCCTCGAAGAGCCTTAGTCTATAAGGTGCTGCTTTGACCACCCAAAGAATCTCGTGTTTTGTTGAGATACTACTTTTGTACCCTTGGAGAGCCTTAGTTTATAAGGAGCTGCTTCGACCACCCAAAGAATCTTGTGTTTTATTGAGATACTGAATTGGTATCATCGGAGAGCCTTAGTCTATAAGGTGCTGCTTCGACCACCCAAAGTATCTCGTGTATTGTCGAGATGCTGCTTTGGTATCCTCGGAGAGCCTTAGTCTATAGGGAGCTACTTTGACCACTCAAAATATCTCGTGTTTTATTGTGATACTGCTTTGGTAACCCCGGAGAGCCTTAGTCTATAAGGTTCTGCTTCGACCACCCGAAGAATCTGGCGTTTTGTTGAGATACTTCTTTGGTATCCTCGGAGAGCCTTATTTTATAAAGTGCTGCTTCGACCACCCGAAGAATCTCGCGTTTTGTTGAGATACTTCTTTCGAATCCTCGGAGAGCCTTAGTCTATAAGGTGCTGCTTTGACCACCCAAAGAATCTCGTGTTTTATTTAGATACGGCTTTGGTATACTCGGAGAGGCTTAGTCTATAAGGTGCTGCTTCGACCACCCGAAGAATCTCGTGTTTTGTTGAGATACTGCTTTGGTATCCTCAGAGAGCCTTAGTCTATAAGGTTCTGCTTCGACTACCATAAGAATCTCGTGTTTTGTCGAGATACTACTTTGGCATCCTCGGATAGCTTTAGTCTATAAGGAGAAGTTTCGACCACAAAAAGAATCTCGTGTTTTATTGAGATATTGCTTTGGTATCCTCGGAGAGCCTTAGTCTATAAGATGCAGCTTCGACCCACTGAAGAATCTCGTGTTTTATTGAGATATTGTTTTGGTATCCTCGGTGACCCTTATTCTATAAGGTGTTGCTTCGACCACCCGAAGAATCTCGTGTTTTATTGAGATACTACTTTGGTATCCTCGGGGAGCCTTATTCTATAAGATGCTCCTTTGACCACCCGAAGAATCTCGTGTTTTGTTGAGATACTGCTTTGGTATCCTCAGAGAGCCTTAGTCTATAACGTGTTGCTTCGACCACCTGAAGAATCTCGTGTTTTGTTGAGATTATGCTTTGGTATCCTCGGAGAGCTTTAGACTATAAGGTGCTACTTCGACCAACCGAAGAATCTCGTGTTTTGTCTAGATACTGCTTTGGTATCCTCGGAGAGCCTTCTTCTATAAGGTGCTGCTTTGACCACCCAAAGAATCTCGTGTTTTGTTTAGATACTACTTTTGTATCCTCGGAGAGCCTTAGTTTATAAGGAGCTGCTTCGACCACCCAAAGAATCTTGTGTTTTATTAAGATACTGATTTGGTATCATCGGAGAGCCTTAGTCTATAAGGTGCTGCTTCGACCACCCAAGGAATCTCGTGTATTATCGAGATGCTGCTTTGGTATCCTCGGAGAGCCTTCGTCTATAAGGAGCTGCTTTGACCACTCAAAATATCTCGTGTTTGATTGAGATACTGCTTTGGTAACCCCGGAGAGCCTTAGTCTATAAGGTGCTGCTTCGACCACCCGAAGAATCTGGCGTTTTGTTGAGATACTTCTTTGGTATCCTCGGAGTGCCTTATTTTATAAAGTGCTGCTTCGACCACCCGAAGAATCTCGCGTTTTGTTGAGATACTTCTTTCGTATCCTCGGAGTGCCTTAGTCTATAAGGTGCTGCTTCGACCACCCAAAGTATCTCGTGTATTGTCGAGATGCTGCTTTGGTATCCTCGGAGAGCCTTAGTCTATAGGGAGCTACTTTGACCACTCAAAATATCTCGTGTTTTATTGTGATACTGCTTTGGTAACCCCGGAGAGCCTTAGTCTATAAGGTTCTGCTTCGACCACCCGAAGAATCTGGCGTTTTGTTGAGATACTTCTTTGGTATCCTCGGAGAGCCTTATTTTATAAAGTGCTGCTTCGACCACCCGAAGAATCTCGCGTTTTGTTGAGATACTTCTTTCGAATCCTCGGAGAGCCTTAGTCTATAAGGTGCTGCTTTGACCACCCAAAGAATCTCGTGTTTTATTTAGATACGGCTTTGGTATACTCGGAGAGGCTTAGTCTATAAGGTGCTGCTTCGACCACCCGAAGAATCTCGTGTTTTCTTGAGATACTGCTTTGGTATCCTCAGAGAGCCTTAGTCTATAAGGTTCTGCTTCGACTACCATAAGAATCTCGTGTTTTGTCGAGATACTACTTTGGCATCCTCGGATAGCTTTAGTCTATAAGTAGAAGTTTCGACCACAAAAAGAATCTCGTGTTTTATTGAGATATTGCTTTGGTATCCTCGGAGAGCCTTAGTCTATAAGATGCAGCTTCGACCCCCTGAAGAATCTCGTGTTTTATTGAGATATTGTTTTGGTATCCTCGGTGACCCTTATTCTATAAGGTGTTGCTTCGACCACCCGAAGAATCTCGTGTTTTATTGAGATACTACTTTGGTATCCTCGGGGAGCCTTATTCTATAAGGTGCTCCTTTGACCACCCGAAGAATCTCGTGTTTTGTTGAGATACTGCTTTGGTATCCTCAGAGAGCCTTAGTCTATAACGTGTTGCTTCGACCACCTGAAGAATCTCGTGTTTTGTTGAGATTATGCTTTGGTATCCTCGGAGAGCTTTAGACTATAAGGTGCTACTTCGACCAACCGAAGAATCTCGTGTTTTGTCTAGATACTGCTTTGGTATCCTCGGAGAGCCTTCTTCTATAAGGTGCTGCTTTGACCACCCAAAGAATCTCGTGTTTTGTTGAGATACTACTTTTGTATCCTCGGAGAGCCTTAGTTTATAAGGAGCTGCTTCGACCACCCAAAGAATCTTGTGTTTTATTAAGATACTGATTTGGTATCATCGGAGAGCCTTAGTCTATAAGGTGCTGCTTCGACCACCCAAGGAATCTCGTGTATTATCGAGATGCTGCTTTGGTATCCTCGGAGAGCCTTCGTCTATAAGGAGCTGCTTTGACCACTCAAAATATCTCGTGTTTGATTGAGATACTGCTTTGGTAACCCCGGAGAGCCTTAGTCTATAAGGTGCTGCTTCGACCACCCGAAGAATCTGGCGTTTTGTTGAGATACTTCTTTGGTATCCTCGGAGTGCCTTATTTTATAAAGTGCTGCTTCGACCACCCGAAGAATCTCGCGTTTTGTTGAGATACTTCTTTCGTATCCTCGGAGTGCCTTAGTCTATAAAGTGCTGCTTCGACCACCCTAAGAATCTCGTGTTTTGTCGAGAAACGGCTTTGGTATCCTAGAAGAGCCTTAGCCTATAAGGTGCTACTTCGACTACCCGAAGAATCTTGTGTTTTGTTGAGATACTTTTGATATCCTCGGAGAGCCTTAGTCTATAAGGTGCTGCTTCGACCACCCAAAGAATCTCGTGTTTTATTTAGATACGGCTTTGGTATCCTCGGAGAGGCTTAGTCTATAAGGTGCTGCTTTGACCACCCGGAGAATCTCGTGTTTTGTTGAGATACTGCTTTGGTATCCTCAGAGAGCCTTAGTCTATAAGGTTCTGCTTCGACTACCATAAGAATCTCGTGTTTTGTCGAGATACTACTTTGGCATCCTCGGAGAGCTTTAGTCTATAAGGAGAAGCTTCGACCACAAAAAGAATCTCGTGTTTTATTGAGATACTGCTTTGGTATCCTCGGAGAGCCTTAGTCTATAAGATGCAGCTTCGACCACCCGAAGAATCTCGTGTTTTATTGAGATATTGTTTTGGTATCCTCGGTGACCCTTAGTCTATAAGGTGTTTCTTCGACCACCCGAAGAATCTCGTGTTTTATTGAGATACTGCTTTGGTATCCTCGGGGAGCCTTATTCTATAAGGTGCTCCTTTGACCACTCGAAGAATCTCGTGTTTTGTTGAGATACTGCTTTGGTATCCTCAGAGAGCCTTAGCCTATAAGGTGTTGCTTCGACCACCTGAAGAATCTCGTGTTTTGTTGAGATTATGCTTTGGTATCCTCGGAGAGCTTTAGACTATAAGGTGCTGCTTCGACCACCCGAAGAATCTCGTGTTTTGTTTAGATACTGCTTTGGTATCCTTGGAGATCCTTCTTCTATAAGGTGCTGCTTTGACCACCCAAAGAATCTCGTGTTTTGTTGAGATACTACTTTTGTATCCTCGGAGGGCCTTAGTTTTTAAGGAGCTGCTTCGACCACCCAAAGAATCTTGTGTTTTATTGAGATACTGATTTGGTATCATCGGAGAGCCTTAGTCTATAAGGTGCTGCTTCGACCACCCGAAGAATCTGGAATTTTGTTGAGATACTTCTTTGGTATCCTCGGAGAGCCTTATTTTTTAAAGTGCTGCTTCGACTACCCGAAGAATCTCGCGTTTTGTTGAGATACTTCTTTCGTATCCTCGGAGAGCCCTGGTCTATAAAGTGCTGCTTCGACCACCCTAAGAATCTCGTGTTTTGTCGAGAAACAACTTTGGTATCCTAGAAGAGCCTTAGCCTATAAGGTGCTGCTTCGACCACTCGAAGAATCTTGTGTTTTGTTGAGATACTTTTGATATCCTCGGAGAGCCTTAGTCTATAAGGTGCTGCTTCGACCACCCAAAGAATCTCGTGTTTTATTTAGATACGGCTTTGGTATCCTCGGAGAGGCTTAGTCTATAAGGTGCTGCTTTGACCACCCGAAGAATCTCGTGTTTTGTTGAGATACTGCTTTGGTATCCTCAGAGAGCCTTAGTCTATAAGGTTCTGCTTCGACTACCATAAGAATCTCGTGTTTTGTCGAGAAACTACTTCGGCATCCTCGGAGAGCTTTAGTCTATAAGGAGAAGCTTCGACCACAAAAAGAATCTCGTGTTTTATTGAGGTACTGCTTTGGTATCCTCGGAGAGCCTTAGTCTATAAGATGCAGCTTCGACCACCCGAAGAATCTCGTGTTTTATTGAGATATTGTTTTGGTATCCTCGGTGACCCTTAGTCTATAAGGTGTTGCTTCGACCACCCGAAGAATCTCGTGTTTTATTGAGATACTGCTTTGGTATCCTCGGGGAGCCTTATTCTATAAGGTGCTCCTTTGACCACTCGAAGAATCTCGTGTTTTGTTGAGATACTGCTTTGGTATCCTCAGAGAGCCTTAGCCTATAAGGTGTTGCTTCGACCACCTGAAGAATCTCGTGTTTTGTTGAGATTATGCTTTGGTATCCTCGGAGAGCTTTAGACTATAAGGTGCTACTTCGACCACCCGAAGAATCTCGTGTTTTGTTTAGATACTGCTTTGGTATCCTTGGAGATCCTTCTTCTATAAGGTGCTGCTTTGACCACCCAAAGAATCTCGTGTTTTGTTGAGATACTACTTTTGTATCCTCGGAGGGCCTTAGTTTTTAAGGAGCTGCTTCGACCACCCAAAGAATCTTGTGTTTTATTGAGATACTGATTTGGTATCATCGGAGAGCCTTAGTCTATAAGGTGCTGCTTCGACCACCCGAAGAATCTGGAATTTTGTTGAGATACTTCTTTGGTATCCTCGGAGATCCTTATTTTTTAAAGTGCTGCTTCGACTACCCGAAGAATCTCGCGTTTTGTTGAGATACTTCTTTCGTATCCTCGGAGAGCCCTGGTCTATAAAGTGCTGCTTCGACCACCCTAAGAATCTCGTGTTTTGTCGAGAAACAACTTTGGTATCCTAGAAGAGCCTTAGCCTATAAGGTGCTGCTTCGACCACTCGAAGAATCTTGTGTTTTGTTGAGATACTTTTGATATCCTCGGAGAGCCTTAGTCTATAAGGTGCTGCTTCGACCACCCAAAGAATCTCGTGTTTTATTTAGATACGGCTTTGGTATCCTCGGAGAGGCTTAGTCTATAAGGTGCTGCTTTGACCACCCGAAGAATCTCGTGTTTTGTTGAGATACTGCTTTGGTATCCTCAGAGAGCCTTAGTCTATAAGGTTCTGCTTCGACTACCATAAGAATCTCGTGTTTTGTCGAGAAACTACTTCGGCATCCTCGGAGAGCTTTAGTCTATAAGGAGAAGCTTCGACCACAAAAAGAATCTCGTGTTTTATTGAGGTACTGCTTTGGTATCCTCGGAGAGCCTTAGTCTATAAGATGCAGCTTCGACCACCCGAAGAATCTCGTGTTTTATTGAGATATTGTTTTGGTATCCTCGGTGACCCTTAGTCTATAAGGTGTTGCTTCGACCACCCGAAGAATCTCGTGTTTTATTGAGATACTGCTTTGGTATCCTCGGGGAGCCTTATTCTATAAGGTGCTCCTTTGCCCACTCGAAGAATCTCGTGTTTTGTTGAGATACTGCTTTGGTATCCTCAGAGAGCCTTAGCCTATAAGGTGTTGCTTCGACCACCTGAAGAATCTCGTGTTTTGTTGAGATTATGCTTTGGTATCCTCGGAGAGCTTTAGACTATAAGGTGCTGCTTCGACCACCCGAAGAATCTCGTGTTTTGTTTAGATACTGCTTTGGTATCCTTGGAGATCCTTCTTCTATAAGGTGCTGCTTTGACCACCCAAAGAATCTCGTGTTTTGTTGAGATACTACTTTTGTATCCTCGGAGGGCCTTAGTTTTTAAGGAGCTGCTTCGACCACCCAAAGAATCTTGTGTTTTATTGAGATACTGATTTGGTATCATCGGAGAGCCTTAGTCTATAAGGTGCTGCTTCGACCACCCGAAGAATCTGGAATTTTGTTGAGATACTTCTTTGGTATCCTCGGAGAGCCTTATTTTTTAAAGTGCTGCTTCGACTACCCGAAGAATCTCGCGTTTTGTTGAGATACTTCTTTCGTATCCTCGGAGAGCCCTGGTCTATAAAGTGCTGCTTCGACCACCCTAAGAATCTCGTGTTTTGTCGAGAAACAACTTTGGTATCCTAGAAGAGCCTTAGCCTATAAGGTGCTGCTTCGACCACCCGAAGAATCTTGTGTTTTGTTGAGATACTTTTGATATCCTCGGAGAGCCTTAGTCTATAAGGTGCTGCTTCGACCACCCAAAGAATCTCGTGTTTTATTTAGATACGGCTTTGGTATCCTCGGAGAGGCTTAGTCTATAAGGTGCTGCTTTGACCACCCGAAGAATCTCGTGTTTTGTTGAGATACTGCTTTGGTATCCTCAGAGAGCCTTAGTCTATAAGGTTCTGCTTCGACTACCATAAGAATCTCGTGTTTTGTCGAGAAACTACTTCGGCATCCTCGGAGAGCTTTAGTCTATAAGGAGAAGCTTCGACCACAAAAAGAATCTCGTGTTTTATTGAGGTACTGCTTTGGTATCCTCGGAGAGCCTTAGTCTATAAGATGCAGCTTCGACCACCCGAAGAATCTCGTGTTTTATTGAGATATTGTTTTGGTATCCTCGGTGACCCTTAGTCTATAAGGTGTTGCTTCGACCACCCGAAGAATCTCGTGTTTTATTGAGATACTGCTTTGGTATCCTCGGGGAGCCTTATTCTATAAGGTGCTCCTTTGACCACTCGAAGAATCTCGTGTTTTGTTGAGATACTGCTTTGGTATCCTCAGAGAGCCTTAGTCTATAAGGTGTTGCTTCGACCACCTGAAGAATCTCGTGTTTTGTTGAGATTATGCTTTGGTATCCTCGGAGAGCTTTAGACTATAAGGTGCTGCTTCGACCACCCGAAGAATCTCGTGTTTTGTTTAGATACTGCTTTGGTATCCTTGGAGAGCCTTCTTCTATAAGGTGCTGCTTTGACCACCCAAAGAATCTCGTGTTTTGTTGAGATACTACTTTTGTATCCTCGGAGTGCCTTAGTTTATAAGGAGCTGCTTCGACCACCCAAAGAATCTTGTGTTTTATTGAGATACTGATTTGGTATCATCGGAGAGCCTTAGTCTATAAGGTGCTGCTTCGACCACCTGAAGAATCTGGAATTTTGTTGAGATACTTCTTTGGTATCCTCGGAGAGCCTTATTTTTTAAAGTGCTGCTTCGACTACCCGAAGAATCTCGCGTTTTGTTGAGATACTTCTTTCGTATCCTCGGAGAGCCCTGGTCTATAAAGTGCTGCTTCGACCACCCTAAGAATCTCGTGTTTTGTCGAGAAACAACTTTGGTATCCTAGAAGAGCCTTAGCCTATAAGGTGCTGCTTCGACCACTCGAAGAATCTTGTGTTTTGTTGAGATACTTTTGATATCCTCGGAGAGCCTTAGTCTATAAGGTGCTGCTTCGACCACCCAAAGAATCTCGTGTTTTATTTAGATACGGCTTTGGTATCCTCGGAGAGGCTTAGTCTATAAGGTGCTGCTTTGACCACCCGAAGAATCTCGTGTTTTGTTGAGATACTGCTTTGGTATCCTCAGAGAGCCTTAGTCTATAAGGTTCTGCTTCGACTACCATAAGAATCTCGTGTTTTGTCGAGAAACTACTTCGGCATCCTCGGAGAGCTTTAGTCTATAAGGAGAAGCTTCGACCACAAAAAGAATCTCGTGTTTTATTGAGGTACTGCTTTGGTATCCTCGGAGAGCCTTAGTCTATAAGATGCAGCTTCGACCACCCGAAGAATCTCGTGTTTTATTGAGATATTGTTTTGGTATCCTCGGTGACCCTTAGTCTATAAGGTGTTGCTTCGACCACCCGAAGAATCTCGTGTTTTATTGAGATACTGCTTTGGTATCCTCGGGGAGCCTTATTCTATAAGGTGCTCCTTTGACCACTCGAAGAATCTCGTGTTTTGTTGAGATACTGCTTTGGTATCCTCAGAGAGCCTTAGCCTATAAGGTGTTGCTTCGACCACCTGAAGAATCTCGTGTTTTGTTGAGATTATGCTTTGGTATCCTCGGAGAGCTTTAGACTATAAGGTGCTACTTCGACCACCCGAAGAATCTCGTGTTTTGTTTAGATACTGCTTTGGTATCCTTGGAGATCCTTCTTCTATAAGGTGCTGCTTTGACCACCCAAAGAATCTCGTGTTTTGTTGAGATACTACTTTTGTATCCTCGGAGGGCCTTAGTTTTTAAGGAGCTGCTTCGACCACCCAAAGAATCTTGTGTTTTATTGAGATACTGATTTGGTATCATCGGAGAGCCTTAGTCTATAAGGTGCTGCTTCGACCACCCGAAGAATCTGGAATTTTGTTGAGATACTTCTTTGGTATCCTCGGAGATCCTTATTTTTTAAAGTGCTGCTTCGACTACCCGAAGAATCTCGCGTTTTGTTGAGATACTTCTTTCGTATCCTCGGAGAGCCCTGGTCTATAAAGTGCTGCTTCGACCACCCTAAGAATCTCGTGTTTTGTCGAGAAACAACTTTGGTATCCTAGAAGAGCCTTAGCCTATAAGGTGCTGCTTCGACCACTCGAAGAATCTTGTGTTTTGTTGAGATACTTTTGATATCCTCGGAGAGCCTTAGTCTATAAGGTGCTGCTTCGACCACCCAAAGAATCTCGTGTTTTATTTAGATACGGCTTTGGTATCCTCGGAGAGGCTTAGTCTATAAGGTGCTGCTTTGACCACCCGAAGAATCTCGTGTTTTGTTGAGATACTGCTTTGGTATCCTCAGAGAGCCTTAGTCTATAAGGTTCTGCTTCGACTACCATAAGAATCTCGTGTTTTGTCGAGAAACTACTTCGGCATCCTCGGAGAGCTTTAGTCTATAAGGAGAAGCTTCGACCACAAAAAGAATCTCGTGTTTTATTGAGGTACTGCTTTGGTATCCTCGGAGAGCCTTAGTCTATAAGATGCAGCTTCGACCACCCGAAGAATCTCGTGTTTTATTGAGATATTGTTTTGGTATCCTCGGTGACCCTTAGTCTATAAGGTGTTGCTTCGACCACCCGAAGAATCTCGTGTTTTATTGAGATACTGCTTTGGTATCCTCGGGGAGCCTTATTCTATAAGGTGCTCCTTTGCCCACTCGAAGAATCTCGTGTTTTGTTGAGATACTGCTTTGGTATCCTCAGAGAGCCTTAGCCTATAAGGTGTTGCTTCGACCACCTGAAGAATCTCGTGTTTTGTTGAGATTATGCTTTGGTATCCTCGGAGAGCTTTAGACTATAAGGTGCTGCTTCGACCACCCGAAGAATCTCGTGTTTTGTTTAGATACTGCTTTGGTATCCTTGGAGATCCTTCTTCTATAAGGTGCTGCTTTGACCACCCAAAGAATCTCGTGTTTTGTTGAGATACTACTTTTGTATCCTCAGAGGGCCTTAGTTTTTAAGGAGCTGCTTCGACCACCCAAAGAATCTTGTGTTTTATTGAGATACTGATTTGGTATCATCGGAGAGCCTTAGTCTATAAGGTGCTGCTTCGACCACCCGAAGAATCTGGAATTTTGTTGAGATACTTCTTTGGTATCCTCGGAGAGCCTTATTTTTTAAAGTGCTGCTTCGACTACCCGAAGAATCTCGCGTTTTGTTGAGATACTTCTTTCGTATCCTCGGAGAGCCCTGGTCTATAAAGTGCTGCTTCGACCACCCTAAGAATCTCGTGTTTTGTCGAGAAACAACTTTGGTATCCTAGAAGAGCCTTAGCCTATAAGGTGCTGCTTCGACCACCCGAAGAATCTTGTGTTTTGTTGAGATACTTTTGATATCCTCGGAGAGCCTTAGTCTATAAGGTGCTGCTTCGACCACCCAAAGAATCTCGTGTTTTATTTAGATACGGCTTTGGTATCCTCGGAGAGGCTTAGTCTATAAGGTGCTGCTTTGACCACCCGAAGAATCTCGTGTTTTGTTGAGATACTGCTTTGGTATCCTCAGAGAGCCTTAGTCTATAAGGTTCTGCTTCGACTACCATAAGAATCTCGTGTTTTGTCGAGAAACTACTTCGGCATCCTCGGAGAGCTTTAGTCTATAAGGAGAAGCTTCGACCACAAAAAGAATCTCGTGTTTTATTGAGGTACTGCTTTGGTATCCTCGGAGAGCCTTAGTCTATAAGATGCAGCTTCGACCACCCGAAGAATCTCGTGTTTTATTGAGATATTGTTTTGGTATCCTCGGTGACCCTTAGTCTATAAGGTGTTGCTTCGACCACCCGAAGAATCTCGTGTTTTATTGAGATACTGCTTTGGTATCCTCGGGGAGCCTTATTCTATAAGGTGCTCCTTTGACCACTCGAAGAATCTCGTGTTTTGTTGAGATACTGCTTTGGTATCCTCAGAGAGCCTTAGTCTATAAGGTGTTGCTTCGACCACCTGAAGAATCTCGTGTTTTGTTGAGATTATGCTTTGGTATCCTCGGAGAGCTTTAGACTATAAGGTGCTGCTTCGACCACCCGAAGAATCTCGTGTTTTGTTTAGATACTGCTTTGGTATCCTTGGAGAGCCTTCTTCTATAAGGTGCTGCTTTGACCACCCAAAGAATCTCGTGTTTTGTTGAGATACTACTTTTGTATCCTCGGAGTGCCTTAGTTTATAAGGAGCTGCTTCGACCACCCAAAGAATCTTGTGTTTTATTGAGATACTGATTTGGTATCATCGGAGAGCCTTAGTCTATAAGGTGCTGCTTCGACCACCTGAAGAATCTGGAATTTTGTTGAGATACTTCTTTGGTATCCTCGGAGAGCCTTATTTTTTAAAGTGCTGCTTCGACTACCCGAAGAATCTCGCGTTTTGTTGAGATACTTCTTTCGTATCCTCGGAGAGCCCTGGTCTATAAAGTGCTGCTTCGACCACCCTAAGAATCTCGTGTTTTGTCGAGAAACAACTTTGGTATCCTAGAAGAGCCTTAGCCTATAAGGTGCTGCTTCGACCACCCGAAGAATCTTGTGTTTTGTTGAGATACTTTTGATATCCTCGGAGAGCCTTAGTCTATAAGGTGCTGCTTCGACCACCCAAAGAATCTCGTGTTTTATTTAGATACGGCTTTGGTATCCTCGGAGAGGCTTAGTCTATAAGGTGCTGCTTTGACCACCCGAAGAATCTCGTGTTTTGTTGAGATACTGCTTTGGTATCCTCAGAGAGCCTTAGTCTATAAGGTTCTGCTTCGACTACCATAAGAATCTCGTGTTTTGTCGAGAAACTACTTCGGCATCATCGGAGAGCTTTAGTCTATAAGGAGAAGCTTCGACCACAAAAAGAATCTCGTGTTTTATTGAGGTACTGCTTTGGTATCCTCGGAGAGCCTTAGTCTATAAGATGCAGCTTCGACCACCCGAAGAATCTCGTGTTTTATTGAGATATTGTTTTGGTATCCTCGGTGACCCTTAGTCTATAAGGTGTTGCTTCGACCACCCGAAGAATCTCGTGTTTTATTGAGATACTGCTTTGGTATCCTCAGGGAGCCTTATTCTATAAGGTGCTCCTTTGACCACTCGAAGAATCTCGTGTTTTGTTGAGATACTGCTTTGGTATCCTCAGAGAGCCTTAGTCTATAAGGTGTTGCTTGTACCACCTGAAGAATCTCGTGTTTTGTTGAGATTATGCTTTGGTATCCTTGGAGAGCTTTAGACTATAAGGTGCTGCTTCGACCACCCGAAGAATCTCGTGTTTTGTTTAGATACTGCTTTGGTATCCTTGGAGAGCCTTCTTCTATAAGGTGCTGCTTTGACCACCCAAAGAATCTCGTGTTTTGTTGAGATACTACTTTTGTATCCTCGGAGTGCCTTAGTTTATAAGGAGCTGCTTCGACCACCCAAAGAATCTTGTGTTTTATTGAGATACTGATTTGGTATCATCGGAGAGCCTTAGTCTATAAGGTGCTGCTTTGACCACCTGAAGAATCTGGAATTTTGTTGAGATACTTCTTTGGTATCCTCGGAGAGCCTTATTTTTTAAAGTGCTGCTTCGACTACCCGAAGAATCTCGCTTTTTGTTGAGATACTTCTTTCGTATCCTCGGAGAGCCCTAGTCTATAAAGTGCTGCTTCGACCACCCTAAGAATCTCGTGTTTTGTCGAGAAACTGCTTTGGTATCCTAGAAGAGCCTTAGCCTATAAGGTGCTGCTTCGACCACCCGAAGAATCTTGTGTTTTGTTGAGATACTTTTGATATCCTCGGAGAGCCTTAGTCTATAAGGTGCTGCTTCGACCACCCAAAGAATCTCGTGTTTTATTTAGATACGGCTTTGGTATCCTCGGAGAGGCTTAGTCTATAAGGTGCTGCTTTGACCACCCGAAGAATCTCGTGTTTTGTTGAGATACTGCTTTGGTATCCTCAGAGAGCCTTAGTCTATAAGGTTCTGCTTCGACTACCATAAGAATCTCGTGTTTTGTCGAGAAACTACTTCGGCATCCTCGGAGAGCTTTAGTCTATAAGGAGAAGCTTCGACCACAAAAAGAATCTCGTGTTTTATTGAGGTACTGCTTTGGTATCCTCGGAGAGCCTTAGTCTATAAGATGCAGCTTCGACCACCCGAAGAATCTCGTGTTTTATTGAGATATTGTTTTGGTATCCTCGGTGACCCTTAGTCTATAAGGTGTTGCTTCGACCACCCGAAGAATCTCGTGTTTTATTGAGATACTGCTTTGGTATCCTCGGGGAGCCTTATTCTATAAGGTGCTCCTTTGCCCACTCGAAGAATCTCGTGTTTTGTTGAGATACTGCTTTGGTATCCTCAGAGAGCCTTAGCCTATAAGGTGTTGCTTCGACCACCTGAAGAATCTCGTGTTTTGTTGAGATTATGCTTTGGTATCCTCGGAGAGCTTTAGACTATAAGGTGCTGCTTCGACCACCCGAAGAATCTCGTGTTTTGTTTAGATACTGCTTTGGTATCCTTGGAGATCCTTCTTCTATAAGGTGCTGCTTTGACCACCCAAAGAATCTCGTGTTTTGTTGAGATACTACTTTTGTATCCTCGGAGGGCCTTAGTTTTTAAGGAGCTGCTTCGACCACCCAAAGAATCTTGTGTTTTATTGAGATACTGATTTGGTATCATCGGAGAGCCTTAGTCTATAAGGTGCTGCTTCGACCACCTGAAGAATCTGGAATTTTGTTGAGATACTTCTTTGGTATCCTCGGAGAGCCTTATTTTTTAAAGTGCTGCTTCGACTACCCGAAGAATCTCGCGTTTTGTTGAGATACTTCTTTCGTATCCTCGGAGAGCCCTGGTCTATAAAGTGCTGCTTCGACCACCCTAAGAATCTCGTGTTTTGTCGAGAAACAACTTTGGTATCCTAGAAGAGCCTTAGCCTATAAGGTGCTGCTTCGACCACCCGAAGAATCTTGTGTTTTGTTGAGATACTTTTGATATCCTCGGAGAGCCTTAGTCTATAAGGTGCTGCTTCGACCACCCAAAGAATCTCGTGTTTTATTTAGATACGGCTTTGGTATCCTCGGAGAGGCTTAGTCTATAAGGTGCTGCTTTGACCACCCGAAGAATCTCGTGTTTTGTTGAGATACTGCTTTGGTATCCTCAGAGAGCCTTAGTCTATAAGGTTCTGCTTCGACTACCATAAGAATCTCGTGTTTTGTCGAGAAACTACTTCGGCATCATCGGAGAGCTTTAGTCTATAAGGAGAAGCTTCGACCACAAAAAGAATCTCGTGTTTTATTGAGGTACTGCTTTGGTATCCTCGGAGAGCCTTAGTCTATAAGATGCAGCTTCGACCACCCGAAGAATCTCGTGTTTTATTGAGATATTGTTTTGGTATCCTCGGTGACCCTTAGTCTATAAGGTGTTGCTTCGACCACCCGAAGAATCTCGTGTTTTATTGAGATACTGCTTTGGTATCCTCAGGGAGCCTTATTCTATAAGGTGCTCCTTTGACCACTCGAAGAATCTCGTGTTTTGTTGAGATACTGCTTTGGTATCCTCAGAGAGCCTTAGTCTATAAGGTGTTGCTTGTACCACCTGAAGAATCTCGTGTTTTGTTGAGATTATGCTTTGGTATCCTTGGAGAGCTTTAGACTATAAGGTGCTGCTTCGACCACCCGAAGAATCTCGTGTTTTGTTTAGATACTGCTTTGGTATCCTTGGAGAGCCTTCTTCTATAAGGTGCTGCTTTGACCACCCAAAGAATCTCGTGTTTTGTTGAGATACTACTTTTGTATCCTCGGAGTGCCTTAGTTTATAAGGAGCTGCTTCGACCACCCAAAGAATCTTGTGTTTTATTGAGATACTGATTTGGTATCATCGGAGAGCCTTAGTCTATAAGGTGCTGCTTTGACCACCTGAAGAATCTGGAATTTTGTTGAGATACTTCTTTGGTATCCTCGGAGAGCCTTATTTTTTAAAGTGCTGCTTCGACTACCCGAAGAATCTCGCTTTTTGTTGAGATACTTCTTTCGTATCCTCGGAGAGCCCTAGTCTATAAAGTGCTGCTTCGACCACCCTAAGAATCTCGTGTTTTGTCGAGAAACTGCTTTGGTATCCTAGAAGAGCCTTAGCCTATAAGGTGCTGCTTCGACCACCCGAAGAATCTTGTGTTTTGTTGAGATACTTTTGATATCCTCGGAGAGCCTTAGTCTATAAGGTGCTGCTTCGACCACCCAAAGAATCTCGTGTTTTATTTAGATACGGCTTTGGTATCCTCGGAGAGGCTTAGTCTATAAGGTGCTGCTTTGACCACCCGAAGAATCTCGTGTTTTGTTGAGATACTGCTTTGGTATCCTCAGAGAGCCTTAGTCTATAAGGTTCTGCTTCGACTACCATAAGAATCTCGTGTTTTGTCGAGAAACTACTTCGGCATCCTCGGAGAGCTTTAGTCTATAAGGAGAAGCTTCGACCACAAAAAGAATCTCGTGTTTTATTGAGGTACTGCTTTGGTATCCTCGGAGAGCCTTAGTCTATAAGATGCAGCTTCGACCACCCGAAGAATCTCGTGTTTTATTGAGATATTGTTTTGGTATCCTCGGTGACCCTTAGTCTATAAGGTGTTGCTTCGACCACCCGAAGAATCTCGTGTTTTATTGAGATACTGCTTTGGTATCCTCGGGGAGCCTTATTCTATAAGGTGCTCCTTTGCCCACTCAAAGAATCTCGTGTTTTGTTGAGATACTGCTTTGGTATCCTCAGAGAGCCTTAGCCTATAAGGTGTTGCTTCGACCACCTGAAGAATCTCGTGTTTTGTTGAGATTATGCTTTGGTATCCTCGGAGAGCTTTAGACTATAAGGTGCTGCTTCGACCACCCGAAGAATCTCGTGTTTTGTTTAGATACTGCTTTGGTATCCTTGGAGATCCTTCTTCTATAAGGTGCTGCTTTGACCACCCAAAGAATCTCGTGTTTTGTTGAGATACTACTTTTGTATCCTCGGAGGGCCTTAGTTTTTAAGGAGCTGCTTCGACCACCCAAAGAATCTTGTGTTTTATTGAGATACTGATTTGGTATCATCGGAGAGCCTTAGTCTATAAGGTGCTGCTTCGACCACCTGAAGAATCTGGAATTTTGTTGAGATACTTCTTTGGTATCCTCGGAGAGCCTTATTTTTTAAAGTGCTGCTTCGACTACCCGAAGAATCTCGCGTTTTGTTGAGATACTTCTTTCGTATCCTCGGAGAGCCCTGGTCTATAAAGTGCTGCTTCGACCACCCTAAGAATCTCGTGTTTTGTCGAGAAACAACTTTGGTATCCTAGAAGAGCCTTAGCCTATAAGGTGCTGCTTCGACCACCCGAAGAATCTTGTGTTTTGTTGAGATACTTTTGATATCCTCGGAGAGCCTTAGTCTATAAGGTGCTGCTTCGACCACCCAAAGAATCTCGTGTTTTATTTAGATACGGCTTTGGTATCCTCGGAGAGGCTTAGTCTATAAGGTGCTGCTTTGACCACCCGAAGAATCTCGTGTTTTGTTGAGATACTGCTTTGGTATCCTCAGAGAGCCTTAGTCTATAAGGTTCTGCTTCGACTACCATAAGAATCTCGTGTTTTGTCGAGAAACTACTTCGGCATCATCGGAGAGCTTTAGTCTATAAGGAGAAGCTTCGACCACAAAAAGAATCTCGTGTTTTATTGAGGTACTGCTTTGGTATCCTCGGAGAGCCTTAGTCTATAAGATGCAGCTTCGACCACCCGAAGAATCTCGTGTTTTATTGAGATATTGTTTTGGTATCCTCGGTGACCCTTAGTCTATAAGGTGTTGCTTCGACCACCCGAAGAATCTCGTGTTTTATTGAGATACTGCTTTGGTATCCTCGGGGAGCCTTATTCTATAAGGTGCTCCTTTGACCACTCGAAGAATCTCGTGTTTTGTTGAGATACTGCTTTGGTATCCTCAGAGAGCCTTAGTCTATAAGGTGTTGCTTCGACCACCTGAAGAATCTCGTGTTTTGTTGAGATTATGCTTTGGTATCCTCGGAGAGCTTTAGACTATAAGGTGCTGCTTCGACCACCCGAAGAATCTCGTGTTTTGTTTAGATACTGCTTTGGTATCCTTGGAGAGCCTTCTTCTATAAGGTGCTGCTTTGACCACCCAAAGAATCTCGTGTTTTGTTGAGATACTACTTTTGTATCCTCGGAGTGCCTTAGTTTATAAGGAGCTGCTTCGACCACCCAAAGAATCTTGTGTTTTATTGAGATACTGATTTGGTATCATCGGAGAGCCTTAGTCTATAAGGTGCTGCTTCGACCACCTGAAGAATCTGGAATTTTGTTGAGATACTTCTTTGGTATCCTCGGAGAGCCTTATTTTTTAAAGTGCTGCTTCGACTACCCGAAGAATCTCGCGTTTTGTTGAGATACTTCTTTCGTATCCTCGGAGAGCCCTGGTCTATAAAGTGCTGCTTCGACCACCCTAAGAATCTCGTGTTTTGTCGAGAAACAACTTTGGTATCCTAGAAGAGCCTTAGCCTATAAGGTGCTGCTTCGACCACCCGAAGAATCTTGTGTTTTGTTGAGATACTTTTGATATCCTCGGAGAGCCTTAGTCTATAAGGTGCTGCTTCGACCACCCAAAGAATCTCGTGTTTTATTTAGATACGGCTTTGGTATCCTCGGAGAGGCTTAGTCTATAAGGTGCTGCTTTGACCACCCGAAGAATCTCGTGTTTTGTTGAGATACTGCTTTGGTATCCTCAGAGAGCCTTAGTCTATAAGGTTCTGCTTCGACTACCATAAGAATCTCGTGTTTTGTCGAGAAACTACTTCGGCATCATCGGAGAGCTTTAGTCTATAAGGAGAAGCTTCGACCACAAAAAGAATCTCGTGTTTTATTGAGGTACTGCTTTGGTATCCTCGGAGAGCCTTAGTCTATAAGATGCAGCTTCGACCACCCGAAGAATCTCGTGTTTTATTGAGATATTGTTTTGGTATCCTCGGTGACCCTTAGTCTATAAGGTGTTGCTTCGACCACCCGAAGAATCTCGTGTTTTATTGAGATACTGCTTTGGTATCCTCAGGGAGCCTTATTCTATAAGGTGCTCCTTTGACCACTCGAAGAATCTCGTGTTTTGTTGAGATACTGCTTTGGTATCCTCAGAGAGCCTTAGTCTATAAGGTGTTGCTTGTACCACCTGAAGAATCTCGTGTTTTGTTGAGATTATGCTTTGGTATCCTTGGAGAGCTTTAGACTATAAGGTGCTGCTTCGACCACCCGAAGAATCTCGTGTTTTGTTTAGATACTGCTTTGGTATCCTTGGAGAGCCTTCTTCTATAAGGTGCTGCTTTGACCACCCAAAGAATCTCGTGTTTTGTTGAGATACTACTTTTGTATCCTCGGAGTGCCTTAGTTTATAAGGAGCTGCTTCGACCACCCAAAGAATCTTGTGTTTTATTGAGATACTGATTTGGTATCATCGGAGAGCCTTAGTCTATAAGGTGCTGCTTTGACCACCTGAAGAATCTGGAATTTTGTTGAGATACTTCTTTGGTATCCTCGGAGAGCCTTATTTTTTAAAGTGCTGCTTCGACTACCCGAAGAATCTCGCTTTTTGTTGAGATACTTCTTTCGTATCCTCGGAGAGCCCTAGTCTATAAAGTGCTGCTTCGACCACCCTAAGAATCTCGTGTTTTGTCGAGAAACTGCTTTGGTATCCTAGAAGAGCCTTAGCCTATAAGGTGCTGCTTCGACCACCCGAAGAATCTTGTGTTTTGTTGAGATACTTTTGATATCCTCGGAGAGCCTTAGTCTATAAGGTGCTGCTTCGACCACCCAAAGAATCTCGTGTTTTATTTAGATACGGCTTTGGTATCCTCGGAGAGGCTTAGTCTATAAGGTGCTGCTTTGACCACCCGAAGAATCTCGTGTTTTGTTGAGATACTGCTTTGGTATCCTCAGAGAGCCTTAGTCTATAAGGTTCTGCTTCGACTACCATAAGAATCTCGTGTTTTGTCGAGAAACTACTTCGGCATCCTCGGAGAGCTTTAGTCTATAAGGAGAAGCTTCGACCACAAAAAGAATCTCGTGTTTTATTGAGGTACTGCTTTGGTATCCTCGGAGAGCCTTAGTCTATAAGATGCAGCTTCGACCACCCGAAGAATCTCGTGTTTTATTGAGATATTGTTTTGGTATCCTCGGTGACCCTTAGTCTATAAGGTGTTGCTTCGACCACCCGAAGAATCTCGTGTTTTATTGAGATACTGCTTTGGTATCCTCGGGGAGCCTTATTCTATAAGGTGCTCCTTTGCCCACTCGAAGAATCTCGTGTTTTGTTGAGATACTGCTTTGGTATCCTCAGAGAGCCTTAGCCTATAAGGTGTTGCTTCGACCACCTGAAGAATCTCGTGTTTTGTTGAGATTATGCTTTGGTATCCTCGGAGAGCTTTAGACTATAAGGTGCTGCTTCGACCACCCGAAGAATCTCGTGTTTTGTTTAGATACTGCTTTGGTATCCTTGGAGATCCTTCTTCTATAAGGTGCTGCTTTGACCACCCAAAGAATCTCGTGTTTTGTTGAGATACTACTTTTGTATCCTCGGAGGGCCTTAGTTTTTAAGGAGCTGCTTCGACCACCCAAAGAATCTTGTGTTTTATTGAGATACTGATTTGGTATCATCGGAGAGCCTTAGTCTATAAGGTGCTGCTTCGACCACCCGAAGAATCTGGAATTTTGTTGAGATACTTCTTTGGTATCCTCGGAGAGCCTTATTTTTTAAAGTGCTGCTTCGACTACCCGAAGAATCTCGCGTTTTGTTGAGATACTTCTTTCGTATCCTCGGAGAGCCCTGGTCTATAAAGTGCTGCTTCGACCACCCTAAGAATCTCGTGTTTTGTCGAGAAACAACTTTGGTATCCTAGAAGAGCCTTAGCCTATAAGGTGCTGCTTCGACCACCCGAAGAATCTTGTGTTTTGTTGAGATACTTTTGATATCCTCGGAGAGCCTTAGTCTATAAGGTGCTGCTTCGACCACCCAAAGAATCTCGTGTTTTATTTAGATACGGCTTTGGTATCCTCGGAGAGGCTTAGTCTATAAGGTGCTGCTTTGACCACCCGAAGAATCTCGTGTTTTGTTGAGATACTGCTTTGGTATCCTCAGAGAGCCTTAGTCTATAAGGTTCTGCTTCGACTACCATAAGAATCTCGTGTTTTGTCGAGAAACTACTTCGGCATCCTCGGAGAGCTTTAGTCTATAAGGAGAAGCTTCGACCACAAAAAGAATCTCGTGTTTTATTGAGGTACTGCTTTGGTATCCTCGGAGAGCCTTAGTCTATAAGATGCAGCTTCGACCACCCGAAGAATCTCGTGTTTTATTGAGATATTGTTTTGGTATCCTCGGTGACCCTTAGTCTATAAGGTGTTGCTTCGACCACCCGAAGAATCTCGTGTTTTATTGAGATACTGCTTTGGTATCCTCGGGGAGCCTTATTCTATAAGGTGCTCCTTTGACCACTCGAAGAATCTCGTGTTTTGTTGAGATACTGCTTTGGTATCCTCAGAGAGCCTTAGTCTATAAGGTGTTGCTTCGACCACCTGAAGAATCTCGTGTTTTGTTGAGATTATGCTTTGGTATCCTCGGAGAGCTTTAGACTATAAGGTGCTGCTTCGACCACCCGAAGAATCTCGTGTTTTGTTTAGATACTGCTTTGGTATCCTTGGAGAGCCTTCTTCTATAAGGTGCTGCTTTGACCACCCAAAGAATCTCGTGTTTTGTTGAGATACTACTTTTGTATCCTCGGAGTGCCTTAGTTTATAAGGAGCTGCTTCGACCACCCAAAGAATCTTGTGTTTTATTGAGATACTGATTTGGTATCATCGGAGAGCCTTAGTCTATAAGGTGCTGCTTCGACCACCTGAAGAATCTGGAATTTTGTTGAGATACTTCTTTGGTATCCTCGGAGAGCCTTATTTTTTAAAGTGCTGCTTCGACTACCCGAAGAATCTCGCGTTTTGTTGAGATACTTCTTTCGTATCCTCGGAGAGCCCTGGTCTATAAAGTGCTGCTTCGACCACCCTAAGAATCTCGTGTTTTGTCGAGAAACAACTTTGGTATCCTAGAAGAGCCTTAGCCTATAAGGTGCTGCTTCGACCACCCGAAGAATCTTGTGTTTTGTTGAGATACTTTTGATATCCTCGGAGAGCCTTAGTCTATAAGGTGCTGCTTCGACCACCCAAAGAATCTCGTGTTTTATTTAGATACGGCTTTGGTATCCTCGGAGAGGCTTAGTCTATAAGGTGCTGCTTTGACCACCCGAAGAATCTCGTGTTTTGTTGAGATACTGCTTTGGTATCCTCAGAGAGCCTTAGTCTATAAGGTTCTGCTTCGACTACCATAAGAATCTCGTGTTTTGTCGAGAAACTACTTCGGCATCATCGGAGAGCTTTAGTCTATAAGGAGAAGCTTCGACCACAAAAAGAATCTCGTGTTTTATTGAGGTACTGCTTTGGTATCCTCGGAGAGCCTTAGTCTATAAGATGCAGCTTCGACCACCCGAAGAATCTCGTGTTTTATTGAGATATTGTTTTGGTATCCTCGGTGACCCTTAGTCTATAAGGTGTTGCTTCGACCACCCGAAGAATCTCGTGTTTTATTGAGATACTGCTTTGGTATCCTCAGGGAGCCTTATTCTATAAGGTGCTCCTTTGACCACTCGAAGAATCTCGTGTTTTGTTGAGATACTGCTTTGGTATCCTCAGAGAGCCTTAGTCTATAAGGTGTTGCTTCGACCACCTGAAGAATCTCGTGTTTTGTTGAGATTATGCTTTGGTATCCTTGGAGAGCTTTAGACTATAAGGTGCTGCTTCGACCACCCGAAGAATCTCGTGTTTTGTTTAGATACTGCTTTGGTATCCTTGGAGAGCCTTCTTCTATAAGGTGCTGCTTTGACCACCCAAAGAATCTCGTGTTTTGTTGAGATACTACTTTTGTATCCTCGGAGTGCCTTAGTTTATAAGGAGCTGCTTCGACCACCCAAAGAATCTTGTGTTTTATTGAGATACTGATTTGGTATCATCGGAGAGCCTTAGTCTATAAGGTGCTGCTTTGACCACCTGAAGAATCTGGAATTTTGTTGAGATACTTCTTTGGTATCCTCGGAGAGCCTTATTTTTTAAAGTGCTGCTTCGACTACCCGAAGAATCTCGCTTTTTGTTGAGATACTTCTTTCGTATCCTCGGAGAGCCCTAGTCTATAAAGTGCTGCTTCGACCACCCTAAGAATCTCGTGTTTTGTCGAGAAACTGCTTTGGTATCCTAGAAGAGCCTTAGCCTATAAGGTGCTGCTTCGACCACCCGAAGAATCTTGTGTTTTGTTGAGATACTTTTGATATCCTCGGAGAGCCTTAGTCTATAAGGTGCTGCTTCGACCACCCAAAGAATCTCGTGTTTTATTTAGATACGGCTTTGGTATCCTCGGAGAGGCTTAGTCTATAAGGTGCTGCTTTGACCACACGAAGAATCTCGTGTTTTGTTGAGATACTGCTTTGGTATCCTCAGAGAGCCTTAGTCTATAAGGTTCTGCTTCGACTACCATAAGAATCTCGTGTTTTGTCGAGATACTACTTTGGCATCCTCGGAGAGCTTTAGTCTATAAGGAGAAGCTTCGACCACAAAAAGAATCTCGTGTTTTATTGAGATACTGCTTTGGTATCCTCGGAGAGCCTTAGTCTATAAGATGCAGCTTCGACCACCCGAAGAATCTCGTGTTTTATTGAGATATTGTTTTGGTATCCTCGGTGACCCTTAGTCTATAAGGTGTTGCTTCGACCACCCGAAGAATCTCGTGTTTTATTGAGATACTGCTTTGGTATCCTCGGGGAGCCTTATTCTATAAGGTGCTCCTTTGAGCACTCGAAGAATCTCGTGTTTTGTTGAGATACTGCTTTGGTATCCTCAGAGAGCCTTAGTCTATAAGGTGTTGCTTCGACCACCTGAAGAATCTCGTATTTTGTTGAGATTATGCTTTGGTATCCTCGGAGAGCTTTAGACTATAAGGTGCTGCTTCGACCACCCGAAGAATCTCGTGTTTTGTTTAGATACTGCTTTGGTATCCTTGGAGAGCCTTCTTCTATAAGGTGCTGCTTTGACCACCCAAAGAATCTCGTGTTTTGTTGAGATACTACTTTTGTATCCTCGGAGGGCATTAGTTTATAAGGAGCTGCTTCGACCACCCAAAGAATCTTGTGTTTTATTGAGATACTGATTTGGTATCATCGGAGAGCCTTAGTCTATAAGGTGCTGCTTCGACCACCTGAAGAATCTGGAATTTTGTTGAGATACTTCTTTGGTATCCTCGGAGAGCCTTATTTTTTAAAGTGCTGCTTCGACTACCCGAAGAATCTCGCGTTTTGTTGAGATACTTCTTTCGTATCCTCGGAGAGCCCTGGTCTATAAAGTGCTGCTTCGACCACCCTAAGAATCTCGTGTTTTGTCGAGAAACAACTTTGGTATCCTAGAAGAGCCTTAGCCTATAAGGTGCTGCTTCGACCACCCGAAGAATCTTGTGTTTTGTTGAGATACTTTTGATATCCTCGGAGAGCCTTAGTCTATAAGGTGCTGCTTCGACCACCCAAAGAATCTCGTGTTTTATTTAGATACGGCTTTGGTATCCTCGGAGAGGCTTAGTCTATAAGGTGCTGCTTTGACCACCCGAAGAATCTCGTGTTTTGTTGAGATACTGCTTTGGTATCCTCAGAGAGCCTTAGTCTATAAGGTTCTGCTTCGACTACCATAAGAATCTCGTGTTTTGTCGAGAAACTACTTCGGCATCCTCGGAGAGCTTTAGTCTATAAGGAGAAGCTTCGACCACAAAAAGAATCTCGTGTTTTATTGAGGTACTGCTTTGGTATCCTCGGAGAGCCTTAGTCTATAAGATGCAGCTTCGACCACCCGAAGAATCTCGTGTTTTATTGAGATATTGTTTTGGTATCCTCGGTGACCCTTAGTCTATAAGGTGTTGCTTCGACCACCCGAAGAATCTCGTGTTTTATTGAGATACTGCTTTGGTATCCTCGGGGAGCCTTATTCTATAAGGTGCTCCTTTGACCACTCGAAGAATCTCGTGTTTTGTTGAGATACTGCTTTGGTATCCTCAGAGAGCCTTAGTCTATAAGGTGTTGCTTCGACCACCTGAAGAATCTCGTGTTTTGTTGAGATTATGCTTTGGTATCCTTGGAGAGCTTTAGACTATAAGGTGCTGCTTCGACCACCCGAAGAATCTCGTGTTTTGTTTAGATACTGCTTTGGTATCCTTGGAGAGCCTTCTTCTATAAGGTGCTGCTTTGACCACCCAAAGAATCTCGTGTTTTGTTGAGATACTACTTTTGTATCCTCGGAGTGCCTTAGTTTATAAGGAGCTGCTTCGACCACCCAAAGAATCTTGTGTTTTATTGAGATACTGATTTGGTATCATCGGAGAGCCTTAGTCTATAAGGTGCTGCTTTGACCACCTGAAGAATCTGGAATTTTGTTGAGATACTTCTTTGGTATCCTCGGAGAGCCTTATTTTTTAAAGTGCTGCTTCGACTACCCGAAGAATCTCGCTTTTTGTTGAGATACTTCTTTCGTATCCTCGGAGAGCCCTAGTCTATAAAGTGCTGCTTCGACCACCCTAAGAATCTCGTGTTTTGTCGAGAAACTGCTTTGGTATCCTAGAAGAGCCTTAGCCTATAAGGTGCTGCTTCGACCACCCGAAGAATCTTGTGTTTTGTTGAGATACTTTTGATATCCTCGGAGAGCCTTAGTCTATAAGGTGCTGCTTCGACCACCCAAAGAATCTCGTGTTTTATTTAGATACGGCTTTGGTATCCTCGGAGAGGCTTAGTCTATAAGGTGCTGCTTTGACCACACGAAGAATCTCGTGTTTTGTTGAGATACTGCTTTGGTATCCTCAGAGAGCCTTAGTCTATAAGGTTCTGCTTCGACTACCATAAGAATCTCGTGTTTTGTCGAGATACTACTTTGGCATCCTCGGAGAGCTTTAGTCTATAAGGAGAAGCTTCGACCACAAAAAGAATCTCGTGTTTTATTGAGATACTGCTTTGGTATCCTCGGAGAGCCTTAGTCTATAAGATGCAGCTTCGACCACCCGAAGAATCTCGTGTTTTATTGAGATATTGTTTTGGTATCCTCGGTGACCCTTAGTCTATAAGGTGTTGCTTCGACCACCCGAAGAATCTCGTGTTTTATTGAGATACTGCTTTGGTATCCTCGGGGAGCCTTATTCTATAAGGTGCTCCTTTGAGCACTCGAAGAATCTCGTGTTTTGTTGAGATACTGCTTTGGTATCCTCAGAGAGCCTTAGTCTATAAGGTGTTGCTTCGACCACCTGAAGAATCTCGTATTTTGTTGAGATTATGCTTTGGTATCCTCGGAGAGCTTTAGACTATAAGGTGCTGCTTCGACCACCCGAAGAATCTCGTGTTTTGTTTAGATACTGCTTTGGTATCCTTGGAGAGCCTTCTTCTATAAGGTGCTGCTTTGACCACCCAAAGAATCTCGTGTTTTGTTGAGATACTACTTTTGTATCCTCGGAGGGCATTAGTTTATAAGGAGCTGCTTCGACCACCCAAAGAATCTTGTGTTTTATTGAGATACTGATTTGGTATCATCGGAGAGCCTTAGTCTATAAGGTGCTGCTTCGACCACCTGAAGAATCTGGAATTTTGTTGAGATACTTCTTTGGTATCCTCGGAGAGCCTTATTTTTTAAAGTGCTGCTTCGACTACCCGAAGAATCTCGCGTTTTGTTGAGATACTTCTTTCGTATCCTCGGAGAGCCCTGGTCTATAAAGTGCTGCTTCGACCACCCTAAGAATCTCGTGTTTTGTCGAGAAACAACTTTGGTATCCTAGAAGAGCCTTAGCCTATAAGGTGCTGCTTCGACCACCCGAAGAATCTTGTGTTTTGTTGAGATACTTTTGATATCCTCGGAGAGCCTTAGTCTATAAGGTGCTGCTTCGACCACCCAAAGAATCTCGTGTTTTATTTAGATACGGCTTTGGTATCCTCGGAGAGGCTTAGTCTATAAGGTGCTGCTTTGACCACCCGAAGAATCTCGTGTTTTGTTGAGATACTGCTTTGGTATCCTCAGAGAGCCTTAGTCTATAAGGTTCTGCTTCGACTACCATAAGAATCTCGTGTTTTGTCGAGAAACTACTTCGGCATCCTCGGAGAGCTTTAGTCTATAAGGAGAAGCTTCGACCACAAAAAGAATCTCGTGTTTTATTGAGGTACTGCTTTGGTATCCTCGGAGAGCCTTAGTCTATAAGATGCAGCTTCGACCACCCGAAGAATCTCGTGTTTTATTGAGATATTGTTTTGGTATCCTCGGTGACCCTTAGTCTATAAGGTGTTGCTTCGACCACCCGAAGAATCTCGTGTTTTATTGAGATACTGCTTTGGTATCCTCGGGGAGCCTTATTCTATAAGGTGCTCCTTTGACCACTCGAAGAATCTCGTGTTTTGTTGAGATACTGCTTTGGTATCCTCAGAGAGCCTTAGTCTATAAGGTGTTGCTTCGACCACCTGAAGAATCTCGTGTTTTGTTGAGATTATGCTTTGGTATCCTTGGAGAGCTTTAGACTATAAGGTGCTGCTTCGACCACCCGAAGAATCTCGTGTTTTGTTTAGATACTGCTTTGGTATCCTTGGAGAGCCTTCTTCTATAAGGTGCTGCTTTGACCACCCAAAGAATCTCGTGTTTTGTTGAGATACTACTTTTGTATCCTCGGAGTGCCTTAGTTTATAAGGAGCTGCTTCGACCACCCAAAGAATCTTGTGTTTTATTGAGATACTGATTTGGTATCATCGGAGAGCCTTAGTCTATAAGGTGCTGCTTTGACCACCTGAAGAATCTGGAATTTTGTTGAGATACTTCTTTGGTATCCTCGGAGAGCCTTATTTTTTAAAGTGCTGCTTCGACTACCCGAAGAATCTCGCTTTTTGTTGAGATACTTCTTTCGTATCCTCGGAGAGCCCTAGTCTATAAAGTGCTGCTTCGACCACCCTAAGAATCTCGTGTTTTGTCGAGAAACTGCTTTGGTATCCTAGAAGAGCCTTAGCCTATAAGGTGCTGCTTCGACCACCCGAAGAATCTTGTGTTTTGTTGAGATACTTTTGATATCCTCGGAGAGCCTTAGTCTATAAGGTGCTGCTTCGACCACCCAAAGAATCTCGTGTTTTATTTAGATACGGCTTTGGTATCCTCGGAGAGGCTTAGTCTATAAGGTGCTGCTTTGACCACACGAAGAATCTCGTGTTTTGTTGAGATACTGCTTTGGTATCCTCAGAGAGCCTTAGTCTATAAGGTTCTGCTTCGACTACCATAAGAATCTCGTGTTTTGTCGAGATACTACTTTGGCATCCTCGGAGAGCTTTAGTCTATAAGGAGAAGCTTCGACCACAAAAAGAATCTCGTGTTTTATTGAGATACTGCTTTGGTATCCTCGGAGAGCCTTAGTCTATAAGATGCAGCTTCGACCACCCGAAGAATCTCGTGTTTTATTGAGATATTGTTTTGGTATCCTCGGTGACCCTTAGTCTATAAGGTGTTGCTTCGACCACCCGAAGAATCTCGTGTTTTATTGAGATACTGCTTTGGTATCCTCGGGGAGCCTTATTCTATAAGGTGCTCCTTTGAGCACTCGAAGAATCTCGTGTTTTGTTGAGATACTGCTTTGGTATCCTCAGAGAGCCTTAGTCTATAAGGTGTTGCTTCGACCACCTGAAGAATCTCGTATTTTGTTGAGATTATGCTTTGGTATCCTCGGAGAGCTTTAGACTATAAGGTGCTGCTTTGACCACCCGAAGAATCTCGTGTTTTGTTTAGATACTGCTTTGGTATCCTTGGAGAGCCTTCTTCTATAAGGTGCTGCTTTGACCACCCAAAGAATCTCGTATTTTGTTGAGATACTACTTTTGTATCCTCGGAGGGCATTAGTTTATAAGGAGCTGCTTCGACCACCCAAAGAATCTTGTGTTTTATTGAGATACTGATTTGGTATCATCGGAGAGCCTTAGTCTATAAGGTGCTGCTTCGACCACCCGAAGAATCTGGAATTTTGTTGAGATACTTCTTTGGTATCCTCGGAGAGCCTTATTTTTTAAAGTGCTGCTTCGACTACCCGAAGAATCTCGCGTTTTGTTGAGATACTTCTTTCGTATCCTCGGAGAGCCCTAGTCTATAAAGTGCTGCTTCGACCACCCTAAGAATCTCGTGTTTTGTCGAGAAACAGCTTTGGTATCCTAGAAGAGCCTTAGCCTATAAGGTGCTGCTTCGACCACCCGAAGAATCTTGTGTTTTGTTGAGATACTTTTGATATCCTCGGAGAGCCTTAGTCTATAAGGTGCTGCTTCGACCACCCAAAGAATCTCGTGTTTTATTTAGATACGGCTTTGGTATCCTCGGAGAGGCTTAGTCTATAAGGTGCTGCTTTGACCACCCGAAGAATCTCGTGTTTTGTTGAGATACTGCTTTGGTATCCTCAGAGAGCCTTAGTCTATAAGGTTCTGCTTCGACTACCATAAGAATCTCGTGTTTTGTCGAGATACTACTTTGGCATCCTCGGAGAGCTTTAGTCTATAAGGAGAAGCTTCGACCACAAAAAGAATCTCGTGTTTTATTGAAATACTGCTTTGGTATCCTCGGAGAGCCTTAGTCTATAAGATGCAGCTTCGACCACCCGAAGAATCTCGTGTTTTATTGAGATATTGTTTTGGTATCCTCGGTGACCCTTAGTCTATAAGGTGTTGCTTCGACCACCCGAAGAATCTCGTGTTTTATTGAGATACTGCTTTGGTATCCTCGGGGAGCCTTATTCTATAAGGTGCTCCTTTGACCACTCGAAGAATCTCGTGTTTTGTTGAGATACTGCTTTGGTATCCTCAGAGAGCCTTAGTCTATAAGGTGTTGCTTCGACCACCTGAAGAATCTCGTGTTTTGTTGAGATTATGCTTTTGTATCCTCGGAGAGCTTTAGACTATAAGGTGCTGCTTCGACCACCCGAAGAATCTCGTGTTTTATTTAGATACTGCTTTGGTATCCTTGGAGAGCCTTCTTCTATAAGGTGCTGCTTTGACCACCCAAAGAATCTCGTGTTTTGTTGAGATACTACTTTTGTATCCTCGGAGGGCATTAGTTTATAAGGAGCTGCTTCGACCACCCAAAGAATCTTGTGTTTTATTGAGATACTGATTTGGTATCATCGGAGAGCCTTAGTCTATAAGGTGCTGCTTCGACCACCCGAAGAATCTGGAATTTTGTTGAGATACTTCTTTGGTATCCTCGGAGAGCCTTATTTTTTAAAGTGCTGCTTCGACTACCCGAAGAATCTCGCGTTTTGTTGAGATACTTCTTTCGTATCCTCGGAGAGCCCTGGTCTATAAAGTGCTGCTTCGACCACCCTAAGAATCTCGTGTTTTGTCGAGAAACAACTTTGGTATCCTAGAAGAGCCTTAGCCTATAAGGTGCTGCTTCGACCACCCGAAGAATCTTGTGTTTTGTTGAGATACTTTTGATATCCTCGGAGAGCCTTAGTCTATAAGGTGCTGCTTCGACCACCCAAAGAATCTCGTGTTTTATTTAGATACGGCTTTGGTATCCTCGGAGAGGCTTAGTCTATAAGGTGCTGCTTTGACCACCCGAAGAATCTCGTGTTTTGTTGAGATACTGCTTTGGTATCCTCAGAGAGCCTTAGTCTATAAGGTTCTGCTTCGACTACCATAAGAATCTCGTGTTTTGTCGAGAAACTACTTCGGCATCCTCGGAGAGCTTTAGTCTATAAGGAGAAGCTTCGACCACAAAAAGAATCTCGTGTTTTATTGAGATACTGCTTTGGTATCCTCGGAGAGCCTTAGTCTATAAGATGCAGCTTCGACCACCCGAAGAATCTCGTGTTTTATTGAGATATTGTTTTGGTATCCTCGGTGACCCTTAGTCTATAAGGTGTTGCTTCGACCACCCGAAGAATCTCGTGTTTTATTGAGATACTGCTTTGGTATCCTCGGGGAGCCTTATTCTATAAGGTGCTCCTTTGAGCACTCGAAGAATCTCGTGTTTTGTTGAGATACTGCTTTGGTATCCTCAGAGAGCCTTAGTCTATAAGGTGTTGCTTCGACCACCTGAAGAATCTCGTATTTTGTTGAGATTATGCTTTGGTATCCTCGGAGAGCTTTAGACTATAAGGTGCTGCTTCGACCACCCGAAGAATCTCGTGTTTTGTTTAGATACTGCTTTGGTATCCTTGGAGAGCCTTCTTCTATAAGGTGCTGCTTTGACCACCCAAAGAATCTCGTGTTTTGTTGAGATACTACTTTTGTATCCTCGGAGGGCATTAGTTTATAAGGAGCTGCTTCGACCACCCAAAGAATCTTGTGTTTTATTGAGATACTGATTTGGTATCATCGGAGAGCCTTAGTCTATAAGGTGCTGCTTCGACCACCCGAAGAATCTGGAATTTTGTTGAGATACTTCTTTGGTATCCTCGGAGAGCCTTATTTTTTAAAGTGCTGCTTCGACTACCCGAAGAATCTCGCGTTTTGTTGAGATACTTCTTTCGTATCCTCGGAGAGCCCTAGTCTATAAAGTGCTGCTTCGACCACCCTAAGAATCTCGTGTTTTGTCGAGAAACAGCTTTGGTATCCTAGAAGAGCCTTAGCCTATAAGGTGCTGCTTCGACCACCCGAAGAATCTTGTGTTTTGTTGAGATACTTTTGATATCCTCGGAGAGCCTTAGTCTATAAGGTGCTGCTTCGACCACCCAAAGAATCTCGTGTTTTATTTAGATACGGCTTTGGTATCCTCGGAGAGGCTTAGTCTATAAGGTGCTGCTTTGACCACCCGAAGAATCTCGTGTTTTGTTGAGATACTGCTTTGGTATCCTCAGAGAGCCTTAGTCTATAAGGTTCTGCTTCGACTACCATAAGAATCTCGTGTTTTGTCGAGATACTACTTTGGCATCCTCGGAGAGCTTTAGTCTATAAGGAGAAGCTTCGACCACAAAAAGAATCTCGTGTTTTATTGAAATACTGCTTTGGTATCCTCGGAGAGCCTTAGTCTATAAGATGCAGCTTCGACCACCCGAAGAATCTCGTGTTTTATTGAGATATTGTTTTGGTATCCTCGGTGACCCTTAGTCTATAAGGTGTTGCTTCGACCACCCGAAGAATCTCGTGTTTTATTGAGATACTGCTTTGGTATCCTCGGGGAGCCTTATTCTATAAGGTGCTCCTTTGACCACTCGAAGAATCTCGTGTTTTGTTGAGATACTGCTTTGGTATCCTCAGAGAGCCTTAGTCTATAAGGTGTTGCTTCGACCACCTGAAGAATCTCGTGTTTTGTTGAGATTATGCTTTTGTATCCTCGGAGAGCTTTAGACTATAAGGTGCTGCTTCGACCACCCGAAGAATCTCGTGTTTTATTTAGATACTGCTTTGGTATCCTTGGAGAGCCTTCTTCTATAAGGTGCTGCTTTGACCACCCAAAGAATCTCGTGTTTTGTTGAGATACTACTTTTGTATCCTCGGAGGGCATTAGTTTATAAGGAGCTGCTTCGACCACCCAAAGAATCTTGTGTTTTATTGAGATACTGATTTGGTATCATCGGAGAGCCTTAGTCTATAAGGTGCTGCTTCGACCACCCGAAGAATCTGGAATTTTGTTGAGATACTTCTTTGGTATCCTCGGAGAGCCTTATTTTTTAAAGTGCTGCTTCGACTACCCGAAGAATCTCGCGTTTTGTTGAGATACTTCTTTCGTATCCTCGGAGAGCCCTGGTCTATAAAGTGCTGCTTCGACCACCCTAAGAATCTCGTGTTTTGTCGAGAAACAACTTTGGTATCCTAGAAGAGCCTTAGCCTATAAGGTGCTGCTTCGACCACCCGAAGAATCTTGTGTTTTGTTGAGATACTTTTGATATCCTCGGAGAGCCTTAGTCTATAAGGTGCTGCTTCGACCACCCAAAGAATCTCGTGTTTTATTTAGATACGGCTTTGGTATCCTCGGAGAGGCTTAGTCTATAAGGTGCTGCTTTGACCACCCGAAGAATCTCGTGTTTTGTTGAGATACTGCTTTGGTATCCTCAGAGAGCCTTAGTCTATAAGGTTCTGCTTCGACTACCATAAGAATCTCGTGTTTTGTCGAGAAACTACTTCGGCATCCTCGGAGAGCTTTAGTCTATAAGGAGAAGCTTCGACCACAAAAAGAATCTCGTGTTTTATTGAGATACTGCTTTGGTATCCTCGGAGAGCCTTAGTCTATAAGATGCAGCTTCGACCACCCGAAGAATCTCGTGTTTTATTGAGATATTGTTTTGGTATCCTCGGTGACCCTTAGTCTATAAGGTGTTGCTTCGACCACCCGAAGAATCTCGTGTTTTATTGAGATACTGCTTTGGTATCCTCGGGGAGCCTTATTCTATAAGGTGCTCCTTTGAGCACTCGAAGAATCTCGTGTTTTGTTGAGATACTGCTTTGGTATCCTCAGAGAGCCTTAGTCTATAAGGTGTTGCTTCGACCACCTGAAGAATCTCGTATTTTGTTGAGATTATGCTTTGGTATCCTCGGAGAGCTTTAGACTATAAGGTGCTGCTTCGACCACCCGAAGAATCTCGTGTTTTGTTTAGATACTGCTTTGGTATCCTTGGAGAGCCTTCTTCTATAAGGTGCTGCTTTGACCACCCAAAGAATCTCGTGTTTTGTTGAGATACTACTTTTGTATCCTCGGAGGGCATTAGTTTATAAGGAGCTGCTTCGACCACCCAAAGAATCTTGTGTTTTATTGAGATACTGATTTGGTATCATCGGAGAGCCTTAGTCTATAAGGTGCTGCTTCGACCACCCGAAGAATCTGGAATTTTGTTGAGATACTTCTTTGGTATCCTCGGAGAGCCTTATTTTTTAAAGTGCTGCTTCGACTACCCGAAGAATCTCGCGTTTTGTTGAGATACTTCTTTCGTATCCTCGGAGAGCCCTAGTCTATAAAGTGCTGCTTCGACCACCCTAAGAATCTCGTGTTTTGTCGAGAAACAGCTTTGGTATCCTAGAAGAGCCTTAGCCTATAAGGTGCTGCTTCGACCACCCGAAGAATCTTGTGTTTTGTTGAGATACTTTTGATATCCTCGGAGAGCCTTAGTCTATAAGGTGCTGCTTCGACCACCCAAAGAATCTCGTGTTTTATTTAGATACGGCTTTGGTATCCTCGGAGAGGCTTAGTCTATAAGGTGCTGCTTTGACCACCCGAAGAATCTCGTGTTTTGTTGAGATACTGCTTTGGTATCCTCAGAGAGCCTTAGTCTATAAGGTTCTGCTTCGACTACCATAAGAATCTCGTGTTTTGTCGAGATACTACTTTGGCATCCTCGGAGAGCTTTAGTCTATAAGGAGAAGCTTCGACCACAAAAAGAATCTCGTGTTTTATTGAAATACTGCTTTGGTATCCTCGGAGAGCCTTAGTCTATAAGATGCAGCTTCGACCACCCGAAGAATCTCGTGTTTTATTGAGATATTGTTTTGGTATCCTCGGTGACCCTTAGTCTATAAGGTGTTGCTTCGACCACCCGAAGAATCTCGTGTTTTATTGAGATACTGCTTTGGTATCCTCGGGGAGCCTTATTCTATAAGGTGCTCCTTTGACCACTCGAAGAATCTCGTGTTTTGTTGAGATACTGCTTTGGTATCCTCAGAGAGCCTTAGTCTATAAGGTGTTGCTTCGACCACCTGAAGAATCTCGTGTTTTGTTGAGATTATGCTTTTGTATCCTCGGAGAGCTTTAGACTATAAGGTGCTGCTTCGACCACCCGAAGAATCTCGTGTTTTATTTAGATACTGCTTTGGTATCCTTGGAGAGCCTTCTTCTATAAGGTGCTGCTTTGACCACCCAAAGAATCTCGTGTTTTGTTGAGATACTACTTTTGTATCCTCGGAGGGCATTAGTTTATAAGGAGCTGCTTCGACCACCCAAAGAATCTTGTGTTTTATTGAGATACTGATTTGGTATCATCGGAGAGCCTTAGTCTATAAGGTGCTGCTTCGACCACCCGAAGAATCTGGAATTTTGTTGAGATACTTCTTTGGTATCCTCGGAGAGCCTTATTTTTTAAAGTGCTGCTTCGACTACCCAAAGAATCTCGCGTTTTGTTGAGATACTTCTTTCGTATCCTCGGAGAGCCCTGGTCTATAAAGTGCTGCTTCGACCACCCTAAGAATCTCGTGTTTTGTCGAGAAACAACTTTGGTATCCTAGAAGAGCCTTAGCCTATAAGGTGCTGCTTCGACCACCCGAAGAATCTTGTGTTTTGTTGAGATACTTTTGATATCCTCGGAGAGCCTTAGTCTATAAGGTGCTGCTTCGACCACCCAAAGAATCTCGTGTTTTATTTAGATACGGCTTTGGTATCCTCGGAGAGGCTTAGTCTATAAGGTGCTGCTTTGACCACCCGAAGAATCTCGTGTTTTGTTGAGATACTGCTTTGGTATCCTCAGAGAGCCTTAGTCTATAAGGTTCTGCTTCGACTACCATAAGAATCTCGTGTTTTGTCGAGAAACTACTTCGGCATCCTCGGAGAGCTTTAGTCTATAAGGAGAAGCTTCGACCACAAAAAGAATCTCGTGTTTTATTGAGATACTGCTTTGGTATCCTCGGAGAGCCTTAGTCTATAAGATGCAGCTTCGACCACCCGAAGAATCTCGTGTTTTATTGAGATATTGTTTTGGTATCCTCGGTGACCCTTAGTCTATAAGGTGTTGCTTCGACCACCCGAAGAATCTCGTGTTTTATTGAGATACTGCTTTGGTATCCTCGGGGAGCCTTATTCTATAAGGTGCTCCTTTGAGCACTCGAAGAATCTCGTGTTTTGTTGAGATACTGCTTTGGTATCCTCAGAGAGCCTTAGTCTATAAGGTGTTGCTTCGACCACCTGAAGAATCTCGTATTTTGTTGAGATTATGCTTTGGTATCCTCGGAGAGCTTTAGACTATAAGGTGCTGCTTCGACCACCCGAAGAATCTCGTGTTTTGTTTAGATACTGCTTTGGTATCCTTGGAGAGCCTTCTTCTATAAGGTGCTGCTTTGACCACCCAAAGAATCTCGTGTTTTGTTGAGATACTACTTTTGTATCCTCGGAGGGCATTAGTTTATAAGGAGCTGCTTCGACCACCCAAAGAATCTTGTGTTTTATTGAGATACTGATTTGGTATCATCGGAGAGCCTTAGTCTATAAGGTGCTGCTTCGACCACCCGAAGAATCTGGAATTTTGTTGAGATACTTCTTTGGTATCCTCGGAGAGCCTTATTTTTTAAAGTGCTGCTTCGACTACCCGAAGAATCTCGCGTTTTGTTGAGATACTTCTTTCGTATCCTCGGAGAGCCCTAGTCTATAAAGTGCTGCTTCGACCACCCTAAGAATCTCGTGTTTTGTCGAGAAACAGCTTTGGTATCCTAGAAGAGCCTTAGCCTATAAGGTGCTGCTTCGACCACCCGAAGAATCTTGTGTTTTGTTGAGATACTTTTGATATCCTCGGAGAGCCTTAGTCTATAAGGTGCTGCTTCGACCACCCAAAGAATCTCGTGTTTTATTTAGATACGGCTTTGGTATCCTCGGAGAGGCTTAGTCTATAAGGTGCTGCTTTGACCACCCGAAGAATCTCGTGTTTTGTTGAGATACTGCTTTGGTATCCTCAGAGAGCCTTAGTCTATAAGGTTCTGCTTCGACTACCATAAGAATCTCGTGTTTTGTCGAGATACTACTTTGGCATCCTCGGAGAGCTTTAGTCTATAAGGAGAAGCTTCGACCACAAAAAGAATCTCGTGTTTTATTGAAATACTGCTTTGGTATCCTCGGAGAGCCTTAGTCTATAAGATGCAGCTTCGACCACCCGAAGAATCTCGTGTTTTATTGAGATATTGTTTTGGTATCCTCGGTGACCCTTAGTCTATAAGGTGTTGCTTCGACCACCCGAAGAATCTCGTGTTTTATTGAGATACTGCTTTGGTATCCTCGGGGAGCCTTATTCTATAAGGTGCTCCTTTGACCACTCGAAGAATCTCGTGTTTTGTTGAGATACTGCTTTGGTATCCTCAGAGAGCCTTAGTCTATAAGGTGTTGCTTCGACCACCTGAAGAATCTCGTGTTTTGTTGAGATTATGCTTTTGTATCCTCGGAGAGCTTTAGACTATAAGGTGCTGCTTCGACCACCCGAAGAATCTCGTGTTTTATTTAGATACTGCTTTGGTATCCTTGGAGAGCCTTCTTCTATAAGGTGCTGCTTTGACCACCCAAAGAATCTCGTGTTTTGTTGAGATACTACTTTTGTATCCTCGGAGGGCATTAGTTTATAAGGAGCTGCTTCGACCACCCAAAGAATCTTGTGTTTTATTGAGATACTGATTTGGTATCATCGGAGAGCCTTAGTCTATAAGGTGCTGCTTCGACCACCCGAAGAATCTGGAATTTTGTTGAGATACTTCTTTGGTATCCTCGGAGAGCCTTATTTTTTAAAGTGCTGCTTCGACTACCCGAAGAATCTCGCGTTTTGTTGAGATACTTCTTTCGTATCCTCGGAGAGCCCTGGTCTATAAAGTGCTGCTTCGACCACCCTAAGAATCTCGTGTTTTGTCGAGAAACAACTTTGGTATCCTAGAAGAGCCTTAGCCTATAAGGTGCTGCTTCGACCACCCGAAGAATCTTGTGTTTTGTTGAGATACTTTTGATATCCTCGGAGAGCCTTAGTCTATAAGGTGCTGCTTCGACCACCCAATGAATCTCGTGTTTTATTTAGATACGGCTTTGGTATCCTCGGAGAGGCTTAGTCTATAAGGTGCTGCTTTGACCACCCGAAGAATCTCGTGTTTTGTTGAGATACTGCTTTGGTATCCTCAGAGAGCCTTAGTCTATAAGGTTCTGCTTCGACTACCATAAGAATCTCGTGTTTTGTCGAGAAACTACTTCGGCATCCTCGGAGAGCTTTAGTCTATAAGGAGAAGCTTCGACCACAAAAAGAATCTCGTGTTTTATTGAGATACTGCTTTGGTATCCTCGGAGAGCCTTAGTCTATAAGATGCAGCTTCGACCACCCGAAGAATCTCGTGTTTTATTGAGATATTGTTTTGGTATCCTCGGTGACCCTTAGTCTATAAGGTGTTGCTTCGACCACCCGAAGAATCTCGTGTTTTATTGAGATACTGCTTTGGTATCCTCGGGGAGCCTTATTCTATAAGGTGCTCCTTTGAGCACTCGAAGAATCTCGTGTTTTGTTGAGATACTGCTTTGGTATCCTCAGAGAGCCTTAGTCTATAAGGTGTTGCTTCGACCACCTGAAGAATCTCGTATTTTGTTGAGATTATGCTTTGGTATCCTCGGAGAGCTTTAGACTATAAGGTGCTGCTTCGACCACCCGAAGAATCTCGTGTTTTGTTTAGATACTGCTTTGGTATCCTTGGAGAGCCTTCTTCTATAAGGTGCTGCTTTGACCACCCAAAGAATCTCGTGTTTTGTTGAGATACTACTTTTGTATCCTCGGAGGGCATTAGTTTATAAGGAGCTGCTTCGACCACCCAAAGAATCTTGTGTTTTATTGAGATACTGATTTGGTATCATCGGAGAGCCTTAGTCTATAAGGTGCTGCTTCGACCACCCGAAGAATCTGGAATTTTGTTGAGATACTTCTTTGGTATCCTCGGAGAGCCTTATTTTTTAAAGTGCTGCTTCGACTACCCGAAGAATCTCGCGTTTTGTTGAGATACTTCTTTCGTATCCTCGGAGAGCCCTAGTCTATAAAGTGCTGCTTCGACCACCCTAAGAATCTCGTGTTTTGTCGAGAAACAGCTTTGGTATCCTAGAAGAGCCTTAGCCTATAAGGTGCTGCTTCGACCACCCGAAGAATCTTGTGTTTTGTTGAGATACTTTTGATATCCTCGGAGAGCCTTAGTCTATAAGGTGCTGCTTCGACCACCCAAAGAATCTCGTGTTTTATTTAGATACGGCTTTGGTATCCTCGGAGAGGCTTAGTCTATAAGGTGCTGCTTTGACCACCCGAAGAATCTCGTGTTTTGTTGAGATACTGCTTTGGTATCCTCAGAGAGCCTTAGTCTATAAGGTTCTGCTTCGACTACCATAAGAATCTCGTGTTTTGTCGAGATACTACTTTGGCATCCTCGGAGAGCTTTAGTCTATAAGGAGAAGCTTCGACCACAAAAAGAATCTCGTGTTTTATTGAAATACTGCTTTGGTATCCTCGGAGAGCCTTAGTCTATAAGATGCAGCTTCGACCACCCGAAGAATCTCGTGTTTTATTGAGATATTGTTTTGGTATCCTCGGTGACCCTTAGTCTATAAGGTGTTGCTTCGACCACCCGAAGAATCTCGTGTTTTATTGAGATACTGCTTTGGTATCCTCGGGGAGCCTTATTCTATAAGGTGCTCCTTTGACCACTCGAAGAATCTCGTGTTTTGTTGAGATACTGCTTTGGTATCCTCAGAGAGCCTTAGTCTATAAGGTGTTGCTTCGACCACCTGAAGAATCTCGTGTTTTGTTGAGATTATGCTTTTGTATCCTCGGAGAGCTTTAGACTATAAGGTGCTGCTTCGACCACCCGAAGAATCTCGTGTTTTATTTAGATACTGCTTTGGTATCCTTGGAGAGCCTTCTTCTATAAGGTGCTGCTTTGACCACCCAAAGAATCTCGTGTTTTGTTGAGATACTACTTTTGTATCCTCGGAGGGCATTAGTTTATAAGGAGCTGCTTCGACCACCCAAAGAATCTTGTGTTTTATTGAGATACTGATTTGGTATCATCGGAGAGCCTTAGTCTATAAGGTGCTGCTTCGACCACCCGAAGAATCTGGAATTTTGTTGAGATACTTCTTTGGTATCCTCGGAGAGCCTTATTTTTTAAAGTGCTGCTTCGACTACCCGAAGAATCTCGCGTTTTGTTGAGATACTTCTTTCGTATCCTCGGAGAGCCCTGGTCTATAAAGTGCTGCTTCGACCACCCTAAGAATCTCGTGTTTTGTCGAGAAACAACTTTGGTATCCTAGAAGAGCCTTAGCCTATAAGGTGCTGCTTCGACCACCCGAAGAATCTTGTGTTTTGTTGAGATACTTTTGATATCCTCGGAGAGCCTTAGTCTATAAGGTGCTGCTTCGACCACCCAAAGAATCTCGTGTTTTATTTAGATACGGCTTTGGTATCCTCGGAGAGGCTTAGTCTATAAGGTGCTGCTTTGACCACCCGAAGAATCTCGTGTTTTGTTGAGATACTGCTTTGGTATCCTCCGAGAGCCTTAGTCTATAAGGTTCTGCTTCGACTACCATAAGAATCTCGTGTTTTATCGAGATACTACTTTGGCATCCTCGGAGAGCTTTAGTCTATAAGGAGAAGCTTCGACCACAAAAAAAATCTCGTGTTTTATTGAGATACTGCTTTGGTATCCTCGGAGAGCCTTAGTCTATAAGATGCAGCTTCGACCACCCGAAGAATCTCGTGTTTTATTGAGATATTGTTTTGGTATCCTCGGTGACCCTTAGTCTATAAGGTGTTGCTTCGACCACCCGAAGAATCTCGTGTTTTATTGAGATACTGCTTTGGTATCCTCGGGGAGCCTTATTCTATAAGGTGCTCCTTTGACCACTCGAAGAATCTCGTGTTTTGTTGAGATACTGCTTTGGTATCCTCAGAGAGCCTTAGTCTATAAGGTGTTGCTTCGACCACCTGAAGAATCTCGTGTTTTGTTGAGATTATGCTTTGGTATCCTCGGAGAGCTTTAGACTATAAGGTGCTGCTTCGACCACCCGAAGAATCTCGTGTTTTGTTTAGATACTGCTTTGGTATCCTTGGAGAGCCTTCTTCTATAAGGTGCTGCTTTGACCACCCAAAGAATCTCGTGTTTTGTTGAGATACTACTTTTGTATCCTCGGAGGGCATTAGTTTATAAGGAGCTGCTTCGACCACCCAAAGAATCTTGTGTTTTATTGAGATACTGATTTGGTATCATCGGAGAGCCTTAGTCTATAAGGTGCTGCTTCGACCACCCGAAGAATCTGGAATTTTGTTGAGATACTTCTTTGGTATCCTCGGAGAGCCTTATTTTTTAAAGTGCTGCTTCAACTACCCGAAGAATCTCGCGTTTTGTTGAGATACTTCTTTCGTATGCTCGGAGAGCCCTAGTCTATAAAGTGCTGCTTCGACCACCCTAAGAATCTCGTGTTTTGTCGAGAAACAGCTTTGGTATCCTAGAAGAGCCTTAGCCTATAAGGTGCTGCTTCGACCACCCGAAGAATCTTGTGTTTTGTTGAGATACTTTTGATATCCTCGGAGAGCCTTAGTCTATAACGTGCTGCTTCAACCACCCAAAGAATCTCGTGTTTTATTTAGATACGGCTTGGGTATCCTCGGAGAGGCTTAGTCTATAAGGTGCTGCTTTGACCACCCGAAGAATCTCGTGTTTTGTTGAGATACTGCTTTGGTATCCTCCGAGAGCCTTAGTCTATAAGGTTCTGCTTCGACTACCATAAGAATCTCGTGTTTTATCGAGATACTACTTTGGCATCCTCGGAGAGCTTTAGTCTATAAGGAGAAGCTTCGACCACAAAAAGAATCTCGTGTTTTATTGAGATACTGCTTTGGTATCCTCGGAGAGCCTTAGTCTATAAGATGCAGCTTCGACCACCCGAAGAATCTCGTGTTTTATTGAGATATTGTTTTGGTATCCTCGGTGACCCTTAGTCTATAAGGTGTTGCTTCGACCACCCGAAGAATCTCGTGTTTTATTGAGATACTGCTTTGGTATCCTCGGGGAGCCTTATTCTATAAGGTGCTCCTTTGACCACTCGAAGAATCTCGTGTTTTGTTGAGATACTGCTTTGGTATCCTCAGAGAGCCTTAGTCTATAAGGTGTTGCTTCGACCACCTGAAGAATCTCGTGTTTTGTTGAGATTATGCTTTGGTATCCTCGGAGAGCTTTAGACTATAAGGTGCTGCTTCGACCACCCGAAGAATCTCGTGTTTTGTTTAGATACTGCTTTGGTATCCTTGGAGAGCCTTCTTCTATAAGGTGCTGCTTTGACCACCCAAAGAATCCCGTGTTTTGTTGAGATACTACTTTTGTATCCTCGGAGGGCCTTAGTTTATAAGGAGCTGCTTCGACCACCCAAAGAATCTTGTGTTTTATTGAGATACTGATTTGGTATCATCGGAGAGCCTTAGTCTATAAGGTGCTGCTTCGACCACCCGAAGAATCTGGAATTTTGTTGAGATACTTCTTTGGTATCCTCGGAGAGCCTTATTTTTTAAAGTGCTGCTTCGACTACCCGAAGAATCTCGCGTTTTGTTGAGATACTTCTTTCGTATCCACGGAGAGCCCTAGTCTATAAAGTGCTGCTTCGACCACCCTAAGAATCTCGTGTTTTGTCGAGAAACAGCTTGGGTATCCTAGAAGAGCCTTAGCCTATAAGGTGTTGCTTCGACCACCCGAAGAATCTTGTGTTTTGTTGAGATACTTTTGATATCCTCAGAGAGCCTTAGTCTATAAGGTGCTGCTTCGACCACCCAAAGAATCTCGTGTTTTATTTAGATACGGCTTTGGTATCCTCGGAGAGGCTTAGTCTATAAGGTGCTGCTTTGACCACACGAAGAGTCTCGTGTTTTGTTGAGATACTGCTTTGGTATCCTCAGAGAGCCTTAGTATATAAGGTTCTGCTTCGACTACCATAAGAATCTCGTGTTTTGTCGAGATACTACTTTGGCATCCTCGGAGAGCTTTAGTCTATAAGGAGAAGCCTCGACCACAAAAAGAATCTCGTGTTTTATTGAGATACTGCTTTGGTATCCTCGGAGAGCCTTAGTCTATAAGATGCAGCTTCGACCACCCGAAGAATCTCGTGTTTTATTGAGATATTGTTTTGGTATCCTCGGTGACCCTTAGTCTATAAGGTGTTGCTTCGACCACCCGAAGAATCTCGTGTTTTATTGAGATACTGCTTTGGTATCCTCGGGGAGCCTTATTCTATAAGGTGCTCCTTTGACCACTCGAAGAATCTCGTGTTTTGTTGAGATACTGCTTTGGTATCCTCAGAGAGCCTTAGTCTATAAGGTGTTGCTTCGACCACCTGAAGAATCTCGTGTTTTGTTGAGATTATGCTTTGGTATCCTCGGAGAGCTTTAGACTATAAGGTGCTGCTTCGACCACCCGAAGAATCTCGTGTTTTGTTTAGATACTGCTTTGGTATCCTTGGAGAGCCTTCTTCTATAAGGTGCTGCTTTGACCACCCAAAGAATCCCGTGTTTTGTTGAGATACTACTTTTGTATCCTCGGAGGGCCTTAGTTTATAAGGAGCTGTTTCGACCACCCAAAGAATCTTGTGTTTTATTGAGATACTGATTTGGTATCATCGGAGAGCCTTAGTCTATAAGGTGCTGCTTCGACCACCCGAAGAATCTGGAATTTTGTTGAGATACTTCTTTGGTATCCTCGGAGAGCCTTATTTTTTAAAGTGCTGCTTCGACTACCCGAAGAATCTCGCGTTTTGTTGAGATACTTCTTTCGTATCCACGGAGAGCCCTAGTCTATAAAGTGCTGCTTCGACCACCCTAAGAATCTCGTGTTTTGTCGAGAAACAGCTTGGGTATCCTAGAAGAGCCTTAGCCTATAAGGTGTTGCTTCGACCACCCGAAGAATCTTGTGTTTTGTTGAGATACTTTTGATATCCTCAGAGAGCCTTAGTCTATAAGGTGCTGCTTCGACCACCCAAAGAATCTCGTGTTTTATTTAGATACGGCTTTGGTATCCTCGGAGAGGCTTAGTCTATAAGGTGCTGCTTTGACCACACAAAGAATCTCGTGTTTTGTTGAGATACTGCTTTGGTATCCTCAGAGAGCCTTAGTGTATAAGGTTCTGCTTCGACTACCATAAGAATCTCGTGTTTTGTCGAGATACTACTTTGGCATCCTCGGAGAGCTTTAGTCTATAAGGAGAAGCTTCGACCACAAAAAGAATCTCGTGTTTTATTGAGATACTGCTTTGGTATCCTCGGAGAGCCTTAGTCTATAAGATGCAGCTTCGACAACCCGAAGAATCTCGTGTTTTATTGAGATATTGTTTTGGTATCCTCGGTGACCCTTAGTCTATAAGGTGTTGCTTCGACCACCCAAAGAATCTCGTGTTTTATTGAGATACTGCTTTGGTATCCTCGGGGAGCCTTATTCTATAAGGTGCTCCTTTGACCACTCGAAGAATCTCGTGTTTTGTTGAGATACTGCTTTGGTATCCTCAGAGAGCCTTAGTCTATAAGGTGTTGCTTCGACCACCTGAAGAATCTCGTATTTTGTTGAGATTATGCTTTGGTATCCTCGGAGAGCTTTAGACTATAAGGTGCTGCTTCGACCACCCGAAGAATCTCATGTTTTGTTTAGATACTGCTTTGGTATCCTTTGAGAGCCTTCTTCTATAAGGTGCTGCTTTGACCACCCAAAGAATCTCGTGTTTTGTTGAGATACTACTTTTGTATCCTCGGAGGGCCTTAGTTTATAAGGAGCTGCTTCGACCACCCAAAGAATCTTGTGTTTTATTGAGATACTGATTTGGTATCATCGGAGAGCCTTAGTCTATAAGGTGCTGCTTCGACCACCCGAAGAATCTGGAATTTTGTTGAGATACTTTTTTGGTATCCTCGGATAGCCTTATTTTTTAAAGTGCTGCTTCGACTACCCGAAGAATCTCGCGTTTTGTTGAGATACTTCTTTCGTATCCTCGGAGAGCCCTAGTCTATAAAGTGCTGCTTCGACCACCCTAAGAATCTCGTGTTTTGTCGAGAAACAGCTTTGGTATCCTAGAAGAGCCTTAGCCTATAAGGTGCTGCTTCGACCACCCGAAGAATCTTGTGTTTTGTTGAGATACTTTTGATATCCTCGGAGAGCCTTAGTCTATAACGTACTGCTTCAACCACCCAAAGAATCTCGTGTTTTATTTAGATACGGCTTTGGTATCCTCGGAGAGGCTTAGTCTATAAGGTGCTGCTTTGACCACCCGAAGAATCTCGTGTTTTGTTGAGATACTGCTTTGGTATCCTCAGAGAGCCTTAGTCTATAAGGTTCTGCTTCGACTACCATAAGAATCTCGTGTTTTGTCGAGATACTACTTTGGCATCCTCGGAGAGCTTTAGTCTATAAGGAGAAGCTTCGACCACAAAAAGAATCTCGTGTTTTATTGAGATACTGCTTTGGTATCCTCGGAGAGCCTTAGTCTATAAGATGCAGCTTCGACCACCCGAAGAATCTCGTGTTTTATTGAGATATTGTTTTGGTATCCTCGGTGACCCTTAGTCTATAAGGTGTTGCTTCGACCACCCGAAGAATCTCGTGTTTTATTGAGATACTGCTTTGGTATCCTCGGGGAGCCTTATTCTATAAGGTGCTCCTTTGACCACTCGAAGAATCTCGTGTTTTGTTGAGATACTGCTTTGGTATCCTCAGAGAGCCTTAGTCTATAAGGTGTTGCTTCGACCACCTGAAGAATCTCGTGTTTTGTTGAGATTATGCTTTGGTATCCTCGGAGAGGTTTAGACTATAAGGTGCTGCTTCGACCACCCGAAGAATCTCGTGTTTTGTTTAGATACTGCTTTGGTATCCTTGGAGAGCCTTCTTCTATAAGGTGCTGCTTTGACCACCCAAAGAATCTCGTGTTTTGTTGAGATACTACTTTTGTATCCTCGGAGGGCCTTAGTTTATAAGGAGCTGCTTCGACCACCCAAAGAATCTTGTGTTTTATTGAGATACTAATTTGGTATCATCGGAGAGCCTTAGTCTATAAGGTGCTGCTTCGACCACCCGAAGAATCTAGAATTTTGTTGAGATACTTCTTTGGTATCCTCGGAGAGCCTTATTTTTTAAAGTGCTGCTTCGACTACCCGAAGAATCTCACGTTTTGTTGAGATACTTCTTTCGTATCCTCGGAGAGCCCTAGTCTATAAAGTGCTGCTTCGACCACCCTAAGAATCTCGTGTTTTGTCGAGAAACAGCTTTGGTATCCTAGAAGAGCCTTAGCCTATAAGGTGCTGCTTCGATCACCCGAAGAATCTTGTGTTTTGTTGAGATACTTTTGATATCCTCGGAGAGCCTTAGTCTATAACGTGCTGCTTCAACCACCCAAAGAATCTCGTGTTTTATTTAGATACGACTTTGGTATCCTCGGAGGGGCTTAGTCTATAAGGTGCTGCTTTGACCACACGAAGAATCTCGTGTTTTGTTGAGATACTGCTTTGGTATCCTCAGAGAGCCTTAGTCTATAAGGTTCTGCTTCGACTACCATAAGAATCTCGTGTTTTGTCGAGATACTACTTTGGCATCCTCGGAGAGCTTTAGTCTATAAGGAGAAGCTTCGACCACAAAAAGAATCTCGTCTTTTATTGAGATACTGCTTTGGTATCCTCGGAGAGCCTTAGTCTATAAGATGCAGCTTCGACCACCCGAAGAATCTCGTGTTTTATTGAGATATTGTTTTGGTATCCTCGGTGACCCTTAGTCTATAAGGTGTTGCTTCGACCACCTGAAGAATCTCGTGTTTTATTGAGATACTGCTTTGGTATCCTCGGGGAGCCTTATTCTATAAGGTGCTCCTTTGACCACTCGAAGAATCTCGTGTTTTGTTGAGATACTGCTTTGGTATCCTCAGAGAGCCTTAGTCTATAAGGTGTTGCTTCGACCACCTGAAGAATCTCGTGTTTTGTTGAGATTATGCTTTGGTATCCTCGGAGAGGTTTAGACTATAAGGTGCTGCTTCGACCACCCGAAGAATCTCGTGTTTTGTTTAGATACTGCTTTGGTATCCTTGGAGAGCCTTCTTCTATAAGGTGCTGCTTTGACCACCCAAAGAATCTCGTGTTTTGTTGAGATACTACTTTTGTATCCTCGGAGGGCCTTAGTTTATAAGGAGCTGCTTCGACCACCCAAAGAATCTTGTGTTTTATTGAGATACTGATTTGGTATCATCGGAGAGCCTTAGTCTATAAGGTGCTGCTTCGACCACCCGAAGAATCTGGAATTTTGTTGAGATACTTCTTTGGTATCCTCGGAGAGCCTTATTTTTTAAAGTGCTGCTTCGACTACCCGAAGAATCTCGCGTTTTGTTGAGATACTTCTTTCGTATCCTCGGAGAGCCCTAGTCTATAAAGTGCTGCTTCGACCACCCTAAGAATCTCGTGTTTTGTCGAGAAACAGCTTTGGTATCCTAGAAGAGCCTTAGCCTATAAGGTGCTGCTTCGACCACCCGAAGAATCTTGTGTTTTGTTGAGATACTTTTGATATCCTCAGAGAGCCTTAGTCTATAACGTACTGCTTCAACCACCCAAAGAATCTCGTGTTTTATTTAGATACGGCTTTGGTATCCTCGGAGAGGCTTAGTCTATAAGGTGCTGCTTTGACCACCCGAAGAATCTCGTGTTTTGTTGAGATACTGCTTTGGTATCCTCAGAGAGCCTTAGTCTATAAGGTTCTGCTTCGACTACCATAAGAATCTCGTGTTTTGTCGAGATACTACTTTGGCATCCTCGGAGAGCTTTAGTCTATAAGGAGAAGCTTCGACCACAAAAAGAATCTCGTGTTTTATTGAGATACTGCTTTGGTATCCTCAGAGAGCCTTAGTCTATAAGATGCAGCTTCGACCACCCGAAGAATCTCGTGTTTTATTGAGATATTGTTTTGGTATCCTCGGTGACCCTTAGTCTATAAGGTGTTGCTTCGACCACCCGAAGAATCTCGTGTTTTATTGAGATACTGCTTTGGTATCCTCGGGGAGCCTTATTCTATAAGGTGCTCCATTGACCACTCGAAGAATCTCGTGTTTTGTTGAGATACTGCTTTGGTATCCTCAGAGAGCCTTAGTCTATAAGGTGTTGCTTCGACCACCTGAAGAATCTCGTATTTTGTTGAGATTATGCTTTGGTATCCTCAGAGAGCTTTAGACTATAAGGTGCTGCTTCGACCACCCGAAGAATCTCGTGTTTTGTTTAGATACTGCTTTGGTATCCTTGGAGAGCCTTCTTCTATAAGGTGCTGCTTTGACCACCTAAAGAATCTCGTGTTTTGTTGAGATACTACTTTTGTATCCTCGGATGGCCTTAGTTTATAAGGAGCAGCTTCGACCACCCAAAGAATCTTGTGTTTTATTGAGATACTGATTTGGCATCATCGGAGAGCCTTAGTCTATAAGGTGCTGCTTCGACCACCCGAAGAATCTGGAATTTTGTTGAGATACTTCTTTGGTATCCTCGGAGAGCCTTATTTTTTAAAGTGCTGCTTCGACTACCCGAAGAATCTCGCGTTTTGTTGAGATACTTCTTTCGTATCCTCGGAGAGCCCTAGTCTATAAAGTGCTGCTTCGACCACCCTAAGAATCTCGTGTTTTGTCGAGAAACAGCTTTGGCATCCTAGAAGAGCCTTAGCCTATAAGGTGCTGCTTCGACCACCCGAAGAATCTTGTGTTTTGTTGAGATACTTTTGATATCCTCGGAGAGCCTTAGTCTATAACGTACTGCTTCAACCACCCATAGAATCTCGTGTTTTATTTAGATACGGCTTTGGTATCCTCGGAGAGGCTTAGTCTATAAGGTGCTGCTTTGACCACCCGAAGAATCTCGTGTTTTGTTGAGATACTGCTTTGGTATCCTCAGAGAGCCTTAGTCTATAAGGTTCTGCTTCGACTACCATAAGAATCTCGTGTTTTGTCGAGATACTACTTTGGCATCCTCGGAGAGCTTTAGTCTATAAGGTGCTGCTTCGACCACCCAAAGAATCTCGTGTTTTATTTAGATACGGCTTTGGTATCCTCGGAGAGGCTTAGTCTATAAGGTGCTGCTTTGACCACACGAAGAATCTCGTGTTTTGTTGAGATACTGCTTTGGTATCCTCAGAGAGCCTTAGTGTATAAGGTTCAGCTTCGACTACCATAAGAATCTCATGTTTTGTCGAGATACTACTTTGGCATCCTCGGAGAGCTTTAGTCAATAAGGAGAAGCTTCGACCACAAAAAGAATCTCGTGTTTTATTGAGATACTGCTTTGGTATCCTCGGAGAGACTTAGTCTATAAGATGCAGCTTCGACCACCCGAAGAATCTCGTGTTTTATTGAGATATTGTTTTGGTATCCTCGGTGACCCTTAGTCTATAAGGTGTTGCTTCGACCACCCGAAGAATCTCGTGTTTTATTGAGATACTGCTTTGGTATCCTCGGGGAGCCTTATTCTATAAGGTGCTCCTTTGACCACTCGAAGAATCTCGTGTTTTGTTGAGATACTGCTTTGGTATCCTCAGAGAGCCTTAGTCTATAAGGTGTTGCTTCGACCACCTGAAGAATCTCGTGTTTTGTTGAGATTATGCTTTGGTATCCTCGGAGAGGTTTAGACTATAAGGTGCTGCTTCGACCACCCGAAGAATCTCGTGTTTTGTTTAGATACTGCTTTGGTATCCTTGGAGAGCCTTCTTCTATAAGGTGCTGCTTTGACCACCCAAAGAATCTCGTGTTTTGTTGAGATACTACTTTTGTATCCTCGGAGGGCCTTAGTTTATAAGGAGCTGCTTCGACCACCCAAAGAATCTTGTGTTTTATTGAGATACTGATTTGGTATCATCGGAGAGCCTTAGTCTATAAGGTGCTGCTTCGACCACCCGAAGAATCTGGAATTTTGTTGAGATACTTCTTTGGTATCCTCGGAGAGCCTTATTTTTTAAAGTGCTGCTTCGACTACCCGAAGAATCTCGCGTTTTGTTGAGATACTTCTTTCGTATCCACGGAGAGCCCTAGTCTATAAAGTGCTGCTTCGACCACCCTAAGAATCTCGTGTTTTGTCGAGAAACAGCTTGGGTATCCTAGAAGAGCCTTAGCCTATAAGGTGTTGCTTCGACCACCCGAAGAATCTTGTGTTTTGTTGAGATACTTTTGATATCCTCGGAGAGCCTTAGTCTATAAGGTGCTGCTTCGACCACCCAAAGAATCTCGTGTTTTATTTAGATACGGCTTTGGTATCCTCGGAGAGGCTTAGTCTATAAGGTGCTGCTTTGACCACACGAAGAATCTCGTGTTTTGTTGAGATACTGCTTTGGTATCCTCAGAGAGCCTTAGTGTATAAGGTTCAGCTTCGACTACCATAAGAATCTCATGTTTTGTCGAGATACTACTTTGGCATCCTCGGAGAGCTTTAGTCAATAAGGAGAAGCTTCGACCACAAAAAGAATCTCGTGTTTTATTGAGATACTGCTTTGGTATCCTCGGAGAGACTTAGTCTATAAGATGCAGCTTCGACCACCCGAAGAATCTCGTGTTTTATTGAGATATTGTTTTGGTATCCTCGGTGACCCTTAGTCTATAAGGTGTTGCTTCGACCACCCAAAGAATCTCGTGTTTTATTGAGATACTGCTTTGGTATCCTCGGGGAGCCTTATTCTATAAGGTGCTCCTTTGACCACTCGAAGAATCTCGTGTTTTGTTGAGATACTGCTTTGGTATCCTCAGAGAGCCTTAGTCTATAAGGTGTTGCTTCGACCACCTGAAGAATCTCGTATTTTGTTGAGATTATGCTTTGGTATCCTCGGAGAGCTTTAGACTATAAGGTGCCGCTTCGACCACCCGAAGAATCTCGTGTTTTGTTTAGATACTGCTTTGGTATCCTTGGAGAGCCTTCATATATAAGGTGCTGCTTTGACCACCCAAAGAATCTCGTGTTTTGTTGAGATACTACTTTTGTATCCTCGGAGGGCCTTAGTTTATAAGGAGCTGCTTCGACCACCCAAAGAATCTTGTGTTTTATTGAGATACTGATTTGGTATCATCGGAGAGCCTTAGTCTATAAGGTGCTGCTTCGACCACCCGAAGAATCTGGAATTTTGTTGAGATACTTCTTTGGTATCCTCGGAGAGCCTTATTTTTTAAAGTGCTGCTTCGACTACCCGAAGAATCTCGCGTTTTGTTGAGATACTTCTTTCGTATCCTCGGAGAGCCCTAGTCTATAAAGTGCTGCTTCGACCACCCTAAGAATCTCGTGTTTTGTCGAGAAACAGCTTTGGTATCCTAGAAGAGCCTTAGCCTATAAGGTGCTGCTTCGACCACCCGAAGAATCTTGTGTTTTGTTGAGATACTTTTGATATCCTCGGAGAGCCTTAGTCTATAACGTACTGCTTCAACCACCCAAAGAATCTCGTGTTTTATTTAGATACGGCTTTGGTATCCTCGGAGAGGCTTAGTCTATAAGGTGCTGCTTTGACCACCCGAAGAATCTCGTGTTTTGTTGAGATACTGCTTTGGTATCCTCAGAGAGCCTTAGTCTATAAGGTTCTGCTTCGACTACCATAAGAATCTCGTGTTTTGTCGAGATACTACTTTGGCATCCTCGGAGAGCTTTAGTCTATAAGGAGAAGCTTTGACCACAAAAAGAATCTCGTGTTTTATTGAGATACTGCTTTGGTATCCTCGGAGAGCCTTAGTCTATAAGATGCAGCTTCGACCACCCGAAGAATCTCGTGTTTTATTGAGATATTGTTTTGGTATCCTCGGTGACCCTTAGTCTATAAGGTGTTTCTTCGACCACCCGAAGAATCTCGTGTTTTATTGAGATACTGCTTTGGTATCCTCGGGGAGCCTTATTCTATAAGGTGCTCCTTTGACCACTCGAAGAATCTCGTGTTTTGTTGAGATACTGCTTTGGTATCCTCAGAGAGCCTTAGTCTATAAGGTGTTGCTTCGACCACCTGAAGAATCTCGTGTTTTGTTGAGATTATGCTTTGGTATCCTCGGAGAGGTTTAGACTATAAGGTGCTGCTTCGACCACCCGAAGAATCTCGTGTTTTGTTTAGATACTGCTTTGGTATCCTTGGAGAGCCTTCTTCTATAAGGTGCTGCTTTGACCACCCAAAGAATCTCGTGTTTTGTTGAGATACTACTTTTGTATCCTCGGAGGGCCTTAGTTTATAAGGAGCTGCTTCGACCACCCAAAGAATCTTGTGTTTTATTGAGATACTGATTTGGTATCATCGGAGAGCCTTAGTCTATAAGGTGCTGCTTCGACCACCCGAAGAATCTGGAATTTTGTTGAGATACTTCTTTGGTATCCTCGGAGAGCCTTATTTTTTAAAGTGCTGCTTCGACTACCTGAAGAATCTCGCGTTTTGTTGAGATACTTCTTTCGTATCCACGGAGAGCCCTAGTCTATAAAGTGCTGCTTCGACCACCCTAAGAATATCGTGTTTTGTCGAGAAACAGCTTGGGTATCCTAGAAGAGCCTTAGCCTATAAGGTGTTGCTTCGACCACCCGAAGAATCTTGTGTTTTGTTGAGATACTTTTGATATCCTCGGAGAGCCTTAGTCTATAAGGTGCTGCTTCGACCACCCAAAGAATCTCGTGTTTTATTTAGATACGGCTTTGGTATCCTCGGAGAGGCTTAGTCTATAAGGTGCTGCTTTGACCACACGAAGAATCTCGTGTTTTGTTGAGATACTGCTTTGGTATCCTCAGAGAGCCTTAGTGTATAAGGTTCAGCTTCGACTACCATAAGAATCTCATGTTTTGTCGAGATACTACTTTGGCATCCTCGGAGAGCTTTAGTCTATAAGGAGAAGCTTCGACCACAAAAAGAATCTCGTGTTTTATTGAGATACTGCTTTGGTATCCTCGGAGAGCCTTAGTCTATAAGATGCAGCTTCGACCACCCGAAGAATCTCGTGTTTTATTGAGATATTGTTTTGGTATCCTCGGTGACCCTTAGTCTATAAGGTGTTGCTTCGACCACTCAAAGAATCTCGTGTTTTATTGAGATACTGCTTTGGTATCCTCGGGGAGCCTTATTCTATAAGGTGCTCCTTTGACCACTCGAAGAATCTCGTGTTTTGTTGAGATACTGCTTTGGTATCCTCAGAGAGCCTTAGTCTATAAGGTGTTGCTTCGACCACCTGAAGAATCTCGTATTTTGTTGAGATTATGCTTTGGTATCCTCGGAGAGCTTTAGACTATAAGGTGCTGCTTCGACCACCCGAAGAATCTCGTGTTTTGTTTAGATACTGCTTTGGTATCCTTGGAGAGCCTTCTTATATAAGGTGCTGCTTTGACCACCCAAAGAATCTCGTGTTTTGTTGAGATACTACTTTTGTATCCTCGGAGGGCCTTAGTTTATAAGGAGCTGCTTCGACCACCCAAAGAATCTTGTGTTTTATTGAGATACTGATTTGGTATCATCGGAGAGCCTTAGTCTATAAGGTGCTGCTTCGACCACCCGAAGAATCTGGAATTTTGTTGAGATACTTCTTTGGTATCCTCAGAGAGCCTTATTTTTTAAAGTGCTGCTTCGACTACCCGAAGAATCTCGCGTTTTGTTGAGATACTTCTTTCGTATCCTCGGAGAGCCCTAGTCTATAAAGTGCTGCTTCGACCACCCTTAGAATCTCGTGTTTTGTCGAGAAACAGCTTTGGTATCCTAGAAGAGCCTTAGCCTATAAGGTGCTGCTTCGACCACCCGAAGAATCTTGTGTTTTGTTGAGATACTTTTGATATCCTCGGAGAGCCTTAGTCTATAACGTACTGCTTCAACCACCCAAAGAATCTCGTGTTTTATTTAGATACGGCTTTGGTATCCTCGGAGAGGCTTAGTCTATAAGGTGCTGCTTTGACCACCCGAAGAATCTCGTGTTTTGTTGAGATACTGCTTTGGTATCCTCAGAGAGCCTTAGTCTATAAGGTTCTGCTTCGACTACCATAAGAATCTCGTGTTTTGTCGAGATACTACTTTGGCATCCTCGGAGAGCTTTAGTCTATAAGGAGAAGCTTCGACCACAAAAAGAATCTCGTGTTTTATTGAGATACTGCTTTAGTATCCTCGGAGAGCCTTAGTCTATAAGATGCAGCTTCGACCACCCGAAGAATCTCGTGTTTTATTGAGATATTGTTTTGGTATCCTCGGTGACCCTTAGTCTATAAGGTGTTGCTTCGACCACCCGAAGAATCTCGTGTTTTATTGAGATACTGCTTTGGTATCCTCGCGGAGCCTTATTCTATAAGGTGCTCCTTTGACCACTCGAAGAATCTCGTGTTTTGTTGAGATACTGCTTTGGTATCCTCAGAGAGCCTTAGTCTATAAGGTGTTGCTTCGACCACCTGAAGAATCTCGTGTTTTGTTGAGATTATGCTTTGGTATCCTCGGAGAGCTTTAGACTATAAGGTGCTGCTTCGACCACCCGAAGAATCTCGTGTTTTGTTTAGATACTGCTTTGGTATCCTTGGAGAGCCTTCTTCTATAAGGTGCTGCTTTGACATCCCAAAGAATCTCGTGTTTTGTTGAGATACTACTTTTGTATCCTCGGAGGGCCTTAGTTTATAAGGAGCTGCTTCGACCACCCAAAGAATCTTGTGTTTTATTGAGATACTGATTTGGTATCATCGGAGAGCCTTAGTCTATAAGGTGCTGCTTCGACCACCCGAAGAATCTGGAATTTTGTTGAGATACTTCTTTGGTATCCTCGGAGAGCCTTATTTTTTAAAGTGCTGCTTCGACTACCCGAAGAATCTCGCGTTTTGTTGAGATACTTCTTTCGTATCCACGGAGAGCCCTAGTCTATAAAGTGCTGCTTCGACCACCCTAAGAATATCGTGTTTTGTCGAGAAACAACTTGGGTATCCTAGAAGAGCCTTAGCCTATAAGGTGTTGCTTCGACCACCCGAAGAATCTTGTGTTTTGTTGAGATACTTTTGATATCCTCGGAGAGCCTTAGTCTATAAGGTGCTGCTTCGACCACCCAAAGAATCTCGTGTTTTATTTAGATACGGCTTTGGTATCCTCGGAGAGGCTTAGTCTATAAGGTGCTGCTTTGACCACACGAAGAATCTCGTGTTTTGTTGAGATACTGCTTTGGTATCCTCAGAGAGCCTTAGTGTATAAGGTTCAGCTTCGACTACCATAAGAATCTCATGTTTTGTCGAGATACTACTTTGGCATCCTCGGAGAGCTTTAGTCTATAAGGAGAAGCTTCGACCACAAAAAGAATCTCGTGTTTTATTGAGATACTGCTTTGGTATCCTCGGAGAGCCTTAGTCTATAAGATGCAGCTTCGACCATCCGAAGAATCTCGTGTTTTATTGAGATATTGTTTTGGTATCCTCGGTGACCCTTAGTCTATAAGGTGTTGCTTCGACCACTCAAAGAATCTCGTGTTTTATTGAGATACTGCTTTGGTATCCTCGGGGAGCCTTATTCTATAAGGTGCTCCTTTGACCACTCGAAGAATCTCGTGTTTTGTTGAGATACTGCTTTGGTATCCTCAGAGAGCCTTAGTCTATAAGGTGTTGCTTCGACCACCTGAAGAATCTCGTATTTTGTTGAGATTATGCTTTGGTATCCTCGGAGAGCTTTAGACTATAAGGTGCTGCTTCGACCACCCGAAGAATCTCGTGTTTTGTTTAGATACTGCTTTGGTATCCTTGGAGAGCCTTCTTATATAAGGTGCTGCTTTGACCACCCAAAGAATCTCGTGTTTTGTTGAGATACTACTTTTGAATCCTCGGAGGGCCTTAGTTTATAAGGAGCTGCTTCAACCACCCAAAGAATCTTGTGTTTTATTGAGATACTGATTTGGTATCATCGGAGAGCCTTAGTCTATAAGGTGCTGCTTCGACCACCCGAAGAATCTGGAATTTTGTTGAGATACTTCTTTGGTATCCTCGGAGAGCCTTATTTTTTAAAGTGCTGCTTCGACTACCCGAAGAATCTCGCGTTTTGTTGAGATACTTCTTTCGTATCCTCGGAGGGCCCTAGTCTATAAAGTGCTGCTTCGACCACCCTAAGAATCTCGTGTTTTGTCGAGAAACAGCTTTGGTATCCTAGAAGAGCCTTAGCCTATAAGGTGCTGCTTCGACCACCCGAAGAATCTTGTGTTTTGTTGAGATACTTTTGATATCCTCGGAGAGCCTTAGTCTATAACGTACTGCTTCAACCACCCAAAGAATCTCGTGTTTTATTTAGATACGGCTTTGGTATCCTCGGAGAGGCTTAGTCTATAAGGTGCTGCTTTGACCACCCGAAGAATCTCGTGTTTTGTTGAGATACTGCTTTGGTATCCTCAGAGAGCCTTAGTCTATAAGGTTCTGCTTCGACTACCATAAGAATCTCGTGTTTTGTCGAGATACTACTTTGGCATCCTCGGAGAGCTTTAGTCTATAAGGAGAAGCTTCGACCACAAAAAGAATCTCGTGTTTTATTGAGATACTGCTTTAGTATCCTCGGAGAGCCTTAGTCTATAAGATGCAGCTTCGACCACCCGAAGAATCTCGTGTTATATTGAGATATTGTTTTGGTATCCTCGGTGACCCTTAGTCTATAAGGTGTTGCTTCGACCACCCGAAGAATCTCGTGTTTTATTGAGATACTGCTTTGGTATCCTCGCGGAGCCTTATTCTATAAGGTGCTCCTTTGACCACTCGAAGAATCTCGTGTTTTGTTGAGATACTGCTTTGGTATCCTCAGAGAGCCTTAGTCTATAAGGTGTTGCTTCGACCACCTGAAGAATCTCGTGTTTTGTTGAGATTATGCTTTGGTATCCTCGGAGAGCTTTAGACTATAAGGTGCTGCTTCGACCACCCGAAGAATCTCGTGTTTTGTTTAGATACTGCTTTGGTATCCTTGGAGAGCCTTCTTCTATAAGGTGCTGCTTTGACCACCCAAAGAATCTCGTGTTTTGTTGAGATACTACTTTTGTATCCTCGGAGGGCCTTAGTTTATAAGGAGCTGCTTCGACCACCCAAAGAATCTTGTGTTTTATTGAGATACTGATTTGGTATCATCGGAGAGCCTTAGTCTATAAGGTGCTACTTCGACCACCCGAAGAATCTGGAATTTGGTTGAGATACTTCTTTGGTATCCTCGGAGAGCCTTATTTTTTAAAGTGCTGCTTCGACTACCCGAAGAATCTCGCGTTTTGTTGAGATACTTCTTTCGTATCCTCGGAGAGCCCTAGTCTATAAAGTGCTGCTTCGACCACCCTAAGAATCTCGTGTTTTGTCGAGAAACAGCTTTGGTATCCTAGAAGAGCCTTAGCCTATAAGGTGCTGCTTCGACCACCCGAAGAATCTTGTGTTTTGTTGAGATACTTTTGATATCCTCGGAGAGCCTTAGTCTATAACGTGCTGCTTCAACCACCCAAAGAATCTCGTGTTTTATTTAGATACGGCTTTGGTATCCTCGGAGAGGCTTAGTCTATAAGGTGCTGCTTTGACCACCCGAAGAATCTCGTGTTTTGTTGAGATACTGCTTTGGTATCCTCAGAGAGCCTTAGTCTATAAGGTTCTGCTTCGACTACCATAAGAATCTCGTGTTTTGTCGAGATACTACTTTGGCATCCTCGGAGAGCTTTAGTCTATAAGGAGAAGCTTCGACCACAAAAAGAATCTCGTGTTTTATTGAGATACTGCTTTGGTATCCTCGGAGAGCCTTAGTCTATAAGATGCAGCTTCGACCACCCGAAGAATCTCGTGTTTTATTGAGATATTGTTTTGGTATCCTCGGTGACCCTTAGTCTATAAGGTGTTGCTTCGACCACCCAAAGAATCTCGTGTTTTATTGAGATACTGCTTTGGTATCCTCGGGGAGCCTTATTCTATAAGGTGCTCCTTTGACCACTCGAAGAATCTCGTGTTTTGTTCAGATACTGCTTTGGTATCCTCAGAGAGCCTTAGTCTATAAGGTGTTGCTTCGACCACCTGAAGAATCTCGTGTTTTGTTGAGATTATGCTTTGGTATCCTCGGAGAGGTTTAGACTATAAGGTGCTGCTTCGACCACCCGAAGAATCTCGTGTTTTGTTTAGATACTGCTTTGGTATCCTTGGAGAGCCTTCTTCTATAAGGTGCTGCTTTGACCACCCAAAGAATCTCGTGTTTTGTTGAGATACTACTTTTGTATCCTCGGAGGGCCTTAGTTTATAAGGAGCTGCTTCGACCACCCAAAGAATCTTGTGTTTTATTGAGATACTGATTTGGTATCATCGGAGAGCCTTAGTCTATAAGGTGCTGCTTCGACCACCCGAAGAATCTGGAATTTTGTTGAGATACTGCTTTGGTATCCTCGGAGAGCCTTATTTTTTAAAGTGCTGCTTCGACTACCCGAAGAATCTCGCATTTTGTTGAGATACTTCTTTCGTATCCACGGAGAGCCCTAGTCTATAAAGTGCTGCTTCGACCACCCTAAGAATCTCGTGTTTTGTCGAGAAACAGCTTGGGTATCCTAGAAGAGCCTTAGCCTATAAGGTGCTGCTTCGACCACCCGAAGAATCTTGTGTTTTGTTGAGATACTTTTGATATCCTCGGAGAGCCTTAGTCTATAAGGTGCTGCTTCGACCACCCAAAGAATCTCGTGTTTTATTTAGATACGGCTTTGGTATCCTCGGAGAGGCTTAGTCTATAAGGTGCTGCTTTGACCACACGAAGAATCTCGTGTTTTGTTGAGATACTGCTTTGGTATCCTCAGAGATCCTTAGTCTATAAGGTTCTGCTTCGACTACCATAAGAATCTCGTGTTTTGTCGAGATACTACTTTGGCATCCTCGGAGAGCTTTAGTCTATAAGGTGCTCCTTCGACCACCCGAAGAATCTGGAATTTGGTTGAGATACTTCTTTGGTATCCTCGGAGAGCCTTATTTTTTAAAGTGCTGCTTCGACTACCCGAAGAATCTCGCGTTTTGTTGAGATACTTCTTTCGTATCTTCGGAGAGCCCTAGTCTATAAAGTGCTGCTTCGACCACCCTAAGAATCTCGTGTTTTGTCGAGAAACAGCTTTGGTATCCTAGAAGAGCCTTAGCCTATAAGGTGCTGCTTCGACCACCCGAAGAATCTTGTGTTTTGTTGAGATACTTTTGATATCCTCGGAGAGCCTTAGTCTATAACGTGCTGCTTCAACCACCCAAAGAATCTCGTGTTTTATTTAGATACGGCTTTGGTATCCTCGGAGAGGCTTAGTCTATAAGGTGCTGCTTTGACCACCCGAAGAATCTCGTGTTTTGTTGAGATACTGCTTTGGTATCCTCAGAGAGCCTTAGTCTATAAGGTTCTGCTTCGACTACCATAAGAATCTCGTGTTTTGTCGAGATACTACTTTGGCATCCTCGGAGAACTTTAGTCTATAAGGAGAAGCTTCGACCACAAAAAGAATCTCGTGTTTTATTGAGATACTGCTTTGGTATCCTCGGAGAGCCTTAGTCTATAAGATGCAGCTTCGACCACCCGAAGAATCTCGTGTTTTATTGAGATATTGTTTTGGTATCCTCGGTGACCCTTAGTCTATAAGGTGTTGCTTCGACCACCCGAAGAATCTCGTGTTTTATTGAGATACTGCTTTGGTATCCTCGGGGAGCCTTATTCTATAAGGTGCTCCTTTGACCACTCGAAGAATCTCGTGTTTTGTTGAGATACTGCTTTGGTATCCTCAGAGAGCCTTAGTCTATAAGGTGTTGCTTCGACCACCTGAAGAATCTCGTGTTTTGTTGAGATTATGCTTTGGTATCCTCGGAGAGCTTTAGACTATAAGGTGCTGCTTCGACCACCCGAAGAATCTCGTGTTTTGTTTAGATACTGCTTTGGTATCCTTGGAGAGCCTTCTTCTATAAGGTGCTGCTTTGACCACCCAAAGAATCTCGTGTTTTGTTGAGATACTACTTTTGTATCCTCGGAGGGCCTTAGTTTATAAGGAGCTGCTTCGACCACCCAAAGAATCTTGTGTTTTATTGAGATACTGATTTGGTATCATCGGAGAGCCTTAGTCTATAAGGTGCTGCTTCGACCACCCGAAGAATCTGAAATTTTGTTGAGATACTTCTTTGGTATCCTCGGAGAGCCTTATTTTTTAAAGTGCTGCTTCGATTACCCGAAGAATCTCGCATTTTGTTGAGATACTTCTTTCGTATCCACGGAGAGCCCTAGTCTATAAAGTGCTGCTTCGACCACCCTAAGAATCTCGTGTTTTGTCGAGAAACAGCTTGGGTATCCTAGAAGAGCCTTAGCCTATAAGGTGCTGCTTCGACCACCCGAAGAATCTTGTGTTTTGTTGAGATACTTTTGATATCCTCGGAGAGCCTTAGTCTATAAGGTGCTGCTTCGACCACCCAAAGAATCTCGTGTTTTATTTAGATACGGCTTTGGTATCCTCGGAGAGGCTTAGTCTATAATTTGCTGCTTTGACCACACGAAGAATCTCGTGTTTTGTTGAGATACTGCTTTGGTATCCTCAGAGAGCCTTAGTGTATAAGGTTCTGCTTCGACTACCATAAGAATCTCGTGTTTTGTCGAGATACTACTTTGGCATCCTCGGAGAGCTTTAGTCTATAAGGAGAAGCTTCGACCACAAAAAGAATCTCGTGTTTTATTGAGATACTGCTTTGGTATCCTCGGAGAGCCTTAGTCTATAAGATGCAGCTTTGACCACCCGAAGAATCTCGTGTTTTATTGAGATACTGCTTTGGTATCCTCGGGGAGCCTTATTCTATAAGGTGCTCCTTTGACCACTCAAAGAATCTCGTGTTTTGTTGAGATACTGCTTTGGTATCCTCAGAGAGCCTTAGTCTATAAGGTGTTGCTTCGACCACCTGAAGAATCTCGTGTTTTGTTGAGATTATGCCATGGTATCCTCGGAGAGGTTTAGACTATAAGGTGCTGCTTCGACCACCCGAAGAATCTCGTGTTTTGTTTAGATACTGCTTTGGTATCCTTGGAGAGCCTTCTTCTATAAGGTGCTGCTTTGACCACCCAAAGAATCTCGTGTTTTGTTGAGATACTACTTTTGTATCCTCGGAGGGCCTTAGTTTATAAGGAGCTGCTTCGACCACCCAAAGAATCTTGTGTTTTATTGAGATACTGATTTGGTATCATCGGAGAGCCTTAGTCTATAAGGTGCTGCTTCGACCACCCGAAGAATCTGGAATTTTGTTGAGATACTTCTTTGGTATCCTCGGAGAGCCTTATTTTTTAAAGTGCTGCTTCGACTACCCGAAGAATCTCGCGTTTTGTTGAGATACTTCTTTCGTATCCACGGAGAGCCCTAGTCTATAAAGTGCTGCTTCGACCACCCTAAGAATCTCGTGTTTTGTCGAGAAACAGCTTGGGTATCCTAGAAGAGCCTTAGCCTATAAGGTGCTGCTTCGACCACCCGAAGAATCTTGTGTTTTGTTGAGATACTTTTGATATCCTCGGAGAGCCTTAGTCTATAAGGTGCTGCTTCGATCACCCAAAGAATCTCGTGTTTTATTTAGATACGGCTTTGGTATCCTCGGAGAGGCTTAGTCTATAAGGTGCTGCTTTGACCACACGAAGAATCTCGTGTTTTGTTGAGATACTGCTTTGCTATCCTCAGAGAGCCTTAGTGTATAAGGTTCTGCTTCGACTACCATAAGAATCTCGTGTTTTGTCGAGATACTACTTTGGCATCCTCGGAGAGCTTTAGTCTATAAGGTGTTGCTTCGACCACCTGAAGAATCTCGTGTTTTGTTGAGATTATGCCATGGTATCCTCGGAGAGGTTTAGACTATAAGGTGCTGCTTCGACCACCCGAAGAATCTCGTGTTTTGTTTAGATACTGCTTTGGTATCCTTGGAGAGCCTTCTTCTATAAGGTGCTGCTTTGACCACCCAAAGAATCTCGTGTTTTGTTGAGATACAACTTTTGTATCCTCGGAGGGGCTTAGTTTATAAGGAGCTGCTTCGACCACCCAAAGAATCTTGTGTTTTATTGAGATACTGATTTGGTATCGTCGGAGAGCCTTAGTCTATAAGGTGCTGCTTCGACCACCCGAAGAATCTGGAATTTTGTTGAGATACTTCTTTGGTATCCTCGGAGAGCCTTATTTTTTAAAGTGCTTCTTCGACTACCCGAAGAATCTCGCGTTTTGTTGAGATACTTCTTTCGTATCCACGGAGAGCCCTAGTCTATAAAGTGCTGCTTCGACCACCCTAAGAATCTCGTGTTTTGTCGAGAAACAGCTTGGGTATCCTAGAAGAGCCTTAGCCTATAAGGTGTTGCTTCGACCACCCGAAGAATCTTGTGTTTTGTTGAGATACTTTTGATATCCTCGGAGAGCCTTAGTCTATAAGGTGCTGCTTCGATCACCCAAAGAATCTTGTGTTTTATTTAGATATGGCTTTGGTATCCTCGGAGAGGCTTAGTCTATAAGGTGCTGCTTTGACCACACGAAGAATCTCGTGTTTTGTTGAGATACTACTTTTGTATCCTCGGAGGGCCTTAGTTTATAAGGAGCTGCTTCGACCACCCAAAGAATCTTGTGTTTTATTGAGATACTGATTTGGTATCATCGGAGAGCCTTAGTCTATAAGGTGCTGCTTCGACCACCCGAAGAATCTGGAATTTTGTTGAGATACTTCTTTGGTATCCTCGGAGAGCCTTATTTTTTAAAGTGCTGCTTCGATTACCCGAAGAATCTCGCATTTTGTTGAGATACTTCTTTCGTATCCACGGAGAGCCCTAGTCTATAAAGTGCTGCTTCGACCACCCTAAGAATCTCGTGTTTTGTCGAGAAACAGCTTGGGTATCCTAGAAGAGCCTTAGCCTATAAGGTGCTGCTTCGACCACCCGAAGAATCTTGTGTTTTGTTGAGATACTTTTGATATCCTCGGAGAGCCTTAGTGTATAAGGTGCTGCTTCGACCACCCAAAGAATCTCGTGTTTTATTTAGATACGGCTTTGGTATCCTCGGAGAGGCTTAGTCTATAATTTGCTGCTTTGACCACACGAAGAATCTCGTGTTTTGTTGAGATACTGCTTTGGTATCCTCAGAGAGCCTTAGTGTATAAGGTTCTGCTTCGACTACCATAAGAATCTCGTGTTTTGTCGAGATACTACTTTGGCATCCTCGGAGAGCTTTAGTCTATAAGGTGCTCCTTCGACCACCCGAAGAATCTGGAATTTGGTTGAGATACTTCTTTGGTATCCTCGGAGAGCCTTATTTTTTAAAGTGCTGCTTCGACTACCCGAAGAATCTCGCGTTTTGTTGAGATACTTCTTTCGTATCCTCGGAGAGCCCTAGTCTATAAAGTGCTGCTTCGACCACCCTAAGAATCTCGTGTTTTGTCGAGAAACAGCTTTGGTATCCTAGAAGAGCCTTAGCCTATAAGGTGCTGCTTCGACCACCCGAAGAATCTTGTGTTTTGTTGAGATACTTTTGATATCCTCGGAGAGCCTTAGTCTATAACGTGCTGCTTCAACCACCCAAAGAATCTCGTGTTTTATTTAGATACGGCTTTGGTATCCTCGGAGAGGCTTAGTCTATAAGGTGCTGCTTTGACCACCCGAAGAATCTCGTGTTTTGTTGAGATACTGCTTTGGTATCCTCAGAGAGCCTTAGTCTATAAGGTTCTGCTTCGACTACCATAAGAATCTCGTGTTTTGTCGAGATACTACTTTGGCATCCTCGGAGAACTTTAGTCTATAAGGAGAAGCTTCGACCACAAAAAGAATCTCGTGTTTTATTGAGATACTGCTTTGGTATCCTCGGAGAGCCTTAGTCTATAAGATGCAGCTTCGACCACCCGAAGAATCTCGTGTTTTATTGAGATATTGTTTTGGTATCCTCGGTGACCCTTAGTCTATAAGGTGTTGCTTCGACCACCCGAAGAATCTCGTGGTTTATTGAGATACTGCTTTGGTATCCTCGGGGAGCCTTATTCTATAAGGTGCTCCTTTGACCACTCGAAGAATCTCGTGTTTTGTTGAGATACTGCTTTGGTATCCTCAGAGAGCCTTAGTCTATAAGGTGTTGCTTCGACCACCTGAAGAATCTCGTGTTTTGTTGAGATTATGCTTTGGTATCCTCGGAGAGCTTTAGACTATAAGGTGCTGCTTCGACCACCCGAAGAATCTCGTGTTTTGTTTAGATACTGCTTTGGTATCCTTGGAGAGCCTTCTTCTATAAGGTGCTGCTTTGACCACCCAAAGAATCTCGTGTTTTGTTGAGATACTACTTTTGTATCCTCGGAGGGCCTTAGTTTATAAGGAGCTGCTTCGACCACCCAAAGAATCTTGTGTTTTATTGAGATACTGATTTGGTATCATCGGAGAGCCTTAGTCTATAAGGTGCTGCTTCGACCACCCGAAGAATCTGAAATTTTGTTGAGATACTTCTTTGGTATCCTCGGAGAGCCTTATTTTTTAAAGTGCTGCTTCGATTACCCGAAGAATCTCGCATTTTGTTGAGATACTTCTTTCGTATCCACGGAGAGCCCTAGTCTATAAAGTGCTGCTTCGACCACCCTAAGAATCTCGTGTTTTGTCGAGAAACAGCTTGGGTATCCTAGAAGAGCCTTAGCCTATAAGGTGCTGCTTCGACCACCCGAAGAATCTTGTGTTTTGTTGAGATACTTTTGATATCCTCGGAGAGCCTTAGTCTATAAGGTGCTGCTTCGACCACCCAAAGAATCTCGTGTTTTATTTAGATACGGCTTTGGTATCCTCGGAGAGGCTTAGTCTATAATTTGCTGCTTTGACCACACGAAGAATCTCGTGTTTTGTTGAGATACTGCTTTGGTATCCTCAGAGAGCCTTAGTGTATAAGGTTCTGCTTCGACTACCATAAGAATCTCGTGTTTTGTCGAGATACTACTTTGGCATCCTCGGAGAGCTTTAGTCTATAAGGAGAAGCTTCGACCACAAAAAGAATCTCGTGTTTTATTGAGATACTGCTTTGGTATCCTCGGAGAGCCTTAGTCTATAAGATGCAGCTTTGACCACCCGAAGAATCTCGTGTTTTATTGAGATACTGCTTTGGTATCCTCGGGGAGCCTTATTCTATAAGGTGCTCCTTTGACCACTCAAAGAATCTCGTGTTTTGTTGAGATACTGCTTTGGTATCCTCAGAGAGCCTTAGTCTATAAGGTGTTGCTTCAACCACCTGAAGAATCTCGTGTTTTGTTGAGATTATGCCATGGTATCCTCGGAGAGGTTTAGACTATAAGGTGCTGCTTCGACCACCCGAAGAATCTCGTGTTTTGTTTAGATACTGCTTTGGTATCCTTGGAGAGCCTTCTTCTATAAGGTGCTGCTTTGACCACCCAAAGAATCTCGTGTTTTGTTGAGATACTACTTTTGTATCCTCGGAGGGCCTTAGTTTATAAGGAGCTGCTTCGACCACCCAAAGAATCTTGTGTTTTATTGAGATACTGATTTGGTATCATCGGAGAGCCTTAGTCTATAAGGTGCTGCTTCGACCACCCGAAGAATCTGGAATTTTGTTGAGATACTTCTTTGGTATCCTCGGAGAGCCTTATTTTTTAAAGTGCTGCTTCGACTACCCGAAGAATCTCGCGTTTTGTTGAGATACTTCTTTCGTATCCACGGAGAGCCCTAGTCTATAAAGTGCTGCTTCGACCACCCTAAGAATCTCGTGTTTTGTCGAGAAACAGCTTGGGTATCCTAGAAGAGCCTTAGCCTATAAGGTGCTGCTTCGACCACCCGAAGAATCTTGTGTTTTGTTGAGATACTTTTGATATCCTCGGAGAGCCTTAGTCTATAAGGTGCTGCTTCGATCACCCAAAGAATCTCGTGTTTTATTTAGATACGGCTTTGGTATCCTCGGAGAGGCTTAGTCTATAAGGTGCTGCTTTGACCACACGAAGAATCTCGTGTTTTGTTGAGATACTGCTTTGCTATCCTCAGAGAGCCTTAGTGTATAAGGTTCTGCTTCGACTACCATAAGAATCTCGTGTTTTGTCGAGATACTACTGTGGCATCCTCGGAGAGCTTTAGTCTATAAGGTGTTGCTTCGACCACCTGAAGAATCTCGTGTTTTGTTGAGATTATGCCATGGTATCCTCGGAGAGGTTTAGACTATAAGGTGCTGCTTCGACCACCCGAAGAATCTCGTGTTTTGTTTAGATACTGCTTTGGTATCCTTGGAGAGCCTTCTTCTATAAGGTGCTGCTTTGACCACCCAAAGAATCTCGTGTTTTGTTGAGATACTACTTTTGTATCCTCGGAGGGGCTTAGTTTATAAGGAGCTGCTTCGACCACCCAAAGAATCTTGTGTTTTATTGAGATACTGATTTGGTATCGTCGGAGAGCCTTAGTCTATAAGGTGCTGCTTCGACCACCCGAAGAATCTGGAATTTTGTTGAGATACTTCTTTGGTATCCTCGGAGAGCCTTATTTTTTAAAGTGCTTCTTCGACTACCCGAAGAATCTCGCGTTTTGTTGAGATACTTCTTTCGTATCCACGGAGAGCCCTAGTCTATAAAGTGCTGCTTCGACCACCCTAAGAATCTCGTGTTTTGTCGAGAAACAGCTTGGGTATCCTAGAAGAGCCTTAGCCTATAAGGTGTTGCTTCGACCACCCGAAGAATCTTGTGTTTTGTTGAGATACTTTTGATATCCTCGGAGAGCCTTAGTCTATAAGGTGCTGCTTCGATCACCCAAAGAATCTCGTGTTTTATTTAGATATGGCTTTGGTATCCTCGGAGAGGCTTAGTCTATAAGGTGCTGCTTTGACCACACGAAGAATCTCGTGTTTTGTTGAGATACTACTTTTGTATCCTCGGAGGGCCTTAGTTTATAAGGAGCTGCTTCGACCACCCAAAGAATCTTGTGTTTTATTGAGATACTGATTTGGTATCATCGGAGAGCCTTAGTCTATAAGGTGCTGCTTCGACCACCCGAAGAATCTGGAATTTGGTTGAGATACTTCTTTGGTATCCTCGGAGAGCCTTATTTTTTAAAGTGCTGCTTCGACTACCCGAAGAATCTCGCGTTTTGTTGAGATACTTCTTTCGTATCCTCGGAGAGCCCTAGTCTATAAAGTGCTGCTTCGACCACCCTAAGAATCTCGTGTTTTGTCGAGAAACAGCTTTGGTATCCTAGAAGAGCCTTAGCCTATAAGGTGCTGCTTCGACCACCCGAAGAATCTTGTGTTTTGTTGAGATACTTTTGATATCCTCGGAGAGCCTTAGTCTATAACGTGCTGCTTCAACCACCCAAAGAATCTCGTGTTTTATTTAGATATGGCTTTGGTATCCTCGGAGAGGCTTAGTCTATAAGGTGCTGCTTTGACCACACGAAGAATCTCGTGTTTTGTTGAGATACTGCTTTGGTATCCTCAGAGAGCCTTAGTGTATAAGGTTCTGCTTCGACTACCATAAGAATCTCGTGTTTTGTCGAGATACTACTTTGGCATCCTCGGAGAGCTTTAGTCATTAAGGAGAAGCTTCGACCACAAAAAGAATCTCGTGTTTTATTGAGATACTGCTTTGGTATCCTCGGAGAGCCTTAGTCTATAAGATGCAGCTTCGACCACCCGAAGAATCTCGTGTTTTATTGAGATATTGTTTTGGTATCCTCGGTGACCCTTTGTCCATAAGGTGTTGCTTCGACCACCCGAAGAATCTCGTGTTTTATTGAGATACTGCTTTGGTATCCTCGGGGAGCCTTATTCTATAAGGTGCTCCTTTGACCACTCGAAGAATCTCGTGTTTTGTTGAGATACTGCTTTGGTATCCTCAGAGAGCCTTAGTCTATAAGGTGTTGCTTCGACCACCTGAAGAATCTCGTGTTTTGTTGAGATTATGCTTTGGTATCCTCGGAGAGGTTTAGACTATAAGGTGCTGCTTCGACCACCCGAAGAATCTCGTGTTTTGTTTAGATACTGCTTTGGTATCCTTGGAGTGCCTTCTTCTATAAGGTGCTGCTTTGACCACCCAAAGAATCTCGTGTTTTGTTGAGATACTACTTTTGTATCCTCGGAGGGCCTTAGTTTATAAGGAGCTGCTTCGACCACCCAAAGAATCTTGTGTTTTATTGAGATACTGATTTGGTATCATCGGAGAGCCTTAGTCTATAAGGTGCTGCTTCGACCACCCGAAGAATCTGAAATTTTGTTGAGATACTTCTTTGGTATCCTCGGAGAGCCTTATTTTTTAAAGTGCTGCTTCGACTACCCGAAGAATCTCGCATTTTGTTGAGATACTTCTTTCGTATCCACGGAGAGCCCTAGTCTATAAAGTGCTGCTTCGACCACCCTAAGAATCTCGTGTTTTGTCGAGAAACAGCTTGGGTATCCTAGAAGAGCCTTAGCCTATAAGGTGCTGCTTCGACCACCCGAAGAATCTTGTGTTTTGTTGAGATACTTTTGATATCCTCGGAGAGCCTTAGTCTATAAGGTGCTGCTTCGACCACCCAAAGAATCTCGTGTTTTATTTAGATACGGCTTTGGTATCCTCAGAGAGGCTTAGTCTATAAGGTGCTGCTTTGACCACACGAAGAATCTCGTGTTTTGTTGAGATACTGCTTTGGTATCCTCAGAGAGCCTTAGTGTATAAGGTTCTGCTTCGACTACCATAAGAATCTCGTGTTTTGTCGAGATACTACTTTGGCATCCTCGGAGAGCTTTAGTCTATAAGGAGAAGCTTCGACCACAAAAAGAATCTCGTGTTTTATTGAGATACTGCTTTGGTATCCTCGGAGAGCCTTAGTCTATAAGATGCAGCTTCGACCACCCGAAGAATCTCGTGTTTTATTGAGATATTGTTTTGGTATCCTCGGTGACCCTTAGTCTATAAGGTGTTGCTTCGACCACCCGAAGAATCTCGTGTTTTATTGAGATACTGCTTTGGTATCCTCGGGGAGCCTTATTCTATAAGGTGCTCCTTTGACCACTCAAAGAATCTCGTGTTTTGTTGAGATACTGCTTTGGTATCCTCAGAGAGCCTTAGTCTATAAGGTGTTGCTTCGACCACCTGAAGAATCTCGTGTTTTGTTGAGATTATGCCATGGCATCCTCGGAGAGGTTTAGACTATAAGGTGCTGCTTCGACCACCCGAAGAATCTCGTGTTTTGTTTAGATACTGCTTTGGTATCCTTGGAGAGCCTTCTTCTATAAGGTGCTGCTTTGACCACCCAAAGAATCTCGTGTTTTGTTGAGATACTACTTTTGTATCCTCGGAGGGCCTTAGTTTATAAGGAGCTGCTTCGACCACCCAAAGAATCTTGTGTTTTATTGAGATACTGATTTGGTATCATCGGAGAGCCTTAGTCTATAAGGTGCTGCTTCGACCACCCGAAGAATCTGGAATTTTGTTGAGATACTTCTTTGGTATCCTCGGAGAGCCTTATTTTTTAAAGTGCTGCTTCGACTACCCGAAGAATCTCGCGTTTTGTTGAGATACTTCTTTCGTATCCACGGAGAGCCCTAGTCTATAAAGTGCTGCTTCGACCACCCTAAGAATCTCGTGTTTTGTCGAGAAACAGCTTGGGTATCCTAGAAGAGCCTTAGCCTATAAGGTGTTGCTTCGACCACCCGAAGAATCTTGTGTTTTGTTGAGATACTTTTGATATCCTCTGAGAGCCTTAGTCTATAAGGTGCTGCTTCGATCACCCAAAGAATCTCGTGTTTTATTTAGATATGGCTTTGGTATCCTCGGAGAGGCTTAGTCTATAAGGTGCTGCTTTGACCACACGAAGAATCTCGTGTTTTGTTGAGATACTGCTTTGGTATCCTCAGAGAGCCTTAGTGTATAAGGTTCTGCTTCGACTACCATAAGAATCTCGTGTTTTGTCGAGATACTACTTTGGCATCCTCGGAGAGCTTTAGTCTATAAGGAGAAGCTTCGACCACAAAAAGAATCTCGTGTTTTATTGAGATACTGCTTTGGTATCCTCGGAGAGCCTTAGTCTATAAGATGCAGCTTCGACCACCCGAAGAATCTCGTGTTTTATTGAGATATTGTTTTGGTATCCTCGGTGACCCTTAGTCTATAAGGTGTTGCTTCGACCACCCAAAGAATCTCGTGTTTTATTGAGATACTGCTTTGGTATCCTCGGGGAGCCTTATTCTATAAGGTGCTCCTTTGACCACTCGAAGAATCTCGTGTTTTGTTGAGATACTGCTTTGGTATCCTCAGAGAGCCTTAGTCTATAAGGTGTTGCTTCGACCACCTGAAGAATCTCGTGTTTTGTTGAGATTATGCTTTGGTATCCTCGGAGAGCTTTAGACTATAAGGTGCTGCTTCGACCACCCGAAGAATCTCGTGTTTTGTTTAGATACTACTTTAGTATCCTTGGAGAGCCTTCTTCTATAAGGTGCTGCTTTGACCAACCAAAGAATCTCGTGTTTTGTTGAGATACTACTTTTGTATCCTCGGAGGGCCTTAGTTTATAAGGAGCTGCTTCGACCACCCAAAGAATCTTGTGTTTTATTGAGATACTGATTTGGTATCATCGGAGAGCCTTAGTCTATAAGGTGCTTCTTCGACCACCCGAAGAATCTGGAATTTTGTTGAGATACTTCTTTGGTATCCTCGGAGAGCCTTATTTTTTAAAGTGCTGCTTCGACTACCCGAAGAATCTCGCATTTTGTAGAGATACTTCTTTTGTATCCTCGGAGAGCCCTAGTCTATAAAGTACTGCTTCGACCACCCTAAGAATCTCGTGTTTTGTCGAGAAACAGCTTTGGTATCCTAGAAGAGCCTTAGCCTATAAGGTGCTGCTTCGACCACCCGAAGAATCTTGTGTTTTGTTGAGATACTTTTGATAGCCTCGGAGAGCCTTAGTCTATAAGGTGCTGCTTCGACCACCCAAAGAATCTCGTGTTTTATTTAGATACGGCTTTGGTATCCTCGGAGAGGCTTAGTCTATAAGGTGCTGCTTTGACCACCCGAAGAATCTCGTGTTTTGTTGAGATACTGCTTTGGTATCCTCAGAGAGCCTTAGTCTATAAGGTTCTGCTTCGACTACCATAAGAATCTCGTGTTTTGTCGAGATACTACTTTGGCATCCTCGGAGAGCTTTAGTCTATAAGGAGAAGCTTCGACCACAAAAAGAATCTCGTGTTTTATTGAGATACTGCTTTGGTATCCTCGGAGAGCCTTAGTCTATAAAATGCAGCTTCGACCACCCGAAGAATCTCGTGTTTTATTGAGATATTGTTTTGGTATCCTCGGTGACCCTTAGTCTATAAGGTGTTGCTTCGACCACCCAAAGAATCTCGTGTTTTATTGAGATACTGCTTTGGTATCCTCGGGGAGCCTTATTCTATAAGGTGCTCCTTTGACCACTCGAAGAATCTCGTGTTTTGTTGAGATACTGCTTTGGTATCCTCAGAGAGCCTTAGTCTATAAGGTGTTGCTTCGACCACCTGAAGAATCTCGTGTTTTGTTGAGATTATGCTTTTGTATCCTCGGAGAGGTTTAGACTATAAGGTGCTGCTTCGACCACCCGAAGAATCTCGTGTTTTGTTTAGATACTGCTTTGGTATCCTTGGAGAGCCTTCTTCTATAAGGTGCTGCTTTGACCACCCAAAGAATCTCGTGTTTTGTTGAGATACTACTTTTGTATCCTCGGAGGGCCTTAGTTTATAAGGAGCTGCTTCGACCACCCAAAGAATCTTGTGTTTTATTGAGATACTGATTTGGTATCATCGGAGAGCCTTAGTCTATAAGGTGCTGCTTCGACCACCCGAAGAATCTGAAATTTTGTTGAGATACTTCTTTGGTATCCTCGGAGAGCCTTATTTTTTAAAGTGCTGCTTCGACTACCCGAAGAATCTCGCATTTTGTTGAGATACTTCTTTCGTATCCACGGAGAGCCCTAGTCTATAAAGTGCTGCTTCGACCACCCTAAGAATCTCGTGTTTTGTCGAGAAACAGCTTGGGTATCCTAGAAGAGCCTTAGCCTATAAGGTGCTGCTTCGACCACCCGAAGAATCTTGTGTTTTGTTGAGATACTTTTGATATCCTCGGAGAGCCTTAGTCTATAAGGTGCTGCTTCGACCACCCAAAGAATCTCGTGTTTTATTTAGATACGGCTTTGGTATCCTCAGAGAGGCTTAGTCTATAAGGTGCTGCTTTGACCACACGAAGAATCTCGTGTTTTGTTGAGATACTGCTTTGGTATCCTCAGAGAGCCTTAGTGTATAAGGTTCTGCTTCGACTACCATAAGAATCTCGTGTTTTGTCGAGATACTACTTTGGCATCCTCGGAGAGCTTTAGTCTATAAGGAGAAGCTTCGACCACAAAAAGAATCTCGTGTTTTATTGAGATACTGCTTTGGTATCCTCGGAGAGCCTTAGTCTATAAGATGCAGCTTCGACCACCCGAAGAATCTCGTGTTTTATTGAGATATTGTTTTGGTATCCTCGGTGACCCTTAGTCTATAAGGTGTTGCTTCGACCACCCGAAGAATCTCGTGTTTTATTGAGATACTGCTTTGGTATCCTCGGGGAGCCTTATTCTATAAGGTGCTCCTTTGACCACTCAAAGAATCTCGTGTTTTGTTGAGATACTGCTTTGGTATCCTCAGAGAGCCTTAGTCTCTAAGGTGTTGCTTCGACCACCTGAAGAATCTCGTGTTTTGTTGAGATTATGCCATGGTATCCTCGGAGAGGTTTAGACTATAAGGTGCTGCTTCGACCACCCGAAGAATCTCGTGTTTTTTTTAGATACTGCTTTGGTATCCTTGGAGAGCCTTCTTCTATAAGGTGCTGCTTTGACCACCCAAAGAATCTCGTGTTTTGTTGAGATACTACTTTTGTATCCTCGGAGGGCCTTAGTTTATAAGGAGCTGCTTCGACCACCCAAAGAATCTTGTGTTTTATTGAGATACTGATTTGGTATCATCGGAGAGCCTTAGTCTATAAGGTGCTGCTTCGACCACCCGAAGAATCTGGAATTTTGTTGAGATACTTCTTTGGTATCCTCGGAGAGCCTTATTTTTAAAAGTACTGCTTCGACTACCCGAAGAATCTCGCGTTTTGTTGAGATACTTCTTTCGTATCCACGGAGAGCCCTAGTCTATAAAGTGCTGCTTCGACCACCCTAAGAATCTCGTGTTTTGTCGAGAAACAGCTTGGGTATCCTAGAAGAGCCTTAGCCTATAAGGTGTTGCTTCGACCACCCGAAGAATCTTGTGTTTTGTTGAGATACTTTTGATATCCTCGGAGAGCCTTAGTCTATAAGGTGCTGCTTCGATCACCCAAAGAATCTCGTGTTTTATTTAGATATGGCTTTGGTATCCTCGGAGAGGCTTAGTCTATAAGGTGCTGCTTTGACCACACGAAGAATCTCGTGTTTTGTTGAGATACTGCTTTGGTATCCTCAGAGAGCCTTAGTGTATAAGGTTCTGCTTCGACTACCATAAGAATCTCGTGTTTTGTCGAGATACTACTTTGGCATCCTCGGAGAGCTTTAGTCTATAAGGAGAAGCTTCGACCACAAAAAGAATCTCGTGTTTTATTGAGATACTGCTTTGGTATCCTCGGAGAGCCTTAGTCTATAAGATGCAGCTTCGACCACCCGAAGAATCTCGTGTTTTATTGAGATATTGTTTTGGTATCCTCGGTGACCCTTAGTCTATAAGGTGTTGCTTCGACCACCCGAAGAATCTCGTGTTTTATTGAGATACTGCTTTGGTATCCTCGGGGAGCCTTATTCTATAAGGTGCTCCTTTGACCACTCAAAGAATCTCGTGTTTTGTTGAGATACTGCTTTGGTATCCTCAGAGAGCCTTAGTCTATAAGGTGTTGCTTCGACCACCTGAAGAATCTCGTGTTTTGTTGAGATTATGCCATGGTATCCTCGGAGAGGTTTAGACTATAAGGTGCTGCTTCGACCACCCGAAGAATCTCGTGTTTTTTTTAGATACTGCTTTGGTATCCTTGGAGAGCCTTCTTCTATAAGGTGCTGCTTTGACCACCCAAAGAATCTCGTGTTTTGTTGAGATACTACTTTTGTATCCTCGGAGGGCCTTAGTTTATAAGGAGCTGCTTCGACCACCCAAAGAATCTTGTGTTTTATTGAGATACTGATTTGGTATCATCGGAGAGCCTTAGTCTATAAGGTGCTGCTTCGACCACCCGAAGAATCTGGAATTTTGTTGAGATACTTCTTTGGTATCCTCGGAGAGCCTTATTTTTTAAAGTGCTGCTTCGACTACCCGAAGAATCTCGCGTTTTGTTGAGATACTTCTTTCGTATCCACGGAGAGCCCTAGTCTATAAAGTGCTGCTTCGACCACCCTAAGAATCTCGTGTTTTGTCGAGAAACAGCTTGGGTATCCTAGAAGAGCCTTAGCCTATAAGGTGTTGCTTCGACCACCCGAAGAATCTTGTGTTTTGTTGAGATACTTTTGATATCCTCGGAGAGCCTTAGTCTATAAGGTGCTGCTTCGATCACCCAAAGAATCTCGTGTTTTATTTAGATATGGCTTTGGTATCCTCGGAGAGGCTTAGTCTATAAGGTGCTGCTTTGACCACACGAAGAATCTCGTGTTTTGTTGAGATACTGCTTTGGTATCCTCAGAGAGCCTTAGTGTATAAGGTTCTGCTTCGACTACCATAAGAATCTCGTGTTTTGTCGAGATACTACTTTGGCATCCTCGGAGAGCTTTAGTCTATAAGGAGAAGCTTCGACCACAAAAAGAATCTCGTGTTTTATTGAGATACTGCTTTGGTATCCTCGGAGAGCCTTAGTCTATAAGATGCAGCTTCGACCACCCGAAGAATCTCGTGTTTTATTGAGATATTGTTTTGGTATCCTCGGTGACCCTTAGTCTATAAGGTGTTGCTTCGACCACCCGAAGAATCTCGTGTTTTATTGAGATACTGCTTTGGTATCCTCGGGGAGCCTTATTCTATAAGGTGCTCCTTTGACCACTCAAAGAATCTCGTGTTTTGTTGAGATACTGCTTTGGTATCCTCAGAGAGCCTTAGTCTATAAGGTGTTGCTTCGACCACCTGAAGAATCTCGTGTTTTGTTGAGATTATGCCATGGTATCCTCGGAGAGGTTTAGACTATAAGGTGCTGCTTCGACCACCCGAAGAATCTCGTGTTTTGTTTAGATACTGCTTTGGTATCCTTGGAGAGCCTTCTTCTATAAGGTGCTGCTTTGACCACCCAAAGAATCTCGTGTTTTGTTGAGATACTACTTTTGTATCCTCGGAGGGCCTTAGTTTATAAGGCGCTGCTTCGACCACCCAAAGAATCTTGTGTTTTATTGAGATACTGATTTGGTATCATCGGAGAGCCTTAGTCTATAAGGTGCTGCTTCGACCACCCGAAGAATCTGGAATTTTGTTGAGATACTTCTTTGGTATCCTCGGAGAGCCTTATTTTTTAAAGTGCTGCTTCGACTACCCGAAGAATCTCGCGTTTTGTTGAGATACTTCTTTCGTATCCACGGAGAGCCCTAGTCTATAAAGTGCTGCTTCGACCACCCTAAGAATCTCGTGTTTTGTCGAGAAACAGCTTGGGTATCCTAGAAGAGCCTTAGCCTATAAGGTGTTGCTTCGACCACCCGAAGAATCTTGTGTTTTGTTGAGATACTTTTGATATCCTCGGAGAGCCTTAGTCTATAAGGTGCTGCTTCGATCACCCAAAGAATCTCGTGTTTTATTTAGATATGGCTTTGGTATCCTCAGAGAGGCTTAGTCTATAAGGTGCTGCTTTGACCACACGAAGAATCTCGTGTTTTGTTGAGATACTGCTTTGGTATCCTCAGAGAGCCTTAGTGTATAAGGTTCTGCTTCGACTACCATAAGAATCTCGTGTTTTGTCGAGATACTACTTTGGCATCCTCGGAGAGCTTTAGTCTATAAGGAGAAGCTTCGACCACAAAAAGAATCTCGTGTTTTATTGAGATACTGCTTTGGTATCCTCGGAGAGCCTTAGTCTATAAGATGCAGCTTCGACCACCCGAAGAATCTCGTGTTTTATTGAGATATTGTTTTGGTATCCTCGGTGACCCTTAGTCTATAAGGTGTTGCTTCGACCACCCAAAGAATCTCGTGTTTTATTGAGATACTGCTTTGGTATCCTCGGGGAGCCTTATTCTATAAGGTGCTCCTTTGACCACTCGAAGAATCTCGTGTTTTGTTGAGATACTGCTTTGGTATCCTCAGAGAGCCTTAGTCTATAAGGTGTTGCTTCGACCACCTGAAGAATCTCGTGTTTTGTTGAGATTATGCTTTGGTATCCTCGGAGAGCTTTAGACTAAAAGGTGCTGCTTCGACCACCCGAAGAATCTCGTGTTTTGTTTAGATACTACTTTAGTATCCTTGGAGAGCCTTCTTCTATAAGGTGCTGCTTTGACCAACCAAAGAATCTCGTGTTTTGTTGAGATACTACTTTTGTATCCTCGGAGGGCCTTAGTTTATAAGGAGCTGCTTCGACCACCCAAAGAATCTTGTGTTTTATTGAGATACTGATTTGGTATCATCGGAGAGCCTTAGTCTATAAGGTGCTTCTTCGACCACCCGAAGAATCTGGAATTTTGTTGAGATACTTCTTTGGTATCCTCGGAGAGCCTTATTTTTTAAAGTGCTGCTTCGACTACCCGAAGAATCTCGCATTTTGTTGAGATACTTCTTTCGTATCCTCGGAGAGCCCTAGTCTATAAAGTACTGCTTCGACCACCCTAAGAATCTCGTGTTTTGTCGAGAAACAGCTTTGGTATCCTAGAAGAGCCTTAGCCTATAAGGTGCTGCTTCGACCACCCGAAGAATCTTGTGTTTTGTTGAGATACTTTTGATAGCCTCGGAGAGCCTTAGTCTATAAGGCGCTGCTTCGACCACCCAAAGAATCTCGTGTTTTATTTAGATACGGCTTTGGTATCCTCGGAGAGGCTTAGTCTATAAGGTGCTGCTTTGACCACCCGAAGAATCTCGTGTTTTGTTGAGATACTGCTTTGGTATCCTCAGAGAGCCTTAGTCTATAAGGTTCTGCTTCGACTACCATAAGAATCTCGTGTTTTGTCGAGATACTACTTTGGCATCCTCGGAGAGCTTTAGTCTATAAGGAGAAGCTTCGACCACAAAAAGAATCTCGTGTTTTATTGAGATACTGCTTTGGTATCCTCGGAGAGCCTTAGTCTATAAGATGCAGCTTCGACCACCCGAAGAATCTCGTGTTTTATTGAGATATTGTTTTGGTATCCTCGGTGACCCTTAGTCTATAAGGTGTTGCTTCGACCACCCGAAGAATCTCGTGTTTTATTGAGATACTGCTTTGGTATCCTCGGGGAGCCTTATTCTATAAGGTGCTCCTTTGACCACTCGAAGAATCTCGTGTTTTGTTGAGATACTGCTTTGGTATCCTCAGAGAGCCTTAGTCTATAAGGTGTTGCTTCGACCACCTGAAGAATCTCGTGTTTTGTTGAGATTATGCTTTGGTATCCTCAGAGAGCTTTAGACTATAAGGTGCTGCTTCGACCACCCGAAGAATCTCGTGTTTTGTTTAGATACTGCTTTGGTATCCTTGGAGAGCCTTCTTCTATAAGGTGCTGCTTTGACCAATCAAAGAATCTCGTGTTTTGTTGAGATACTACTTTTGTATCCTCGGAGGGCCTTAGTTTATAAGGAGCTGCTTCGACCACCCAAAGAATCTTGTGTTTTATTGAGATACTGATTTGGTATCATCGGAGAGCCTTAGTCTATAAGGTGCTTCTTCGACCACCCGAAGAATCTGAAATTTTGTTGAGATACTTCTTTGGTATCCTCGGAGAGCCTTATTTTTTAAAGTGCTGCTTCGACTACCCGAAGAATCTCGCGTTTTGTTGAGATACTTCTTTCGTATCCACGGAGAGCCCTAGTCTATAAAGTGCTGCTTCGACCACCCTAAGAATCTCGTGTTTTGTTGAGAAACAGCTTGGGTATCCTAGAAGAGCCTTAGCCTATAAGGTGCTGCTTCGACCACCCGAAGAATCTTGTGTTTTGTTGAGATACTTTTGATATCCTCGGAGAGCCTTAGTCTATAACGTGCTGCTTCAACCACCCAAAGAATCTCGTGTTTTATTTAGATACGGCTTTGGTATCCTCGGAGAGGCTTAGTCTATAAGGTGCTGCTTTGACCACCCGAAGAATCTCGTGTTTTGTTGAGATACTGCTTTGGTATCCTCAGAGAGCCTTAGTCTATAAGGTTCTGCTTCGACTACCATAAGAATCTCGTGTTTTGTCGAGATACTACTTTGGCATCCTCGGAGAGCTTTAGTCTATAAGGAGAAGCTTCGACCACAAAAAGAATCTCGTGTTTTATTGAGATACTGCTTTGGTATCCTCGGAGAGCCTTAGTCTATAAGATGCAGCTTCGACCACCCGAAGAATCTCGTGTTTTATTGAGATATTGTTTTGGTATCCTCGGTGACCCTTAGTCTATAAGGTGTTGCTTCGACCACCCGAAGAATCTCGTGTTTTATTGAGATACTGCTTTGGTATCCTCGGGGAGCCTTATTCTATAAGGTGCTCCTTTGACCACTCGAAGAATCTCGTGTTTTGTTGAGATACTGCTTTGGTATCCTCAGAGAGCCTTAGTCTATAAGGTGTTGCTTCGACCACCTGAAGAATCTCGTGTTTTGTTGAGATTATGCTTTGGTATCCTCGGAGAGCTTTAGACAATAAGGTGCTGCTTCGACCACCCGAAGAATCTCGTGTTTTGTTTAGATACTGCTTTGGTATCCTTGGAGAGCCTTCTTCTATAAGGTGCTGCTTTGACCACCCAAAGAATCTCGTGTTTTGTTGAGATACTACTTTTGTATCCTCGGAGGGCCTTAGTTTATAAGGAGCTGCTTCGACCACCCAAAGAATCTTGTGTTTTATTGAGATACTGATTTGGTATCATCGGAGAGCCTTAGTCTATAAGGTGCTGCTTCGACCACCCGAAGAATCTGGAATTTTGTTGAGATACTTCTTTGGTATCCTCGGAGAGCCTTATTTTTTAAAGTGCTGCTTCGACTACCCGAAGAATCTCGCGTTTTGTTGAGATACTTCTTTCGTATCCTCGGAGAGCCCTAGTCTATAAAGTGCTGCTTCGACCACCCTAAGAATCTCGTGTTTTGTCGAGAAACAGGTTTGGTATCCTAGAAGAGCCTTAGCCTATAAGGTGCTGCTTCGACCACCCGAAGAATCTTGTGTTTTGTTGAGATACTTTTGATATCCTCGGAGAGCCTTAGTCTATAACGTGCTGCTTCAACCACCCAAAGAATCTCGTGTTTTATTTAGATACGGCTTTGGTATCCTCGGAGAGGCTTAGTCTATAAGGTGCTGCTTTGACCACCCGAAGAATCTCGTGTTTTGTTGAGATACTGCTTTGGTATCCTCAGAGAGCCTTAGTCTATAAGGTTCTGCTTCGACTACCATAAGAATCTCGTGTTTTGTCGAGATACTACTTTGGCATCCTCGGAGAGCTTTAGTCTATAAGGAGAAGCTTCGACCACAAAAAGAATCTCGTGTTTTATTGAGATACTGCTTTGGTATCCTCGGAGAGCCTTAGTCTATAAGATGCAGCTTCGACCACCCGAAGAATCTCGTGTTTTATTGAGATATTGTTTTGGTATTCTCGGTGACCCTTAGTCTATAAGGTGTTGCTTCGGCCACCCGAAGAATCTCGTGTTTTTTTGAGATACTGCTTTGGTATCCTCGGGGAGCCTTATTCTATAAGGTGCTCCTTTGACCACTCGAAGAATCTCGTGTTTTGTTGAGATACTGCTTTGGTATCCTTAGAGAGCCTTAGTCTATAAGGTGTTGCTTCGACCACCTGAAGAATCTCGTGTTTTGTTGAGATTATGCTTTGGTATCCTCGGAGAGCTTTAGACTATAAGGTGCTGCTTCGACCACCCGAAGAATCTCGTGTTTTGTTTAGATACTGCTTTGGTATCCTTGGAGAGCCTTCTTCTATAAGGTGCTGCTTTGACCACCCAAATAATCTCGTGTTTTGTTGAGATACTATTTTTGTATCCTCGGAGGGCCTTAGTTTATAAGGAGCTGCTTCGACCACCCAAAGAATCTTGTGTTTTATTGAGATACTGATTTGGTAACATCGGAGAGCCTTAGTCTATAATGTACTGCTTCGACCACCCGAAGAATCTGGAATTTTGTTGAGATACTTCTTTGGTATCCTCGGAGAGCCTTATTTTTTAAAGTGCTGCTTCGACTACCCGAAGAATCTCGCGTTTTGTTGAGATACTTCTTTCGTATCCACGGAGAGCCCTAGTCTATAAAGTGCTGCTTCGACCACCCTAAGAATCTCGTGTTTTGTCGAGAAACAGCTTAGGTATCCTAGAAGAGACCTAGCCTATAAGGTGTTGCTTCGACCACCCGAAGAATCTTGTGTTTTGTTGAGATACTTTTGATATCCTCGGAGAGCCTTAGTCTATAAGGTGCTTCTTCGACCACCCAAAGAATCTCGTGTTTTATTTAGATACGGCTTTGGTATCTTCGGAGAGGCTTAGTCTATAAGGTGCTGCTTTGACCACACGAAGAATCTCGTGTTTTGTTGAGATACTGCTTTGGTATCCTCAGAGAGCCTTAGTGTATAAGGTTCTGCTTCGACTACCATAAGAATCTCGTGTTTTGTCGAGATACTACTTTGGCATCCTCGGAGAGCTTTAGTCTATAACGAGAAGCTTCGACCACAAAAAGAATCGCGTGTTTTATTGAGATACTGCTTTGGTATCCTCGGAGAGCCTTAGTCTATAAGATGCAGCTTCGACCACCCGAAGAATCTCATGTTTTATTGAGATATTGTTTTGGTATCCTCGGTGACCCTTAGTCTATAAGGTGTTGCTTCGACCACCCAAAGAATCTCGTGTTTTATTGAGATACTGCTTTGGTATCCTCGGGGAGCCTTATTCTATAAGGTGCTCCTTTGACCACTCGAAGAATCTCGTGTTTTGTTGAGATACTGCTTTGGTATCCTCAGAGAGCCTTAGTCTATAAGGTGTTGCTTCGACCACCTGAAGAATCTCGTGTTTTGTTGAGATTATGCTTTGGTATCCTCGGAGAGCTTTAGACTATAAGGTGCTGCTTCGACCACCCGAAGAATCTCGTGCTTTGTTTAGATACTGCTTTGGTATCCTTGGAGAGCCTTCTTCTATAAGGTGCTGCTTTGACCAACCAAAGAATCTCATGTTTTGTTGAGATACTACTTTTGTATCCTCGGAGGGCCTTAGTTTATAAGGAGCTGCTTCGACCACCTAAAGAATCTTGTGTTTTATTGAGATACTGATTTGGTATCATCGGAGAGCCTTAGTCTATAAGGTGCTTCTTCGACCACCCGAAGAATATGGAATTTTGTTGAGATACTTCTTTGGTATCCTCGGAGAGCCTTATTTTTTAAAGTGCTGCTTCGACTACCCGAAGAATCTCGCGTTTTGTTGAGATACTTCTTTCGTATCCTCGGAGAGCCCTAGTCTATAAAGTGCTGCTTCGACCACCCTAAGAATCTCGTGTTTTGTCGAGAAACAGCTTTGGTATCCTAGAAGAGCCTTAGCCTATAAGGTGCTGCTTCGACCACCCGAAGAATCTTGTGTTTTGTTGAGATACTTTTGATATCCTCGGAGAGCCTTAGTCTATAAGGTGCTGCTTAGACCACCCAAAGAATCTCGTGTTTTATTTAGATACGGCTTTGGTATCCTCGGAGAGGCTTAGTCTATAAGGTGCTGCTTTGACCACCCGAAGAATCTCGTGTTTTATTGAGATACTGCTTTGGTATCCTCGGAGAGCCTTAGTCTATAAGATGCAGCTTCGACCACCCGAAGAATCTCGTGTTTTATTGAGATATTGTTTTGGTATCCTCGGTGACCCTTAGTCTATAAGGTGTTGCTTCGACCACCCGAAGAATCTCGTGTTTTATTGAGATACTGCTTTGGTATCCTCGGGGAGCCTTATTCTATAAGGTGCTCCTTTGACCACTCGAAGAATCTCGTGTTTTGTTGAGATACTGCTTTGGTATCCTCAGAGAGCCTTAGTCTATAAGGTGTTGCTTCGACCACCTGAAGAATCTCATGTTTTGTTGAGATTATGCTTTGGTATCCTCGGAGAGCTTTAGTCTATAAGGAGAAGCTTCGACCACAAAAAGAATCTCGTGTTTTATTGAGATACTGCTTTGGTATCCTCGGAGAGCCTTAGTCTATAAGATGCAGCTTCGACCACCCGACGAATCTCGTGTTTTATTGAGATATTGTTTTGGTATTCTCGGTGACCCTTAGTCTATAAGGTGTTGCTTCGACCACCCGAAGAATCTCGTGTTTTTTTGAGATACTGCTTTGGTATCCTCGGGGAGCCTTATTCTATAAGGTGCTCCTTTGACCACTCGAAGAATCTCGTGTTTTGTTGAGATACTGCTTTGGTATCCTTAGAGAGCCTTAGTCTATAAGGTGTTGCTTCGACCACCTGAAGAATCTCGTGTTTTGTTGAGATTATGCTTTGGTATCCTCGGAGAGCTTTAGACTATAAGGTGCTGCTTCGACCACCTGAAGAATCTCGTGTTTTGTTTTGATACTGCTTTGGTATCCTTGGAGAGCCTTCTTCTATAAGGTGCTGCTTTGACCACCCAAAGAATCTCGTGTTTTGTTGAGATACTATTTTTGTATCCTCGGAGGGCCTTAGTTTATAAGGAGCTGCTTCGACCACCCAAAGAATCTTGTGTTTTATTGAGATACTGATTTGGTATCATCGGAGAGCCTTAGTCTATAATGTACTTCTTCGACCACCCGAAGAATCTGGAATTTTGTTGAGATACTTCTTTGGTATCCTCGGAGAGCCTTATTTTTTAAAGTGCTGCTTCGACTACCCGAAGAATCTCGCGTTTTGTTGAGATACTTCTTTCGTATCCACGGAGAGCCCTAGTCTATAAAGTGCTGCTTCGACCACCCTAAGAATCTCGTGTTTTGTCGAGAAACAGCTTAGGTATCCTAGAAGAGACCTAGCCTATAAGGTGTTGCTTCGACCACCCGAAGAATCTTGTGTTTTGTTGAGATACTTTTGATATCCTCGGAGAGCCTTAGTCTATAAGGTGCTTCTTCGACCACCCAAAGAATCTCGTGTTTTATTTAGATACGGCTTTGGTATCCTCGGAGAGGCTTAGTCTATAAGGTGCTGCTTTGACCACACGAAGAATCTCGTGTTTTGTTGAGATACTGCTTTGGTATCCTCAGAGAGCCTTAGTGTATAAGGTTCTGCTTCGACTACCATAAGAATCTCGTGTTTTGTCGAGATACTACTTTGGCATCCTCGGAGAGCTTTAGTCTATAACGAGAAGCTTCGACCACAAAAAGAATCGCGTGTTTTATTGAGATACTGCTTTGGTATCCTCGGAGAGCCTTAGTCTATAAGATGCAGCTTCGACCACCCGAAGAATCTCGTGTTTTATTGAGATATTGTTTTGGTATCCTCGGTGACCCTTAGTCTATAAGGTGTTGCTTCGACCACCCAAAGAATCTCGTGTTTTATTGAGATACTGCTTTGGTATCCTCGGGGAGCCTTATTCTATAAGGTGCTCCTTTGACCACTCGAAGAATCTCGTGTTTTGTTGAGATACTGCTTTGGTATCCTCAGAGAGCCTTAGTCTATAAGGTGTTGCTTCGACCACCTGAAGAATCTCGTGTTTTGTTGAGATTATGCTTTGGTATCCTCGGAGAGCTTTAGATTATAAGGTGCTGCTTCGACCACCCGAAGAATCTCGTGCTTTGTTTAGATACTGCTTTGGTATCCTTGGAGAGCCTTCTTCTATAAGGTGCTGCTTTGACCAACCAAAGAATCTCATGTTTTGTTGAGATACTACTTTTGTATCCTCGGAGGGCCTTAGTTTATAAGGAGCTGCTTCGACCACCTAAAGAATCTTGTGTTTTATTGAGATACTGATTTGGTATCATCGGAGAGCCTTAGTCTATAAGGTGCTTCTTCGACCACCCGAAGAATATGGAATTTTGTTGAGATACTTCTTTGGTATCCTCGGAGAGCCTTATTTTTTAAAGTGCTGCTTCGACTACCCGAAGAATCTCGCGTTTTGTTGAGATACTTCTTTCGTATCCTCGGAGAGCCCTAGTCTATAAAGTGCTGCTTCGACCACCCTAAGAATCTCGTGTTTTGTCGAGAAACAGCTTTGGTATCCTAGAAGAGCCTTAGCCTATAAGGTGCTGCTTCGACCACCCGAAGAATCTTGTGTTTTGTTGAGATACTTTTGATATCCTCGGAGAGCCTTAGTCTATAAGGTGCTGCTTCGACCACCCAAAGAATCTCGTGTTTTATTTAGATACGGCTTTGGTATCCTCGGAGAGGCTTAGTCTATAAGGTGCTGCTTTGACCACCCGAAGAATCTCGTGTTTTGTTGAGATACTGCTTTGGTATCCTCAGAGAGCCTTAGTCTATAAGGTTCTGCTTCGACTACCATAAGAATCTCGTGTTTTGTCGAGATACTACTTTGGCATCCTCGGAGAGCTTTAGTCTATAAGGAGAAGCTTCGACCACAAAAAGAATCTCGTGTTTTATTGAGATACTGCTTTGGTATCCTCGGAGAGCCTTAGTCTATAAGATGCAGCTTCGACCACCCGAAGAATCTCGTGTTTTATTGAGATATTGTTTTGGTATCCTCGGTGACCCTTAGTCTATAAGGTGTTGCTTCGACCACCCGAAGAATCTCGTGTTTTATTGAGATACTGCTTTGGTATCCTCGGGGAGCCTTATTCTATAAGGTGCTCCTTTGACCACTCGAAGAATCTCGTGTTTTGTTGAGATACTGCTTTGGTATCCTCAGAGAGCCTTAGTCTATAAGGTGTTGCTTCGACCACCTGAAGAATCTCGTGTTTTGTTGAGATTATGCTTTGGTATCCTCGGAGAGCTTTAGACTATAAGGTGCTGCTTCGACCACCCGAAGAATCTCGTGTTTTGTTTAGATACTGCTTTGGTATCCTTGGAGAGCCTTCTTCTATAAGGTGCTGCTTTGACCACCCAAAGAATCTCGTGTTTTGTTGAGATACTACTTTTGTATCCTCGGAGGGCCTTAGTTTATAAGGAGCTGCTTCGACCACCCAAAGAATCTTGTGTTTTATTGAGATACTGATTTGGTATCATCGGAGAGCCTTAGTCTATAAGGTACTGCTTCGACCACCCGAAGAATCTGGAATTTTGTTGAGATACTTCTTTGGTATCCTCGGAGAGCCTTATTTTTTAAAGTGCTGCTTCGACTACCCGAAGAATCTCGCGTTTTGTTGAGATATTTCTTTCGTATCCACGGAGAGCCCTAGTCTATAAAGTGCTGCTTCGACCACCCTAAGAATCTCGTGTTTTGTCGAGAAACAGCTTGGGTATCCTAGAAGAGCCTTAGCCTATAAGGTGTTGCTTCGACCACCCGAAGAATCTTGTGTTTTGTTGAGATACTTTTGATATCCTCGGAGAGCCTTAGTCTATAAGGTGCTGCTTCGACCACCCAAAGAATCTCGTGTTTTATTTAGATACGGCTTTGGTATCCTCGGAGAGGCTTAGTCTATAAGGTGCTGCTTTGACCACACGAAGAATCTCGTGTTTTGTTGAGATACTGCTTTGGTATCCTCAGAGAGCCTTAGTGTATAAGGTTCTGCTTCGACTACCATAAGAATCTCGTGTTTTGTCGAGATACTACTTTGGCATCCTCGGAGAGCTTTAGTCTATAACGAGAAGCTTCGACCACAAAAAGAATCTCGTGTTTTATTGAGATACTGCTTTGGTATCCTCGGAGAGCCTTAGTCTATAAGATGCAGCTTCGACCACCCGAAGAATCTCGTGTTTTATTGAGATATTGTTTTGGTATCCTCGGTGACCCTTAGTCTATAAGGTGTTGCTTCGACCACCCAAAGAATCTCGTGTTTTATTGAGATACTGCTTTGGTATCCTCGGGGAGCCTTATTCTATAAGGTGCTCCTTTGACCACTCGAAGAATCTCGTGTTTTGTTGAGATACTGCTTTGGTATCCTCAGAGAGCCTTAGTCTATAAGGTGTTGCTTCGACCACCTGAAGAATCTCGTGTTTTGTTGAGATTATGCTTTGGTATCCTCGGAGAGCTTTAGACTATAAGGTGCTGCTTCGACCACCCGAAGAATCTCGTGTTTTGTTTAGATACTGCTTTGGTATCCTTGGAGAGCCTTCTTCTATAAGGTGCTGCTTTGACCACCCAAAGAATCTCGTGTTTTGTTGAGATACTACTTTTGTATCCTCGGAGGGCCTTAGTTTATAAGGAGCTGCTTCGACCACCCAAAGAATCTTGTGTTTTATTGAGATACTGATTTGGTATCATCGGAGAGCCTTAGTCTATAAGGTACTGCTTCGACCACCCGAAGAATCTGGAATTTTGTTGAGATACTTCTTTGGTATCCTCGGAGAGCCTTATTTTTTAAAGTGCTGCTTCGACTACCCGAAGAATCTCGCGTTTTGTTGAGATATTTCTTTCGTATCCACGGAGAGCCCTAGTCTATAAAGTGCTGCTTCGACCACCCTAAGAATCTCGTGTTTTGTCGAGAAACAGCTTGGGTATCCTAGAAGAGCCTTAGCCTATAAGGTGTTGCTTCGACCACCCGAAGAATCTTGTGTTTTGTTGAGATACTTTTGATATCCTCGGAGAGCCTTAGTCTATAAGGTGCTGCTTCGACCACCCAAAGAATCTCGTGTTTTATTTAGATACGGCTTTGGTATCCTCGGAGAGGCTTAGTCTATAAGGTGCTGCTTTGACCACACGAAGAATCTCGTGTTTTGTTGAGATACTGCTTTGGTATCCTCAGAGAGCCTTAGTGTATAAGGTTCTGCTTCGACTACCATAAGAATCTCGTGTTTTGTTGAGATACTACTTTGGCATCCTCGGAGAGCTTTAGTCTATAACGAGAAGCTTCGACCACAAAAAGAATCTCGTGTTTTATTGAGATACTGCTTTGGTATCCTCGGAGAGCCTTAGTCTATAAGATGCAGCTTCGACCACCCGAAGAATCTCGTGTTTTATTGAGATATTGTTTTGGTATCCTCGGTGACCCTTAGTCTATAAGGTGTTGCTTCGACCACCCAAAGAATCTCGTGTTTTATTGAGATACTGCTTTGGTATCCTCGGGGAGCCTTATTCTATAAGGTGCTCCTTTGACCACTCGAAGAATCTCGTGTTTTGTTGAGATACTGCTTTGGTATCCTCAGAGAGCCTTAGTCTATAAGGTGTTGCTTCGACCACCTGAAGAATCTCGTGTTTTGTTGAGATTATGCTTTGGTATCCTCGGAGAGCTTTAGACTATAAGGTGCTGCTTCGACCACCCGAAGAATCTCGTGCTTTGTTTAGATACTGCTTTGGTATCCTTGGAGAGCCTTCTTCTATAAGGTGCTGCTTTGACCAACCAAAGAATCTCATGTTTTGTTGAGATACTACTTTTGTATCCTCGGAGGGCCTTAGTTTATAAGGAGCTGCTTCGACCACCTAAAGAATCTTGTGTTTTATTGAGATACTGATTTGGTATCATCGGAGAGCCTTAGTCTATAAGGTGCTTCTTCGACCACCCGAAGAATATGGAATTTTGTTGAGATACTTCTTTGGTATCCTCGGAGAGCCTTATTTTTTAAAGTGCTGCTTCGACTACCCGAAGAATCTCGCGTTTTGTTGAGATACTTCTTTCGTATCCTCTGAGAGCCCTAGTCTATAAAGTGCTACTTCGACCACCCTAAGAATCTCGTGTTTTGTCGAGAAACAGCTTTGGTATCCTAGAAGAGCCTTAGCCTATAAGGTGCTGCTTCGACCACCCGAAGAATCTTGTGTTTTGTTGAGATACTTTTGATATCCTCGGAGAGCCTTAGTCTATAAGGTGCTGCTTCGACCACCCAAAGAATCTCGTGTTTTATTTAGATACGGCTTTGGTATCCTCGGAGAGGCTTAGTCTATAAGGTGCTGCTTTGACCACCCGAAGAATCTCGTGTTTTGTTGAGATACTGCTTTGGTATCCTCAGAGAGCCTTAGTCTATAAGGTTCTGCTTCGACTACCATAAGAATCTCGTGTTTTGTCGAGATACTACTTTGGCATCCTCGGAGAGCTTTAGTCTATAAGGAGAAGCTTCGACCACAAAAAGAATCTCGTGGTTTATTGAGATACTGCTTTGGTATCCTCGGAGAGCCTTAGTCTATAAGATGCAGCTTCGACCACCCGAAGAATCTCGTGTTTTATTGAGATATTGTTTTGGTATCCTCGGTGACCCTTAGTCTATAAGGTGTTGCTTCGACCACCCGAAGAATCTCGTGTTTTATTGAGATACTGCTTTGGTATCCTCGGGGAGCCTTATTCTATAAGGTGCTCCTTTGACCACTCGAAGAATCTCGTGTTTTGTTGAGATACTGCTTTGGTATCCTCAGAGAGCCTTAGTCTATAAGGTGTTGCTTCGACCACCTGAAGAATCTCGTGTTTTGTTGAGATTATGCTTTGGTATCCTCGGAGAGCTTTAGACTATAAGGTGCTGCTTCGACCACCCGAAGAATCTCGTGTTTTGTTTAGATACTGCTTTGGTATCCTTGGAGAGCCTTCTTCTATAAGGTGCTGCTTTGACCACCCAAAGAATCTCGTGTTTTGTTGAGATACTACTTTTGTATCCTCGGAGGGCCTTAGTTTATAAGGAGCTGCTTCGACCACCCAAAGAATCTTGTGTTTTATTGAGATACTGATTTGGTATCATCGGAGAGCCTTAGTCTATAAGGTGCTGCTTCGACCACCCGAAGAATCTGGAATTTTGTTGAGATACTTCTTTGGTATCCTCGGAGAGCCTTATTTTTTAAAGTGCTGCTTCGACTACCCGAAGAATCTCGCGTTTTGTTGAGATACTTCTTTCGTATCCTCGGAGAGCCCTAGTCTATAAAGTGCTGCTTCGACCACCCTAAGAATCTCGTGTTTTGTCGAGAAACAGCTTTGGTATCCTAGAAGAGCCTTAGCCTATAAGGTGCTGCTTCGACCACCCGAAGAATCTTGTGTTTTGTTGAGATACTTTTGATATCCTCGGAGAGCCTTAGTCTATAAGGTGCTGCTCCGACCACCCAAAGAATCTCGTGTTTTATTTAGATACGGCTTTGGTATCCTCGGAGAGGCTTAGTCTATAAGGTGCTGCTTTGACCACACGAAGAATCTCGTGTTTTGTTGAGATACTGCTTTGGTATCCTCAGAGAGCCTTAGTCTATAAGGTTCTGCTTCGACTACCATAAGAATCTCGTGTTTTGTCGAGATACTACTTTGGCATCCTCGGAGAGCTTTAGTCTATAAGGAGAAGCTTCGACCACAAAAAGAATCTCGTGTTTTATTGAGATACTGCTTTGGTATCCTCGGAGAGCCTTAGTCTATAAGATGCAGCTTCGACCACCCGAAGAATCTCGTGTTTTATTGAGATATTGTTTTGGTATCCTCGGTGACCCTTAGTCTATAAGGTGTTGCTTCGACCACCCGAAGAATCTCGTGTTTTATTGAGATACTGCTTTGGTATCCTCGGGGAGCCTTATTCTATAAGGTGCTCCTTTGACCACTCGAAGAATCTCGTGTTTTGTTGAGATACTGCTTTGGTATCCTCAGAGAGCCTTAGTCTATAAGGTGTTGCTTTGACCACCTGAAGAATCTCGTATTTTGTTGAGATTATGCTTTGGTATCCTCGGAGAGCTTTAGACTATAAGGTGCTGCTTCGACCACCCGAAGAATCTCGTGTTTTGTTTAGATACTGCTTTGGTATCCTTGGAGAGCCTTCTTCTATAAGGTGCTGCTTTGACCACCCAAAGAATCTCGTGTTTTGTTGAGATACTACTTTTGTATCCTCGGAGGGCCTTAGTTTATAAGGAGCTGCTTCGACCACCCAAAGAATCTTGTGTTTTATTGAGATACTGATTTGGTATCATCGGAGAGCCTTAGTCTATAAGGTGCTGCTTCGACCACCCGAAGAATCTGGAATTTTGTTGAGATACTTCTTTGGTATCCTCGGAGAGCCTTATTTTTTAAAGTACTGCTTCGACTACCCGAAGAATCTCGCGTTTTGTTGAGATACTTCTTTCGTATCCTCGGAGAGCCCTAGTCTATAAAGTGCTGCTTCGACCACCCTAAGAATCTCGTGTTTTGTCGAGAAACAACTTTGGTATCCTAGAAGAGCCTTAGCCTATAAGGTGCTGCTTCGACCACCCGAAGAATCTTGTGTTTTGTTGAGATACTTTTGATATCCTCGGAGAGCCTTAGTCTATAACGTACTGCTTCAACCACCCAAAGAATCTCGTGTTTTATTTAGATACGGCTTTGGTATCCTCGGAGAGGCTTAGTCTATAAGGTGCTGCTTTGACCACCCGAAGAATCTCGTGTTTTGTTGAGATACTGCTTTGGTATCCTCAGAGAGCCTTAGTCTATAAGGTTCTGCTTCGACTACCATAAGAATCTCGTGTTTTGTCGAGATACTACTTTGGCATCCTCGGAGAGCTTTAGTCTATAAGGAGAAGCTTCGACCACAAAAAGAATCTCGTGTTTTATTGAGATACTGCTTTGGTATCCTCGGAGAGCCTTAGTCTATAAGATGCAGCTTCGACCACCCGAAGAATCTCGTGTTTTATTGAGATATTGTTTTGGTATCCTCGGTGACCCTTAGTCTATAAGGTGTTGCTTCGACCACCCGAAGAATCTCGTGTTTTATTGAGATACTGCTTTGGTATCCTCGGGGAGCCTTATTCTATAAGGTGCTCCTTTGACCACTCGAAGAATCTCGTGTTTTGTTGAGATACTGCTTTGGTATCCTCAGAGAGCCTTAGTCTATAAGGTGTTGCTTCGACCACCTGAAGAATCTCGTGTTTTGTTGAGATTATGCTTTGGTATCCTCGGAGAGCTTTAGACTATAAGGTGCTGCTTCGACCACCCGAAGTATCTCGTGTTTTGTTTAGATACTGCTTTGGTATCCTTGGAGAGCCTTCTCCTATAAGGTGCTACTTTGACCACCCAAAGAATCTCGTGTTTTGTTGAGATACTACTTATGTATCCTCGGAGGGCCTTAGTTTATAGGGAGCTGCTTCGACCACCCAAAGAATCTTGTGTTTTATTGAGATACTGATTTGGTATCATCGGAGAGCCTTAGTCTATAAGGTGCTGCTTCGACCACCCGAAGAATCTGGAATTTTGTTGAGATACTTCTTTGGTATCCTCGGAGAGCCTTACTTTTTAAAGTGCTGCTTCGACTACCCGAAGAATCTCGCGTTTTGTTGAGATACTTCTTTCGTATCCTCGGAGAGCCCTAGTCTATAAAGTGCTACTTCGACCACCCTAAGAATCTCGTGTTTTGTCGAGAAACAACTTTGGTATCCTAGAAGAGCCTTAGCCTATAAGGTGCTGCTTCGACCACCCGAAGAATCTTGTGTTTTGTTGAGATACTTTTGATATCCTCGGAGAGCCTTAGTCTATAAGGTGCTGCTTCGACCACCCAAAGAATCTCGTGTTTTATTTAGATACGGCTTTGGTATCCTCGGAGAGGCTTAGTCTATAAGGTGCTGCTTTGACCACACGAAGAATCTCGTGTTTTGTTGAGATACTGCTTTGGTATCCTCAGAGAGCCTTAGTCTATAAGGTTCTGCTTCGACTACCATAAGAATCTCGTGTTTTGTCGAGATACTACTTTGGCATCCTCGGAGAGCTTTAGTCTATAAGGAGAAGCTTCGACCACAAAAAGAATCTCGTGTTTTATTGAGATACTGCTTTGGTATCCTCGGAGAGCCTTAGTCTATAAGGTGCTGCTTCGACCACCCAAAGAATCTCGTGTTTTATTTAGATACGGCTTTGGTATCCTCGGAGAGGCTTAGTCTATAAGGTGCTGCTTTGACCACACGAAGAATCTCGTGTTTTGTTGAGATACTGCTTTGGTATCCTCAGATAGCCTTAGTCTATAAGGTTCTCTTCGACTACCATAAGAATCTCGTGTTTTGTCGAGATACTACTTTGGCATCCTCGGAGAGCTTTAGTCTATAAGGAGAAGCTTCGACCACAAAAAGAATCTCGTGTTTTATTGAGATACTGCTTTGGTATCCTCGGAGAGCCTTAGTCTATAAGATGCAGCTTCGACCACCCGAAGAATCTCGTGTTTTATTGAGATATTGTTTTGGTATCCTCGGTGACCCTTAGTCTATAAGGTGTTGCTTCGACCACCCGAAGAATCTCGTGTTTTATTGAGATACTGCTTTGGTATCCTCGGGGAGCCTTATTCTATAAGGTTCTCCTTTGACCACTCGAAGAATCTCGTGTTTTGTTGAGATACTGCTTTGGTATCCTCAGAGAGCCTTAGTCTATAAGGTGTTGCTTCGACCACCTGAAGAATCTCGTGTTTTGTTGAGATTATGCTTTGGTATCCTCGGAGAGCTTTAGACTATAAGGTGCTGCTTCGACCACCCGAAGAATCTCGTGTTTTGTTTAAATACTGCTTTGGTATCCTTGGAGAGCCTTCTTCTATAAGGTGCTGCTTTGACCACCCAAAGAATCTCGTGTTTTGTTGAGATACTACTTTTGTATCCTCGGAGGGCCTTAGTTTATAAGGAGCTGCTTCGACCACCCAAAGAATCTTGTGTTTTATTGAGATACTGATTTGGTATCATCGGAGAGCCTTAGTCTATAAGGTGCTGCTTCGACCACCCGAAGAATCTGGAATTTTGTTGAGATACTTCTTTGGTATCCTCGGAGAGCCTTATTTTTTAAAGTGCTGCTTCGACTACCCGAAGAATCTCGCGTTTTGTTGAGATACTTCTTTCGTATACACGGAGAGCCCTAGTCTATAAAGTGCTGCTTCGACCACCCTAAGAATCTCGTGTTTTGTCGAGAAACAGCTTGGGTATCCTAGAAGAGCCTTAGCCTATAAGGTGCTGCTTCGACCACCCGAAGAATCTTGTGTTTTGTTGAGATACTTTTGATATCCTCGGAGAGCCTTAGTCTATAAGGTGCTGCTTCGACCACCCAAAGAATCTCGTGTTTTATTTAGATACGGCTTTGGTATCCTCGGAGAGGCTTAGTCTATAAGGTGCTGCTTTGACCACACGAAGAATCTCGTGTTTTGTTGAGATACTGCTTTGGTATCCTCAGAGAGCCTTAGTGTATAAGGTTCTGCTTCGACTACCATAAGAATCTCGTGTTTTGTCGAGATACTACTTTGGCATCCTCGGAGAGCTTTAGTCTATAAGGAGAAGCTTCGACCACAAAAAGAATCTCGTGTTTTATTGAGATACTGCTTTGGTATCCTCGGAGAGCCTTAGTCTTTAAGGTGCTGCTTCGACCACCCAAAGAATCTCGTGTTTTATTTAGATACGGCTTTGGTATCCTCGGAGAGGCTTAGTCTATAAGGTGCTGCTTTGACCACACGAAGAATCTCGTGTTTTGTTGAGATACTGCTTTGGTATCCTCAGATAGCCTTAGTCTATAAGGTTCTCTTCGACTACCATAAGAATCTCGTGTTTTGTCGAGATACTACTTTGGCATCCTCGGAGAGCTTTAGTCTATAAGGAGAAGCTTCGACCACAAAAAGAATCTCGTGTTTTATTGAGATACTGCTTTGGTATCCTCGGAGAGCCTTAGTCTATAAGATGCAGCTTCGACCACCCGAAGAATCTCGTGTTTTATTAAGATATTGTTTTGGTATCCTCGGTGACCCTTAGTCTATAAGGTGTTGCTTCGACCACCCGAAGAATCTCGTGTTTTATTCAGATACTGCTTTGGTATCCTCGGGGAGCCTTATTCTATAAGGTGCTCCTTTGACCACTCGAAGAATCTCGTGTTTTGTTGAGATACTGCTTTGGTATCCTCAGAGAGCCTTAGTCTATAAGGTGTTGCTTCGACCACCTGAAGAATCTCGTGTTTTGTTGAGATTATGCTTTGGTATCCTCGGAGAGCTTTAGACTATAAGGTGCTGCTTCGACCACCCGAAGAATCTCGTGTTTTGTTTAGATACTGCTTTGGTATCCTTGGAGAGCCTTCTTCTATAAGGTGCTGCTTTGACCACCCAAAGATTCTCGTGTTTTGTTGAGATATTACTTTTGTATCCTCGGAGGGCCTTAGTTTATAAGGAGCTGCTTCGACCACCCAAAGAATCTTGTGTTTTATTGAGATACTGATTTGGTATCATCGGAGAGCCTTAGTCTATAAGGTGCTGCTTCGACCACCCGAAGGATCTGGAATTTTGTTGAGATACTTCTTTGGTATCCTCGGAGAGCCTTATTTTTTAAAGTGCTGCTTCGACTACCCGAAGAATCTCGCGTTTTGTTGAGATACTTCTTTCGTATCCACGGAGAGCCCTAGTCTATAAAGTGCTGCTTCGACCACCCTAAGAATCTCGTGTTTTGTTGAGAAACAGCTTGGGTATCCTAGAAGAATCTTAGCCTATAAGGTGCTGCTTCGACCACCCGAAGAATCTTGTGTTTTGTTGAGATACTTTTGATATCCTCGGAGAGCCTTAGTCTATAAGGTGCTGCTTTGACCACCCAAAGAATCTCGTTTTTTATTTAGATACGGCTTTGGTATCCTCGGAGAGGCTTAGTCTATAAGGTGCTGCTTTGACCACCCAAAGAATCTCGTGTTTTGTTGAGATACTTCTTTGGTATCCTCAGAGAGCCTTAGTCTATAAGGTTCTGCTTGGACTACCATAAGAATCTCGTGTTTTGTCGAGATACTACTTTGGCATCCTCGGAGAGCTTTAGTCTATAAGGAGAAGCTTCGACCACAAAAAGAATCTCGTGTTTTATTGAGATACTGCTTTGGTATCCTCGGAGAGCCTTAGTCTATAAGATGCAGCTTCGACCACCCGAAGAATCTCGTGTTTTATTGAGATATTGTTTTGGTATCCTCGGTGACCCTTAGTTTATAAGGTGTTGCTTCGACCACCCGAAGAATCTCGTGTTTTATTGAGATACTGCTTTGGTATCCTCGGGGAGCCTTATTCTATAAGGTGCTCCTTTGACCACTCGAAGAATCTCGTGTTTTGTTGAGATACTGCTTTGGTATCCTCAGAGAGCCTTAGTCTATAAGGTGTTGCTTCGACCACCTGAAGAATCTCGTGTTTTGTTGAGATTATGCTTTGGTATCCTCGGAGAGCTTTAGACTATAAGGTGCTGCTTCGACCACCCGAAGAATCTCGTGTTTTGTTTAGATACTGCTTTGGTATCCTTGGAGAGCCTTCTTCTATAAGGTGCTGCTTTGACCACCCAAAGAATCTCGTGTTTTGTTGAGATACTACTTTTGTATCCTCGGAGGGCCTTAGTTTATAAGGAGCTGCTTCGACCACCCAAAGAATCTTGTGTTTTATTGAGATACTGATTTGGTATCATCGGAGAGCCTTAGTCTATAAGGTGCTGCTTCGACCACCCGAAGAATCTGGAATTTTGTTGAGATACTTCTTTGGTATCCTCGGAGAGCCATATTTTTTAAAGTGCTACTTCGACTACCCGAAGAATCTCGCGTTTTGTTGAGATACTTCTTTCGTATCCTCGGAGAGCCCTAGTCTATAAAGTGCTGCTTCGACCACCCTAAGAATCTCGTGTTTTGTCGAGAAACGGCTTTGGTATCCTAGAAGAGCCTTAGCCTATAAGGTGCTGCTTCGACCACCCGAAGAATCTTGTGTTTTGTTGAGATACTTTTGATATCCTCGGAGAGCCTTAGTCTATAAGGTGCTGCTTCGACCACCCAAAGAATCTCGTGTTTTATTTAGATACGGCTTTGGTATCCTCGGAGAGGCTTAGTCTATAAGGTGCTGCTTTGACCACCCGAAGAATCTCGTGTTTTGTTGAGATACAGCTTTGGTATCCTCAGAGAGCCTTAGTCTATAAGGTTCTGCTTCGACTACCATAAGAATCTCGTGTTTTGTCGAGATACTACATTGGCATCCTCGGAGAGCTTTAGTCTATAAGGAGAAGCTTCGACCACAAAAAGAATCTCGTGTTTTATTGAGATATTGTTTTGGTATCCTCGGTGACCCTTAGTCTATAAGGTGTTGCTTCGACCACCCGAAGAATCTCGTGTTTTATTGAGATACTGCTTTGGTATCCTCGGGAAGCCTTATTCTATAAGGTGCTCCTTTGACCACCCGAAGAATCTCGTGTTTTGTTGAGATACTGCTTTGGTATCCTCGGGGAGCCTTAGTCTATAAGGTGTTGCTTCGACCACCTGAAGAATCTCGTGTTTTGTTGAGATTATGCTTTGGTATCCTCGGAGATCTTTAGACTATAAGGTGCTGCTTCGACCAACCGAAGAATCTCGTGTTTTGTTTAGATACTGCTTTGGTATCCTCGGAGAGCCTTCTTCTATAAGGTGCCGCTTTGACCACCCAAAGAATCTCGTGTTTTGTTGAGATACTACTTTTGTACCCTCGGAGAGCCTTAGTTTATAAGGAGCTGCTTCGACCACCCAAAGAATCTTGTGTTTTATTGAGATACTGATTTGGTATCATCGGAGAGCCTTAGTCTATAAGGTGCTGCTTCGACCACCCAAAGTATCTCGTGTATTGTCGAGATGCTGCTTTGGTATCCTCGGAGAGCCTTAGTCTATAAGGAGCTGCTTTGACCACTCAAAATATCTCGTGTTTTATTGAGATACTGCTTGGGTAACCCCGGAGAGCCTTAGTCTATAAGGTGCTGCTTCGACCACCCGAAGAATCTGGCGTTTTGTTGAGATACTTCTTTGGTATCCTCGGAGAGCCTTATTTTATAAAGTGCTGCTTCGACCACCCGAAGAATCTCGCATTTTGTTGAGATACTTCTTTCGAATCCTCGGAGTGCCTTAGTCTATAAAGTGCTGCTTCGACCACCCTAAGAATCTCGTGTTTTGTCGAGAAACGGCTTTGGTATCCTAGAAGAGCCTTAGCCTATAAGGTGCTACTTCGACTACCCGAAGAATCTTGTGTTTTGTTGAGATACTATTGATATCCTCGGAGAGCCTTAGTCTATAAGGTGCTGCTTTGACCACCCAAAGAATCTCGTTTTTTATTTAGATACGGCTTTGGTATCCTCGGAGAGGCTTAGTCTATAAGGTGCTGCTTTGACCACCCAAAGAATCTCGTGTTTTGTTGAGATACTTCTTTGGTATCCTCAGAGAGCCTTAGTCTATAAGGTTCTGCTTGGACTACCATAAGAATCTCGTGTTTTGTCGAGATACTACTTTGGCATCCTCGGAGAGCTTTAGTCTATAAGGAGAAGCTTCGACCACAAAAAGAATCTCGTGTTTTATTGAGATACTGCTTTGGTATCCTCGGAGAGCCATAGACTATAAGATGCAGCTTCGACCACCCGAAGAATCTCGTGTTTTATTGACATATTGTTTTGGTATCCTCGGTGACCCTTAGTCTATAAGGTGTTGCTTCGACCACCCGAAGAATCTCGTGTTTTATTGAGATACTGCTTTGGTATCCTCGGGGAGCCTTATTCTATAAGGTGCTCCTTTGACCACCCAAAGAATCTCGTGTTTTGTTGAGATACTGGTTTGGTATCCTCTGAGAGCCTTAGTCTATAAGGTTTTGCTTCGACCACCTGAAGAATCTCGTGTTTTGTTGAGATTATGCTTTGGTATCCTCGGAGAGCTTTAGACTATAAGGTGCTGCTTCGACCACCCGAAGAATCTCGTGTTTTGTTTAGATACTGCTTTGGTATCCTCGGAGAGCCTTCTTCTATAAGGTGCTGCTTTGACCACCCAAAGAATCTCGTGTTTTGTTGAGATACTACTTTTGTATCCTCGGAGAGCCTTAGTTTATAAGGAGCTGCTTCGACCACCCAAAGAATCTTGTGTTTTATTGAGATACTAATTTGGTATCATCGGAGAGGCTTAGTCTATAAGGTGCTGCTTCCACCACCCAAGGAATCTCGTGTATTGTCGAGATGCTGCTTTGGTATCCTCGGAGAGCCTTAGTCTATAAGGAGCTGCTTTGACCACTCAAAATATCTCGTGTTTGATTGAGATACTGCTTTGGTAACCCCGAAGAGCCTTAGTCTATAAGGTGCTGCTTCGACCACCCGAAGAATCTGGCGTTTTGTTGAGATACTTCTTTGGTATCCTCTGAGAGCCTTATTTTATAAAGTGCTGCTTCGACCACTCGAAGAATCTCGCGTTTTGTTGAGATACTTCTTTCGTATCCTCGGAGTGCCTTAGTCTATAAAGTGCTGCTTCGACCACCCTAAGAATCTCGTGTTTTGTCGAGAAACGGCTTTGGTATCCTAGAAGAGCCTTAGCCTATAAGGTGCTGCTTCGACCACCCGAAGAATCTTGTGTTTGTTGAGATACTTTTGATATCCTCGAAGAGCCTTAGTCTATAAGGTGCTGCTTTGACCACCCAAAGAATCTCGTGTTTTATTTAGATACGGCTTTGGTATCCTCGGAGAGGCTTAGTCTATAAGGTGCTCCTTTGACCACCCGAAGAATCTTGTGTTTTGTTGAGATACTGCTTTGGTATCCTCAGAGAGCCTTAGTCTATAAGGTTCTGCTTCGACTACCATAAGAACTCGTGTTTTGTCGAGATACTACTTTGGCATCCTCAGAGAGCTTTAGTCTATAAGGAGAAGCTTCAACCACAAAATGAATCTCGTGTTTTATTGAGATACTGCTTTGGTATCCTCGGAGAGCCTTAGTCTATAAGATGCAGCTTCGACCACCCGAAGAATCTCGTGTTTTATTGAGATATTGTTTTGGTATCCTCGGTGACCCTTAGTCTATAAGGTGTTGCTTCGACCACCCGAAGAATCTCATGTTTTATTGAGATACTGCTTTGGTATCCTCGGGGACCCTTATTCTATAAGGTGCTCCTTTGACCACCCGAAGAATCTCGTGTTTTGTTGAGATGCTGCTTTGGTATCCTCAGAGAGCCTTAGTCTATATGGTGTTGCTTCGACCACCTGAAGAATCTTGTGTTTTGTTGAGATTATGCTTTGGTATCCTCGGAGAGCTTTAGACTATAAGGTGCTGCTTCGACCACCCGAAGAATCTCGTGTTTTGTTTAGATACTGCGTTGGTATCCTCGGAGAGCCTTCTTCTATAAGGTGCTGCTTTGACCACCCAAAGAATCTCGTGTTTTGTTGAGATACTACTTTTGTATCCTCGAAGAGCCTTAGTTTATAAGGAGCTGCTTCGACCACCCAAAGAATCTTGTGTTTTATTGAGATACTGATTTGGTATCATCGGAGAGCCTTAGTCTATAAGGTGCTGCTTCGACCACCCAAAGAATCTCGTGTGTTGTCGAGATGCTGCTTTGGTATCCTCGGAGAGCCTTAGTCTATAAGGAGCTGCTTTGACCACTCAAAATATCTCGTGTTTTATTGAGATACTGCTTTGGTAACCCTGGAGAGCCTTAGTCTATAAGGTGCTGCTTCGACCACCCGAAGAATCTGGCGTTTTGTTGAGATACTTCTTTGGTATCCTCGGAGAGCCTTATTTTATAAAGTGCTGCTTCGACCACCCGAGGAATCTCGCGTTTTGTTGAGATACTTCTTTCGTATCCTCGGAGTGCCTTAGTCTATAAAGTGCTGCTTCGACCACCCTAAGAATCTCGTGTTTTGTCGAGAAACGGCTTTGGTATCCTAGAAGAGCCTTAGCCTATAAGGTGCTACTTCGACCACCCGAAGAATCTTGTGTTTTGTTGAGATACCTTTGATATCCTCGGAGAGCCTTAGTCTATAAGGCGCTGCTTTGACCACCCAAAGAATCTCGTGTTTTATTTAGATACGGCTTTGGTATCCTCGGAGAGGCTTAGTCTATAAGGTGCTGCTTTGACCACCCGAAGAATCTCGTGTTTTGTTGAGATACTGCTTTGGTATCCTCAGAGAGCCTTAGTCTATAAGGTTCTGCTTCGACTACCATAAGAATCTCGGGTTTTGTTGAGATACCACTTTGGCATCCTCGGAGAGCTTTAGTCTATAAGGAGAAGCTTCGACCACAAAAAGAATCTCGTGTTTTATTGAGATACTGCTTTCGTATCCTCGGAGAGCCTTAGTCTATAAGATGCAGCTTCGACCACCCGAAGAATCTCGTGTTTTATTGAGATATTATTTTGGTATCCTCGGTGACCCTTAGTCTATAAGGTGCTGCTTCGATCACCCGAAGAATCTCGTGTTTTATTGAGATACTGCTTTGGTATCCCCTGGGAACCTTATTCTATAAGGTGCTGCTTTGACCACCCGAAGAATCTCGTGTTTTGTTGAGATACTGCTTTGGTATCCTCAGAGAGCCTTAGTCTATAAGGTGTTGCTTCGACCACCTGAAGAATCTCATGTTTTGTTGAGATTATGCTTTGGAATCCTCGGAGAGCTTTAGACTATAAGGTGCTACTTCGACCACCCGAAGAATCTCGTGTTTTGTTTAGATACTGCTTTGGTATCCTCGGAGATCCTTCTTCTAAAAGGTGCTGCTTCGACCACCCAAAGAATCTCGTGTTTTGTTGAGATACTACTTTTGTATCCTCGGAGAGCCTTAGTCTATAAGGAGCTGCTTCGACCACCCAAAGAATCTTGTGTATTGTCGAGATGCTGCTTTGGTATCCTCGGAGAGCCTTAGTCTATAAGGCGCTGCTTCGACAACTCAAAGAATCTCGTGTTTTATTGAGATACTGCTTTGGTATCCTCGGAGAGCCTTAGTCTTTAAGGTTTTACTTCGACCACCCGAAGAATCTCGCGTTTTGTTGAGATACTTCTTTGGTATCCTCGGAGAGCCTAAGTTTATAAAGTGCTGCTTCGACCACCCGAAGAATCTCGCATTTAGTTGAGATACTTCTTTCGTATCCTTGGAGAACCTTAGTCTATAAGGTGCTGCTTCGACCACCCTAAGAATCTCGTGTTTTGTTGAGATACTGCTTTGGTATCCTCGGAGAGCCTTAGCCTATAAGGCGCTGCTTCGACTACCCGAAGAATCTCGTTTTTTGTTGAGATTGTTTTGGTATCCTCGGAGAGCCTTAGTCTAAAAGGTGCAGCTTCGACCACCCGAAGAATCTCGTGTTTTGTTGAGATACTACTTTGATATCCTCGGGGAGCCTTGGTCTATAAGGTGCTGCTTCGAAAACCCGAAGAATCTCGTGTTTTGTTGAGATAATGCTTTGGTATCCTCAGAGAACCTTAGGCTAAACGGTGCTACCTCAATCACCCAAAGAATCTCATGTTTTGTTGAGATACTTCTTTGGTATCCTCTGAGAGCCTTATTCTATAAGGTGTTGCTTCGACCACCTGAAGAATCTCGTGTTTTGTTGAGATTTTGCTTTGGTGTCCTTGGAGAGCTTTAGACTATAAGGTGCTGCTTCGACCACCCGAAGAATCTCGTGTTTTGTTTAGATACTACTTTGGTATCCTCGGAGAGCCTTCTTCTAAAAGGTGCTGCTTCAACCACCCAAAGAATCTCGTGTTTTGTTGAGATACTACTTTTGTATCCTCGGAGAGCCTTAGTCTATGAGGAGCTGCTTCGACCACCCAAAGAATCTTGTGTTTTATTGAGATACTGATTTGGTATCATCGGAGAGCCTTAATCTATAAGGTGCTGCTTCGACCACCCAAAGAATCTCGTGTATTGTCGAGATGCTGCTTTGGTATACTCGGAGAGCCTTAGTCTAAAAGGAGCTGCTTCGACCACTCAAAGAAACTCGTGTTTTATTGAGATACTGCTTTGGTATCCTCGGAGAGCCTTAGTCTATAAGGTTTTGCTTCGACCACCCGAAGAATCTCGCGTTTTGTTGAGATACTTCTTTAGTATCCTCGGAGAGCCTAAGTTTATAAAGTACTGCTTCGACCACCCGAAGATTCTCGCATTTAGTTGAGATACTTCTTTCGTATTCTTGGAGAACCTTAGTCTATAAGGTGCTGCTTCGACCACCCTAAGAATCTCGTGTTTTGTTGAGATACTGCTTTGGTATCCTCGGAGAGCCTTAGCCAATAAGGTGTTGCTTCGACTACCCGAAGAATCTCGTTTTTTGTTGAGATTGTTTTGGTATCCTCGGAGAGCCTTACTCTAAAAGGTGCAGCTTCGACCACCCGAAGAATCTCGTGTTTTATTGAGATATTATTTTGGTATCCTCGGTGACCCTTAGTCTATAAGGTGCTGCCTCGACCACCCGAAGAATCTCGCGTTTTGTTGAGATACTTCTTTGGTATCCTCGGAGAGCCTAAGTTTATAAAGTGCTGCTTCGACCACCCGAAGAATCTCGCATTTAGTTGAGATACTTCTTTCGTATCCTTGGAGAACCTTAGTCTATAAGGTGCTGCTTCGACCACCCTAAGAATCTCGTGTTTTGTTGAGATACTGCTTTGGTATCCTCGGAGAGCCTTAGCCTATAAGGCGCTGCTTCGACTACCCGAAGAATCTCGTTTTTTGTTGAGATTGTTTTGGTATCCTCGGAGAGCCTTAGTCTAAAAGGTGCAGCTTCGACCACCCGAAGAATCTCGTGTTTTGTTGAGATACTACTTTGATATCCTCGGGGAGCCTTGGTCTATAAGGTGCTGCTTCGAAAACCCGAAGAATCTCGTGTTTTGTTGAGATAATGCTTTGGTATCCTCAGAGAACCTTAGGCTAAACGGTGCTACCTCAATCACCCAAAGAATCTCATGTTTTGTTGAGATACTTCTTTGGTATCCTCTGAGAGCCTTATTCTATAAGGTGTTGCTTCGACCACCTGAAGAATCTCGTGTTTTGTTGAGATTTTGCTTTGGTGTCCTTGGAGAGCTTTAGACTATAAGGTGCTGCTTCGACCACCCGAAGAATCTCGTGTTTTGTTTAGATACTACTTTGGTATCCTCGGAGAGCCTTCTTCTAAAAGGTGCTGCTTCAACCACCCAAAGAATCTCGTGTTTTGTTGAGATACTACTTTTGTATCCTCGGAGAGCCTTAGTCTATGAGGAGCTGCTTCGACCACCCAAAGAATCTTGTGTTTTATTGAGATACTGATTTGGTATCATCGGAGAGCCTTAATCTATAAGGTGCTGCTTCGACCACCCAAAGAATCTCGTGTATTGTCGAGATGCTGCTTTGGTATACTCGGAGAGCCTTAGTCTAAAAGGAGCTGCTTCGACCACTCAAAGAAACTCGTGTTTTATTGAGATACTGCTTTGGTATCCTCGGAGAGCCTTAGTCTATAAGGTTTTGCTTCGACCACCCGAAGAATCTCGCGTTTTGTTGAGATACTTCTTTAGTATCCTCGGAGAGCCTAAGTTTATAAAGTACTGCTTCGACCACCCGAAGATTCTCGCATTTAGTTGAGATACTTCTTTCGTATTCTTGGAGAACCTTAGTCTATAAGGTGCTGCTTCGACCACCCTAAGAATCTCGTGTTTTGTTGAGATACTGCTTTGGTATCCTCGGAGAGCCTTAGCCAATAAGGTGTTGCTTCGACTACCCGAAGAATCTCGTTTTTTGTTGAGATTGTTTTGGTATCCTCGGAGAGCCTTACTCTAAAAGGTGCAGCTTCGACCACCCGAAGAATCTCGTGTTTTATTGAGATATTATTTTGGTATCCTCGGTGACCCTTAGTCTATAAGGTGCTGCCTCGACCACCCGAAGAATCTCGTGTTTTATTGAGATACTGCTTTGGTATCCTCGGGGAGCCTTATTCTATAAGGTGCTACTCCGACCACCCGGAGAATCTCGTGTTTTGTTGAGATACTGCTTTGGTATCCTCAGAGAGCCTTAGTCTATAAGGTTCTGCTTCGACCACCCAAAGAATCTCGTGTTTTGTCGAGATACTGCTTTGGTATCCTCGGAGAGCCTTAGTCTATAAGGTGCTGCTTCGACCACCCAATGAATCTCGTGTATTGTCGAGATGCTGCATTGGTATCCTCGGAGAGCCTTAGTCTATAAGGCGCTGCTTCGACCACTCAAAGAATCTCGTGTTTTATTGATATACTGCTTTGGTATCCTCGGAGAGCCTTAGTCTATAAGGTTTTGCTTCGACCACCCGAAGAATCTCGCGTTTTGTTGAGATACTTCTTTGGTATCCTCGGAGAGCCTAAGTTTATAAAGTGCTGCTTCGACCACCCGAAGAATCTCGCATATAGTTGAGATACTTCTTTCGTATCCTTGGAGAACCTTAGTCTATAAGGTGCTGCTTCGACCACCCTAAGAATCTCGTGTTTTGTTGAGATACTGATTTGGTATCCTCGGAGAGCCTTAGCCTATAAGGCGCTGCTTCGACTACCCGAAGAATCTCGTTTTTTGTTGAGATTGTTTTGGTATCCTCGGAGAGCCTTAGTCTAAAAGGTGCAGCTTCGACCACTCGAAGAATCTCGTGTTTTGTTGAGATACTACTTTGATATCCTCGGGGAGCCTTGGTCTATAAGGTGCTGCTTCGACAACCCGAAGAATCTCGTGTTTTGTTGAGATAATGCTTTGGTATCCTCAGAGAACCTTAGTCTAAACGGTGCTACCTCGATCACCCAAAGAATCTCATGTTTTGTTGAGATACTTCTTTGGTATCCTCTGAGAGCCTTATTCTATAAGGTGTTGCTTCGACCACCTGAAGAATCTCGTGTTTTGTTGAGATTTTGCTTTGGTGTCCTTGGAGAGCTTTAGACTATAAGGTGCTGCTTCGACCACCCGAAGAATCTCGTGTTTTGTTTAGATACTGCTTTGGTATTCTCGGAGAGCCTTCTTCTAAAAGGTGCTGCTTCAACCACCCAAAGAATCTCGTGTTTTGTTGAGATACTACTTTTGTATCCTCGGAGAGCCTTAGTCTATGAGGAGCTGCTTCGACCACCCAAAGAATCTCGTGTTTTGTCGAGATACTGCTTTGGTATCCTCGGAGAGCCTTAGTCTATAAGGTGCTGCTTCGACCACCCAATGAATCTCGTGTATTATCGAGATGCTGCATTGGTATCCTCGGAGAGCCTTAGTCTATAAGGCGCTGCTTCGACCACTCAAAGAATCTCGTGTTTTATTGATATACTGCTTTGGTATCCTCGGAGAGCCTTAGTCTATAAGGTTTTGCTTCGACCACCCGAAGAATCTCGCGTTTTGTTGAGATACTTCTTTGGTATCCTCGGAGAGCCTAAGTTTATAAAGTGCTGCTTCGACCACCCGAAGAATCTCGCATTTAGTTGAGATACTTCTTTCGTATCCTTGGAGAACCTTAGTCTATAAGGTGCTGCTTCGACCACCCTAAGAATCTCGTGTTTTGTTGAGATACTGCTTTGGTATCCTCGGAAAGCCTTAGCCTATAAGGCGCTGCTTCGACTACCCGAAGAATCTCGTTTTTTGTTGAGATTGTTTTGGTATCCTCGGAGAGCCTTAGTCTAAAAGGTGCAGCTTCGACCACTCGAAGAATCTCGTGTTTTGTTGAGATACTACTTTGATATCCTCGGGGAGCCTTGGTCTATAAGGTGCTGCTTCGACAACCCGAAGAATCTCGTGTTTTGTTGAGATAATGCTTTGGTATCCTCAGAGAACCTTAGTCTAAACGGTGCTACCTCGATCACAAAAAGAATCTCATGTTTTGTTGAGATACTTCTTTGGTATCCTCTGAGAGCCTTATTCTATAATGTGTTGCTTCGACCACCTGAAGAATCTCGTGTTTTGTTGAGATTTTGCTTTGGTGTCCTTGGAGAGCTTTAGACTATAAGGTGCTGCTTCGACCACCCGAAGAATCTCGTGTTTTGTTTAGATACTGCTTTGGTATCCTCGGAGAGCCTTCTTCTAAAAGGTGCTGCTTCAACCACCCAAAGAATCTCTTGTTTTGTTGAGATACTACTTTTGTATCCTCGGAGAGCCTTAGTCTATGAGGAGCTGCTTCGACCACCCAAAGAATCTTGTGTTTTATTGAGATACTGATTTGGTATCATCGGAGAGCCTTAATCTATAAGGTGCTGCTTCGACCACCCAAAGAATCTCGTGTATTGTCGAGATGCTGCTTTGGTATACTCGGAGAGCCTTAGTCTAAAAGGAGCTGCTTCGACCACTCAAAGAAACTCGTGTTTTATTGAGATACTGCTTTGGTATCCTCGGAGAGCCTTAGTCTATAAGGTTTTGCTTCGACCACCCGAAGAATCTCGCGTTTTGTTGAGATACTTCTTTAGTATCCTCGGAGAGCCTAAGTTTATAAAGTACTGCTTCGACCACCCGAAGATTCTCGCATTTAGTTGAGATACTTCTTTCGTATTCTTGGAGAACCTTAGTCTATAAGGTGCTGCTTCGACCACCCTAAGAATCTCGTGTTTTGTTGAGATACTGCTTTGGTATCCTCGGAGAGCCTTAGCCAATAAGGTGTTGCTTCGACTACCCGAAGAATCTCGTTTTTTGTTGAGATTGTTTTGGTATCCTCGGAGAGCCTTACTCTAAAAGGTGCAGCTTCGACCACCCGAAGAATCTCGTGTTTTATTGAGATATTATTTTGGTATCCTCGGCGACCCTTAGTCTATAAGGTGCTGCCTCGACCACCCGAAGAATCTCGTGTTTTATTGAGATACTGCTTTGGTATCCTCGGGGAGCCTTATTCTATAAGGTGCTACTTTGACCACCCGGAGAATCTCGTGTTTTGTTGAGATACTGCTTTGGTATCCTCAGAGAGCCTTAGTCTATAAGGTTCTGCTTCGACCACCCAAAGAATCTCGTGTTTTGTCGAGATACTGCTTTGGTATCCTCGGAGAGCCTTAGTCTATAAGGTGCTGCTTCGACCACCCAATGAATCTCGTGTATTGTCGAGATGCTGCATTGGTATCCTCGGAGAGCCTTAGTCTATAAGGCGCTGCTTCGACCACTCAAAGAATCTCGTGTTTTATTGATATACTGCTTTGGTATCCTCGGAGAGCCTTAGTCTATAAGGTTTTGCTTCGACCACCCGAAGAATCTCGCGTTTTGTTGAGATACTTCTTTGGTATCCTCGGAGAGCCTAAGTTTATAAAGTGCTGCTTCGACCACCCGAAGAATCTCGCATTTAGTTGAGATACTTCTTTCGTATCCTTGGAGAACCTTAGTCTATAAGGTGCTGCTTCGACCACCCTAAGAATCTCGTGTTTTGTTGAGATACTGCTTTGGTATCCTCGGAGAGTCTTAGCCTATAAGGCGCTGCTTCGACAACCCGAAGAATCTCGTTTTTTGTTGAGATTGTTTTGGTATCCTCGGAGAGCCTTACTCTAAAAGGTGCAGCTTCGACCACCCGAAGAATCTCGTGTTTTATTGAGATATTATTTTGGTATCCTCGGTGACCCTTAGTCTATAAGGTGCTGCTTCGACCACCCGGAGAATCTCGTGTTTTATTGAGATACTGCTTTGGTATCCTCGGGGAGCCTTATTCTATAAGGTGCTACTTTGACCACCCGGAGAATCTCGTGTTTTGTTGAGATACTGCTTTGGTATCCTCAGAGAGCCTTAGTCTATAAGGTTCTGCTTCGACCACCCAAAGAATCTCGTGTTTTGTTGAGATACTGCTTTGGTATCCTCGGAGAGCCTTAGTCTATAAGGTGCTGCTTCGACCACCCAATGAATCTCGTGTATTGTCGAGATGCTGCATTGGTATCCTTGGAGAGCCTTAGTCTATAAGGCGCTGCTTCGACCACTCAAAGAATCTCGTGTTTTATTGAGATACTGCTTTGGTATCCTCGAAGAGCCTTAGTCTATAAGGTTTTGCTTCGACCACCCGAAGAATCTCGCCTTTTGTTGAGATACTTCTTTGGTATCCTCGGAGAGCCTAAGTTTATAAAGTGCTGCTTCGACCACCCGAAGAATCTCGCATTTAGTTGAGATACTTCTTTCGTATCCTTGGAGAACCTTAGTCTATAAGGTGCTGCTTCGACCACCCTAAGAATCTCGTGTTTTGTTGAGATACTGCTTTGGTATCCTCGGAGAGCCTTAGCTAATAAGGTGCTGCTTCGACTACCCGAAGAATCTCGTTTTTTGTTGAGATTGTTTTGGTATCCTCGGAGAGCCTTAGTCTAAAAGGTGCAGCTTCGACCACTCGAAGAATCTCGTGTTTTGTTGAGATACTACTTTGATATCCTCGGGGAGCCTTGGTCTATAAGGTGCTGCTTCGACAACCCGAAGAATCTCGTGTTTTGTTGAGATAATGCTTTGGTATCCTCGGGGAGCCTTATTCTATAAGGTGCTACTTTGACCACCCGGAGAATCTCGTGTTTTGTTGAGATACTGCTTTGGTATCCTCAGAGAGCCTTAGTCTATAAGGTTCTGCTTCGACCACCCAAAGAATCTCGTGTTTTGTTGAGATACTGCTTTGGTATCCTCGGAGAGCCTTAGTCTATAAGGTGCTGCTTCGACCACCCAATGAATCTCGTGTATTGTCGAGATGCTGCATTGGTATCCTCGGAGAGCCTTAGTCTATAAGGCGCTGCTTCGACCACTCGAAGAATCTCGTGTTTTATTGAGATACTGCTTTGGTATCCTCGAAGAGCCTTAGTCTATAAGGTTTTGCTTCGACCACAAGAAGAATCTCGCGTTTTGTTGAGATACTTCTTTGGTATCCTAGGAGAGCCTAAGTTTATAAAGTGCTGCTTCGACCACCCGAAGAATCTCGCATTTAGTTGAGATACTTCTTTCGTATCCTTGGAGAACCTTAGTCTATAAGGTGCTGCTTCGACCACCCTAAGAATCTCGTGTTTTGTTGAGATACTGCTTTGGTATCCTCGGAGAGCCTTAGCCTATAAGGCGCTGCTTCGACTACCCGAAGAATCTCGTTTTTTGTTGAGATTGTTTTGGTATCCTCTGAGAGCCTTAGTCTAAAAGGTGCAGCTTCGACCACCCGAAGAATCTCGTGTTTTGTTGAGATACTACTTTGATATCCTCGGGGAGCCTTGGTCTATAAGGTGCTGCTTCGACAACCCGAAGAATCTCGTGTTTTGTTGAGATAATGCTTTGGTATCCTCAGAGAACCTTAGTCTAAACGGTGCTACCTCGATCACCCAAAGAATCTCATGTTTTGTTGAGATACTTCTTTGGTATCCTCTGAGAGCCTTAGTCTATAAGGTGTTGCTTCGACCACCTGAAGAATCTCGTGTTTTGTTGAGATTTTGCTTTGGTGTCCTTGGAGAGCTTTAGACTATAAGGTGCTGCTTCGACCACCCGAAGAATCTCGTGTTTTGTTTAGATACTGCTTTGGTATCCTCAGAGAGCCTTCTTCTAAAAGGTGCTGCTTCAACCACCCAAAGAATCTCGTGTTTTGTTGAGATACTACTTTTGTATCCTCGGAGAGCCTTAGTCTATGAGGAGCTGCTTCGACCACCCAAAGAATCTTGTGTTTTATTGAGATACTGATTTGGTATCATCGGAGAGCCTTAATCTATAAGGTGCTGCTTCGACCACCCAAAGAATCTCGTGTATTGTCGAGATGCTGCTTTGGTATACTCGGAGAGCGTTAGTCTAAAAGGAGCTGCTTCGACCACTCAAAGAAACTCGTGTTTTATTGAGATACTGCTTTGGTATCCTCGGAGAGCCTTAGTCTATAAGGTTTTACTTCGACCACCCGAAGAATCTCGCGTTTTGTTGAGATACTTCTTTAGTATCCTCGGAGAGCCTAAGTTTATAAAGTACTGCTTCGACCACCCGAAGATTCTCGCATTTAGTTGAGATACTTCTTTCGTATTCTTGGAGAACCTTAGTCTATAAGGTGCTGCTTCGACCACCCTAAGAATCTCGTGTTTTGTTGAGATACTGCTTTGGTATCCTCGGAGAGCCTTAGCCAATAAGGTGCTGCTTCGACTACCCGAAGAATCTCGTTTTTTGTTGAGATTGTTTTGGTATCCTCGGAGAGCCTTACTCTAAAAGGTGCAGCTTCGACCACCCGAAGAATCTCGTGTTTTATTGAGATATTATTTTGGTATCCTCGGTGACCCTTAGTCTATAAGGTGCTGCTTCGACCACCCGAAGAATCTCGTGTTTTATTGAGATACTGCTTTGGTATCCTCGGGGAGCCTTATTCTATAAGGTGCTACTTTGACCACCTGGAGAATCTCGTGTTTTGTTGAGATACTGCTTTGGTATCCTCAGAGAGCCTTAGTCTATAAGGTTCTGCTTCGACCACCCAAAGAATCTCGTGTTTTGTTGAGATACTGCTTTGGTATCCTCGGAGAGCCTTAGTCTATAAGGAGCTGCTTCGACCATAAAAAGAATCTCGTGTTTTATTGAGATAATGTTTTGGTATCATTGGAGAGCCTTAGTCTATATGGTGCTGCTTCGAATACCCAAAGAATATCGTGTTTTGTTGAGATATTGCTTTGGTATCCTCGGAGATCTTTAGTCTATAAGGTGCTACTTCGACCACCCGAAGAATCCCGTGTTTTGTTGAGATACTACTTTGATATCCTCGGGGAGCCTTGGTTTATAAGGTGCTTCTTCGATAACCCGAAGAATCTCGTGTTTTGTTGACATACTGCTTTGGTATCCTCAGAGAACCTTAGTCTAAACGGTGCTACGTCGATCACCCAAAGAATCTCATGTTTTGTTGAGATACTGCTTTGGTATCCTCGGAGAGCCTTAGTCTATAAGGTGTTGCTTCGACCACCTGAAGAATCTCGTGTTTTGTTGAGATTTTGCTTTGGTGTCCTCAGAGAGCTTTAGACTTTAAGGTGCTGCTTCGACCACACGAAGAATCTCGTGTTTTCTTTAGATACTGCTTTGGTATCCTCGGAGAGCCTTCTTCTATAAGGTGCTGCTTCGACCACCCAAAGAATCTCGTGTATTGTCGAGATGCTGCTTTGGTATCCTCGGAGAGCCTTAGTCTATAAGGAGCTGGTTTGACCACTCCAAGAATCTCGTGTTTTGTTGAGATTTTTCTTTAGTGTCCTCGGAGAGCTTTAGACTTTAAGGTGCTGCTTCGACCACCCGAAGAATCTCGTGTTTTGTTTAGATACTGCTTTGGCATCCTCGGAGAGCCTTCTTCTATAAGGTGCTGCTTTGACCACCCAAAGAATCTCGTGTTTTGTTGAGATACTACTTTTGTATCCTCGGAGAGCCTTAGTTTATAAGCAGCTGCATCGACCACCCAAAGAATCTTGTCTTTTATTGAGATACTTATTTGGTATCATTGGAGAGCCTTAGTCTATAAGGTGCTGCTTCGATCACCCAATGAATCTCGTGTCTTGTCGAGATAGTGCTTTGGTATCCTTGGAGAGCCTTAGTCTATATGGAGCTTATTCGACCACCCAAAGAATCTCGTGTTTTATTGAGATACTGTTTTGGTATCCACGGAGAGCCTTAGTCTATAAGATACTGCTTCAACCACCCGAAGAATCTAGCGTTTTGTTGAGATACTTCTGTGGTATCCTCGGAGAGCCTTATTTTATAAAGTGCTGCTTCGACCACCCGAAGAATCTCGCGTTTGGTTGAGATACTTCTTTCGTATCCTCGGAGAGCCTTAGTCTATAAAGTGTTGCTTCGACCACCCTAAGAATCTCGTGTTTTGTCGAGAAACGGCTTTGGTATCCTAGAAGAGCCTTAGCCTATAAGGTGCTGCTTCGACCACCCGAAGAATCTTGTGTTTTGTTAAGATACTTTTGATATCCTTGGAGAGCCTTAGTCTATAAGGTGCTGCTTTGACCACCCAAAGAATCTCGTGTTTTATTTAGATACGGCTTTGGTATCCTCGGAGAGCCTTAGTCTATAAGGTGCTGCTTTGACCACCCGAAGAATCTCGTGTTTTGTTGAGATACTACTTTGGTATCCTCAGAGAGCCTTAGTCTATAAGGTTCTGCCTTGACTACCCAAAGAATCTCGTGTTTTGTTGAGATACTGCTTTGGTATCCTCGAAGAGCTTTAGTTTATAAGGAGTAGCTTTGACCACAAAAAGAATCTCGTGTTTTATTGAGATACTGCTTTGGTATCCTCGTAGAGCCTTAGTTTATAAGTTGCAGCTTCGACCACCTGAAGAATCGCGTGTTTTATTGAGATATTGTTTTGGTATCCTCGGTGACCCTTAGTCTATAAGGTGCTGCTTCGACCACTCGAAGAATCTCGTGTTTTAATGAGATACTGCTTTGGTATCCTCGGGGAGCCTTATTCTATAAGGTGCTACTTTGACCACCCGGAGAATCTCGTGTTTTGTTGAGATACTGCTTTGGTATCCTCGGAGAGCCTTCTTCTATAAGGTGCTGCTTCGACCAGCCAAAGAATCTCGTGTTTTGTTGAGATACTACTTTTGTATCCTCGGAGAGCCTTAGTTTATAGGGAGCTGCTTCGACCACCCAAAGAATCTTGTCTTTTATTGAGATACTTATTTGGTATCATTGGAGAGCCTTAGTCTATAAGGTGCTGCTTCGATCACCCAAAGAATCTCGTGTCTTGTCGAGATAGTGCTTTGGTATCCTCGGAGAGCCTTAGTCTATAAGGAGCTTATTCGACCACCCAAAGAATCTCGTGTTTTATTGAGATACTGTTTTGGTATCCCCGGAGAGCCTTAGTCTATAAGGTACTGCTTCAACCACCCGAAGAATCTGGCGTTTTGTTGAGATACTTCTTTGGTATCCTCGGAGAGCCTAAGTTTATAAAGTGCTGCTTCGACCACCCGAAGAATCTCGCATTTAGTTGAGATACTTCTTTCGTATCCTTGGAGAACCTTAGTCTATAAGGTGCTGCTTCGACCACCCTAAGAATCTCGTGTTTTGTTGAGATACTGCTTTGGTATCCTCGGAGAGCCTTAGCTAATAAGGTGCTGCTTCGACTACCCGAAGAATCTCGTTTTTTGTTGAGATTGTTTTGGTATCCTCGGAGAGCCTTACTCTAAAAGGTGCAGCTTCGACCACCCGAAGAATCTCGTGTTTTATTGAGATATTATTTTGGTATCCTCGGTGACCCTTAGTCTATAAGGTGCTGCTTCGACCACCCGAAGAATCTTGTGTTTTATTGAGATACTGCTTTGGTATCCTCGGGGAGCCTTATTCAATAAGGTGCTACTTTGACCACCCGAAGAATCTCGTCTTTTGTTGAGATACTGCTTTGGTATCCTCAGAGAGCCTTAGTCTATAAGGTTCTGCTTCGACCACCCAAAGAATCTCGTGTTTTGTCGAGATACTGCTTTGGTATCCTCGGAGAGCCTTAGTCTATAAGGTGCTGCTTCGACCACCCAATGAATCTCGTGTATTGTCGAGATGCTGCATTGGTATCCTCAGAGAGCCTTAGTCTATAAGGTTCTGCTTCGACCACCCAAAGAATCTCGTGTTTTGTTGAGATACTGCTTTGGTATCCTCGGAGAGCCTTAGTCTATAAGGTGCTGCTTCGACCACCCAATGAATCTCGTGTATTGTCGAGATGCTGCATTGGTATCCTTGGAGAGCCTTAGTCTATAAGGCGCTGCTTCGACCACTCAAAGAATCTCGTGTTTTATTGAGATACTGCTTTGGTATCCTCGAAGAGCCTTAGTCTATAAGGTTTTGCTTCGACCACCCGAAGAATCTCGCGTTTTGTTGAGATACTTCTTTGGTATCCTCGGAGAGCCTAAGTTTATAAAGTGCTGCTTCGACCACCCGAAGAATCTCGCATTTAGTTGAGATACTTCTTTCGTATCCTTGGAGAACCTTAGTCTATAAGGTGCTGCTTCGACCACCCTAAGAATCTCGTGTTTTGTTGAGATACTGCTTTGGTATCCTCGGAGAGCCTTAGCTAATAAGGTGCTGCTTCGACTACCCGAAGAATCTCGTTTTTTGTTGAGATTGTTTTGGTATCCTCGGAGAGCCTTAGTCTAAAAGGTGCAGCTTCGACCACTCGAAGAATCTCGTGTTTTGTTGAGATACTACTTTGATATCCTCGGGGAGCCTTGGTCTATAAGGTGCTGCTTCGACAACCCGAAGAATCTCGTGTTTTGTTGAGATAATGCTTTGGTATCCTCGGGGAGCCTTATTCTATAAGGTGCTACTTTGACCACCCGGAGAATCTCGTGTTTTGTTGAGATACTGCTTTGGTATCCTCAGAGAGCCTTAGTCTATAAGGTTCTGCTTCGACCACCCAAAGAATCTCGTGTTTTGTTGAGATACTGCTTTGGTATCCTCGGAGAGCCTTAGTCTATAAGGTGCTGCTTCGACCACCCAATGAATCTCGTGTATTGTCGAGATGCTGCATTGGTATCCTCGGAGAGCCTTAGTCTATAAGGCGCTGCTTCGACCACTCAAAGAATCTCGTGTTTTATTGAGATACTGCTTTGGTATCCTCGAAGAGCCTTAGTCTATAAGGTTTTGCTTCGACCACAAGAAGAATCTCGCGTTTTGTTGAGATACTTCTTTGGTATCCTAGGAGAGCCTAAGTTTATAAAGTGCTGCTTCGACCACCCGAAGAATCTCGCATTTAGTTGAGATACTTCTTTCGTATCCTTGGAGAACCTTAGTCTATAAGGTGCTGCTTCGACCACCCTAAGAATCTCGTGTTTTGTTGAGATACTGCTTTGGTATCCTCGGAGAGCCTTAGCCTATAAGGCGCTGCTTCGACTACCCGAAGAATCTCGTTTTTTGTTGAGATTGTTTTGGTATCCTCTGAGAGCCTTAGTCTAAAAGGTGCAGCTTCGACCACCCGAAGAATCTCGTGTTTTGTTGAGATACTACTTTGATATCCTCGGGGAGCCTTGGTCTATAAGGTGCTGCTTCGACAACCCGAAGAATCTCGTGTTTTGTTGAGATAATGCTTTGGTATCCTCAGAGAACCTTAGTCTAAACGGTGCTACCTCGATCACCCAAAGAATCTCATGTTTTGTTGAGATACTTCTTTGGTATCCTCTGAGAGCCTTAGTCTATAAGGTGTTGCTTCGACCACCTGAAGAATCTCGTGTTTTGTTGAGATTTTGCTTTGGTGTCCTTGGAGAGCTTTAGACTATAAGGTGCTGCTTCGACCACCCGAAGAATCTCGTGTTTTGTTTAGATACTGCTTTGGTATCCTCAGAGAGCCTTCTTCTAAAAGGTGCTGCTTCAACCACCCAAAGAATCTCGTGTTTTGTTGAGATACTACTTTTGTATCCTCGGAGAGCCTTAGTCTATGAGGAGCTGCTTCGAACACCCAAAGAATCTTGTGTTTTATTGAGATACTGATTTGGTATCATCGGAGAGCCTTAATCTATAAGGTGCTGCTTCGACCACCCAAAGAATCTCGTGTATTGTCGAGATGCTGCTTTGGTATACTCGGAGAGCGTTAGTCTAAAAGGAGCTGCTTCGACCACTCAAAGAAACTCGTGTTTTATTGAGATACTGCTTTGGTATCCTCGGAGAGCCTTAGTCTATAAGGTTTTACTTCGACCACCCGAAGAATCTCGCGTTTTGTTGAGATACTTCTTTAGTATCCTCGGAGAGCCTAAGTTTATAAAGTACTGCTTCGACCACCCGAAGATTCTCGCATTTATTTGAGATACTTCTTTCGTATTCTTGGAGAACCTTAGTCTATAAGGTGCTGCTTCGACCACCCTAAGAATCTCGTGTTTTGTTGAGATACTGCTTTGGTATCCTCGGAGAGCCTTAGCCAATAAGGTGCTGCTTCGACTACCCGAAGAATCTCGTTTTTTGTTGAGATTGTTTTGGTATCCTCGGAGAGCCTTACTCTAAAAGGTGCAGCTTCGACCACCCGAAGAATCTCGTGTTTTATTGAGATATTATTTTGGTATCCTCGGTGACCCTTAGTCTATAAGGTGCTGCTTCGACCACCCGAAGAATCTCGTGTTTTATTGAGATACTGCTTTGGTATCCTCGGGGAGCCTTATTCTATAAGGTGCTACTTTGACCACCTGGAGAATCTCGTGTTTTGTTGAGATACTGCTTTGGTATCCTCAGAGAGCCTTAGTCTATAAGGTTCTGCTTCGACCACCCAAAGAATCTCGTGTTTTGTTGAGATACTGCTTTGGTATCCTCGGAGAGCCTTAGTCTATAAGGAGCTGCTTCGACCATAAAAAGAATCTCGTGTTTTATTGAGATAATGTTTTGGTATCATTGGAGAGCCTTAGTCTATATGGTGCTGCTTCGAATACCCAAAGAATATCGTGTTTTGTTGAGATATTGCTTTGGTATCCTCGGAGATCTTTAGTCTATAAGGTGCTACTTCGACCACCCGAAGAATCCCGTGTTTTGTTGAGATACTACTTTGATATCCTCGGGGAGCCTTGGTTTATAAGGTGCTTCTTCGATAACCCGAAGAATCTCGTGTTTTGTTGACATACTGCTTTGGTATCCTCAGAGAACCTTAGTCTAAACGGTGCTACGTCGATCACCCAAAGAATCTCATGTTTTTTTGAGATACTGCTTTGGTATCCTCGGAGAGCCTTAGTCTATAAGGTGTTGCTTCGACCACCTGAAGAATCTCGTGTTTTGTTGAGATTTTGCTTTGGTGTCCTCAGAGAGCTTTAGACTTTAAGGTGCTGCTTCGACCACACGAAGAATCTCGTGTTTTCTTTAGATACTGCTTTGGTATCCTCGGAGAGCCTTCTTCTATAAGGTGCTGCTTCGACCACCCAAAGAATCTCGTGTATTGTCGAGATGCTGCTTTGGTATCCTCGGAGAGCCTTAGTCTATAAGGAGCTGGTTTGACCACTCCAAGAATCTCGTGTTTTGTTGAGATTTTTCTTTAGTGTCCTCGGAGAGCTTTAGACTTTAAGGTGCTGCTTCGACCACCCGAAGAATCTCGTGTTTTGTTTAGATACTGCTTTGGCATCCTCGGAGAGCCTTCTTCTATAAGGTGCTGCTTTGACCACCCAAAGAATCTCGTGTTTTGTTGAGATACTACTTTTGTATCCTCGGAGAGCCTTAGTTTATAAGCAGCTGCATCGACCACCCAAAGAATCTTGTCTTTTATTGAGATACTTATTTGGTATCATTGGAGAGCCTTAGTCTATAAGGTGCTGCTTCGATCACCCAATGAATCTCGTGTCTTGTCGAGATAGTGCTTTGGTATCCTTGGAGAGCCTTAGTCTATATGGAGCTTATTCGACCACCCAAAGAATCTCGTGTTTTATTGAGATACTGTTTTGGTATCCCCGGAGAGCCTTAGTCTATAAGATACTGCTTCAACCACCCGAAGAATCTAGCGTTTTGTTGAGATACTTCTGTGGTATCCTCGGAGAGCCTTATTTTATAAAGTGCTGCTTCGACCACCCGAAGAATCTCGCGTTTGGTTGAGATACTTCTTTCGTATCCTCGGAGAGCCTTAGTCTATAAAGTGTTGCTTCGACCACCCTAAGAATCTCGTGTTTTGTCGAGAAACGGCTTTGGTATCCTAGAAGAGCCTTAGCCTATAAGGTGCTGCTTCGACCACCCGAAGAATCTTGTGTTTTGTTAAGATACTTTTGATATCCTTGGAGAGCCTTAGTCTATAAGGTGCTGCTTTGACCACCCAAAGAATCTCGTGTTTTATTTAGATACGGCTTTGGTATCCTCGGAGAGCCTTAGTCTATAAGGTGCTGCTTTGACCACCCGAAGAATCTCGTGTTTTGTTGAGATACTACTTTGGTATCCTCAGAGAGCCTTAGTCTATAAGGTTCTGCCTTGACTACCCAAAGAATCTCGTGTTTTGTTGAGATACTGCTTTGGTATCCTCGAAGAGCTTTAGTTTATAAGGAGTAGCTTTGACCACAAAAAGAATCTCGTGTTTTATTGAGATACTGCTTTGGTATCCTCGTAGAGCCTTAGTTTATAAGTTGCAGCTTCGACCACCTGAAGAATCGCGTGTTTTATTGAGATATTGTTTTGGTATCCTCGGTGACCCTTAGTCTATAAGGTGCTGCTTCGACCACTCGAAGAATCTCGTGTTTTAATGAGATACTGCTTTGGTATCCTCGGGGAGCCTTATTCTATAAGGTGCTACTTTGACCACCCGGAGAATCTCGTGTTTTGTTGAGATACTGCTTTGGTATCCTCGGAGAGCCTTCTTCTATAAGGTGCTGCTTCGACCAGCCAAAGAATCTCGTGTTTTGTTGAGATACTACTTTTGTATCCTCGGAGAGCCTTAGTTTATAGGGAGCTGCTTCGACCACCCAAAGAATCTTGTCTTTTATTGAGATACTTATTTGGTATCATTGGAGAGCCTTAGTCTATAAGGTGCTGCTTCGATCACCCAAAGAATCTCGTGTCTTGTCGAGATAGTGCTTTGGTATCCTCGGAGAGCCTTAGTCTATAAGGAGCTTATTCGACCACCCAAAGAATCTCGTGTTTTATTGAGATACTGTTTTGGTATCCCCGGAGAGCCTTAGTCTATAAGGTACTGCTTCAACCACCCGAAGAATCTGGCGTTTTGTTGAGATACTTCTTTGGTATCCTCGGAGAGCCTAAGTTTATAAAGTGCTGCTTCGACCACCCGAAGAATCTCGCATTTAGTTGAGATACTGCTTTGGTATCCTCGGAGAGCCTTAGCTAATAAGGTGCTGCTTCGACTACCCGAAGAATCTCGTTTTTTGTTGAGATTGTTTTGGTATCCTCGGAGAGCCTTACTCTAAAAGGTGCAGCTTCGACCACCCGAAGAATCTCGTGTTTTATTGAGATATTATTTTGGTATCCTCGGTGACCCTTAGTCTATAAGGTGCTGCTTCGACCACCCGAAGAATCTTGTGTTTTATTGAGATACTGCTTTGGTATCCTCGGGGAGCCTTATTCTATAAGGTGCTACTTTGACCACCCGAAGAATCTCGTCTTTTGTTGAGATACTGCTTTGGTATCCTCAGAGAGCCTTAGTCTATAAGGTTCTGCTTCGACCACCCAAAGAATCTCGTGTTTTGTTGAGATACTGCTTTGGTATCCTCGGAGAGCCTTAGTCTATAAGGAGCTACTTCGACCATAAAAAGAATCTCGTGTTTTATTGAGATAATGCTTTGGTATTATTGGAGAGCCTTAGTCTATATGGTGCTGCTTCGAATACCCGAAGAATATCGTATTTTGTTGAGATATTGCTTTGGTATCCTCGGAGATCTTTAGTCTATAAGGTGCTACTTCGACCACCCGAAGAATCTCGTGTTTTGTTGAGATACTACTTTGATATCCTCGGGGAGCCTTGGTTTATACGGTGCTTCTTCGATAACCCAAAGAATCTCGTGTTTTGTTCAGATACTGCTTTGGTATCCTCAGAGAACCTTAGTCTAAACGGTGCTACGTCGATCACCCAAAGAATCTCCTGTTTTGTTGAGATACTGCTTTGGTATCCTCGGAGAGCCTTAGTATATAAGGTGTTGCTTCGACCACCTGAAGAATCTCGTGTTTTGTTGAGATTTTGCTTTGGTGTCCTCGGAGAGCTTTAGACTTTAAGGTGCTGCTTCGACCACCCGAAGAATCTCGTGTTTTGTTTAGATACTGCTTTGGTATCCTCGGAGAGCCTTCTTCTATAAGGTGCTGCTACGACCACCCAAAGAATCTCGTGTATTGTCGAGATGTTGCTTTGGTATCCTCGGAGAGCCTTAGTCTATAAGGAGCTGGTTTGACCACTCCAAGAATCTCGTGTTTTGTTGAGATTTTGCTTTGGTGTCCTCGGAGAGCTTTAGACTTTAAGGTGCTGCTTTGACCACCCAAAGAATCTCATGTTTTGTTTAGATACTTATTTGGCATCCTCGGAGAGCCTTCTTCTATAAGGTGCTGCTTTGACCACCCAAAGAATCTCGTGTTTTGTTGAGATACTACTTTTGTATCCTCGGAGAGCCTTAGTTTATAAGGAGCTGCTTCGACCACCCAAAGAATCTTGTATTTTATTGAGATACTTATTTGGTATCATTGGAGAGCCTTAGTCTATAAGGTGCTGCTTCGATCACCCAAAGAATCTCGTGTCTTGTCGAGATAGTACTTTGGTATCCTCGGAGAGCCTTAGTCTATAAGGAGCTTATTCGACCACCCAAAGAATCTCGTGTTTTATTGAGATACTGTTTTGGTATCCCCGGAGAGCCTTAGTCTATAAGGTACTGCTTCAACCACCCGAAGAATCTGGCATTTTGTTGAGATACTTCTTTGGTATCCTAGGAGAGCCTAAGTTTATAAAGTGCTGCTTCGACCACCCGAAGAATCTCGCATTTAGTTGAGATACTTCTTTCGTATCCTTGGAGAACCTTAGTCTATAAGGTGCTGCTTCGACCACCCTAAGAATCTCGTGTTTTGTTGAGATACTGCTTTGGTATCCTCGGAGAGCCTTAGCCAATAAGGTGCTGCTTCGACTACCCGAAGAATCTCGTTTTTTGTTGAGATTGTTTTGGTATCCTGGGAGAGCCTTACTCTAAAAGGTGCAGCTTCGACCAACCGAAGAATCTCGTGTTTTATTGAGATATTATTTTGGTATCCTCGGTGACCCTTAGTCTATATGGTGCTGCTTCGACCACCCGAAGAATCTTGTGTTTTATTGAGATACTGCTTTGGTATCCTCGGGGAGCCTTATTCTATAAGGTGCTACTTTGACCACCCGAAGAATCTCGTCTTTTGTTGAGATACTGCTTTGGTATCCTCAGAGAGCCTTAGTCTATAAGGTTCTGCTTCGACCACCCAAAGAATCTCGTGTTTTGTTGAGATACTGCTTTGGTATCCTCGGAGAGCCTTAGTCTATAAGGAGCTACTTCGACCATAAAAAGAATCTCGTGTTTTATTGAGATAATGCTTTGGTATTATTGGAGAGCCTTAGTCTATATGGTGCTGCTTCGAATACCCTAAGAATATCGTATTTTGTTGAGATATTGCTTTGGTATCCTCGGAGATCTTTAGTCTATAAGGTGCTACTTCGACCACCCGAAGAATTTCGTGTTTTGTTGAGATACTACTTTGATATCCTCGGGGAGCCTTGGTTTATACGGTGCTTCTTCGATAACCCAAAGAATCTCGTGTTTTGTTCAGATACTGCTTTGGTATCCTCAGAGAACCTTAGTCTAAACGGTGCTACGTCGATCACCCAAAGAATCTCCTGTTTTGTTGAGATACTGCTTTGGTATCCTCGGAGAGCCTTAGTATATAAGGTGTTGCTTCGACCACCTGAAGAATCTCGTGTTTTGTTGAGATTTTGCTTTGGTGTCCTCGGAGAGCTTTAGACTTTAAGGTGCTGCTTCGACCACCCGAAGAATCTCGTGTTTTGTTTAGATACTGCTTTGGTATCCTCGGAGAGCCTTCTTCTATAAGGTGCTGCTACGACCACCCAAAGAATCTCGTGTATTGTCGAGATGTTGCTTTGGTATCCTCGGAGAGCCTTAGTCTATAAGGAGCTGGTTTGACCACTCCAAGAATCTCGTGTTTTGTTGAGATTTTGCTTTGGTGTCCTCGGAGAGCTTTATACTTTAAGGTGCTGCTTTGACCACCCAAAGAATCTCATGTTTTGTTTAGATACTTCTTTGGCATCCTCGGAGAGCCTTCTTCTATAAGGTGCTGCTTTGACCACCCAAAGAATCTCGTGTTTTGTTGAGATACTACTTTTGTATCCTCGGAGAGCCTTAGTTTATAAGGAGCTGCTTCGACCACCCAAAGAATCTTGTATTTTATTGAGATACTTATTTGGTATCATTGGAGAGCCTTAGTCTATAAGGTGCTGCTTCGATCACCCAAAGAATCTCGTGTCTTGTCGAGATAGTACTTTCGTATCCTCGGAGAGCCTTAGTCTATAAGGAGCTTATTCGACCACCCAAAGAATCTCGTGTTTTATTGAGATCTTGTTTTGGTATCCCCGGAGAGCCTTAGTCTATAAGGTACTGCTTCAACCAACCGAAGAATCTGGCATTTTGTTGAGATACTTCTTTGGTATCCTAGGAGAGCCTAAGTTTATAAAGTGCTGCTTCGACCACCCGAAGAATCTCGCATTTAGTTGAGATACTTCTTTCGTATCCTTGGAGAACCTTAGTCTATAAGGTGCTGCTTCGACCACCCTAAGAATCTCGTGTTTTGTTGAGATACTGCTTTGGTATCCTCGGAGAGCCTTAGCCAATAAGGTGCTGCTTCGACTACCCGAAGAATCTCGTTTTTTGTTGAGATTGTTTTGGTATCCTGGGAGAGCCTTACTCTAAAAGGTGCAGCTTCGACCAACCGAAGAATCTCGTGTTTTATTGAGATATTATTTTGGTATCCTCGGTGACCCTTAGTCTATATGGTGCTGCTTCGACCACCCGAAGAATCTTGTGTTTTATTGAGATACTGCTTTGGTATCCTCGGGGAGCCTTATTCTATAAGGTGCTACTTTGACCACCCGAAGAATCTCGTCTTTTGTTGAGATACTGCTTTGGTATCCTCAGAGAGCCTTAGTCTATAAGGTTTTGCTTCGACCACCCAAAGAATCTCGTGTTTTGTTGAGATACTGCTTTGGTATCCTCGGAGAGCCTTAGTCTATAAGGAGCTACTTCGACCATAAAAAGAATCTCGTGTTTTATTGAGATAATGCTTTGGTATCATTGGAGAGCCTTAGTCTATATGGTGCTGCTTCGAATACCCGAAGAATATCGTGTTTTGTTGAGATATTGATTTGGTATCCTCGGAGATCTTTAGTCTATAAGGTGCTACTTCGACCACCCGAAGAATCTCGTGTTTTGTTGAGATACTACTTTGATATCCTCGGGGAGCCTTGGTTTATACGGTGCTTCTTCGATAACCCATAGAATCTCGTGTTTTGTTGAGATACTGCTTTGGTATCCTCAGAGAACCTTAGTCTAAACGGTGCTACGTCGATCACCCAAAGAATCTCCTGTTTTGTTGAGATACTGCTTTGGTATCCTCGGAGAGCCTTAGTCTATAAGGTGTTGCTTCGACCACCTGAAGAATCTCGTGTTTTGTTGAGATTTTGCTTTGGTGTCCTCCGAGAGCTTTAGACTTTAAGGTGCTGCTTCGACCACCCGAAGAATCTCGTGTTTTGTTTAGATACTGCTTTGGTATCCTCGGAGTGCCTTCTTCTATAAGGTGCTGCTTCGACCACCCAAAGAATCTCGTGTATTGTCGAGATGTTGCTTTGGTATCCTTGGAGAGCCTTAGTCTATAAGGAGCTGGTTTGACCACTCCAAGAATCTCGTGTTTTGTTGAGATTTTGCTTTGGTGTCCTCGGAGAGCTTTATACTTTAAGGTGCTGCTTTGACCACCCAAAGAATCTCATGTTTTGTTTAGATACTTCTTTGGCATCCTCGGAGAGCCTTCTTCTATAAGGTGCTGCTTTGACCACCCAAAGAATCTCGTGTTTTGTTGAGATACTACTTTTGTATCCTCGGAGAGCCTTAGTTTATAAGGAGCTGCTTCGACCACCCAAAGAATCTTGTATTTTATTGAGATACTTATTTGGTATCATTGGAGAGCCTTAGTCTATAAGGTGCTGCTTCGATCACCCAAAGAATCTCGTGTCTTGTCGAGATAGTACTTTCGTATCCTCGGAGAGCCTTAGTCTATAAGGAGCTTATTCGACCACCCAAAGAATCTCGTGTTTTATTGAGATCTTGTTTTGGTATCCCCGGAGAGCCTTAGTCTATAAGGTACTGCTTCAACCAACCGAAGAATCTGGCATTTTGTTGAGATACTTCTTTGGTATCCTAGGAGAGCCTAAGTTTATAAAGTGCTGCTTCGACCACCCGAAGAATCTCGCATTTAGTTGAGATACTTCTTTCGTATCCTTGGAGAACCTTAGTCTATAAGGTGCTGCTTCGACCACCCTAAGAATCTCGTGTTTTGTTGAGATACTGCTTTGGTATCCTCGGAGAGCCTTAGCCAATAAGGTGCTGCTTCGACTACCCGAAGAATCTCGTTTTTTGTTGAGATTGTTTTGGTATCCTGGGAGAGCCTTACTCTAAAAGGTGCAGCTTCGACCAACCGAAGAATCTCGTGTTTTATTGAGATATTATTTTGGTATCCTCGGTGACCCTTAGTCTATATGGTGCTGCTTCGACCACCCGAAGAATCTTGTGTTTTATTGAGATACTGCTTTGGTATCCTCGGGGAGCCTTATTCTATAAGGTGCTACTTTGACCACCCGAAGAATCTCGTCTTTTGTTGAGATACTGCTTTGGTATCCTCAGAGAGCCTTAGTCTATAAGGTTTTGCTTCGACCACCCAAAGAATCTCGTGTTTTGTTGAGATACTGCTTTGGTATCCTCGGAGAGCCTTAGTCTATAAGGAGCTACTTCGACCATAAAAAGAATCTCGTGTTTTATTGAGATAATGCTTTGGTATCATTGGAGAGCCTTAGTCTATATGGTGCTGCTTCGAATACCCGAAGAATATCGTGTTTTGTTGAGATATTGATTTGGTATCCTCGGAGATCTTTAGTCTATAAGGTGCTACTTCGACCACCCGAAGAATCTCGTGTTTTGTTGAGATACTACTTTGATATCCTCGGGGAGCCTTGGTTTATACGGTGCTTCTTCGATAACCCATAGAATCTCGTGTTTTGTTGAGATACTGCTTTGGTATCCTCAGAGAACCTTAGTCTAAACGGTGCTACGTCGATCACCCAAAGAATCTCCTGTTTTGTTGAGATACTGCTTTGGTATCCTCGGAGAGCCTTAGTCTATAAGGTGTTGCTTCGACCACCTGAAGAATCTCGTGTTTTGTTGAGATTTTGCTTTGGTGTCCTCCGAGAGCTTTAGACTTTAAGGTGCTGCTTCGACCACCCGAAGAATCTCGTGTTTTGTTTAGATACTGCTTTGGTATCCTCGGAGTGCCTTCTTCTATAAGGTGCTGCTTCGACCACCCAAAGAATCTCGTGTATTGTCGAGATGTTGCTTTGGTATCCTTGGAGAGCCTTAGTCTATAAGGAGCTGGTTTGACCACTCCAAGAATCTCGTGTTTTGTTGAGATTTTGCTTTGGTGTCCTCGGAGAGCTTTAGACTTTAAGGTGCTGCTTCGACCACCCGAAGAATCTCGTGTTTTCTTTAGATACTGCTTTGGTATCCTCGGAGAGCCTTCTTCTATAAGGTGCTGCTTCGACCACCCAAAGAATCTCGTGTATTGTCGAGATGTTGCTTTGGTATCCTCGGAGAGCCTTAGTCTATAAGGAGCTGGTTTGACCACTCCAAGAATCTCGTGTTTTGTTGAGATTTTGCTTTGGTGTCCTCGGAGAGCTTGAGACTTTAAGGTGCTGCTTTGACCACCCGAAGAATCTCATGTTTTGATTAGATACTGCTTTGTCATCCTCGGAGAGCCTTCTTCTATAAGGTGCTGCTTTGACCACCCAAAGAATCTCGTGTTTTGTTGAGATACTACTTTTGTATCCTCGGAGAACCTTAGTTTATTAGGAGCTGCTTCGACCACCCAAAGAATCTTGTCTTTTATTGAGATACTTATTTGGTATCATTGGAGAGCCTTAGTCTATAAGGTGCTGCTTCGATCACCCAAAGAATCTCGTGTTTTGTTGAGATACTGATTTGGTATGCTAAGAGAGCCTTAGTCTATAAGGAGTTGCCTCGACCACCCAAAGAATCTCGTGTTTTATCGAGATACTACTTTGGTATCATTGGAGAGCCTTAGTCTATAAGGTGCTGCTTCGACCACACGAAGAATCTCGTGTTTAGTTGAGATACTGCTTTGGTATCCTTGGAGAACCTTAGTCTATAAGGTGTTGCTTTGATCACCCGAAGAACCTCATGTTTTATTGAGATACTGCTTTGGTATCCTCGGGGAACCTTAGTCTATAAGGTGCTACTTCGACCACCCTAAGAATCACATGTTTTGTTGAGATACTGCTTTGGTGTCCTCGAAGAGCCTTAGCCTATAAGGCGCTGCTGCGACCACCCAATGAATCTTGTGTTTTGTTGAGGTACTGCTTTGGCATTCTCGGAGAACCTTAGTCTATAAGGTGCTGCTTCGATCACCCAAAGAATCTGGTGTTTTGTTGAGATACTGCTTTGGTATCCTCGTTGAGCCTTAGTCTATAAGGTGCTGCTTCGACCACCCGAAAAATCTTGTGTTTTGTTGAGATACTGCTTTGGTATCCTCGGAGAGCCTTAGTCTATAAGGTACTGCTACGACCACCTGAAGAATCTCGTGTTTTATTGAGCTACTGCTTTGGTATCCTCGGAGAATCTTAGTCTATAAGGTGCTGCTTGGATCACCCAAAGGATCTCATGGTTTATTGAGATACTGCTTTGGTATTCTCGGAGAATCTTAGTCTATAAGGCGCTAGTTCGATCAACCAAAGAATCTCGTGTTTTGTTGAGATACTGCTTTGGTATCCTTGGAGAGCCTTAGTCTACAAGGTGCTGCTTCGACCGGCCGAAGAATTTTGTATTTTTTGGAGATACTCGTTTGGTATCCTCAGAGAACCTTAGTCTATAAGGTGCTGCTTCGAACACCTAAAGAATCTTGTGTTTAGTTGAGATACTGCTTTGATATCCTCGGAGACACTTAATCTATAAGGTGTTGTTTCGACTACCCGAAGAATCTCGTGTTTTGCTGAGATACCGTTTTGGTATCCTCGGAGAGCCTTAGTCTATAAGGTGCTGCTTCGACCACCCGGAGAATCTCATGTGTTTTTGAATTATTGCTTTGGTATCATCGAAGAGCCTTAGTCTATAAGGTGCTGCTTTGACTACCCGAAGAATTTCGCGTTTTGTAGAGATACTTCTTTTGTATCCTCGGAGAGCCTTAGTATAGAAGGTACTGCTTCGACCAACCAAAGAATCTCGTGTTTTGTTGAGATACTGATTTGGTATGCTAAGAGAGCCTTAGTCTATAAGGAGTTGCCTCGACCACCCAAAGAATCTCGTGTTTTATTGAGATACTGCTTTGGTATCATTGGAGAGCCTTAGTCTATAAGGTGCTGCTTCGACCACACGAAGAATCTCGTGTTTAGTTGAGATACTGCTTTGGTATCCTCGGAGAACCTTAGTCTATAAGGTGTTGCTTTGATCACCCGAAGAACCTCATGTTTTATTGAGATACTGCTTTGGTATCCTCGGGGAACCTTAGTCTATAAGGTGCTATTTCGACCACCCTAAGAATCACATGTTTTGTTGAGATACTGCTTTGGTATCCTCGAAGAGCCTTAGCCTATAAGGTGCTGCTGCGACCACCCAATGAATCTTGTGTTTTGATGAGGTACTGCTTTGGCATTCTCGGAGAACCTTAGTCTATAAGGTGCTGCTTCGATCACCTAAAGAATCTGGTGTTTTGTTGAGATACTGCTTTGGTATCCTCGTTGAGCCTTAGTCTATAAGGTGTTGCTTCGACCACCCGAAGAATCTTGTGTTTTGTTGAGATACTGCTTTGGTATCCTCGGAGAGCCTTAGTCTATAGGGTACTGCTACGACCACCCGAAGAATCTCGTGTTTTATTGAGCTACTGCTTTGGTATCCTCGGAGAATCTTAGTCTATAAGGTGCTGCTTGGATCACCCAAAGGATCTCATGGTTTGTTGAGATACTGCTTTGGTATTCTCGGAGAATCTTAGTCTATAAGGTGCTAGTTCGATCACCCAAAGAATCCCGTGTTTTGTTGAGATACTGCTTTGGTATCCTTGGAGAGCCTTAGTCTATAAGGTGCTGCTTCGACCGCCCGAAGAATTTTGTATTTTATGGAGATACTAGTTTGGTATCCTCAGAGAACCTTAGTCTATAAGGTGCTGCTTCGAACACCTAAAGAATCTTGTGTTTAGTTGAGATACTGCTTTGATATCCTCGGAGACCCTTAATCTATAAGGTGTTGTTTCGACTACCCGAAGAATCTCGTGTTTTGCTGAGATACCGTTTTGGTATCCTCGGAGAACCTTAGTCTATAAGGTGCTGCTTCGAACACCTAAAGAATCTTGTGTTTAGTTGAGATACTGCTTTGATATCCTCGGAGACCCTTAATCTATAAGGTGTTGTTTCGACTACCCGAAGAATCTCGTGTTTTGCTGAGATACCGTTTTGGTATCCTCGGAGAGCCTTAGTCTATAAGGTGCTGCTTCGACCACCCGAAGAATCTCATGTGTTTTTGAGACACTGCTTTGGTATCATCGAAGAGCCTTAGTCTATAAGGTGCTGCTTCGACTACCCGAAGAATTTCGCGTTTTGTAGAGATACTTCTTTTGTATCCTCGGTGAGCCTTAGTATAGAAGGTACTGCTTCGACCAACCAAAGAATCTCGTGTTTTGTTGAGATACTGATTTGGTATGCTAAGAGAGCCTTAGTCTATAAGGAGTTTCCTCGACCACCCAAAGAATCTCGTGTTTTATTGAGATACTGCTTTGGTATCATTGGAGAGCCTTAGTCTATAAGGTGCTGCTTCGACCACACGAAGAATCTCGTGTTTAGTTGAGATACTGCTTTGGTATCCTCGGAGAACCTTAGTCTATAAGGTGTTGCTTTGATCACCCAAAGAACCTCATGTTTTATTGAGATACTGCTTTGGTATCCTCGGGGAACCTTAGTCTATAAGGTGCTACTTCGACCACCCTAAGAATCACATGTTTTGTTGAGATACTGCTTTGGTATCCTCGAAGAGCCTTAGCGTATAAGGTGCTGCTGCGACTACCCGATGAATCTTGTGTTTTGTTGAGGTACTGCTTTGGCATTCTCCGAGAACCTTAGTCTATAAGGTGCTGCTTCGATCACCTAAATAATCTGGTGTTTTGTTGAGATACTGCTTTGGTATCCTCGTTGAGCCTTAGTCTATAAGGTGTTGCTTCGACCACCCGAAGAATCTTGTGTTTTGTTGAGATACTGCTTTGGTATCCTCGGAGAGCCTTAGTCTATAAGGTACTACTACGACCACCCGAAGAATCTCGTGTTTTATTGAGCTACTGCTTTGGTATCCTCGGAGAATCTTAGTCTATAAGGTGCTTCTTGGATCACCCAAAGGATCTCATGGTTTGTTGAGATACTGCTTTGGTATTCTCGGAGAATCTTAGTCTATAAGGTGCTAGTTTGATCACCCAAAGAATCTCGTGTTTTGTTGAGATACTGCTTTGGTATCCTTGGAGAGCCTTAGTCTATAAGGTGCTGCTTCGACCGCCCGAAGAATTTTGTATTTTATGGAGATACTAGTTTGGTATCCTCAGAGAACCTTAGTCTATAAGGTGCTGCTTCGAACACCTAAAGAATCTTGTGTTTAGTTGAGATACTGCTTTGATATCCTCGGAGACCCTTAATCTATAAGGTGTTGTTTCGACTACCCGAAGAATCTCGTGTTTTGCTGAGATACCGTTTTGGTATCCTCGGAGAGACTTAGTCTATAAGGTGCTGCTTCGACCACCCGAAGAATCTCATGTGTTTTTGAGATACTGCTTTGGTATCATCGAAGAGCCTTAGTCTATAAGGTGCTGCTTCGACTACCCGAAGAATTTCGCGTTTTGTAGAGATACTTCTTTTGTATCCTCGGTGAGCCTTAGTATAGAAGGTACTGCTTCGACCAACCAAAGAATCTCGTGTTTTTTTGAGATACTGATTTGGTATGCTAAGAGAGCCTTAGTCTATAAGGAGTTGCCTCGACCACCCAAAGAATCTCGTGTTTTATTGAGATACTGCTTTGGTATCATTGGAGAGCCTTAGTCTATAAGGTGCTGCTTCGACCACACGAAGAATCTCGTGTTTAGTTGAGATACTGCTTTGGTATCCTCGGAGAACCTTAGTCTATAAGGTGTTGCTTTGATCACCCGAAGAACCTCATGTTTTATTGAGATACTGTTTTGGTATCCTCGGGGAACCTTAGTCTATAAGGTGCTACTTCGACCACCCTAAGAATCACATGTTTTGTTGAGATACTGCTTTGGTATCCTCGAAGAGCCTTAGCGTATAAGGTGCTGCTGCGACCACCCAATGAATCTTGTGTTTTGTTGAGGTACTGCTTTGGCATTCTCGGAGAACCTTAGTCTATAAGGTGCTGCTTCGATCACCTAAAGAATCTGGTGTTTTGTTGAGATACTGCTTTGGTATCCTCGTTGAGCCTTAGTCTATAAGGTGTTGCTTCGACCACCCGAAGAATCTTGTGTTTTGTTGAGATACTGCTTTGGTATCCTCGGAGAGCCTTAGTCTATAAGGTACTACTACGACCACCCGAAGAATCTCGTGTTTTATTGAGCTACTGCTTTGGTATCCTCGGAGAATCTTAGTCTATAAGGTGCTTCTTGGATCACCCAAAGGATCTCATGGTTTGTTGAGATACTGCTTTGGTATTCTCGGAGAATCTTAGTCTATAAGGTGCTAGTTTGATCACCCAAAGAATCTCGTGTTTTGTTGAGATACTGCTTTGGTATCCTTGGAGAGCCTTAGTCTATAAGGTGCTGCTTCGACCGCCCGAAGAATTTTGTATTTTATGGAGATACTAGTTTGGTATCCTCAGAGAACCTTAGTCTATAAGGTGCTGCTTCGAACACCTAAAGAATCCTGTGTTTAGTTGAGATGCTGCTTTGATATCCTCGGAGACCCTTAATCTATAAGGTGTTGTTTCGACTACCCGAAGAATCTCGTGTTTTGCTGAGATACCGTTTTGGTATCCTCGGAGAGCCTTAGTCTATAAGGTGCTGCTTCGACCACCCGAAGAATCTCATGTGTTTTTGAGATACTGCTTTGGTATCATCGAAGAGCCTTAGTCTATAAGGTGCTGCTTCGACTACCCGAAGAATTTCGCGTTTTGTAGAGATACTTCTTTTGTATCCTCGGTGAGCCTTAGTATAGAAGGTACTGCTTCGACCAACCAAAGAATCTCGTGTTTTGTTGAGATACTGATTTGGTATGCTAAGAGAGCCTTAGTCTATAAGGAGTTGCCTCGACCACCCAAAGAATCTCGTGTTTTATTGAGATACTGCTTTGGTATCATTGGAGAGCCTTAGTCTATAAGGTGCTGCTTCGACCACACGAAGAATCTCGTGTTTAGTTGAGATACTGCTTTGGTATCCTCGGAGAACCTTAGTCTATAAGGTGTTGCTTTGATCACCCGAAGAACCTCATGTTTTATTGAGATACTGCTTTGGTATCCTCGGGGAACCTTAGTCTATAAGGTGCTACTTCGACCACCCTAAGAATCACATGTTTTGTGGAGATACTGCTTTGGTATCCTCGAAGAGCCTTAGCGTATAAGGTGCTGCTGCGACCACCCAATGAATCTTGTGTTTTGTTGAGGTACTGCTTTGGCATTCTCGGAGAACCTTAGTCTATAAGTTGCTGCTTCGATCACCTAAAGAATCTGGTGTTTTGTTGAGATACTGCTTTGGTATCCTCGTTGAGCCTTAGTCTATAAGGTGTTGCTTCGACCACCCGAAGAATCTTGTGTTTTGTTGAGATACTGCTTTGGTAACCTCGGAGAGCCTTAGTCTATAAGGTACTACTACGACCACCCGAAGAATCTCGTGTTTTATTGAGCTACTGCTTTGGTATCCTCGGAGAATCTTAGTCTATAAGGTGCTTCTTGGATCACCCAAAGGATCTCATGGTTTGTTGAGATACTGCTTTGGTATTCTCGGAGAATCTGAGTCTATAAGGTGCTAGTTTGATCACCCAAAGAATCTCGTGTTTTGTTGAGATACTGCTTTGGTATCCTTGGAGAGCCTTAGTCTATAAGGTGCTGCTTCGACCGCCCGAAGAATTTTGTATTTTATGGAGATACTAGTTTGGTATCCTCAGAGAACCTTAGTCTATAAGGTGCTGCTTCGAACACCTAAAGAATCTTGTGTTTAGTTGAGATACTGCTTTGATATCCTCGGAGACCCTTAATCTATAAGGTGTTGTTTCGACTACCCGAAGAATCTCGTGTTTTGCTGAGATACCGTTTTGGTATCCTCGGAGAGCCTTAGTCTATAAGGTGCTGCTTCGACCACCCGAAGAATCTCATGTGTTTTTGAGATACTGCTTTGGTATCATCGAAGAGCCTTAGTCTATAAGGTGCTGCTTCGACTACCCGAAGAATTTCGCGTTTTGTAGAGATACTTCTTTTGTATCCTCGGAGAGCCTTAGTATAGAAGGTACTGCTTCGACCAACCAAAGAATCTCTTGTTTTGTTGAGATACTGATTTGGTATGCTAAGAGAGCCTTAGTCTATAAGGAGTTGCCTCGACCACCCAAAGAATCTCGTGTTTTATTGAGATACTGCTTTGGTATCATTGGAGAGCCTTAGTCTATAAGGTGCTGCTTCGACCACACGAAGAATCTCGTGTTTAGTTGAGATACTGCTTTGGTATCCTCGGAGAACCTTAGTCTATAAGGCGTTGCTTTGATCACCCGAAGAACCTCATGTTTTATTGAGATACTGCTTTGGTATCCTCGGGGAACCTTAGTCTATAAGGTGCTACTTCGACCACCCTAAGAATCACATGTTTTGTTGAGATACTGCTTTGGTATCCTCGAAGAGCCTTAGCCTATAAGGTGCTGCTGCGACCATCCAATGAATCTTGTGTTTTGTTGAGGTACTGCTTTGGCATTCCCGGAGAACCTTAGTCTATAAGGTGCTGCTTCGATCACCCAAAGAATCTGGTGTTTTGTTGAGATACTGCTTTGGTATCCTCGTTGAGCCTTAGTCTATAAGGTGCTGCTTCGACCACCCGAAGAATCTTTTGTTTTGTTGAGATACTGCTTTGGTATCCTCGAATAGCCTTAGTCTATAAGGTACTGCTACGACCACCCGAAGAATCTCGTGTTTTATTGAGCTACTGCTTTGGTATCCTCGGAGAATCCTAGTCTATAAGGTGTTGCTTGGATCACCCAAAGGATCTCATGGTTTATTGAGATACTGCTTTGGTATTCTCGGAGAATCTTATGCTATAAGGTGCTAGTTCGATCACCCAAAGAATCTCGTGTTTTGTTGAGATACTGCTTTGGTAACCTTGGAGAGCCTTAGTCTATAAGGTGCTGCTTCGACTACCCGAAGAATTTCGCGTTTTGTAGAGATACTTCTTTTGTATCCTCGGTGAGCCTTAGTATAGAAGGTACTGCTTCGACCAACCAAAGAATCTCGTGTTTTGTTGAGATACTGATTTGGTATGCTAAGAGAGCCTTAGTCTATAAGGAGTTGCCTCGACCACCCAAAGAATCTCCCGTTTTATTGAGATACTGCTTTGGTATCATTGGAGAGCCTTAGTCTATAAGGTGCTGCTTCGACCACACGAAGAATCTCGTGTTTAGTTGAGATACTGCTTTGGTATCCTCGGAGAACCTTAGTCTATAAGGTGTTGCTTTGATCACCCGAAGAACCTCATGTTTTATTGAGATACTGCTTTGGTATCCTCGGGGAACCTTAGTCTATAAGGTGCTACTTCGACCACCCTAAGAATCACATGTTTTGTTGAGATACTGCTTTGGTATCCTCGAAGAGCCTTAGCCTATAAGGTGCTGCTGCGACCACCCAATGAATCTTGTGTTTTGTTGAGGTACTGCTTTGGCATTCCCGGAGAACCTTAGTCTATAAGGTGCTGCTTCGATCACCCAAAGAATCTGGTGTTTTGTTGAGATACTGCTTTGGTATCCTCGTTGAGCCTTAGTCTATAAGGTGCTTCTTCGACCACCCGAAGAATCTTTTGTTTTGTTGAGATACTGCTTTGGTATCCTCGGAGAGCCTTAGTCTATAAGGTACTGCTACGACCACCCGAAGAATCTCGTGTTTTATTGAGCTACTGCTTTGGTATCCTCGGAGAATCTTAGTCTATAAGGTGCTGCTTGGATCACCCAAAGGATCTCATGGTTTATTGAGATACTGCTTTGGTATTCTCGGAGAATCTTAGTCTATAAGGTGCTAGTTCGATCACCCAAAGAATCTCGTGTTTTGTTGAGATACTGCTTTGGTATCCTTGGAGAGCCTTAGTCTATAAGGTGCTGCTTCGACCGCCCGAAGAATTTTGTATTTTGTGGAGATACTCGTTTGGTATCCTCAGAGAACCTTAGTATATAAGGTGCTGCTTCGAACACCTAAAGAATCTTGTGTTTAGTTGAGATACTGCTTTGATATCCTCGGAGACCCTTAATCTATAAGGTGTTGTTTCGACTACCCGAAGAATCTCGTGTTTTGCTGAGATACCGTTTTGGTATCCTCGGAGAGCCTTAGTCTATAAGGTGCTGCTTCGACCACCCGAAGAATCTCATGTGTTTTTGAGATACTGCTTTGGTATCATCGAAGAGCCTTAGTCTATAAGGTGCTGCTTCGACTACCCGAAGAATTTCGCGTTTTGTAGAGATACTTCTTTTGTATCCTCGGAGAGCCTTAGTATAGAAGGTACTGCTTCGACCAACCAAAGAATCTCTTGTTTTGTTGAGATACTGATTTGGTATGCTAAGAGAGCCTTAGTCTATAAGGAGTTTCCTCGACCACCCAAAGAATCTCGTGTTTTATTGAGATACTACTTTGGTATCATTGGAGAGCCTTAGTCTATAAGGTGCTGCTTCGACCACACGAAGAATCTCGTGTTTAGTTGAGATACTGCTTTGGTATCCTCGGAGAACCTTAGTCTATAAGGTGTTGCTTTGATCACCCGAAGAACCTCATGTTTTATTGAGATACTGCTTTGGTATCCTCGGGGAACCTTAGTCTATAAGGTGCTACTTCGACCACCCTAAGAATCACATGTTTTGTTGAGATACTGGTTTGGTATCCTCGAAGAGCCTTAGCCTATAAGGTGCTGCTGCGACCACCCAATGAATCTTGTGTTTTGTTGAGGTACTGCTTTGGCATTCTCGGAGAACCTTAGTCTATAAGGTGCTGCTTCGATCACCTAAAGAATCTGGTGTTTTGTTGAGATACTGCTTTGGTATCCTCGTTGAGCCTTAGACTATAAGGTGCTGCTTCGACCACCCGAAGAATCTTGTGTTTTATTGAGATACTGCTTTGGTATCCTCGGAGAGCCTTAGTCTATAAGGTACTGCTACGACCACCCGAAGAATCTCGTGTTTTATTGAGCTACTTCTTTGGTATCCTCGGAGACTCTTAGTCTATAAGGTGCTGCTTGGATCACCCAAAGGATCTCATGGTTTGTTGAGATACTGCTTTGGTATTCTCAGGGAATCTTAGTCTATAAGGTGCTAGTTCGATCACCCAAAGAATCTCGTGTTTTGTTGAGATACTGCTTTGGTATCCTTGGAGAGCCTTAGTCTATAAGGTGCTGCTTCGACCGCCCGAAGAATTTTGTGTTTTGTGGAGATACTAGTTTGGTATCCTCAGAGAACCTTAGTCTATAAGGTGCTGCTTCGAACACCTAAAGAATCTTGTGTTTAGTTGAGATACTGGTTTGATATCCTCGGAGACCCTTAATCTATAAGGTGCTGTTTTGACTACCCGAAGAACCTCGTGTTTTGCTGAGATACCGTTTTGGTATCCTCGGAGAGCCTTAGTCTATAAGGTGCTGCTTCAACCACCCGAAGAATCTCATGTGTTTTTGAGATACTGCTTTGGTATCATCGAAGAGCCTTAGTCTATAAGGTGCTGCTTCGACTACCCGAAGAATTTCACGTTTTGTAGAGATACTTCTTTTGTATCCTCGGAGAGCCTTAGTATAAAAGGTACTGCTTCGACCAACGAAAGAATCTCATGTTTTGATGAGATACTGATTTGGTATGCTAAGAGAGCCTTAGTCTATAAGGAGTTGCCTCGACCAACCAAAGAATCACATGTTTTGTTGAGATACTGCTTTGGTATCCTCGAAGAGCCTTAGCCTATAAGGTGCTGCTTCGACCACACGAAGAATCTCATGTTATGTTGAGGAACTGCTTTGGCATTCTCGGAGAACCTTAGTCTATAAGGTGCTGCTTCGATCACCCAAAGAATCTGGTGTTTTGTTGAGATACTGCTTTGGTATCCTCGTTGAGCCTTAGTCTATAAGGTGCTGCTTCGACCACCCGAAGAATCTTGTGTTTTATTGAGATACTGCTTTGGTATCCTCGGAGAGCCTTAGTCTATAAGGTACTGCTACGACCACCCGAAGAATCTCGTGTTTTATTGAGCTACTTCTTTGGTATCCTCGGAGACTCTTAGTCTATAAGGTGCTGCTTGGATCACCCAAAGGATCTCATGGTTTGTTGAGATACTGCTTTGGTATTCTCAGGGAATCTTAGTCTATAAGGTGCTAGTTCGATCACCCAAAGAATCTCGTGTTTTGTTGAGATACTGCTTTGGTATCCTTGGAGAGCCTTAGTCTATAAGGTGCTGCTTCGACCGCCCGAAGAATTTTGTGTTTTGTGGAGATACTAGTTTGGTATCCTCAGAGAACCTTAGTCTATAAGGTGCTGCTTCAAACACCTAAAGAATCTTGTGTTTAGTTGAGATACTGCTTTGATATCCTCGGAGACCCTTAATCTATAAGGTGCTGTTTTGACTACCCGAAGAACCTCGTGTTTTGCTGAGATACCGTTTTGGTATCCTCGGAGAGCCTTAGTCTATAAGGTGCTGCTTCAACCACCCGAAGAATCTCATGTGTTTTTGAGATACTGCTTTGGTATCATCGAAGAGCCTTAGTCTATAAGGTGCTGCTTCGACTACCCGAAGAATTTCGCGTTTTGTAGAGATACTTCTTTTGTATCCTCGGAGAGCCTTAGTATAGAAGGTACTGCTTTGACCAACGAAAGAATCTCATGTTTTGATGAGATACTGATTTGGTATGCTAAGAGAGCCTTAGTCTATAAGGAGTTGCCTCGACCAACCAAAGAATCACATGTTTTGTTGAGATACTGCTTTGGTATCCTCGAAGAGCCTTAGTCTATAAGGTGCTGCTTCGACCACACGAAGAATCTCGTGTTTTGTTGAGGTACTGCTTTGGCATTCTCGGAGAACCTTAGTCTATAAGGTGCTGCTTCGATCACCCAAAGAATCTGGTGTTTTGTTGAGATACTGCTTTGGTATCCTCGTTGAGCCTTAGTCTATAAGGTGCTGCTTCGACCACCCGAAGAATCTTGTGTTTTGTTGAGATACTGCTTTGGTATCCTCGGAGAGCCTTAGTCTATAAGGTACTGCTACGACCACCCGAAGAATCTCGTGTTTTATTGAGCTACTGCTTTTGTATCCTGGGAGAATCTTAGTCTATAAGGTGCTGCTTCGATCACCCAAAGAATATCATGGTTTGTCGAGATACTGCTTTGGTATCCTTGGAGAGCCTTAGTCTATAAGGTGCTGCTTCGACCGCCCGAAGAATTTTGTATTTTATGGAGATACTAGTTTGGTATCCTCAGAGAACCTTAGTCTATAAGGTGCTGCTTCGAACACCTAAAGAATCTTGTGTTTAGTTGAGATACTGCTTTGATATCCTCGGAGACCCTTAGTCTATAAGGTGTTGTTTCGACTACCCGAAGAATCTCGTGTTTTGCTGAGATACCGTTTTGGTATCCTCGGAGAGCCTTAGTCTATAAGGTGCTGCTTCGACCACCCGAAGAATCTCATGTGTTTTTGAGATACTGCTTTGGTATCATCGAAGAGCCTTAGTCTATAAGGTGCTGCTTCGACTACCCGAAGAATTTCGCGTTTTGTAGAGATACTTCTTTTGTATCCTCGGAGAGCCTTAGTATAGAAGGTACTGCTTCGACCAACCAAAGAATCTCTTGTTTTGTTGAGATACTGATTTGGTATGCTAAGAGAGCCTTAGTCTATAAGGAGTTGCCTCGACCACCCAAAGAATCTCGTGTTTTATTGAGATACTGCTTTGGTATCATTGGAGAGCCTTAGTCTATAAGGTGCTGCTTCGACCACACGAAGAATCTCGTGTTTAGTTGAGATACTGCTTTGGTATCCTCGGAGAGCCTTAGTCTATAAGGTGTTGCTTTGATCACCCGAAGAACCTCATGTTTTATTGAGATACTGCTTTGGTATCCTCGGGGAACCTTAGTCTATAAGTTGCTACTTCGACCACCCTAAGAATCACATGTTTTGTTGAGATACTGCTTTGGTATCCTCGAAGAGCCTTAGCCTATAAGGTGCTGCTGCGACCACCCAATGAATCTTGTGTTTTGTTAAGGTACTGCTTTGGCATTCTCGGAGAACCTTAGTCTATAAGGTGCTGCTTCGATCACCTAAAGAATCTGGTGTTTTGTTGAGATACTGCTTTGGTATCCTCGTTGAGCCTTAGACTATAAGGTGCTGCTTCGACCACCCGAAGAATCTTGTGTTTTATTGAGATACTGCTTTGGTATCCTCGGAGAGCCTTAGTCTATAAGGTACTGCTACGACCACCCGAAGAATCTCGTGTTTTATTGAGCTACTTCTTTGGTATCCTCGGAGACTCTTAGTCTATAAGGTGCTGCTTGGATCACCCAAAGGATCTCATGGTTTGTTGAGATACTGCTTTGGTATTCTCAGGGAATCTTAGTCTATAAGGTGCTAGTTCGATCACCCAAAGAATCTCGTGTTTTGTTGAGATACTGCTTTGGTATCCTTGGAGAGCCTTAGTCTATAAGGTGCTGCTTCGACCGCCCGAAGAATTTTGTGTTTTGTGGAGATACTAGTTTGGTATCCTCAGAGAACCTTAGTCTATAAGGTGCTGCTTCGAACACCTAAAGAATCTTGTGTTTAGTTGAGATACTGGTTTGATATCCTCGGAGACCCTTAATCTATAAGGTGCTGTTTTGACTACCCGAAGAACCTCGTGTTTTGCTGAGATACCGTTTTGGTATCCTCGGAGAGCCTTAGTCTATAAGGTGCTGCTTCAACCACCCGAAGAATCTCATGTGTTTTTGAGATACTGCTTTGGTATCATCGAAGAGCGTTAGTCTATAAGGTGCTGCTTCGACTACCCGAAGAATTTCACGTTTTGTAGAGATACTTCTTTTGTATCCTCGGAGAGCCTTAGTATAAAAGGTACTGCTTCGACCAACGAAAGAATCTCATGTTTTGATGAGATACTGATTTGGTATGCTAAGAGAGCCTTAGTCTATAAGGAGTTGCCTCGACCAACCAAAGAATCACATGTTTTGTTGAGATACTGCTTTGGTATCCTCGAAGAGCCTTAGCCTATAAGGTGCTGCTTCGACCACACGAAGAATCTCGTGTTATGTTGAGGAACTGCTTTGGCATTCTCGGAGAACCTTAGTCTATAAGGTGCTGCTTCGATCACCCAAAGAATCTGGTGTTTTGTTGAGATACTGCTTTGGTATCCTCGTTGAACCTTAGTCTATAAGGTGCTGCTTCGACCACCCGAAGAATCTTGTGTTTTATTGAGATACTGCTTTGGTATCCTCGGAGAGCCTTAGTCTATAAGGTACTGCTACGACCACCCGAAGAATCTCGTGTTTTATTGAGCTACTTCTTTGGTATCCTCGGAGACTCTTAGTCTATAAGGTGCTGCTTGGATCACCCAAAGGATCTCATGGTTTGTTGAGATACTGCTTTGGTATTCTCAGGGAATCTTAGTCTATAAGGTGCTAGTTCGATCACCCAAAGAATCTCGTGTTTTGTTGAGATACTGCTTTGGTATCCTTGGAGAGCCTTAGTCTATAAGGTGCTGCTTCGACCGCCCGAAGAATTTTGTGTTTTGTGGAGATACTAGTTTGGTATCCTCAGAGAACCTTAGTCTATAAGGTGCTGCTTCAAACACCTAAAGAATCTTGTGTTTAGTTGAGATACTGCTTTGATATCCTCGGAGACCCTTAATCTATAAGGTGCTGTTTTGACTACCCGAAGAACCTCGTGTTTTGCTGAGATACCGTTTTGGTATCCTCGGAAAGCCTTAGTCTATAAGGTGCTGCTTCAACCACCCGAAGAATCTCATGTGTTTTTGAGATACTGCTTTGGTATCATCGAAGAGCCTTAGTCTATAAGGTGCTGCTTCGACTACCCAAAGAATTTCGCGTTTTGTAGAGATACTTCTTTTGTATCCTCGGAGAGCCTTAGTATAGAAGGTACTGCTTCGACCAACGAAAGAATCTCATGTTTTGATGAGATACTGATTTGGTATGCTAAGAGAGCCTTAGTCTATAAGGAGTTGCCTCGACCAACCAAAGAATCACATGTTTTGTTGAGATACTGCTTTGGTATCCTCGAAGAGCCTTAGTCTATAAGGTGCTGCTTCGACCACACGAAGAATCTCGTGTTTTGTTGAGGTACTGCTTTGGCATTCTCGGAGAACCTTAGTCTATAAGGTGCTGCTTCGATCACCCAAAGAATCTGGTGTTTTGTTGAGATACTGCTTTGGTATCCTCGTTGAGCCTTAGTCTATAAGGTGCTGCTTCGACCACCCGAAGAATCTTGTGTTTTGTTGAGATACTGCTTTGGTATCCTCGGAGAGCCTTAGTCTATAAGGTACTGCTACGACCACCCGAAGAATCTCGTGTTTTATTGAGCTACTGCTTTTGTATCCTGGGAGAATCTTAGTCTATAAGGTGCTGCTTCGATCACCCAAAGAATATCATGGTTTGTCGAGATACTGCTTTGGTATCCTTGGAGAGCCTTAGTCTATAAGGTGCTGCTTCGACCGCCCGAAGAATTTTGTATTTTATGGAGATACTAGTTTGGTATCCTCAGAGAACCTTAGTCTATAAGGTGCTGCTTCGAACACCTAAAGAATCTTGTGTTTAGTTGAGATACTGCTTTGATATCCTCGGAGACCCTTAGTCTATAAGGTGTTGTTTCGACTACCCGAAGAATCTCGTGTTTTGCTGAGATACCGTTTTGGTATCCTCGGAGAGCCTTAGTCTATAAGGTGCTGCTTCGACCACCCGAAGAATCTCATGTGTTTTTGAGATACTGCTTTGGTATCATCGAAGAGCCTTAGTCTATAAGGTGCTGCTTCGACTACCCGAAGAATTTCGCGTTTTGTAGAGATACTTCTTTTGTATCCTCGGAGAGCCTTAGTATAGAAGGTACTGCTTTGACCAACCAAAGAATCTCTTGTTTTGTTGAGATACTGATTTGGTATGCTAAGAGAGCCTTAGTCTATAAGGAGTTGCCTCGACCACCCAAAGAATCTCGTGTTTTATTGAGATACTGCTTTGGTATCATTGGAGAGCCTTAGTCTATAAGGTGCTGCTTCGACCACACGAAGAATCTCGTGTTTAGTTGAGATACTGATTTGGTATCCTCGGAGAACCTTAGTCTATAAGGTGTTGCTTTGATCACCCGAAGAACCTCATGTTTTATTGAGATACTGCTTTGGTATCCTCGGGGAACCTTAGTCTATAAGGTGCTACTTCGACCACCCTAAGAATCACATGTTTTGTTGAGATACTGCTTTGGTATCCTCGAAGAGCCTTAGCCTATAAGGTGCTGCTGTGACCACCCAATAAATCTTGTGTTTTGTTGAGGTACTGCTTTGGCATTCCCGGAGAACCTTAGTCTATAAGGTGCTGCTTCGATCACCCAAAGAATCTGGTGTTTTGTTGAGATACTGCTTTGGTATCCTCGTTGAGCCTTAGTCTATAAGGTGCTTCTTCGACCACCCGAAGAATCTTTTGTTTTGTTGAGATACTGCTTTGGTATCCTCGAATAGCCTTAGTCTATAAGGTACTGCTACGACCACCCGAAGAATCTCGTGTTTTATTGAGCTACTGCTTTGGTATCCTCGGAGAATCCGAGTCTATAAGGTGCTGCTTGGATCACCCAAAGGATCTCATGGTTTATTGAGATACTGCTTTGGTATTCTCGGAGAATCTTATGCTATAAGGTGCTAGTTCGATCACCCAAAGAATCTCGTGTTTTTTTGAGATACTGCTTTGGTAACCTTGGAGAGCCTTAGTCTATAAGGTGCCGCTTCGACCGCCCGAAGAATTTTGTATTTTATGGAGATACTCGTTTGGTATCCTCGGAGAACCTTAGTCTATAAGGTGCTGCTTCGAAGACCTAAAGAATCTTGTGTTTAGTTGAGATACTGCTTTGATATCCTCGGAGACCCTTAATCTATAAGGTGTTGTTTCGACTACCCGAAGAATCTCGTGTTTTGCTGAGATACCGTTTTGGTATCCTCGGAGAGCCTTAGTCTATAAGGTGCTGCTTCGACCACCTGAAGAATCTCATGTGTTTTTGAGATATTGCTTTGGTATCATCGAAGAGCCTTAGTCTATAAGGTGCTGCTTCGACTACCCGAAGAATTTCGCGTTTTGTAGAGATACTTCTTTTGTATCCTCGGAGAGCCTTAGTATAGAAGGTACAGCTTCGACCAACCAAAGAATCTCGTGTTTTGTTGAGATACTGATTTGGTATGCTAAGAGAGCCTTAGTCTATAAGGAGTTGCCTCGACCACCCAAAGAATCTCGTGTTTTATTGAGATACTGCTTTGGTATCATTGGAGAGCCTTAGTCTATAAGGTGCTGCTTCGACCACACGAAGAATCTCGTGTTTAGTTGAGATACTGCTTTGGTATCCTCGGAGAACCTTAGTCTATAAGGTGTTGCTTTGATCACCCGAAGAACCTCATGTTTTATTGAGATACTGCTTTGGTATCCTCGGGGAACCTTAGTCTATAAGGTGCTACTTCGACCACCCTAAGAATCACATGTTTTGTTGAGATACTGCTTTGGTATCCTCGAAGAGCCTTAGCCTATAAGGTGCTGCTGCGACCACCCAATGAATCTTGTGTTTTGTTGAAGTACTGCTTTGGCATTCTCGGAGAACCTTAGTCTATAAGGTGCTGCTTCGATCACCTAAAGAATCTGGTGTTTTGTTTAGATACTGCTTTGGTATCCTCGTTGAGCCTTAGACTATAAGGTGCTGCTTCGACCACCCGAAGAATCTTGTGTTTTATTGAGATACTGCTTTGGTATCCTCGGAGAGCCTTAGTCTATAAGGTACTGCTACGACCACCCGAAGAATCTCGTGTTTTATTGAGCTACTTCTTTGGTATCCTCGGAGACTCTTAGTCTATAAGGTGCTGCTTGGATCACCCAAAGGATCTCATGGTTTGTTGAGATACTGCTTTGGTATTCTCAGGGAATCTTAGTCTATAAGGTGCTAGTTCGATCACCCAAAGAATCTCGTGTTTTGTTGAGATACTGCTTTGGTATCCTTGGAGAGCCTTAGTCTATAAGGTGCTGGTTCGACCGCCCGAAGAATTTTGTGTTTTGTGGAGATACTAGTTTGGTATCCTCAGAGAACCTTAGTCTATAAGGTGCTGCTTCGAACACCTAAAGAATCTTGTGTTTAGTTGAGATACTGCTTTGATATCCTCAGAGACCCTTAATCTATAAGGTGCTGTTTTGACTACCCGAAGAACCTCGTGTTTTGCTGAGATACCGTTTTGGTATCCTCGGAGAGCCTTAGTCTATAAGGTGCTGCTTCAACCACCCGAAGAATCTCATGTGTTTTTGAGATACTGCTTTGGTATCATCGAAGAGCCTTAGTCTATAAGGTGCTGCTTCGACTACCCGAAGAATTTCGCGTTTTGCAGAGATACTTCTTTTGTATCCTCGGAGAGCCTTAGTATAGAAGGTACTGCTTCGACCAACGAAAGAATCTCATGTTTTGATGAGATACTGATTTGGTATGCTAAGAGAGCCTTAGTCTATAAGGAGTTGCCTCGACCAACCAAAGAATCACATGTTTTGTTGAGATACTGCTTTGGTATCCTCGAAGAGCCTTAGTCTATAAGGTGCTGCTTCGACCACACGAAGAATATCGTGTTTTGTTGAGGTACTGCTTTGGCATTCTCGGAGAACCTTAGTCTATAAGGTGCTGCTTCGATCACCCAAAGAATCTGGTGTTTTGTTGAGATACTGCTTTGGTATCCTCGTTGAGCCTTAGTCTATAAGGTGCTGCTTCGACCACCCGAAGAATCTTGTGTTTTGTTGAGATACTGCTTTGGTATCCTCGGAGAGCCTTTGTCTATAAGGTACTGCTACGACCACCCGAAGAATCTCGTGTTTTATTGAGCTACTGCTTTTGTATCCTGGGAGAATCTTAGTCTATAAGGTGCTGCTTCGATCACCCAAAGAATATCATGGTTTGTCGAGATACTGCTTTGGTATCCTTGGAGAGCCTTAGTCTATAAGGTGCTGCTTCGACCGCCCGAAGAATTTTGTATTTTATGGAGATACTAGTTTGGTATCCTCAGAGAACCTTAGTCTATAAGGTGCTGCTTCGAACACCTAAAGAATCTTGTGTTTAGTTGAGATACTGCTTTGATATCCTCGGAGACCCTTAGTCTATAAGGTGTTGTTTCGACTACCCGAAAAATCTCGTGTTTTGCTGAGATACCGTTTTGGTATCCTCGGAGAGCCTTAGTCTATAAGGTGCTGCTTCGACCACCCGAAGAATCTCATGTGTTTTTGAGATACTGCTTTGGTATCATCGAAGAGCCTTAGTCTATAAGGTGCTGCTTCGACTACCCGAAGAATTTCGCGTTTTGTAGAGATACTTCTTTTGTATCCTCGGAGAGTCTTAGTATTAAAGGTACTGCTTCGACCAACCAAAGAATCTGGTGTTTTGTTGAGATACAGATTTGGTATGCTAAGAAAGCCTTAGTCAATAAGGAGTTGCCTCGACCACCCAAAGAATCTCGTGTTTTATTGAGATACTGCTTTGGTATCACTTGAGAGCCTTAGTCTATAAGGCGCTGCTTCGACCACACGAAGAATCTCGTGTTTTGTTGAGATACTGATTTGGTATGCTAAGAGAGCCTTAGTCTATAAGGAGTTGCCTCGACCACCCAAAGAATCTCGTGTTTTATTGAGATACTGCTTTGGTATCATTGGAGAGCCTTAGTCTATAAGGTGCTGCTTCGACCACACGAAGAATCTCGTGTTTAGTTGAGATACTGCTTTGGTATCCTCGGAGAACCTTAGTCTATAAGGTGTTGCTTTGATCACCCGAAGAACCTCATGTTTTATTGAGATACTGCTTTGGTATCCTCGGGGAACCTTAGTCTATAAGGTGCTACTTCGACCACCCTAAGAATCACATGTTTTGTTGAGATACTGCTTTGGTATCCTCGAAGAGCCTTAGCCTATAAGGTGCTGCTGCGACCACCCAATGAATCTTGTGTTTTGTTGAGGTACTGCTTTGGCATTCTCAGAGAACCTTAGTCTATAAGGTGCTGCTTCGATCACCTAAAGAATCTGGTGTTTTGTTGAGATACTGCTTTGGTATCCTCGTTGAGCCTTAGTCTATAAGGTGTTGCTTCGACCACCCGAAGAATCTTGTGTTTTGTTGAGATACTGCTTTGGTATCCTCGGAGAGCCTTAGTCTATAAGGTACTGCTACGACCACCCGAAGAATCTCGTGTTTTATTGAGCTACTGCTTTGGTATCCTCGGAGAATCTTAGTCTATAAGGTGCTGCTTGGATCACCCAAAGGATCTCATGGTTTGTTGAGATACTGCTTTGGTATTCTCGGAGAATCTTAGTCTATAAGGTGCTAGTTCGATCACCCAAAGAATCTCGTGTTTTGTTGAGATACTGCTTTGGTATCCTTGGAGAGCCTTAGTCTATAAGGTGCTGCTTCGACCGCCCGAAGAATTTTGTATTTTATGGAGATACTAGTTTGGTATCCTCAGAGAACCTTAGTCTATAAGGTGCTGCTTCGAACACCTAAAGAATCTTGTTTTTAGTTGAGATACTGCTTTGATATCCTCGGAGACCCTTAATCTATAAGGTGTTGTTTCGACTACCCGAAGAATCTCGTGTTTTGCTGAGATACCGTTTTGGTATCCTCGGAGAGCCTTAGTCTATAAGGTGCTGCTTCGACCACCCGAAGAATCTCATGTGTTTTTGAGATACTGCTTTGGTATCATCGAAGAGCCTTAGTCTATAAGGTGCTGCTTCGACTACCCGAAGAATTTCGCGTTTTGTAGAGTTACTTCTTTTGTATCCTCGGAGAGCCTTAGTATTAAAGGTACTGCTTCAACCAACCAAAGAATCTGGTGTTTTGTTGAGATACATATTTGGTATGCTAAGAAAGCCTTAGTCAATAAGGAGTTGCCTCGACCACCCAAAGAATCTCGTGTTTTATTGAGATACTACTTTGGTATCATTGGAGAGCCTTAGTCTATAAGGCGCTGCTTCGACCACACGAAGAATCTCGTGTTTTGTTGAGATACTGCTTTGGTATCCTCGGAGAACCTTAGTCTACAAGGTGTTGCTTTGATCACCCAAAGAACCTCATGTTTTATTTAGATACTGCTTTGGTATCCTCAGGGAACCTTAGTCTATAAGGTGCTTCTTCGATCAGCCAAAGAATCACATGTTTTGTTGAGATACTACTTTGGTATCCTCGAAGAGCCTTAGTATATAAGGTGCTGCTGCAACCACCCAATGAATCTTGTGTTTTGTTGAGGTACTACTTTGTCATTCTCAGAGAACCTTAGTCTATAAGGTGCTGCTTCGATCACCCAAAGAATCTGGTGTTTTGTTGAGATACTGCTTTGGTATCCTCGTTGAGCCTTAGTCTATAAGGTGCTGCTTCGACCAGCCGAAGAATCTTGTGTTTTATTGAGATACTGCTTTGGTATCCTCGGAGAGCCTTAGTCTATAAGGTACTGCTATGACCACCCGAAGAATCTCGTGTTTTATTGAGCTACTTCTTTGGTATCCTCGGAGAATCTTAGTCTATAAGGTGCTGCTTGGATCACCCAAAGGATCTCATGGTTTGTTGAGATACTGCTTTGGTATTCTCAGGGAATCTTAGTCTATAAGGTGCTAGTTCGATCACCCAAAGAATCTCGTGTTTTGTTGAGATACTGCTTTGGTATCCTTGGAGAGCCTTAGTCTATAAGATGCTGCTTCGACCGCCTGAAGAATTTTGTGTTTTGTGGAGATACTAGTTTGGTATCCTCAGAGAACCTTAGTCTATAAGGTGCTGCTTCGAACACCTAATGAATCTTGTGTTTAGTTGAGATACTGCTTTGATATCCTCGGAGACCCTTAATCTATAAGGTGCTGTTTTGACTACCCGAAGAACCTCGTTTTTTGCTGAGATACCGTTTTGGTATCCTCGGAGAGCCTTAGTCTATAAGGTGCTACTTCAACCACCCGAAGAATCTCATGTGTTTTTGAGATACTGCTTTGGTATCATCGAAGAGCCTTAGTCTATAAGGTGCTGCTTCGACTACCCGAAGAATTTCGCGTTTTGTAGAGATACTTCTTTTGTATCCTCTGAGAGACTTAGTATAGAAGGTACTGCTTCGACCAACGAAAGAATCTCATGTTTTGATGAGATACTGATTTGGTATGCTAAGAGAGCCTTAGTCTATAAGGAGTTGCCTCGACCAACCAAAGAATCACATGTTTTGTTGAGATACTGCTTTGGTATCCTCGAAGAGCCTTAGTCTATAAGGTGCTGCTTCGACCACACGAAGAATCTCGTGTTTAGTTGAGGTACTGCTTTGGCATTCTCGGAGAACCTTAGTCTATAAGGTGCTGCTTCGATCACCCAAAGAATCTGGTGTTTTGTTGAGATACTGCTTTGGTATCCTCGTTGAGCCTTAGTCTATAAGGTGCTGCTTCGACCACCCGAAGAATCTTGTGTTTTGTTGAGATACTGCTTTGGTATCCTCGGAGAGCTTTAGTCTATAAGGTACTGCTACGACCACCCGAAGAATCTCGTGTTTTATCGAGCTACTGCTTTTGTATCCTGGGAGAATCTTAGTCTATAAGGTGCTGCTTGGATCACCCAAAGAATATCATGGTTTGTTGAGATACTGCTTTGGTATCCTTGGAGAGCCTTAGTCTATAAGGTGCTGCTTCGACCGCCCAAAGAATTTTGTATTTTATGGAGATACTAGTTTGGTATCCTCAGAGAACCTTAGTCTATAAGGTGCTGCTTCGAACACCTAAAGAATCTTGTGTTTAGTTGAGATACTGCTTTGATATCCTCGGAGACCCTTAGTCTATAAGGTGTTGTTTCGACTACCCGAAGAATCTCGTGTTTTGCTGAGATACCGTTTTGGTATCCTCGGAGAGCCTTAGTCTATAAGGTGCTGCTTCGACCACCCGAAGAATCTCATGTGTTTTTGAGATACTGCTTTGGTATCATCGAAGAGCCTTAGTCTATAAGGTGCTGCTTCGACTACCCGAAGAATTTTGCGTTTTGTAGAGATACTTCTTTTGTATCCTCGGAGAGCCTTAGTATTAAAGGTACTGCTTCGACCAACCAAAGAATCTGGTGTTTTGTTGAGATACAGATTTGGTATGCTAAGAAAGCCTTAGTCAATAAGGAGTTGCCTCGACCACCCAAAGAATCTTGTGTTTTATTGAGATACTGCTTTGGTATCATTGGAGAGCCTTAGTCTATAAGGCGCTGCTTCGACCACACGAAGAATCTCGTGTTTTGTTGAGATACTGCTTTGGTATCCTCGGAGAACCTTAGTCTATAAGGTGTTGCTTTGGTCACCCGAAGAACCTCATGTTTTATTGAGATACTGCTTTGGTATCCTCAGGGAAACTTAGTCTATAAGGTGCTTCTTAGATCAGCTAAAGAATCACATGTTTTGTTGAGATACTACTTTGTTATCCTCGAAGAGCCTTAGTATATAAGGTGCTGTTGCAACCACCCAATGAATCTTGTGTTTTGTTGAGGTACTACTTTGGCATTCTCAGAGAATCTTAGTCTATAAGGTGCTGCTTCGATCACCCAAAGAATCTGGTGTTTTGTTGAGATACTGCTTTGGTATCCTCGTTGAGCCTTAGTCTATAAGGTGCTGCTTCGACCACCCGAAGAATCTTGTGTTTTATTGAGATACTGCTTTGGTATCCTCGGAGAGCCTTAGTCTATAAGGTACTGCTACGACCACCCGAAGAATCTCGTGTTTTATTGAGCTACTGCTTTGGTATCCTCGGAGAATCTTAGTCTATAAGGTGCTGCTTGGATCACCCAAAGGATCTCATGGTTTGGTGAGATACTGCTTTGGTATTCTCATGGAATCTTAGTCTATAAGGTGCTAGTTCGATCACCCAAAAAATCTCGTGTTTTGTTGAGATACTGCTTTGGTATCCTTGGAGAGCCTTAGTCTATAAGGTGCTGCTTCGACCGCCCGAAGAATTTTGTGTTTTGTGGAGATACTAGTTTGGTATCCTCAGAGAACCTTAGTCTATAAGGTGCTGCTTCGAACACCTAAAGAATCTTGTGTTTAGTTGAGATACTACTTTGATATCCTCGGAGACCCTTAATCTATAAGGTGTTGTTTTGACTACCCGAAGAATCTCGTGTTTTGCTGAGATACCGTTTTGGTATCCTCGGAGAGCCTTAGTCTATAAGGTGCTGCTTCAACCACCCGAAGAATCTCATGTGTTTTTGAGATACTGCTTTGGTATTATCGAAGAGCCTTAGTCTATAAGGTGCTGCTTCGACTACCCGAAGAATTTCGCGTTTTGTAGAGATACTTCTTTTGTATCCTCGGAGAGCCTTAGTATAGAAGGTACTGCTTCGACCAACCAAAGAATCTCATGTTTTGATGAGATACTGATTTGGTATGCTAAGAGAGCCTTAGTCTATAAGGAGTTGCCTCGACCAACCAAAGAATCACATGTTTTGTTGAGATACTGCTTTGGTATCCTCGAAGAGCCTTAGTCTATAAGGTGCTGCTTCGACCACACGAAGAATCTCGTGTTTTGTTGAGGTACTGCTTTGGCATTCTCGGAGAACCTTAGTCTATAAGGTGCTGCTTCGATCACCCAAAGAATCTGGTGTTTTGTTGAGATACTGCTTTGGTATCCTCGTTGAGCCTTAGTCTATAAGGTGCTGCTTCGACCACCCGAAGAATCTTGTGTTTTGTTGAGATACTGCTTTGGTATCCTCGGAGAGCCTTAGTCTATAAGGTACTGCTACGACCACCCGAAGAATCTCGTGTTTTATTGAGCTACTTCTTTTGTATCCTGGGAGAATCTTAGTCTATAAGGTGCTGCTTGGATCACCCAAAGAATATCATGGTTTGTTGAGATACTGCTTTGGTATCCTTGGAGATCCTTAGTCTATAAGGTGCTGCTTCGACCGCCCGAAGAATTTTGTATTTTATGGAGATACTAGTTTGGTATCCTCAGAGAACCTTAGTCTATAAGGTGCTGCTTTGAACACCTAAAGAATCTTGTGTTTAGTTGAGATACTGCTTTGATATCCTCGGAGACCCTTAATCTATAAGGTGTTGTTTCGACTACCCGAAGAATCTCGTGTTTTGTTGAGATACCGTTTTGGTATCCTCGGAGAGCCTTAGTCTATAAGGTACTGCTTCGACCACCCGAAGAATCTCATGTTTTTTTGAGATACTGCTTTGGTATCATCGAAGAGCCTTAGTCTATAAGGTGCTGCTTCGACTACCCGAAGATTTTCGCGTTTTGTAGAGATACTTCTTTTGTATCCTCGGAGAGCCTTAGTATTAAAGGTACTGCTTCGACCAACCAAAGAATCTGGTGTTTTGTTGAGATACAGATTTGGTATGCTAAGAAAGCCTTAGTCAATAAGGAGTTGCCTCGACCACCCAAAGAATCTCGTGTTTTATTGAGATACTGCTTTGGTATCATTGGAGAGCCTTAGTCTATAAGGCGCTGCTTCGACCACACGAAGAATCTCGTGTTTTGTTGAGATACTGCTTTGGTATCCTCGGAGAACCTTAGTCTATAAGGTGTTGCTTTGATCACCCGAAGAACCTCATGTTTTATTGAGATACTGCTTTGGTATCCTCAGGGAACCTTAGTCTATAAGGTGCTTCTTCGATCAGCTAAAGAATCACATGTTTTGTTGAGATACTACTTTGGTATCCTCGAAGAGCCTTAGTATATAAGGTGCTGCTGCAACCACCCAATGAATCTTGTGTTTTGTTGAGGTACTACTTTGGCATTCTCAGAGAACCTTAGTCTATAAGGTGCTGCTTCGATCACCCAAAGAATCTGGTGTTTTGTTGAGATACTGCTTTGGTATCCTCGTTGAGCCTTAGTCTATAAGGTGCTGCTTCGACCACCTGAAGAATCTTGTGTTTTATTGAGATACTGCTTTGGTATCCTCAGAGAGCCTTAGTCTATAAGGTACTGCTACGACCACCCGAAGAATCTCGTGTTTTATTGAGCTACTGCTTTGGTATCCTCGGAGAATCTTAGTCTATAAGGTGCTGCTTGGATCACCCAAAGGATCTCATGGTTTGTTGAGATACTGCTTTGGTATTCTCAGGGAATCTTAGTCTATAAGGTGCTAGTTCGATCACCCAAAGAATCTCGTGTTTTGTTGAGATACTGCTTTGGTATACTTGGAGAGCCTTAGTCTATAAGGTGCTGCTTCGACCGCCCGAAGAATTTTGTGTTTTGTGGAGATACTAGTTTGGTATCCTCAGAGAACCTTAGTCTATAAGGTGCTGCTTCGAACACCTAAAGAATCTTGTGTTTAGTTGAGATACTGTTTTGATATCCTCGGAGACCCTTAATCTATAAGGTGCTGTTTTGACTACCCGAAGAATCTCGTGTTTTGCTGAGATACCGTTTTGGTATCCTCGGAGAGCCTTAGTCTATAAGGTGCTGCTTGAACCACCCGAAGAATCTCATGTGTTTTTGAGATACTGCTTTGGTATCATGGAAGAGCCTTAGTCTATAAGGTGCTGCTTCGACTACCCGAAGAATTTCGCGATTTGTAGAGATACTTCTTTTGTATCCTCGGAGAGCCTTAGTATAGAAGGTACTGCTTTGACCAACCAAAGAATCTCATGTTTTGATGAGATACTGATTTGGTATGCTAAGAGAGCCTTAGTCTATAAGGAGTTGCCTCGACCAACCAAAGAATCACATGTTTTGTTGAGATACTGCTATGGTATCCTCGAAGACCCTTAGTCTATAAGGTGCTGCTTCGAACACACGAAGAATCTCGTGTTTTGTTGAGGTACTGCTTTGGCATTCTCGGAGAACCTTAGTCTATAAGGTGCTGCTTCGATCACCCAAAGAATCTGGTGTTTTGTTGAGATACTGCTTTGGTATCCTCGTTGAGCCTTAGTCTATAAGGTGCTACTTCGACCACCCGAAGAATCTTGTGTTTTGTTGAGATACTGCTTTGGTATCCTCGGAGAGCCTTAGTCTATAAGGTACTGCTACGACCACCCGAAGAATCTCGTGTTTTATTCAGCTACTGCTTTTGTATCCTGGGAGAATCTTAGTCTATAAGGTGCTGCTTGGATCACCCAAAGAATATCATGGTTTGTTGAGATACTACTTTGGTATCCTTGGAGAGCCTTAGTCTATAAGGTGCTGCTTCGACCGCCCGAAGAATTTTGTATTTTATGGAGATACTAGTTTGGTATCCTCAGAGAACCTTAGTCTATAAGGTGCTGCTTCGAACACCTAAAGAATCTTGTGTTTAGTTGAGATACTGCTTTGATATCCTCGGAGAACCTTAATCTATAAGGTGTTGTTTCGACTACCCGAAGAATCTTGTGTTTTGTTGAGATACCGTTTTGGTATCCTCGGAGAGCCTTAGTCTATAAGGTGCTGCTTCGACCACCCGAAGAATCTCATGTGTTTTTGAGATACTGCTTTGGTATCATCGAAGAGCCTTAGTCTATAAGGTGCTGCTTCGACTACCCGAAGAATTTCGCGTTTTGTAGAGATACTTCTTTTGTATCCTCGGAGAGCCTTAGTATTAAAGGTACTGCTTCGACCAACCAAAGAATCTGGTGTTTTGTTGAGATACAGATTTGGTATGCTAAGAAAGCCTTAGTCAATAAGGAGTTGCCTCGACCACCCAAAGAATCTCGTGTTTTATCGAGATACTGCTTTGGTATCATTGGAGAGCCTTAGTCTATAAGGCGCTGCTTCGACCACACGAAGAATCTCGTGTTTTGTTGAGATACTGCTTTGGTATCCTCGGAGAACCTTAGTCTATAAGGTGTTGCTTTGATCACCCGAAGAACCTCATGTTTTATTGAGATACTGCTTTGGTATCCTCAGGGAACCTTAGTCTATAAGGTGCTTCTTCGATCAGCTAAAGAATCACATGTTTTGTTGAGATACTACTTTGGTATCCTCGAAGAGCCTTAGTATATAAGGTGCTGCTGCAACCACCCAATGAATCTTGTGTTTTGTTGAGGTACTACTTTGGCATTCTCAGAGAACCTTAGTCTATAAGGTGCTGCTTCGATCACCCAAAGAATCTGGTGTTTTGTTGAGATACTGCTTTGGTATCCTCGTTGAGCCTTAGTCTATAAGGTGCTGCTTCGACCACCCGAAGAATCTTGTGTTTTATTGAGATACTGCTTTGGTATCCTTGGAGAGCCTTAGTCTATAAGGTACTGCTACGACCACCCGAAGAATCTCGTGTTTTATTGAGCTACTGCTTTGGTATCCTCGGAGAATCTTAGTCTATAAGGTGCTGCTTGGATCACCCAAAGGATCTCATGGTTTGTTGAGATACTGCTTTGGTATTCTCAGGGAATCTTAGTCTATAAGGTGCTAGTTCGATCACCCAAAGAATCTCGTGTTTTGTTGAGATACTGCTTTGGTATCCTTGGAGAGCCTTAGTCTATAAGGTGCTGCTTCGACCGCCCGAAGAATTTTGTGTTTTGTGGAGATACTAGTTTGGTATCCTCAGAGAACCTTAGTCTATAAGGTGCTGCTTCGAACACCTAAAGAATCTTGTGTTTAGTTGAGATACTGCTTTGATATCCTCGGAGACCCTTAATCTATAAGGTGCTGTTTTGACTACCCGAAGAATCTCGTGTTTTGCTGAGATACCGTTTTGGTATCCTCGGAGAGCCTTAGTCTATAAGGTGCTGCTTGAACCACCCGAAGAATCTCATGTGTTTTTGAGATACTGCTTTGGTATCATGGAAGAGCCTTAGTCTATAAGGTGCTGCTTCGACTACCCGAAGAATTTCGCGATTTGTAGAGATACTTCTTTTGTATCCTCGGAGAACCTTAGTATAGAAGGTACTGCTTTGACCAACCAAAGAATCTCATGTTTTGATGAGATACTGATTTGGTATGCTAAGAGAGCCTTAGTCTATAAGGAGTTGCCTCGACCAACCAAAAAATCACATGTTTTGTTGAGATACTGCTTTGGTATCCTCGAAGACCCTTAGTCTATAAGGTGCTGCTTCGACCACACGAAGAATCTCCTGTTTTGTTGAGGTACTGCTTTGGCATTCTCGGAGAACCTTAGTCTATAAGGTGCTGCTTCGATCACCCAAAGAATCTGGTGTTTTGTTGAGATACTGCTTTGGTATCCTCGTTGAGCCTTAGTCTATAAGGTGCTACTTCGACCACCCGAAGAATCTTGTGTTTTGTTGAGATACTGCTTTGGTATCCTCGGAGAGCCTTAGTCTATAAGGTACTGCTACGACCACCCGAAGAATCTCGTGTTTTATTCAGCTACTGCTTTTGTATCCTGGGAGAATCTTAGTCTATAAGGTGCTGCTTGGATCACCCAAAGAATATCATGGTTTGTTGAGATACTACTTTGGTATCCTTGGAGAGCCTTAGTCTATAAGGTGCTGCTTCGACCGCCCGAAGAATTTTGTATTTTATGGAGATACTAGTTTGGTATCCTCAGAGAACCTTAGTCTATAAGGTGCTGCTTCGAACACCTAAAGAATCTTGTGTTTAGTTGAGATACTGCTTTGATATCCTCGGAGACCCTTAATCTATAAGGTGTTGTTTCGACTACCCGAAGAATCTTGTGTTTTGTTGAGATACCGTTTTGGTATCCTCGGAGAGCCTTAGTCTATAAGGTGCTGCTTCGACCACCCGAAGAATCTCATGTGTTTTTGAGATACTGCTTTGGTATCATCGAAGAGCCTTAGTCTATAAGGTGCTGCTTCGACTACCCGAAGAATTTCGCGTTTTGTAGAGATACTTCTTTTGTATCCTCGGAGAGCCTTAGTATTAAAGGTACTGCTTCGACCAACCAAAGAATCTGGTGTTTTGTTGAGATACAGATTTGGTATGCTAAGAAAGCCTTAGTCAATAAGGAGTTGCCTCGACCACCCAAAGAATCTCGTGTTTTATTGAGATACTGCTTTGGTATCATTGGAGAGCCTTAGTCTATAAGGCGCTGCTTCGACCACACGAAGAATCTCGTGTTTTGTTGAGATACTGCTTTGGTATTCTCGGAGAACCTTACTCTATAAGGTGCTGCTTCGATCACCCAAAGAATCTGGTGTTTTGTTGAGATACTGCTTTGGTATCCTCGTTGAGCCTTAGTCTATAAGGTGCTGCTTCGACCACCCGAAGAATCTTGTGTTTTGTTGAGATACTGCTTTGGTATCCTCGGAGAGCCTTAGTCTATAAGGTACTGCTACGACCACCCGAAGAATCTCGTGTTTTATTCAGCTACTGCTTTTGTATCCTGGGAGAATCTTAGTCTATAAGGTGCTGCTTGGATCACCCAAAGAATATCATGGTTTGTTGAGATACTACTTTGGTATCCTTGGAGAGCCTTAGTCTATAAGGTGCTGCTTCGACCGCCCGAAGAATTTTGTATTTTATGGAGATACTAGTTTGGTATCCTCAGAGAGCCTTAGTCTATAAGGTGCTGCTTGGACCACCCGAAGAATCTCGTGTGTTTTTGAGATACTGCTTTGGTATCATCGAAGAGACTTAGTGTATAAGGTGCTGCTTCGACCACCCGAAAAATTTCGCCTTTTGTAGAGATACTTCTTTTGTATCCTCAGAGAGCCTTTGTATATAAGGTACATCTTCGACCAACCAAAGAATCTCGTGTTTTGTTAAGATACTGATTTGGTATCCTCAGAGAGCCTTAGTTTATAAGGAGCAGCTTTGACCACCCAAAGAATCTCGTGTTTTATTGAGATACTGCTTTGGTATCCTCGGAGAGCCTTAGTCTATAAGGTACTGCTACGACCACCCGAAGAATCTCGTGGTTTATTGAGCTACTGCTTTGGTATCCTCGGAGAATCTTAGTCTATAAGGTGCTGCTTGGATCACCCAAAGGATCTCATGGTTTATTGAGATACTGCTTTGGTATTCTTGGAGAATCTTAGTCTATAAGGTGCTAGTTCGATCACCCAAAGAATCTCGTGTTTAGTTGAGATACTGCTTTGGTATCCTTGGAGAACCTTAGTCTATAAGGTGTTGCTTTGATCACCCGAAGAACCTCATGTTTTATTGAGATACTGCTTTGGTATCCTCGGGGAACCTTAGTCTATAAGGTGCTACTTCGACCACCCTAAGAATCACATGTTTTGTTGAGATACTGCTTTGGTATCCTCGAAGAGCCTTAGCCTATAAGGTGCTGTTTCGACCACCCAATGAATCTTGTGTTTTGTTGAGGTACTGCTTTGGCATTCTCGGAGAACCTTAGTCTATAAGGTGCTGTTTCGATCACCTAAAGAATCTGGTGTTTTGTTGAGATACTGCTTTGGTATCCTCGTTGAGCCTTAGTCTATAAGGTGTTGCTTCGACCACCCGAAGAATCTTGTATTTTGTTGAGATACTGCTTTGGTATCCTCGGAGAGCCTTAGTCTATAAGGTACTGCTACGACCACCCGAAGAATCTCGTGTTTTATTAAGCTACTGCTTTGGTATCCTCGGAGAATCTTAGTCTATAAGGTGCTGCTTGGATCACCCAAAGGATCTCATGGTTTGTTGAGATACTGCTTTGGTATTCTCGGAGAATCTTAGTCTATAAGGTGCTAGTTCGATCACCCAAAGAATCTCGTGTTTTGTTGAGATACTGCTTTGGTATCCTTGGAGAGCCTTAGTCTATAAGGTGCTGCTTCGACCGCCCGAAGAATTTTGTATTTTATGGAGATACTAGTTTGGTATCCTTAGAGAACCTTAGTCTATAAGGTGCTGCTTCGAACACCTAAAGAATCTTGTGTTTAGTTGAGATACTGCTTTGATATCCTCGGAGACCCTTAATATATAAGGTGTTGTTTCGACTACCCGAAGAATCTCGTGTTTTGCTGAGATACCGTTTTGGTATCCTCGGAGAGGCTTAGTCTATTAGGTGCTGCTTCGACCACCCGAAGAATCTCATGTGTTTTTGAGATACTGCTTTGGTATCATCGAAGAGCCTTAGTCTATAAGGTGCTGCTTCGACCGCCCGAAGAATTTTGTGTTTTGTGGAGATACTAGTTTGGTATCCTCAGAGAACCTTAGTCTATAAGGTGCTGCTTCGAACACCTAAAGAATCTTGTGTTTAGTTGAGATACTGCTTTGATATCCTCGGAGACCCTTAATCTATAAGGTGCTGTTTTGACTACCCGAAGAATCTCGTGTTTTGCTGAGATACCGTTTTGGTATCCTCGGAGAGCCTTAGTCTATAAGGTGCTTCTTGAACCACCCGAAGAATCTCATGTGTTTTTGAGATACTGCTTTGGTATCATGGAAGAGCCTTAGTCTATAAGGTGCTGCTTCGACTACCCGAAGAATTTCACGATTTGTAGAGATACTTCTTTTGTATCCTCGGAGAGCCTTAGTATAGAAGGTACTGCTTTGACCAACCAAAGAATCTCATGTTTTGATGAGATACTGATTTGGTATGCTAAGAGAGCCTTAGTCTATAAGGAGTTGCCTCGACCAACCAAAAAATCACATGTTTTGTTGAGATACTGCTTTGGTATCCTCGAAGACCCTTAGTCTATAAGGTGCTGCTTCGACCACACGAAGAATCTCCTGTTTTGTTGAGGTACTGCTTTGGCATTCTCGGAGAACCTTAGTCTATAAGGTGCTGCTTCGATCACCCAAAGAATCTGGTGTTTTGTTGAGATACTGCTTTGGTATCCTCGTTGAGCCTTAGTCTATAAGGTGCTACTTCGACCACCCGAAGAATCTTGTGTTTTGTTGAGATACTGCTTTGGTATCCTCGGAGAGCCTTAGTCTATAAGGTACTGCTACGACCACCCGAAGAATCTCGTGTTTTATTCAGCTACTGCTTTTGTATCCTGGGAGAATCTTAGTCTATAAGGTGCTGCTTGGATCACCCAAAGAATATCATGGTTTGTTGAGATACTACTTTGGTATCCTTGGAGAGCCTTAGTCTATAAGGTGCTGCTTCGACCGCCCGAAGAATTTTGTATTTTATGGAGATACTAGTTTGGTATCCTCAGAGAACCTTAGTCTATAAGGTGCTGCTTCGATCACCTAAAGAATCTTGTGTTTAGTTGAGATACTGCTTTGATATCCTCGGAGACCCTTAATCTATAAGGTGTTGTTTCAACTACCCGAAGAATCTTGTGTTTTGTTGAGATACCGTTTTGGTATCCTCGGAGAGCCTTAGTCTATAAGGTGCTGCTTCGACCACCCGAAGAATCTCATGTGTTTTTGAGATACTGCTTTGGTATCATCGAAGAGCCTTAGTCTATAAGGTGCTGCTTCGACTACCCGAAGAATTTCGCGTTTTGTAGAGATACTTCTTTTGTATCCTCGGAGAGCCTTAGTATTAAAGGTACTGCTTCGACCAACCAAAGAATCTGGTGTTTTGTTGAGATACAGATTTGGTATGCTAAGAAAGCCTTAGTCAATAAGGAGTTGCCTCGACCACCCAAAGAATCTCGTGTTTTATTGAGATACTGCTTTGGTATCATTGGAGAGCCTTAGTCTATAAGGCGCTGCTTCGACCACACGAAGAATCTCGTGTTTTGTTGAGATACTGCTTTGGTATTCTCGGAGAACCTTACTCTATAAGGTGCTGCTTCGATCACCCAAAGAATCTGGTGTTTTGTTGAGATACTGCTTTGGTATCCTCGTTGAGCCTTAGTCTATAAGGTGCTGCTTCGACCACCCGAAGAATCTTGTGTTTTGTTGAGATACTGCTTTGGTATCCTCGGAGAGCCTTAGTCTATAAGGTACTGCTACGACCACCCGAAGAATCTCGTGTTTTATTCAGCTACTGCTTTTGTATCCTGGGAGAATCTTAGTCTATAAGGTGCTGCTTGGATCACCCAAAGAATATCATGGTTTGTTGAGATACTACTTTGGTATCCTTGGAGAGCCTTAGTCTATAAGGTGCTGCTTCGACCGCCCGAAGAATTTTGTATTTTATGGAGATACTAGTTTGGTATCCTCAGAGAGCCTTAGTCTATAAGGTGCTGCTTGGACCACCCGAAGAATCTCGTGTGTTTTTGAGATACTGCTTTGGTATCATCGAAGAGACTTAGTGTATAAGGTGCTGCTTCGACCACCCGAAAAATTTCGCCTTTTGTAGAGATACTTCTTTTGTATCCTCAGAGAGCCTTTGTATATAAGGTACATCTTCGACCAACCAAAGAATCTCGTGTTTTGTTAAGATACTGATTTGGTATCCTCAGAGAGCCTTAGTTTATAAGGAGCAGCTTTGACCACCCAAAGAATCTCGTGTTTTATTGAGATACTGCTTTGGTATCCTCGGAGAGCCTTAGTCTATAAGGTACTGCTACGACCACCCGAAGAATCTCGTGGTTTATTGAGCTACTGCTTTGGTATCCTCGGAGAATCTTAGTCTATAAGGTGCTGCTTGGATCACCCAAAGGATCTCATGGTTTATTGAGATACTGCTTTGGTATTCTTGGAGAATCTTAGTCTATAAGGTGCTAGTTCGATCACCCAAAGAATCTCGTGTTTAGTTGAGATACTGCTTTGGTATCCTTGGAGAACCTTAGTCTATAAGGTGTTGCTTTGATCACCCGAAGAACCTCATGTTTTATTGAGATACTGCTTTGGTATCCTCGGGGAACCTTAGTCTATAAGGTGCTACTTCGACCACCCTAAGAATCACATGTTTTGTTGAGATACTGCTTTGGTATCCTCGAAGAGCCTTAGCCTATAAGGTGCTGTTTCGACCACCCAATGAATCTTGTGTTTTGTTGAGGTACTGCTTTGGCATTCTCGGAGAACCTTAGTCTATAAGGTGCTGCTTCGATCACCTAAAGAATCTGGTGTTTTGTTGAGATACTGCTTTGGTATCCTCGTTGAGCCTTAGACTATAAGGTGTTGCTTCGACCACCCGAAGAATCTTGTGTTTTGTTGAGATACTGCTTTGGTATCCTCGGAGAGCCTTAGTCTATAAGGTACTGCTACGACCACCCGAAGAATCTCGTGTTTTATTAAGCTACTGCTTTGGTAACCTCGGAGAATCTTAGTCTATAAGGTGCTGCTTGGATCACCCAAAGGATCTCATGGTTTGTTGAGATACTGCTTTGGTATTCTCGGAGAATCTTAGTCTATAAGGTGCTAGTTCGATCACCCAAAGAATCTCGTGTTTTGTTGAGATACTGCTTTGGTATCCTTGGAGAGCCTTAGTCTATAAGGTGCTGCTTCGACCGCCCGAAGAATTTTGTATTTTATGGAGATACTAGTTTGGTATCCTTAGAGAACCTTAGTCTATAAGGTGCTGCTTCGAACACCGAAAGAATCTTGTGTTTAGTTGAGATACTGCTTTGATATCCTCGGAGACCCTTAATATATAAGGTGTTGTTTCGACTACCCGAAGAATCTCGTGTTTTGCTGAGATACCGTTTTGGTATCCTCGGAGAGGCTTAGTCTATTAGGTGCTGCTTCGACCACCCGAAGAATCTCATGTGTTTTTGAGATACTGCTTTGGTATCATCGAAGAGCCTTAGTCTATAAGGTGCTGCTTCGACCGCCCGAAGAATTTTGTGTTTTGTGGAGATACTAGTTTGGTATCCTCAGAGAACCTTAGTCTATAAGGTGCTGCTTCGAACACCTAAAGAATCTTGTGTTTAGTTGAGATACTGCTTTGATATCCTCGGAGACCCTTAATCTATAAGGTGCTGTTTTGACTACCCGAAGAATCTCGTGTTTTGCTGAGATACCGTTTTGGTATCCTCGGAGAGCCTTAGTCTATAAGGTGCTGCTTGAACCACCCGAAGAATCTCATGTGTTTTTGAGATACTGCTTTGGTATCATGGAAGAGCCTTAGTCTATAAGGTGCTGCTTCGACTACCCGAAGAATTTCACGATTTGTAGAGATACTTCTTTTGTATCCTCGGAGAGCCTTAGTATAGAAGGTACTGCTTTGACCAACCAAAGAATCTCATGTTTTGATGAGATACTGATTTGGTATGCTAAGAGAGCCTTAGTCTATAAGGAGTTGCCTCGACCAACCAAAAAATCACATGTTTTGTTGAGATACTGCTTTGGTATCCTCGAAGACCCTTAGTCTATAAGGTGCTGCTTCGACCACACGAAGAATCTCCTGTTTTGTTGAGGTACTGCTTTGGCATTCTCGGAGAACCTTAGTCTATAAGGTGCTGCTTCGATCACCCAAAGAATCTGGTGTTTTGTTGAGATACTGCTTTGGTATCCTCGTTGAGCCTTAGTCTATAAGGTGCTACTTCGACCACCCGAAGAATCTTGTGTTTTGTTGAGATACTGCTTTGGTATCCTCGGAGAGCCTTAGTCTATAAGGTACTGCTACGACCACCCGAAGAATCTCGTGTTTTATTCAGCTACTGCTTTTGTATCCTGGGAGAATCTTAGTCTATAAGGTGCTGCTTGGATCACCCAAAGAATATCATGGTTTGTTGAGATACTACTTTGGTATCCTTGGAGAGCCTTAGTCTATAAGGTGCTGCTTCGACCGCCCGAAGAATTTTGTATTTTATGGAGATACTAGTTTGGTATCCTCAGAGAACCTTAGTCTATAAGGTGCTGCTTCGATCACCTAAAGAATCTTGTGTTTAGTTGAGATACTGCTTTGATATCCTCGGAGACCCTTAATCTATAAGGTGTTGTTTCAACTACCCGAAGAATCTTGTGTTTTGTTGAGATACCGTTTTGGTATCCTCGGAGAGCCTTAGTCTATAAGGTGCTGCTTCGACCACCCGAAGAATCTCATGTGTTTTTGAGATACTGCTTTGGTATCATCGAAGAGCCTTAGTCTATAAGGTGCTGCTTCGACTACTCGAAGAATTTCGCGTTTTGTAGAGATACTTCTTTTGTATCCTCGGAGAGCCTTAGTATTAAAGGTACTGCTTCGACCAACCAAAGAATCTGGTGTTTTGTTGAGATACAGATTTGGTATGCTAAGAAAGCCTTAGTCAATAAGGAGTTGCCTCGACCACCCAAAGAATCTCGTGTTTTATTGAGATACTGCTTTGGTATCATTGGAGAGCCTTAGTCTATAAGGCGCTGCTTCGACCACACGAAGGATCTCGTGTTTTGTTGAGATACTGCTTTGGTATTCTCGGAGAACCTTAATCTATAAGGTGCTGCTTCGATCACCCAAAGAATCTGGTGTTTTGTTGAGATACTGCTTTGGTATCCTCGTTGAGCCTTAGTCTATAAGGTGCTGCGTCGACCACCCGAAGAATCTTGTGTTTTGTTGAGATACTGCTTTGGTATCCTCGGAGAGCCTTAGTCTATAAGGTACTGCTACGACCACCCGAAGAATCTCGTGTTTTATTCAGCTACTGCTTTTGTATCCTGGGAGAATCTTAGTCTATAAGGTGCTGCTTGGATCACCCAAAGAATATCATGGTTTGTTGAGATACTACTTTGGTATCCTTGGAGAGCCTTAGTCTATAAGGTGCTGCTTCGACCGCCCGAAGAATTTTGTATTTTATGGAGATACTAGTTTGGTATCCTCAGAGAGCCTTAGTCTATAAGGTGCTGCTTGGACCACCCGAAGAATCTCGTGTGTTTTTGAGATACTGCTTTGGTATCATCGAAGAGACTTAGTGTATAAGGTGCTGCTTCGACCACCCGAAAAATTTCGCCTTTTGTAGAGATACTTCTTTTGTATCCTCAGAGAGCCTTTGTATATAAGGTACATCTTCGACCAACCAAAGAATCTCGTGTTTTGTTAAGATACTGATTTGGTATCCTCAGAGAGCCTTAGTTTATAAGGAGCAGCTTTGACCACCCAAAGAATCTCGTGTTTTATTGAGATACTGCTTTGGTATCCTCGGAGAGCCTTAGTCTATAAGGTACTGCTACGACCACCCGAAGAATCTCGTGTTTTATTGAGCTACTGCTTTGGTATCCTCGGAGAATCTTAGTCTATAAGGTGCTGCTTGGATCACCCAAAGGATCTCATGGTTTATTGAGATACTGCTTTGGTATTCTCGGAGAATCTTAGTCTATAAGGTGCTAGTTCGATCACCCAAAGAATCTCGTGTTTAGTTGAGATACTGCTTTGGTATCCTTGGAGAACCTTAGTCTATAAGGTGTTGCTTTGATCACCCGAAGAACCTCATGTTTCATTGAGATACTGCTTTGGTATCCTCGGGGAACCTTAGTCTATAAGGTGCTACTTCGACCACCCTAAGAATCACATGTTTTGTTGAGATACTGCTTTGGTATCCTCGAAGAGCCTTAGCCTATAAGGTGCTGTTTCGACCACCCAATGAATCTTGTGTTTTGTTGAGGTACTGCTTTGGCATTCTCGGAGAACCTTAGTCTATAAGGTGCTGCTTCGATCACCTAAAGAATCTGGTGTTTTGTTGAGATACTGCTTTGGTATCCTCGTTGAGCCTTAGTCTATAAGGTGTTGCTTCGACCACCCGAAGAATCTTGTGTTTTGTTGAGATACTGCTTTGGTATCCTCGGAGAGCCTTAGTCTATAAGGTACTGCTACGACCACCCGAAGAATCTCGTGTTTTATTAAGCTACTGCTTTGGTATCCTCGGAGAATCTTAGTCTATAAGGTGCTGCTTGGATCACCCAAAGGATCTCATGGTTTGTTGAGATACTGCTTTGGTATTCTCGGAGAATCTTAGTCTATAAGCTGCTAGTTCGATCACCCAAAGAATCTCGTGTTTTGTTGAGATACTGCTTTGGTATCCTTGGAGAGCCTTAGCCTATAAGGTGCTGCTTCGACTGCCCGAAGAATTTTGTATTTTATGGAGATACTAGTTTGGTATCCTTAGAGAACCTTAGTCTATAAGGTGCTGCTTCGAACACCTAAAGAATCTTGTGTTTAGTTGAGATACTGCTTTGATATCCTCGGAGACCCTTAATATATAAGGTGTTGTTTCGACTACCCGAAGAATCTCGTGTTTTGCTGAGATACCGTTTTGGTATCCTCGGAGAGGCTTAGTCTATTAGGTGCTGCTTCGACCACCCGAAGAATCTCATGTGTTTTTGAGATACTGCTTTGGTATCATCGAAGAGCCTTAGTCTATAAGGTGCTGCTTCGACTACCCGAAGAATTTCGCGTTTTGTAGAGATACTTCTTTTGTATCCTCGGAGAGCCTTAGTATAGAAGGTACTGCTTCGACCAACCAAAGAATCTCGTGTTTTGTTGAGATACAGATTTGGTATGCTAAGAAAGCCTTAGTCAATAAGGAGTTTCCTCGACCACCCAAAGAATCTCGTGTTTTATTGAGATACTGCTTTGGTATCATTGGAGAGCCTTAGTCTATAAGGCGCTGCTTCGACCACACGAAGAATCTCGTGTTTTGTTGAGATACTGCTTTGGTATCCTCAGGGAACCTTAGTCTATAAGGTGCTTCTTCGATCAGCCAAAGAATCACATGTTTTGTTGAGATACTACTTTGGTATCCTCGAAGAGCCTTAGTATATAAGGTGCTGCTGCAACCACCCAATGAATCTTGTGTTTTGTTGAGGTACTACTTTGGCATTCTCAGAGAACCTTAGTCTATAAGGTGCTGCTTCGATCACCCAAAGAATCTGGTGTTTTGTTGAGATACTGCTTTGGTATCCTCGTTGAGCCTTAGTCTATAAGGTGCTGCTTCGACCGCCCGAAGAATCTTGTGTTTTATTGAGATACTGCTTTGGTATCCTCTGAGAGCCTTAGTCTATAAGGTACTGCTACGACCACCCGAAGAATCTCGTGTTTTATAGAGCTACTACTTTGGTATCCTCGGAGAATCTTAGTCTATAAGGTGCTGCTTGGATCACCCAAAGGATCTCATGGTTTGTTGAGATACTGTTTTGGTATTCTCAGAGAATCTTAGTCTATAAGGTGCTAGTTCGATCACCCAAAGAATCTCGTGTTTTGTTGAGATACTGCTTTGGTATCCTTGGAGAGCCTTAGTCTATAAGGTGCTGCTTCGTCCGCCCGAAGAATTTTGTGTTTTGTGGAGATACTAGTTTGGTATCCTCAGAGAACCTTAGTCTATAAGGTGCTGCTTCGAACACCTAAAGAATCTTGTGTTTAGTTGAGATACTGCTTTGATATCCTCGGAGACCCTTAATCTATAAGGTGCTATTTCGACTACCCGAAGAATCTCGTGTTTTGCTGAGATACCGTTTTGGTATCCTCGAAGAGCCTTAGTCTATAAGGTACTGCCTCAACCACCCGAAGAATCTCATGTGTTTTTGAGATACTACTTTGGTATCATCGAAGAGCCTTAGTCTATAAGGTGCTGCTTCGACTACCCGAAGAATTTTGCGTTTTCTAGAGATACTTCTTTTTTATCCTCGGAGAGCCTTAGTATAGAAGGTACTGCTTCGACCAACCAAAGAATCTCATGTTTTGATGAGATACTGATTTGGTAAGCTAAGAGAGACTTAGTCTATAAGGAGTTGCCTCGACCAACCAAAGAATCACATGTTTTGTTGAGATACTGCTTCGGTATCCTCGAAGAGCCTTAGTCTATAAGGTGCTGCTTCGACCACACGAAGAATCTCGTGTTTTGTTGAGGTACTGCTTTGGCATTCTCGGAGAACCTTAGTCTATAAGGTGCTGCTTCGATCACCCAAAGAATCTGGTGTTTTGTTGAGATACTGCTTTGGTATCCTCGTTGAGCCTTAGTCTATAAGGTGCTGCTTCGACCACCCGAAGAATCTTGTGTTTTGTTGAGATACTGCTTTGGTATCCTCGGAGAGCCTTAGTCTATAAGGTACTGCTACGACCACCCGAAGAATCTCGTGTTTTATTGAGCTACTGCTTTGGTATCCTGGGAGAATCTTAGTCTATAAGGTGTTGCTTGGATCACCCAAAGAATATCATGGTTTGTTGAGATACTGCTTTGGTTTTCTCGGAGAGCCTTAGTCTATAAGGTGCTGCTTCGACCACCCAAAGAATCTCATGTTTTGCTAAGATACCGCTTTGGTATCCTCAGAGAGCCTTAGTTTATAAGGTTCTGCTTGGACCACCCGAAGAATCTCGTGTGTTTTTGAGATACTACTTTGGTATCATCGAAGAGCCTTAGTGTATAAGGTGCTGCTTCGACCACCCGAAAAATTTCGCCTTTTGTAGAGATACTTCTTTTGTATCCTCAGAGAGCCTTTGTATATAAGGTACATCTTCGACCAACTAAAGAATCTCGTGTTTTGTTAAGATACTGATTTGGTATCCTCAGAGAGCCTTAGTCTATAAGGAGCAGCTTCGACGACCCAAAGAATCTCGTGTTTTATTGAGATACTGCTTTGGTATCCTCGGAGAACTTAGGTCTATAAGGTGCTGCTTCGATCACCCAAAGAATCTCATGTTTTATTGAGATACTGCTTTGGTATCCTCGGAAAGCCTTAGTCTATAAGGTGCAGCTTCGACAACCCAAAGAATCTTGTGTTTTTTCAGATACTACTTTGGTATCCTCGGAGAGCCTTAGTCTATAAGGTGCTGCTTCGACTACCCTAAGAATCTCGTGTTTTGGTGAGACACCGCTTTAGTATCCTCGGAGAGGCTTAGTCTATAAGGTGCTGCTTCGATCACCCAAAGAATCTGGTATTTTGTTGAGATACTGCTTTGGTATCCTCGTTGAGCCTTAGTCTATAAGGTGCTGCTTCGACCACCCGAGGAATCTTGTGTTTTATTGAGATACTGCTTTGGTATCCTCTGAGAGCCTTAGTCTATAAGGTACTGCTACGACCACCCGAAGAATCTCGTGTTTTATTGAGCTACTGCTTTGGTATCCTCGGAGAATCTTAGTCTATAAGGTGCTGCTTGGATCACCCAAAGGATCTCATGGTTTGTTGAGATACTGTTTTGGTATTCTCAGAGAATCTTAGTCTATAAGGTGCTAGTTCGATCACCCAAAGAATCTCGTGTTTTGTTGAGATACTGCTTTGGTATCCTTGGAGAGCCTTAGTCTATAAGGTGCTGCTTCGACCGCCCGAAGAATTTTGTGTTTTGTGGAGATACTAGTTTGGTATCCTCAGAGAACCTTAGTCTATAAGGTGCTGCTTCGAACACCTAAAGAATCTTGTGTTTAGTTGAGATACTGCTTTGATATCCTCGGAGACCCTTAATCTATAAGGTGCTGTTTCGACTACCCGAAGAATCTCGTGTTTTGCTGAGATACCGTTTTGGTATCCTCGAAGAGCCTTAGTCTATAAGGTACTGCCTCAACCACCCGAAGAATCTCATGTGTTTTTGAGATACTGCTTTGGTATCATCGAAGAGCCTTAGTCTATAAGGTGCTGCTTCGGCTACCCGAAGAATTTCGCGTTTTCTAGAGATACTTCTTTTTTATCCTCGGAGAGCCTTAGTATAGAAGGTACTGCTTCGACCAACCAAAGAATCTCATGTTTTGATGAGATACTGATTTTGTAAGCTAAGAGAGCCTTAGTCTATAAGGAGTTGCCTCGACCAACCAAAGAATCACATGTTTTGTTGAGATACTGCTTCGGTATCCTCGAAGAGCCTTAGTCTATAAGGTGCTGCTTCGACCACACGAAGAATCTCGTGTTTTGTTGAGGTACTGCTTTGGCATTCTCGGAGAACCTTAGTCTATAAGGTGCTGCTTCGATCACTCAAAGAATCTGGTGTTTTGTTGAGATACTGCTTTGGTATCCTCGTTGAGCCTTAGTCTATAAGGTGCTGCTTCGACCACCCGAAGAATCTTGTGTTTTATAGAGATACTGCTTTGGTATCCTCTGAGAGCCTTAGTCTATAAGGTACTGCTACGACCACCCGAAGAATCTCGTGTTTTATTGAGCTACTGCTTTGGTATCCTCGGAGAATCTTAGTCTATAAGGTGCTGCTTGGATCACCCAAAGGATCTCATGGTTTGTTGAGATACTGTTTTGGTATTCTCAGAGAATCTTAGTCTATAAGGTGCTAGTTCGATCACCCAAAGAATCTCGTGTTTTGTTGAGATACTGCTTTGGTATCCTTGGAGAGCCTTAGTCTATAAGGTGCTGCTTCGACCGCCCGAAGAATTTTGTGTTTTGTGGAGATACTAGTTTGGTATCCTCAGAGAACCTTAGTCTATAAGGTGCTGCTTCGAACACCTAAAGAATCTTGTGTTTAGTTGAGATACTGCTTTGATATCCTCGGAGACCCTTAATCTATAAGGTGCTGTTTCGACTACCCGAAGAATCTCGTGTTTTGCTGAGATCCCGTTTTGGTATCCTCGAAGAGCCTTAGTCTATAAGGTACTGCCTCAACCACCCGAAGAATCTCATGTGTTTTTGAGATACTGCTTTGGTATCATCGAAGACCCTTAGTCTATAAGGTGCTGCTTCGACTACCCGAAGAATTTCGCGTTTTCTAGAGATACTTCTTTTTTATCCTCGGAGAGCCTTAGTATAGAAGGTACTGCTTCGACCAACCAAAGAATCTCATGTTTTGATGAGATACTGATTTGGTAAGCTAAGAGAGCCTTAGTCTATAAGGAGTTGCCTCGACCAACCAAAGAATCACATGTTTTGTTGAGATACTGCTTCGGTATCCTCGAAGAGCCTTAGTCTATAAGGTGCTGCTTCGACCACACGAAGAATCTCGTGTTTTGTTGAGGTACTGCTTTGGCATTCTCGGAGAACCTTAGTCTATAAGGTGCTGCTTCGATCACCCAAAGAATCTGGTGTTTTGTTGAGATACTGCTTTGGTATCCTCGTTGAGCCTTAGTCTATAAGGTGCTGCTTCGACCACCCGAAGAATCTTGTGTTTTGTTGAGATACTGCTTTGGTATCCTCGGAGAGCCTTAGTCTATAAGGTACTGCTACGACCACCCGAAGAATCTCGTGTTTTATTGAGCTACTGCTTTGGTATCCTGGGAGAATCTTAGTCTATAAGGTGCTGCTTGGATCACCCAAAGAATATCATGGTTTGTTGAGATACTGCTTTTGTTTTCTCGGAGAGCCTTAGTCTATAAGGTGCTGCTTCGACCACCCAAAGAATCTCGTGTTTTGCTGAGATACCGCTTTGGTATCATCAGAGAGCCTTAGTCTATAAGGTGCTGCTTGGACCACCCGAAGAATCTCGTGTGTTTTTGAGATACTACTTTGGTATCATCGAAGAGCCTTAGTGTATAAGGTGCTGCTTCGACCACCCAAAAAATTTTGCCTTTTGTAGAGATACTTCTTTTGTATCCTCTGAGAGCCTTTGTATATAAGGTACATCTTCGACCAACCAAAAATTCTCGTGTTTTGTTAAGATACTGATTTGGTATCCTCAGAGAGCCTTAGCCTATAAGGAGCAGCTTCGACCACCCAAAGAATCTCGTGTTTTATTGAGATACTGCTTTGGTATCCTCGGAGAACTTAGGTCTATAAGGTGCTGCTTCGATCACCCAAAGAATCTCATGTTTTATTGAGATACTGCTTTGGTATCGTCGGAAAGCCTTAGTCTATAAGGTGCAGCTTCGACACCCAAAGAATCTTGTGTTTTTTCAGATACTACTTTGGTATCCTCGGAGAGCCTTAGTCTATAAGGTGCTTCTTCGACTACCCTAAGAATCTCGTGTTTTGGTGAGACACCGCTTTAGTATCCTCGGAGAGGCTTAGTCTATAAGGTGCTGCTTCGATCACCCAAAGAATCTCATGTTTTATTGAGATACTGCTTTGGTATCCTCGGAAAGCCTTAGTCTATAAGGTGCAGCTTCGACAACCCAAAGAATCTTGTGTTTTTTCAGATACTACTTTGGTATCCTCGGAGAGCCTTAGTCTATAAGGTGCTGCTTCGACTACACTAAGAATCTCGTGTTTTGGTGAGACACCGCTTTAGTATCCTCGGAGAGGCTTAGTCTATAAGGTGCTGCTTCGACCACCCGAAGAATCTCGTCTTTTTTTGACATACTACTTTGGTATCCTCGGAGAACCCTAGCCTATAAGGTGCTTCTTCGCTCACCCAAAGAATATCATGTTTTGTTGAGATATTACTTTGGTATCCTCGGAGAACCATAGTTTATAAGGTGCTGATTCGATCACCCAAAGAATCTCGTGATTTGTTGAGATACTGCTTTGGTATCCTTGGAGAGCCTTAGTCTATAAGGTGCTGCTGCGACCACCCAAAGAATCTTGTGTTTTGTTGAGATAATGCTTGGGTATCCTTGAAGAGCCTTAGTCTATAAGGTGCTACTTCGACCACCCTAAGAATCTTGTGTTTTGTTGAGATACTGCTTTGGTATCCTCGGAGAGCCTTAGTTATAAGGTGGTGCTTCGACCACCCGAAGAATCTCGTGTTTTGTTGAGATACTTCTCTGGTATCCTCGGAGAACCTTAGTCTATTAGGTGCTACTTCGATCACCCAAAGAATCTAAAGTTTTGTTGAGATACTACTTTGGTGTACTCGAAAACCTTAGTCTATAAGGTGCTGCTTCGATCTCCAAAGAATCTGGCGTTTTGTTAATATAATGTTTTGGTATCCTCGAAGAGCCTTACTCTAAAAGGTGCTGCTTGGATCACCCAAAGAATCTTCTGGTTTATTGAGATACTGCTTTGGTATTCTCGGAGTGCCTTAGTCTATAAGGTGCTGCTTCGACCACCCAAAGAATCTCGTGTTTTGCTGAGATACCGCTTTGGTATCCTCGGAGAGCCTTAGTCTATAAGGTGCTGCTTCGACCACCCGAAGAATCTCGTGTGTTTTTGAGATACTGCTTTGGTATCATCGAAGAGCCTTAGTCTATAAGGTGCTGCTTCGATCACCCAAAGAATTTCGCCTTTTGTAGAGATACTTCTTTTGTATCCTCAGAGAGCCTTTGTATATAAGGTACAACTTCGACCAACCAAAGAATCTCGTGTTTTGTTGAGATACTGATTTGGTATCCTCAGAGAGCCTTAGTCTATAAGGAGCAGCTTCGACCACCCAAAGAATCTCGTGTTTCATTGAGATACTGCTTTGGTAACATCGGAGAGCCTTAGTCTATAAGGTGCTGCTTCGACCACCCAAAGAATCCCGTATTTCGTTGAGATACTGGTTTAATTTCCTCGGATAGTCTTAGTCTATAAAGTGTTGTTTCGACCAGCTGTAGAATCTCGTGTTTTGTTAAAATACTGCTTTGGTATCCTCGGAGAACCTTGGTCTATCAGGTGCTGCTTCGATCACCCAAAGAATCTCATGTTTTATTAAGATACTGCTTTGGTATCCTCGGAAAGCCTTAGTCTATAAGGTGCTGCTTCGACCACCCGAAGAATCTTATGTTTTGTTGAGATACTGCTTTGGTATCCTCGGAGAGCCTTAGTCTATAAGGTGCTGCTTCGACTACCCGAAGAATCTCGTGTTTCATTGAGATACTTCTCTGGTATCCTCGAAGAACCTTAGTCTATATGGTGCTACTTTGATCACCCAAAGAATCTAATGTTTTGTTGAGATACTACTATGGTATCCTCTAAGAACCTTAGCTATAAAGTGCTGCTTCGATCTCCAAAGAATCTGGTGTTTTGTTAATATAATGTTTTTGTATCCTCGGAGGGCCTTAGTCTATATGGTGCTTCTTCGACCACCAGAAGAATCTTGTGTTTTTCTGAGATACTGCTTTTGTATCCTCGGAGAGCCTTAGCCTATAAGGTGCTGCTTCGACGACCTGAAGAATCTCGTGTTTTGTTGAGATATTTATTTGGTTTCCTCGGAGAACCTTAGTCAATAAGGCACTCCTTCGATCACCCAAAGAATCTCATGGTTTGTTGAGATACTGCTCTAGTATCCTCGGAGAATCTTAGTTTATAAGGTGCTGCTTCGACCACCCGAAGAATCTCGCAGTTTGTTTGGAATCCTCGGAGAGCCTTAGTCTATAAGGTACTGTTTCGACCACCCAAAGAATCTCGTGTTTTGTTGAGATACTTCTTTGGTATCCTCGGAGAGCCTTAGTCTATAAGAAGCTGCTTTGACCACCCAATGAATCTTGTGTTTTATTGAGATACTGCTTTGGTATCATCGAAGAGACTTAGTCTATAAGGTGTTGCTTCGACCACCCGAAGAATCTCGTGTTTTGTTGAGATACTGCTTTGGTATTCTCGGAGAACCTTAGTCTATAAGGTGTTGCTTCGGTCACTAGAAGAATCTCATGTTTTTTTGAGACACTGCTTTGGTATCCTCGAAAAACCTTAGTCTATAAGGTGCTTCTTCGATCAGCCAAAGAATCACATGTTTTGATGAGATACTGCTTTGGTATCCTCGGAGAGCCTTAGTCTATAAGGTGCTGCAGCGACCACGCAAAGAATCTTGTGTTTTGTTGAGATACTGCTTTGCTATCCTCGGAGAGCCTTAGTCTATAAGGTGCTACTTCGACCACCAGAAGAATCTCGTGTTTTGTTGATATACCGCTTTGGTATCCGCGGAGAACCTTAGTCTATAAGGTGTTGCTTCAATCACCCGAAGAATCTCATGTTTTGTTGAGCTACTGCTTTGGTATCATCGGAGAGCCTTAGTATATAAGGTGCTACTTCGAGCACCCAAAGAATATCATGTTTTGTTGAGATACTGCTTTGGTATCCTCGGAGAGCCTTAGTCTATAAGGTGCTGCTTTGAGCACCCAAAGAATATCATGTTTTGTTGAGATATTGCTTTGGTATCCTCGAAGAACCTTAGTCTATAAGGTGCTGCTTCGACCACCCAAAGAACCTTGTGTTTTGTTGAGATACTTCTTTGGTATCCTCGGAGAGCTTTAGTCTATAAGGTGCTTCTTCGACTACCCGAAGAATCTCGTGTTTTGCTGAGATACTGCTTTCGTATCCTCGGTGAGCTTCAGTCTATAAGGTGCTGCTTCAACCACCCGAAGAATCTCGTGTTTTTTTGAGATACTGCTTTAGCATCATCGGAGTGCCTTAGTCTATAAGGTCCTGCTTCGACCACCCGAAGAATCTCAAGTTTTGTTGAGATACTGTTTTGGTCTCCTCGGAGAGCCTTAGTCTATAAGGTGCTGCTTCAAGCACCCAAAGAAAATCATGTTTTGTTGAGATACTGCTTTGATATCCTCGAACAACAATTGTCTATAAGGTGCTGCTTCGACTACCCGAAGAATCTCGTGTTTTGCTTAACTACCGATTTGGTATCCTCGGAGATCCTTAGTCTATAAGGTGCTGCTTCAACCACCCGAAGAATCTCGTGTTTTTCTGAGATACTTCTTTGGTATCATCGGAGTGCCTTAGTCTATAAGGTGCTGCTTCGACCAACCGAAGAATCTCGTGTTTTGTTGAGATACTGCTTTGGTATCCTCGGAGATCCTTAGTCTATAAGGTGCTGCTCGACCACCCGAAGAATCTCATGTTTTGTTGAGATACTGCTTTGGTATCCTCGGAGAGCCTTAGTCTATAAGGTGCTGCTTCGAGCATCCAAAGAATATCATGTTTTGTTGAGATTCTGCTTTGGTATCCTCAAAGAACCTTAGTCTATAAGGTGCTGCTTCGATCACCCAAAGAATCTCTTGTTTTGTTGAGATACTACTTTGGTATCCTCGGAGAGCCTTAGTCTATAAGGTGCTGCTTCGACCACCCAAAGAACCTTGTGTTTTGTTGAGATACTTCTTTGGTATCCTCGGAAAGCCTTAGTCTATAAGGTGCTACTTCGACTACCCGAAGAATCTCGTGTTTTGCAGAGATACTGCTTTCGTATCCTCGGAGTGCCTTAGTTTATAAGGTGCTGCTACGACCACTCGAAGAATCTCGTGTTTTGTTGAGTACTGCTTTGGTATCCTCGAAAAGCCTTTGTCTATAAGGTGAGGCTTCGAGCACCCAAAGAAGATCATGTTTTCTTGAGATACTGCTTTTGTATCCTCGAAGAACCTTAGTCTATAAGGTGCTGCTTCGATCACCCAAAGAATCTCATGTTTTGTTGAGATACTACTTTGGTATCCTCGGAGAACCTTAGTCTATAAGGTGCTACTTCGACCACCTAAAGAACCTTGTGTTTTGTTAAAATACTTCTTGGAATCCTCGGAGAGCCTTGGTCTATAAGGTGTTGCTTCAACTACCCGAAGAATCTCGTGTTTTCCTAAGATACTGCTTTCGTATCCTCGGTGAGCTTTAGTCTATAAGGTGCTACTTCAACCACCTGAAGAATCTCGTGTTTTTTTGAGATACTGCTTTGGCATCATCAGAGTACCTTAGTCTATAAGGTGCTGCTTCGACCACCCGAAGAATCTCGTGTTTTGTTGAGATACTGCTTTGGTATACTAGGAGAGCCTTAGTCTATAAGGTGCTGCTTCAAGCACCCAAAGAATATAATGTTTCATTGAGATACTGCTTTGGTATCCTCGAAGAACCTTTGTCTATAAGGTGCTGCTTCGACTACCCGAAGAATCTCCAGTTTTGCTTAACTACCGCTTTGGTATCCTCGGAGAGCCTTAGTCTATAAGGTGCTGCTTCAACCACCTGAAGAATCTGGTGTTTTTTTGAGATACTTCTTTGGTATCATCGGAGTGCCTTAGTCTATAAGGTGCTGCTTCGACCACTCGAAGAACCTCGTGTTTTATTGAGATACTGCTTTGATATCCTCGGAGAGCCTTTGTCTATAAGGTGCGACTTCGAGCACCCAAAGAATATAATGTTTTGTTGAGATACTGCTTTTGTATCCTCGAAGAACCTTAGTCTATAAGGTGCTGTTTCGATCAGCCAAAGAATCTCATGTTTTGTTAGGATACTACTTTTGTATCCTCAGAGAACCTTAGTCTATAAGGTGCTGCTTCGACCAACCAAAGAACCTTGTGTTTTGTTGAGATACTTCTTTGGTATCTACGGAGAGCCTTAGTCTATAAGGTACTGCTTCGACTGCCCGAAGAATCTCGTTTTTTGCTGAGATACCGCTTTGGTATCCCCGGAGAGCCTTAGTCTATAAGGTGCTGCTTCAACCACCCGAAGAATCTTGTGTTTTTTTGATATGCTGCTTTGGCATCATCAGAGTGCCTTAGTCTATAAGGTGCTGCTTCGACCACCCGAAGAATCCGTGTTTTGTTGAGATACTGCTTTGGTTTCCTCGAAGAGCCTTAGTCTATAATGTGTTGCGTCGACCACCCGAAGAATCTCGTGTTTTTTTTTTAGATACTGTTTTGGTATCCTTGGAGAACTTTAGTCTATAAGGTGCTGCTTCGATCACCCAAAGAATCCCATGGTTTGTTGAGATACTATTTTGTTATCCTCGGAGAACCTTAGTCTATAAGGTGATGCTTCGATCATCCAAAGAATCTCTTGTTTTGTTGAGATACTGCTTTGGTATCATCGGAGAGACTTAGTTTATACGGTGCTACTTCGACCACCCGAAGAATCTGGTGTTTTGTTGAGATACTGCTTTGGTATCCTCGGAGAACCTTAGTCTATAACGTGCTCCTTCGACCACCCGAAGAATCTCATGTTTCGTTGAGATACTGCTTTGGTATCCTCGGAGAGCCTTAGTCTATAAGGTGCTGCTTCAAGCACCCTAAGAATATCATGTTTTGTTGAGATACTGTTTGGTATCCTCGAAGAACCTTTGTCTATAAGGTGCTGCTTCGACTACCCGAAGAATCTCGTGTTTTTTGAGATACTTCTTTGGTATCATCGGAGTGCCTTAGTCTATAAGGTGCTGCTTCGACCACTCGAAGAATCTCGTGTTTTGTTGAGTACTGCTTTGGTATCCTAGGAGAGCCCTTGTCTATAAGGTGCGACTTCGAGCACCCAAAGAATATCATGTTTTGTTGAGATACTGCTTTTGTATCCTTGAAGAACCTTAGTCTATAAGGTGCTGCTTCGATCAGTCAAAGAATCTCATGTTTTGTTGAGATACTACTTTGGTATCCTCGGAGAACCTTAGTCTATAAGGTGCTACTTCGACCACCCAAAGAACCTTGTGTTTTGTTGAGATACTTTTTTGGTATCTTCGGAGAGCCTTAGTCTATAAGGTGCTGCTTTGACTACCCGAAGAATCTCGTGTTTTGCTGAGATACCGCTTTGGTATCCCCGGAGAGCCTTAGTCTATAAGGTGCTGCTTCAACCACCCGATGAATCTTGTGTTTTTTTTAGATGCTGCTTTGGCATCATCAGAGTGCCTTAGTCTATATGGTGCTGCTTCGACCACCCGAAGAATCCGTGTTTTGTTGAGATACTGCTTTGGTTTCCTCGAAGAGCCTTAGTCTATAATGTGCTGCTTCGACGACCCGAAAAATCTCGTGTTTTTTTTGAGATTCTGTTTTGGTATCCTTGGAGAACTTTAGTCTATAAGGTGCTGCTTCGATCACCCAAAGAATCCCATGGTTTGTTGAGATACTATTTTGGTATCCACGGAGAACCTTAGTCTATAAGGTGATGCTTCGATCATCCAAAGAATCTCTTGTTTTGTTGAGATACTGCTTTGGTATCATCGGAGAGACTTAGTCTATAAGGTGCTGCTTCGACCACCCGAAGAATCTCGTGTTTTGTTGAGATACTGCTTTGGTATCCTCGGAGAACCTTAGTCTATAACGTGCTGCTTCGACCACCCGAAGAATCTCATGTTTTGTTGAGATACTGCTTTGGTATCCTCGGAGAGCCTTAGTCTATAAGGTACTGCTTCAAGCACCCTAAGAATATCATGTTTTGTTGAGATACTATTTGGTATCCTCGAAGAACATTTGTCTATAAGGTGCTGCTTCGACTACCCGAAGAATCTCGTGTTTTTTTGAGATACTTCTTTGGTATCATCGGAGTGCCTTAGTCTATAAGGTGCTGCTTCAACCACTCGAAGAATCTCGTGTTTTGTTGAGTACTGCTTTGGTATCCTCAGAGAGCCTTTGTCTATAAGGTGCGACTTCGAGCACCCAAAGAATATCATGTTTTGTTGAGATACTGCTTTTGTATCCTCGAAGAACCTTAGTCTATAAGGTGCTGCTTCGATCACCCAAAGAATCTCATGTTTTGTTGAGATACCACTTTGGTATCCTCGGAGAACCTTAGTCTCTAAGGTGCTGCTTTGACCACCCAAAGAACCTTGTGTTTTGCTGAGATACCGCTTTGGTATCCCCGGAGAGCCTTAGTCTATAAGGTGCTGCTTCAACCACCAGAAGAATCTTGTGTTTTTTTGAGGTGCTGCTTTGGCATCATCAGAGTGCCTTAGTCTATAAGGTGCTGCTTCGACCACCCGAAGAATCCGTGTTTTGTTGAGATACTGCTTTGGTTTCCTCGAAGAGCCTTAATGAATAAGGTGCTGCTTCGACCACTCGAAGAATCTTGTGTTTTTTTGAGATAATGCTTTGGTATCCTCGGACAGCCTTTGTCTATAAGGTGCGGCTTCGACCACTCGAGGAATCCCGTGTTTTGTTGAGATACTGCTTTGGTATCCTCGAAGAACCTTAGTCTATAAGGTGCTGCTTCGATCACCCAAAGAATCTCATGTTTTGTTGAGATACTGCTTTGGTATCGTCGGAGAACCTTAGTCTATAAGGTGATGCTTCGATCATCCAAAGAATCTCCTGTTTTGTTGAGATACTGCTTTGGTATCATCAGAGAGACTTAGTCTATAAGGTGCTGCTTCGACCACCCGAAGAATCTCGTGTTTTGTTGAGATACTGCTTTGGAATCCTCGGAGAGCCTAAGTCTATATGGTGCTGCTTCGACCACCCGAAGAATCTCACATTTTGTTGAGAAACCGCTTTGGTATCCCCGGAGAGCCTTAGTCTATAAGGTGTTGCTTCAACCACCCGAAGAATCTTTTATTTTTTTGAGATGCTGCTTTGGCATCATCAGAGTGCCTTAGTCTATAAGGTGCTGCTTCGACCACCCGAAGAATCCGTGTTTTGTTCAGATACTGCTTTGGTTTCCTCGAAGAGCCTTAGTCTATAATGTGCTGCTTCGACGACCCAAAGAATCTCGTGTTTTTTTTGAGATACTGTTTTGGTATCCTTGGAGAACTTTAGTCTATAAGGCGTTGCTTCGATCACCCAAAGAATCCCATGGTTTGTTGAGATACTATTTTGGTATCCTCGGAGAACCTTAGTCTATAAGGTGATGCTTCGATCATCCAAAGAATCTCTTGTTTTGTTGAGATACTGCTTTGGTATCATCGGAGAGACTTAGTCTATAAGGTGCTGCTTCGACCACCCGAAGAATCTCGTGTTTTGTTGAGATACTGCTTTGGTATCCTCGGAGAACCTTAGTCTATAACGTGCTGCTTCGACCACCCGAAGAATCTCATGTTTTGTTGAGATACTGCTTTGGTATCCTCAGAGAGCCTTAGTCTATAAGGTGTTGCTTCAAGCACCCTAAGAATATCATGTTTTGTTGAGATACTATTTGGTATCCTCGAAGAACCTTTGTCTATAAGGTGCTGCTTCGAATACCCGAAGAATCTCGTGTTTTTTTGAGATACTTCTTTGGTATCATCGGAGTGCCTTAGTCTATAAGGTGCTGCTTCGACCACTCGAAGAATCTCGTGTTTTGTTGAGTACTGCTTTGGTATCCTCGGAGAGCCTTTGTCTATAAGGTGCGACTTCGAGCACCCAAAGAATATCATGTTTTGTTGAGATACTGCTTTTGTATCCTCGAAGAACCTTAGTCTATAAGGTGCTGCTTCGATCACCCAAAGAATCTCATGTTTTGTTGAGATACCACTTTGGTATCCTCGGAGAACCTTAGTCTCTAAGGTGCTGGTTTGACCACCCAAAGAACCTTGTGTTTTGTTGAGATACTTCTTTGGTATCTTCGGAAAGCCTTAGTCTATAAGGTGCTGCTTCGACTACCCGAAGAATCTCGTGTTTTGCTGAGATACCGCTTTGGTATCCCCGGAGAGCCTTAGTGTATAAGGTGCTGCTTCAACCACCAGAAGAATCTTGTGTTTTTTTGAGGTGCTGCTTTGGCATCATCAGAGTGCCTTAGTCTATAAGGTGCTGCTTCGACCACCCGAAGAATCCGTGTTTTGTTGAGATACTGCTTTGGTTTCCTCGAAGAGCCTTAATGAATAAGGTGCTGCTTCGACCACTCGAAGAATCTTGTGTTTTTTTGAGATAATGCTTTGGTATCCTCGGACAGCCTTTGTCTATAAGGTGCGGCTTCGACCACTCGAGGAATCCCGTGTTTTGTTGAGATACTGCTTTGGTATCCTCGAAGAACCCTAGTCTATAAGGTGCTGCTTCGATCACCCAAAGAATCTCATGTTTTGTTGAGATACTGCTTTGGTATCGTCGGAGAACCTTAGTCTATAAGGTGATGCTTCGATCATCCAAAGAATCTCCTGTTTTGTTGAGATACTGCTTTGGTATCATCAGAGAGACTTAGTCTATAAGGTGCTGCTTCGACCACCCGAAGAATCTCGTGTTTTGTTGAGATACTGCTTTGGAATCCTCGGAGAGCCTAAGTCTATATGGTGCTGCTTCGACCACCCGAAGAATCTCACATTTTGTTGAGAAACCGCTTTGGTATCCCCGGAGAGCCTTAGTCTATAAGGTGTTGCTTCAACCACCCGGAGAGTCTTGTGTTTTTTTGAGATGCTGCTTTGGCATCATCAGAGTGCCTTAGTCTATAAGGTGCTGCTTCGACCACCCGAAGAATCCGTGTTTTGTTGAGATACTGCTTTGGTTTCCTCGAAGAACCTTAGTCTATAAGGTGCTACTTCGACCACCCGAAGAATCTCGTGTTTTTTTTTAGATACTGTTTTGGTATCCTTGGAGAACTTTAGTCTATAAGGTGCTGCTTCGATCACCCAAAGAATCCCATGGTTTGTTAAGATACTATTTTGGTATTCTCGGAGAACATTAGTCTATAAGGTGATGCTTCGATCATCCAAAGAATCTCTTATTTTGTTGAGAAACTGCTTTGGTATCATCGGAGAGACTTATTCTATAAGGTGCTGCTTTGACCACCCGAAGAATCTCGTGTTTTGTTGAGATACTGCTTTGGTATCCTCAGAGAACCTTAGTCTATAACGTGCTGCTTCGACCACCCGAAGAATCTCATGTTTTGTTGAGATACTGCTTTGGTATCCTCGGAGAGCCTTAGTCTATAAGGTGCTGGTTCAAGTACCCTAAGAATATCATGTTTTGTTGAGATACTATTTGGTATCCTCGAAGAACCTTTGTCTATAAGGTGCTGCTTCGACTACCCAAAGAATCTCGTGTTTTTTTGAGATACTTCTTTTGTATCATCAAAGTGCCTTAGTCTATAAGGCGGTGCTTCGACCACTCGAAGAATCTCGTGTTTTGTTGACTACTATTTTGGTATCCTCGGAGAGCCTTTGTCTATAAGGTGCGACTTCGAGCACCCAAAGAATATCATGTTTTGTTGAGATACTGCTTTTGTATCCTCGAAGAACCTTAGTCTATAAGGTGCTGCTTCGATCACCCAAAGAATCTCATGTTTTGTTGAGATACTACTTTGGTATCCTCGGAGAACCATAGTCTATAAGGTGCTGCTTTGACCACCCAAAGAACCTTGTGTTTTGTTGAGATACTTCTTTGGTATCCTCGGAGAGCCTTAGTCAATAAGGTGCTGCCTCAACCACCCGAAGAATCTCGTGTTTTTTTGAGATACTTCTTTGGTATCATCGGAGTGCCTTAGTCTATAAGGTGCTACTTAGACCACTCGAAGAATCTCGTGTTTTATTGAGATACTGCTTTGGTATCCTCGGAGAGCCTTTGTCTATAAGGTGCGACTTCGAGCACCCAACGAATATCATGTTTTGTTGAGATACTGCTTTTGTATCCTCGAAGAACCTTAGTTAATAAGTTGCTGCTTCGATCGGCCAAAGAATCTCATGTTTTGTTGAGATACTACTTTGGTATCCTCGGAGAACCTTAGTCTATAAGGTGCTGCTTCGACCACCCAAAGAACCTTATGTTTTGTTGAGATACATTTTTGGTATCTTCGGAGAGCCTTAGTCTATAAGGTGCTGCTTCGACTACCCGAAGAATCTCGTGTTTTGCTGAGATACCGCTTTGGTATCCCCGGAGAGCCTTAGTCTATAAGGTGCTGCTTCGGTCACTAGAAGAATCTCATGTTTTTTTGAGACACTGCTTTGGTATCCTCGAAAAACCTTAGTCTATAAGGTGCTTCTTCGATCAGCCAAAGAATGACATGTTTTGATGAGATACTGCTTTGGTATCCTCGGAGAGCCTTAGTCTATAAGGTGCTGCAGCGACCACGCAAAGAATCTTGTGTTTTGTTGAGATACTGCTTTGCTATCCTCGGAGAGCCTTAGTCTATAAGGTGCTACTTCGACCACCAGAAGAATCTCGTGTTTTGTTGATATACCGCTTTGGTATCCGCGGAGAACCTTAGTCTATAAGGTGTTGCTTCAATCACCCGAAGAATCTCATGTTTTGTTGAGCTACTGCTTTGGTATCATCGGAGAGCCTTAGTATATAAGGTGCTACTTCGAGCACCCAAAGAATATCATGTTTTGTTGAGATACTGCTTTGGTATCCTCGGAGAGCCTTAGTCTATAAGGTGCTGCTTTGAGCACCCAAAGAATATCATGTTTTGTTGAGATATTGCTTTGGTATCCTCGAAGAACCTTAGTCTATAAGGTGCTGCTTCGACCACCCAAAGAACCTTGTGTTTTGTTGAGATACTTCTTTGGTATCCTCGGAGAGCTTTAGTCTATAAGGTGCTTCTTCGACTACCCGAAGAATCTCGTGTTTTGCTGAGATACTGCTTTCGTATCCTCGGTGAGCTTCAGTCTATAAGGTGCTGCTTCAACCACCCGAAGAATCTCGTGTTTTTTTGAGATACTGCTTTAGCATCATCGGAGTGCCTTAGTCTATAAGGTCCTGCTTCGACCACCCGAAGAATCTCAAGTTTTGTTGAGATACTGTTTTGGTCTCCTCGGAGAGCCTTAGTCTATAAGGTGCTGCTTCAAGCACCCAAAGAATATCATGTTTTGTTGAGATACTGCTTTGATATCCTCGAACAACAATTGTCTATAAGGTGCTGCTTCGACTACCCGAAGAATCTCGTGTTTTGCTTAACTACCGATTTGGTATCCTCGGAGATCCTTAGTCTATAAGGTGCTGCTTCAACCACCCGAAGAATCTCGTGTTTTTCTGAGATACTTCTTTGGTATCATCGGAGTGCCTTAGTCTATAAGGTGCTGCTTCGACCAACCGAAGAATCTCGTGTTTTGTTGAGATACTGCTTTGGTATCCTCGGAGATCCTTAGTCTATAAGGTGCTGCTCGACCACCCGAAGAATCTCATGTTTTGTTGAGATACTGCTTTGGTATCCTCGGAGAGCCTTAGTCTATAAGGTGCTGCTTCGAGCATCCAAAGAATATCATGTTTTGTTGAGATTCTGCTTTGGTATCCTCAAAGAACCTTAGTCTATAAGGTGCTGCTTCGATCACCCAAAGAATCTCTTGTTTTGTTGAGATACTACTTTGGTATCCTCGGAGAGCCTTAGTCTATAAGGTGCTGCTTCGACCACCCAAAGAACCTTGTGTTTTGTTGAGATACTTCTTTGGTATCCTCGGAAAGCCTTAGTCTATAAGGTGCTACTTCGACTACCCGAAGAATCTCGTGTTTTGTAGAGATACTGCTTTCGTATCCTCGGAGTGCCTTAGTTTATAAGGTGCTGCTACGACCACTCGAAGAATCTCGTGTTTTGTTGAGTACTGCTTTGGTATCCTCGAAAAGCCTTTGTCTATAAGGTGAGGCTTCGAGCACCCAAAGAAGATCATGTTTTCTTGAGATACTGCTTTTGTATCCTCGAAGAACCTTAGTCTATAAGGTGCTGCTTCGATCACCCAAAGAATCTCATGTTTTGTTGAGATACTACTTTGGTATCCTCGGAGAACCTTAGTCTATAAGGTGCTACTTCGACCACCTAAAGAACCTTGTGTTTTGTTAAAATACTTCTTTGGAATCCTCGGAGAGCCTTGGTCTATAAGGTGTTGCTTCAACTACCCGAAGAATCTCGTGTTTTCCTAAGATACTGCTTTCGTATCCTCGGTGAGCTTTAGTCTATAAGGTGCTACTTCAACCACCTGAAGAATCTCGTGTTTTTTTGAGATACTGCTTTGGCATCATCAGAGTACCTTAGTCTATAAGGTGCTGCTTCGACCACCCGAAGAATCTCGTGTTTTGTTGAGATACTGCTTTGGTATCCTAGGAGAGCCTTAGTCTATAAGGTGCTGCTTCAAGCACCCAAAGAATATAATGTTTCATTGAGATACTGCTTTGGTATCCTCGAAGAACCTTTGTCTATAAGGTGCTGCTTCGACTACCCGAAGAATCTCCAGTTTTGCTTAACTACCGCTTTGGTATCCTCGGAGAGCCTTAGTCTATAAGGTGCTGCTTCAACCACCTGAAGAATCTGGTGTTTTTTTGAGATACTTCTTTGGTATCATCGGAGTGCCTTAGTCTATAAGGTGCTGCTTCGACCACTCGAAGAACCTCGTGTTTTATTGAGATACTGCTTTGATATCCTCGGAGAGCCTTTGTCTATAAGGTGCGACTTCGAGCACCCAAAGAATATAATGTTTTGTTGAGATACTGCTTTTGTATCCTCGAAGAACCTTAGTCTATAAGGTGCTGTTTCGATCAGCCAAAGAATCTCATGTTTTGTTAGGATACTACTTTTGTATCCTCAGAGAACCTTAGTCTATAAGGTGCTGCTTCGACCAACCAAAGAACCTTGTGTTTTGTTGAGATACTTCTTTGGTATCTACGGAGAGCCTTAGTCTATAAGGTACTGCTTCGACTGCCCGAAGAATCTCGTTTTTTGCTGAGATACCGCTTTGGTATCCCCGGAGAGCCTTAGTCTATAAGGTGCTGCTTCAACCACCCGAAGAATCTTGTGTTTTTTTGATATGCTGCTTTGGCATCATCAGAGTGCCTTAGTCTATAAGGTGCTGCTTCGACCACCCGAAGAATCCGTGTTTTGTTGAGATACTGCTTTGGTTTCCTCGAAGAGCCTTAGTCTATAATGTGCTGCGTCGACCACCCGAAGAATCTCGTGTTTTTTTTTTAGATACTGTTTTGGTATCCTTGGAGAACTTTAGTCTATAAGGTGCTGCTTCGATCACCCAAAGAATCCCATGGTTTGTTGAGATACTATTTTGTTATCCTCGGAGAACCTTAGTCTATAAGGTGATGCTTCGATCATCCAAAGAATCTCTTGTTTTGTTGAGATACTGCTTTGGTATCATCGGAGAGACTTAGTTTATACGGTTCTACTTCGACCACCCGAAGAATCTGGTGTTTTGTTGAGATACTGCTTTGGTATCCTCGGAGAACCTTAGTCTATAACGTGCTCCTTCGACCACCCGAAGAATCTCATGTTTTGTTGAGATACTGCTTTGGTATCCTCGGAGAGCCTTAGTCTATAAGGTGCTGCTTCAAGCACCCTAAGAATATCATGTTTTGTTGAGATACTGTTTGGTATCCTCGAAGAACCTTTGTCTATAAGGTGCTGCTTCGACTACCCGAAGAATCTCGTGTTTTTTGAGATACTTCTTTGGTATCATCGGAGTGCCTTAGTCTATAAGGTGCTGCTTCGACCACTCGAAGAATCTCGTGTTTTGTTGAGTACTGCTTTGGTATCCTAGGAGAGCCTTTGTCTATAAGGTGCGACTTCGAGCACCCAAAGAATATCATGTTTTGTTGAGATACTGCTTTTGTATCCTTGAAGAACCTTAGTCTATAAGGTGCTGCTTCGATCAGTCAAAGAATCTCATGTTTTGTTGAGATACTACTTTGGTATCCTCGGAGAACCTTAGTCTATAAGGTGCTGCTTCGACCACCCAAAGAACCTTGTGTTTTGTTGAGATACTTTTTTGGTATCTTCGGAGAGCCTTAGTCTATAAGGTGCTGCTTTGACTACCCGAAGAATCTCGTGTTTTGCTGAGATACCGCTTTGGTATCCCCGGAGAGCCTTAGTCTATAAGGTGCTGCTTCAACCACCCGATGAATCTTGTGTTTTTTTGAGATGCTGCTTTGGCATCATCAGAGTGCCTTAGTCTATATGGTGCTGCTTCGACCACCCGAAGAATCCGTGTTTTGTTGAGATACTGCTTTGGTTTCCTCGAAGAGCCTTAGTCTATAATGTGCTGCTTCGACGACCCGAAAAATCTCGTGTTTTTTTTGAGATTCTGTTTTGGTATCCTTGGAGAACTTTAGTCTATAAGGTGCTGCTTCGATCACCCAAAGAATCCCATGGTTTGTTGAGATACTATTTTGGTATCCACGGAGAACCTTAGTCTATAAGGTGATGCTTCGATCATCCAAAGAATCTCTTGTTTTGTTGAGATACTGCTTTGGTATCATCGGAGAGACTTAGTCTATAAGGTGCTGCTTCGACCACCCGAAGAATCTCGTGTTTTGTTGAGATACTGCTTTGGTATCCTCGGAGAACCTTAGTCTATAACGTGCTGCTTCGACCACCCGAAGAATCTCATGTTTTGTTGAGATACTGCTTTGGTATCCTCGGAAAGCCTTAGTCTATAAGGTACTGCTTCAAGCACCCTAAGAATATCATGTTTTGTTGAGATACTATTTGGTATCCTCGAAGAACATTTGTCTATAAGGTGCTGCTTCGACTACCCGAAGAATCTCGTGTTTTTTTGAGATACTTCTTTGGTATCATCGGAGTGCCTTAGTCTATAAGGTGCTGCTTCAACCACTCGAAGAATCTCGTGTTTTGTTGAGTACTGCTTTGGTATCCTCAGAGAGCCTTTGTCTATAAGGTGCGACTTCGAGCACCCAAAGAATATCATGTTTTGTTGAGATACTGCTTTTGTATCCTCGAAGAACCTTAGTCTCTAAGGTGCTGCTTTGACCACCCAAAGAACCTTGTGTTTTGCTGAGATACCGCTTTGGTATCCCCGGAGAGCCTTAGTCTATAAGGTGCTGCTTCAACCACCAGAAGAATCTTGTGTTTTTTTGAGGTGCTGCTTTGGCATCATCAGAGTGCCTTAGTCTATAAGGTGCTGCTTCGACCACCCGAAGAATCCGTGTTTTGTTGAGATACTGCTTTGGTTTCCTCGAAGAGCCTTAATGAATAAGGTGCTGCTTCGACCACTCGAAGAATCTTGTGTTTTTTTGAGATAATGCTTTGGTATCCTCGGACAGCCTTTGTCTATAAGGTGCGGCTTCGACCACTCGAGGAATCCCGTGTTTTGTTGAGATACTGCTTTGGTATCCTCGAAGAACCTTAGTCTATAAGGTGCTGCTTCGATCACCCAAAGAATCTCATGTTTTGTTGAGATACTGCTTTGGTATCGTCGGAGAACCTTAGTCTATAAGGTGATGCTTCGATCATCCAAAGAATCTCCTGTTTTGTTGAGATACTGCTTTGGTATCATCAGAGAGACTTAGTCTATAAGGTGCTGCTTCGACCACCCGAAGAATCTCGTGTTTTGTTGAGATACTGCTTTGGAATCCTCGGAGAGCCTAAGTCTATATGGTGCTGCTTCGACCACCCGAAGAATCTCACATTTTGTTGAGAAACCGCTTTGGTATCCCCGGAGAGCCTTAGTCTATAAGGTGTTGCTTCAACCACCCGAAGAATCTTTTATTTTTTTGAGATGCTGCTTTGGCATCATCAGAGTGCCTTAGTCTATAAGGTGCTGCTTCGACCACCCGAAGAATCCGTGTTTTGTTCAGATACTGCTTTGGTTTCCTCGAAGAGCCTTAGTCTATAATGTGCTGCTTCGACGACCCAAAGAATCTCGTGTTTTTTTTGAGATACTGTTTTGGTATCCTTGGAGAACTTTAGTCTATAAGGCGTTGCTTCGATCACCCAAAGAATCCCATGGTTTGTTGAGATACTATTTTGGTATCCTCGGAGAACCATAGTCTATAAGGTGATGCTTCGATCATCCAAAGAATCTCTTGTTTTGTTGAGATACTGCTTTGGTATCATCGGAGAGACTTAGTCTATAAGGTGCTGCTTCGACCACCCGAAGAATCTCGTGTTTTGTTGAGATACTGCTTTGGTATCCTCGGAGAACCTTAGTCTATAACGTGCTGCTTCGACCACCCGAAGAATCTCATGTTTTGTTGAGATACTGCTTTGGTATCCTCGGAGAGCCTTAGTCTATAAGGTGTTGCTTCAAGCACCCTAAGAATATCATGTTTTGTTGAGATACTATTTGGTATCCTCGAAGAACCTTTGTCTATAAGGTGCTGCTTCGAATACCCGAAGAATCTCGTGTTTTTTTGAGATACTTCTTTGGTATCATCGGAGTGCCTTAGTCTATAAGGTGCTGCTTCGACCACTCGAAGAATCTCGTGTTTTGTTGAGTACTGCTTTGGTATCCTCGGAGAGCCTTTGTCTATAAGGTGCGACTTCGAGCACCCAAAGAATATCATGTTTTGTTGAGATACTGCTTTTGTATCCTCGAAGAACCTTAGTCTATAAGGTGCTGCTTCGATCACCCAAAGAATCTCATGTTTTGTTGAGATACCACTTTGGTATCCTCGGAGAACCTTAGTCTCTAAGGTGCTGGTTTGACCACCCAAAGAACCTTGTGTTTTGTTGAGATACTTCTTTGGTATCTTCGGAAAGCCTTAGTCTATAAGGTGCTGCTTCGACTACCCGAAGAATCTCGTGTTTTGCTGAGATACCGCTTTGGTATCCCCGGAGAGCCTTAGTGTATAAGGTGCTGCTTCAACCACCAGAAGAATCTTGTGTTTTTTTGAGGTGCTGCTTTGGCATCATCAGAGTGCCTTAGTCTATAAGGTGCTGCTTCGACCACCCGAAGAATCCGTGTTTTGTTGAGATACTGCTTTGGTTTCCTCGAAGAGCCTTAATGAATAAGGTGCTGCTTCGACCACTCGAAGAATCTTGTGTTTTTTTGAGATAATGCTTTGGTATCCTCGGACAGCCTTTGTCTATAAGGTGCGGCTTCGACCACTCGAGGAATCCCGTGTTTTGTTGAGATACTGCTTTGGTATCCTCGAAGAACCCTAGTCTATAAGGTGCTGCTTCGATCACCCAAAGAATCTCATGTTTTGTTGAGATACTGCTTTGGTATCGTCGGAGAACCTTAGTCTATAAGGTGATGCTTCGATCATCCAAAGAATCTCCTGTTTTGTTGAGATACTGCTTTGGTATCATCAGAGAGACTTAGTCTATAAGGTGCTGCTTCGACCACCCGTAGAATCTCGTGTTTTGTTGAGATACTGCTTTGGAATCCTCGGAGAGCCTAAGTCTATATGGTGCTGCTTCGACCACCCGAAGAATCTCACATTTTGTTGAGAAACCGCTTTGGTATCCCCGGAGAGCCTTAGTCTATAAGGTGTTGCTTCAACCACCCGGAGAGTCTTGTGTTTTTTTGAGATGCTGCTTTGGCATCATCAGAGTGCCTTAGTCTATAAGGTGCTGCTTCGACCACCCGAAGAATCCGTGTTTTGTTGAGATACTGCTTTGGTTTCCTCGAAGAACCTTAGTCTATAAGGTGCTACTTCGACCACCCGAAGAATCTCGTGTTTTTTTTTAGATACTGTTTTGGTATCCTTGGAGAACTTTAGTCTATAAGGTGCTGCTTCGATCACCCAAAGAATCCCATGGTTTGTTAAGATACTATTTTGGTATTCTCGGAGAACATTAGTCTATAAGGTGATGCTTCGATCATCCAAAGAATCTCTTATTTTGTTGAGAAACTGCTTTGGTATCATCGGAGAGACTTATTCTATAAGGTGCTGCTTTGACCACCCGAAGAATCTCGTGTTTTGTTGAGATACTGCTTTGGTATCCTCAGAGAACCTTAGTCTATAACGTGCTGCTTCGACCACCCGAAGAATCTCATGTTTTGTTGAGATACTGCTTTGGTATCCTCGGAGAGCCTTAGTCTATAAGGTGCTGGTTCAAGTACCCTAAGAATATCATGTTTTGTTGAGATACTATTTGGTATCCTCGAAGAACCTTTGTCTATAAAGTGCTGCTTCGACTACCCGAAGAATCTCGTGTTTTTTTGAGATACTTCTTTGGTATCATCAGAGTGCCTTAGTCTATAAGGCGGTGCTTCGACCACTCGAAGAATCTCGTGTTTTGTTGAGTACTATTTTGGTATCCTCGGAGGGCCTTTGTCTATAAGGTGCGACTTCGAGCACCCAAAGAATATCATGTTTTGTTGAGATACTGCTTTTGTATCCTCGAAGAACCTTAGTCTATAAGGTGCTGCTTCGATCACCCAAAGAATCTCATGTTTTGTTGAGATACTACTTTGGTATCCTCGGAGAACCATAGTCTATAAGGTGCTGCTTTGACCACCCAAAGAACCTTGTGTTTTGTTGAGATACTTCTTTGGTATCCTCGGAGAGCCTTAGTCAATAAGGTGCTGCCTCAACCACCCGAAGAATCTCGTGTGTTTTTGAGATACTTCTTTGGTATCATCGGAGTGCCTTAGTCTATAAGGTGCTACTTAGACCACTCGAAGAATCTCGTGTTTTATTGAGATACTGCTTTGGTATCCTCGGAGAGCCTTTGTCTATAAGGTGCGACTTCGAGCACCCAACGAATATCATGTTTTGTTGAGATACTGCTTTTGTATCCTCGAAGAACCTTAGTCAATAAGTTGCTGCTTCGATCGGCCAAAGAATCTCATGTTTTGTTGAGATACTACTTTGGTATCCTCGGAGAACCTTAGTCTATAAGGTGCTGCTTCGACCACCCAAAGAACCTTATGTTTTGTTGAGATACATTTTTGGTATCTTCGGAGAGCCTTAGTCTATAAGGTGCTGCTTCGACTACCCAAAGAATCTCGTGTTTTGCTGAGATACCGCTTTGGTATCCCCGGAGAGCCTTAGTCTATAAGGTGCTGCTTCAACCACCCGAAGAATCTTGTGTTTTTTTGAGATGCTGCTTTGGCATCATTAGAGTGCCTTAGTCTATAAGGTGCTGCTTCGACCACCCAAAGAATCCGTGTTTTGTTGAGATACTGCTTTGGTTTCCTCGAAGAGCCTTAGTCTATAATGTGCTGCTTCGACCACCCGAAGAATCTCGTGTTTTTTTTGAGATACTGTTTTGGTATCCTTGGAGAACTTTACTCTATAAGGTGCTGCTTCGATCACCCAAAGAATCCCATGGTTTGTTGAGATACTATTTTGGTATCCTCGGAGAACCTTAGTCTATAAGGTGATGCTTCGATCATCCAAAGAATCTCTTGTTTTGTTGAGATACTGCTTTGGTATCCTCGAAGAACCCTAGTCTATAAGGTGCTGCTTCGATCACCCAAAGAATCTCATGTTTTGTTGAGATACTGCTTTGGTATCGTCGGAGAACCTTAGTCTATAAGGTGATGCTTCGATCATCCAAAGAATCTCCTGTTTTGTTGAGATACTGCTTTGGTATCATCAGAGAGACTTAGTCTATAAGGTGCTGCTTCGACCACCCGAAGAATCTCGTGTTTTGTTGAGATACTGCTTTGGAATCCTCGGAGAGCCTAAGTCTATATGGTGCTGCTTCGACCACCCGAAGAATCTCACATTTTGTTGAGAAACCGCTTTGGTATCCCCGAAGAGCCTTAGTCTATAAGGTGTTGCTTCAACCACCCGAAGAGTCTTGTGTTTTTTTGAGATGCTGCTTTGGCATCATCAGAGTGCCTTAGTCTATAAGGTGCTGCTTCGACCACCCGAAGAATCCGTGTTTTGTTGAGATACTGCTTTGGTTTCCTCGAAGAACCTTATTCTATAAGGTGCTACTTCGACCACCCGAAGAATCTCGTGTTTTTTTTTAGATACTGTTTTGGTATCCTTGGAGAACTTTAGTCTATAAGGTGCTGCTTCGATCACCCAAAGAATCCCATGGTTTGTTAAGATACTATTTTGTTATTCTCAGAGAACATTAGTCTATAAGGTGATGCTTCGATCATCCAAAGAATCTCTTATTTTGTTGAGAAACTGCTTTGGTATCATCGGAGAGACTTATTCTATAAGGTGCTGCTTTGACCACCCGAAGAATCTCGTGTTTTATTGAGATACTGCTTTGGTATCCTCAGAGAACCTTAGTCTATAACGTGCTGCTTCGACCACCCGAAGAATCTCATGTTTTGTTGAGATACTGCTTTGGTATCCTCGGAGAGCCTTAGTCTATAAGGTGCTGGTTCAAGTACCCTAAGAATATCATGTTTTGTTGAGATACTATTTGGTATCCTCGAAGAACCTTTGTCTATAAGGTGCTGCTTCGACTACCCGAAGAATCTCATGTTTTTTTGAGATACTTCTTTGGTATCATCAGAGTGCCTTAGTCTATAAGGCGGTGCTTCGACCACTCGAAGAATCTCGTGTTTTGTTGAGTACTATTTTGGTATCCTCGGAGAGCCTTTGTCTATAAGGTGCGACTTCGAGCACCCAAAGAATATCATGTTTTGTTGAGATACTGCTTTTGTATCCTCGAAGAACCTTAGTCTATAAGGTGCTGCTTCGATCACCCAAAGAATCTCATGTTTTGTTGAGATACTACTTTGGTATCCTCGGAGAACCATAGTCTATAAGGTGCTGCTTTGACCACCCAAAGAACCTTGTGTTTTGTTGAGATACTTCTTTGGTATCCTCGGAGAGCCTTAGTCAATAAGGTGCTGCCTCAACCACCCGAAGAATCTCGTGTTTTTTTGAGATACTTCTTTGGTATCATCGGAGTGCCTTAGTCTATAAGGTGCTACTTAGACCACTCGAAGAATCTCGTGTTTTATTGAGATACTGCTATGGTATCCTCGGAGAGCCTTTGTCTATAAGGTGCGACTTCGAGCACCCAACGAATATCATGTTTTGTTGAGATACTGCTTTTGTATCCTCGAAGAACCTTAGTCAATAAGTTGCTGCTTCGATCGGCCAAAGAATCTCATGTTTTGTTGAGATACTACTTTGGTATCCTCGGAGAACCTTAGTCTATAAGGTGCTGCTTCGACCACCCAAAGAACCTTATGTTTTGTTGAGATACATTTTTGGTATCTTCGGAGAGCCTTAGTCTATAAGGTGCTGCTTCGACTACCCGAAGAATCTCGTGTTTTGCTGAGATACCGCTTTGGTATCCCCGGAGAGCCTTAGTCTATAAGGTGCTGCTTCAACCACCCGAAGAATCTTGTGTTTTTTTGAGATGCTGCTTTGGCATCATTAGAGTGCCTTAGTCTATAAGGTGCTGCTTCGACCACCCGAAGAATCCGTGTTTTGTTGAGATACTGCTTTGGTTTCCTCGAAGAGCCTTAGTCTATAATGTGCTGCTTCGACCACCCGAAGAATCTCGTGTTTTTTTTGAGATACTGTTTTGGTATCCTTGGAGAACTTTAGTCTATAAGGTGCTGCTTCGATCACCCAAAGAATCCCATGGTTTGTTGAGATACTATTTTGGTATCCTCGGAGAACCTTAGTCTATAAGGTGATGCTTCGATCATCCAAAGAATCTCTTGTTTTGTTGAGATACTGCTTTGGTATCCTCGAAGAACCCTAGTCTATAAGGTGCTGCTTCGATCACCCAAAGAATCTCATGTTTTGTTGAGATACTGCTTTGGTATCGTCGGAGAACCTTAGTCTATAAGGTGATGCTTCGATCATCCAAAGAATCTCCTGTTTTGTTGAGATACTGCTTTGGTATCATCAGAGAGACTTAGTCTATAAGGTGCTGCTTCGACCACCCGAAGAATCTCGTGTTTTGTTGAGATACTGCTTTGGAATCCTCGGAGAGCCTAAGTCTATATGGTGCTGCTTCGACCACCCGAAGAATCTCACATTTTGTTGAGAAACCGCTTTGGTATCCCCGGAGAGCCTTAGTCTATAAGGTGTTGCTTCAACCACCCGAAGAGTCTTGTGTTTTTTTGAGATGCTGCTTTGGCATCATCAGAGTGCCTTAGTCTATAAGGTGCTGCTTCGACCACCCGAAGAATCCGTGTTTTGTTGAGATACTGCTTTGGTTTCCTCGAAGAACCTTAGTCTATAAGGTGCTACTTCGACCACCCGAAAAATCTCGTGTTTTTTTTTAGATACTGTTTTGGTATCCTTGGAGAACTTTAGTCTATAAGGTGCTGCTTCGATCACCCAAAGAATCCCATGGTTTGTTAAGATACTATTTTGGTATTCTCGGAGAACATTAGTCTATAAGGTGATGCTTCGATCATCCAAAGAATCTCTTATTTTGTTGAGAAACTGCTTTGGTATCATCGGAGAGACTTATTCTATAAGGTGCTGCTTTGACCACCCGAAGAATCTCGTGTTTTGTTGAGATACTGCTTTGGTATCCTCAGAGAACCTTAGTCTATAACGTGCTGCTTCGACCACCCGAAGAATCTCATGTTTTGTTGAGATACTGCTTTGGTATCCTCGGAGAGCCTTAGTCTATAAGGTGCTGGTTCAAGTACCCTAAGAATATCATGTTTTGTTGAGATACTATTTGGTATCCTCGAAGAACCTTTGTCTATAAGGTGCTGCTTCGACTACCCGAAGAATCTCGTGTTTTTTTGAGATACTTCTTTGGTATCATCAGAGTGCCTTAGTCTATAAGGTGGTGCTTCGACCACTCAAAGAATCTCGTGTTTTGTTGAGTACTATTTTGGTATCCTCGGAGAGCCTTTGTCTATAAGGTGCGACTTCGAGCACCCAAAGAATATCATGTTTTGTTGAGATACTGCTTTTGTATCCTCGAAGAACCTTAGTCTATAAGGTGCTGCTTCGATCACCCAAAGAATCTCATGTTTTGTTGAGATACTACTTTGGTATCCTCGGAGAACCATAGTCTATAAGGTGCTGCTTTGACCACCCAAAGAACCTTGTGTTTTGTTGAGATACTTCTTTGGTATCCTCGGAGAGCCTTAGTCAATAAGGTGCTGCCTCAACCACCCGAAGAATCTCGTGTTTTTTTGAGATACTTCTTTGGTATCATCGGAGTGCCTTAGTCTATAAGGTGCTACTTAGACCACTCGAAGAATCTCGTGTTTTATTGAGATACTGCTTTGGTATCCTCGGAGAGCCTTTGTCTATAAGGTGCGACTTCGAGCACCCAACGAATATCATGTTTTGTTGAGATACTGCTTTTGTATCCTCGAAGAACCTTAGTCAATAAGTTGCTGCTTCGATCGGCCAAAGAATCTCATGTTTTGTTGAGATACTACTTTGGTATCCTCGGAGAACCTTAGTCTATAAGGTGCTGCTTCGACCACCCAAAGAACCTTATGTTTTGTTGAGATACATTTTTGGTATCTTCGGAGAGCCTTAGTCTATAAGGTGCTGCTTCGACTACCCAAAGAATCTCGTGTTTTGCTGAGATACCGCTTTGGTATCCCCGGAGAGCCTTAGTCTATAAGGTGCTGCTTCAACCACCCGAAGAATCTTGTGTTTTTTTGAGATGCTGCTTTGGCATCATCAGAGTGCCTTAGTCTATAAGGTGCTGCTTCGACCACCCGAAGAATCCGTGTTTTGTTGAGATACTGCTTTGGTTTCCTCGAAGAACCTTAGTCTATAAGGTGCTACTTCGACCACCCGAAGAATCTCGTGTTTTTTTTTAGATACTGTTTTGGTATCCTTGGAGAACTTTAGTCTATAAGGTGCTGCTTCGATCACCCAAAGAATCCCATGGTTTGTTAAGATACTATTTTGGTATTCTCGGAGAACATTAGTCTATAAGGTGATGCTTCGATCATCCAAAGAATCTCTTATTTTGTTGAGAAACTGCTTTGGTATCATCGGAGAGACTTATTCTATAAGGTGCTGCTTTGACCACCCGAAGAATCTCGTGTTTTGTTGAGATACTGCTTTGGTATCCTCAGAGAACCTTAGTCTATAACGTGCTGCTTCGACCACCCGAAGAATCTCATGTTTTGTTGAGATACTGCTTTGGTATCCTCGGAGAGCCTTAGTCTATAAGGTGCTGGTTCAAGTACCCTAAGAATATCATGTTTTGTTGAGATACTATTTGGTATCCTCGAAGAACCTTTGTCTATAAGGTGCTGCTTCGACTACCCGAAGAATCTCGTGTTTTTTTGAGATACTTCTTTGGTATCATCAGAGTGCCTTAGTCTATAAGGCGGTGCTTCGACCACTCGAAGAATCTCGTGTTTTGTTGAGTACTATTTTGGTATCCTCGGAGAGCCTTTGTCTATAAGGTGCGACTTCGAGCACCCAAAGAATATCATGTTTTGTTGAGATACTGCTTTTGTATCCTCGAAGAACCTTAGTCTATAAGGTGCTGCTTCGATCACCCAAAGAATCTCATGTTTTGTTGAGATACTACTTTGGTATCCTCGGAGAACCATAGTCTATAAGGTGCTGCTTTGACCACCCAAAGAACCTTGTGTTTTGTTGAGATACTTCTTTGGTATCCTCGGAGAGACTTAGTCAATAAGGTGCTGCCTCAACCACCCGAAGAATCTCGTGTTTTTTTGAGATACTTCTTTGGTATCATCGGAGTGCCTTAGTCTATAAGGTGCTACTTAGACCACTCGAAGAATCTCGTGTTTTATTGAGATACTGCTTTGGTATCCTCGGAGAGCCTTTGTCTATAAGGTGCGACTTCGAGCACCCAACGAATATCATGTTTTGTTGAGATACTGCTTTTGTATCCTCGAAGAACCTTAGTCAATAAGTTGCTGCTTCGATCGGCCAAAGAATCTCATGTTTTGTTGAGATACTACTTTGGTATCCTCGGAGAACCTTAGTCTATAAGGTGCTGCTTCGACCACCCAAAGAACCTTATGTTTTGTTGAGATACATTTTTGGTATCTTCGGAGAGCCTTAGTCTATAAGGTGCTGCTTCGACTACCCAAAGAATCTCGTGTTTTGCTGAGATACCGCTTTGGTATCCCCGGAGAGCCTTAGTCTATAAGGTGCTGCTTCAACCACCCGAAGAATCTTGTGTTTTTTTGAGATGCTGCTTTGGCATCATCAGAGTGCCTTAGTCTATAAGGTGCTGCTTCGACCACCCGAAGAATCCGTGTTTTGTTGAGATACTGCTTTGGTTTCCTCGAAGAACCTTAGTCTATAAGGTGCTACTTCGACCACCCGAAGAATCTCGTGTTTTTTTTTAGATACTGTTTTGGTATCCTTGGAGAACTTTAGTCTATAAGGTGCTGCTTCGATCACCCAAAGAATCCCATGGTTTGTTAAGATACTATTTTGGTATTCTCGGAGAACATTAGTCTATAAGGTGATGCTTCGATCATCCAAAGAATCTCTTATTTTGTTGAGAAACTGCTTTGGTATCATCGGAGAGACTTATTCTATAAGGTGCTGCTTTGACCACCCGAAGAATCTCGTGTTTTGTTGAGATACTGCTTTGGTATCCTCAGAGAACCTTAGTCTATAACGTGCTGCTTCGACCACCCGAAGAATCTCATGTTTTGTTGAGATACTGCTTTGGTATCCTCGGAGAGCCTTAGTCTATAAGGTGCTGGTTCAAGTACCCTAAGAATATCATGTTTTGTTGAGATACTATTTGGTATCCTCGAAGAACCTTTGTCTATAAGGTGCTGCTTCGACTACCCGAAGAATCTCGTGTTTTTTTGAGATACTTCTTTGGTATCATCAGAGTGCCTTAGTCTATAAGGCGGTGCTTCGACCACTCGAAGAATCTCGTGTTTTGTTGAGTACTATTTTGGTATCCTCGGAGAGCCTTTGTCTATAAGGTGCGACTTCGAGCACCCAACGAATATCATGTTTTGTTGAGATACTGCTTTTGTATCCTCGAAGAACCTTAGTCAATAAGTTGCTGCTTCGATCGGCCAAAGAATCTCATGTTTTGTTGAGATACTACTTTGGTATCCTCGGAGAACCTTAGTCTATAAGGTGCTGCTTCGACCACCCAAAGAACCTTATGTTTTGTTGAGATACATTTTTGGTATCTTCGGAGAGCCTTAGTCTATAAGGTGCTGCTTCGACTACCCGAAGAATCTCGTGTTTTGCTGAGATACCGCTTTGGTATCCCCGGAGAGCCTTAGTCTATAAGGTGCTGCTTCAACCACCCGAAGAATCTTGTGTTTTTTTGAGATGCTGCTTTGGCATCATTAGAGTGCCTTAGTCTATAAGGTGCTGCTTCGACCACCCGAAGAATCCGTGTTTTGTTGAGATACTGCTTTGGTTTCCTCGAAGAGCCTTAGTCTATAATGTGCTGCTTCGACCACCCGAAGAATCTCGTGTTTTTTTTGAGATACTGTTTTGGTATCCTTGGAGAACTTTAGTCTATAAGGTGCTGCTTCGATCACCCAAAGAATCCCATGGTTTGTTGAGATACTATTTTGGTATCCTCGGAGAACCTTAGTCTATAAGGTGATGCTTCGATCATCCAAAGAATCTCTTGTTTTGTTGAGATACTGCTTTGGTATCCTCGAAGAACCCTAGTCTATAAGGTGCTGCTTCGATCACCCAAAGAATCTCATGTTTTGTTGAGATACTGCTTTGGTATCGTCGGAGAACCTTAGTCTATAAGGTGATGCTTCGATCATCCAAAGAATCTCCTGTTTTGTTGAGATACTGCTTTGGTATCATCAGAGAGACTTAGTCTATAAGGTTCTGCTTCGACCACCCGAAGAATCTCGTGTTTTGTTGAGATACTGCTTTGGAATCCTCGGAGAGCCTAAGTCTATATGGTGCTGCTTCGACCACCCGAAGAATCTCACATTTTGTTGAGAAACCGCTTTGGTATCCCCGGAGAGCCTTAGTCTATAAGGTGTTGCTTCAACCACCCGAAGAGTCTTGTGTTTTTTTGAGATGCTGCTTTGGCATCATCAGAGTGCCTTAGTCTATAAGGTGCTGCTTCGACCACCCGAAGAATCCGTGTTTTGTTGAGATACTGCTTTGGTTTCCTCGAAGAACCTTAGTCTATAAGGTGCTACTTCGACCACCCGAAGAATCTCGTGTTTTTTTTTAGATACTGTTTTGGTATCCTTGGAGAACTTTAGTCTATAAGGTGCTGCTTCGATCACCCAAAGAATCCCATGGTTTGTTAAGATACTATTTTGGTATTCTCGGAGAACATTAGTCTATAAGGTGATGCTTCGATCATCCAAAGAATCTCTTATTTTGTTGAGAAACTGCTTTGGTATCATCGGAGAGACTTATTCTATAAGGTGCTGCTTTGACCACCCGAAGAATCTCGTGTTTTGTTGAGATACTGCTTTGGTATCCTCAGAGAACCTTAGTCTATAACGTGCTGCTTCGACCACCCGAAGAATCTCATGTTTTGTTGAGATACTGCTTTGGTATCCTCGGAGAGCCTTAGTCTATAAGGTGCTGCTTTGACCACCCAAAGAACCTTGTGTTTTGTTGAGATACTTCTTTGGTATCCTCGGAGAGCCTTAGTCAATAAGGTGCTGCCTCAACCACCCGAAGAATCTCGTGTTTTTTTGAGATACTTCTTTGGTATCATCGGAGTGCCTTAGTCTATAAGGTGCTACTTAGACCACTCGAAGAATCTCGTGTTTTATTGAGATACTGCTTTGGTATCCTCGGAGAGCCTTTGTCTATAAGGTGCGACTTCGAGCACCCAACGAATATCATGTTTTGTTGAGATACTGCTTTTGTATCCTCGAAGAACCTTAGTCAATAAGTTGCTGCTTCGATCGGCCAAAGAATCTCATGTTTTGTTGAGATACTACTTTGGTATCCTCGGAGAACCTTAGTCTATAAGGTGCTGCTTCGACCACCCAAAGAACCTTATGTTTTGTTGAGATACATTTTTGGTATCTTCGGAGAGCCTTAGTCTATAAGGTGCTGCTTCGACTACCCGAAGAATCTCGTGTTTTGCTGAGATACCGCTTTGGTATCCCCGGAGAGCCTTAGTCTATAAGGTGCTGCTTCAACCACCCGAAGAATCTTGTGTTTTTTTGAGATGCTGCTTTGGCATCATTAGAGTGCCTTAGTCTATAAGGTGCTGCTTCGACCACCCGAAGAATCCGTGTTTTGTTGAGATACTGCTTTGGTTTCCTCGAAGAGCCTTAGTCTATAATGTGCTGCTTCGACCACCCGAAGAATCTCGTGTTTTTTTTGAGATACTGTTTTGGTATCCTTGGAGAACTTTAGTCTATAAGGTGCTGCTTCGATCACCCAAAGAATCCCATGGTTTGTTGAGATACTATTTTGGTATCCTCGGAGAACCTTAGTCTATAAGGTGATGCTTCGATCATCCAAAGAATCTCTTGTTTTGTTGAGATACTGCTTTGGTATCCTCGAAGAACCCTAGTCTATAAGGTGCTGCTTCGATCACCCAAAGAATCTCATGTTTTGTTGAGATACTGCTTTGGTATCGTCGGAGAACCTTAGTCTATAAGGTGATGCTTCGATCATCCAAAGAATCTCCTGTTTTGTTGAGATACTGCTTTGGTATCATCAGAGAGACTTAGTCTATAAGGTTCTGCTTCGACCACCCGAAGAATCTCGTGTTTTGTTGAGATACTGCTTTGGAATCCTCGGAGAGCCTAAGTCTATATGGTGCTGCTTCGACCACCCGAAGAATCTCACATTTTGTTGAGAAACCGCTTTGGTATCCCCGGAGAGCCTTAGTCTATAAGGTGTTGCTTCAACCACCCGAAGAGTCTTGTGTTTTTTTGAGATGCTGCTTTGGCATCATCAGAGTGCCTTAGTCTATAAGGTGCTGCTTCGACCACCCGAAGAATCCGTGTTTTGTTGAGATACTGCTTTGGTTTCCTCGAAGAACCTTAGTCTATAAGGTGCTACTTCGACCACCCGAAGAATCTCGTGTTTTTTTTTAGATACTGTTTTGGTATCCTTGGAGAACTTTAGTCTATAAGGTGCTGCTTCGATCACCCAAAGAATCCCATGGTTTGTTAAGATACTATTTTGGTATTCTCGGAGAACATTAGTCTATAAGGTGATGCTTCGATCATCCAAAGAATCTCTTATTTTGTTGAGAAACTGCTTTGGTATCATCGGAGAGACTTATTCTATAAGGTGCTGCTTTGACCACCCGAAGAATCTCGTGTTTTGTTGAGATACTGCTTTGGTATCCTCAGAGAACCTTAGTCTATAACGTGCTGCTTCGACCACCCGAAGAATCTCATGTTTTGTTGAGATACTGCTTTGGTATCCTCGGAGAGCCTTAGTCTATAAGGTGCTGCTTTGACCACCCAAAGAACCTTGTGTTTTGTTGAGATACTTCTTTGGTATCCTCGGAGAGCCTTAGTCAATAAGGTGCTGCCTCAACCACCCGAAGAATCTCGTGTTTTTTTGAGATACTTCTTTGGTATCATCGGAGTGCCTTAGTCTATAAGGTGCTACTTAGACCACTCGAAGAATCTCGTGTTTTATTGAGATACTGCTTTGGTATCCTCGGAGAGCCTTTGTCTATAAGGTGCGACTTCGAGCACCCAACGAATATCATGTTTTGTTGAGATACTGCTTTTGTATCCTCGAAGAACCTTAGTCAATAAGTTGCTGCTTCGATCGGCCAAAGAATCTCATGTTTTGTTGAGATACTACTTTGGTATCCTCGGAGAACCTTAGTCTATAAGGTGCTGCTTCGACCACCCAAAGAACCTTATGTTTTGTTGAGATACATTTTTGGTATCTTCGGAGAGCCTTAGTCTATAAGGTGCTGCTTCGACTACCCGAAGAATCTCGTGTTTTGCTGAGATACCGCTTTGGTATCCCCGGAGAGCCTTAGTCTATAAGGTGCTGCTTCAACCACCCGAAGAATCTTGTGTTTTTTTGAGATGCTGCTTTGGCATCATTAGAGTGCCTTAGTCTATAAGGTGCTGCTTCGACCACCCGAAGAATCCGTGTTTTGTTGAGATACTGCTTTGGTTTCCTCGAAGAGCCTTAGTCTATAATGTGCTGCTTCGACCACCCGAAGAATCTCGTGTTTTTTTTGAGATACTGTTTTGGTATCCTTGGAGAACTTTAGTCTATAAGGTGCTGCTTCGATCACCCAAAGAATCCCATGGTTTGTTGAGATACTATTTTGGTATCCTCGGAGAACCTTAGTCTATAAGGTGATGCTTCGATCATCCAAAGAATCTCTTGTTTTGTTGAGATACTGCTTTGGTATCCTCGAAGAACCCTAGTCTATAAGGTGCTGCTTCGATCACCCAAAGAATCTCATGTTTTGTTGAGATACTGCTTTGGTATCGTCGGAGAACCTTAGTCTATAAGGTGATGCTTCGATCATCCAAAGAATCTCCTGTTTTGTTGAGATACTGCTTTGGTATCATCAGAGAGACTTAGTCTATAAGGTTCTGCTTCGACCACCCGAAGAATCTCGTGTTTTGTTGAGATACTGCTTTGGAATCCTCGGAGAGCCTAAGTCTATATGGTGCTGCTTCGACCACCCGAAGAATCTCACATTTTGTTGAGAAACCGCTTTGGTATCCCCGGAGAGCCTTAGTCTATAAGGTGTTGCTTCAACCACCCGAAGAGTCTTGTGTTTTTTTGAGATGCTGCTTTGGCATCATCAGAGTGCCTTAGTCTATAAGGTGCTGCTTCGACCACCCGAAGAATCCGTGTTTTGTTGAGATACTGCTTTGGTTTCCTCGAAGAACCTTAGTCTATAAGGTGCTACTTCGACCACCCGAAGAATCTCGTGTTTTTTTTTAGATACTGTTTTGGTATCCTTGGAGAACTTTAGTCTATAAGGTGCTGCTTCGATCACCCAAAGAATCCCATGGTTTGTTAAGATACTATTTTGGTATTCTCGGAGAACATTAGTCTATAAGGTGATGCTTCGATCATCCAAAGAATCTCTTATTTTGTTGAGAAACTGCTTTGGTATCATCGGAGAGACTTATTCTATAAGGTGCTGCTTTGACCACCCGAAGAATCTCGTGTTTTGTTGAGATACTGCTTTGGTATCCTCAGAGAACCTTAGTCTATAACGTGCTGCTTCGACCACCCGAAGAATCTCATGTTTTGTTGAGATACTGCTTTGGTATCCTCGGAGAGCCTTAGTCTATAAGGTGCTGGTTCAAGTACCCTAAGAATATCATGTTTTGTTGAGATACTATTTGGTATCCTCGAAGAACCTTTGTCTATAAGGTGCTGCTTCGACTACCCGAAGAATCTCGTGTTTTTTTGAGATACTTCTTTGGTATCATCAGAGTGCCTTAGTCTATAAGGCGGTGCTTCGACCACTCAAAGAATCTCGTGTTTTGTTGAGTACTATTTTGGTATCCTCGGAGAGCCTTTGTCTATAAGGTGCGACTTCGAGCACCCAAAGAATATCATGTTTTGTTGAGATACTGCTTTTGTATCCTCGAAGAACCTTAGTCTATAAGGTGCTGCTTCGATCACCCAAAGAATCTCATGTTTTGTTGAGATACTACTTTGGTATCCTCGGAGAACCATAGTCTATAAGGTGCTGCTTTGACCACCCAAAGAACCTTGTGTTTTGTTGAGATACTTCTTTGGTATCCTCGGAGAGCCTTAGTCAATAAGGTGCTGCCTCAACCACCCGAAGAATCTCGTGTTTTTTTGAGATACTTCTTTGGTATCATCGGAGTGCCTTAGTCTATAAGGTGCTACTTAGACCACTCGAAGAATCTCGTGTTTTATTGAGATACTGCTTTGGTATCCTCGGAGAGCCTTTGTCTATAAGGTGCGACTTCGAGCACCCAACGAATATCATGTTTTGTTGAGATACTGCTTTTGTATCCTCGAAGAACCTTAGTCAATAAGTTGCTGCTTCGATCGGCCAAAGAATCTCATGTTTTGTTGAGATACTACTTTGGTATCCTCGGAGAACCTTAGTCTATAAGGTGCTGCTTCGACCACCCAAAGAACCTTATGTTTTGTTGAGATACATTTTTGGTATCTTCGGAGAGCCTTAGTCTATAAGGTGCTGCTTCGACTACCCGAAGAATCTCGTGTTTTGCTGAGATACCGCTTTGGTATCCCCGGAGAGCCTTAGTCTATAAGGTGCTGCTTCAACCACCCGAAGAATCTTGTGTTTTTTTGAGATGCTGCTTTGGCATCATCAGAGTGCCTTAGTCTATAAGGTGCTGCTTCGACCACCCGAAGAATCCGTGTTTTGTTGAGATACTGCTTTGGTTTCCTCGAAGAACCTTAGTCTATAAGGTGCTACTTCGACCACCCGAAGAATCTCGTGTTTTTTTTTAGATACTGTTTTGGTATCCTTGGAGAACTTTAGTCTATAAGGTGCTGCTTCGATCACCCAAAGAATCCCATGGTTTGTTAAGATACTATTTTAGTATTCTCGGAGAACATTAGTCTATAAGGTGATGCTTCGATCATCCAAAGAATCTCTTATTTTGTTGAGAAACTGCTTTGGTATCATCGGAGAGACTTATTCTATAAGGTGCTGCTTTGACCACCCGAAGAATCTCGTGTTTTGTTGAGATACTGCTTTGGTATCCTCAGAGAACCTTAGTCTATAACGTGCTGCTTCGACCACCCGAAGAATCTCATGTTTTGTTGAGATACTGCTTTGGTATCCTCGGAGAGCCTTAGTCTATAAGGTGCTGGTTCAAGTACCCTAAGAATATCATGTTTTGTTGAGATACTATTTGGTATCCTCGAAGAACCTTTGTCTATAAGGTGCTGCTTCGACTACCCGAAGAATCTCGTGTTTTTTTGAGATACTTCTTTGGTATCATCAGAGTGCCTTAGTCTATAAGGCGGTGCTTCGACCACTCGAAGAATCTCGTGTTTTGTTGAGTACTATTTTGGTATCCTCGGAGAGCCTTTGTCTATAAGGTGCGACTTCGAGCACCCAAAGAATATCATGTTTTGTTGAGATACTGCTTTTGTATCCTCGAAGAACCTTAGTCTATAAGGTGCTGCTTCGATCACCCAAAGAATCTCATGTTTTGTTGAGATACTACTTTGGTATCCTCGGAGAACCATAGTCTATAAGGTGCTGCTTTGACCACCCAAAGAACCTTGTGTTTTGTTGAGATACTTCTTTGGTATCCTCGGAGAGCCTTAGTCAATAAGGTGCTGCCTCAACCACCCGAAGAATCTCGTGTTTTTTTGAGATACTTCTTTGGTATCATCGGAGTGCCTTAGTCTATAAGGTGCTACTTAGACCACTCGAAGAATCTCGTGTTTTATTGAGATACTGCTTTGGTATCCTCGGAGAGCCTTTGTCTATAAGGTGCGACTTCGAGCACCCAACGAATATCATGTTTTGTTGAGATACTGCTTTGGTATCCTCGAAGAACCCTAGTCTATAAGGTGCTGCTTCGATCACCCAAAGAATCTCATGTTTTGTTGAGATACTGCTTTGGTATCGTCGGAGAACCTTAGTCTATAAGGTGATGCTTCGATCATCCAAAGAATCTCCTGTTTTGTTGAGATACTGCTTTGGTATCATCAGAGAGACTTAGTCTATAAGGTTCTGCTTCGACCACCCGAAGAATCTCGTGTTTTGTTGAGATACTGCTTTGGAATCCTCGGAGAGCCTAAGTCTATATGGTGCTGCTTCGACCACCCGAAGAATCTCACATTTTGTTGAGAAACCGCTTTGGTATCCCCGGAGAGCCTTAGTCTATAAGGTGTTGCTTCAACCACCCGAAGAGTCTTGTGTTTTTTTGAGATGCTGCTTTGGCATCATCAGAGTGCCTTAGTCTATAAGGTGCTGCTTCGACCACCCGAAGAATCCGTGTTTTGTTGAGATACTGCTTTGGTTTCCTCGAAGAACCTTAGTCTATAAGGTGCTACTTCGACCACCCGAAGAATCTCGTGTTTTTTTTTAGATACTGTTTTGGTATCCTTGGAGAACTTTAGTCTATAAGGTGCTGCTTCGATCACCCAAAGAATCCCATGGTTTGTTAAGATACTATTTTGGTATTCTCGGAGAACATTAGTCTATAAGGTGATGCTTCGATCATCCAAAGAATCTCTTATTTTGTTGAGAAACTGCTTTGGTATCATCGGAGAGACTTATTCTATAAGGTGCTGCTTTGACCACCCGAAGAATCTCGTGTTTTGTTGAGATACTGCTTTGGTATCCTCAGAGAACCTTAGTCTATAACGTGCTGCTTCGACCACCCGAAGAATCTCATGTTTTGTTGAGATACTGCTTTGGTAACCTCGGAGAGCCTTAGTCTATAAGGTGCTGGTTCAAGTACCCTAAGAATATCATGTTTTGTTGAGATACTATTTGGTATCCTCGAAGAACCTTTGTCTATAAGGTGCTGCTTCGACTACCCGAAGAATCTCGTGTTTTTTTGAGATACTTCTTTGGTATCATCAGAGTGCCTTAGTCTATAAGGCGGTGCTTCGACCACTCAAAGAATCTCGTGTTTTGTTGAGTACTATTTTGGTATCCTCGGAGAGCCTTTGTCTATAAGGTGCGACTTCGAGCACCCAAAGAATATCATGTTTTGTTGAGATACTGCTTTTGTATCCTCGAAGAACCTTAGTCTATAAGGTGCTGCTTCGATCACCCAAAGAATCTCATGTTTTGTTGAGATACTACTTTGGTATCCTCGGAGAACCATAGTCTATAAGGTGCTGCTTTGACCACCCAAAGAACCTTGTGTTTTGTTGAGATACTTCTTTGGTATCCTCGGAGAGCCTTAGTCAATAAGGTGCTGCCTCAACCACCCGAAGAATCTCGTGTTTTTTTGAGATACTTCTTTGGTATCATCGGAGTGCCTTAGTCTATAAGGTGCTACTTAGACCACTCGAAGAATCTCGTGTTTTATTGAGATACTGCTTTGGTATCCTCGGAGAGCCTTTGTCTATAAGGTGCGACTTCGAGCACCCAACGAATATCATGTTTTGTTGAGATACTGCTTTTGTATCCTCGAAGAACCTTAGTCAATAAGTTGCTGCTTCGATCGGCCAAAGAATCTCATGTTTTGTTGAGATACTACTTTGGTATCCTCGGAGAACCTTAGTCTATAAGGTGCTGCTTCGACCACCCAAAGAACCTTATGTTTTGTTGAGATACATTTTTGGTATCTTCGGAGAGCCTTAGTCTATAAGGTGCTGCTTCGACTACCCGAAGAATCTCGTGTTTTGCTGAGATACCGCTTTGGTATCCCCGGAGAGCCTTAGTCTATAAGGTGCTGCTTCAACCACCCGAAGAATCTTGTGTTTTTTTGAGATGCTGCTTTGGCATCATCAGAGTGCCTTAGTCTATAAGGTGCTGCTTCGACCACCCGAAGAATCCGTGTTTTGTTGAGATACTGCTTTGGTTTCCTCGAAGAACCTTAGTCTATAAGGTGCTACTTCGACCACCCGAAGAATCTCGTGTTTTTTTTTAGATACTGTTTTGGTATCCTTGGAGAACTTTAGTCTATAAGGTGCTGCTTCGATCACCCAAAGAATCCCATGGTTTGTTAAGATACTATTTTAGTATTCTCGGAGAACATTAGTCTATAAGGTGATGCTTCGATCATCCAAAGAATCTCTTATTTTGTTGAGAAACTGCTTTGGTATCATCGGAGAGACTTATTCTATAAGGTGCTGCTTTGACCACCCGAAGAATCTCGTGTTTTGTTGAGATACTGCTTTGGTATCCTCAGAGAACCTTAGTCTATAACGTGCTGCTTCGACCACCCGAAGAATCTCATGTTTTGTTGAGATACTGCTTTGGTATCCTCGGAGAGCCTTAGTCTATAAGGTGCTGGTTCAAGTACCCTAAGAATATCATGTTTTGTTGAGATACTATTTGGTATCCTCGAAGAACCTTTGTCTATAAGGTGCTGCTTCGACTACCCGAAGAATCTCGTGTTTTTTTGAGATACTTCTTTGGTATCATCAGAGTGCCTTAGTCTATAAGGCGGTGCTTCGACCACTCGAAGAATCTCGTGTTTTGTTGAGTACTATTTTGGTATCCTCGGAGAGCCTTTGTCTATAAGGTGCGACTTCGAGCACCCAAAGAATATCATGTTTTGTTGAGATACTGCTTTTGTATCCTCGAAGAACCTTAGTCTATAAGGTGCTGCTTCGATCACCCAAAGAATCTCATGTTTTGTTGAGATACTACTTTGGTATCCTCGGAGAACCATAGTCTATAAGGTGCTGCTTTGACCACCCAAAGAACCTTGTGTTTTGTTGAGATACTTCTTTGGTATCCTCGGAGAGCCTTAGTCAATAAGGTGCTGCCTCAACCACCCGAAGAATCTCGTGTTTTTTTGAGATACTTCTTTGGTATCATCGGAGTGCCTTAGTCTATAAGGTGCTACTTAGACCACTCGAAGAATCTCGTGTTTTATTGAGATACTGCTTTGGTATCCTCGGAGAGCCTTTGTCTATAAGGTGCGACTTCGAGCACCCAACGAATATCATGTTTTGTTGAGATACTGCTTTTGTATCCTCGAAGAACCTTAGTCAATAAGTTGCTGCTTCGATCGGCCAAAGAATCTCATGTTTTGTTGAGATACTACTTTGGTATCCTCGGAGAACCTTAGTCTATAAGGTGCTGCTTTGACCACCCAAAGAACCTTGTGTTTTGTTGAGATACTTCTTTGGTATCTTTGGAAAGCCTTAGTCTATAAGGTGCTGCTTCGACTACCCGAAGAATCTCGTGTTTTGCTGAGATACCGCTTTGGTATCCCCGGAGAGCCTTAGTCTATAAGGTGCTGCTTCAACCACCCGAAGAATCTTGTGTTTTTTTGAGATGCTGCTTTGGCATCATTAGAGTGCCTTAGTCTATAAGGTGCTGCTTCGACCACCCGAAGAATCCGTGTTTTGTTGAGATACTGCTTTGGTTTCCTCGAAGAGCCTTAGTCTATAATGTGCTGCTTCGACCACCCGAAGAATCTCGTGTTTTTTTTGAGATACTGTTTTGGTATCCTTGGAGAACTTTAGTCTATAAGGTGCTGCTTCGATCACCCAAAGAATCCCATGGTTTGTTGAGATACTATTTTGGTATCCTCGGAGAACCTTAGTCTATAAGGTGATGCTTTGATCATCCAAAGAATCTCTTGTTTTGTTGAGATACTGCTTTGGTATCATCGGAGAGACTTAGTCTATAAGGTGCTGCTTTGACCACCCGAAGAATCTCGTGTTTTGTTGAGATACTGCTTTGGTATCCTCGGAGAACCTTAGTCTATAACGTGCTGCTTCGACCACCCGAAGAATCTCATGTTTTGTTGAGATACTGCTTTGGTATCCTCGGAGAGCCTTAGTCTATAAGGTGCTGCTTCAACCACCCTAAGAATATCATGTTTTGTTGAGATACATTTTTGGTATCTTCGGAGAGCCTTAGTCTATAAGGTGCTGCTTCGACTACCCGAAGAATCTCGTGTTTTGCTGAGATACCGCTTTGGTATCCCCGGAGAGCCTTAGTCTATAAGGTGCTGCTTCAACCACCCGAAGAATCTTGTGTTTTTTTGAGATGCTGCTTTGGCATCATTAGAGTGCCTTAGTCTATAAGGTGCTGCTTCGACCACCCGAAGAATTCGTGTTTTGTTGAGATACTGCTTTGGTTTCCTCGAAGAGCCTTAGTCTATAATGTGCTGCTTCGACCACCCGAAGAATCTCGTGTTTTTTTTGAGATACTGTTTTGGTATCCTTGGAGAACTTTAGTCTATAAGGTGCTGCTTCGATCACCCAAAGAATCCCATGGTTTGTTGAGATACTATTTTGGTATCCTCGGAGAACCTTAGTCTATAAGGTGATGCTTCGATCATCCAAAGAATCTCTTGTTTTGTTGAGATACTGCTTTGGTATCATCGGAGAGACTTAGTCTATAAGGTGCTGCTTTGACCACCCGAAGAATCTCGTGTTTTGTTGAGATACTGCTTTGGTATCCTCGGAGAACCTTAGTCTATAACGTGCTGCTTCGACCACCCGAAGAATCTCATGTTTTGTTGAGATACTGCTTTGGTATCCTCGGAGAGCCTTAGTCTATAAGGTGCTGCTTCAAGCACCCTAAGAATATCATGTTTTGTTGAGATACTATTTGGTATCCTCGAAGAACCTTTGTCTATAAGGTGCTGCTTCGACTACCCGAAGAATCTCGTGTTTTTTTGAGATACCACTTTGGTATCCTCGGAGAACCTTAGTCTCTAAGGTGCTGCTTTGACCACCCAAAGAACCTTGTGTTTTGTTGAGATACTTCTTTGGTATCTTTGGAAAGCCTTAGTCTATAAGGTGCTGCTTCGACTACCCGAAGAATCTCGTGTTTTGCTGAGATACCGCTTTGGTATCCCCGGAGAGCCTTAGTCTATAAGGTGCTGCTTCAACCACCAGAAGAATCTTGTGTTTTTTTGAGGTGCTGCTTTGGCATCATTAGAGTGCCTTAGTCTATAAGGTGCTGCTTCGACCACCCGAAGAATCCGTGTTTTGTTGAGATACTGCTTTGGTTTCCTCGACGAGCCTTAGTCTATAATGTGCTGCTTCGACCACCCGAAGAATCTCGTGTTTTTTTTGAGATACTGTTTTGGTATCCTTGGAGAACTTTAGTCTATAAGGTGCTGCTTCGATCACCCAAAGAATCCCATGGTTTGTTGAGATACTATTTTGGTATCCTCGGAGAACCTTAGTCTATAAGGTGATGCTTTGATCATCCAAAGAATCTCTTGTTTTGTTGAGATACTGCTTTGGTATCATCGGAGAGACTTAGTCTATAAGGTGCTGCTTTGACCACCCGAAGAATCTCGTGTTTTGTTGAGATACTGCTTTGGTATCCTCGGAGAACCTTAGTCTATAACGTGCTGCTTCGACCACCCGAAGAATCTCATGTTTTGTTGAGATACTGCTTTGGTATCCTCGGAGAGCCTTAGTCTATAAGGTGCTGCTTCAAGCACCCTAAGAATATCATGTTTTGTTGAGATACATTTTTGGTATCTTCGGAGAGCCTTAGTCTATAAGGTGCTGCTTCGACTACCCGAAGAATCTCGTGTTTTGCTGAGATACCGCTTTGGTATCCCCGGAGAGCCTTAGTCTATAAGGTGCTGCTTCAACCACCCGAAGAATCTTGTGTTTTTTTGAGATGCTGCTTTGGCATCATTAGAGTGCCTTAGTCGGTGCTGCTTCGACCACCCGAAGAATCCGTGTTTTGTTGAGATACTGCTTTGGTTTCCTCGAAGAGCCTTAGTCTATAATGTGCTGCTTCGACCACCCGAAGAATCTCGTGTTTTTTTTGAGATACTGTTTTGGTATCCTTGGAGAACTTTAGTCTATAAGGTGCTGCTTCGATCACCCAAAGAATCCCATGGTTTGTTGAGATACTATTTTGGTATCCTCGGAGAACCTTAGTCTATAAGGTGATGCTTCGATCATCCAAAGAATCTCTTGTTTTGTTGAGATACTGCTTTGGTATCATCGGAGAGACTTAGTCTATAAGGTGCTGCTTTGACCACCCGAAGAATCTCGTGTTTTGTTGAGATACTGCTTTGGTATCCTCGGAGAACCTTAGTCTATAACGTGCTGCTTCGACCACCCGAAGAATCTCATGTTTTGTTGAGATACTGCTTTGGTATCCTCGGAGAGCCTTAGTCTATAAGGTGCTGCTTCAAGCACCCTAAGAATATCATGTTTTGTTGAGATACTATTTGGTATCCTCGAAGAACCGTTGTCTATAAGGTGCTGCTTCGACTACCCGAAGAATCTCGTGTTTTTTTGAGATACCACTTTGGTATCCTCGGAGAACCTTAGTCTCTAAGGTGCTGCTTTGACCACCCAAAGAACCTTGTGTTTTGTTGAGATACTTCTTTGGTATCTTTGGAAAGCCTTAGTCTATAAGGTGCTGCTTCGACTACCCGAAGAATCTCGTGTTTTGCTGAGATACCGCTTTGGTATCCCCGGAGAGCCTTAGTCTATAAGGTGCTGCTTCAACTACCAGAAGAATCTTGTGTTTTTTTGAGGTGCTGCTTTGGCATCATCAGAGTGCCTTAGTCTATAAGGTGCTGCTTCGACCACTCGAAGAATCCGTGTTTTGTTGAGATACTGCTTTGGTTTCCTCGAAGAGCCTTAATGAATAAGGTGCTACTTCGACCACTCGAAGAATCTTGTGTTTTTTTGAGATAATGCTTTGGTATCCTCAGACAACCTTTTTCTATAAGGTGCGGCTTCGACCACTCGAAGAATCCCGTGTTTTGTTGAGATACTGCTTTGGTATCCTCGAAGAACCTTAGTCTATAAGGTGCTGCTTCGATCACCCAAAGAATCTCATGTTTTGTTGAGATACTGCTTTGGTATCGTCGGAGAACCTTAGTCTATAAGGTGATGCTTCGATCATCCAAAGAATCTCCTGTTTTGTTGAGATACTGCTTTGGTATCATCAGAGAGACTTAGTCTATAAGGTGCTGCTTCGACCACCCGAAGAATCTCGTGTTTTGTTGAGATACTGCTTTGGAATCCTCGGAGAGCCTAAGTCTATATGGTGCTGCTTCGACCACCCGAAGAATCTCACATTTTGTTGAGAAACCGCTTTGGTATCCTCAAAGAACCTTAGTCTATAAGGTGTTGCTTCAACCACCAGAAGAATCTCAGGTTTTGTTGAGATACTGCTTTGGTATCATCGGAGAGCCTTAGTCTATAAGGTGCTGCTTCGACCACCCGAAGAATCCGTGATTTGTTGCGATACTGCTTTGGTTTCCTCGAAGAGCCTTAGTCTATAAGGTGCTGCTTCGACCACCCGAAGAATCTCGTGTTTTTTTTAGATACTGTTTTGGTATCCTTGGAGAACTTTAGTCTATAAGGTGCTGCTTCGGTCACCCAAAGAATCCCATGGTTTGTTAAGATACTATTTTGGTATCCTCGGAGAACCTTAGTCTATAAGGTGATGCTTTGATCATCCAAAGAATCTCTTATTTTGTTGAGAAACTGCTTTGGTATCATCGGAGAGACTTATTCTATAAGGTGCTGCTTTGACCACCCGAAGAATCTCGTGTTTTGTTGAGATACTGCTTTGGTATCCTCGGAGAACCTTAGTCTATAACGTGCTGCTTCGACCACCCGAAGAATCTCATGTTTTGTTGAGATACTACTTTGGTATCCTCGGAGAGCCTTAGTCTATAAGGTGCTGCTTCAAGCACCCTAAGAATATCATGTTTTGTTGAGATACTATTTGGTATCCTCGAAGAACCTTTGTCTATAAGGTGCTGCTTCGACTACCCGAAGAATCTCGTGTTTTTTTGAGATACTTCTTTGGTATCATCAGAGTGCCTTAGTCTATAAGGTGGTGCTTCGACCACTCGAAGAATCTCGTGTTTTGTTGAGTACTATTTTGGTATCCTCGGAGAGCCTTTGTCTATAAGGTGCGACTTCGAGCACCCAAAGAATATCATGTTTTGTTGAGATACTGCTTTTGTATCCTCGAAGAACCTTAGTCTATAAGGTGCTGCTTCGATCACCCAAAGAATCTCATGTTTTGTTGAGATACTACTTTGGTATCCTCGGAGAACCTTAGTCTATAAGGTGCTGCTTTGACCACCCAAAGAACCTTGTGTTTTGTTGAGATACTTCTTTGGTATCGTCGGAGAGCCTTAGTCTATAAGGTGTTGCTTCAACCACCCGAAGAATCTCGTGTTTTTTTGAGACACTTCTTTGGTATCATCGGAGTGCCTTAGTCTATAAGGTGCTGCTTAGACCACTCGAAGAATCTCGTGTTTTATTGAGATACTGCTTTGGTATCCTCGGAGAGCCTTTGTCTATAAGGTGCGACTTCGAGCACCCAAAGAATATCATGTTTTGTTGAGATACTGCTTTTGTATCCTCGAAGAACCTTAGTCTATAAGGTGCTGCTTCGATCAGCCAAAGAATCTCATGTTTTGTTGAGATACTACTTTGGTATCCTCAGAGAACCTTAGTCTATAAGGTGCTGCTTCGACCACCCAAAGAACCTTGTGTTTTGTTGAGATACCTGTTTGGTATCTTCGGAGAGCCTTAGTCTATAAGGTGCTGCTTCGACTACCCGAAGAATCTCGTGTTTTGCTGAGATACCGCTTTGGTATCCCCGGAGAGCCTTAGTCTATAAGGTGCTGCTTCAACCACCCGAAGAATCTTGTGTTTTTTTGAGATGCTGCTTTGGCATCATCAGAGTGCCTTAGTCTATAAGGTGCTGCTTCGACCACCCGAAGAATCCGTGTTTTGTTGAGATACTGCTTTGGTTTCCTCGAAGAGCCTTAGTCTATAATGTGCTGCTTCGACCACCTGAAGAATCTCGTGTTTTTTTTGAGATACTGTTTTGGTATACTTGGAGAACTTTAGTCTATAAGGTGCTGCTTCGATCACCCAAAGAATCCCATGGTTTGTGGAGATACTATTTTGGTATCCTCGGAGAACCTTAGTCTATAAGGTGATTCTTCGATCATCCAAAGAATCTCTTGTTTTGTTGAGATACTGCTTTGGTATCCTCGAAGAACCTTAGTCTATAAGGTGCTGCTTCGATCACCCAAAGAATCTCATGTTTTGTTGAGATACTGCTTTGGTATCGTCGGAGAACCTTAGTCTCTAAGGTGATGCTTCGATCATCCAAAGAATCTCCTGTTTTGTTGAGATACTGCTTTGGTATCATCAGAGAGACTTAGTCTATAAGGTGCTGCTTCGACCACCCGAAGAATCTCGTGTTTTGTTGAGATACTGCTTTGGAATCCTCGGAGAGCCTAAGTCTATATGGTGCTGCTTCGACCACCCGAAGAATCTCACATTTTGTTGAGAAACCGCTTTGGTATCCTCAAAGAACCTTAGTCTATAAGGTGTTGCTTCAACCACCAGAAGAATCTCAGGTTTTGTTGAGATACTGCTTTGGTATCATCGGAGAGCCTTAGTCTATAAGGTGCTGCTTCGACCACCCGAAGAATCCGTGATTTGTTGCGATACTGCTTTGGTTTCCTCGAAGAGCCTTAGTCTATAAGGCGCTGCTTCGACCACCCGAAGAATCTCGTGTTTTTTTTAGATACTGTTTTGGTATCCTTGGAGAACTTTAGTCTATAAGGTGCTGCTTCGGTCACCCAAAGAATCCCATGGTTTGTTAAGATACTATTTTGGTATCCTCGGAGAACCTTAGTCTATAAGGTGATGCTTTGATCATCCAAAGAATCTCTTATTTTGTTGAGAAACTGCTTTGGTATCATCGGAGAGACTTATTCTATAAGGTGCTGCTTTGACCACCCGAAGAATCTCGTGTTTTGTTGAGATACTGCTTTGGTATCCTCGGAGAACCTTAGTCTATAACGTGCTGCTTCGACCACCCGAAGAATCTCATGTTTTGTTGAGATACTACTTTGGTATCCTCGGAGAGCCTTAGTCTATAAGGTGCTGCTTCAAGCACCCTAAGAATATCATGTTTTGTTGAGATACTATTTGGTATCCTCGAAGAACCTTTGTCTATAAGGTGCTGCTTCGACTACCCGAAGAATCTCGTGTTTTTTTGAGATACTTCTTTGGTATCATCAGAGTGCCTTAGTCTATAAGGTGGTGCTTCGACCACTCGAAGAATCTCGTGTTTTGTTGAGTACTATTTTGGTATCCTCGGAGAGCCTTTGTCTATAAGGTGCGACTTCGAGCACCCAAAGAATATCATGTTTTGTTGAGATACTGCTTTTGTATCCTCGAAGAACCTTAGTCTATAAGGTGCTGCTTCGATCACCCAAAGAATCTCATGTTTTGTTGAGATACTACTTTGGTATCCTCGGAGAACCTTAGTCTATAAGGTGCTGCTTTGACCACCCAAAGAACCTTGTGTTTTGTTGAGATACTTCTTTGGTATCGTCGGAGAGCCTTAGTCTATAAGGTGTTGCTTCAACCACCCGAAGAATCTCGTGTTTTTTTGAGATACTTCTTTGGTATCATCGGAGTGCCTTAGTCTATAAGGTGCTGCTTAGACCACTCGAAGAATCTCGTGTTTTATTGAGATACTGCTTTGGTATCCTCGGAGAGCCTTTGTCTATAAGGTGCGACTTCGAGCACCCAAAGAATATCATGTTTTGTTGAGATACTGCTTTTGTATCCTCGAAGAACCTTAGTCTATAAGGTGCTGCTTCGATCAGCCAAAGAATCTCATGTTTTGTTGAGATACTACTTTGGTATCCTCAGAGAACCTTAGTCTATAAGGTGCTGCTTCGACCACCCAAAGAACCTTGTGTTTTGTTGAGATACCTGTTTGGTATCTTCGGAGAGCCTTAGTCTATAAGGTGCTGCTTCGACTACCCGAAGAATCTCGTGTTTTGCTGAGATACCGCTTTGGTATCCCCGGAGAGCCTTAGTCTATAAGGTGCTGCTTCAACCACCCGAAGAATCTTGTGTTTTTTTGAGATGCTGCTTTGGCATCATCAGAGTGCCTTAGTCTATAAGGTGCTGCTTCGACCACCCGAAGAATCCGTGTTTTGTTGAGATACTGCTTTGGTTTCCTCGAAGAGCCTTAGTCTATAATGTGCTGCTTCGACCACCTGAAGAATCTCGTGTTTTTTTTTAGATACTGTTTTGGTATACTTGGAGAACTTTAGTCTATAAGGTGCTGCTTCGATCACCCAAAGAATCCCATGGTTTGTGGAGATACTATTTTGGTATCCTCGGAGAACCTTAGTCTATAAGGTGATTCTTCGATCATCCAAAGAATCTCTTGTTTTGTTGAGATACTGCTTTGGTATCCTCGAAGAACCTTAGTCTATAAGGTGCTGCTTCGATCACCCAAAGAATCTCATGTTTTGTTGAGATACTGCTTTGGTATCGTCGGAGAACCTTAGTCTATAAGGTGATGCTTCGATCATCCAAAGAATCTCCTGTTTTGTTGAGATACTGCTTTGGTATCATCAGAGAGACTTAGTCTATAAGGTGCTGCTTCGACCACCCGAAGAATCTCGTGTTTTGTTGAGATACTGCTTTGGAATCCTCGGAGAGCCTAAGTCTATATGGTGCTGCTTCGACCACCCGAAGAATCTCACATTTTGTTGAGAAACCGCTTTGGTATCCTCAAAGAACCTTTGTCTATAAGGTGTTGCTTCAACCACCAGAAGAATCTCAGGTTTTGTTGAGATACTGCTTTGGTATCATCGGAGAGCCTTAGTCTATAAGGTGCTGCTTCGACCACCCGAAGAATCCGTGATTTGTTGCGATACTGCTTTGGTTTCCTCGAAGAGCCTTAGTCTATAAGGTGCTGCTTCGACCACCCGAAGAATCTCGTGTTTTTTTTAGATACTGTTTTGGTATCCTTGGAGAACTTTAGTCTATAAGGTGCTGCTTCGGTCACCCAAAGAATCCCATGGTTTGTTAAGATACTATTTTGGTATCCTCGGAGAACCTTAGTCTATAAGGTGATGCTTTGATCATCCAAAGATCTCTTATTTTGTTGAGAAACTGCTTTGGTATCATCGGAGAGACTTATTCTATAAGGTGCTACTTTGACCACCCGAAGAATCTCGTGTTTTGTTGAGATACTGCTTTGGTATCCTCGGAGAACCTTAGTCTATAACGTGCTGCTTCGACCACCCGAAGAATCTCATGTTTTGTTGAGATACTACTTTGGTATCCTCGGAGAGCCTTAGTCTATAAGGTGCTGCTTCAAGCACCCTAAGAATATCATGTTTTGTTGAGATACTATTTGGTATCCTCGAAGAACCTTTGTCTATAAGGTGCTGCTTCGACTACCCGAAGAATCTCGTGTTTTTTTGAGATACTTCTTTGGTATCATCAGAGTGCCTTAGTCTATAAGGTGGTGCTTCGACCACTCGAAGAATCTCGTGTTTTGTTGAGTACTATTTTGGTATCCTCGGAGAGCCTTTGTCTATAAGGTGCGACTTCGAGCACCCAAAGAATATCATGTTTTGTTGAGATACTGCTTTTGTATCCTCGAAGAACCTTAGTCTATAAGGTGCTGCTTCGATCACCCAAAGAATCTCATGTTTTGTTGAGATACTACTTTGGTATCCTCGGAGAACCTTAGTCTATAAGGTGCTGCTTTGACCACCCAAAGAACCTTGTGTTTTGTTGAGATACTTCTTTGGTATCGTCGGAGAGCCTTAGTCTATAAGGTGTTGCTTCAACCACCCGAAGAATCTCGTGTTTTTTTGAGATACTTCTTTGGTATCATCGGAGTGCCTTAGTCTATAAGGTGCTGCTTAGACCACTCGAAGAATCTCGTGTTTTATTGAGATACTGCTTTGGTATCCTCGGAGAGCCTTTGTCTATAAGGTGCGACTTCGAGCACCCAAAGAATATCATGTTTTGTTGAGATACTGCTTTTGTATCCTCAAAGAACCTTAGTCTATAAGGTGCTGCTTCGATCAGCCAAAGAATCTCATGTTTTGTTGAGATACTACTTTGGTATCCTCAGAGAACCTTAGTCTATAAGGTGCTGCTTCGACCACCCAAAGAACCTTGTGTTTTGTTGAGATACCTGTTTGGTATCTTCGGAGAGCCTTAGTCTATAAGGTGCTGCTTCGACTACCCGAAGAATCTCGTGTTTTGCTGAGATACCGCTTTGGTATCCCCGGAGAGCCTTAGTCTATAAGGTGCTGCTTCAACCACCCGAAGAATCTTGTGTTTTTTTGAGATGCTGCTTTGGCATCATCAGAGTGCCTTAGTCTATAAGGTGCTGCTTCGACCACCCGAAGAATCCGTGTTTTGTTGAGATACTGCTTTGGTTTCCTCGAAGAGCCTTAGTCTATAATGTGCTGCTTCGACCACCTGAAGAATCTCGTGTTTTTTTTGAGATACTGTTTTGGTATACTTGGAGAACTTTAGTCTATAAGGTGCTGCTTCGATCACCCAAAGAATCCCATGGTTTGTGGAGATACTATTTTGGTATCCTCGGAGAACCTTAGTCTATAAGGTGATTCTTCGATCATCCAAAGAATCTCTTGTTTTGTTGAGATACTGCTTTGGTATCATCGGAGAAACTTGGTCTATAAGGTGCTGCTTTGACCACCAGAAGAATCTCGTGTTTTGTTGAGATACTGCTTTGGTATCCTCGGAGAACCTTAGTCTATAACGTGCTGCTTCGACCACCCGAAGAATCTCATGTTTTGTTGAGATACTGCTTTGGTATCCTCGGAGAGCCTTAGTCTATAGGGTGCTGCTTCAAGCACCCTAAGAATATCATGTTTTGTTGAGATACTATTTGGTATCCTCGAAGAACCTTTGTCTATAAGGTGCTGCTTCGACTACCCGAAGAATCTCGTGTTTTTTTGAGATACTTCTTTGGTATCATCAGTGTGCCTTAGTCTATAAGGTGGTGCTTTGACCACTCGAAGAATCTCGTGTTTTGTTGAGTATTATTTTGGTATCCTCGGAGAGCCTTTGTCTATAAGGTGCGACTTCGAGCACCCAAAGAATATCATGTTTTGTTGAGATACTGCTTTTGTATCCTCGAAGAACCTTAGTCTATAAGGTGCTGCTTCGATCACCCAAAGAATCTCATGTTTTGTTGAGATACTACTTTGGTATCCTCGGAGAACCTTAGTCTATAAGGTGCTGCTTTGACCACCCAAAGAACCTTGTGTTTTGTTGAGATACTGCTTTGGTATCCTCGGAGAGCCTTAGTCTATAAGGTGCTGCTTCAACCACCCGAAGAATCTCGTGTTTTTTTGAGATACTTCTTTGGTATCATCGGAGTGCCTTAGTCTATAAGGTGGTGCTTTGACCACTCGAAGAATCTCGTGTTTTGTTGAGTACTATTTTGGTATCCTCGGAGAGCCTTTGTCTATAAGGTGCGACTTCGAGCACCCAAAGAATATCATGTTTTGTTGAGATACTGCTTTTGTATCCTCGAAGAACCTTAGTCTATAAGGTGCTGCTTCGACTACCCGAAGAATCTCGTGTTTTTTTGAGATACTTCTTTGGTATCATCAGAGTGCCTTAGTCTATAAGGTGGTGCTTTGACCACTCGAAGAATCTCGTGTTTTGTTGAGTACTATTTTGGTATCCTCGGAGAGCCTTTGTCTATAAGGTGCGACTTCGAGCACCCAAAGAATATCATGTTTTGTTGAGATACTGCTTTTGTATCCTCGAAGAACCTTAGTCTATAAGGTGCTGCTTCGATCAGCCAAAGAATCTCATGTTTTGTTGAGATACTACTTTGGTATCCTCAGAGAACCTTAGTCTATAAGGTGCTGCTTCGACCACCCAAAGAACCTTGTGTTTTGTTGAGATACCTGTTTGGTATCTTCGGAGAGCCTTAGTCTATAAGGTGCTGCTTCGACTACCCGAAGAATCTCGTGTTTTGCTGAGATACCGCTTTGGTATCCCCGGAGAGCCTTAGTCTATAAGGTGCTGCTTCAACCACCCGAAGAATCTTGTGTTTTTTTGAGATGCTGCTTTGGCATCATCAGAGTGCCTTAGTCTATAAGGTGCTGCTTCGACCACCCGAAGAATCCGTGTTTTGTTGAGATACTGCTTTGGTTTCCTCGAAGAGCCTTAGTCTATAATGTGCTGCTTCGACCACCTGAAGAATCTCGTGTTTTTTTTGAGATACTGTTTTGGTATACTTGGAGAACTTTAGTCTATAAGGTGCTGCTTCGATCACCCAAAGAATCCCATGGTTTGTGGAGATACTATTTTGGTATCCTCGGAGAACCTTAGTCTATAAGGTGATTCTTCGATCATCCAAAGAATCTCTTGTTTTGTTGAGATACTGCTTTGGTATCATCGGAGAGACTTGGTCTATAAGGTGCTGCTTTGACCACCCGAAGAATCTCGTGTTTTGTTGAGATACTGCTTTGGTATCCTCGGAGAACCTTAGTCTATAACGTGCTGCTTCGACCACCCGAAGAATCTCATGTTTTGTTGAGATACTGCTTTGGTATCCTCGGAGAGCCTTAGTCTATAGGGTGCTGCTTCAAGCACCCTAAGAATATCATGTTTTGTTGAGATACTATTTGGTATCCTCGAAGAACCTTTGTCTATAAGGTGCTGCTTCGACTACCCGAAGAATCTCGTGTTTTTTTGAGATACTTCTTTGGTATCATCAGAGTGCCTTAGTCTATAAGGTGGTGCTTTGACCACTCGAAGAATCTCGTGTTTTGTTGAGTACTATTTTGGTATCCTCGGAGAGCCTTTGTCTATAAGGTGCGACTTCGAGCACCCAAAGAATATCATGTTTTGTTGAGATACTGCTTTTGTATCCTCGAAGAACCTTAGTCTATAAGGTGCTGCTTCGATCACCCAAAGAATCTCATGTTTTGTTGAGATACTACTTTGGTATCCTCGGAGAACCTTAGTCTATAAGGTGCTGCTTTGACCACCCAAAGAACCTTGTGTTTTGTTGAGATACTTCTTTGGTATCCTCGGAGAGCCTTAGTCTATAAGGTGCTGCTTCAACCACCCGAAGAATCTCGTGTTTTTTTGAGATACTTCTTTGGTATCATCGGACTGCCTTAGTCTATAAGGTGCTGCTTAGACCACTCGAAGAATCTCGTGTTTTATTGAGATACTGCTTTGGTATCCTCGGAGAGCCTTTGTCTATAAGGTGCGACTTCGAGCACCCAAAGAATATCATGTTTTGTTGAGATACTGCTTTTGTATCCTCGAAGAACCTTAGTCTATAAGGTGCTGCTTCGATCACCCAAAGAATCCCATGGTTTGTTGAGATACTATTTTGGTATCCTCGGAGAACCTTAGTCTATAAGGTGATGCTTCGATCATCCAAAGAATCTCTTGTTTTGTTGAGATACTGCTTTGGTATCATCGGAGAGACTTAGTCTATAAGGTGCTGCTTTGACCACCCGAAGAATCTCGTGTTTTGTTGAGATACTGCTTTGGTATCCTCGGAGAACCTTAGTCTATAACGTGCTGCTTCGACCACCCGAAGAATCTCATGTTTTGTTGAGATCCTGCTTTGGTATCCTCGGAGAGCCTTAGTCTATATGGTGCTGCTTCAAGCACCCTAAGAATATCATGTTTTGTTGAGATACTATTTGGTATCCTCGAAGAACCTTTGTCTATAAGGTGCTGCTTCGACTACCCGAAGAATCTCGTGTTTTTTTGAGATACTTCTTTGGTATCATCAGAGTGCCTTAGTCTATAAGGTGGTGCTTCGACCACTCGAAGAATCTCGTGTTTTGTTGAGTACTATTTTGGTATCCTCGGAGAGCCATTGTCTATAAGGTGCGACTTCGAGCACCCAAAGAATATCATGTTTTGTTGAGATACTGCATTTGTATCCTCGAAGAACCTTAGTCTATAAGGTGCTGCTTCGATCAGCCAAAGAATCTCATGTTTTGTTGAGATACTACTTTGGTATCCTCGGAGAACCTTAGTCTATAAGGTACTGCTTCGACCACCCAAAGAACCTTGTGTTTTGTTGAGATACTTTTTTGGTATCTTCGGAGAGCCTTAGTCTATAAGGCGCTACTTCGACTACACGAAGAATCTCGTGTTTTGCTGAGATACCGCTTTGGTATCCCCGGAGAGCCTTAGTCTATAAGGTGCTGCTTCAACCACCCGAAGAATCTTGTGTTTTTTTGAGATGCTGCTTTGGCATCATCAGAGTGCCTTAGTCTATAAGGAGCTGGTTCGACCACCCGAAGAATCCGTGTATTGTTGAGATACTGCTTTGGTTTCCTCGAAGAGCCTTAGTCTATAATGTGCTGCTTCGACCACCCGAAGAATCTCGTGTTTTTTTTGAGATACTGTTTTGGTATCCTTGGAGAACTTTAGTCTATAAGGTGCTGCTTCGATCACCCAAAGAATCCCATGGTTTGTTGAGATACTATTTTGGTATCCTCGGAGAACCTTAGTCTATAAGGTGATGCTTCGATCATCCAAAGAATCTCTTGTTTTGTTGAGATACTGGTTTGGTATCATCGGAGAGACTTAGTCTATAAGGTGCTGCTTTGACCACCCGAAGAATCTCGTGTTTTGTTGAGATACTGCTTTGGTATCCTCGGAGAACCTTAGTCTATAACGTGCTGCTTCGACCACCCGAAGAATCTCATGTTTTGTTGAGATCCTGCTTTGGTATCCTCGGAGAGCCTTAGTCTATATGGTGCTGCTTCAAGCACCCTAAGAATATCATGTTTTGTTGAGATACTATTTGGTATCCTCGAAGAACCTTTGTCTATAAGGTGCTGCTTCGACTACCCGAAGAATCTCGTGTTTTTTTGAGATACTTCTTTGGTATCATCAGAGTGCCTTAGTCTATAAGGTGGTGCTTCGACCACTCGAAGAATCTCGTGTTTTGTTGAGTACTATTTTGGTATCCTCGGAGAGCCTTTGTCTATAAGGTGCGACTTCGAGCACCCAAAGAATATCATGTTTTGTTGAGATACTGCTTTTGTATCCTCGAAGAACCTTAGTCTATAAGGTGCTGCTTCGATCAGCCAAAGAATCTCATGTTTTGTTGAGATACTACTTTGGTATCCTCGGAGAACCTTAGTCTATAAGGTACTGCTTCGACCACCCAAAGAACCTTGTGTTTTGTTGAGATACTTTTTTGGTATCTTCGGAGAGCCTTAGTCTATAAGGTGCTGCTTCGACTACCCGAAGAATCTCGTGTTTTGCTGAGATACCGCTTTGGAATCCTCGGATAGCCTTAGTCTATAAGGTGTTGCTTCAACCACCCGATGAATCTTGTGTTTTTTTGAGATGCTGCTTTGGCATCATCAGAGTGCCTTAGTCTATAAGGTGCTGCTTTGACCACCCGAAGAATCCGTGTTTTGTTGAGATACTGCTTTGGTTTCCTCGAAGAGCCTTAGTCTATAATGTGCTGCTTCGACCACCCGAAGAATCTCGTGTTTTTTTTGAGATACTGTTTTGGTATCCTTGGAGAACTTTAGTCTATAAGGTGCTGCTTCGATCACCCAAAGAATCCCATGGTTTGTTGAGATACTATTTTGGTATCCTCGGAGAACCTTAGTCTATAAGGTGATGCTTCGATCATCCAAAGAATCTCTTGTTTTGTTGAGATACTGCTTTAGTATCATCGGAGAGACTTAGTCTATAAGGTGCTGCTTTGACCACCCGAAGAATCTCGTGTTTTGTTGAAATACTGCTTTGGTATCCTCGGAGAACCTTAGTCTATAACGTGCTGCTTCGACCACCCGAAGAATCTCATGTTTTGTTGAGATCCTGCTTTGGTATCCTCGGAGAGCCTTAGTCTATATGGTGCTGCTTCAAGCACCCTAAGAATATCATGTTTTGTTGAGATACTATTTGGTATCCTCGAAGAACCTTTGTCTATAAGGTGCTGCTTCGACTACCCGAAGAATCTCGTGTTTTTTTGAGATACTTCTTTGGTATCATCAGAGTGCCTTAGTCTATAAGGTGGTGCTTCGACCACTCGAAGAATCTCGTGTTTTGTTGAGTATTATTTTGGTATCCTCGGAGAGCCATTGTTTATAAGGTGCGACTTCGAGCACCCAAAGAATATCATGTTTTGTTGAGATACTGCTTTTGTATCCTCGAAGAACCTTAGTCTATAAGGTGCTGCTTCGATCAGCCAAAGAATCTCATGTTTTGTTGAGATACTACTTTGGTATCCTCGGAGAACCTTAGTCTATAAGGTACTGCTTCGACCACCCAAAGAACCTTGTGTTTTGTTGAGATACTTATTTGGTATCTTCGGAGAGCCTTAGTCTATAAGGTGCTGCTTCGACTACCCGAAGAATCTCGTGTTTTGCTGAGATACCGCTTTGGTATCCTCGGAGAGCCTTAGTCTATAAGGTGTTGCTTCAACCACCCGATGAATCTTGTGTTTTTTTGAGATGCTGCTTTGGCATCATCAGAGTGCCTTAGTCTATAAGGTGCTGCTTCGACCACCCGAAGAATCCGTGTTTTGTTGAGATACTGCTTTGGTTTCCTCGAAGAGCCTTAGTCTATAATGTGCTGCTTCGACCACCCGAAGAATCTCGTGTTTTTTTTGAGATACTGTTTTGGTATCCTTGGAGAACTTTAGTCTATAAGGTGCTGCTTCGATCACCCAAAGAATCCCATGGTTTGTTGAGATACTATTTTGGTATCCTCGGAGAACCTTAGTCTATAAGGTGATGCTTCGATCATCCAAAGAATCTCTTGTTTTGTTGAGATACTGCTTTAGTATCATCGGAGAGACTTAGTCTATAAGGTGCTGCTTTGACCACCCGAAGAATCTCGTGTTTTGTTGAGATACTGCTTTGGTATCCTCGGAGAACCTTAGTCTATAACGTGCTGCTTCGACCACCCGAAGAATCTCATGTTTTGTTGAGATCCTGCTTTGGTATCCTCGGAGAGCCTTAGTCTATATGGTGCTGCGTCAAGCACCCTAAGAATATCATGTTTTGTTGAGATACTATTTGGTATCCTCGAAGAACCTTTGTCTATAAGGTGCTGCTTCGACTACCCGAAGAATCTCGTGTTTTTTTGAGATACTTCTTTGGTATCATCAGAGTGCCTTAGTCTATAAGGTGGTGCTTCGAGCACTCGAAGAATCTCGTGTTTTGTTGAGTATTATTTTGGTATCCTCGGAGAGCCATTGTCTATAAGGTGCGACTTCGAGCACCCAAAGAATATCATGTTTTGTTGAGATACTGCTTTTGTATCCTCGAAGAACCTTAGTCTATAAGGTGCTGCTTCGATCAGCCAAAGAATCTCATGTTTTGTTGAGATACTACTTTGGTATTCTCGGAGAACCTTAGTCTATAAGGTACTGCTTCGACCACCCAAAGAACCTTGTGTTTTGTTGAGATACTTTTTTGGTATCTTCGGAGAGCCTTAGTCTATAAGGCGCTGCTTCGACTACCCGAAGAATCTCGTGTTTTGCTGAGATACCGCTTTGGTATCCCCGGAGAGCCTTAGTCTATAAGGTGCTGCTTCAACCACCCGAAGAATCTTGTGTTTTTTTGAGATGCTGCTTTGGCATCATCAGAGTGCCTTAGTCTATAAGGTGCTGCTTCGACCACCCGAAGAATCCGTGTATTATTGAGATACTGCTTTGGTTTCCTCGAAGAGCCTTAGTCTATAATGTGCTGCTTCGACCACCCGAAGAATCTCGTGTTTTTTTTGAGATACTGTTTTGGTATCCTTGGAGAACTTTAGTCTATAAGGTGCTGCTTCGATCACCCAAAGAATCCCATGGTTTGTTGAGATACTATTTTGGTATCCTCGGAGAACCTTAGTCTATAAGGTGATGCTTCGATCATCCAAAGAATCTTTTGTTTTGTTGAGATACTGCTTTGGTATCATCGGAGAGACTTAGTCTATAAGGTGCTGCTTTGACCACCCGAAGAATCTCGTGTTTTGTTGAGATACTGCTTTGGTATCCTCGGAGAACCTTAGTCTATAACGTGCTGCTTCGACCACCCGAAGAATCTCATGTTTTGTTGAGATCCTGCTTTGGTATCCTCGGAGAGCCTTAGTCTATATGGTGCTGCTTCAAGCACCCTAAGAATATCATGTTTTGTTGAGATACTATTTGGTATCCTCGAAGAACCTTTGTCTATAAGGTGCTGCTTTGACTACCCGAAGAATCTCGTGTTTTTTTGAGATACTTCTTTGGTATCATCGGAGTGCCTTAGTCTATAAGGTGTTGCTTAGACCACTCGAAGAATCTCGTGTTTTATTGAGATACTGCTTTGGTATCCTCGGAGAGCCATTGTCTATAAGGTGCGACTTCGAGCACCCAAAGAATATCATGTTTTGTTGAGATACTGCTTTTGTATCCTCGAAGAACCTTAGTCTATAAGGTGCTGCTTCGATCAGCCAAAGAATCTCACGTTTTGTTGAGATACTACTTTGGTATCCTCGGAGAACCTTAGTCTATAAGGTACTGCTTCGACCACCCAAAGAACCTTGTGTTTTGTTGAGATACTTTTTTGGTATCTTCGGAGAGCCTTAGTCTATAAGGTGCTGCTTCGACTACCCGAAGAATCTCGTGTTTTGCTGAGATACCGCTTTGGTATCCTCGGAGAGCCTTAGTCTATAAGGTGTTGCTTCAACCACCCGATGAATCTTGTGTTTTTTTGATATGCTGCTTTGGCATCATCAGAGTGCCTTAGTCTATAAGGTGCTGCTTCGACCACCCGAAGAATCCGTGTTTTGTTGAGATACTGCTTTGGTTTCCTCGAAGAGCCTTAGTCTATAATGTGCTGCTTCGACCACCCGAAGAATCTCGTGTTTTTTTTGAGATACTGTTTTGGTATCCTTGTAGAACTTTAGTCTATAAGGTGCTGCTTCGATCACCCAAAGAATCCCATGGTTTGTTGAGATACTATTTTGGTATCCTCGGAGAACCTTAGTCTATAAGGTGATGCTTCGATCATCCAAAGAATCTCTTGTTTTGTTGAGATACTGCTTTGGTATCATCGAAGAGACTTAGTCTATAAGGTGCTGCTTTGACTACCCGAAGAATCTCGTGTTTTGTTGAGATACTGCTTTGGTATCCTCGGAGAACCTTAGTCTATAACGTGCTGCTTCGACCACCCGAAGAATCTCATGTTTTGTTGAGATACTGCTTTGGTATCCTCGGAGAGCCTTAGTCTATAAGGTGCTGCTTCAAGCACCCTAAGAATATCATGTTTTGTTGAGATACTATTTGGTATACTCGAAGAACCTTTGTCTATAAGGTGCTGCTTCGACTACCCGAAGAATCTCGTGTTTTTTTGAGATACTTCTTTGGTATCATCAGAGTGCCTTAGTCTATAAGGTGGTGCTTCGACCACTCGAAGAATCTCGTGTTTTGTTGAGTACTATTTTGGTATCCTCGGAGAGCCTTTGTCTATAAGGTGCGACTTCGAGCACCCAAAGAATATCATGTTTTGTTGAGATACTGCTTTTGTATCCTCGAAGAACCTTAGTCTATAAGGTGCTGCTTCGATCAGCCAAAGAATCTCACGTTTTGTTGAGATACTACTTTGGTATCCTCGGAGAACCTTAGTCTATAAGGTACGGCTTCGACCACCCAAAGAACCTTGTGTTTTGTTGAGATACTTTTTTGGTATCTTCGGAGAGCCTTAGTCTATAAGGTGCTGCTTCGACTACCCGAAGAATCTCGTGTTTTGCTGAGATACCGCTTTGGTATCCCCGGAGAGCCTTAGTCTATAAGGTGCTGCTTCAACCACCCGAAGAATCTTGTGTTTTTTTGAGATGCTGCTTTGGCATCATCAGAGTGCCTTAGTCTATAAGGTGCTGCTTCGACCATCCGAAGAATCCGTGTTTTGTTGAGATACTGCTTTGGTTTCCTCGAAGAGCCTTAGTCTATAAAGTGCTGCTTCGACCACCCGAAGAATCTCGTGTTTTTTTTGAGATACTGTTTTGGTATCCTTGTAGAACTTTAGTCTATAAGGTGCTGCTTCGATCACCCAAAGAATCCCATGGTTTGTTGAGATACTATTTTGGTATCCTCGGAGAACCTTAGTCTATAAGGTGATGCTTCGATCATCCAAAGAATCTCTTGTTTTGTTGAGATACTGCTTTGGTATCATCGAAGAGACTTAGTCTATAAGGTGCTGCTTTGACTACCCGAAGAATCTCGTGTTTTGTTGAGATACTGCTTTGGTATCCTCGGAGAACCTTAGTCTATAACGTGCTGCTTCGACCACCCGAAGAATCTCATGTTTTGTTGAGATACTGCTTTGGTATCCTCGGAGAGCCTTAGTCTATAAGGTGCTGCTTCAAGCACCCTAAGAATATCATGTTTTGTTGAGATACTATTTGGTATACTCGAAGAACCTTTGTCTATAAGGTGCTGCTTCGACTACCCGAAGAATCTCGTGTTTTTTTGAGATACTTCTTTGGTATCATCAGAGTGCCTTAGTCTATAAGGTGGTGTAATACCCCAAAATTTGCTCTCCCTTTTTGTCATCATAGCATGGCATTATCATTTATCATATCATATCCACCTCATTAACATTACATTGCATTTAACATAGAAAAATGAAGCATGGCATCCTTCTTACCATCAGGGCATGTGATCAGGTGGAAGGTGGATAATCAAGGAATCATTCAAAGCACAAAAAGGTCAATCAAGTTGGCTCTAGGCAAGCCAAGAGGTCTCTCATGTCTCATACTATCTCAATTGATCTTCCAAAACCTCAAGGAAGTGAGATTCAATGGGAGATTGAAGCATTACATCTTTCACTATGCAAGAGATTCAAAAACTGAAGGAAAACCCTCAAAAGAGATAGCTCATTGATCCAAAATCATCCTCAAATGGTATATCTCATCATCCTTTAAGAAGATACACAACATACTCTGAAGAATTTGAAATTGGAGACTGCACTTTTACCTCCTAACCAGAGGGGGCCAAAATTAGGGTTTCCATTTAAATCAGGGAATCTTTGCTTTTTTGGGCAAGATTTGATGTCATGGTTTCCTATATGTCCCTAGGTATATGGATGTGGAAGATTGCATCTCAATTGGTTTTAGAAGTGATTCAATTGGAAGAAAGATAAAAAATCAAGGAATTTGGGGCCAAGTCAAATAATCAGAGGAAAAAGTCAACCCTTGACTTTTTAAGGCCAAATTCATGAAATTCATGTTACATATGTCCAATGTACAAAATTTGATCAAGAAACTCCAAAGGAATCATGAAAAAATCAAGATGTGGAAAGTTGCCATTTTTGGATGAAGAAGGGTTACTAAAAATAGCAAGTTTTGGCCATTTTGCATCAGAGTTTGAACCAAGGCCATTCAAATTTGGAGCACCAAATGAAAAATCCACTCTGCCTCAATGAAAGATCTTGTTTTAAGCTTCAAATCCATGTGTAGAACATCTCCATTGGATAAAAATTGAGAGAGTTATAGATGATCAAAGTTGAGGGAAACTTGGGCAAAATGCAAGTCAGCTTGGGCAAGTTTCAGGTCACGCGCATGTCATTTCTACAAACACCTGGTGTGCCAAATGTCCACTCATTTTTCTCATGGTTAAAGGCCTCAAATGAAAAACTTGTCAACATCAAAAATGTTCCTTGTAATGTCTTCTTCAAGTTTCATGTTGGACAAAATTTCATCTGATCAAGGTATGATGGAGAAATAGTGGCCTCAAGTTAGGGTGGTTATGCTGAAATTTTGTGCCATGCCAGCCTTGCCAACCGACCACCTGATGCGCCCATCATCCAGTCTGGTGTGCTTAAGTTTATAGTCATTTTGGAGCATGTTTGAAGTATCATATCAACTCCAATCTCAAACCAAACTTGTTGCATTATACTCCCTCTTTCCAATGAACCCAAAAACTCACCAAACTATTCATTGAGTAGAGAGAAAAACATCACCAAACCTCCCTATGTTTCACTGATACATTGATGGCTTTGCTGCATAACTTGGTTCAGACATCCATCAAACAATTCTTTCCCTTATTTGAGCACACCATGAACATCACATACACTGCTATAGCACGTGCCTTGCATGAAAATGGAAAGAGAAAACTTGCTGAGAAAGTTTTCTAATACACAACCATGCCATTCATTTCACTTTCACCTCACCATTATCCTCACCATAAGTGACCATGAGCTCTTCCACACTAAAACAAAACCTCTCCAACTCGTGTTACTAACTGTCATGACTCATTCTGTTAACTCAAACTCAGTTAACTAACTCAGTTAACTGTAGTTCTAACCATCAACCACCAGGGTCAAATCATAACCACGCCTATATAAACAATTCTAACAGATTTGGAAAGGGGGATTCTCATTGTTTCACTCTCACTCCAAAAGCACTCTCAACTTTCTCTCTGAATTTTCTCTCTACCTGCACGAATTCCTCAAGTTCTTCTTCAACCTTCACAATCAAGCAAGAAGACATCACTGAAGCATGGAATAGCACAGTTATCTCCAATTTCAGATTCAGATTTCCTCTTATTCTCAAGATCAAATAGCATTTATTTTGCTCAAATTGAAGTTCTAGAAGTTCAAGAACAAGTTCTCACCTCTGGTTTTCTCAAAAATCCAAAGATCTTCAAGTTTCAGGTTCCAAAAGTTCTCAAACTTTGCTTGCACGATTTGATGTTATTTTAACTGGTTGATGTGTTATTTGAGCTTATTAGAAGCTATATGAAACCGGTTAGTTGATAGAGCTCCTTAGGAGTTTAGAACTGAAACTTAGGGCAAATTTCTCTTCTTCGATTCTCTGTATCCATGCTTGATCTTTGAATTTTGTTGTTGGATTTGTGTTCCTCATGAGCTTAGCTTTCGTTTGGTATATGGCTTGTGAATTTCTGGAGAAAATGTGAGTTGCAGGTGGTGGCTGCTGGCCGGAGAAGATGACCGGAGGTCATCTCCGGCCGGTGACTTTAACTGTTAGGGTTTGTGTGCGTTTTAATCTCAGCCGTGTGTTTTTCATGATCGTACGCTCCAAAATGTGACAGCACATTAAAAATCACATGCCACTCACGTGCATTTTTCTGAATTTTATTTAAACCTTGTGTGGCCTGGTACATGGTAAGTGGCATGTGTCCTCACGTGCATGCGTTGATTTTGAGTACTTTGACTTTGGTTTGACTTGGACTTGATCTAATGGTTGTGAGTGAGTCAAGATTGTTGACTGAGGGTTCATGCTTGTTAGTATGTTCTGCGTGCTTAATGGACATATGCAGATTGATAAACACACCCCCTCTGTTTGGAAGCCCAATGAATTTGCACTGTCCAATTGCTATGTTCATACCCCCTGCATTTTGCATTTATTTTTCATTTTTATTTCTTTCTACACGTTTGATTTTTAATTTTTAAAAATACCAAAACATATTAGAAAATTCCACAAAAATTCATGGACATCAATAAAACATTTAGAAAAATTTTGGTAATTTTATTTTCTGATTTTATGACCTTTTTACCCCTGGTCCATAATTTTCTTTGAATTTCCATTTAGATGCATTCTAAGCATGATACTTGAATTTGTTTAATTTTGTTCTTGCTCATTACCAACTATTTTGACATGATTCTTTTTGCATTGATTCACTAATACCTTGAAGCATGTTAGATGATTTTTGTTTGATTTTTTAGGTCACTTTATCATATGTCTTGATGCCTATATTTGCTCCACTTTGCATGATGTTTCAATTTGACCTAATTGCTTTGTTTGAAGTCATTTTGCTCTGAATTTTTATATGCTATTTTGATATGTGATTCATCTCTGATTAGTGAACTCCAATACCATGTTTTCATAATTTTCATGAATCCATTTGGTCTTTGTTTGATGCATCACATTGGATGTATAATCCATGGCATGTCATTACAACTTTAGTGCATGTTTACATGAATTCTTTTGTGCACATTTGTATGAGCATTTGCATATGTTATGAGCCATTCATATGATATTATAGGTCTTTGACACACATTATAGGTCATCTTTACATGTTCATTTCAATTTGAACTTTGTGCATCATTAACATGTATTGTTTGCCCTTTCTTTTTGAACTTTCATTTCAATTCTTCTTATATTACTTCTTGAATGTCTTGAAGTTACCTCATAAATACTTTTGAGATGTTTATAAACCATTTTCCATTTAGTTTCAATTCTGGTTGTTGATTTACATGTTCCGTTTATGCATGTCCTCTTCATTTCTTTCCATCTTTCATCTACCCTTTCTTCTTGTAACATGTTTAAATGCTAATGGATGATGTTTGTTGCCTATTCACTTGCACTTGTATGATGATATTCATTTGTTGACCATATGATGCCCATTCTGGTTGTGGTTCTAGGATTTGTTTTCTCATTTAATTCTTTTGAGTTTTATGATGCATTACATGTTCTTTTACTTCTTATACTTCTTATACATGTTTACTAACCATGTAGGGGCTTTGGTAAGTTTCAATTGAGTGTGGATAAGGAATCCACATTCAACTTCTATCCTTTCTCTTTTACAATTCCATTTTGTGTTTTGTTAAGCACTTATGTGCTTTCTTTTAATAACTCATCACTTTCCCCTTGTGAATTACAATTCATCTTCTACTTTAGAAGTGAATTGTTTAATTCATTCTTTCTTTAGACTTTAGGTTGAAACCTCACAAACTTTAGGATCACTCCCTTAACTAATCAATTAGGATTGAGTCTTAGTCCATATAGATTTTACCTTTACCTTCTCTTGAGTCTTTCATCTTCTCATCTCAAAGAAAATTCAAAACATATAATAAAGGTAGGCATTTATTGCATTTAGGCCTTTCATATAAAGAAAAGATTATAAGGGGTCTTCTCTTGTAATCTTAGAATGTGTAGCATATAGCCCATCTTGGGTCAATGTGTTAAACATTTGATCTTGTATGAGGGACTTAAATGCAATACTTGTTGAAGGTGCAAATAATAAAAAACACTTCTTCACTTCATAATCAACAAAACACTTAATAAACACAAGTATGCTAGTGTGTTTGAACCTTGATAATTGGAACTAAGTGTGAGGGTCTTCTTCACCCTTAGTGTGCTTTCTTACCCATTCCATCTTGGAATGTGAGAAGGTACACATTCCAATGACTAAGATCCAGATACACTGTCGTATGCAAACAAATCCAAAACACTTCCTTCTAAAAGACAAAAAACAAACAATAACGTCTTTCCTTCGGGAATTCTTTTCTCACCTCATTCACTCTTAGCGTACGAACGCGCTTCTACTCGTTCTCTTGCAAGATGGTAACGCACTCGGACCAGCGAGCCTGCAACACCTGAGCTAGAACGTCAGCCGTTCTCTAAAAAACACAAACAATTCATCCCTAGTGAGGGGAACTACGTCGCTCTGATTCTCATGCTCCCGATGAGATACGTAGGCAGTGGGGTAGGGCCCATGCGAGCACTTCTTTTATTTTCCCTACGTTTGTTTCCCGTTCCTTTTCTTTTCTTTCTCCTTTCTTTCTTTCAGTTCCTTTTTCAGTATTCTTTTCTATCACCCTTTGATCGAGACAAGCAAGCGTGGATCCCATCGGGTACGATGGACGTGAGGGGGTGCTAATACCTTCCTCTCGCGTAACCGACTCCCGAACCCAGTTCTCTTGGTCGTAAGACCATGCTTTTCCTTTCTCTTAGGTTTACGCGGTGTTTCCGTTCCCTCTCTTGGGATAAATACACATTGCTGGCGACTCTGTTTCGGTGCCACTTTCGCGTTTGTACTAGGATAAAAATCCCGGGAGCGACAGCTGGCGACTCTGCTGGGGATTCCCGAGGATCTCTGGTTTCCTTAGCGAGTCAATCCTAGCGCTTGTCTGCTTTTCTTTCATTGGGTGTTTAATGTTGTGCTATATGTTGTTGTTTATTTATTTTACTGTATTTACCGCATTTTAGCATTACATATCATATATTATATTGTGTTGCACTGTTTTGTATGTTTGGCGGGATGGGTGTTCTGAGAGATAAGCTCACTACACAGGCTTGAGTACACACATAGGTATTAGAGTGGATAGTCATGACGCTTGCGTGGTGGTGACCACGTATTGTTGTTCATGAGACCCACAACCAGACGAGGTTCTATCAGGAGCTTTCTGCTACTGCATGTTATGCAGGCCAGTGGTTATTCTCTTGAGGAACTGTCGACTCTGGTGACCATTCCCGAGGACTCAGTTGCGGCACTCCTCCCGAGTTGTGACAGTGGCAGACCACATTCCGTGGCAAACCCATTGCACATTCTCGATCCGAGGATCCAATGCTGGGAACTTGCTATAGGACATCCCTTTTTGAAAGAGAATCAGCGGAGGCACTCCTCGATTGGCGGTAGTACTGTACCCTGAGGGATGAATGTACTATTGCTTCTCGACCTCAGTGCCAAAAGCTGAGGACCTTTTTGTTTTGGAGAATCAGTTGAGGCCTCCTCGATTGATGATGATGCCAAACCAGAAATGGTGAACGTATCATCATTTCTCGACCTGAGAGCCCGGGATACTGAACATCCTAGTGCCCACATGTGAGAAGGGCGGGTTGTTTACAGGTTTGCAGGTAACCATGACCTCCTACATACCCGGTTTTCTATCATCATTGCACAAAAAGGAAGTTTCATCCTATTGTATTCAGATGGTTCTTATCTATGGTTCTATATTAGTCTCAGAGCTACACTGACACCGTTCACAGTTCAGCACAGACACCTGATTACCTGATCACATTGCCCTTTGCATTGCATTATCATATCCTAACATACATGTTTATTCATTTCCAGGTGCATATTACCCTTGATTCCAGTCATCAGGTCGCTGCAAAGATGAACACTAAAGAGAGGAAGAATATCATCAGCTATAAGTTCCTTACGCCTACTTTGGGCCCTATTGTTATGCTGAAGGGAATGGCGAGTCCTGCAGTACGAGAAGCTTTTGAAGAGAAATATGGGTGGATTTTATCTATGGTTCGTAATGTCAGTGATTATGAAGCCAGAGGTCTCCATACGTTGATGCAGTTCTATGATCCGCCTCTGAGATGTTTTGTATTTCCAGACTATGTGTTGGTTCCTACCCTGGAGGAGTATTCCAACATGTTGGGGATTGCTATCAAGGAGGAGCCCCCTTTCTTTGGATCGGTGGGGGATCTTGACTTTGGGAAGTTGGCTGGTGCTCTTTATTTGAGCAAATCAGAGTTAAGTGACAATGTCTCCAACAAAGGAAAGTTTCGTGGTTACAAGCTGGAATATCTGATTAAGAAGGCCCAGGAAGCAGCTAAAGGCGAGAATTGGCTTGTTTTTAATGCTTTGTTAGCCCTTTGTATATACGGCATAGTGTTGTTTCCCAACGAGCCGGATTTCATTGATACGGACGCTATACGAATATTCATGATGAAGAACCCGGTGCCAACGCTACTGGGAGATCTTCACTACTCATTGTACAACCGAAATGAAAAGAAAAGAGGAGGGATAATTCGTTGTTGTGCACCCTTGTTCTATAAGTGGTTTGCGGGCCGTTTACCACAATCAGGGGCTTTTGTGGATTCCAAAGATTCTCTAGAGTGGAAACAGCGTTTAATGGGATTGGTGGCCAAGGACATCGTATGGGTAGATCATGGGCTGATTGGTAAGAATATTATCCACAGCTGTGGTAAGTTCCCTAACGTTCCACTGATAGGAAGGATGGGTGGGATTAACTACAATCCTTCTTTGGCCATTCGACAATTTGGGTATGCCCTGACAGGTCCGCCTATTAAGAGAGATGTGGAGGAGTCCCTCTATTTTCATACATCAGAAGGATGGGAAGCAGCACAGAAAGCTTCTGAAAGCTGGGGTAGCATACTGAAAAAGGGGAAAGTTACTCTAGGCAAGCCTAACAACCGGGTTTATCCAGCATATGAAGAGTGGGTGAAGAAAAGAGTTGAAGATTTTCTCTTGCCTTTTGGTAAGGCACCCCTTTTGTATCCGGAGAATGAGAAAGCAAGAAGCACTGCTACTGTGGAAGAAGTTGACGAGTTGCAAGCCTTGGTGAAAAAGCTCCAAGGAGAGAATTCCGAGTTGAGTAGCCGTCTTCAGAATGCTCTACATGCCAACAAAGAGCTGGAGCGGAAAGCCCAAGATGCTGAACAAATCCTAACTGCAAAAGAAAAAGACTTTGCTGGAAGAGCACAACATTTCCGGAAGATTAGTAAAGGTGCTGATGATGCTACTCAAGCCCACAAGCAAACCAAACAGGCGTTACCACAGACCAAAGAAAAGTTAACAAAGTTTCAGCACGCTTGGGACGAAGTTAGGATAGAGAATGCTGAATTACAGGAACAGTTGCAGATTAAGGACGAAGAGCTTGAAAAGGCGCATGAGCAGAGGAGAAAGTATCGGGAAAGCCTCGGTAAGAGTCAAGAACAGCTAGAAGAAGCTAGAGGTGAGCTGAGGAATACCAAGAAAGAGCTTGAAGAAGTCATGATAGAAAGGGAGATACTCAAGACGCAAGCCGGCATAAAGAGACACAAAGGAGTGTGTGATGACGAGGCTCTGATGCTGCATATGGGTTCTTTAACTGAAGCTCTTGAGAAAAGGGATGTCTTGATCAAAGAAATGATTGAAAAGCCGAATCACCAGCGTACCCGTATACTTTTTGAGGAGATCAAATACTCAAGTGATAAGCTGAAGGGTGTGGAATTGTCAGACTGATGTTCTTTTCCTTATATTTTGTTATTAATGGTTACCATCAGGCTTGTTGATGGATCCATTTTTCCTTGTATTGCATTTGTGGATGAGCCTTTCTTAAATGTACTGGAATACTTTGTTGAATGAGTATGAGCAGTTTTATTCAGAATTATTCCTTATCAGATAGCTGCACACAAGCACATGACCACGACACGTCTCTTTATATCACAATTTCTGGTCTTCAGATTTCTGTGGTGGGATTGGAATCAGGGTATAAAGCACCTCGGAAATGACAAACATGGAATTGCATGGCATTGCATATCATTTTGCATTTTTTGTTACTTGCTTTTCAGGTACTCGTTGCGGGGTCTCTAACCTTTATTTGGTTTCAGGCAGTATAGCGGAGAGTCATATTCACCGATATTCGACGCGAAGGAATCAAGTAAGAATCATGGATCAAGTGCAAAGTGATTTGGCGGAAATGAGGGCGCGTATGGACCAGTTCATGACCCTCATGACTGGCATGGCGCAAAATCAGGAGAGACTGAGGCTTCTGGTAGAGCGTCCCGACAATGGGCCCGAAGGTGATCATCATGACAATTCACAGGGACATGGCATTCCTCCTCCCAGTGGCAACCCTCCTCCTGGTGGTAACAATCGGGGTAATGGAAATGGTAGGCAGGCTGGTGTTACTCTTGAAGATACTCTGGAAGACCAATTTACTCTGCTGGATGCTGATGTGGGTAATCACGGTGATCGAAGGTACGATGAGTTAGCAGAGAAGATCAGGGCCATAGAATGCAAGAACTCTATGGGTATTGATGTTACCAGCTTGGGGCTGGTCTCAGGAGTCAGAATTCCCCCTAAATTCAAACCTCCCACTTTTGATAAGTATCACGGCAATGCGTGTCCCCAAACGCATCTTCAAGCTTACTTTGGGAAGATTTCAGCCCATACGGATGACGAGAAGCTATGGATGCACTATTTTCAGGACAGCCTGGCGGGGGCGTCTTTGACCTGGTACATGAAGTTGAGTAGAGCTGCTGTGAAGAATTGGAAAGATCTGGCAGAAGCGTTCCTGAAGCAATACCAATATAATATTGACATGGCGCCCAACCGCACCCAATTGCAGGGATTGTCACAAAATGCCAAGGAGAGTTTCAAAGAATATGCACAGAGGTGGAGGGAAATGGCTGCCCAGGTTCAACCTCCCTTGTCAGACAGAGAAATGGCAGATATGTTCATGGGCACCTTGCAAGGGGCCTATCTGGATAGATTAGCTGCTTGTCCGTCAACTGGATTTGCTGATATTGTGATTGCGGGAGAAAGAATAGAAAGTCTGTTAAAGCTTGGAAAGATCCAGGATGTGAGTGGGGCTGGCTCTTCGGGGACGAAGAAACCGTTTGCTAGTAACCAGAAAAGAAGAGAAGGTGATACGAATGCTGTGTTTAGAGGACGAGGCAGAGGGCGTTCTCGAGCTTATTATCAGGTAGATGCTGTAACAATCCCCACACCGTCTGTTCAGAAACAACAACCCCAACAACAAGTTCAACAGCAACAACCTTTTTTCCAGCAAAGGTCTAGACAGAGGGATCGTAAGATGGATCCTATCCCTATGACTTATGCCGCGCTGTTGCCCCGGCTACTCGAGTTAAAGTTGGTAGAACTCCGTACTATGAAAGCTCCGGTTGCTGGAAACCTGCCACCTAACTTCGATGCTAATGCTCGTTGTGAGTTCCACTCAGGTGCTCAGGGGCACTCCATTGAAAAATGCTGGGCTTTCCATCATAAAGTACAAGATTTGATTGATGCTAAAGCCATCAATTTCTCTCCCGCTCCTAATATTACTCAGCATCCCATGCCTGATCATAGTGCAGCAAATGTGTACGCTATTGAAGATGGGAGGAGATTGAATTTGGTGTTAGACGTTCATCAAGTGAAAACTTCTTTGTTGGTTGTAAAAGATCGTTTATTGAAGGGACAGGTGTTCCCGGGCTGTAATCAAGATTGCTCTGAGTGTATGAATCAGGAGAACGGCTGTGATAAGTTGAAGATGGGTTTACAGAATCTGATCGATGAAGGATGTCTACAGTTCGACAGAGTCGTGAAAGACACTGATGAGATATCAACCGTGACCATCTATTACACTCCCGCTGAGATTCAAGTGCCGGTCAATGCAGTTCCCGTGGCGAGTGTTGCGCCAGAAGGGCCCAGTCCTATCACTATCACGGTGCCAGGACCAATTCCGTTCACATCTACGAAAGCTATCCCATGGCACTATAGGGCAGATGTATATTACGAAGGTAAAAAGCAGGAAGTTGAGCCGTCAGTCAGCCCAAATATTGATAATGTAGGGGGTGTAGGGGGCTTTACAAGGAGTGGAAGGTTGTTCGCTCCCCAAACCTTGAGAAGTGATGAGGAGGCAGAAGCCGCAGCAAAGGCTAAAGGTAAACAGGTGGTTGAAAATGCGCCTACACCTGAAGCCGAGACAAAGATTACTTTTGATAAGGAAATGGAAGAATTTATGAAGATAATCAAGAAAAGCGATTATAAGATTGTGGACCAACTGAATCAGACCCCTTCAAAAATTTCAATCTTGTCACTATTGATGTGCTCTGATGCGCACCGGCAGGCGTTGTTGAAAGTGTTGAAGAGTGCATACGTGCCACAAGAAATTACTGTTAATCAGCTCGAGGGCGTAATCTCCAATGTTAATGTCAGCCATGGCTTGGGCTTTACAAGTAGAGATTTGACTGTTGAAGGAAGAAACCATAATAAGGCTTTGCATATCACGATGGAGTGTAAGGGCGCAGTGTTATCTCATGTACTGGTAGACACTGGTTCATCACTTAATGTCTTGCCCAAGAAGGCATTGATGAAGCTGGAAGTTGATGGTTTGATCTTAAGGCCTAGTGAATTGGTGGTCAGAGCATTCGATGGAACCAGACGATCTGTGTTTGGTGAGGTGGAATTGCCCGTACAAATTGGACCACAGGTATTCAAATCCACGTTCCATGTAATGGACATACAACCTGCATATAGCTGCCTATTGGGACGCCCTTGGATTCACGGAGCCGGGGCTGTTACTTCTACTCTACACCAAAAGTTGAAGTATGAATTTGAAGGGCAGGTTGTGACGGTGTGCGGGGAAGAAGACATCTTTGTGAGTCACTTGTCCACGTTCAAGTACATTGAAATGGATGGGGAAATTCATGAGATGTTGTGCCAATCATTTGAAGCAGTCAACATTGACGATGCACCCGAGTCTTCTTCTGTACCAGTTGGGGCTGGTACCTCCATTTCATCTTACAAACAAGCTGTCGAAGTCGTCAGGGCAGGCAACGCCCAAGGTTGGGGCAGGTTGATAGAGACCCCAATGAAGGAAGACAAATTTGGTATTGGTTATCATCCCTCTACAACTTCAGATGCGGGGAGCAGGGGACCCATTGCTTTCAATAGTGGGGGAATTGTATACACGGACCAGTCTTGTGCAGCCACAGAGGATAGTATTGACAGTGATTGTGACCTGGACAACTGGGTACGCCCACATGTTCCGGGACAACAAGTGCAGAACTGGTTCGTTGAAGAAGTCATCCGGGTTACTCTTCAGACAGAGTAATTTTTCTTTGTTTTTTCTAACCATAATGCATGTCAAAATCTTGCGCTCTGCCCAAGGCGTATAGATTCATTTGTAGGGCCACCATGGTTGCATTTGCAATGTTTAATCATTAATAAAGGACGTTTTGCAATCAAATTTTGTTCTCTGTCTTTCAGTTTTTATTTTTGCACAAAAAATATAAAATGGCAATGTTTCATTTTCTTTTGTTTTGCTTAAAAATAAATTCTAAAATAAGGCATGAACCCGTTCATGCAGACTTGATCCTCCGGATACCACTGATAACGATTTTGATATGGCCATGTATGACTTTGACAATCCGATTTATCAAGCCGAAGAAGGGGATGGGAAAGATTGTGAACTTTCTGAAGAACTGGCCAGATTGTTGAAACAAGAGGAAAGGGTCATCCAGCCTCATCAGGAGACTGTAGAAATCATCAATATTGGTACCAAGGACGCCAAGAAAGAGATCAGGATTGGTGCCAGCTTGCAAGCAGATGTGAAGCAAACTTTGACGGAAATGTTGCGCGAGTATGTTGACATCTTCGCCTGGTCATATCAAGACATGCCGGGGTTGGATACAGATATTGTTGTGCACAGGCTGCCATTGAGAGAAGAATGTCCGCCAGTCAAGCAGAAAATTCGTCGGACTCACCCCGACATGGCCTTAAAGATTAAGGAGGAAGTCCAGAAGCAGTGGGACGCTGGTTTTCTTGCTGTGACAAAGTATCCTCCATGGGTAGCCAACATCGTGCCAGTACCGAAGAAAGATGGAAAAGTGAGAATGTGTGTGGATTATCGAGATCTTAATAAAGCTAGCCCGAAAGATGATTTTCCACTACCTCATATTGATGTGCTGGTCGATAATACAGCTCAGTTTTCAGTGTTCTCATTTATGGACGGTTTCTCCGGGTACAACCAGATCAAGATGGCACCTGAAGACATGGAGAAGACCACGTTCATTACTCCGTGGGGTACATATTGTTATAAAGTAATGCCTTTTGGGTTGAAAAACGCAGGGGCAACGTACCAGCGGGCGATGGTGACATTGTTTCATGACTTGATTCATAAGGAGATCGAATGTTATGTAGATGATATGATTGCCAAGTCGAGAACAGAAGAGGAACATCTGGTTAACCTGAAAAAGCTGTTTGAAAGGTTGAGAAAGTTCCGTCTGAGATTAAATCCAAACAAGTGCACGTTTGGGGTGCGTTCTGGAAAGTTACTGGGTTTCATTGTGAGCGAAAGAGGAATCGAGGTTGATCCTGCCAAGGTGAAAGCAATACAAGAAATGCCTGAACCGAGAACAGAAAAAGAGGTTCGTGGTTTCTTGGGTAGATTGAACTACATTGCAAGGTTCATATCTCACCTAACAGCCACGTGTGAGCCAATATTTAAATTGTTAAGGAAAGATCAAACGGTCAGGTGGAATGACGATTGCCAATTGGCATTCGATAAGATAAAAGAATACTTGCAGGAACCTCCGATTCTAATACCTCCAGTTGAAGGGAGACCGCTGATAATGTATCTGACAGTGCTTGAAGGTGCCATGGGTTGTGTTCTCGGTCAACATGACGAGACAGGTAGGAAGGAGCATGCTATTTACTACCTGAGCAAAAAGTTCAATGATTGTGAGTCCCGATACTCAATGCTTGAAAAGACATGTTGTGCGCTTGCATGGGCCGCTAAGCGATTGAGGCAATATATGGTTAGGCACACGACTTTGTTGATTTCAAAAATGGATCCTATCAAGTATATTTTCGAGAAACCAGCATTGACAGGCAGAGTTGCACGGTGGCAAATGGTCTTGACAGAGTATGACATTCAGTACACTTCACAAAAAGCCATCAAAGGAAGTATCTTGTCTGACTATCTTGCGCAACAGCCGATTGATGATTACCAACCCATGAAATTTGACTTCCCTAATGAGGACATCATGTTTCTCAAAGCTAAAGACTGCGAGGAACCACTTCCGGAGGAGGGGCCAGACCCTGAATCCAAATGGAGTCTGATGTTTGATGGGGCTGTCAATATGAATGGGTGCGGAGTTGGAGCAGTTCTTATCACGCCGGAAGGTGTTCATATGCCTTTCACTGCACGAATAACTTTCGGGTGCACCAACAATGAAGCAGAGTACGAAGCTTGTATAATGGGGATCGAGGAGGCGATTAATCTACGGATTAAAACCCTTGATATATTCGGTGATTCAGCTTTGGTAATCAATCAAGTGAAAGGGAGTTGGTACACGCACCAAGCAAATCTAGTGCCGTATAGAGATTATACGAGGAGATTGCGGACATTTTTCACAACAGTGAAACTGTACCACATTCCTCGAGATGAGAATAGGTTCGCTGATGCCTTGGCCACTTTGTCTTCCATGATCAAAGTGCAAGGATGGAACCATGTACCTAAGATTGAGGTATCCCGCCTTGACAGACCAGCATTTGTGTTTGCGGTCGATGCAACGTCTGATGACAAGCCATGGTTTCATGACATTAAGTGTTTCTTGAAAAGTCAAAAGTACCCGTCCGGGGCATCGTCCAAAGACAGGAAGACGTTAAGAAGGTTAGCTGGTAGTTTCTTCTTGAACAAAGATGGCGTGCTGTATAAAAGAAATTTTGACACGGTCCTGCTTAGATGTGTGGATAGACATGAAGCAGACTTGTTGATGATTGAAGTGCACGAAGGCTCTTTCGGTACTCATGCCGGAGGGCAGGCAATGGCTAAAAAGTTGTTAAGGTCGGGATATTATTGGTTGACTATGGAGTCAGATTGTTGCAAATATGCCCGCAAATGCCATAAATGCCAGATCTATGCAGACAAGGTGCATGTGCCTCCAAATCCGTTGAGTATCATGTCGTCGCCTTGGCCGTTTGCCATGTGGGGCATTGATATGATCGGAAAGATTGAGCCTACAGCTTCCAATGGTCATCGTTTCATCTTGGTGGCAATTGATTACTTCACCAAATGGGTTGAAGCCGCATCCTATGCCAATGTTACAAAACAAGTGGTCGCTCGTTTCTTAAAACGGGATATCATTTGCCGATATGGAGTTCCCGAAAGAATCATTACTGATAATGGTTCTAATTTGAACAATAAGATGATGGCTGAGTTATGCCGGGACTTCAAAATCGAACACCACAATTCTTCTCCGTACCGCCCAAAGATGAATGGCGCGGTCGAAGCGGCCAACAAAAATATCAAGAAGATTGTACAGAAGATGGTTGTCACGTAAAAAGATTGGCATGAGATGTTACCATTTGCTTTGCATGGGTATCGAACGTCGGTACGCACGTCCACTGGGGCAACCCCGTTCTCACTTGTATATGGTATGGAGGCAGTGCTACCAGTTGAAGTAGAGATTCCGTCCCTCAGAGTTATGATGGATATTAAGCTAGATGAAGCGGAATGGGTACGAGCCAGATTTGATCAGCTGAGCCTTATTGAGGAAAAGCGATTGGCGGCTGTATGTCATGGGCAACTATATCAGCGCAGAATGAAGCAGGCATTTGACCAAAAGGTGCGTCCTCGGGTTTACAAAGTCGGAGATGTGGTACTCAAAAGGATCCTTCCTCCCAATACAGACCACAGGGGCAAATGGACTCCTAATTATGAAGGTCCATTCGTGGTTAAAAAGGTCTTTTCGGGCGGAGCTTTATTGCTTACAACCATGGATGGCGAAGACTTTTCATCCCCTGTCAACTCGGACGTAGTCAAAAAATACTTCGCATGAATAGACCCGCTGGATAATAAAAATAAAAAAATCCAGGCAAAAAAGGGCATCCCGGCGAACCAAAAACAGAATAAGGTTCGGGCAAAAATTAGGGATATAATTGAAAAAATTGTACACCCGGTAAGTTGAAAACCCGAAAGGGCAACTTAAGCAAAAAGGGGTATCCTGGTGGATCGAAAACCTGAAAGGGCGGTCCACACAAAAGAGGGATTTAAGCGAATGACTACAGTCTGAGTTATCTGTACCCATTACCGTTTGAACAACTGACGTTCTGAAGAATAGGAATCGGTCTGATCATTCCTCAGAAGGCAAGGTCGGGGAGTTTTGAAGATATACAGGTCATAACAGAATGGAAACTCAGTGGAATTCCGTTTTCACATTGCCATTAGGATAGTTTCTTTTCTCAATTTTCAGCGATCACCTCTTTCCAGGGATTGCTTCCAGATGTAATTGCCTATTCTGGGCTCTCAGTCAATAAATTGAATTTCAATAAAAAGCTTTCTATTTTTGTTTTATTGCTTTGTTTGCAAAAACGTCCTAATTGTTGATAAAACATTGCATTTGAAAACATGGCAGCCTTGCAATAACATGCGCAGAAAAAATATTTGAAATTACTTCGAATGTTGAATACTCCCGGATGGTGGATTCTAGCCACGCAATATTCGGGGCATGTGGGCATATTCTTTTGTTGCAGGTAGCAGGTGCAGATGATTTTAAGCACAAGACCAGCAATAAATCACCCCACGCAAAAAACTGGGGCAATTATGGGTAAGGAGATCGGCGTTCATCGTTCGGTCGACGATTGTTCATAACGGGTCGATATCAGTGAATTAAGTTCAACTGGGTACCGTTGCATCTTATTAAGTCGATTCTCTTATTCAGTCCTTCCAACAGCTACAAGCTTTTCTATGTCGATAACGGTCACAGGTTCCCCAAAAGAGTGGTCTCGTCGACACCGAAACTGATGGTCATTATCCCCAGCGAAGTCACAAGAGTTTGAAGAGGCTAGATCTTCTGTAAAATCCTCTTATGACATCCTCTGCGGGGACGAATTGTTGTGTTGTCCAAGCATGGGGCATGATTGTTTCCCCAGCATGAAGTGTTGGTCACCCCCAGTAGAGTTTGAGGACAGTTGGTCTTCTGTAAAATCCTCTCGAAAGGCATTCCCCAACACGAGACGCTTTAAAGCAGTTTTCTCCAGCAGAGTTTGTTATAAACCCGTCATCCCTAACGGAATTGTCTAAAGGGAAGCTCGCCTAACATGGGGCATTGTAGTACTTATCCTAAGCTCGACAGTCACATTCTTCAGCAGACTACTGTGGATTTGCTTTGGGTTTCCCCAACAGATCTCTAAGGACTCTTTCTAGCAAGTTGCAGTGGAATGTTCTAACCAGGATTTGCATATCCCTGGCAGAGTAGCCCTGATACCCAGCAAAATCGTATCTCTGGTCATGGTATCCCCACAGAGGTCAGCATCGAATCTTGTCAGCAACTTCCAGCTGAGTTGTTGTTCTCTCCGCAGAGGTTTATCAGATCGACAGAATCTATTCCTCAACAAGGATGGTACAGCCTTTCCCCAGCCGGGTCAGAAGGTTGATAATCCCTATAAAGGATCTTGGGTTGAATAAATCCCCAAGCAGAGTTTTAATGGCTCATTTCCCCAGCAGGATGTCATTTAAAAATTCTCATCCCCAGCGGAATCGCTGTGACCAGAATTCATTCCCCCAAACAGATGGAATAATTCCTGGCAGAGTCGTCATTCCCTCATATCTTAAAGTCCAATTTATTTTTGGCAAGCTTGACAATTCGAAGCAGACGGATTGTTCATCCATTCGCCAGCAGAGATATTATCCTTTTAGGAGTCTCCGAGATTAAATCATTGATTGTGGTTCCTCAGCAGAGTCGGCAGAGATGTCTGGCGCAGAGGCAGAGAGTAATTCGATTTTAAAATTCTAAAAGTCCAACAGTGGATTGGCAAAAGTCCGTCTTCGGGTGGCAAAAGTCCAACGGTGGATTGGCAAAAGTCCGTCTTCGGGTGGCAAAAGTCCAACAGTGGATTGGCAAAAGTCCGTCTTCGGGTGGCAAAAGTCCAACAGTGGATTGGCAAAAGTCCGTCTTCGGGTGGCAAAAGTCCAACAGTGGATTGGCGAAAGGTCCATCTAAGGGTGGCATATTCCAAAAGTCCAACAGTGGATTGGCAAAAGTCCGTCTTCGGGTGGCAAAAGTCCAACAGTGGATTGGCAAAAGTCCGTCTTCGGGTGGCAAAAGTCCAACAGTGGATTGGCAAAAGTCCGTCTTCGGGTGGCAAAAGTCCAACAGTGGATTGGCAAAAGTCCGTCTTCGGGTGGCAAAAGTCCAACAGTGGATTGGCAAAAGTCCGTCTTCGGGTGGCAAAAGTCCAAACAGTGGATTGGCAAAAGTCCGTCTTCGGGTGGCAAAAGTCCAACAGTGGATTGGCAGAAGTCCATCTTCGGGTGGCACGAAGCTGCAAAGTCCACCAGTAGCGTGGCAGGCCAGTAGTCGTCTGGAATTGCATAAAAGACATTATCAAAGTCCACCAGTAGTGTGGCAGGCCAGTAGTCGTCTGGAATTGCATAAAAGACATTATCAAAGTCCACCAGTAGTGTGGCAGGCCAGTAGTCGTCTGGAATTGCATAAAAGACAGTATTAAAGTCCACCATCAGCGTGGCAAGCCAGTAGTCGTCTGGCATCGTTCAAAAGACAGATCTCTCCGACGTTTCATCGAGGATTCAATCCAGCAGTCTCGTTGGGTTTATATCCCTTTTCTTCTTCATCACCCAGAGCAAATTTTTGGTTATTTTTGGTATTCAATCACTATATACCTTGAAAGTCCGAAAGCATTTGCTTTCAGGCATTCAGGTCTACAGCGCTTGAATAGGGGCAGCTGTAATACCCCAAAATTTGCTCTCCCTTTTTGTCATCATAGCATGGCATTATCATTTATCATATCATATCCACCTCATTAACATTACATTGCATTTAACATAGAAAAATGAAGCATGGCATCCTTCTTACCATCAGGGCATGTGATCAGGTGGAAGGTGGATAATCAAGGAATCATTCAAAGCACAAAAAGGTCAATCAAGTTGGCTCTAGGCAAGCCAAGAGGTCTCTCATGTCTCATACTATATCAATTGATCTTCCAAAACCTCAAGGAAGTGAGATTCAATGGGAGATTGAAGCATTACATCTTTCACTATGCAAGAGATTCAAAAACTGAAGGAAAACCCTCAAAAGAGATAGCTCATTGATCCAAAATCATCCTCAAATGGTATATCTCATCATCCTTTAAGAAGATACACAACATACTCTGAAGAATTTGAAATTGGAGACTGCACTTTTACCTCCTAACCAGAGGGGGCCAAAATTAGGGTTTCCATTTAAATCAGGGAATCTTTGCTTTTTTGGGCAAGATTTGATGTCATGGTTTCCTATATGTCCCTAGGTATATGGATGTGGAAGATTGCATCTCAATTGGTTTTAGAAGTGATTCAATTGGAAGAAAGATAAAAAATCAAGGAATTTGGGGCCAAGTCAAATAATCAGAGGAAAAAGTCAACCCTTGACTTTTTAAGGCCAAATTCATGAAATTCATGTTACATATGTCCAATGTACAAAATTTGATCAAGAAACTCCAAAGGAATCATGAAAAAATCAAGATGTGGAAAGTTGCCATTTTTGGATGAAGAAGGGTTACTAAAAATAGCAAGTTTTGGCCATTTTGCATCAGAGTTTGAACCAAGGCCATTCAAATTTGGAGCACCAAATGAAAAATCCACTCTGCCTCAATGAAAGATCTTGTTTTAAGCTTCAAATCCATGTGTAGAACATCTCCATTGGATAAAAATTGAGAGAGTTATAGATGATCAAAGTTGAGGGAAACTTGGGCAAAATGCAAGTCAGCTTGGGCAAGTTTCAGGTCACGCGCATGTCATTTCTACAAACACCTGGTGTGCCAAATGTCCACTCATTTTTCTCATGGTTAAAGGCCTCAAATGAAAAACTTGTCAACATCAAAAATGTTCCTTGTAATGTCTTCTTCAAGTTTCATGTTGGACAAAATTTCATCTGATCAAGGTATGATGGAGAAATAGTGGCCTCAAGTTAGGGTGGTTATGCTGAAATTTTGTGCCATGCCAGCCTTGCCAACCGACCACCTGATGCGCCCATCATCCAGTCTGGTGTGCTTAAGTTTATAGTCATTTTGGAGCATGTTTGAAGTATCATATCAACTCCAATCTCAAACCAAACTTGTTGCATTATACTCCCTCTTTCCAATGAACCCAAAAACTCACCAAACTATTCATTGAGTAGAGAGAAAAACATCACCAAACCTCCCTATGTTTCACTGATACATTGATGGCTTTGCTGCATAACTTGGTTCAGACATCCATCAAACAATTCTTTCCCTTATTTGAGCACACCATGAACATCACATACACTGCTATAGCACGTGCCTTGCATGAAAATGGAAAGAGAAAACTTGCTGAGAAAGTTTTCTAATACACAACCATGCCATTCATTTCACTTTCACCTCACCATTATCCTCACCATAAGTGACCATGAGCTCTTCCACACTAAAACAAAACCTCTCCAACTCGTGTTACTAACTGTCATGACTCATTCTGTTAACTCAAACTCAGTTAACTGTAGTTCTAACCATCAACCACCAGGGTCAAATCATAACCACGCCTATATAAACAATTCTAACAGATTTGGAAAGGGGGATTCTCATTGTTTCACTCTCACTCCAAAAGCACTCTCAACTTTCTCTCTGAATTTTCTCTCTACCTGCACGAATTCCTCAAGTTCTTCTTCAACCTTCACAATCAAGCAAGAAGACATCACTGAAGCATGGAATAGCACAGTTATCTCCAATTTCAGATTCAGATTTCCTCTTATTCTCAAGATCAAATAGCATTTATTTTGCTCAAATTGAAGTTCTAGAAGTTCAAGAACAAGTTCTCACCTCTGGTTTTCTCAAAAATCCAAAGATCTTCAAGTTTCAGGTTCCAAAAGTTCTCAAACTTTGCTTGCACGATTTGATGTTATTTTAACTGGTTGATGTGTTATTTGAGCTTATTAGAAGCTATATGAAACCGGTTAGTTGATAGAGCTCCTTAGGAGTTTAGAACTGAAACTTAGGGCAAATTTCTCTTCTTCGATTCTCTGTATCCATGCTTGATCTTTGAATTTTGTTGTTGGATTTGTGTTCCTCATGAGCTTAGCTTTCGTTTGGTATATGGCTTGTGAATTTCTGGAGAAAATGTGAGTTGCAGGTGGTGGCTGCTGGCCGGAGAAGATGACCGGAGGTCATCTCCGGCCGGTGACTTTAACTGTTAGGGTTTGTGTGCGTTTTAATCTCAGCCGTGTGTTTTTCATGATCGTACGCTCCAAAATGTGACAGCACATTAAAAATCACATGCCACTCACGTGCATTTTTCTGAATTTTATTTAAACCTTGTGTGGCCTGGTACATGGTAAGTGGCATGTGTCCTCACGTGCATGCGTTGATTTTGAGTACTTTGACTTTGGTTTGACTTGGACTTGATCTAATGGTTGTGAGTGAGTCAAGATTGTTGACTGAGGGTTCATGCTTGTTAGTATGTTCTGCGTGCTTAATGGACATATGCAGATTGATAAACACACCCCCTCTGTTTGGAAGCCCAATGAATTTGCACTGTCCAATTGCTATGTTCATACCCCCTGCATTTTGCATTTATTTTTCATTTTTATTTCTTTCTACACGTTTGATTTTTAATTTTTAAAAATACCAAAACATATTAGAAAATTCCACAAAAATTCATGGACATCAATAAAACATTTAAAAAAATTTTGGTAATTTTATTTTCTGATTTTATGACCTTTTTACCCCTGGTCCATAATTTTCTTTGAATTTCCATTTAGATGCATTCTAAGCATGATACTTGAATTTGTTTAATTTTGTTCTTGCTCATTACCAACTATTTTGACATGATTCTTTTTGCATTGATTCACTAATACCTTGAAGCATGTTAGATGATTTTTGTTTGATTTTTTAGGTCACTTTATCATATGTCTTGATGCCTATATTTGCTCCACTTTGCATGATGTTTCAATTTGACCTAATTGCTTTGTTTGAAGTCATTTTGCTCTGAATTTTTATATGCTATTTTGATATGTGATTCATCTCTGATTAGTGAACTCCAATACCATGTTTTCATAATTTTCATGAATCCATTTGGTCTTTGTTTGATGCATCACATTGGATGTATAATCCATGGCATGTCATTACAACTTTAGTGCATGTTTACATGAATTCTTTTGTGCACATTTGTATGAGCATTTGCATATTTTATGAGCCATTCATATGATATTATAGGTCTTTGACACACATTATAGGTCATCTTTACATGTTCATTTCAATTTGAACTTTGTGCATCATTAACATGTATTGTTTGCCCTTTCTTTTTGAACTTTCATTTCAATTCTTCTTATATTACTTCTTGAATGTCTTGAAGTTACCTCATAAATACTTTTGAGATGTTTATAAACCATTTTCCATTTAGTTTCAATTCTGGTTGTTGATTTACATGTTCCGTTTATGCATGTCCTCTTCATTTCTTTCCATCTTTCATCTACCCTTTCTTCTTGTAACATGTTTAAATGCTAATGGATGATGTTTGTTGCCTATTCACTTGCACTTGTATGATGATATTCATTTGTTGACCATATGATGCCCATTCTGGTTGTGGTTCTAGGATTTGTTTTCTCATTTAATTCTTTTGAGTTTTATGATGCATTACATGTTCTTTTACTTCTTATACTTCTTATACATGTTTACTAACCATGTAGGGGCTTTGGTAAGTTTCAATTGAGTGTGGATAAGGAATCCACATTCAACTTCTATCCTTTCTCTTTTACAATTCCATTTTGTGTTTTGTTAAGCACTTATGTGCTTTCTTTTAATAACTCATCACTTTCCCCTTGTGAATTACAATTCATCTTCTACTTTAGAAGTGAATTGTTTAATTCATTCTTTCTTTAGACTTTAGGTTGAAACCTCACAAACTTTAGGATCACTCCCTTAACTAATCAATTAGGATTGAGTCTTAGTCCATATAGATTTTACCTTTACCTTCTCTTGAGTCTTTCATCTTCTCATCTCAAAGAAAATTCAAAACATATAATAAAGGTAGGCATTTATTGCATTTAGGCCTTTCATATAAAGAAAAGATTATAAGGGGTCTTCTCTTGTAATCTTAGAATGTGTAGCATATAGCCCATCTTGGGTCAATGTGTTAAACATTTGATCTTGTATGAGGGACTTAAATGCAATACTTGTTGAAGGTGCAAATAATAAAAAACACTTCTTCACTTCATAATCAACAAAACACTTAATAAACACAAGTATGCTAGTGTGTTTGAACCTTGATAATTGGAACTAAGTGTGAGGGTCTTCTTCACCCTTAGTGTGCTTTCTTACCCATTCCATCTTGGAATGTGAGAAGGTACACATTCCAATGACTAAGATCCAGATACACTGTCGTATGCAAACAAATCCAAAACACTTCCTTCTAAAAGACAAAAAACAAACAATAACGTCTTTCCTTCGGGAATTCTTTTCTCACCTCATTCACTCTTAGCGTACGAACGCGCTTCTACTCGTTCTCTTGCAAGATGGTAACGCACTCGGACCAGCGAGCCTGCAACACCTGAGCTAGAACGTCAGCCGTTCTCTAAAAAACACAAACAATTCATCCCTAGTGAGGGGAACTACGTCGCTCTGATTCTCATGCTCCCGATGAGATACGTAGGCAGTGGGGTAGGGCCCATGCGAGCACTTCTTTTATTTTCCCTACGTTTGTTTCCCGTTCCTTTTCTTTTCTTTCTCCTTTCTTTCTTTCAGTTCCTTTTTCAGTATTCTTTTCTATCACCCTTTGATCGAGACAAGCAAGCGTGGATCCCATCGGGTACGATGGACGTGAGGGGGTGCTAATACCTTCCTCTCGCGTAACCGACTCCCGAACCCAGTTCTCTTGGTCGTAAGACCATGCTTTTCCTTTCTCTCAGGTTTACGCGGTGTTTCCGTTCCCTCTCTTGGGATAAATACACATTGCTGGCGACTCTGTTTCGGTGCCACTTTCGCGTTTGTACTAGGATAAAAATCCCGGGAGCGACAGCTGGCGACTCTGCTGGGGATTCCCGAGGATCTCTGGTTTCCTTAGCGAGTCAATCCTAGCGCTTGTCTGCTTTTCTTTCATTGGGTGTTTAATGTTGTGCTATATGTTGTTGTTTATTTATTTTACTGTATTTACCGCATTTTAGCATTACATATCATATATTATATTGTGTTGCACTGTTTTGTATGTTTGGCGGGATGGGTGTTCTGAGAGATAAGCTCACTACACAGGCTTGAGTACACACATAGGTATTAGAGTGGATAGTCATGACGCTTGCGTGGTGGTGACCACGTATTGTTGTTCATGAGACCCACAACCAGACGAGGTTCTATCAGGAGCTTTCTGCTACTGCATGTTATGCAGGCCAGTGGTTATTCTCTTGAGGAACTGTCGACTCTGGTGACCATTCCCGAGGACTCAGTTGCGGCACTCCTCCCGAGTTGTGACAGTGGCAGACCACATTCCGTGGCAAACCCATTGCACATTCTCGATCCGAGGATCCAATGCTGGGAACTTGCTATAGGACATCCCTTTTTGAAAGAGAATCAGCGGAGGCACTCCTCGATTGGCGGTAGTACTGTACCCTGAGGGATGAATGTACTATTGCTTCTCGACCTCAGTGCCAAAAGCTGAGGACCTTTTTGTTTTGGAGAATCAGTTGAGGCCTCCTCGATTGATGATGATGCCAAACCAGAAATGGTGAACGTATCATCATTTCTCGACCTGAGAGCCCGGGATACTGAACATCCTAGTGCCCACATGTGAGAAGGGCGGGTTGTTTACAGGTTTGCAGGTAACCATGACCTCCTACATACCCGGTTTTCTATCATCATTGCACAAAAAGGAAGTTTCATCCTATTGTATTCAGATGGTTCTTATCTATGGTTCTATATTAGTCTCAGAGCTACACTGACACCGTTCACAGTTCAGCACAGACACCTGATTACCTGATCACATTGCCCTTTGCATTGCATTATCATATCCTAACATACATGTTTATTCATTTCCAGGTGCATATTACCCTTGATTCCAGTCATCAGGTCGCTGCAAAGATGAACACTAAAGAGAGGAAGAATATCATCAGCTATAAGTTCCTTACGCCTACTTTGTGCCACTTTCGCGTTTGTACTAGGATAAAAATCCCGGGAGCGACAGGTGGTGCTTCGACCACTCGAAGAATCTCGTGTTTTGTTGAGTACTATTTTGGTATCCTCGGAGAGCCTTTGTCTATAAGGTGCGACTTCGAGCACCCAAAGAATATCATGTTTTGTTGAGATACTGCTTTTGTATCCTCGAAGAACCTTAGTCTATAAGGTGCTGCTTCGATCAGCCAAAGAATCTCACGTTTTGTTGAGATACTACTTTGGTATCCTCGGAGAACCTTAGTCTATAAGGTACTGCTTCGACCACCCAAAGAACCTTGTGTTTTGTTGAGATACTTTTTTGGTATCTTCGGAGAGCCTTAGTCTATAAGGTGCTGCTTCGACTACCCGAAGAATCTCGTGTTTTGCTGAGATACCGCTTTGGTATCCCCGGAGAGCCTTAGTCTATAAGGTGCTGCTTCAACCACCCGAAGAATCTTGTGTTTTTTTGAGATGCTGCTTTGGCATCATCAGAGTGCCTTAGTCTATAAGGTGCTGCTTCGACCATCCGAAGAATCCGTGTTTTGTTGAGATACTGCTTTGGTTTCCTCGAAGAGCCTTAGTCTATAATGTGCTGCTTCGACCACCCGAAGAATCTCGTGTTTTTTTTGAGATACTGTTTTGGTATCCTTGTAGAACTTTAGTCTATAAGGTGCTGCTTCGATCACCCAAAGAATCCCATGGTTTGTTGAGATACTATTTTGGTATCCTCGGAGAACCTTAGTCTATAAGGTGATGCTTCGATCATCCAAAGAATCTCTTGTTTTGTTGAGATACTACTTTGGTATCATCGAAGAGACTTAGTCTATAAGGTGCTGCTTTGACTACCCGAAGAATCTCGTGTTTTGTTGAGATACTGCTTTGGTATCCTCGGAGAACCTTAGTCTATAACGTGCTGCTTCGACCACCCGAAGAATCTCATGTTTTGTTGAGATACTGCTTTGGTATCCTCGGAGAGCCTTAGTCTATAAGGTGCTGCTTCAAGCACCCTAAGAATATCATGTTTTGTTGAGATACTATTTGGTATACTCGAAGAACCTTTGTCTATAAGGTGCTGCTTCGACTACCCGAAGAATCTCGTGTTTTTTTGAGATACTTCTTTGGTATCATCAGAGTGCCTTAGTCTATAAGGTGGTGCTTCGACCACTCGAAGAATCTCGTGTTTTGTTGAGTACTATTTTGGTATCCTCGGAGAGCCTTTGTCTTTAAGGTGCGACTTCGAGCACCCAAAGAATATCATGTTTTGTTGAGATACTGCTTTTGTATCCTCGAAGAACCTTAGTCTATAAGGTGCTGCTTCGATCAGCCAAAGAATCTCACGTTTTGTTGAGATACTACTTTGGTATCCTCGGAGAACCTTAGTCTATAAGGTACTGCTTCGACCACCCAAAGAACCTTGTGTTTTGTTGAGATACTTTTTTGGTATCTTCGGAGAGCCTTAGTCTATAAGGTGCTGCTTCGACTACCCGAAGAATCTCGTGTTTTGCTGAGATACCGCTTTCGTATCCCCGGAGAGCCTTAGTCTATAAGGTGCTGCTTCAACCACCCGAAGAATCTTGTGTTTTTTTGAGATGCTGCTTTGGCATCATCAGAGTGCCTTAGTCTATAAGGTGCTGCTTCGACCATCCGAAGAATCCGTGTTTTGTTGAGATACTGCTTTGGTTTCCTCGAAGAGCCTTAGTCTATAATGTGCTGCTTCGACCACCCGAAGAATCTCGTGTTTATTTTGAGATACTGTTTTGGTATCCTTGTAGAACTTTAGTCTATAAGGTGCTGCTTCGATCACCCAAAGAATCCCATGGTTTGTTGAGATACTATTTTGGTATCCTCGGAGAACCTTAGTCTATAAGGTGATGCTTCGATCATCCAAAGAATCTCTTGTTTTGTTGAGATACTGCTTTGGTATCATCGAAGAGACTTAGTCTATAAGGTGCTGCTTTGACTACCCGAAGAATCTCGTGTTTTGTTGAGATACTGCTTTGGTATCCTCGGAGAACCTTAGTCTATAACGTGCTGCTTCGACCACCCGAAGAATCTCATGTTTTGTTGAGATACTGCTTTGATATCCTCGGAGAGCCTTAGTCTATAAGGTGCTGCTTCAAGCACCCTAAGAATATCATGTTTTGTTGAGATACTATTTGGTATACTCGAAGAACCTTTGTCTATAAGGTGCTGCTTCGACTACCCGAAGAATCTCGTGTTTTTTTGAGATACTTCTTTGGTATCATCAGAGTGCCTTAGTCTATAAGGTGGTGCTTCGAACACTCGAAGAATCTCGTGTTTTGTTGAGTACTATTTTGGTATCCTCGGAGAGCCTTTGTCTATAAGGTGCGACTTCGAGCACCCAAAGAATATCATGTTTTGTTGAGATACTGCTTTTGTATCCTCGAAGAACCTTAGTCTATAAGGTGCTGCTTCGATCAGCCAAAGAATCTCACGTTTTGTTGAGATACTACTTTGGTATCCTCGGAGAACCTTAGTCTATAAGGTACTGCTTCGACCACCCAAAGAACCTTGTGTTTTGTTGAGATACTTTTTTGGTATCTTCGGAGAGCCTTAGTCTATAAGGTGCTGCTTCGACTACCCGAAGAATCTCGTGTTTTGCTGAGATACCGCTTTCGTATCCCCGGAGAGCCTTAGTCTATAAGGTGCTGCTTCAACCACCCGAAGAATCTTGTGTTTTTTTGAGATGCTGCTTTGGCATCATCAGAGTGCCTTAGTCTATAAGGTGCTGCTTCGACCATCCGAAGAATCCGTGTTTTGTTGAGATACTGCTTTGGTTTCCTCGAAGAGCCTTAGTCTATAATGTGCTGCTTCGACCACCCGAAGAATCTCGTGTTTATTTTGAGATACTGTTTTGGTATCCTTGTAGAACTTTAGTCTATAAGGTGCTGCTTCGATCACCCAAAGAATCCCATGGTTTGTTGAGATACTATTTTGGTATCCTCGGAGAACCTTAGTCTATAAGGTGATGCTTCGATCATCCAAAGAATCTCTTGTTTTGTTGAGATACTGCTTTGGTATCATCGAAGAGACTTAGTCTATAAGGTGCTGCTTTGACTACCCGAAGAATCTCGTGTTTTGTTGAGATACTGCTTTGGTATCCTCGGAGAACCTTAGTCTATAACGTGCTGCTTCGACCACCCGAAGAATCTCATGTTTTGTTGAGATACTGCTTTGGTATCCTCGGAGAGCCTTAGTCTATAAGGTGCTGCTTCAAGCACCCTAAGAATATCATGTTTTGTTGAGATACTATTTGGTATACTCGAAGAACCTTTGTCTATAAGGTGCTGCTTCGACTACCCGAAGAATCTCGTGTTTTTTTGAGATACTTCTTTGGTATCATCAGAGTGCCTTAGTCTATAAGGTGGTGCTTCGACCACTCGAAGAATCTCGTGTTTTGTTGAGTACTATTTTGGTATCCTCGGAGAGCCTTTGTCTATAAGGTGCGACTTCGAGCACCCAAAGAATATCATGTTTTGTTGAGATACTGCTTTTGTATCCTCGAAGAACCTTAGTCTATAAGGTGCTGCTTCGATCAGCCAAAGAATCTCACGTTTTGTTGAGATACTACTTTGGTATCCTCGGAGAACCTTAGTCTATAAGGTACTGCTTCGACCACCCAAAGAACCTTGTGTTTTGTTGAGATACTTTTTTGGTATCTTCGGAGAGCCTTAGTCTATAAGGTGCTGCTTCGACTACCCGAAGAATCTCGTGTTTTGCTGAGATACCGCTTTGGTATCCCCGGAGAGCCTTAGTCTATAAGGTGCTGCTTCAACCACCCGAAGAATCTTGTGTTTTTTTGAGATGCTGCTTTGGCATCATCAGAGTGCCTTAGTCTATAAGGTGCTGCTTCGACCATCCGAAGAATCCGTGTTTTGTTGAGATACTGCTTTGGTTTCCTCGAAGAGCCTTAGTCTATAATGTGCTGCTTCGACCACCCGAAGAATCTCGTGTTTTTTTTGAGATACTGTTTTGGTATCCTTGTAGAACTTTAGTCTATAAGGTGCTGCTTCGATCACCCAAAGAATCCCATGGTTTGTTGAGATACTATTTTGGTATCCTCGGAGAACCTTAGTCTATAAGGTGATGCTTCGATCATCCAAAGAATCTCTTGTTTTGTTGAGATACTGCTTTGGTATCATCGAAGAGACTTAGTCTATAAGGTGCTGCTTTGACTACCCGAAGAATCTCGTGTTTTGTTGAGATACTGCTTTGGTATCCTCGGAGAACCTTAGTCTATAACGTGCTGCTTCGACCACCCGAAGAATCTCATGTTTTGTTGAGATACTGCTTTGGTATCCTCGGAGAGCCTTAGTCTATAAGGTGCTGCTTCAAGCACCCTAAGAATATCATGTTTTGTTGAGATACTATTTGGTATACTCGAAGAACCTTTGTCTATAAGGTGCTGCTTCGACTACCCGAAGAATCTCGTGTTTTTTTGAGATACTTCTTTGGTATCATCAGAGTGCCTTAGTCTATAAGGTGGTGCTTCGACCACTCGAAGAATCTCGTGTTTTGTTGAGTACTATTTTGGTATCCTCGGAGAGCCTTTGTCTTTAAGGTGCGACTTCGAGCACCCAAAGAATATCATGTTTTGTTGAGATACTGCTTTTGTATCCTCGAAGAACCTTAGTCTATAAGGTGCTGCTTCGATCAGCCAAAGAATCTCACGTTTTGTTGAGATACTACTTTGGTATCCTCGGAGAACCTTAGTCTATAAGGTACTGCTTCGACCACCCAAAGAACCTTGTGTTTTGTTGAGATACTTTTTTGGTATCTTCGGAGAGCCTTAGTCTATAAGGTGCTGCTTCGACTACCCGAAGAATCTCGTGTTTTGCTGAGATACCGCTTTCGTATCCCCGGAGAGCCTTAGTCTATAAGGTGCTGCTTCAACCACCCGAAGAATCTTGTGTTTTTTTGAGATGCTGCTTTGGCATCATCAGAGTGCCTTAGTCTATAAGGTGCTGCTTCGACCATCCGAAGAATCCGTGTTTTGTTGAGATACTGCTTTGGTTTCCTCGAAGAGCCTTAGTCTATAATGTGCTGCTTCGACCACCCGAAGAATCTCGTGTTTATTTTGAGATACTGTTTTGGTATCCTTGTAGAACTTTAGTCTATAAGGTGCTGCTTCGATCACCCAAAGAATCCCATGGTTTGTTGAGATACTATTTTGGTATCCTCGGAGAACCTTAGTCTATAAGGTGATGCTTCGATCATCCAAAGAATCTCTTGTTTTGTTGAGATACTGCTTTGGTATCATCGAAGAGACTTAGTCTATAAGGTGCTGCTTTGACTACCCGAAGAATCTCGTGTTTTGTTGAGATACTGCTTTGGTATCCTCGGAGAACCTTAGTCTATAACGTGCTGCTTCGACCACCCGAAGAATCTCATGTTTTGTTGAGATACTGCTTTGGTATCCTCGGAGAGCCTTAGTCTATAAGGTGCTGCTTCAAGCACCCTAAGAATATCATGTTTTGTTGAGATACTATTTGGTATACTCGAAGAACCTTTGTCTATAAGGTGCTGCTTCGACTACCCGAAGAATCTCGTGTTTTTTTGAGATACTTCTTTGGTATCATCAGAGTGCCTTAGTCTATAAGGTGGTGCTTCGACCACTCGAAGAATCTCGTGTTTTGTTGAGTACTATTTTGGTATCCTCGGAGAGCCTTTGTCTTTAAGGTGCGACTTCGAGCACCCAAAGAATATCATGTTTTGTTGAGATACTGCTTTTGTATCCTCGAAGAACCTTAGTCTATAAGGTGCTGCTTCGATCAGCCAAAGAATCTCACGTTTTGTTGAGATACTACTTTGGTATCCTCGGAGAACCTTAGTCTATAAGGTACTGCTTCGACCACCCAAAGAACCTTGTGTTTTGTTGAGATACTTTTTTGGTATCTTCGGAGAGCCTTAGTCTATAAGGTGCTGCTTCGACTACCCGAAGAATCTCGTGTTTTGCTGAGATACCGCTTTCGTATCCCCGGAGAGCCTTAGTCTATAAGGTGCTGCTTCAACCACCCGAAGAATCTTGTGTTTTTTTGAGATGCTGCTTTGGCATCATCAGAGTGCCTTAGTCTATAAGGTGCTGCTTCGACCATCCGAAGAATCCGTGTTTTGTTGAGATACTGCTTTGGTTTCCTCGAAGAGCCTTAGTCTATAATGTGCTGCTTCGACCACCCGAAGAATCTCGTGTTTATTTTGAGATACTGTTTTGGTATCCTTGTAGAACTTTAGTCTATAAGGTGCTGCTTCGATCACCCAAAGAATCCCATGGTTTGTTGAGATACTATTTTGGTATCCTCGGAGAACCTTAGTCTATAAGGTGATGCTTCGATCATCCAAAGAATCTCTTGTTTTGTTGAGATACTGCTTTGGTATCATCGAAGAGACTTAGTCTATAAGGTGCTGCTTTGACTACCCGAAGAATCTCGTGTTTTGTTGAGATACTGCTTTGGTATCCTCGGAGAACCTTAGTCTATAACGTGCTGCTTCGACCACCCGAAGAATCTCATGTTTTGTTGAGATACTGCTTTGGTATCCTCGGAGAGCCTTAGTCTATAAGGTGCTGCTTCAAGCACCCTAAGAATATCATGTTTTGTTGAGATACTATTTGGTATACTCGAAGAACCTTTGTCTATAAGGTGCTGCTTCGACTACCCGAAGAATCTCGTGTTTTTTTGAGATACTTCTTTGGTATCATCAGAGTGCCTTAGTCTATAAGGTGGTGCTTCGACCACTCGAAGAATCTCGTGTTTAGTTGAGTACTATTTTGGTATCCTCGGAGAGCCTTTGTCTATTAGGTGCGACTTCGAGCACCCAAAGAATATCATGTTTTGTTGAGATACTGCTTTTGTATCCTCGAAGAACCTTAGTCTATAAGGTGCTGCTTCGATCAGCCAAAGAATCTCACGTTTTGTTGAGATACTACTTTGGTATCCTCGGAGAACCTTAGTCTATAAGGTACTGCTTCGACCACCCAAAGAACCTTGTGTTTTGTTGAGATACTTTTTTGGTATCTTCGGAGAGCCTTAGTCTATAAGGTGCTGCTTCGACTACCCGAAGAATCTCGTGTTTTGCTGAGATACCGCTTTCGTATCCCCGGAGAGCCTTAGTCTATAAGGTGCTGCTTCAACCACCCGAAGAATCTTGTGTTTTTTTGAGATGCTGCTTTGGCATCATCAGAGTGCCTTAGTCTATAAGGTGCTGCTTCGACCATCCGAAGAATCCGTGTTTTGTTGAGATACTGCTTTGGTTTCCTCGAAGAGCCTTAGTCTATAATGTGCTGCTTCGACCACCCGAAGAATCTCGTGTTTATTTTGAGATACTGTTTTGGTATCCTTGTAGAACTTTAGTCTATAAGGTGCTGCTTCGATCACCCAAAGAATCCCATGGTTTGTTGAGATACTATTTTGGTATCCTCGGAGAACCTTAGTCTATAAGGTGATGCTTCGATCATCCAAAGAATCTCTTGTTTTGTTGAGATACTGCTTTGGTATCATCGAAGAGACTTAGTCTATAAGGTGCTGCTTTGACTACCCGAAGAATCTCGTGTTTTGTTGAGATACTGCTTTGGTATCCTCGGAGAACCTTAGTCTATAACGTGCTGCTTCGACCACCCGAAGAATCTCATGTTTTGTTGAGATACTGCTTTGGTATCCTCGGAGAGCCTTAGTCTATAAGGTGCTGCTTCAAGCACCCTAAGAATATCATGTTTTGTTGAGATACTATTTGGTATACTCGAAGAACCTTTGTCTATAAGGTGCTGCTTCGACTACCCGAAGAATCTCGTGTTTTTTTGAGATACTTCTTTGGTATCATCAGAGTGCCTTAGTCTATAAGGTGGTGCTTCGACCACTCGAAGAATCTCGTGTTTTGTTGAGTACTATTTTGGTATCCTCAGAGAGCCTTTGTCTATAAGGTGCGACTTCGAGCACCCAAAGAATATCATGTTTTGTTGAGATACTGCTTTTGTATCCTCGAAGAACCTTAGTCTATAAGGTGCTGCTTCGATCAGCCAAAGAATCTCACGTTTTGTTGAGATACTACTTTGGTATCCTCGGAGAACCTTAGTCTATAAGGTACTGCTTCGACCACCCAAAGAACCTTGTGTTTTGTTGAGATACTTTTTTGGTATCTTCGGAGAGCCTTAGTCTATAAGGTGCTGCTTCGACTACCCGAAGAATCTCGTGTTTTGCTGAGATACCGCTTTGGTATCCCCGGAGAGCCTTAGTCTATAAGGTGCTGCTTCAACCACCCGAAGAATCTTGTGTTTTTTTGAGATGCTGCTTTGGCATCATCAGAGTGCCTTAGTCTATAAGGTGCTGCTTCGACCATCCGAAGAATCCGTGTTTTGTTGAGATACTGCTTTGGTTTCCTCGAAGAGCCTTAGTCTATAATGTGCTGCTTCGACCACCCGAAGAATCTCGTGTTTTTTTTGAGATACTGTTTTGGTATCCTTGTAGAACTTTAGTCTATAAGGTGCTGCTTCGATCACCCAAAGAATCCCATGGTTTGTTGAGATACTATTTTGGTATCCTCGGAGAACCTTAGTCTATAAGGTGATGCTTCGATCATCCAAAGAATCTCTTGTTTTGTTGAGATACTGCTTTGGTATCATCGAAGAGACTTAGTCTATAAGGTGCTGCTTTGACTACCCGAAGAATCTCGTGTTTTGTTGAGATACTGCTTTGGTATCCTCGGAGAACCTTAGTCTATAACGTGCTGCTTCGACCACCCGAAGAATCTCATGTTTTGTTGAGATACTGCTTTGGTATCCTCGGAGAGCCTTAGTCTATAAGGTGCTGCTTCAAGCACCCTAAGAATATCATGTTTTGTTGAGATACTATTTGGTATACTCGAAGAACCTTTGTCTATAAGGTGCTGCTTCGACTACCCGAAGAATCTCGTGTTTTTTTGAGATACTTCTTTGGTATCATCAGAGTGCCTTAGTCTATAAGGTGGTGCTTCGACCACTCGAAGAATCTCGTGTTTTGTTGAGTACTATTTTGGTATCCTCGGAGAGCCTTTGTCTTTAAGGTGCGACTTCGAGCACCCAAAGAATATCATGTTTTGTTGAGATACTGCTTTTGTATCCTCGAAGAACCTTAGTCTATAAGGTGCTGCTTCGATCAGCCAAAGAATCTCACGTTTTGTTGAGATACTACTTTGGTATCCTCGGAGAACCTTAGTCTATAAGGTACTGCTTCGACCACCCAAAGAACCTTGTGTTTTGTTGAGATACTTTTTTGGTATCTTCGGAGAGCCTTAGTCTATAAGGTGCTGCTTCGACTACCCGAAGAATCTCGTGTTTTGCTGAGATACCGCTTTCGTATCCCCGGAGAGCCTTAGTCTATAAGGTGCTGCTTCAACCACCCGAAGAATCTTGTGTTTTTTTGAGATGCTGCTTTGGCATCATCAGAGTGCCTTAGTCTATAAGGTGCTGCTTCGACCATCCGAAGAATCCGTGTTTTGTTGAGATACTGCTTTGGTTTCCTCGAAGAGCCTTAGTCTATAATGTGCTGCTTCGACCACCCGAAGAATCTCGTGTTTATTTTGAGATACTGTTTTGGTATCCTTGTAGAACTTTAGTCTATAAGGTGCTGCTTCGATCACCCAAAGAATCCCATGGTTTGTTGAGATACTATTTTGGTATCCTCGGAGAACCTTAGTCTATAAGGTGATGCTTCGATCATCCAAAGAATCTCTTGTTTTGTTGAGATACTGCTTTGGTATCATCGAAGAGACTTAGTCTATAAGGTGCTGCTTTGACTACCCGAAGAATCTCGTGTTTTGTTGAGATACTGCTTTGGTATCCTCGGAGAACCTTAGTCTATAACGTGCTGCTTCGACCACCCGAAGAATCTCATGTTTTGTTGAGATACTGCTTTGGTATCCTCGGAGAGCCTTAGTCTATAAGGTGCTGCTTCAAGCACCCTAAGAATATCATGTTTTGTTGAGATACTATTTGGTATACTCGAAGAACCTTTGTCTATAAGGTGCTGCTTCGACTACCCGAAGAATCTCGTGTTTTTTTGAGATACTTCTTTGGTATCATCAGAGTGCCTTAGTCTATAAGGTGGTGCTTCGACCACTCGAAGAATCTCGTGTTTAGTTGAGTACTATTTTGGTATCCTCGGAGAGCCTTTGTCTATTAGGTGCGACTTCGAGCACCCAAAGAATATCATGTTTTGTTGAGATACTGCTTTTGTATCCTCGAAGAACCTTAGTCTATAAGGTGCTGCTTCGATCAGCCAAAGAATCTCACGTTTTGTTGAGATACTACTTTGGTATCCTCGGAGAACCTTAGTCTATAAGGTACTGCTTCGACCACCCAAAGAACCTTGTGTTTTGTTGAGATACTTTTTTGGTATCTTCGGAGAGCCTTAGTCTATAAGGTGCTGCTTCGACTACCCGAAGAATCTCGTGTTTTGCTGAGATACCGCTTTGGTATCCCCGGAGAGCCTTAGTCTATAAGGTGCTGCTTCAACCACCCGAAGAATCTTGTGTTTTTTTGAGATGCTGCTTTGGCATCATCAGAGTGCCTTAGTCTATAAGGTGCTGCTTCGACCATCCGAAGAATCCGTGTTTTGTTGAGATACTGCTTTGGTTTCCTCGAAGAGCCTTAGTCTATAATGTGCTGCTTCGACCACCCGAAGAATCTCGTGTTTTTTTTGAGATACTGGTTTGGTATCCTTGTAGAACTTTAGTCTATAAGGTGCTGCTTCGATCACCCAAAGAATCCCATGGTTTGTTGAGATACTATTTTGGTATCCTCGGAGAACCTTAGTCTATAAGGTGATGCTTCGATCATCCAAAGAATCTCTTGTTTTGTTGAGATACTGCTTTGGTATCATCGAAGAGACTTAGTCTATAAGGTGCTGCTTTGACTACCCGAAGAATCTCGTGTTTTGTTGAGATACTGCTTTGGTATCCTCGGAGAACCTTAGTCTATAACGTGCTGCTTCGACCACCCGAAGAATCTCATGTTTTGTTGAGATACTGCTTTGGTATCCTCGGAGAGCCTTAGTCTATAAGGTGCTGCTTCAAGCACCCTAAGAATATCATGTTTTGTTGAGATACTATTTGGTATACTCGAAGAACCTTTGTCTATAAGGTGCTGCTTCGACTACCCGAAGAATCTCGTGTTTTTTTGAGATACTTCTTTGGTATCATCAGAGTGCCTTAGTCTATAAGGTGGTGCTTCGACCACTCGAAGAATCTCGTGTTTTGTTGAGTACTATTTTGGTATCCTCGGAGAGCCTTTGTCTATTAGGTGCGACTTCGAGCACCCAAAGTATATCATGTTTTGTTGAGATACTGCTTTTGTATCCTCGAAGAACCTTAGTCTATAAGGTGCTGCTTCGATCAGCCAAAGAATCTCACGTTTTGTTGAGATACTACTTTGGTATCCTCGGAGAACCTTAGTCTATAAGGTACTGCTTCGACCACCCAAAGAACCTTGTGTTTTGTTGAGATACTTTTTTGGTATCTTCGGAGAGCCTTAGTCTATAAGGTGCTGCTTCGACTACCCGAAGAATCTCGTGTTTTGCTGAGATACCGCTTTGGTATCCCCGGAGAGCCTTAGTCTATAAGGTGCTGCTTCAACCACCCGAAGAATCTTGTGTTTTTTTGAGATGCTGCTTTGGCATCATCAGAGTGCCTTAGTCTATAAGGTGCTGCTTCGACCATCCGAAGAATCCGTGTTTTGTTGAGATACTGCTTTGGTTTCCTCGAAGAGCCTTAGTCTATAATGTGCTGCTTCGACCACCCGAAGAATCTCGTGTTTTTTTTGAGATACTGGTTTGGTATCCTTGTAGAACTTTAGTCTATAAGGTGCTGCTTCGATCACCCAAAGAATCCCATGGTTTGTTGAGATACTATTTTGGTATCCTCGGAGAACCTTAGTCTATAAGGTGATGCTTCGATCATCCAAAGAATCTCTTGTTTTGTTGAGATACTGCTTTGGTATCATCGAAGAGACTTAGTCTATAAGGTGCTGCTTTGACTACCCGAAGAATCTCGTGTTTTGTTGAGATACTGCTTTGGTATCCTCGGAGAACCTTAGTCTATAACGTGCTGCTTCGACCACCCGAAGAATCTCATGTTTTGTTGAGATACTGCTTTGGTATCCTCGGAGAGCCTTAGTCTATAAGGTGCTGCTTCAAGCACCCTAAGAATATCATGTTTTGTTGAGATACTATTTGGTATACTCGAAGAACCTTTGTCTATAAGGTGCTGCTTCGACTACCCGAAGAATCTCGTGTTTTTTTGAGATACTTCTTTGGTATCATCAGAGTGCCTTAGTCTATAAGGTGGTGCTTCGACCACTCGAAGAATCTCGTGTTTTGTTGAGTACTATTTTGGTATCCTCGGAGAGCCTTTGTCTATTAGGTGCGACTTCGAGCACCCAAAGTATATCATGTTTTGTTGAGATACTGCTTTTGTATCCTCGAAGAACCTTAGTCTATAAGGTGCTGCTTCGATCAGCCAAAGAATCTCACGTTTTGTTGAGATACTACTTTGGTATCCTCGGAGAACCTTAGTCTATAAGGTACTGCTTCGACCACCCAAAGAACCTTGTGTTTTGTTGAGATACTTTTTTGGTATCTTCGGAGAGCCTTAGTCTATAAGGTGCTGCTTCGACTACCCGAAGAATCTCGTGTTTTGCTGAGATACCGCTTTGGTATCCCCGGAGAGCCTTAGTCTATAAGGTGCTGCTTCAACCACCCGAAGAATCTTGTGTTTTTTTGAGATGCTGCTTTGGCATCATCAGAGTGCCTTAGTCTATAAGGTGCTGCTTCGACCATCCGAAGAATCCGTGTTTTGTTGAGATACTGCTTTGGTTTCCTCGAAGAGCCTTAGTCTATAATGTGCTGCTTCGACCACCCGAAGAATCTCGTGTTTTTTTTGAGATACTGTTTTGGTATCCTTGTAGAACTTTAGTCTATAAGGTGCTGCTTCGATCACCCAAAGAATCCCATGGTTTGTTGAGATACTATTTTGGTATCCTCGGAGAACCTTAGTCTATAAGGTGATGCTTCGATCATCCAAAGAATCTCTTGTTTTGTTGAGATACTGCTTTGGTATCATCGAAGAGACTTAGTCTATAAGGTGCTGCTTTGACTACCCGAAGAATCTCGTGTTTTGTTGAGATACTGCTTTGGTATCCTCGGAGAACCTTAGTCTATAACGTGCTGCTTCGACCACCCGAAGAATCTCATGTTTTGTTGAGATACTGCTTTGGTATCCTCGGAGAGCCTTAGTCTATAAGGTGCTGCTTCAAGCACCCTAAGAATATCATGTTTTGTTGAGATACTATTTGGTATACTCGAAGAACCTTTGTCTATAAGGTGCTGCTTCGACTACCCGAAGAATCTCGTGTTTTTTTGAGATACTTCTTTGGTATCATCAGAGTGCCTTAGTCTATAAGGTGGTGCTTCGACCACTCGAAGAATCTCGTGTTTTGTTGAGTACTATTTTGGTATCCTCGGAGAGCCTTTGTCTATTAGGTGCGACTTCGAGCACCCAAAGTATATCATGTTTTGTTGAGATACTGCTTTTGTATCCTCGAAGAACCTTAGTCTATAAGGTGCTGCTTCGATCAGCCAAAGAATCTCACGTTTTGTTGAGATACTACTTTGGTATCCTCGGAGAACCTTAGTCTATAAGGTACTGCTTCGACCACCCAAAGAACCTTGTGTTTTGTTGAGATACTTTTTTGGTATCTTCGGAGAGCATTAGTCTATAAGGTGCTGCTTCGACTACCCGAAGAATCTCGTGTTTTGCTGAGATACCGCTTTGGTATCCCCGGAGAGCCTTAGTCTATAAGGTGCTGCTTCAACCACCCGAAGAATCTTGTGTTTTTTTGAGATGCTGCTTTGGCATCATCAGAGTGCCTTAGTCTATAAGGTGCTGCTTCGACCATCCGAAGAATCCGTGTTTTGTTGAGATACTGCTTTGGTTTCCTCGAAGAGCCTTAGTCTATAATGTGCTGCTTCGACCACCCGAAGAATCTCGTGTTTTTTTTGAGATACTGTTTTGGTATCCTTGTAGAACTTTAGTCTATAAGGTGCTGCTTCGATCACCCAAAGAATCCCATGGTTTGTTGAGATACTATTTTGGTATCCTCGGAGAACCTTAGTCTATAAGGTGATGCTTCGATCATCCAAAGAATCTCTTGTTTTGTTGAGATACTGCTTTGGTATCATCGAAGAGACTTAGTCTATAAGGTGCTGCTTTGACTACCCGAAGAATCTCGTGTTTTGTTGAGATACTGCTTTGGTATCCTCGGAGAACCTTAGTCTATAACGTGCTGCTTCGACCACCCGAAGAATCTCATGTTTTGTTGAGATACTGCTTTGGTATCCTCGGAGAGCCTTAGTCTATAAGGTGCTGCTTCAAGCACCCTAAGAATATCATGTTTTGTTGAGATACTATTTGGTATACTCGAAGAACCTTTGTCTATAAGGTGCTGCTTCGACTACCCGAAGAATCTCGTGTTTTTTTGAGATACTTCTTTGGTATCATCAGAGTGCCTTAGTCTATAAGGTGGTGCTTCGACCACTCGAAGAATCTCGTGTTTTGTTGAGTACTATTTTGGTATCCTCGGAGAGCCTTTGTCTATAAGGTGCGACTTCGAGCACCCAAAGAATATCATGTTTTGTTGAGATACTGCTTTTGTATCCTCGAAGAACCTTAGTCTATAAGGTGCTGCTTCGATCAGCCAAAGAATCTCACGTTTTGTTGAGATACTACTTTGGTATCCTCGGAGAACCTTAGTCTATAAGGTACTGCTTCGACCACCCAAAGAACCTTGTGTTTTGTTGAGATACTTTTTTGGTATCTTCGGAGAGCCTTAGTCTATAAGGTGCTGCTTCGACTACCCGAAGAATCTCGTGTTTTGCTGAGATACCGCTTTGGTATCCCCGGAGAGCCTTAGTCTATAAGGTGCTGCTTCAACCACCCGAAGAATCTTGTGTTTTTTTGAGATGCTGCTTTGGCATCATCAGAGTGCCTTAGTCTATAAGGTGCTGCTTCGACCATCCGAAGAATCCGTGTTTTGTTGAGATACTGCTTTGGTTTCCTCGAAGAGCCTTAGTCTATAATGTGCTGCTTCGACCACCCGAAGAATCTCGTGTTTTTTTTTAGATACTGTTTTGGTATCCTTGTAGAACTTTAGTCTATAAGGTGCTGCTTCGATCACCCAAAGAATCCCATGGTTTGTTGAGATACTATTTTGGTATCCTCGGAGAACCTTAGTCTATAAGGTGATGCTTCGATCAATCAAAGAATCTCTTGTTTTGTTGAGATACTGCTTTGGTATCATCGAAGAGACTTAGTCTATAAGGTGCTGCTTTGACTACCCGAAGAATCTCGTGTTTTGTTGAGATACTGCTTTGGTATCCTCGGAGAACCTTAGTCTATAACGTGCTGCTTCGACCACCCGAAGAATCTCATGTTTTGTTGAGATACTGCTTTGGTATCCTCGGAGAGCCTTAGTCTATAAGGTGCTGCTTCAAGCACCCTAAGAATATCATGTTTTGTTGAGATACTATTTGGTATACTCGAAGAACCTTTGTCTATAAGGTGCTGCTTCGACTACCCGAAGAATCTCGTGTTTTTTTGAGATACTTCTTTGGTATCATCAGAGTACCTTAGTCTATAAGGTGGTGCTTCGACCACTCGAAGAATCTCGTGTTTTGTTGAGTACTATTTTGGTATCCTCGGAGAGCCTTTGTCTATAAGATGCGACTTCGAGCACCCAAAGAATATCATGTTTTGTTGAGATACTACTTTGGTATCCTCGGAGAACCTTAGTCTATAAGGTACTGCTTCGACCACCCAAAGAACCTTGTGTTTTGTTGAGATACTTTTTTGGTATCTTCGGAGAGCCTTAGTCTATAAGGTGCTGCTTCGACTACCCGAAGAATCTCGTGTTTTGCTGAGATACCGCTTTGGTATCCCCGGAGAGCCTTAGTCTATAAGGTGCTGCTTCAACCACCCGAAGAATCTTGTGTTTTTTTGAGATGCTGCTTTGGCATCATCAGAGTGCCTTAGTCTATAAGGTGCTGCTTCGACCACCCGAAGAATCCGTGTTTTGTTGAGATACTGCTTTGGTTTCCTCGAAGAGCCTTAGTCTATAATGTGCTGCTTCGACCACCCGAAGAATCTCGTGTTTTTTTTGAGATACTGTTTTGGTATCCTTGGAGAACTTTAGTCTATAAGGTGCTGATTCGATCACCCAAAGAATCCCATGGTTTGTTGAGATACTATTTTGGTATCCTCAGAGAACCTTAGTCTATAAGGTGATGCTTCGATCATCCAAAGAATCTCTTGTTTTGTTGAGATACTGCTTTGGTATCATCGGAGAGACTTAGTCTATAAGGTGCTGCTTTGACCACCCGAAGAATCTCGTGTTTTGTTGAGATACTGCTTTGGTATCCTCGGAGAACCTTAGTCTATAACGTGCTGCTTCGACCACCCGAAGAATCTCATGCTTTGTTGAGATACTGCTTTGGTATCCTCGGAGAGCCTTAGTCTATATGGTGCTGCTTCAAGCACCCTAAGAATATCATGTTTTGTTGAGATACTATTTGGTATCCTCGAAGAACCTTTGTCTATAAGGTGCAGCTTCGACTACCCGAAGAATCTCGTGTTTTTTTGAGATACTTCTTTGGTATCATCAGAGTGCCTTAGTCTATAAGGTGGTGCTTCGACCACTCGAAGAATCTCGTGTTTTGTTGAGTACTATTTTGGTATCCTCGGAGAGCCTTTGTCTATAAGGTGCGACTTCGAGCACCCAAAGAATATCATGTTTTGTTGAGATACTGCTTTTGTATCCTCGAAGAACCTTAGTCTATAAGGTGCTGCTTTGATCACCCAAAGAATCTCATGTTTTGTTGAGATACTACTTTGGTATCCTCAGAGAACCTTAGTCTATAAGGTGCTACTTTGACCACCCAAAGAACCTTGTGTTTTGTTGAGATACTTCTTTGGTATCCTCGGAGAGCCTTAGTCTATAAGGTGCTGCTTCAACCACCCGAAGAATCTCGTGTTTTTTTGAGATACTTCTTTGGTATCATCGGAGTGCCTTAGTCTATAAGGTGCTGCTTAGACCACTCGAAGAATCTCGTGTTTTATTGAGATACTGCTTTGGTATCCTCGGAGAGCCTTTGTCTATAAGGTGCGACTTCGAGAGCCCAAAGAATATCATGTTTTGTTGAGATACTGCTTTTGTATCCTCGAAGAACCTTAGTCTATAAGGTGCTGCTTCGATCAGCCAAAGAATCTCATGTTTTGTTGAGATACTACTTTGGTATCCTCGGAGAACCTTAGTCTATAAGGTGTTGCTTCGACCACCCAAAGAACCTTGTGTTTTGTTGAGATACTTTTTTGGTATCTTCGGAGAGCCTTAGTCTATAAGGTGCTGCTTCGACTACCCGAAGAATCTCGTGTTTTGCTGAGATACCGCTTTGGTATCCCCGGAGAGCCTTAGTCTATAAGGTGTTGCTTCAACCACCCGAAGAATCTTGTGTTTTTTTGAGATGCTGCTTTGGCATCATCAGAGTGCCTTAGTCTATAAGGTGCTGCTTCGACCACCCGAAGAATCCGTGTTTTGTTGAGATACTGCTTTGGTTTCCTCGAAGAGCCTTAGTCTATAATGTGCTGCTTCGACCACCCGAAGAATCTCGTGTTTTTTTTGAGATACTGTTTTGGTATCCTTGGAGAACTTTAGTCTATAAGCTGCTGCTTCGATCACCCAAAGAATCCCATGGTTTGTTGAGATACTATTTTGGTATCCTCGGAGGACCTTAGTCTATAAGGTGATGCTTCGATCATCCAAAGAATCTCTTGATTTGTTGAGATACTGCTTTGGTATCATCGGAGAGACTTAGTCTATAAGGTGCTGCTTTGACTACCCGAAGAATCTCGTGTTTTGTTGAGATACTGCTTTGGTATCCTCGGAGAACCTTAGTCTATAACGTGCTGCTTCGACCACCCGAAGAATCTCATGTTTTTTTGAGATACTGCTTTGGTATCCTCGGAGAGCCTTAGTCTATAAGGTGCTGCTTCAAGCACCCTAAGAATATCATGTTTTGTTGAGATACTATTTGGTATCCTCGAAGAACCTTTGTCTATAAGGTGCTGCTTCGACTACCCGAAGAATCTCGTGTTTTTTTGAGATACTTCTTTGGTATCATCAGAGTACCTTAGTCTATAAGGTGGTGCTTCGACCACTCGAAGAATCTCGTGTTTTGTTGAGTACTATTTTGGTATCCTCGGAGAGCCTTTGTCTATAAGGTGCGACTTCGAGCACCCAAAGAATATCATGTTTTGTTGAGATACTGCTTTTGTATCCTCGAAGAACCTTAGTTTATAAGGTGCTGCTTCGATCACCCAAAGAATCTCATGTTTTGTTGAGATACTACTTTGGTATCCTTGGAGAACCTTAGTCTATAAGGTGCTGCTTTGACCACCCAAACAACCTTGTGTTTTGTTGAGATACTTCTTTGGTATCCTCGGAGAGCCTTAGTCTATAAGGTGCTGCTTCAACCACCCGAAGAATCTCGTGTTTTTTTGAGATACTTCTTTGGTATCATCGGAGTGCCTTAGTCTATAAGGTGTTGCTTAGACCACTCGAAGAATCTCGTGTTTTATTGAGATACTGCTTTGGTATCCTCGGAGAGCCTTTGTCTATAAGGTGCGACTTCGAGCACCCAAAGAATATCATGTTTTGTTGAGATACTGCTTTTGTATCCTCGAAGAACCTTAGTCTATAAGGTGCTGCTTCGATCAGCCAAAGAATCTCATGTTTTGTTGAGATACTACTTTGGTATCCTCTGAGAACCTTAGTCTATAAGGTGCTGCTTCGACCACCCAAAGAACCTTGTGTTTTGTTGAGATACTTTTTTGGTATCTTCGGAGAGCCTTAGTCTATAAGGTGCTGCTTCGACTACCCGAAGAATCTCGTGTTTTGCTGAGATACCGCTTTGGTATCCCCGGAGAGCCTTAGTCTATAAGGTGCTGCTTCAACCACCCGAAGAATCTTGTGTTTTTTTGAGATGCTGCTTTGGCATCATCAGAGTGCCTTAGTCTATAAGGTGCTGCTTCGACCACCCGAAGAATCCGTGTTTTGTTGAGATACTGCTTTGGTTTCCTCGAAGAGCCTTAGTCTATAATGTGCTGCTTCGCCCACCCGAAGAATCTCGTGTTTTTTTTGAGATACTATTTTGGTATCCTTGGAGAACCTTAGTCTATAAGGTGCTGCTTCGATCACCCAAAGAATCCCATGGTTTGTTGAGATACTATTTTGGTATCCTCGGAGAACCTTAGTCTATAAGGTGATGCTTCGATCATCCAAAGAATCTCTTGTTTTGTTGAGATACTACTTTGGTATCATCAGAGAGACTTAGTCTATAAGGTGCTGCTTTGACCACCCGAAGAATCTCGTGTTTTGTTGAGATACTGCTTTGGTATCCTCGGAGAACCTTAATCTATAACGTGCTGCTTCGACCACCCGAAGAATCTCATGTTTTGTTGAGATACTGCTTTGGTATCCTCGGAGAGCCTTAGTCTATAAGGTGCTGCTTCAAGCACCCTAAGAATATCATGTTTTGTTGAGATACTATTTGGTATCCTCGAAGAACCTTTGTCTATAAGGTGCTGCTTCGACTACCCGAAGAATCTCGTGTTTTTTTGAGATACTTCTTTGGTATCATCAGAGTGCCTTAGTCTATAAGGTGGTGCTTCGACCACTCGAAGAATCTCGTGTTTTGTTGAGTACTATTTTGGTATCCTCGGAGAGCCTTTGTCTATAAGGTGCGACTTCGAGCACCCAAAGAATATCATGTTTTGTTGAGATACTGCTTTTGTATCCTCGAAGAACCTTAGTCTATAAGGTGCTGCTTCGATCACCCAAAGAATCTCATGTTTTGTTGAGATACTACTTTGGTATCCTCGGAGAACCTTAGTCTATAAGGTGCTGCTTTGACCACCCAAAGAACCTTGTGTTTTGTTGAGATACTTCTTTGGTATCCTCGGAGAGCCTTAGTCTATAAGGTGCTGCTTCAACCACCCGAAGAATCTCGTGTTTTTTGAGATACTTCTTTGGTATCATCGGAGTGCCTTAGTCTATAAGGTGCTGCTTAGACCACTCGAAGAATCTCGTGTTTTATTGAGATACTGCTTTGGTAACCTCGGAGAGCCATTGTCTATAAGGTGCGACTTCGAGCACCCAAAGAATATCATGATTTGTTGAGATACTGCTTTTGTATCCTCGAAGAACTTTAGTCTATAAGGTGCTGCTTCGATCAGCCAAAGAATCTCATGTTTTGTTGAGGTACTACTTTGGTATCCTCGGAGAACCTTAGTCTATAAGGTGTTGCTTCGACCACCCAAAGAACCTTGTGTTTTGTTGAGATACTTTTTTGGTATCTTCGGAGAGCCTTAGTCTATAAGGTGCTGCTTCGACTACCCGAAGAATCTCGTGTTTTGCTGAGATACCGCTTTGGTATCCCCGGAGAGCCTTAGTCTATAAGGTGCTGCTTCAACCACCCGAAGAATCTTGTGTTTTTTTGAGATGCTGCTTTGGCATCATCAGAGTGCCTTAGTCTATAAGGTGCTGCTTCGACCACCCGAAGAATCCGTGTTTTGTTGAGATACTGCTTTGGTTTCCTCGAAGAGCCTTAGTCTATAATGTGCTGCTTCGACCACCCGAAGAATCTCGTGTTTTTTTTGAGATACTGTTTTGGTATCCTTGGAGAACTTTAGTCTATAAGGCGTTGCTTCGATCACCGAAAGAATCCCATGGTTTGTTGAGATACTATTTTGGTATCCTCGGAGAACCTTAGTCTATAAGGTGATGCTTCGATCATCCAAAGAATCTCTTGTTTTGTTGAGATACTGCTTTGGTATCATCGGAGAGACTTAGTCTATAAGGTGCTGCTTTGACCACCCGAAGAATCTCGTGTTTTGTTGAGATACTGCTTTGGTATCCTCGGAGAACCCTAGTCTATAACGTGCTGCTTCGACCACCCGAAGAATCTTCTGTTTTGTTGAGATACTGCTTTGGTATCCTCGGAGAGCCTTAGTCTATAAGGTGCTTCTTCAAGCACCCTAAGAATATCATGTTTTATTGAGATACTATTTGGTATCCTCGAAGAACCGTTGTCTATAAGGTGCTGCTTCGACTACCCGAAGAATCTCGTGTTTTTTTGAGATACTTCTTTGGTATCATCAGAGTGCCTTAGTCTATAAGGTGGTGCTTCAACCACTCAAAGAATCTCGTGTTTTGTTGAGTACTATTTTGGTATCCTCAGAGAGCCTTTGTCTATAAGGTGCGACTTGTAGCACCCAAAGAATATCATGTTTTGTTGAGATACTGCTTTTGTATCCTCGAAGAACCTTAGTCTATAAGGTGCTGCTTCGATCACCCAAAGAATCTCATGTTTTGTTGAGATACTACTTTGGTATCCTCGGAGAACCTTAGTCTATAAAGTGCTGCTTTGACCACCCAAAGAACCTTGTGTTTTGTTGAGATACTTCTTTGGTATCCTCGGAGAGCCTTAGTCTATAAGGTGCTGCTTCAACCACCCGAAGAATCTCGTGTTTTTTTGAGATACTTCTTTGGTATCATCGGAGTGCCTTAGTCTATAAGGTGTTGCTTAGACCACTCGAAGAATCTCGTGTTTTATTGAGATACTGCTTTGGTATCCTCGGAGAGCCTTTGTCTATAAGGTGCGACTTCGAGCACCCAAAGAATATCATGTTTTGTTGAGATACTGCTTTTGTATCCTCGAAGAACCTTAGTCTATAAGGTGCTGCTTCGATCAGCCAAAGAATCTCATGTTTTGTTGAGATACTACTTTGGTATCCTCTGAGAACCTTAGTCTATAAGGTGCTGCTTCGACCACCCAAAGAACCTTGTGTTTTGTTGAGATACTTTTTTGGTATCTTCGGAGAGCCTTAGTCTATAAGGTGCTGCTTCGACTACCCGAAGAATCTCGTGTTTTGCTGAGATACCGCTTTGGTATCCCTGGAGAGCCTTAGTCTATAAGGTGCTGCTTCAACCACCCGAAGAATCTTGTGTTTTTTTGAGATGCTGCTTTGGCATCATCAGAGTGCCTTAGTCTATAAGGTGCTGCTTCGACCACCCGAAGAATCCGTGTTTTGTTGAGATACTGCTTTGGTTTCCTCGAAGAGCCTTAGTCTATAATGTGCTGCTTCGACCACCCGAAGAATCTCGTGTTTTTTTTGAGATACTGTTTTGGTATCCTTGGAGAACTTTAGTCTATAAGGTGCTGCTTCGATCACCCAAAGAATCCCATGGTTTGTTGAGATACTATTTTGGTATCCTCGGAGAACCTTAGTCTATAAGGTGATGCTTCGATCATCCAAAGAATCTCTTGTTTTGTTGAGATACTGCTTTGGTATCATCAGAGAGACTTAGTCTATAAGGTGCTGCTTTGACCACCCGAAGAATCTCGTGTTTTGTTGAGATACTGCTTTGGTATCCTCGGAGAACCTTAGTCTATAACGTGCTGCTTCGACCACCCGAAGAATCTCATGTTTTGTTGAGATACTGCTTTGGTATCCTCGGAGAGCCTTAGTCTATAAGGTGCTGCTTCAAGCACCCTAAGAATATCATGTTTTGTTGAGATACTATTTGGTATCCTCGAAGAACCTTTGTCTATAAGGTGCTGCTTCGACTACCCGAAGAATCTCGTGTTTTTTTGAGATACTACTTTGGTATCATCAGAGTGCCTTAGTCTATAAGGTGGTGCTTCGACCACTCGAAGAATCTCGTGTTTTGTTGAGTACTATTTTGGTATCCTCGGAGAGCCTTTGTCTATAAGGTGCGACTTCGAGCACCCAAAGAATATCATGTTTTGTTGAGATACTGCTTTTGTATCCTCGAAGAACCTTAGTCTATAAGGTGCTGCTTCGATCACCCAAAGAATCTCATGTTTTGTTGAGATACTACTTTGGTATCCTCGGAGAACCTTAGTCTATAAGGTGCTGCTTTGACCACCCAAAGAACCTTGTGTTTTGTTGAGATACTTCTTTGGTATCCTCGGAGAGCCTTAGTCTATAAGGTGCTGCTTCAACCACCCGAAGAATCTCGTGTTTTTTGAGATACTTCTTTGGTATCATCGGAGTGCCTTAGTCTATAAGGTGCTGCTTAGACCACTCGAAGAATCTCGTGTTTTATTGAGATACTGCTTTGGTATCCTCGGAGAGCCATTGTCTATAAGGTGCGACTTCGAGCACCCAAAGAATATCATGATTTGTTGAGATACTGCTTTTGTATCCTCGAAGAACTTTAGTCTATAAGGTGCTGCTTCGATCAGCCAAAGAATCTCATGTTTTGTTGAGGTACTACTTTGGTATCCTCGGAGAACCTTAGTCTATAAGGTGTTGCTTCGACCACCCAAAGAACCTTGTGTTTTGTTGAGATACTTTTTTGGTATCTTCGGAGAGCCTTAGTCTATAAGGTGCTGCTTCGACTACCCGAAGAATCTCGTGTTTTGCTGAGATACCGCTTTGGTATCCCCGGAGAGCCTTAGTCTATAAGGTGCTGCTTCAACCACCCGAAGAATCTTGTGTTTTTTTGAGATGCTGCTTTGGCATCATCAGAGTGCCTTAGTCTATAAGGTGCTGCTTCGACCACCCGAAGAATCCGTGTTTTGTTGAGATACTGCTTTGGTTTCCTCGAAGAGCCTTAGTCTATAATGTGCTGCTTCGACCACCCGAAGAATCTCGTGTTTTTTTTGAGATACTGTTTTGGTATCCTTGGAGAACTTTAGTCTATAAGGCGTTGCTTCGATCACCGAAAGAATCCCATGGTTTGTTGAGATACTATTTTGGTATCCTCGGAGAACCTTAGTCTATAAGGTGATGCTTCGATCATCCAAAGAATCTCTTGTTTTGTTGAGATACTGCTTTGGTATCATCGGAGAGACTTAGTCTATAAGGTGCTGCTTTGACCACCCGAAGAATCTCGTGTTTTGTTGAGATACTGCTTTGGTATCCTCGGAGAACCCTAGTCTATAACGTGCTGCTTCGACCACCCGAAGAATCTTCTGTTTTGTTGAGATACTGCTTTGGTATCCTCGGAGAGCCTTAGTCTATAAGGTGCTTCTTCAAGCACCCTAAGAATATCATGTTTTATTGAGATACTATTTGGTATCCTCGAAGAACCGTTGTCTATAAGGTGCTGCTTCGACTACCCGAAGAATCTCGTGTTTTTTTGAGATACTTCTTTGGTATCATCAGAGTGCCTTAGTCTATAAGGTGGTGCTTCAACCACTCAAAGAATCTCGTGTTTTGTTGAGTACTATTTTGGTATCCTCAGAGAGCCTTTGTCTATAAGGTGCGACTTGTAGCACCCAAAGAATATCATGTTTTGTTGAGATACTGCTTTTGTATCCTCGAAGAACCTTAGTCTATAAGGTGCTGCTTCGATCACCCAAAGAATCTCATGTTTTGTTGAGATACTACTTTGGTATCCTCGGAGAACCTTAGTCTATAAAGTGCTGCTTTGACCACCCAAAGAACCTTGTGTTTTGTTGAGATACTTCTTTGGTATCCTCGGAGAGCCTTAGTCTATAAGGTGCTGCTTCAACCACCCGAAGAATCTCATGTTTTTTTGAGATACTTCATTGGTATCATCGGAGTGCCTTAGTCTATAAGGTGCTGCTTAGACCACTTGAAGAATCTCGTGTTTTATTGAGATACTGCTTTGGTATCCTCGCAGAGCCATTGTCTATAAGGTGCGACTTCGAGCACCCAAAGAATATCATGTTTTGTTGAGATACTTCTTTTGTATCCTCGAAGAACCTTAGTCTATAAGGTGCTGCTTCGATCAGCCAAAGAATCTCATGTTTTGTTGAGATACTACTTTGGTATCCTCAGAGAACCTTAGTCTATAAGGTGTTGCTTCGACCACCCAAAGAACCTTGTGTTTTGTTGAGATACTTTTTTGGTATCTTCGGAGAGCCTTAGTCTATAAGGTGCTGCTTCGACTACACGAAGAATCTCGTGTTTTGCTGAGATACCGCTTTGGTAACCCCGGAGAGCCTTAGTCTATAAGGTGCTGCTTCAACCACCCGAAGAATCTTGTGTTTTTTTGAGATGCTGCTTTGGCATCATCAGAGTGCCTTAGCTATAAGGTGCTGCTTCGACCACCCGAAGAATTCATGTTTTGTTGAGATACTGCTTTGGTTTCCTCGAAGAGCCTTAGTCTATAATGTGCTGCTTCGACCACCCGAAGAATCTCGTGTTTTTTTTGAGATACTGTTTTGGTATCCTTGGAGAACTTTAGTCTATAAGGCGTTGCTTCGATCACCCAAAGAATCCCATGGTTTGTTGAGATACTATTTTGGTATCCTCGGAGATCCTTAGTCTATAAGGTGATGCTTCGATCATCCAAAGAATCTCTTGTTTTGTTGAGATACTGCTTTGGTATCATCGGAGAGACTTAGTCTATAAGGTGCTGCTTTGACCACCCGAAGAATCTCGTGTTTTGTTGAGATACTGCTTTGGTATCCTCGGAGAACCTTAGTCTATAACGTGCTGCTTCGACCACCCGAAGAATCTTCTGTTTTGTTGAGATACTGCTTTGGTATCCTCGGAGAGCCTTAGTCTATAAGGTGCTGCTTCAAGCACCCTAAGAATATCATGTTTTATTGAGATACTATTTGGTATCCTCGAAGAACCTTTGTCTATAAGGTGCTGCTTCGACTACCCGAAGAATCTCGTGTTTTTTTGAGATACTTCTTTGGTATCATCAGAGTGCCTTAGTCTATAAGGTGGTGCTTCGACCACTAGAAGAATCTCGTGTTTTGTTGAGTACTATTTTGGTATCCTCAGAGAGCCTTTGTCTATAAGGTGCGACTTCGAGCACCCAAAGAATATCATGTTTTGTTGAGATACTGCTTTTGTATCCTCGAAGAACCTTAGTCTATAAGGTGCTGCTTCGATCACCCAAAGAATCTCATGTTTTGTTGAGATACTACTTTGGTATCCTCGGAGAACCTTAGTCTATAAGGTGCTGCTTTGACCACCCAAAGAACCTTGTGTTTTGTTGAGATACTTCTTTGGTATCCTCGGAGAGCCTTAGTCTATAAGGTGCTGCTTCAACCACCCAAAGAATCTCGTGTTTTTTTGAGATACTTCTTTGGTATCATCGGAGTGCCTTAGTCTATAAGGTGCTGCTTAGACCACTTGAAGAATCTCGTGTTTTATTGAGATACTGCTTTGGTATCCTCGCAGAGCCATTGTCTATAAGGTGCGACTTCGAGCACCCAAAGAATATCATGTTTTGTTGAGATACTTCTTTTGTATCCTCGAAGAACCTTAGTCTATAAGGTGCTGCTTTGATCAGCCAAAGAATCTCATGTTTTGTTGAGATACTACTTTGGTATCCTCGGAGAACCTTAGTCTATAAGGTGTTGCTTCGACCACCCAAAGAACCTTGTATTTTGTTGAGATACTTTTTTGGTATCTTCGGAGAGCCTTAGTCTATAAGGTGCTGCTTCGACTACCCGAAGAATCTCGTGTTTTGCTGAGATACCGCTTTGGTATCCCCGGAGAGCCTTAGTCTATAAGGTGCTGCTTCAACCACCCGAAGAATCTTGTGTTTTTTTGAGATGCTGCTTTGGCATCATCAGAGTGCCTTAGTCTATAAGGTGCTGCTTCGACCACCCGAAGAATCCGTGTTTTGTTGAGATACTGCTTTGGTTTCCTCGAAGAGCCTTATTCTATAATGTGCTGCTTCGACCACCCGAAGAATCTCGTGTTTTTTTGAGATACTGTTTTGGTATCCTTGGAGAACTTTAGTCTATAAGGTGTTGCTTCGATCACCCAAAGAATCCCATGGTTTGTTGAGATACTATTTTGGTATCCTCGGAGAACCTTAGTCTATAAGGTGATGCTTCGATCATCCAAAGAATCTCTTGTTTTGTTGAGATACTGCTTTGGTATCATCGGAGAGACTTGGTCTATAAGGTGCTGCTTTGACCACCCGAAGAATCTCGTGTTTTGTTGAGATACTGCTTTGGTATCCTCGGAGAACCTTAGTCTATAACGTGCTGGTTCGACCACCCGAAGAATCTTCTATTTTGTTGAGATACTGCTTTGGTATCCTCGGAGAGCCTTAGTCTATAAGGTGATGCTTCAAGCACCCTAAGAATATCATGTTTTGTTGAGATACTATTTGGTATCCTCGAAGAACCTTTGTCTATAAGGTGCTGCTTCGACTACCCGAAGAATCTCGTGTTTTTTTGAGATACTTCTTTGGTATCATCAGAGTGCCTTAGTCTATAAGGTGGTGCTTCGACCACTCGAAGAATCTCGTGTTTTGTTGAGTACTATTTTGGTATCCTCAGAGAGCCTTTGTCTATAAGGTGCGACTTCGAGCACCCAAAGAATATCATGTTTTGTTGAGATACTGCTTTTGTATCCTCGAAGAACCTTAGTCTATAAGGTGCTGCTTCGATCACCCAAAGAATCTCATGTTTTGTTGAGATACTACTTTGGTATCCTCGGAGAACCTTAGTCTATAAGGTGCTGCTTTGACCACCCAAAGAACCTTGTGTTTTGTTGAGATACTTCTTTGGTATCCTCGGAGAGCCTTAGTCTATAAGGTGCTGCATCAACCACCCGAAGAATCTCGTGTTTTTTTGAGATACTTCTTTGGTATCATCGGAGTGCCTTAGTCTATAAGGTGCTGCTTAGACCACTCGAAGAATCTCGTGTTTTATTGAGATACTGCTTTGGTATCCTCGGAGAGCCTTTGTCTATAAGGTGCGACTTCGAGCACCCAAAGAATATCATGTTTTGTTGAGATACTGCTTTTGTATCCTCGAAGAACCTTAGTCTATAAGGTGCTGCTTCGATCAGCCAAAGAATCTCATGTTTTGTTGAGATACCACTTTGGTATCCTCGGAGAACCTTAGTCTATAAGGTACTACTTCGACCACCCAAAGAACCTTGTGTTTTGTTGAGATACTTTTTTGGTATCTTCGGAGAGCCTTAGTCAATAAGGTGCTGCTTCGACTACCCGAAGAATCTCGTGTTTTGCTGAGATACCGCTTTGGTATCCCCGGAGAGCCTTAGTCTATAAGGTGCTGCTTCAACCACCCGAAGAATCTTGTGTTTTTTTGAGATGCTGCTTTGGCATCATCAGAGTGCCTTAGTCTATAAGGTACTGCTTCGACCACCCGAAGAATCCGTGTTTTGTTGAGATACTGCTTTGGTTTCCTCGAAGAGCCTTAGTCTATAATGTGCTGCTTCGACCACCCGAAGAATCTCGTGCTTTTTTTGAGATACTGTTTTGGTATCCTTGGAGAAATTTAGTTTATAAGGTGCTGCTTCGATCACCCAAAATATCCCATGGTTTGTTGAGATACTATTTTGGTATCCTCGGAAAACCTTAGTCTATAAGGTGATGCTTCGATCATCCAAAGAATCTCTTGTTTTGTTGAGATACTGCTTTGGTATCATCGGAGAGACTTAGTCTATAAGGTGCTGCTTCGACCACCCGAAGAATCTCGTGTTTTGTTGGGATACTGCTTTGGTATCCTCGGAGAACCTTAGTCTATAACGTGCTGCTTCGACCACCCGAAGAATCTCATGTTTTGTTGAGATACTACTATGGTATCCTCGGAGAGCCTTAGTCTATAAGGTGCTGCTTCAAGCACCCTAAGAATATCATGTTTTGTTGAGATACTATTTGGTATCCTCGAAGAACCTTTGTCTATAAGTTGCTGCTTCGACTACCCGAAGAATCTCGTGTTTTTTTGAGATACTTCTTTGGTATCCTCGGAGAGCCTTAGTTTATAAGGTGCTGCTTCAACCGCCCGAAGAATCTCGTGTTTTTTTGAGATACTTCTTTGGTATCATCGGAGTGCCTTAGTCTATAAGGTGCTGCTTAGACCACTCGAAGAATCTCGTGTTTTATTGAGATACTGCTTTGGTATCCTCGGAGAGCCATTGTCTATAAGGTGCGACTTCGAGCACCCAAAGAATATCATGTTTTGTTTAGATACTGCTTTTGTATCCTCGAAGAACCTTAGTCTATAAGGTGCTGCTTCGATCCGCCAAAGAATCTCATGTTTTGTTGAGATACTACTTTGGTATCCTCGGAGAACCTTAGTCTATAAGGTGTTGCTTCGACCACCCAAAGAACCTTGTGTTTTGTTGAGATACTTTTTTGGTATCTTCGGAGAGCCTTAGTCTATAAGGTGCTGCTTCGACTACCCGAAGAATCTCGTGTTTTGCTGAGATACCGCTTTGGTATCCCCGGAGAGCCTTAGTCTATAAGGTGCTGCTTCAACCACCCGAAGAATCTTGTGTTTTTTTGAGATGCTGCTTTGGCATCATCAGAGTGCCTTAGTCTATAAGGTGCTGCTTCGACCACCCGAAGAATCCGTGTTTTGTCGAGATACTGCTTTGGTTTCCTCGAAGAGCCTTAGTCTATAATGTGCTGCTTCGACCATCCGAAGAATCTCGTGTTTTTTTTGAGATACTGTTTTTGTAACCTTGGAGAACTTTAGTCTATAAGGTGTTGCTTCGATCACCCAAAGAATCCCGTGGTTTGTTGAGATACTATTTTGGTATCCTCGGAGAACCTTAGTCTATAAGGTGATGCTTCGATCATCCAAAGAATCTCTTGTTTTGTTGAGATACTGCTTTGGTATCCTCGAAGAGCCTTAGTCTATAAGGTGCTGCTTCAAGCACCCTAAGAATATCATGTTTTGTTGAGATACTATTTGGTATCCTCGGAGAGCCTTAGTCTATAAGGTGCTGCTTCAACCACCCGAAGAATCTCGTGTTTTTTTGAGATTCTTCTTTGGTATCATCAGAGTGCCTTAGTCTATAAGGTGCTGCTTCGACCACTCGAAGAATCTCGTGTTTTGTTGAGTACTGCTTTGGTATCCTCGGAGAGCCTTTGTCTATAAGGTGCGACTTCGAGTACCCAAAGAATATCATGTTTTGTTGAGATACTGCTTTTGTATCCTCGAAGAACCTTAGTCTATAAGGTGCTGCTTCGATCACCCAAAGAATCTCATGTTTTGTTGAGATACTACTTTGGTATCCTCGGAGAACCTTAGTCTATAAGGTGCTGCTTTGACCACCCAAAGAACCTTGTGTATTGTTGAGATACTTCTTTGGTATTCTCGGAGAGCCTTAGTCTATAAGGTGCTGCTTCAACCACCCGAAGAATCTCGTGTTTTATTGAGATACTGCTTTGGTATCCTCGGAGAGCCTTTGTCTATAAGGTGCGACTTCGAGCACCCAAAGAATATCATGTTTTGTTGAGATACTGCTTTTGTATCCTCGAAGAACCTTAGTCTATAAGGTGCTGCTTCGATCAGCCAAAGAATCTCATGTTTTGTTGAGATACTACTTTGGTATCCTCGGAGAACCTTAGTCTATAAGGTACTGCTTCGACCACCCAAAGAACCTTGTGTTTTGTTGAGATACTTTTTTGGTATCTTCGGAGAGCCTTAGTCTATAAGGTGCTGCTTCGACTACCCGAAGAATCTCGTGTTTTGCTGAGATACCGCTTTGGTATCCCCGGAGAGCCTTAGTCTATAAGGTGCTGCTTCAACCGCCCGAAGAATCTTGTGTTTTTTTGAGATGCTGCTTTGGCATCATCAGAGTGCCTTAGTCTATAAGGTGCTGCTTCGACCACCCGAAGAATCTCGTGTTTTGTTGAGATACTGCTTTGGTTTCCTCGAAGAGCCTTAGTCTATAATGTGCTGCTTCGACCACCCGAAGAATCTCGCGTTTTTTTTGAGATACTGTTTTGGTATCCTTGGAGAACTTTAGTCTATAAGGTGTTGCTTCGATCACCCAAAGAATCCCATGGTTTGTTGAGATACTATTTTGGTATCCTCGGAGAACCTTATAAGGTGATGCTTCGATCATCCAAATAATCGCTTGTTTTGTTGAGATACTGCTTTGGTATCATCGGAGAGACTTAGTCTATAAGGTGCTGCTTTGACCACCCGAAGAATCTCGTGTTTTGTTGAGATACTGCTTTGGTATCCTCGGAGAACCTTAGTCTATAACGTGCTGCTTCGACCACCCGAAGACTCTTCTGTTTTGTTGAGATTATGCTTTGCTATCCTCGGAGAGCCTTAGTCTATAAGGTGCTGCTTCAAGCACCCTAAGAATATCATGTTTTGTTGAGATACTATTTGGTATCCTCGAAGAACCTTTGTCTATAAGGTGCTGCTTCGACTACCCGAAGAATCTCGTGTTTTTTTGAGATACTTCTTTCGTATCATCAGAGTGCCTTAGTCTATAAGGTGGTGCTTCTACCACTCGAAGAATCTCGTGTTTTGTTGAGTACTATTTTGGTATCCTCAGAGAGCCTTTGTCTATAAGGTGCGACTTCGAGCACCCAAAGAATATCATGTTTTGTTGAGATACTGCTTTTGTATCATCGAAGAACCTTAGTCTATAAGGTGCTGCTTCGATCACCCAAAGAATCTCATGTTTTGTTGAGATACTACTTTGGTATCCTCGGAGAACCTTAGTCTATAAGGTGCTGCTTTGACCACCCAAAGAACCTTGTGTTTTGTTGAGATACTTCTTTGGTATCCTCAGAGAGCCTTAGTCTATAAGGTGCTGCTTCAACCACCCAAAAAATCTCATGTTTTTTTGAGATACTTCTTTGGTATCATCGGAGTGCCTTAGTCTATAAGGTGCTGCTTAGACCACTCGAAGAATCTCGTGTTTTATTGAGATACTGCTTTGGTATCCTCGCAGAGCCATTGTCTATAAGGTGCGACTTCGAGCACCCAAAGAATATCATGTTTTGTTGAGATACTTCTTTTGTATCCTCGAAGAACCTTAGTCTATAAGGTGCTGCTTCGATCAACCAAAGAATCTCATGTTTTGTTGAGATACTACTTTGGTATCCTCGGAGAACCTTAGTCTATAAGGTGTTGCTTCGACCACCCAAAGAACCTTGTGTTTTGTTGAGATACTTTTTTGGTATCTTCGGAGAGCCTTAGTCTATAAGGTGCTGCTTCGACTACCCGAAGAATCTCGTGTTTTGCTGAGATACCGCTTTGGTATCCCCGGAGAGCCTTAGTCTATAAGGCGCTGCTTCAACCACCCGAAGAATCTTGTGTTTTTTTGAGATGCTGCTTTGGCATCATCAGAGTGCCTTAGTCTATAAGGTGCTGCTTCGACCACCCGAAGAATCCGTGTTTTGTTGAGATACTGCTTTGGTTTCCTCGAAGAGCCTTAGTCTATAATGTGCTGCTTCGACCACCCGAAGAATCTCGTGTTTTTTTTGAGATACTGTTTTGGTATCCTTGGAGAACTTTAGTCTATAAGGTGTTGCTTCGATCACCCAAAGAATCCCATGGTTTGTTGAGATACTATTTTGGTATCCTCGGAGAACCTTAGTCTATAAGGTGATGCTTCGATCATCCAAATAATCTCTTGTTTTGTTGAGATACTGCTTTGGTATCATCGGAGAGACTTAGTCTATAAGGTGCTGCTTTGACCACCCGAAGAATCTCGTGTTTTGTTGAGATACTGCTTTGGTATCCTCGGAGAACCTTAGTCTATAACGTGCTGCTTCGACCACCCGAAGAATCTTCTGTTTTGTTGAGATACTGCTTTGGTATCATCGGAGAGCCTTAGTCTATAAGGTGCTGCTTCAAGCACCCTAAGAATATCATGTTTTGTTGAGATACTATTTGGTATCCTCGAAGAACCTTTGTCTATAAGGTGCTGCTTCGACTACCCGAAGAATCTCGTGTTTTTTTGAGATACTTCTTTGGTATCATCAGAGTGCCTTAGTCTATAAGGTGGTGCTTCGACCACTCGAAGAATCTCGTGTTTTGTTGAGTACTATTTTGGTATCCTCAGAGAGCCTTTGTCTATAAGGTGCGACTTCGAGCACCCAAAGAATATCATGTTTTGTTGAGATACTGCTTTTGTATCCTCGTAGAACCTTAGTCTATAAGGTGCTGCTTCGATCACCCAAAGAATCTCATGTTTTGTTGAGATACTTCTTTGGTATCCTCGGAGAACCTTAGTCTATAAGGTGTTGCTTCGACCACCCAAAGAACCTTGTATTTTGTTGAGATACTTTTTTGGTATCTTCGGAGAGCCTTAGTCTATAAGGTGCTGCTTCGACTACCCGAAGAATCTCGTGTTTTGCTGAGATACCGCTTTGGTATCCCCGGAGAGCCTTAGTCTATAAGGTGCTGCTTCAACCACCCGAAGAATCTTGTGTTTTTTTGAGATGCTGCTTTGGCATCATCAGAGTGCCTTAGTCTATAAGGTGCTGCTTCGACCACCCGAAGAATCCGTGTTTTGTTGAGATACTGCTTTGGTTTCCTTGAAGAGCCTTAGTCTATAATGTGCTGCTTCGACCACCCGAAGAATCTCGTATTTTTTTTGAGATACTGTTTTGGTATCCTTGGAGAACTTTAGTCTATAAGGTGTTGCTTCGATCACCCAAAGAATCCCATGGTTTGTTGAGATACTATTTTGGTATCCTCGGAGAACCTTAGTCTATAAGGTGATGCTTCGATCATCCAAAGAATCTCTTGTTTTGTTGAGATACTGCTTTGGTATCATCGGAGAGACTTAGTCTATAAGGTGCTGCTTTGACCACCCGAAGAATCTCGTGTTTTGTTGAGATACTGCTTTTGTATCCTCGGAGAACCTTAGTCTATAACGTGCTGCTTCGACCACCCGAAGAATCTTCTGTTTTGTTGAGATACTGCTTTGGTATCCTCGGAGAGCCTTAGTCTATAAGGTGCTGCTTCAAGCACCCTAAGAATATCATGTTTTGTTGAGATACTATTTGGTATCCTCGAAGAACCTTTGTCTATAAGGTGCTGCTTCGACTACCCGAAGAATCTCGTGTTTTTTTGAGATACTTCTTTGGTATCATTAGAGTGCCTTAGTCTATAAGGTGGTGCTTCGACCACTCGAAGAATCTCGTGTTTTGTTGAGTACTATTTTGGTATCCTCAGAGAGCCTTTGTCTATAAGGTGCGACTTCGAGCACCCAAAGAATATCATGTTTTGTTGAGATACTGCTTTTGTATCCTCGAAGAACCTTAGTCTATAAGGTGCTGCTTCGATCACCCAAAGAATCTCATGTTTTGTTGAGATACTACTTTGGTATCCTCGGAGAACCTTAGTCTATAAGGTGCTGCTTTGACCACCCAAAGAACCTTGTGTTTTGTTGAGATACTTCTTTGGTATTCTCGGAGATCCTTAGTCTATAAGGTGCTGCTTCAACCACCCGAAGAATCTCGTGTTTTTTTGAGATACTTCTTTGGTATCATCGGAGTGCCTTAGTCTATAAGGTGCTGCTTAGACCACTCGAAGAATCTCGTGTTTTATTGAGATACTGCTTTGGTATCCTCGGAGAGCCTTTGTCTATAAGGTGCGACTTCGAGCACCCAACGAATATCATGTTTTGTTGAGATACTGCTTTTGTATCCTCGAAGAACCTTAGTCTATAAGGTGCTGCTTCGATCAGCCAAAGAATCTCATGTTTTGTTGAGATACCACTTTGGTATCCTCGGAGAACCTTAGTCTATAAGGTACTACTTCGACGACCCAAAGAACCTTGTGTTTTGTTGAGATACTTTTTTGGTATCTTCGGAGAGCCTTAGTCTATAAGGTGCTGCTTCGACTACCCGAAGAATCTCGTGTTTTGCTGAGATACCGCTTTGGTATCCCCGGAGAGCCTTAGTCTATAAGGTGCTGCTTCAACCACCCGAAGAATCTTGTGTTTTTTTGAGATGCTGCTTTGGCATCATCAGAGTGCCTTAGTCTATAAGGTGCTGCTTCGACCACCCGAAGAATCCGTGTTTTGTTGAGATACTGCTTTGGTTTCCTTGAAGAGCCTTAGTCTATAATGTGCTGCTTCGACCACCCGAAGAATCTCGTGTTTTTTTTGAGATACTGTTTTGGTATCCTTGGAGAACTTTAGTCTATAAGGTGTTGCTTCGATCACCCAAAGAATCCCATGGTTTGTTGAGATACTATTTTGGTATCCTCGGAGAACCTTAGTCTATAAGGTGATGCTTCGATCATCCAAAGAATCTCTTGTTTTGTTGAGATACTGCTTTGGTATCATCGGAGAGACTTAGTCTATAAGGTGCTGCTTTGACCACCCGAAGAATCTCGTGTTTTGTTGAGATACTGCTTTTGTATCCTCGGAGAACCTTAGTCTATAACGTGCTGCTTCGACCACCCGAAGAATCTTCTGTTTTGTTGAGATACTGCTTTGGTATCCTCGGAGAGCCTTAGTCTATAAGGTGCTGCTTCAAGCACCCTAAGAATATCATGTTTTGTTGAGATACTATTTGGTATCCTCGAAGAACCTTTGTCTATAAGGTGCTGCTTCGACTACCCGAAGAATCTCGTGTTTTTTTGAGATACTTCTTTGGTATCATCAGAGTGCCTTAGTCTATAAGGTGGTGCTTCGACCACTCGAAGAATCTCGTGTTTTGTTGAGTACTATTTTGGTATCCTCAGAGAGCCTTTGTCTATAAGGTGCGACTTCGAGCACCCAAAGAATATCATGTTTTGTTGAGATACTGCTTTTGTATCCTCGAAGAACCTTAGTCTATAAGGTGCTGCTTCGATCACCCAAAGAATCTCATGTTTTGTTGAGATACTACTTTGGTATCCTCGGAGAACCTTAGTCTATAAGGTGCTGCTTTGACCACCCAAAGAACCTTGTGTTTTGTTGAGATACTTCTTTGGTATTCTCGGAGATCCTTAGTCTATAAGGTGCTGCTTCAACCACCCGAAGAATCTCGTGTTTTTTTGAGATACTTCTTTGGTATCATCGGAGTGCCTTAGTCTATAAGGTGCTGCTTAGACCACTCGAAGAATCTCGTGTTTTATTGAGATACTGCTTTGGTATCCTCGGAGAGCCTTTGTCTATAAGGTGCGACTTCGAGCACCCAACGAATATCATGTTTTGTTGAGATACTGCTTTTGTATCCTCGAAGAACCTTAGTCTATAAGGTGCTGCTTCGATCAGCCAAAGAATCTCATGTTTTGTTGAGATACCACTTTGGTATCCTCGGAGAACCTTAGTCTATAAGGTACTACTTCGACGACCCAAAGAACCTTGTGTTTTGTTGAGATACTTTTTTGGTATCTTCGGAGAGCCTTAGTCTATAAGGTGCTGCTTCGACTACCCGAAGAATCTCGTGTTTTGCTGAGATACCGCTTTGGTATCCCCGGAGAGCCTTAGTCTATAAGGTGCTGCTTCAACCACCCGAAGAATCTTGTGTTTTTTTGAGATGCTGCTTTGGCATCATCAGAGTGCCTTAGTCTATAAGGTGCTGCTTCGACCACCTGAAGAATCCGTGTTTTGTTGAGATACTGCTTTGGTTTCCTCGAAGAGCCTTAGTCTATAATGTGCTGCTTCGACCACCCGAAGAATCTCGTGTTTTTTTTGAGATACTGTTTTGGTATCCTTGGAGAACTTTAGTCTATAAGGTGCTGCTTCGATCACCCAAAATATCCCATGGTTTGTTGAGATACTATTTTGGTATCCTCGGAAAACCTTAGTCTATAAGGTGATGCTTCGATCATCCAAAGAATCTCTTGTTTTGTTGAGATACTGCTTTGGTATCATCGGAGAGACTTAGTCTATAAGGTGCTGCTTCGACGACTCGAAGAATCTCGTGTTTTGTTGAGATATTGCTTTGGTATCCTCGGAGAGCCTTTGTCTATAAGGTGCTACTTCGACCACCCGAAGAATCTCATGTTTTGTTGAGATACTGCTATGGTATCCTCGGAGAGCCTTAGTCTATAAGGTGCTGCTTCGATCACCCAAAGAATATCATGTTTTGTTGAGATACTATTTGGTGTCCTCGAAGAACCTTAGTCTATAAGGTGCTGCTTTGACCACCCGATGAACCTTGTGTTTTGTTGAGATACTTCTTTGGTATCCTCGGAGAGCCTTAGTCTATAAGGTGCTGCTTCAACCACCCGAAGAATCTCGTGTTTTTTTGAGATACTTCTTTGGTATCATCGAAGTGCCTTAGTCTATAAGGTGCTGCTTAGACCACTCGAAGAATCTCGTGTTTTATTGAGATACTGCTTTGGTATCCTCGGAGAGCCTTTGTCTATAAGGTGCGACTTCGAGCACCCAAAGAATATCATGTTTTGTTGAGATACTGCTTTTGTATCCTCGAAGAACCTTAGTCTATAAGGTGCTGCTTCGATCAGCCAAAGAATCTCATGTTTTGTTGAGATACTACTTTGGTATCCTCGGAGAACCTTAGTCTATAAGGTACTGCTTCGACCACCCAAAGAACCTTGTGTTTTGTTAAGATACTTTTTTGGTATCTTCGGAGAGCCTTAGTCTATAAGGTGCTGCTTCGACTACCCGAAGAATCTCGTGTTTTGTTGAGATACCGCTTTGGTATCCCCGGAGAGCCTTAGTCTATAAGGTGCTGCTTCAACCACCCGAAGAATCTTGTGTTTTTTTGAGATGCTGCTTTGGCATCATCAGAGTGCCTTAGTCTATAAGGTGCTGCTTCGACCACCCGAAGAATCCGTGTTTTGTTGAGATACTGCTTTGGTTTCCTCGAAGAGCCTTAGTCTATAATGTGCTGCTTCGACCACCCGAAGAATCTCGTGTTTTTTTTGAGATACTGTTTTGGTATCCTTGGAGAACTTTAGTCTATAAGGTGCTGCTTCGATCACCCAAAGAATCCCGTGGTTTGTTGAGATACTATTTTGGTATCCTCGGAGAACCTTAGTCTATAAGGTGATGCTTCGATCATCCAAAGAATCTCTTGTTTTGTTGAGATACTGCTTTGGTATCCTCGGAGAGCCTTAGTCTATAAGGTGCTGCTTCGACCACCCGAAGAATCTCATGTTTTGTTGAGATATTGCTTTGGTATCCTCGGAGAGCCTTAGTCTATAAGATGCTGCTTCAAGCACCCTAAGAATATCATGTTTTGTCGAGATACTATTTGGTATCCTAGAAGAACCTTTGTCTATAAGTTGCTGCTTCGACTACCCGAAGAATCTCGTGTTTTTTTGAGATACTTCTTTGGTATCACCGGAGTGCCTTAGTCTATAAGGTGCTGCTTCGACCCCTCGAAGAATCTCGTGTTTTGTTGAGTACTGCTTTGGTATCCTCGGAGAGCCTTTGTCTATAAGGTGCTCGAAGTAGAATATCATGTTTTGTTGAGATACTGCTTTTGTATCCTCGAAGAACCTTAGTCTATAAGGTGCTGCTTCGATCACCCAAAGAATCTCATGTTTTGTTGAGATACCACTTTGGTATCCTCGGAGAACCTTAGTCTCTAAGGTGCTGCTTTGACCACCCAAAGAACCTTGTGTTTTGTTGAGATACTTCTTTGGTATCTTCGGAAAGCCTTAGTCTATAAGGTGCTGCTTCGACTACCAGAAGAATCTCGTGTTTTGCTGAGATACCGCTTTGGTATCCCCGGAGAGCCTTAGTCTATAAGGTGCTGCTTCAAGCACCCTAAGAATATCATGTTTTGTTGAGATACTATTTGGTATCCTCGAAGAACCTTTGTCTATAAGGTGCTGCTTCGACTACCCGAAGAATCTCGTGTTTTTTTGAGATACTTCTTTGGTATCATCAGAGTGCCTTAGTCTATAAGGTGCTGCTTCGACCACTCGAAGAATCTCGTGTTTTGTTGAGTACTACTTTGGTATCCTCGGAGAGCCTTTGTCTATAAGGTGCGACTTCGAGCACCCAAAGAATCCCATGGTTTGTTGAGATACTATTTTGGTATCCTCGGAGAACCTTAGTCTATAAGGTGATGCTTCGATCATCCAAAGAATCTCTTATTTTGTTGAGATACTGCTTTGGTATCATCGGAGAGACTTAGTCTATAAGGTGCTGCTTTGACCACCCGAAGAATCTCGTGTTTTGTTGAGATACTGCTTTGGTATCCTCGGAGAACCTTAGTCTATAACGTGCTACTCCGACCACCCGAAGAATCTCATGTTTTGTTGAGATACTGCTTTGGTATCCTCGGAGAGCCTTAGTCTATAAGGTGCTGCTTCAAGCACCCTAAGAATATCATGTTTTGTTGAGATACTATTTGGTATCCTCGAAGAACCTTTGTCTATAAGGTGCTGCTTCGACTACCCGAAGAATCTCGTGTTTTTTTGAGATACTTCTTTGGTATCATCAGAGTGCCTTAGTCTATAAGGTGCTGCTTCGACCACTCGAAGAATCTCGTGTTTTGTTGAGTACTACTTTGGTATCCTCGGAGAGCCTTTGTCTATAAGGTGCGACTTCGAGCACCCAAAGAATATCATGTTTTGTTGAGATACTGCTTTTGTATCCTCGAAGAACCTTAGTCTATAAGGTGCTACTTCGATCACCCAAAGAATCTCATGTTTTGTTGAGATACTACTTTGGTATCCTCGGAGAACCTTAGTCTATAAGGTTCTGCTTTGACCACCCAAAGAACCTTGTGTTTTGTTGAGATACTTCTTTGGTATCCTCGGAGAGCCTTAGTCTATAAGGTGCTGCTTCAACCACCCGAAGAATCTCGTGTTTTTTTGAGATACTTCTTTGGTATCATCGGAGTGCCTTAGTCTATAAGGTGCTGCTTAGACCACTCGAAGAATCTCGTGTTTTATTGAGATACTGCTTTGGTATCCTCGGAGAGATTTGTCTATAAGGTACGACTTCGAGCACCCAAAGAATATCATGTTTTGTTGAGATACTGCTTTTGTATCCTCGAAGAACCTTAGTCTATAAGGTGCTGCTTCGATCAGCCAAAGAATCTCATGTTTTGTTGAGATACTACTTTGGTATCCTCGGAGACCCTTAGTCTATAAGGTGCTGCTTCGACCACCCAAAGAACCCTGTGTTTTGTTGAGATACTTTTTTGGTATCTTCGGAGAGCCTTAGTCTATAAGGTGCTGCTTCGACTACCCGAAGAATCTCGTGTTTTGCTGAGATACCGCTTTGGTATCCCCGGAGAGCCTTAGTCTATAAGGTGCTGCTTCAACCACCCAAAGAATCTTGTGTTTTTTTGAGATGCTGCTTTGGCATCATCAGAGTGCCTTAGTCTATAAGGTGCTGCTTCGACCACCCGAAGAATCCGTGTTTTGTTGAGATACGGCTTTGGTTTCCTCGAAGAGCCTTAGTCTATAATGTGCTGCTTCGACCACCCGAAGAATCTCGTGTTTTTTTTTAGATACTGTTTTGGTATCCTTGGAGAACTTTAGTCTATAAGGTGCTGCTTCGATCACCCAAAGAATCCCATGGTTTGTTGAGATACTATTTTGGTATCCTCGGAGAACCTTAGTCTATAAGGTGATGCTTCGATCATCCAAAGAATCTCTTATTTTGTTGAGATACTGCTTTGGTATCATCGGAGAGACTTAGTCTATAAGGTGCTGCTTTGACCACCCGAAGAATCTCGTGTTTTGTTGAGATACTGCTTTGGTATCCTCGGAGAACCTTAGTCTATAACGTGCTGCTTCGACCACCCGAAGAATCTCATGTTTTGTTGAGATACTGCTTTGGTATCCTCGGAGAGCCTTAGTCTATAAGGTGCTGCTTCAAGCACCCTAAGAATATCATGTTTTGTTGAGATACTATTTGGTATCCTCGAAGAACCTTTGTCTATAAGGTGCTGCTTCGACTACCCGGAGAATCTCGTGTTTTTTTGAGATACTTCTTTGGTATCATCGGAGTGCGTTAGTCTATAAGGTGCTGCTTCGACCACTCGAAGAATCTCGTGTTTTGTTGAGTACTGCTTTGGTATCCTCGGAGAGCCTTTGTCTATAAGGTGTGACTTCGAGCACCCAATGAATATCATGTTTTGTTGAGATACTGCTTTTGTATCCTCGAAGAACCTTAGTCTATAAGGTGCTGCTTCGATCACCCAAAGAATCTCATGTTTTGTTGAGATACCACTTTGGTATCCTCGGAGAACCTTAGTCTCTAAGGTGCTGCTTTGACCACCCAAAGAACCTTATGTTTTGTTGAGATACTTCTTTGGTATCTTCGGAAAGCCTTAGTCTATAAGGTGCTGCTTCGACTACCCGAAGAATCTCGTGTTTTGTTGAGATACCGCTTTGGTATCCCCGGAGAGCCTTAGTTATAAGGTGCTGCTTCAACCACCTGAAGAATCTTGTGTTTTTTTGAGGTGCTGCTTTGGCATCATCAGAGTGCCTTAGTCTATAAGGTTCTGCTTCGACCACACGAAGAATCCGTGTTTTGTTGAGATACTGCTTTGGTTTCCTCGAAGAGCCTTAATGAATAAGGTGCTGCTTCGACCACTCGAAGAATCTTGTGTATTGTTGAGATAATGCTTTGGTATACTCGGAGAGCCTTTGTCTATAAGGTGCGGCTTCGACCACTCTAAGAATCCCGTGTTTTGTTGAGATACTGCTTTGGTATCCTCAAAGAACCTTAGTCTATAAGGTGCTGCTTCGATCACCCAAAGAATCTCATGTTTTGTTGAGATACTGCTTTGGTATCGTAGGAGAACCTTAGTCTATAAGGTGATGCTTCGATCAACCAAAGAATCTTCTATTTTGTTGAGATAGTGCTTTGGTATCATCAGAGAGACTTAGTCTATAAGGTGCTGCTTCGACCACCTGAAGAATCTCGTGTTTTGTTGAGATACTGCTTTGGAATACTCGGAGAGCCTAAGTCTATATGGTGCTGCTTCGACCACCCGAAGAATCTCACATTTTGTTGAGAAACCGCTATGGTATCCTCAGAGAACCTTAGTCTATAAGGTGTTGCTTCAACCACCCGAAGAATCTCATGTTTTGTTGAGATACTGCTTTTGTATCATCGGAGAGCCTTAGTCTATAAGGTGCTGCTTCGACCTCCCGAAGAATCCGTGATTTGTTGAGATACTGCTTTGGTTTCCTCGAAGAGCCTTAGTCTATAAGGTGCTGCTTCGACCACCCTAAGAATCTCATGTTTTTTTTTAGATACTGTTTTGGTATCCTTGGAGAACTTTAGTCTATAAGGTGCTGCTTCGATCACCCAAAGAATCCCATGGTTTGTTGAGATACTATTTTGGTATCCTCGGAGAACCTTAGTCTATAAGGTGATGCTTCGATCATCCAAAGAATCTCTTATTTTGTTGAGATACTGCTTTGGTATCATCGGAGAGACTTAGTCTATAAGGTGCTGCTTTGACCACCCGAAGAATCTCGTGTTTTGTTGAGATACTGCTTTGGTATCCTCGGAGAACCTTAGTCTATAACGTGCTACTTCGACCACCCGAAGAATCTCATGTTTTGTTGAGATACTGCTTTGGTATCCTCGGAGAGCCTTAGTCTATAAGGTGCTGCTTCAAGCACCCTAAGAATATCATGTTTTGTTGAGATACTATTTGGTATCCTCGAAGAACCTTTGTCTATAAGGTGCTGCTTCGACTACCCGAAGAATCTCGTGTTTTTTTGAGATACTTCTTTGGTATCATCAGAGTGCCTTAGTCTATAAGGTGCTGCTTCGACCACTCGAAGAATCTCGTGTTTTGTTGAGATACTGCTTTGGTATCCTCGGAGAGCCTTTGTCTATAAGGTGCGACTTCGAGCACCCAAAGAATATCATGTTTTGTTGAGATACTGCTTTTGTATCCTCGAAGAACCTTAGTCTATAAGGTGCTGCTTCGATCACCCAAAGAATCTCATGTTTTGTTGAGATACTACTTTGGTATCCTCGGAGAACCTTAGTCTATAAGGTTCTGCTTTGACCACCCAAAGAACCTTGTGTTTTGTTGAGATACTTCTTTGGTATCCTCGGAGAGCCTTAGTCTATAAGGTGCTGCTTCAACCACCCGAAGAATCTCGTGTTTTTTTGAGATACTTCTTTGGTATCATCGGAGTGCCTTAGTCTATAAGGTGCTGCTTAGACCACTCGAAGAATCTCGTGTTTTATTGAGATACTGCTTTGGTATCCTCGGAGAGCCTTTGTCTATAAGGTACGACTTCGAGCACCCAAAGAATATCATGTTTTGTTGAGATACTGCTTTTGTATCCTCGAAGAACCTTAGTCTATAAGGTGCTGCTTCGATCAGCCAAAGAATCTCATGTTTTGTTGAGATACTACTTTGGTATCCTCGGAGAACCTTAGTCTATAAGGTGCTGCTTCTACCACCCAAAGAACCTTGTGTTTTGTTAAGATACTTTTTTGGTATCTTCGGAGAGCCTTAGTCTATAAGGTGCTGCTTCGACTACCCGAAGAATCTCGTGTTTTGCTGAGTTACCGCTTTGGTATCCCCGGAGAGCCTTAGTCTATAAGGTGCTGCTTCAACCACCCGAAGAATCTTGTGTTTTTTTGAGATGCTGCTTTGGCATCATCAGAGTGCCTTAGTCTATAAGGTGCTGCTTCGACCACCCGAAGAATCCGTGTTTTGTTGAGATACTGCTTTGGTTTCCTCGAAGAGCCTTAGTCTATAATGTGCTGCTTCGACCACCCGAAGAATCTCGTGTTTTTTTTGAGATACTGTTTTGGTATCCTTGGAGAACTTTAGTCTATAAGGTGCTGCTTCGATCACCCAAAGAATCCCATGGTTTGTTGAGATACTATTTTGGTATCCTCGGAGAACCTTAGTCTATAAGGTGATGCTTCGATCATCAAAGAATCTCTTGTTTTGTTGAGATACTGCTTTGGTATCCTCGGAGAACCTTAGTCTATAACGTGCTGCTTCGACCACCCGAAGAATCTCATGTTTTGTTGAGATACTGCTTCGGTATCCTCGGAGAGCCTTAGTCTATAAGGTGCTGCTTCAAGCACCCTAAGAATATCATGTTTTGTTGAGATACTATTTGGTATCCTCGAAGAACCTTTGTCTATAAGGTGCTGCTTCGACTACCCGAAGAATCTCGTGTTTTTTTGAGACACTTCTTAGGTATCATCGGAGTGCCTTAGTCTATAAGGTGCTGCTTCGACCACTCGAAGAATCTCGTGTTTTGTTGAGTACTGCTTTGGTATCCTCGGAGAGCCTTTGTCTATAAGGTGCGACTTCGAGCACCCAATGAATATCATGTTTTGTTGAGATACTGCTTTTGTATCCTCGAAGAACCTTAGTCTATAAGGTGCTGCTTCGATCACCCAAAGAATCTCATGTTTTGTTGAGATACCACTTTGGTATCCTCGGAGAACCTTAGTCTCTAAGGTGCTGCTTTGACCACCCAAAGAACCTTATGTTTTTTTGAGATACTTCTTTGGTATCTTCGGAAAGCCTTAGTCTATAAGGTACTGCTTTGACTACCCAAAGAATCTCGTGTTTTGCTGAGATACCGCTTTGGTATCCCCGGAGAGCCTTAGTTAGAAGGTGCTGCTTCAACCACCAGAAGAATCTTGTGTTTTTTTGAGGTGCTGCTTTGGCATCATCAGAGTGCCTTAGTCTATAAGGTGCTGCTTCGACCACCCGAAGAATCCGTGTTTTGTTGAGATACTGCTTTGGTTTCCTCGAAGAGCCTTAATGAATAAGGTGCTGCTTCGACCACTCGAAGAATCTTGTGTATTGTTGAGATAATGCTTTGGTATCCTCGGAGAGCCTTTGTCTATAAGGTGCGGCTTCGACCACTCGAAGAATCCCGTGTTTTGTTGAGATACTGCTTTGGTATCCTCAAAGAACCTTAGTCTATAAGGTGCTGCTTCGATCACCCAAAGAATCTCATGTTTTATTGAGATACTGCTTTGGTATCGTAGGAGAACCTTAGTCTATAAGGTGATGCTTCGATCATCCAAAGAATCTCCTGTTTTGTTGAGATAGTGCTTTGGTATCATCAGAGAGACTTAGTGTATAAGGTGCTGCTTCGACCACCCGAAGAATCTTGTGTTTTGTTGAGATACTGCTTTGGAATCCTCGGAGAGCCTAAGTCTATAAGGTGCTGCTTCGACCACCCGAAGAATCTCACATTTTGTTGAGAAACCGCTTTGGTATCCTCAGAGAACCTTAGTCTATAAGGTGTTGCTTCAACCACCCGAAGAATCTCATGTTTTGTTGAGATACTGCTTTGGTATCATCGGAGAGCCTTAGTCTATAAGGTGCTGCTTCGACCACCCGAAGAATCCGTGATTTGTTGAGATACTGCTTTGGTTTCCTCGAAGAGCCTTAGTCTATAAGGTGCTGCTTCGACCACCCGAAGAATCTCGTGTTTTTTTTGAGATACTGTTTTGGTATCCTTGGAGAACTTTAGTCTATAAGGTGCTGCTTCGATCACCCAAAGAATCCCATGGTTTGTTGAGTACTAATTTGGTATCCTCGGAGAACCTTAGTCTATAAGGTGATGCTTCGATCATCCAAAGAATCTCTTATTTTGTTGAGATACTGCTTTGGTATCATCGGAGAGACTTAGTCTATAAGGCGCTCCTTCGACCACCCGAAGAATCTCATGTTTTGTTGAGATACTGCTTTGGTATCCTCGGAGAACCATAGTCTATAACGTGTTGCTTCGACCACCCGAAGAATCTCATGTTTTGTTGAGATACTGCTTTGGTATCCTCGGAGAGCCTTAGTCTATAAGGTGCTGCTTCAAGCACCCTAAGAATATCATGTTTTGTTGAGATACTATTTGGTATCCTCGAAGAACCTTTGTCTATAAGGTGCTGCTTCGACTACCCGAAGAATCTCGTATTTTTTTGAGATACTTCTTTGGTATCATCGGAGTGCCATAGTCTATAAGGTGCTGCTTCGACCACTCGAAGAATCTCGTGTTTTGTTGAGTACTGCTTTGGTATCCTCGGAGAGCCTTTGTCTATAAGGTGCGACTTCGAGCACCCAAAGAATATCATGTTTTGTTGAGATACTGCTTTTGTATCCTCGAAGAACCTTAGTCTATAAGGTGCTGCTTCGATCACCCAAAGAATCTCATGTTTTGTTGAGATACTACTTTGGTATCCTCGGAGAACCTTAGTCTATAAGGTGGTGCTTTGACCACCCAAAGAACCTTGTGTTTTGTTGAGATACTTCTTTGGTATCCTCGGAGAGCCTTAGTCTATAAGGTGCTGCTTCAACCACCCGAAGAATCTCGTGTTTTTTTGAGATACTTCTTTGGTATCATCGGAGTGCCTTAGTCTATAAGGTGCTGCTTAGACCACTCGAAGAATCTCGTGTTTTATTGAGATACTGCTTTGGTATCCTCAGAGAGCCTTTGTCTATAAGGTACGACTTCTGTGACGCCCCCAATCTATACCCCCAATTAACACGCAATTAAAGCGGTAAAAAGAAAATTCGAAAATCGATCTGAGTATATTTGAAACATCATGGCATAGAAAGGGGGAATCACATCAAAGAAGCCAAACATACACAACATGCAACACCTGCTCATTTTAGATATGCAATGTGGGGTAACAATCATACAGAGGAAACTTCGTTCCTTACACCCACTTTTCAGAAATTAGAATTAAAGCGGAAAGATCTAAAGTCTGAATAACACATATACATATAAACTTGGCTGTCATACATCAAGTTATAACTGTACAACCAAAATATAATCATCAGATATACAAAACAATCACAAACAGCCACCCTATGCTACCCGGAGTCACATATCAGAGCCGACCGACCAAAATAATGAAGAGGCAACGCTTCACCAAAAAGGAATACCTCCAGCAGCTCTAATCTGCAACGCCTCATAGAGCGTTATAAAACAGCAGAAGGGTGAGAAAAACAACCATAATATAATTGCATAAAATTATATATATGAACCCAAAAATGTACAAGTAACACATTCTCACCACAACCACATATAACATAATACCGCATAATTCTCAAGCATCGAATACCATTACACACCACACATATACCATACAATCATCAATCTCATTCACAAATTAAAACGCGATTAATTCATGATTTATGCAATGCACATAGACCGACACGACGACTCTATGCACATGCCATGCGGTACCGACTTCCAATGTCTCATGTCTCATCATTAGTTCACTCAGGAACTATTGGAACCATCGCTCGTTACTGAGAATCTCAAGTAACTCCCCGTCGGGCCTACGATGTTCACCCCGTCGCTTTAGGTCCTCAGGCATCGCCTCATATTTTTGAGGCACACGACGTTAAGGATTGCTTTAAGTCTCCAAAGGAGCCCACAATCGTCTATACCCATCGCTTTAAGTCCTCAGGCATCGCCTTATATTTTCAAGGCACACGATGTTATAGCGTATTTCCCTCGGGAATCAAACCGTCTCTCAGGACGTTCCACAATGCACATTATGATGCTTGGCATACAATGACTCATGACACTCACATTGCATCCATGCACACATTCATAATCATGCATAACTCATCGAATACAACACTTAGCATTTCTTGCCTTTCGGCCACAACTTATCCTCACAACAGCATATAAGGCATACATATCCAAAGCGCAACATATAGCATAATACATGACAATTATGCACCATTAAAACGACAAAAGTCGACCATTGACACTATTCACATTTACCGACAAAATAAAATTGGCCAACAAATTCTAAACCATCATAATAAGAAAGTACAGCTCAATGGCTTTCCAACGCATCAAACCACGCCTCAAACCGAAACACAGATCAAAAGTTATGCAGAAAACAAAATTACATGAACAGCACTGTTCGCTGGGCGAATCTCCCTCGCGAGCATTCGCTAGATGCTTCGCTAGGCGAACATCACTCGCGAGCATTCGCTAGCTCCTTCGCTAGGCGAATGTTCCAGTGACACAAAGTTCGCTAGGCGAGCACTTGGCGAACCAAGTCAGAACCAAACTGAGCCAAAAACACCCAAAGTTCGCTAGGCGAACACTCTAGCGAACCTTCGCTCATGCCTTCGCTAGGTGAATGCCCGTAGCGAACCTTCGCTACCCTTCGCTGAATGGTTCGCTAGGCGAACCTGTGAAAACTCAGAATCCTTCAGCGCTGTTGAAAACCCAAAAATGATATTTTCCAACCCAAATCATTTCCAAATCAACATATTTCAATCAGAACCTATTCTAATCATGTCAACAAGCAAACTACCACCTTTACATCGATTTCCAACCGTTAAACCATCGATTCTACTCATTTTATCGTTTTCGACCTAAAAGTGAAAAAACATGGAAAGCAAGAGAATCATCCCAACACATTCATACATAATCATATACAAGCATAGTATAATCGAGTTTCGCACCCTTACCCGATTTAATTCGATTCTAGGAATTGATCTTGATGATTTTCACACTTTTTCTCCAATTTTCTCCCTTCTCCTCTTTTCTTCTCTTTTCCCTTCTTTCTTCTTTCTTTCTCTCTATTTTTCTTTCTTTCCCTTTTCTTTTCTATTTTCTTTTCTTACTAACTTAGTAAAAATATCTATGAAATGTCCAAAATACCCCCACACTCAAATATCTCGCAAACGTTCCCAAAACGCGATAAAATATAATCACGACGAAAAATAACATATTTTCACCCAAAAGTTAAAATTACAATAAAATAATCAAAAACGACTCAATAATATAAAATTGGCAAAACGGGGCGTTACAACTCTCCCCCACTTAGAAATTTTCGTCCTCGAAAATCTTACCTGATACAAATAACTCCGGATACGACTCCCGCATCCTACTCTCCAATTCCCACGTCAAATTACCCTCAGCAGCGCCTCCCCACGCCACTTTCACAAGTGCAATCTCTTTGCCCCTCAACCGCTTCACCTCGCGATCCAAAATCCTAACTGGTAATGCCTCGATCGTAAGGTTATCTCTTACCTCAACCTCGTCCATCGGAATCACATGTGAAGGGTCCGGAACATACTTCCGAAGCTGTGAAACATGAAAAACGTCATGCAAATTCGACAGATTCGGCGGTAACACCACACGATACGCTACATCACCCACTCTCGCAGATATCTGGTAAGGACCAATAAATCGAGAAGTAAGCTTCTTAGATTTCAAAGCACGACCAACACCCGTTATCGGCGTAACCCTCAGGAATACGTGATCACCCTCTTGAAACTCAAGATTCTTACGTCTCCGATCATGATAACTCTTTTGTCTATCCTGAGAAGCCTTCATTTTCTCACGAATAAACTTTACCTTTTCCGTCGTTTGTTGCACCAATTCCGGTCCAACCACAGAACTCTCACCAGTTTCGTGCCAACACAACGGCGTTCGACATCTTCGTCCATACAAAGCCTCAAAAGGTGCCATTCCGATACTAGAATGGAAACTGTTATTATATGTGAACTCAATCAACGCAAGATAACCGTCCCACACACCACCTTGTTCCAAAACACACGCTCTCAACAAATCCTCCAAAGACTGAATCGTTCTTTCGGTCTGACCATCCGTCTGCGGATGATAAGCCGAACTCAACCTCAATCTAGAACCCAAAGCCTTCTGTAAACTTTCCCAAAATCTCGATGTAAACCTCGGATATCGATCAGAAACAATACTTAAAGGAACAACATGCAATTTCACCACCACACTGATATAGATCTCAGCTAACCGTTCCAAAGAAAAACTGATGTCAATCGGAATAAAATGCGCCGATTTAGTCAGCCTGTCCACAATCACCCAAATAGCATTATGCCCACGCTGAGTGTTCGGTAATCCCGTCACAAAATCCATCGAAATGTTATCCCATTTCCACTCAGGAATATCCAACGGTTGCAACAAACCACTAGGTCTCAAATGTTCCACTTTCGATTTCTGACAAGTCAAACACGCATACACAAACTGAGCCACATCTCTTTTCAAACCAGACCACCAGAAAATCTTCTTCAAATCTTGGTACATCTTATTCGCACCCGGATGTATACTTAAATTACTCCGGTGTCCTTCCTCCAAAATCATTCTTTTCAACTCCGCATCATCAGGTATACAAATACGACCACGGAATCTCAAAACACCAAAATTATCAACCTTGAAATCCACATTCTCATTCCTCATCAAATCAACGAATTTCAAATCCAGCTTTTGTTTCTCACTAACCGACATCAAAAATTCATTCGTAACTTTCAACATTCCAAGCCTCACACTAACCGATGTCACTTCACATACCAAACTCAAATCTCTAAACGATTCCAAAAGTTCCAACTCTTTCACCATCAATGCGGACATATGCAACGATTTCCGGCTCAATGCATCGGCTACCACATTAGCTTTACCAGGATGGTAATTCAAGCCAAAGTCGTAGTCTTTCAAGAATTCCAACCATCTCCGCTGCCTCATGTTCAACTCTTTCTGATCAAATAAATATTTCAAGCTTTTATGATCACTAAAGACTTCGAACCTTGCACCATAGAGATAATGCCTCCAAATCTTCAACGCAAAAACTACCGCCGCTAATTCAAGATCATGAGTAGGATAGTTTTTCTCATGAACTCTTAATTGCCTTGAAGCATAAGCTACAACTTTACCTTCCTGCATCAAAACACCACCCAAACCAATTAAAGAAGCATCACAATACACAACAAATGGTTCATTAGGATTAGGTAAAATAAGAATCGGAGCTGTCGTCAATCTCCTCTTCAGCTCACAAAAACTTTCTTCACATTGAATATCCCAAATAAATGCTTTGCCCTTACAAGTCAACTGCGTTAAAGGAAGAGCAAGCTTAGAAAAACCTTCAATGAACCTTCGGTAATAACCAGGCAAACCCAAAAAGCTTCGAATTTCAGTAACGGATCTAGGAGCCTCCCATTGTAGAACTGCCTCTACTTTAGATGGATCCACAGCAATACCATTACCTAAAATTACGTGCCCAAGAAAACTCACCTTAGACAACCAGAATTCACACTTGGACAATTTGGCAAAAAGCTTCCTTTCCTTCAAAACCTGCAAAACAATACGTAAATGCCCTGCATGTTCTTCACGAGACTTAGAATAGATTAAAATATCATCAATAAACGCCACCACAAAACGATCCAAATGCTCGTGGAAAATCCGATTCATGTATTCCATAAACACACCAGGCACATTAGAAACCCCGAACGGCATCACTGAATATTCATAATGACCGTAACGTGTTCTAAAGGCCGTCTTCTGAATATCCTCTTCCTTCACCCTTATCTGATGATACCCCGATCTCAAATCAATCTTACTAAACACACAAGCACCAACCAACTGATCCATCATATCATCAATCCTTGGAAGCGGATACTTGTTCTTAATCGTCACCTTATTCAACTGGCGATAATCAATACATAATCGCATACTCCCATCTTTCTTTTTCACCAACAAAACTAGAGCACCCCAAGGAGAAACACTTGGCCTCACGAACCTCTTTTCCAACAACTCACTTAACTGCTTTTTCAACTCCACCAATTCAGATGCCGACATTCTATAAGGTGCCATAGAAACAGGTCTAGTACCAGGAACTAGATCTATAGAAAATTCAACCTCTCTCACCGGCGGCACATCTAAAATATCATCAGGAAACACCTCAGGAAATTCGTACACAACAGGAAACACTTCAAGAGAAACTTGACTATCCACAGTCAAAGATGCAAATATTCCAAACAACTGAGCTTCATCCGCCAAAAGTTTCTTCAACTCTTTGGTAGACAAGAAACTCGAGTCTTCATCTTCCTCAAGAGAAGGAAACCTTACAAGCTTATGATAACAATCAATGTGCACCTGATTGAATTGCAACCAATTCATTCCCAACACCACATCTAAACCTTCCAACGGTAAACACACCAAATCCATCACAAAGTCTTTACCATAAATGGCTAAAGGACAACTCAAACACACCAAAGAAGTAGTTACTGACCCCATCACTGGAGTATCAATAACCATCTCACCATCCATCGAAGACAACCCAAGATTCAAACGTTCCGCGCACTCAGACTAAATAAACGAATGAGTCGCTCCAGTATCAATAATAGCAATTAAAGGCATATTATTAATAAAGCAAGTACCTCTTATCAGACGATCAGCACTTGAAGTCTGAGTTCCCGCCAATGAAAACACTTTCCCACTAGTCTGAGCCTTCTTCGGATTCGGACACTTCGAGCTAATGTGACCAGGTTCCCCACAATTATAACACTTCACCACATTCTTCCTTTTACAATCAGCTAAAACATGTCTGATACCACCACAATTAGAACACTTATCCACTTTCTTCTTACATTCCATCTGGCGATGACCCAATTCACCACATTTAAAACACCTAGGAGCATTAGACATACCTCCTCCACTTGACCTTCGATCAAAATTACCCCTTTGTTTACCTTTATCAGCCGGTGACACATACGGTCCACCACGGAACTGTTGTTTCCCTTTTTTGTCACTTACACTTTTATAGTGAGCAGAACGAGCCTTACTATCTTCATCATAAATCCTACAGCATTCCACCAAATCAGCAAACCTTCAAATCCTCTGATATCCAATAGCCTGCTTTATCTCAGGACGCAAACCACTTTCATACTTCACACACTTTGAAAATTCAGCAGTCGCTTCCACATAATGAGGATAAAACTGCACAAGTTCCACAAACTTAGCAGTATAGTCAATAACCGACATATTACCTTGTTTTAGCTCTAAAAACTCAATCTCCTTCTTTCCTCGGACATCCTCGGGAAAATACTTCCTTAGAAACTCTCGGCTAAACACCCCCCAAGTAATCTCTTCTTCCTCCTCCTCAGCTTCCAACACCTGACGAGTACTGACCCACCAGTCATCAGCCTCTTCGTGTAACATATGAGTGCCCAGCCTCACCTTATCATCATCGTCATCACAATCCATTACCCTAAAAATCCTCTCAATCTCTTTCAACCACAACTGCGCACCATCCGGATCATGTTTCCCTTTAAAGACCGGCGGCTTATTCTTTCTAAACTCATCATTTCCGGCAGCATTCGGTGCACCCTGCACAGCTCGTGCCATCGCTTCCATCGCAGTAGCCAAAGCAGCATCATTACGACCAGCCATATTCTGTTCGTCCAAAATAGAAACTATGGTTAAACAACAACTCGCTCAACACAACTCGCCCAATATGCCAGACACAACAGACACAAACTACACAACTGACACGGACTGGCTCTGATACCACTTAATGTGACGCCCCTAATCTATACCCCCAATTAACACGCAATTAAAGCGGTAAAAAGAAAATTCGAAAATCGATCAGAGTATATTTGAAACATCATGGCATAGAAAGGGGGAATCACATCAAAGAAGCCAAACATACACAACATGCAACACCTGCTCATTTTAGATATGCAACGTGGGGTAACAATCATACAGAGGAAACTTCGTTCCTTACACCCACTTTTCAGAAATTAGAATTAAAGCGGAAAGATCTAAAGTCTGAATAACACATATACATATAAACTTGGCTGTCATACATCAAGTTATAACTGTACAACCAAAATATAATCATCAGATATACAAAACAACCACAAACGGCCACCCTATGCTACCCGGAGTCACATATCAGAGCCGACCGACCAAAATAATGAAGACGCAATGCTTCACCAAAAAGGAATACCTCCAGCAGCTCTAATCTGCAACGCCTCATAGAGCGTTATAAAACAGCAGAAGGGTGAGAAAAACGACCATAATATAATTGCATAAAATTATATATATGAACACAAAAATGTACAAGTAACACATTCTCACCACAACCACATATAACATAATACCGCATAATTCTCAAGCATAGAATACCATTACACACCACAGATATACCATACAATCATCAATCACATTCACAAATTCACACGCGATTAATTCATGATTTATGCAATGCACATAGACCGACACGACGACTCTATGCACATGCCATGCGGTACCGACTTCCAATGTCTCATGTCTCATCATTAGTTCACTCAGGAACTATTGGAACCATCGCTCGTTACTGAGAATCTCAAGTAACTCCCCGTCGGGCCTACGATGTTCACCCGTCGCTTTAGGTCCTCAGGCATCGCCTCATATTTTCGAGGCACACGACGTTAAGGATTGCTTTAAGTCTCCAAAGGAGCCCACAGTCGTCTATACCCATCGCTTTAAGTCCTCAGGCATCGCCTCATATTTTCGAGGCACACGATGTTATAGCGTATTTCCCTCGGGAATCAAACCGTCTCTCAGGACGTTCCACAATGCACATTATGATGCTTGGCATACAATGACTCATGACACTCACATTGCATCCATGCACACATTCATAATCATGCATAACTCATCGAATATAACACTTAGCATTTCTTGCCTTTCGGCCACAACTTATCCTCACAACAGCATATAAGGCATACATATCCAAAGCGCAACATATAGCATAATACATGACAATTATGCACCATTTAAACGACAAAAGTTGACCATTGACACTATTCACATTTACCGACAAAATTAAATCGGCCAACAAATTCTAAACCATCATAATAAGAAAGTACAGCTCAATGGCTTTCCAACGCATCAAACCACGCCTCAAACCGAAACACAGATCAAAAGTTATGCAGAAAACAAAATTACATGAACAGCACTGTTCGCTGGGCGAATCTCCCTCGCGAGCATTCGCTAGATGCTTCGCTAGGCGAACATCCCTCGCGAGCATTCGCTAGCTCCTTCGCTAGGCGAATGTTCCAGCGAACCAACTGTTAGCTAAAAACAGACACAAAGTTCGCTAGGCGAGCACTTGGCGAACCAAGTCAGAACCAAACTGAGCCAAAAACACCCAAAGTTCGCTAGGCGAACACTCTAGCGAACCTTCGCTCATGCCTTCGCTAGGTGAATGCCCGTAGCGAACCTTCGCTACCCTTCGCTGAATGGTTCGCTAGGCGAACCTGTGAAAACTCAGAATCCTTCAGCGCTGTTGAAAACCCAAAAATGATATTTTCCAACCCAAATCATTTCCAAATCAACATATTTCAATCAGAACCTATTCTAATCATGTCAACAAGCAAACTACCACCTTTACATCGATTTCCAACCGTTAAACCATCGATTCTACTCATTTTATCGTTTTCGACCTAAAAGTGAAAAAACATGGAAAGCAAGAGAATCATCCCAACACATTCATACATAATCATATACAAGCATAGTATAATCGAGTTTCGCACCCTTACCCGATTTAATTCGATTCTAGGAATTGATCTTGATGATTTTCACACTTTTTCTCCAATTTTCTCCCTTCTCCTCTTTTCTTCTCTTTTCCCTTCTTTCTTCTTTCTTTCTCTCTATTTTTCTTTCTTTCCCTTTTCTTTTCTATTTTCTTTTCTTACTAACTTAGTAAAAATATCTATGAAATGTCCAAAATACCCCCACACTCAAATATCTCGCAAACGTTCCCAAAACGCGATAAAATATAATCACGACGAAAAATAACATATTTTCACACAAAAGTTGAAATTACAATAAAATAATAATAAAATAATCAAAAACGACTCAATAAAATAAAATTGGCAAAACGGAGCGTTACAACTTCGAGCACCCAAAGAATATCATGTTTTGTTGAGATACTGCTTTTGTATCCTCGAAGAACCTTAGTCTATAAGGTGCTGCTTCGATCAGCCAAAGAATCTCATGTTTTGTTGAGATACTACTTTGGTATCCTCGGAGAACCTTAGTCTATAAGGTGCTGCTTCGACCACCCAAAGAACCTTGTGTTTTGTTGAGATACTTTTTTGGTATCTTCGGAGAGCCTTAGTCTATAAGGTGCTGCTTCGACTACCCGAAGAATCTCGTGTTTTGCTGAGATACCGCTTTGGTATCCCCGGAGAGCCTTAGTCAATAAGGTGCTGCATCAACCACCCGAAGAATCTTGTGTTTTTTTGAGATGCTGCTTTGGCATCATCAGAGTGCCTTAGTCTATAAGGTGCTGCTTCGACCACCCGAAGAATCCGTGTTTCGTCGAGATACTGCTTTGGTTTCCTCGAAGAGCCTTAGTCTATAATGTGCTGCTTCGACCACCCGAAGAATCTCGTGTTTTTTTTGAGATACTGTTTTGGTATCCTTGGAGAACTTTAGTCTATAAGGTGTTGCTTCGATCACCCAAAGAATCCCATGGTTTGTTGAGATACTATTTTGGTATCCTCGGAGAACCTTAGTCTATAAGGTGATGCTTCGATCATCCAAAGAATCTCTTGTTTTGTTGAGATACTGCTTTGGTATCATTGGAGAGACTTAGCCTATAAGGTGCTGCTTCGACCACCCGAAGAATCTCGTGTTTTGTTGAGATACTGCTTTGGTATCCTCGGAGAACCTTAGTCCATAACGTGCTGCTTCGACCACCCGAAGAATCTCATGTTTTGTTGAGATACTGCTTTGGTATCCTCGGAGAGCCTTAGTCTATAAGGTGCTGCTTCAAGCACCCTAAGAATGTCATGTTTTGTTGAGATACTATTTGGTATCCTCGAAGAACCTTTGTCTATAAGGTGTTGCGTCGACTACCCGAAGAATCTCGTGTTTTGTTGAGATACTGCTTTGGAATCCTCGGAGAGCCTAAGTCTATAAGGTGCTGCTTCGACCATCCGAAGAATCTCACATTTTGTAGAGAAACCGCTTTGGTATCCTCGGAGAACCTTAGTCTATAAGGTGTTGCTTCAACCACCCGAAGAATCTCATGTTTTGTTGAGATACTGCTTTGATATCATCGGAGAGCCTTAGTCTATAAGGTGCTGCTTCGACCACCCGAAGAATCCGTGATTTGTTGAGATACTGCTTTGGTTTCCTCGAAGAGCCTTAGTCTATAAGGTGCTGCTTCGATCACCCGAAGAATCTCGTGTTTTTTTTGAGATACTATTTTGGTATCCTTGGAGAACTTTAGTCTATAAGGTGCTGCTTCGATCACCCAAAGAATCCCATGGTTTGTTGAGATACTATTTTGGTATCCTCAGAGAACCTTAGTCTATAAGGTGATGCTTCGATCATCCAAAGAATCTCTAATTTTGTTGAGATACTGCTTTGGTATCATCGGAGAGACTTAGTCTATAAGGTGCTGCTTCGACCACCCGAAGAATCTCGTGTTTTGTTGAGATACTGCTTTGGTATCCTCGGAGAATCTTAGTCTATAACGTGCTGCTTCGACCACCCGAAGAATCTCATGTTTTGTTAAGATACTGCTTTGGTATCCTCGGAGAGCCTTAGTCTATAAGGTGCTGCTTCAAGCACCCTAAGAATATCATGTTTTGTTGAGATACTATTTGGTATCCTCGAAGAACCTTTGTCTATAAGGTGCTGCTTCGACTACCCGAAGAATCTCGTGTTTTTTTTAGATACTTCTTTGGTATCATCGGAGTGCCTTAGACTATAAGGTGCTTCTTCGACCACTCGAAGAATCTCGTGTTTTGTTGAGTACTGCTTTGGTATCCTCGGAGAGCCTTAGTCTATAAGGTATTGCTTCAACCACCCGAAGAATCTCATGTTTTGTTGAGATACTGCTTTGGTATCATCGGAGAGCCTTAGTCTATAAGGTGCTGCTTCGACCACCCGAAGAATCCGTGATTTGTTGAGATACTGCTTTGGTTTCCTCGAAGAGCCTTAGTCTATAAGGTGCTGCTTCGACCACCCGAAGAATCTTGTGTTTTTTTTGAGATACTGTTTTGGTATCCTTGGAGAACTTTAGTCTATAAGGTGCTGCTTCGATCACCCAAAGAATCCCATGGTTTGTTGAGATACTATTTTGGTATCCTCGGAGAACCTTAGTCTATAAGGTGATGCTTCGATCATCCAAAGAATCTCTAATTTTGTTGAGATACTGCTTTGGTATCATCGGAGAGACTTAGTCTATAAGGTGCTGCTTCGACCACCCGAAGAATCTCGTGTTTTGTTGAGATACTGCTTTGGTATCCTCGGAGAACCTTAGTCTATAATGTGCTGCTTCGACCACCCGAAGAATCTCGTGTTTTTTTTGAGATACTGTTTTGGTATCCTTGGAGAACTTTAGTCTATAAGGTGCTGCTTCGATCACCCAAAGAATCCCATGGTTTGTTGAGATACTATTTTGGTATCCTCGGAGAACCTTAGTCTATAAGGTGATGCTTCGATCATCCAAAGAATCTCTTGTTTTGTTGAGATACTGCTTTGGTATCATTGGAGAGACTTAGCCTATAAGGTGCTGCTTCGACCACCCGAAGAATCTCGTGTTTTGTTGAGATACTGCTTTGGTATCCTCGGAGAACCTTATTCTATAACGTGCTGCTTCGACCACCCGAAGAATCTCATGTTTTGTTGAGATACTGCTTTGGTATCCTCGGAGAGCCTTAGTCTATAAGGTGCTGCTTCAAGCACCCTAAGAATATCATGTTTTGTTGAGATACTATTTGGTATCCTCGAAGAACCTTTGTCTAAAAGGTGTTGCTTCGACTACCCGAAGAATCTCGTGTTTTGTTGAGATACTGCTTTGGAATCCTCGGAGAGCCTAAGTCTATAAGGTGCTGCTTCGACCATCCGAAGAATCTCACATTTTGTTGAGAAACCGCTTTGGTATCCTCGGAGAACCTTAGTCTATAAGGTGTTGCTTCAACCACCCGAAGAATCTCATGTTTTGTTGAGATACTGCTTTGATATCATCGGAGAGCCTTAGTCTATAAGGTGCTGCTTCGACCACCCGAAGAATCCGTGATTTGTTGAGATACTGCTTTGGTTTCCTCGAAGAGCCTTAGTCTATAAGGTGCTGCTTCGACCACCCGAAGAATCTTGTGTTTTTTTTGAGATACTGTTTTGGTAACCTTGGAGAACTTTAGTCTATAAGGTGCTGCTTCGATCACCCAAAGAATCCCATGGTTTGTTGAGATACTATTTTGGTATCCTCGGAGAACCTTAGTCTATAAGGTGATGCTTCGATCATCCAAAGAATCTCTAATTTTGTTGAGATACTGCTTTGGTATCATCGGAGAGACTTAGTCTATAAGGTGCTGCTTCGACCACCCGAAGAATCTCGTGTTTTGTTGAGATACTTCTTTGGTATCCTCGGAGAACCTTAGTCTATAACGTGCTGCTTCGACCACCCGAAGAATCTCATGTTTTGTTAAGATACTGCTTTGGTATCCTCGGAGAGCCTTAGTCTATAAGGTGCTGCTTCAAGCACCCTAAGAATATCATGTTTTGTTGAGATACTATTTGGTATCCTCGAAGAACCTTTGTCTAAAAGGTGTTGCTTCGACTACCCGAAGAATCTCGTGTTTTGTTGAGATACTGCTTTGGAATCCTCGGAGAGCCTAAGTCTATAAGGTGCTGCTTCGACCATCCGAAGAATCTCACATTTTGTTGAGAAACCGCTTTGGTATCCTCGGAGAACCTTAGTCTATAAGGTGTTGCTTCAACCACCCGAAGAATCTCATGTTTTGTTGAGATACTACTTTGATATCATCGGAGAGCCTTAGTCTATAAGGTGCTGCTTCGACCACCCGAAGAATCCGTGATTTGTTGAGATACTGCTTTGGTTTCCTCGAAGAGCCTTAGTCTATATGGTGCTGCTTCGATCACCCGAAGAATCTCGTGTTTTTTTTGAGATACTGTTTTTGTATCCTTGGAGAACTTTAGTCTATAAGGTGCTGCTTCGATCACCCAAAGAATCCCATGGTTTGTTGAGATACTATTTTGGTATCCTCAGAGAACCTTAGTCTATAAGGTGATGCTTCGATCATCCAAAGAATCTCTAATTTTGTTGAGATACTGCTTTGGTATCATCGGAGAGACTTAGTCTATAAGGTGCTGCTTCGACCACCCGAAGAATCTCGTGTTTTGTTGAGATACTGCTTTGGTATCCTCGGAGAACCTTAGTCTATAACGTGCTGCTTCGACCACCCGAAGAATCTCATGTTTTGTTAAGATACTGCTTTGGTATCCTCGGAGAGCCTTAGTCTATAAGGTGCTGCTTCAAGCACCCTAAGAATATCATGTTTTGTTGAGATACTATTTGGTATCCTCGAAGAACCTTTGTCTATAAGGTGCTGCTTCGACTACCCGAAGAATCTCGTGTTTTTTTTAGATACTTCTTTGGTATCATCGGAGTGCCTTAGACTATAAGGTGCTGCTTCGACCACTCGAAGAATCTCGTGTTTTGTTGAGTACTGCTTTGGTATCCTCGGAGAGCCTTAGTCTATAAGGTGTTGCTTCAACCACCCGAAGAATCTCATGTTTTGTTGAGATACTGCTTTGGTATCATCGGAGAGCCTTAGTCTATAAGGTGCTGCTTCGACCACCCGAAGAATCCGTGATTTGTTGAGATACTGCTTTGGTTTCCTCGAAGAGCCTTAGTCTATAAGGTGCTGCTTCGACCACCCGAAGAATCTTGTGTTTTTTTTGAGATACTGTTTTGGTATCCTTGGAGAACTTTAGTCTATAAGGTGCTGCTTCGATCACCCAAAGAATCCCATGGTTTGTTGAGATACTATTTTGGTATCCTCAGAGAACCTTAGTCTATAAGGTGATGCTTCGATCATCCAAAGAATCTCTAATTTTGTTGAGATACTGCTTTGGTATCATCGGAGAGACTTAGTCTATAAGGTGCTGCTTCGACCACCCGAAGAATCTCGTGTTTTGTTGAGATACTGCTTTGGTATCCTCGGAGAACCTTAGTCTATAACGTGCTGCTTCGACCACCCGAAGAATCTCATGTTTTGTTAAGATACTGCTTTGGTATCCTCGGAGAGCCTTAGTCTATAAGGTGCTGCTTCAAGCACCATAAGAATATCATGTTTTGTTGAGATACTATTTGGTATCCTCGAAGAACCTTTGTCTATAAGGTGCTGCTTCGACTACCTGAAGAATCTTGTGTTTTTTTTAGATACTTCTTTGGTATCATCGGAGTGCCTTAGACTATAAGGTGCTGCTTCGACCACTCGAAGAATCTCGTGTTTTGTTGAGTACTGCTTTGGTATCCTCAGAGAGCTTTTGTCTATAAGGTGCGACTTCGAGCACCCAAAGAATATCATGTTTTGTTGAGATACTGCTTTTGTATCCTCGAAGAACCTTAGTCTATAAGGTGCTGCTTCGATCACCCAAAGAATCTCATGTTTTGTTGAGATACTACTTTGGTATCCTCAGAGAACCTTAGTCTATAAGGTGCTGCTTCGACCACACAAAGAACCTTGTGTTTTGTTGAGATACTTCTTTGGTATCTTCGGAGAGCCTTAGTCTATAAGGTGCTGCTTCAACCACCCGAAGAATCTCGTGTTTTTTTGAGATACCGCTTTGGTATCCCCGGAGAGCCTTAGTCAATAAGGTGCTGCTTCAACCACCCGAAGAATCTTGTGTTTTTTTGAGATGCTGCTTTGGCATCATCAGAGTGCCTTAGTCTATAAGGTGCTGCTTCGACCACCCGAAGAATCCGTGTTTTGTTGAGATACTGCTTTGGTTTCCTCGAAGAGCCTTAGTCTATAAGGTGCTGCTTCGACCACCCGAAGAATCTCGTGTTTTTTTTGAGATACTGTTTTGGTATCCTTGGGGAACTTTAGTCTATAAGGTGCTGCTTCGATCACCCAAAGAATCCCATGGTTTGTTGAGATACTATTTTGGTATCCTCAGAGAACCTTAGTCTATAAGGTGATGCTTCGATCATCCAAAGAATCTCTAATTTTGTTGAGATACTGCTTTGGTATCATCGGAGAGACTTAGTCTATAAGGTGCTGCTTCGACCACCCGAAGAATCTCGTGTTTTGTTGAGATACTGCTTTGGTATCCTCGGAGAACCTTAGTCTATAACGTGCTGCTTCGACCACCCGAAGAATCTCATGTTTTGTTAAGATACTGCTTTGGTATCCTCGGAGAGCCTTAGTCTATAAGGTGCTGCTTCAAGCACCCTAAGAATATCATGTTTTGTTGAGATACTATTTGGTATCCTCGAAGAACCTTTGTCTATAAGGTGCTGCTTCGACTACCCGAAGAATCTCGTGTTTTTTTTAGATACTTCTTTGGTATCATCGGAGTGCCTTAGACTATAAGGTGCTGCTTCGACCACTCGAAGAATCTCGTGTTTTGTTGAGTACTGCTTTGGTATCCTCGGAGAGCCTTAGTCTATAAGGTGTTGCTTCAACCACCCGAAGAATCTCATGTTTTGTTGAGATATTGCTTTGGTATCATCAGAGAGCCTTAGTCTATAAGGTGCTGCTTCGACCACCCGAAGAATCCGTGATTTGTTGAGATACTGCTTTGGTTTCCTCGAAGAGCCTTAGTCTATAAGGTACCTCTTCGACCACCCGAAGAATCTTGTGTTTTTTTTGAGATACTGTTTTGGTATCCTTGGAGAACTTTAGTCTATAAGGTGCTGCTTCGATCACCCAAAGAATCCCATGGTTTGTTGAGATACTATTTTGGTATCCTCGGAGAACCTTAGTCTATAAGGTGATGCTTCGATCATCCAAAGAATCTCTAATTTTGTTGAGATACTGCTTTGGTATCATCGGAGAGACTTAGTCTATAAGGTGCTGCTTCGACCACCCAAAGAATCTCGTGTTTTGTTGAGATACTGCTTTGGTATCCTCGGAGAACCTTAGTCTATAACGTGCTGCTTCGACCACCCGAAGAATCTCATGTTTTGTTAAGATACTGCTTTGGTATCCTCGGAGAGCCTTAGTCTATAAGGTGCTGCTTCAAGCACCCTTAGAATATCATGTTTTGTTGAGATACTATTTGGTATCCTCGAAGAACGTTTGTCTATAAGGTGCTGCTTCGACTACCTGAAGAATCTTGTGTTTTTTTTAGATACTTCTTTGGTATCATCGGAGTGCCTTAGTCTATAAGGTGCTGCTTCGACCACTCGAAGAATCTCATTTTTTGTTGAGTACTGCTTTGGTATCCTCGGAGAGCCTCTGTCTATAAGGTGCGACTTCGAGCACCCAAAGAATATCATGTTTTGTTGAGATACTGCTTTTGTATCCTCGAAGAACCTTAGTCTATAAGGGGCTGCTTCGATCACCCAAAGAATCTCATGTTTTGTTGAGATACTACTTTGGTATCCTCGGAGAACCTTAGTCTATAAGGTGTTGCTTCGACCACACAAAGAACCTTGTATTTTGTTGAGATACTTCTTTGGTATCTTCGGAGAGCCTTAGTCTATAAGGTGCTGCTTCAACCACCCGAAGAATCTCATGTTTTTTTGAGATACCGCTTTGATATCCCCGAAGAGCCTTAGTCAATAAGGTGCTGCTTCAACCACCCGAAGAATCTTGTGTTTTTTTGAGATGCTACTTTGGCATCATCAGAGTGCCTTAGTCTATAAGGTGCTGCTTCGACCACCCGAAGAATGCGTGTTTTGTTGAGATACTGCTTTGGTTTCCTCCAAGAGCCTTAGTCTATAAGGTGCTGCTTCGACCACCCGAAGAATCTCGTGTTTTTTTTGAGATACTGTTTTGGTATCCTTGGAGAACTTTAGTCTATAAGGTGCTGCTTCGATCACCCAAAGAATCCCATGGTTTGTTGAGATACTATTTTGGTATCCTCGGAGAACCTTAGTCTATAAGGTGATGCTTCGATCATCCAAAGAATCTCTAATTTTGTTGAGATACTGCTTTGGTATCACCGGAGAGACTTAGTCTATAAGGTGCTGCTTCGACCACCCGAAGAATCTCGTGTTTTGTTGAGATACTGCTTTGGTATCCTCGGAGAACCTTAGTCTATAACGTGCTGCTTCGACCACCCGAAGAATCTCATGTTTTGTTAAGATACTGCTTTGGTATCCTCGGAGAGCCTTAGTCTATAAGGTGCTACTTCAAGCACCCTAAGAATATCATGTTTTGTTGAGATACTATTTGGTATCCTCGAAGAACCATTGTCTATAAGGTGCTGCTTCGACTACCCGAAGAATCTCGTGTTTTTTTTAGATACTTCTTTGGTATCATCGGAGTGCCTTAGACTATAAGGTGCTGCTTCGACCACTCGAAGAATCTCGTGTTTTGTTGAGTACTGCTCGGTATCCTCGGAGAGCCTTAGTCTATAAGGTGTTGCTTCAACCACCCGAAGAATCTCATGTTTTGTTGAGATACTGCTTTGGTATCATCGGAGAGCCTTAGTCTATAAGGTGCTGCTTCGACCACCCGAAGAATCCGTGATTTGTTGAAATACTGCTTTGGTTTCCTCGAAGAGCCTTAGTCTATAAGGTGCCGCTTCGACCACCCGAAGAATCTTGTGTTTTTTTTGAGATACTGTTTTGGTATCCTTGGAGAACTTTAGTCTATAAGGTGCTGCTTCGATCACCCAAAGAATCCCATGGTTTGTTGAGATACTATTTTGGTATCCTCGGGGAACCTTAGTCTATAAGGTGATGCTTCGATCATCCAAAGAATCTCTAATTTTGTTGAGATACTGCTTTGGTATCATCGGAGAGACTTAGTCTATAAGGTGCTTCTTCGACCACCCGAAGAATCTCGTGTTTTGTTGAGATACTGCTTTGGTATCCTCGGAGAACCTTAGTCTATAACGTGCTGCTTCGACCACCCGAAGAATCTCATGTTTTGTTAAGATACTGCTTTGGTATCCTCGGAGAGCCTTAGTCTATAAGGTGCTGCTTCAAGCACCCTAAGAATATCATGTTTTGTTGAGATACTATTTGGTATCCTCGAAGAACCTTTGTCTATAAGGTGCTGCTTCGACTACCTGAAGAATCTTGTTTTTTTTTTAGATACTTCTTTGGTATCATCGGAGTGCCTTAGTCTATAAGGTGCTGCTTCGACCACTCGAAGAATCTCGTTTTTTGTTGAGTACTGCTTTGGTATCCTCGGAGAGCCTCTGTCTATAAGGTGCGACTTCGAGCACCCAAAGAATATCAAGTTTTGTTGAGATACTGCTTTTGTATCCTCGAAGAACCTTAGTCTATAAGGTGCTGCTTCGATAACCCAAAGAATCTCATGTTTTGTTGAGATACTACTTTGGTATCCTCGGAGAACCTTAGTCTATAAGGTGTTGCTTCGACCACACAAAGAACCTTGTATTTTGTTGAGATACTTCTTTGGTATCTTCGGAGAGCCTTAGTCTATAAGGTGCTGCTTCAACCACCCGAAGAATCTCGTGTTTTTTTGAGATACCGCTTTGGTATCCCCGAAGAGCCTTAGTCAATAAGGTGCTGCTTCAACCACCCGAAGAATCTTGTGTTTTTTTGAGATGCTACTTTGGCATCATCAGAGTGCCTTAGTCTATAAGGTGCTGCTTCGACCACCCGAAGAATGCGTGTTTTGTTGAGATACTGCTTTGGTTTCCTCCAAGAGCCTTAGTCTATAAGGTGCTGCTTCGACCACCCGAAGAATCTCGTGTTTTTTTTGAGATACTGTTTTGGTATCCTTGGAGAACTTTAGTCTATAAGGTGCTGCTTCGATCACCCAAAGAATCCCATGGTTTGTTGAGATACTATTTTGGTATCCTCGGAGAACCTTAGTCTATAAGGTGATGCTTCGATCATCCAAAGAATCTCTAATTTTGTTGAGATACTGCTTTGGTATCATCGGAGAGACTTAGTCTATAAGGTGCTTCTTCGACCACCCGAAGAATCTCGTGTTTTGTTGAGATACTGCTTTGGTATCCTCGGAGAACCTTAGTCTATAACGTGCTGCTTCGACCACCCGAAGAATCTCATGTTTTGTTAAGATACTGCTTTGGTATCCTCGGAGAGCCTTAGTCTATAAGGTGCTGCTTCAAGCACCCTAAGAATATCATGTTTTGTTGAGATACTATTTGGTATCCTCGAAGAACCTTTGTCTATAAGGTGCTGCTTCGACTACCTGAAGAATCTCGTGTTTTTTTTAGATACTTCTTTGGTATCATCGGAGTGCCTTAGACTATAAGGTGCTGCTTCGACCACTCGAAGAATCTCGTGTTTTGTTGTGTACTGCTTTGGTATCCTCGGAGAGCCTTTGTCTATAAGGTGCGACTTTGAGCACCCAAAGAATATCATGTTTTGTTGAGATACTGCTTTTGTATCCTCGAAGAACCTTAGTCTATAAGGTGCTGCTTCGATCACCCAAAGAATCTCATGTTTTGTTGAGATACTACTTTGGTATCCTCAGAGAACCTTAGTCTATAAGGTGCTGCTTCGACCACACAAAGAACCTTGTGTTTTGTTGAGATACTTCTTTGGTATCTTCGGAGAGCCTTAGTCTATAAGGTGCTGCTTCAACCACCCGAAGAATCTCGTGTTTTTTTGAGATACCGCTTTGGTATCCCCGGAGAGCCTTAGTCAATAAGGTGCTGCTTCAACCACCCGAAGAATCTTGTGTTTTTTTGAGATGCTGCTTTGGCATCATCAGAGTGCCTTAGTCTATAAGGTGCTGCTTCGACCACCCGAAGAATCCGTGTTTTGTTGAGATACTGCTTTGGTTTCCTCGAAGAGCCTTAGTCTATAAGGTGCTGCTTCGACCACCCGAAGAATCTCGTGTTTCTTTTGAGATACTGTTTTGGTATCCTTGGAGAACTTTAGTCTATAAGGTGCTGCTTCGATCACCCAAAGAATCCCATGGTTTGTTGAGATACTATTTTGGTATCCTCGGAGAACCTTAGTCTATAAGGTGATGCTTCGATCATCCAAAGAATCTCTTATTTTGTTGAGATACTGTTTTGGTATCATCGGAGAGACTTAGTCTATAAGGTGCTGCTTCGACCACCCGAAGAATCTCGTGTTTTGTTGAGATACTGCTTTGGTATCCTCGGAGAACCTTAGTCTATAACGTGCTGCTTCGACCACCCGAAGAATCTCATGTTTTGTTGAGATACTGCTTTGGTATCTGTAATACCCCAAAATTTGCTCTTCCCTTTTGGCATCATAGCATGGCATTATCATTTATCATATCATATCCATCTCATTAGCATTGCATTGCATTTAACATAGAAAAATGAAGCATGGCATCCTTCTTACCATCAGGGCATGTGATCAGGTGGAAGGTGGACAATCAAGGGATCATTCAAAGCACAAAAAGGTCAATCAAGTGCCCTCAAGGCAAGCCAAGAGGTCTTTCATGTCTCATCCTATCTCAATTGATCTTCCAAAACCTCAAGGAAGTGAGATTCAATGGAAGATTGAAGCACTACATATTTCACTATGCAAGAGGTTCAAAAATTGAAGGAAAACCCTCAAGTGAGATAGCTCATTGATCCAAAATCATCCTCAAATGGCATATCTCATCATCCTTTAAGAGGATACACAACATACTCTGAGGAATTTGAAATTGAAGACTGCACATTTTTCTCCTAGGAGGTGGGCACCAAAACTAGGGTTTCCCATTAAATCAGGGAATCTTTGATTTTTTGGACAAAACTTGATGTCATGGTATTCCATATGTCCCTAAGTGTATGTATGTGGAAAATTGCATCTCAATTGGTTTTAGAAGTGGTTCAATTGGAAGAAAGATCAAGAATCAGGAAATTTGGGGCCAAGTCAAATAATCAGAGGAAAAAGTCAACTCTTGACTTTTTGAGCCCAAAATCATGAAATTCATGTTACATATGTTCAATGTGCAAAATTTGATCAAGAAACTCCAAAGGAATCATGAAAAAATCAAGAGGTGGAAAGTTGCCATTTTTGGATGAAGTAGGGTTACTAAAAATAGCAAGTTTTGGCCATTTTGCATCAGAATTTGAACCAAGGCCATTTAAATTTGGAGCACCAAATGAAAAATCTACTCTGCCTCAATGAAAGATCTTGTTTTAAGCTTCAAATCCATGTGTGGAACATCTCCATTGGATAAAAATTGAGTGAGATATGATTGATCAAAGTTTGAGCAAAGTAGGTTCAAAACTAGGTCATGACCAAGATTTTCAGGGCACGCGCGCGGTCATTTTAACAAACATGTGGTGGGCCTAATGTCCACTCATTTTTCTCATGGTTAAAGGCCTCAAATGGAAAACTTTTCAACATGAAAGTTGTTCATTGCATTGTCATCTTCAATATTCATGTTGGACAATTTTTGGTTTGATCAAGTTATGAGATAGTTTTAAGGGTTCAAAGTCATGTTGGTTATGCTGAAAACCCAGGCGCCATGTTGCCTTGCCAACCAACCCCATTACTACGCCATACACCAGTTTTGATTCCTTTTGTTTCAAGCAATTTTTCATCACCTTGTACACTTCCATTTGACTTGTTTTCAACATCAATATTGTTCCATGATAGCTCCTCTTTTCCATGACTCCAAAACCTTGCCAAACCATTCAATGAGTAGAGAGAAAAACCTCCACGAACTACCCTATGTTGGAATGGATGCATTGATAGCATGTTGCAGGATTCTGGTTCACACACACCACAAACACTTCCACACTTTATTTCCACATTTGGCCAAACATATCACCTACACAATGCACACTATCACGTGCCACACATGGGAATAGAAAGAACAAACTTGCTTACCAAGTTTCTGATGCGCAAGCCCCTGCTACACAACAGTGCCAATTCACTTTCTCCTTGCTCCCACCATATCTCACCATGAGCCATCTTCACCATAGCACTGCTCTCCCTAACTAACTTGACTCAGTTAGTTAGGGATGACTCAGTTTAACCCACTCAACTCAATTAACCAACTCACTAAACCATGGTTAATTCATGATATAAATTCAAACTTCACTTCACAATTCAGTTTTCAACTTCATTTTCACACTCTCACTCAACTACACTTCATTCTCATTTTTCCTCTGAAATTCGCAAGCTCTCTCTCTGAAGCTTCTCTTCCTCTCACACGATTTCATCATCATCTACATCTGAATCCATCTTCAAGCTTCAACATCACACAGCATTGGAACACATTGAAGCTTGGTAGCATTGAAGAGATTGAAGAGTCTTCCACTGCATATTGAATTTCATCAATATTTGCAAGGATTTGTGAGCCTTTATTTGGCCAGTTGAAGATCAAAGAGGAAGCACATTTCTCTGGTTCTCTCTCAACTACAGTTTCCTACATTTTCAGGTTTCAATATCCTAAACTTTCTTGGCACGATTTGCATTCTGTCTAGCTCGTGTTGTGATGATTTGAGCTCACTAAGAACACTCCTCCATCTGGCTAGTTGATAGAGCTTCTTAGAAGCTTAGATCCAAAACCTAGGGCTAAGTTCATTGCTTCTATTCTCTCTGTTTGTGTGTTGTTTGTGAAAACTAATCCTAGATTCATGCTCTACGTGACTTCCTGAATATTTTGATGTGCATTGCATAAATTTCTGGATTGTTTGGTTGATTGCAGCGCCGGAGAGTGGCCGGAGAGGGTGACCGGAGGTCCCTCTCCGGCCGGTGAGGGTTTGCTAGGGTTTTAGAACCAGAACATGTCACAACCGTTAGATCATTTCAATCCTAGGGTGTATACGTGGCCAGCACATAAATGAACCTCATGCCTCTCACGTGACTCTCTCTCTCTGAATGTTGACTTTGACTTGGTTTGGTGTGCGTGCGTTCATCATTATTAACATGCGTGTGCATTTTGATTCGTTAGATCTGATTACTTGTATGATTATCATTTGTTGACCGAATCATGTGGCTCTGATTGAGTCAACATTTGACTGAGGCTCCACCACTATTACTATAGACTGCGCGCTTAGTGGACCTAAGCCAGATTGTTATTCCCACCCCCTTTTTTCAAGCCCAAACCAGTTTGCACTGTCCAATTGCTATGTTCATACCCCCTTCCATTTCCACGTTTTTTTATTTTATTTCCTTTTTTTGTACATGTTTGCTTTCCATTTATTAAAAATACCAAATGACATTATAAAATTCTACAAAAATTCATGAGTATTCTTAAGACATTTAGGAAATTTTTATGATTTTATTTACGGATTTTATGACCATTTTGCCCCTGTTCCATTATTTCTTTTGAATTTCCATTTGCATGCATACTTAATGTGACATATGATTTTGTGCATTTTTGTTCTTGATCATAAAAAATGATTTTGATGCCTTTCTTTTTGCATTGTGGTCACAATATGTTGAGGTATGTTTGAGATTTATGAGATAATTTTTAAGTCTTTTTTGGATGACTTTTGATGTGTTGCTTTGAGCATGAATGCATGAAACTTCCATGAGACTTTGACCTAATTGTTGAGTGACTTTGGTTCTGATTCATTGCTTGTGGACTTGATATGTTAATGGCATGTGTTTAAGGTGTTTGATTGGTGAAATTCATAATTTTTGGAGCATGTTTGCTATTTGTTTGAAGCATGAAGTTTAACTTGTTTATTTTGTGAATGCATGCCTCATGTTTGGTTTGCTTGATCATGAAGGCACTTGTGCCATGAGTTGTGGTTTTGTTTGAGGATGTATAGCATGTTAATTGACTTCTGATTGTGACATTTGGGTTTCATCTTTGCATGTTTGATGTTTATCTTGCACCTTAAGTCACTTGTTTCACAAGTATGAACCACATTCACATCACTTCACCTTTTCTTCTTTGCTTCTTGTTGGATTGAGATTTTGTTTGCATGATTTGGTATGCTCATTTAGGATAACATTAGGTTGTGTAAATTTGAGTTACATTCTGACTTGGAAGCATGTATAGCATTTAATCTCATTTTACTTTGTTTGTCAACTTGTTTGAATTTGATTTGTTCATTATACCTTCTTACTTTACTTGTAAGTGATTGTGCTAACCATGTAGGGGCTTTGGTAAGTTTCAATTGAGTGTGGATAAGGAATCCACATTCAACTTCTATCCTTTCTCTTTTACAATTTCATTTTGTGTTTGTTAAGCACTTATGTGTTTTCTTTTAATAACTCATTACCTTCCCTTTTGAATTACAATTCATCTTCCACTTTGGAAGTGAATTGTTTAATTCTTTCTTTCTTTAGACTTTAGGTTGAAACCTCACAAACCTTTAGGATCACTCTCTTTAATCTTCAATTAGGATTGAGTCTTAGTCCATATAGGTTTTACCTTTTCTCCTCCCTTGAGTCTCTTTTCTCATCTCAAAGAAAATTCAAAATATCTAATAAAGGTAGGCATTTATTGCATTTAGGCCTTTCATATAAAGAAAAGATTATAAGGGGTCTTCTCTTGTAATCTTAGAGTGTGTAGCATATAGCCCATCTTGGGTCAATGTGTTAAACATTTGATCTTGTATGAGGGACTTAAATGCAATACTTGTTGAAGGTGCAAATAATAAAAAACACTTCTTCATTTCTTAATCAACAAAACACCTAATAAACACAAGTATGCTAGTGTGTTTGAACCTTGACAATTGGAACTAAGTGTGGGGGTCTTCTTCACTCTTAGTGTGCTTTCTTACCCATTCCATCTTGGAATGTGAGGATGTACACATTCCAATGACTAAGATTCAGATACACTATCATATGCAAACAAATGAAAAACTCTTAAAAGACAAAAACAAACAATAACGTCTTTCCTTCGGGAATTCTTTTCTCATCTCATTCATTCTCAACGCACGAACGCGCTTCTACTCGTTCTCTTGCAAGATGGTAACGCACTCGGACCAGCGAGCCTGCAACACCTGAGCTAGAACGTGAGCCGTTCTCTAAAAAACACAATCCATCCCCGGTGAGGGGAACTACGTCGCTCTGATTCTCATGCTCCCGATGAGATACGTAGGCAGTGGGGTAGGGCCCATGCGAGCACTTCTTTTATTTTCCCTACATTTGTTTCCCGTTCCTTTTCTTTTCTTTCCCCTTTCTTTCTTTCAGTTCCTTTTCCAGTATCCTTTCTTTACACCCTTTGATCGAGACAAGCAAGCGTGGATCCCATCGGGTACGATGGACGCGTGGGGGTGCTAATACCTTCCCCGCGCGTAACCGACTCCCGAACCCAGTTCTCTTGGTCGTAAGACCATGCTTTTCCTTTCTCTCAGGTTTACGCGGTGTTTCCTTTCCCTCTCTTGGGATAAATACACATTGCTGGCGACTCTGTTTCGGTGCCACTTTCGCGTTTGTACCTGGATGAAAATCCCGGGAGCGACAGCTGGCGACTCTGCTGGGGACATGAGGTTGACCTATTGCTGGTCCATCCTAAGCAAGTCAATCCTAGCGCTTGTCTGCTTTTCTTTCATTGGGTGTTTACTGTTGTGCTGTATTTACTGTTTTATTGTATGGTTATTTACTGTTTTACTGTACATTACTGTATTTACCGCATTTTAGCATTACATATCATATATTATATTGTGTTGCACTGTTTTGTCTGTTTGGCGGGATGGGTGTTCTGAGAGATAAGCCCACTACCAAGGCTTGAGTACATACATAGGTATTAGAGTGGATAGTCATGACGCTTGTGTGGTGGTGACCACGTATTGTTGTTCATGAGACCCACAACCAGACGAGGTTCTATCAGGAGCTTTCTGCTACTGCATGTTATGCAGGCCAGTGGTTATTCTCTTGAGGAACTGTCGACTCTGGTGACCATTCCCGAGGACTCAGTTGCGGCACTCCTCCCGAGTTGTGACAGTGGCAGACCACATTCCGTGGCAAACCCATTGCACATTCTCGATCCGAGGACCCAATGCTGGGAACTTGCTATAGGACATCCTTTTTTGAAAGAGAATCAGCGGAGGCACTCCTCGATTGGCGGTAGTACTGTACCCTGAGGGATGAATGTACTATTGCTTCTCGACCTCAGTGCCAGAAGCTGAGGACCTTTTTGTTTTGGAGAATCAGTTGAGGCCTCCTCGATTGATGATGATGCCAAACCAGAAATGGTGAACGTATCATCATTTCTCGACCTGAGAGCCCGGGATACTGAACATCCTAGTACCCACATGTGAGAAGGGCGGGTTGTTTACAGGTTTGCAGGTAACCATGACCTCCTACATACCCGGTTTTCTATCATCATTGCACAAAAAGGAAGTTTCATCCTATTGTATTCAGATGGTTCTTATCTATGGTTCTATATTAGTCTCAGAGCTACACTGACACCGTTCACAGTTCAGCACAGACACCGGATTACCTGATCACATTGCCCTTTGCATTGCATTATCATATCCTAACATACATGTTTATTCATTTCCAGGTGCATATTACCCTTGATTCCAGTCATCAGGTCGCTGCAAAGATGAACACTAAAGAGAGGAAGAATATCATCAGCTATAAGTTCCTTACGCCTACTTTGGGCCCTATTGTTATGCTGAAGGGAATGGCGAGTCCTGCAGTACGAGAAGCTTTTGAAGAGAAATATGGGTGGATTTTATCTATGGTTCGTAATGTCAGTGATTATGAAGCCAGAGGTCTCCATACGTTGATGCAGTTCTATGATCCGCCTCTGAGATGTTTTGTGTTTCCAGACTATGTGTTGGTTCCTACCCTGGAGGAGTATTCCAACATGTTGGGGATTGCTATCAAGGAGGAGCCCCCTTTCTTTGGATCGGTGGGGGATCTTGACTTTGGGAAGTTGGCTGGTGCTCTGTATTTGAGCAAATCAGAGTTAAGTGACAATGTCTCCAACAAAGGAAAGTTTCGTGGTTACAAGCTGGAATATCTGATTAAGAAGGCCCAGGAAGCAGCTAAAGGCGAGAAGTGGCTTGCTTTTAATGCTTTGCTAGCCCTTTGTATATACGGCATAGTGTTGTTTCCCAACGAGCCGGATTTCATTGATACGGACGCTATACGAATATTCATGATGAAGAACCCGGTGCCAACGCTACTGGGAGATCTTCACTATTCATTGTACAACCGAAATGAAAAGAAAAGAGGAGGGATAATTCGTTGTTGTGCACCCTTATTCTATAAGTGGTTTGCGGGCCGTTTACCACAATCAGGGGCTTTTGTGGATTCCAAAGATTCTCTAGAGTGGAAACAGCGTTTAATGGGATTGGTGGCCAAGGACATCGTATGGGTAGATCATGGGCTGATTGGCAAGAATATTATCCACAGCTGTGGTAAGTTCCCTAACGTTCCACTGATAGGAAGACTGGGTGGGATTAACTACAATCCTTCTTTGGCCATTCGACAATTTGGGTATGCCCTGACAGGTCCGCCTATTAAGAGAGATGTGGAGGAGTCCCTCTATTTTCATACGTCAGAAGGATGGGAAGCAGCACAGAAAGCTTCTGAAAGCTGGGGTAGCATACTGAAAAAGGGGAAAGTTACTCTAGGAAAGCCTAACAACCGGGTTTATCCAGCATATGAAGAGTGGGTGAAGAAAAGAGTTGAAGATTTTCTCTTGCCTTTTGGTAAGGCACCCCTTTTGTATCCGGAGAATGAGAAAGCAAGAAGCCCTGCTACTGTGGAAGAAGTTGACAAGTTGCAAGCCTTGGTGAAAAAGCTCCAAGGAGAGAATTTCGAGTTGAGTAGCCGTCTTCAGAATGCTCTACATGCCAACAAAGAGCTGGAGCGGAAAGCCCAAGATGCTGAACAAATCCTAACTGCAAAAGAAAAAGACTTTGCTGGAAGAGCCCAACATTTCCGGAAGATTAGTAAAGGTGCTGATGATGCTACTCAAGCCCACAAGCAAACCAAACAGGCGTTAGCACAGACCAAAGAAAAGTTAACAAAATTTCAGCACGCTTGGGACGAAGTTAGGATAGAGAATGCCGAATTACAGGAACAGTTGCAGATTAAGGACGAAGAGCTTGAAAAGGCGCATGAGCAGAGGAGAAAGTATCGGGAAAGCCTCGGTAAGAGTCAAGAACAGCTAGAAGAAGCTAGAGGTGAGCTGAGGAATACCAAGAAAGAGCTTGAAGAAGTCATGATAGAAAGGGAGATACTCAAGACGCAAGCCGGCATAAAGAGACACAAAGGAGTGTGTGATGACGAGGCTCTGATGCTGCACATGGGTTCTTTAACTGAAGCTCTTGAGAAAAGGGATGTCTTGATCAAAGAAATGATTGAAAAGCCGAATCACCAGCGTACCCGTATACTTTTTGAGGAGATCAAATACTCAAGTGATAAGCTGAAGGGTGTGGAATTGTCAGACTGATGTTCTTTTCCTTATATTTTGTTGTTAATGGTTACCATCAGGCTTGTTGATGGATCCATTTTTCCTTGTATTGCATTTGCGGTTGAACCTTTCTTAAATGTACTTGAATACTTCGTTGAATGAGTATGAGCAGTTTTATTCAGAATTATTCCTTATCAGATAGCTGCACACAAGCACATGACCACGACACGTCTCTTTATATCACAATTTCTGGTCTTCAGATTTCTGTGGTGGGATTGGAATCCGGGTATAAAGCACCTCGGAAATGACAAACATGGCATTGCATGGCATTGCATATCATTTTGCATTTTTGTTACTTGCTTTTCAGGTACTCGTTGCGGGGTCTCTAACCTGTATTTGATTTCAGGCAGTATAGCGGAGAGTCATATTCACCGATATTCGACGCGAAGGAACCAAGTAAGAATCATGGATCAAGTACAAAGTGATTTGGCGGAAATGAGGGCGCGTATGGACCAGTTCATGACCCTCATGACTGGCATGGCGCAAAATCAGGAGAGACTGAGGCTTCTGGTAGAGCGTCCCGACAACGGGCCCGAAGGTGATCATCATGACAATTCACAGGGACATGGCATTCCTCCTCCCGGTGGTAACCCTCCTCCTAGTGGTAACAATCGGGGTAATGGAAATGGTAGGCATGCTGGTGTTACTCTTGAGGATACTCTGGAAGACCAATTTACTCTACTAGATGCTGATGTGGGTAATCAAGGGGATCGAAGGTATGATGAGTTAGCAGAGAAGATCAGGGCCATAGAATGCAAGAACTCTATGGGTATTGATGTTACCAGCTTGGGGCTGGTCTCAGGAGTCAGAATTCCCCCTAAGTTCAAACCTCCCACTTTTGATAAGTATCACGGCAATGCGTGTCCCCAAACGCATCTTCAAGCTTACTTTGGGAAGATTTCAGCCCATACGGATGACGAGAAGCTATGGATGCACTATTTTCAGGACAGTCTGGCGGGGGCGTCTTTGACCTGGTACATGAAGTTGAGTAGAGCTGCTGTGAAGAATTGGAAAGATCTGGCAGAAGCGTTCCTGAAGCAATACCAATATAATATTGACATGGCGCCCAACCGCACCCAATTGCAGGGATTGTCACAAAATGCCAAGGAGAGTTTCAAAGAATATGCACAGAGGTGGAGGGAAATGGCTGCCCAGGTCCAACCTCCCTTGTCAGACAGAGAAATGGCAGATATGTTCATGGGCACCTTGCAAGGGGCCTATCTGGATAGATTAGCTGCTTGTCCGTCGACTGGATTTGCTGATATTGTGATTGCGGGAGAAAGAATAGAAAGTCTGTTAAAGCTTGGAAAGATCCAGGATGTGAGCGGGGCTGGCTCTTCGGGGACGAAGAAACCGTTCGCTAGTAACCAGAAAAGAAGAGAAGGTGATACGAATGCTGTGTTTAGAGGACGAGGCAGAGGGCGTTCTCGAGCTTATTATCAGGTAGATGCTGTGACAATCCCCACACCGTCTGTTCAGAAACAACAACCCCAACAACAAGTTCAACAGCAACAACCTTTTTTCCAGCAAAGGTCTAGACAGAGGGATCGTAAGATGGATCCTCTCCCTATGACTTATGCCGCGCTGTTGCCCCGGCTACTCGAGTTAAAGTTGGTAGAACTCCGTACTATGAAAGCTCCGGTTGCTGGAAACCTGCCACCTAACTTCGATGCTAATGCTCGTTGTGAGTTCCACTCAGGTGCTCAGGGGCACTCCATTGAAAAATGCTGGGCTTTCCATCATAAAGTACAAGATTTGATTGATGCTAAAGCCATCAATTTCTCTCCCGCTCCTAATATTACTCAGCATCCCATGCCTGATCATAGCGCAGCAAATGTGTACGCTATTGAAGATGGGAGGAGATTGAATCTGGTGACAGATATCCGTCAAGTGAAAACTTCTTTGTTGGTTGTAAAAGATCGTTTATTGAAGGGACAGGTGTTCCCGGGCTGTAGTCAAGATTGCTCTGAGTGCATGAATCAGGAGAACGGCTGTGATAAGTTGAAGATGGGTTTACAGAATCTGATTGATGAAGGATGTCTACAGTTCGACAGAGTCGTGAAAGACACTGATGAGATATCAACCGTGACCATCTATTACACTCCCGCTGAGATTCAAATGCCGGTCAATGCAGTTCCCGTGGCGAGTGTTGTGCCAGAAGGGCCCAGTCCTGTCACTATCACGGTGCCAGGACCAATTCCGTTCACATCCACGAAAGCTATCCCATGGCACTATGGGGCAGATGTATATTACGAAGGTAAAAAGCAGGAAGTTGAGTCGTCAGTCAGCCCAAATATTGATAATGTAGGGGGTGTAGGGGGCTTTACAAGGAGTGGAAGGTTGTTCGCTCCCCAAACCTTGAGAAGTGATGAGGAGGCAGAAGCCGCAGCAAAGGCTAAAGGTAAACAGGTGGTTGAAAATGTGCCTACACCTGAAGCCGAGACAAAGATTACTTTTGATAAGGAAATGGAAGAATTTATGAAGATAATCAAGAAAAGCGATTATAAGATTGTGGACCAACTGAATCAGACCCCTTCAAAAATTTCAATCTTGTCACTATTGATGTGCTCTGATGCGCACCGGCAGGCGTTGTTGAAAGTGTTGAAGAGTGCATACGTGCCACAAGAAATTACTGTTAATCAGCTCGAAGGCGTAATCTCCAATGTTAATGTCAGCCATGGCTTGGGCTTTACAAGTAGAGATTTGACTGTTGAAGGAAGAAACCATAATAAGGCTTTGCATATCACGATGGAGTGTAAGGGCGCAGTGTTATCTCATGTACTGGTAGACACTGGTTCATCACTCAATGTCTTGCCCAAGAAGGCATTAATGAAACTGGAAGTTGATGGTTTGATCTTAAGGCCTAGTGAGTTGGTGGTCAGAGCATTCGATGGAACTAGACGATCTGTGTTTGGTGAGGTGGAATTGCCCGTACAAATTGGACCACAGGTATTCAAATCCACGTTCCATGTAATGGACATACAACCTGCATATAGTTGCCTATTGGGGCGCCCTTGGATTCACGGAGCCGGGGCTGTTACTTCTACTCTACATCAAAAGCTGAAGTATGAGTTTGAAGGGCAGGTTGTGACAGTGTGTGGGGAGGAAGACATCTTTGTGAGTCACTTGTCCACATTCAAGTACATTGAAATGGATGGGGAAATTCATGAGATGTTGTGCCAATCATTTGAAGCAGTCAACATTGACGATGCACCTGAGTCTTCTTCTGTACCAGTTGGGGCTGGTACCTCCATTTCATCTTACAAACAAGCTGTCGAAGTCGTCAGGGCAGGCAACGCCCAAGGTTGGGGCAGGTTGATAGAGACCCCAATGAAGGAAGACAAATTTGGTATTGGTTATCATCCCTCTACAACTTCAGATGCGGGGAGCAGAGGACCCATTACTTTCAATAGTGGGGGAATTATCTACACGGACCAGTCTTGTGCAGCCACAGAGGATAGTGTTGACAGTGATTGTGATCTGGACAACTGGGTACGCCCTCATGTTCTGGGACAACAAGTGCAGAACTGGTTCGTTGAAGAAGTCATCCGGGTTACTCTTCAGACAGAGTAATTTTTCTTTGTTTTTTTCTAACCATAATGCATGTCAAAATCTTGCGCTCTGCCCAAGGCGTATAGATTCATTTGTAGGGCCACCATGGTTGCATTTGCAATGTTTAATCGTTAATAAAGGACGTTTTGCAATCAAATTTTGTTCTCTGTCTTTCAGTTTTTATTTCTGCACAAAAAAATAAAATGGCAATGTTTCATTTTCTTTTGTTTTGCTTAAAAATAAATTCTAAAATAAGGCATGAACCCGTTCATGCAGACTTGATCCTCCGGATACTACTGATAACGATTTTGATATGGCCATGTATGACTTTGACAATCCGATTTATCAAGCCGAAGAAGGGGATGAGAAAGATTGTGAACTTTCTGAAGAACTGGCCAGATTGTTGAAACAAGAGGAAAGGGTCATCCAGCCTCATCAGGAGACTGTAGAAATCATCAATATTGGTACCAAGGACGCCAAGAAAGAGATCAGGATCGGTGCCAGCTTGCAAGCAGATGTGAAGCAAACTTTGACGGAAATGTTGCGCGAGTATGTTGACATCTTCGCCTGGTCGTATCAAGACATGCCGGGGTTGGATACAGATATTGTCGTGCACAGGCTGCCATTGAGAGAAGAATGTCCGCCAGTCAAGCAGAAACTTCGTCGGACTCACCCCGACATGGCCTTAAAGATTAAGGAGGAAGTCCAGAAGCAGTGGGATGCTGGTTTTCTTGCTGTGACAAAGTATCCTCCATGGGTAGCCAACATCGTGCCAGTACCGAAGAAAGATGGAAAAGTGAGAATGTGTGTGGATTATCGAGATCTTAATAAAGCTAGCCCGAAAGATGATTTTCCACTACCTCATATTGATGTGCTGGTCGATAATACAGCTCAGTTTTCAGTGTTCTCATTTATGGACGGTTTCTCCGGGTACAACCAGATCAAGATGGCACCTGAAGACATGGAGAAGACCACGTTCATTACTCCGTGGGGTACATATTGTTATAAAGTAATGCCTTTTGGGTTGAAAAACGCAGGGGCAACGTACCAGCGGGCGATGGTGACATTGTTTCATGACTTGATTCATAAGGAGATCGAATGTTATGTAGATGATATGATTGCCAAGTCGAGAACAGAAGAGGAACATCTGGTTAATCTGAAAAAGCTGTTTGAAAGGTTGAGAAAGTTCCGTCTGAGATTAAATCCAAACAAGTGCACGTTTGGGGTGCGTTCTGGAAAGTTGTTAGGTTTCATTGTGAGCGAAAGAGGAATCGAGGTTGATCCTGCCAAGGTGAAAGCAATACAAGAAATGCCTGAACCGAGAACAGAAAAAGAGGTTCGTGGTTTCTTGGGTAGATTGAACTACATTGCGAGGTTCATATCTCACCTAACAGCCACGTGCGAACCAATATTTAAATTGTTAAGGAAAGATCAAACGGTCAGGTGGAATGACGATTGCCAATTGGCATTCGATAAGATAAAAGAATACTTGCAGGAACCTCCGATTCTAATGCCTCCAGTTGAAGGGAGACCGCTGATAATGTATCTGACAGTGCTTGAAGGTTCCATGGGTTGTGTTCTCGGTCAACATGACGAGACAGGTAGGAAGGAGCATGCTATTTACTACCTGAGCAAAAAGTTCAATGATTGTGAGTCCCGATACTCAATGCTTGAAAAGACATGCTGTGCGCTTGCATGGGCCGCTAAGCGATTGAGGCAATATATGGTTAGGCACACGACCTTGTTGATTTCAAAAATGGATCCTATCAAGTATATTTTTGAGAAACCAGCATTGACAGGCAGAGTTGCACGGTGGCAAATGATCTTGACAGAGTATGACATTCAGTACACTTCACAAAAGGCCATCAAAGGAAGTATCTTGTCCGACTATCTTGCGCAACAGCCGATTGATGATTACCAACCCATGAAGTTTGACTTCCCTGATGAGGACATCATGTTTCTCAAAGCTAAAGACTGTGAGGAACCACTCCCGGAGGAGGGGCCAGACCCTGAATCCAAATGGAGTCTGATGTTTGATGGGGCTGTCAATATGAATGGGTGCGGAGTCGGAGCAGTTCTTATCACGCCGGAAGGTGTTCATATGCCGTTCACTGCCCGAATAACTTTCGGATGCACCAACAATGAAGCAGAGTACGAAGCTTGTATAATGGGGATCGAGGAGGCGATTAATCTACGGATTAAAACCCTTGATATATTCGGTGATTCAGCTTTGGTAATCAATCAAGTGAAAGGGAGTTGGTACACGCACCAAGCAAATCTAGTGCCGTATAGAGATTATACGAGGAGATTGCTGACATTTTTCACAACAGTGAAACTGTACCATATTCCTCGAGATGAGAATAGGTTCGCTGATGCCTTGGCCACTTTGTCTTCCATGATCAAAGTGCAAGGATGGAACCATGTACCTAAGATTGAGGTATCCCGCCTTGACAGACCAGCATTTGTGTTTGCGGTCGATGCAACGTCTGATGACAAGCCATGGTTCTATGACATTAAGTGTTTCTTAAAGAGTCAAGAGTACCCACCCGGGGCATCGTCCAAAGATAGGAAGACGTTGAGAAGGTTAGCTGGTAGTTTCTTCTTGAACAAAGATGGCGTGCTGTATAAAAGAAATTTTGACACGTTCCTGCTTAGATGTGTGGATAGACATGAAGCAGACTTGTTGATGATTGAAGTGCACGAAGGCTCTTTCGGTACTCATGCCGGAGGGCAGGCAATGGCTAAAAAGTTGTTAAGGTCGGGATATTATTGGTTGACTATGGAGTCAGATTGTTGCAAATATGCCCGCAAATGCCATAAATGCCAGATCTATGCAGACAAGGTGCATGTGCCTCCAAATCCGTTGAGTATCATGTCGTCGCCTTGGCCGTTTGCCATGTGGGGCATTGATATGATCGGAAAGATTGAGCCTACAGCTTCCAATGGTCATCGTTTCATCTTGGTGGCAATTGATTACTTCACCAAGTGGGTTGAAGCCGCATCCTATGCCAATGTTACAAAACAAGTGGTCGCCCGTTTCTTAAAACGGGATATCATTTGCCGATATGGAGTTCCCGAAAGAATCATTACTGATAATGGTTCTAATTTGAACAATAAGATGATGGCTGAGTTATGCCGGGACTTCAAAATCGAACACCACAATTCTTCTCCGTACCGCCCAAAGATGAATGGCGCGGTCGAAGCGGCCAACAAAAATATCAAGAAGATTGTGCAGAAGATGGTGGTCACGTACAAAGATTGGCATGAGATGTTACCATTTGCTTTGCATGGGTATCGAACGTCGGTACGCACGTCCACTGGGGCAACCCCATTCTCACTTGTATATGGTATGGAGGCAGTGCTACCGGTTGAAGTAGAGATTCCGTCCCTCAGAGTCATGATGGATGTTAAGCTAGATGAAGCTGAATGGGTACGAGCCAGATTTGATCAGTTGAGCCTTATTGAGGAAAAGCGATTGGCGGCTGTATGTCATGGGCAACTATACCAGCGCAGAATGAAGCAGGCATTTGACCAAAAGGTGCGTCCTCGGGTTTATAAAGTCGGAGATGTGGTACTCAAAAGGATCCTTCCTCCCAATACAGATCACAGGGGAAAATGGACTCCTAATTATGAAGGTCCATTCGTGGTTAAAAAGGTCTTTTCGGGCGGAGCTTTATTGCTTACAACCATGGATGGCGAAGACTTTTCATCCCCTGTCAACTCGGACGTAGTCAAAAAATACTTCGCATGAATAGACCCGCTGGATAATAAAAATAAAAAAATCCAGGCAAAAAAGGGCATCCCGGCGAACCAAAAACAGAATAAGGTTCGGGCAAAAATTAGGGATATAATTAAAAAATTTTGTACACCCGGTAAGTTGAAAACCCGAAAGGGCAACTTAGGCAAAAAAGGGTATCCTGGTGGATCGAAAACCTGAAAGGGCGGTCCACACAAAAGAGGGATTTAAGCGAATGACTACGGTCTGAGTTATCTGTACCCATTACCGTTTGAACAACTGACGTTCTGAAGAATAGGAATCGGTCTGATCATTCCTCAGAAGGCAAGGTCGGGGAGTTTTGAAGACATACTGGTCATAACAGAATGGAAACTCAGTGGAATTCCGTTTTCACATTGCCATTAGGATAGTTTCTTTTCTCAATTTTCAGCGATCACCTCTTTCCAGGGATTGCTTCCAGATGTAATTGCCTATTCTGGGCTCTCAGTCAATAAATTGAATTTCAGTAAAAAGCTTTCTATTTTTGTTTTATTGCTTTGTTTGCAAAAACGTCCTAATTTTTGATAAAACATTGCATTTGAAAACATGGCAGCCTTGCAATAACATGCGCAAAAAAAATATTTGAAATTACTTCGAATGTTGAATACTCCCGGATGGTGGATTCTAGCCACGCAATATTCGGGGCATGTGGGCATATTCTTTTGTTGCAGGTAGCAGGTGCAGATGATTTTAAGCACAAGACCAGCAATAAATCACCCCACGCAAAAGACTGGGGCAATTATGGGTAAGGAGATCGGCGTTCATCGTTCGGTCGACGATTGTTCATAACGGGTCGATATCAGTGAATTAAGTTCAACTGGGTACCGTTGCATCTTATTAAGTCGATTCTCTCATTCAGTACTTCCAACAGCTACAAGCTTTTCTATATCGATAACGGTCACAGGTTCCCCAAAAGAGTGGTCTCGTCGACACCGAAACGGATGGTCATTATCCCCGTTGAAATCACTAGGAGTTTGAAAAGGCTAAATCTTCTGTAAAGTTCTATTATGACATCCTCTTCGGGGACAAATTGTTGGTTTTCTTAAGCATGGGGCATGTTGTTTCCCCAGCATGAAGTGTTGATCATCCCCAGTAGAGTTTGAGGACAGTTGGTCTTCTGTAAAATCCTCTCAAAAGGCATTCCCCAACACGAGACGCTTTAAAGCAGTTTTCTCCAGCAGAGTTTGTTATAAACCCGTCATCCCTAACGGAATTGTCTAAAGGGAAGCCCGCCTAACATGGGGCATTGTAGTACTTATCCTAAGCTCGACAGTCACATTCTTCAGCAGACTACTGTGGATTTGCTTTGGGTTTCCCCAACAGATCTCTAAGGACTCTTTCTAGCAAGTTGCAGTGGAATGTTCTAACCAGGATTTGCATATCCCTGGCAGAGTAGCCCTGATACCCAGCAAGATCGTATCTCTGGTCATGGTATCCCCACAGAGGTCAGCATCGAATCGTGTCAGCAACTTCCAGCTGAGTTGTTGTTCTCTCCGCAGAGGTTTATCAGATCGACAGAATCTATTCCTCAACAAGGATGGTACAGCCTTTCCCTAGCCGGGTCAGAAGGTTGATAATCCCTATAAAGGATCTTGGGTTGAATAAATCCCCAAGCAGAGTTTTAATGGCTCATTTCCCCAGCAGGACGTCATTTAAAAATTCTCATCCCCAGCGGAGTTGCTGTGACCAGAATCCAGCCCCAAACAGATGGAATGATTCCTGCCAGAGTCGTCATTCCCTCATATCTTAAAGTCCAATTTATTTTTGGCAAGCTTGACAATTCGAAGCAGGCGGATTGTTCATCCATTCGCCAGCAGAGATATTATCCTTTTAGGAGTCTCCGAGATTAAATCATTGATTGTGGTTCCTCAGCAGAGTCGGCAGAGATGTCTGGCGCAGAGGCAGAGAGTAATTCGATTTTAAAACTCTAAAAGTCCAACAGTGGATTGGCAAAAGTCCGTCTTCGGGTGGCAAAAGTCCAACAGTGGATTGGCAAAAGTCCAACAGTGGATTGGCAAAAGTCCGTCTTCGGGTGGCAAAAGTCCAACAGTGGATTGGCAAAAGTCCGTCTTCGGGTGGCAAAAGTCCAACAGTGGATTGGCAAAAGTCCATCTTCGGGTGGCAAAGCAGCTAAAAGTCCAACAGTGGATTGGCAAAAGTCCGTCTTCGGGTGGCAAAAGTCCAACAGTGGATTGGCAAAAGTCCGTCTTCGGGTGGCAAAAGTCCAACAGTGGATTGGCAAAAGTCCATCTTCGGGTGGCAAAGCAGCTAAAAGTCCAACAGTGGATTGGCAAAAGTCCGTCTTCTGGTGGCAAAAGTCCAACAGTGGATTGGCAAAAGTCCGTCTTCGGGTGGCAAAAGTCCAACAGTGGATTGGCAAAAGTCCATCTTCGGGTGGCAAAGCAGCTAAAAGTCCAACAGTGGATTGGCAAAAGTCCGTCTTCGGGTGGCAAAAGTCCAACAGTGGATTGGCAAAAGTCCATCTTCGGGTGGCACGAAGCTGCAAAGTCCACCAGTAGTGTGGCAGGCCAGTAGTCGTCTGGAGTTGCATAAAAGACATTATTAAAGTCCACCAGTAGTGTGGCAGGCCAGTAGTCGTCTGGAGTTGCATAAAAGACATTATTAAAGTCCACCAGTAGCGTGGCAGGCCAGTAGTCGTCTGGCGTCGTTCAAAAAGACATTATTAAAGTCCACCAGTAGCGTGGCAGGCCAGTAGTCGTCTGGCGTCGTTCAAAAAGACATTATTAAAGTCCACCAGTAGCGTGGCAAGCCAGTAGTCGTCTGGCATCGTTCAAAAGACAGATCTCTCCGACGTTTCATCGAGGACTCAATCCAGCAGTCTCGTTGGGTTTATATCCCTGTTATTCTTCATCATCCCGAGCAAATTTTTGGTTATATTTGGTATTCAATCACTATATACCTTGAAAGTCCGAAAGCAATTGCTTTCAGGCATTCAGGTCTACAGCGCTTGAATAGGGGCAGCTGTAATACCCCAAAATTTGCTCTTCCCTTTTGGCATCATAGCATGGCATTATCATTTATCATATCATATCCATCTCATTAGCATTGCATTGCATTTAACATAGAAAAATGAAGCATGGCATCCTTCTTACCATCAGGGCATGTGATCAGGTGGAAGGTGGACAATCAAGGGATCATTCAAAGCACAAAAAGGTCAATCAAGTGCCCTCAAGGCAAGCCAAGAGGTCTTTCATGTCTCATCCTATCTCAATTGATCTTCCAAAACCTCAAGGAAGTGAGATTCAATGGAAGATTGAAGCACTACATATTTCACTATGCAAGAGGTTCAAAAATTGAAGGAAAACCCTCAAGTGAGATAGCTCATTGATCCAAAATCATCCTCAAATGGCATATCTCATCATCCTTTAAGAGGATACACAACATACTCTGAGGAATTTGAAATTGAAGACTGCACATTTTTCTCCTAGGAGGTGGGCACCAAAACTAGGGTTTCCCATTAAATCAGGGAATCTTTGATTTTTTGGACAAAACTTGATGTCATGGTATTCCATATGTCCCTAAGTGTATGTATGTGGAAAATTGCATCTCAATTGGTTTTAGAAGTGGTTCAATTGGAAGAAAGATCAAGAATCAGGAAATTTGGGGCCAAGTCAAATAATCAGAGGAAAAAGTCAACTCTTGACTTTTTGAGCCCAAAATCATGAAATTCATGTTACATATGTTCAATGTGCAAAATTTGATCAAGAAACTCCAAAGGAATCATGAAAAAATCAAGAGGTGGAAAGTTGCCATTTTTGGATGAAGTAGGGTTACTAAAAATAGCAAGTTTTGGCCATTTTGCATCAGAATTTGAACCAAGGCCATTTAAATTTGGAGCACCAAATGAAAAATCTACTCTGCCTCAATGAAAGATCTTGTTTTAAGCTTCAAATCCATGTGTGGAACATCTCCATTGGATAAAAATTGAGTGAGATATGATTGATCAAAGTTTGAGCAAAGTAGGTTCAAAACTAGGTCATGACCAAGATTTTCAGGGCACGCGCGCGGTCATTTTAACAAACATGTGGTGGGCCTAATGTCCACTCATTTTTCTCATGGTTAAAGGCCTCAAATGGAAAACTTTTCAACATGAAAGTTGTTCATTGCATTGTCATCTTCAATATTCATGTTGGACAATTTTTGGTTTGATCAAGTTATGAGATAGTTTTAAGGGTTCAAAGTCATGTTGGTTATGCTGAAAACCCAGGCGCCATGTTGCCTTGCCAACCAACCCCATTACTACGCCATACACCAGTTTTGATTCCTTTTGTTTCAAGCAATTTTTCATCACCTTGTACACTTCCATTTGACTTGTTTTCAACATCAATATTGTTCCATGATAGCTCCTCTTTTCCATGACTCCAAAACCTTGCCAAACCATTCAATGAGTAGAGAGAAAAACCTCCACGAACTACCCTATGTTGGAATGGATGCATTGATAGCATGTTGCAGGATTCTGGTTCACACACACCACAAACACTTCCACACTTTATTTCCACATTTGGCCAAACATATCACCTACACAATGCACACTATCACGTGCCACACATGGGAATAGAAAGAACAAACTTGCTTACCAAGTTTCTGATGCGCAAGCCCCTGCTACACAACAGTGCCAATTCACTTTCTCCTTGCTCCCACCATATCTCACCATGAGCCATCTTCACCATAGCACTGCTCTCCCTAACTAACTTGACTCAGTTAGTTAGGGATGACTCAGTTTAACCCACTCAACTCAATTAACCAACTCACTAAACCATGGTTAATTCATGATATAAATTCAAACTTCACTTCACAATTCAGTTTTCAACTTCATTTTCACACTCTCACTCAACTACACTTCATTCTCATTTTTCCTCTGAAATTCGCAAGCTCTCTCTCTGAAGCTTCTCTTCCTCTCACACGATTTCATCATCATCTACATCTGAATCCATCTTCAAGCTTCAACATCACACAGCATTGGAACACATTGAAGCTTGGTAGCATTGAAGAGATTGAAGAGTCTTCCACTGCATATTGAATTTCATCAATATTTGCAAGGATTTGTGAGCCTTTATTTGGCCAGTTGAAGATCAAAGAGGAAACACATTTCTCGGGTTCTCTCTCAACTACAGTTTCCTACATTTTCAGGTTTCAATATCCTAAACTTTCTTGGCACGATTTGCATTCTGTCTAGCTCGTGTTGTGATGATTTGAGCTCACTAAGAACACTCCTCCATCTGGCTAGTTGATAGAGCTTCTTAGAAGCTTAGATCCAAAACCTAGGGCTAAGTTCATTGCTTCTATTCTCTCTGTTTGTGTGTTGTTTGTGAAAACTAATCCTAGATTCATGCTCTACGTGACTTCCTGAATATTTTGATGTGCATTGCATAAATTTCTGGATTGTTTGGTTGATTGCAGCGCCGGAGAGTGGCCGGAGAGGGTGACCGGAGGTCCCTCTCCGGCCGGTGAGGGTTTGCTAGGGTTTTAGAACCAGAACATGTCACAACCGTTAGATCATTTCAATCCTAGGGTGTATACGTGGCCAGCACATAAATGAACCTCATGCCTCTCACGTGACTCTCTCTCTCTGAATGTTGACTTTGACTTGGTTTGGTGTGCGTGCGTTCATCATTATTAACATGCGTGTGCATTTTGATTCGTTAGATCTGATTACTTGTATGATTATCATTTGTTGACCGAATCATGTGGCTCTGATTGAGTCAACATTTGACTGAGGCTCCACCACTATTACTATAGACTGCGCGCTTAGTGGACCTAAGCCAGATTGTTATTCCCACCCCCTTTTTTCAAGCCCAAACCAGTTTGCACTGTCCAATTGCTATGTTCATACCCCCTTCCATTTCCACGTTTTTTTATTTTATTTCCTTTTTTTGTACATGTTTGCTTTCCATTTATTAAAAATACCAAATGACATTATAAAATTCTACAAAAATTCATGAGTATTCTTAAGACATTTAGGAAATTTTTATGATTTTATTTACGGATTTTATGACCATTTTGCCCCTGTTCCATTATTTCTTTTGAATTTCCATTTGCATGCATACTTAATGTGACATATGATTTTGTGCATTTTTGTTCTTGATCATAAAAAATGATTTTGATGCCTTTCTTTTTGCATTGTGGTCACAATATGTTGAGGTATGTTTGAGATTTATGAGATAATTTTTAAGTCTTTTTTGGATGACTTTTGATGTGTTGCTTTGAGCATGAATGCATGAAACTTCCATGAGACTTTGACCTAATTGTTGAGTGACTTTGGTTCTGATTCATTGCTTGTGGACTTGATATGTTAATGGCATGTGTTTAAGGTGTTTGATTGGTGAAATTCATAATTTTTGGAGCATGTTTGCTATTTGTTTGAAGCATGAAGTTTAACTTGTTTATTTTGTGAATGCATGCCTCATGTTTGGTTTGCTTGATCATGAAGGCACTTGTGCCATGAGTTGTGGTTTTGTTTGAGGATGTATAGCATGTTAATTGACTTCTGATTGTGACATTTGGGTTTCATCTTTGCATGTTTGATGTTTATCTTGCACCTTAAGTCACTTGTTTCACAAGTATGAACCACATTCACATCACTTCACCTTTTCTTCTTTGCTTCTTGTTGGATTGAGATTTTGTTTGCATGATTTGGTATGCTCATTTAGGATAACATTAGGTTGTGTAAATTTGAGTTACATTCTGACTTGGAAGCATGTATAGCATTTAATCTCATTTTACTTTGTTTGTCAACTTGTTTGAATTTGATTTGTTCATTATACCTTCTTACTTTACTTGTAAGTGATTGTGCTAACCATGTAGGGGCTTTGGTAAGTTTCAATTGAGTGTGGATAAGGAATCCACATTCAACTTCTATCCTTTCTCTTTTACAATTTCATTTTGTGTTTGTTAAGCACTTATGTGTTTTCTTTTAATAACTCATTACCTTCCCTTTTGAATTACAATTCATCTTCCACTTTGGAAGTGAATTGTTTAATTCTTTCTTTCTTTAGACTTTAGGTTGAAACCTCACAAACCTTTAGGATCACTCTCTTTAATCTTCAATTAGGATTGAGTCTTAGTCCATATAGGTTTTACCTTTTCTCCTCCCTTGAGTCTCTTTTCTCATCTCAAAGAAAATTCAAAATATCTAATAAAGGTAGGCATTTATTGCATTTAGGCCTTTCATATAAAGAAAAGATTATAAGGGGTCTTCTCTTGTAATCTTAGAGTGTGTAGCATATAGCCCATCTTGGGTCAATGTGTTAAACATTTGATCTTGTATGAGGGACTTAAATGCAATACTTGTTGAAGGTGCAAATAATAAAAAACACTTCTTCATTTCTTAATCAACAAAACACCTAATAAACACAAGTATGCTAGTGTGTTTGAACCTTGACAATTGGAACTAAGTGTGGGGGTCTTCTTCACTCTTAGTGTGCTTTCTTACCCATTCCATCTTGGAATGTGAGGATGTACACATTCCAATGACTAAGATTCAGATACACTATCATATGCAAACAAATGAAAAACTCTTAAAAGACAAAAACAAACAATAACGTCTTTCCTTCGGGAATTCTTTTCTCATCTCATTCATTCTCAACGCACGAACGCGCTTCTACTCGTTCTCTTGCAAGATGGTAACGCACTCGGACCAGCGAGCCTGCAACACCTGAGCTAGAACGTGAGCCGTTCTCTAAAAAACACAATCCATCCCCGGTGAGGGGAACTACGTCGCTCTGATTCTCATGCTCCCGATGAGATACGTAGGCAGTGGGGTAGGGCCCATGCGAGCACTTCTTTTATTTTCCCTACATTTGTTTCCCGTTCCTTTTCTTTTCTTTCCCCTTTCTTTCTTTCAGTTCCTTTTCCAGTATCCTTTCTTTACACCCTTTGATCGAGACAAGCAAGCGTGGATCCCATCGGGTACGATGGACGCGTGGGGGTGCTAATACCTTCCCCGCGCGTAACCGACTCCCGAACCCAGTTCTCTTGGTCGTAAGACCATGCTTTTCCTTTCTCTCAGGTTTACGCGGTGTTTCCTTTCCCTCTCTTGGGATAAATACACATTGCTGGCGACTCTGTTTCGGTGCCACTTTCGCGTTTGTACCTGGATGAAAATCCCGGGAGCGACAGTATCCTCGGAGAGCCTTAGTCTATAAGGTGCTGCTTCAAGCACCCTAAGAATATCATGTTTTGTTGAGATACTATTTGGTATCCTCGAAGAACCTTTGTCTCTAAGGTGCTGCTTCGACTACCTGAAGAATCTCGTGTTTTTTTAGATACTTCTTTGGTATCATCGGAGTGCCTTAGACTATAAGGTGCTGCTTCGACCACTCGAAGAATCTCGTGTTTTGTTGAGTACTGCTTTGGTATCCTCGGAGAGCCTTTGTCTATAAGGTGCGACTTCGAGCACCCAAAGAATATCATGTTTTGTTGGGATACTGCTTTTGTATCCTCGAAGAACCTTAGTCTATAAGGTGCTACTTCGATCACCCAAAGAATCTCATGTTTTGTTGAGATACTTCTTTGGTATCCTCAGAGAACCTTAGTCTATAAGGTGCTGCTTCGACCACACAAAGAACCTTGTGTTTTGTTGAGATACTTCTTTGGTATATTCGGAGAGCCTTAGTCTATAAGGTGCTGCTTCAACCACCCGAAGAATCTCGTGTTTTTTTGAGATACCGCTTTGGTATCCCCGGAGAGCCTTAGTCAATAAGGTGCTGCTTCAACCACCTGAAGAATCTTGTGTTTTTTTGAGATGCTGCTTTGGCATCATCAGAGTGCCTTAGTCTATAAGGTGCTGCTTCGACCACCCGAAGAATCCGTGTTTTGTTGAGATACTGCTTTGGTTTCCTCGAAGAGCCTTAGTCTATAAGGTGCTGCTTCGACCACCCGAAGAATCTCGTGTTTTTTTTGAGATACTGTTTTGGTATCCTTGGAGAACTTTAGTCTATAAGGTGCTGCTTCGATCACCCAAAGAATCCCATGGTTTGTTGAGATACTATTTTGGTATCCTCGGAGAACCTTAGTCTATAAGGTGATGCTTCGATCATCCAAAGCATCTCTTATTTTGTTGAGATACTGCTTTGGTATCATCGGAGAGACTTAGTCTATAAGGTGCTGCTTCGACCACCCGAAGAATCTCGTGTTTTGTTGAGATACTGCTTTGGTATCCTCGGAGAACCTTAGTCTATAACGTGCTGCTTCGACCACCCGAAGAATCTCATGTTTTGTTGAGATACTGCTTTGGTATCCTCGGAGAGCCTTAATCTATAAGGTGCTGCTTCAAGCACCCTAAGAATATCATGTTTTGTTGAGATACTATTTGGTATCCTCGAAGAACCTTTGTCTATAAGGTGCTGCTTCGACTACCTGAAGAATCTCGTGTTTTTTTTAGATACTTCTTTGGTATCATCGGAGTGCCTTAGTCTATAAGGTGCTGCTTCGACCACTCGAAGAATCTCATTTTTTGTTGAGTACTGCTTTGGTATCCTCGGAGAGCCTTTGTCTATAAGGTGCGACTTCGAGCACCCAAAGAATATCATGTTTTGTTGAGATACTGCTTTTGTATCCTCGAAGAACCTTAGTCTATAAGGTGCTGCTTCGATCACCCAAAGAATCTCATGTTTTGTTGAGATACTACTTTGGTATCCTCAGAGAACCTTAGTCTATAAGGTGCTGCTTCGACCACACAAAGTACCTTGTGTTTTGTTGAGATACTTCTTTGGTATCTTCGGAGAGCCTTAGTCTATAAGGTGCTGCTTCAACCACCCGAAGAATCTCGTGTTTTTTTGAGATACCGCTTTGGTATCCCCGGAGAGCCTTAGTCAATAAGGTGCTGCTTCAACCACCCGAAGAATCTTGTGTTTTTTTGAGATGCTGCTTTGGCATCATCAGAGTGCCTTAGTCTATAAGGTGCTGCTTCGACCACCCGAAGAATCCGTGTTTTGTTGAGATACTGCTTTGGTTTCCTCGAAGAGCCTTAGTCTATAAGGTGCTGCTTCGACCACCCGAAGAATCTCGTGTTTCTTTTGAGATACTGTTTTGGTATCCTTGGAGAACTTTAGTCTATAAGGTGCTGCTTCGATCACCCAAAGAATCCCATGGTTTGTTGAGATACTATTTTGGTATCCTCGGAGAACCTTAGTCTATAAGGTGATGCTTCGATCATCCAAAGAATCTCTTATTTTGTTGAGATACTATTTTGGTATCATCGGAGAGACTTAGTCTATAAGGTGCTGCTTCGACCACCCGAAGAATCTCGTGTTTTGTTGAGATACTGCTTTGGTATCCTCGGAGAACCTTAGTCTATAACGTGCTGCTTCGACCACCCGAAGAATCTCATGTTTTGTTGAGATACTGCTTTGGTATCCTCAGAGAGCCTTAGTCTATAAGGTGCTGCTTCAAGCACCCTAAGAATATCATGTTTTGTTGAGATACTATTTGGTATCCTCGAAGAACCTTTGTCTATAAGGTGCTGCTTCGACTACCTGAAGAATCTCGTGTTTTTTTAGATACTTCTTTGGTATCATCGGAGTGCCTTAGACTATAAGGTGCTGCTTCGACCACTCGAAGAATCTCGTGTTTTGTTGAGTACTGCTTTGGTATCCTCGGAGAGCCTTTGTCTATAAGGTGCGACTTCGAGCACCCAAAGAATATCATGTTTTGTTGGGATACTGCTTTTGTATCCTCGAAGAACCTTAGTCTATAAGGTGCTACTTCGATCACCCAAAGAATCTCATGTTTTGTTGAGATACTTCTTTGGTATCCTCAGAGAACCTTAGTCTATAAGGTGCTGCTTCGACCACACAAAGAACCTTGTGTTTTGTTGAGATACTTCTTTGGTATCTTCGGAGAGCCTTAGTCTATAAGGTGCTGCTTCAACCACCCGAAGAATCTCGTGTTTTTTTGAGATACCGCTTTGGTATCCCCGGAGAGCCTTAGTCAATAAGGTGCTGCTTCAACCACCTGAAGAATCTTGTGTTTTTTTGAGATGCTGCTTTGGCATCATCAGAGTGCCTTAGTCTATAAGGTGCTGCTTCGACCACCCGAAGAATCCGTGTTTTGTTGAGATACTGCTTTGGTTTCCTCGAAGAGCCTTAGTCTATAAGGTGCTGCTTCGACCACCCGAAGAATCTCGTGTTTTTTTTGAGATACTGTTTTGGTATCCTTGGAGAACTTTAGTCTATAAGGTGCTGCTTCGATCACCCAAAGAATCCCATGGTTTGTTGAGATACTATTTTGGTATCCTCGGAGAACCTTAGTCTATAAGGTGATGCTTCGATCATCCAAAGCATCTCTTATTTTGTTGAGATACTGCTTTGGTTCATCGGAGAGACTTAGTCTATAAGGTGCTGCTTCGACCACCCGAAGAATCTCGTGTTTTGTTGAGATACTGCTTTGGTATCCTCGGAGAACCTTAGTCTATAACGTGCTGCTTCGACCACCCGAAGAATCTCATGTTTTGTTGAGATACTGCTTTGGTATCCTCGGAGAGCCTTAGTCTATAAGGTGCTGCTTCAAGCACCCTAAGAATATCATGTTTTGTTGAGATACTATTTGGTATCCTCGAAGAACCTTTGTCTATAAGGTGCTGCTTCGACTACCTGAAGAATCTCGTGTTTTTTTTAGATACTTCTTTGGTATCATCGGAGTGCCTTAGTCTATAAGGTGCTGCTTCGACCACTCGAAGAATCTCGTTTTTTGTTGAGTACTGCTTTGGTATCCTCGGAGAGCCTTTGTCTATAAGGTGCGACTTCGAGCACCCAAAGAATATCATGTTTTGTTGAGATACTGCTTTTGTATCCTCGAAGAACCTTAGTCTATAATGTGCTGCTTCGATCACCCAAAGAATCTCATGTTTTGTTGAGATACTACTTTGGTATCCTCAGAGAACCTTAGTCTATAAGGTGCTGCTTCGACCACACAAAGAACCTTGTGTTTTGTTGAGATACTTCTTTGGTATCTTCGGAGAGCCTTAGTCTATAAGGTGCTGCTTCAACCACCCGAAGAATCTCGTGTTTTTTTGAGATACCGCTTTGGTATCCCCGGAGAGCCTTAGTCAATAAGGTGCTGCTTCAACCACCCGAAGAATCTTGTGTTTTTTTGAGATGCTGCTTTGGCATCATCAGAGTGCCTTAGTCTATAAGGTGCTGCTTCGACCACCCGAAGAATCCGTGTTTTGTTGAGATACTGCTTTGGTTTCCTCGAAGAGCCTTAGTCTATAAGGTGCTGCTTCGACCACCCGAAGAATCTCGTGTTTTTTTTGAGATACTGTTTTGGTATCCTTGGAGAACTTTAGTCTATAAGGTGCTGCTTCGATCACCCAAAGAATCCCATGGTTTGTTGAGATACTATTTTGGTATCCTCGGAGAACCTTAGTCTATAAGGTGATGCTTCGATCATCCAAAGAATCTCTTATTTTGTTGAGATACTGTTTTGGTATCATCGGAGAGACTTAGTCTATAAGGTGCTGCTTCGACCACCCGAAGAATCTCGTGTTTTGTTGAGATACTGCTTTGGTATCCTCGGAGAACCTTAGTCTATAACGTGCTGCTTCGACCACCCGAAGAATCTCATGTTTTGTTGAGATACTGCTTTGGTATCCTCGGAGAGCCTTAGTCTATAAGGTGCTGCTTCAAGCACCCTAAGAATATCATGTTTTGTTGAGATACTATTTGGTATCCTCGAAGAACCTTTGTCTATAAGGTGCTGCTTCGACTACCTGAAGAATCTCGTGTTTTTTTTAGATACTTCTTTGGTATCATCGGAGTGCCTTAGACTATAAGGTGCTGCTTCGACCACTCGAAGAATCTCGTGTTTTGTTGAGTACTGCTTTGGTATCCTCGGAGAGCCTTTGTCTATAAGGTGCGACTTCGAGCACCCAAAGAATATCATGTTTTGTTGAGATACTGCTTTTGTATCCTCGAAGAACCTTAGTCTATAAGGTGCTGCTTCGATCACCCAAAGAATCTCATGTTTTGTTGAGATACTTCTTTGGTATCCTCAGAGAACCTTAGTCTATAAGGTGCTGCTTCGACCACACAAAGAACCTTGTGTTTTGTTGAGATACTTCTTTGGTATCTTCGGAGAGCCTTAGTCTATAAGGTGCTGCTTCAACCACCCGAAGAATCTCGTGTTTTTTTGAGATACCGCTTTGGTATCCCCGGAGAGCCTTAGTCAATAAGGTGCTGCTTCAACCACCTGAAGAATCTTGTGTTTTTTTGAGATGCTGCTTTGGCATCATCAGAGTGCCTTAGTCTATAAGGTGCTGCTTCGACCACCCGAAGAATCCGTGTTTTGTTGAGATACTGCTTTGGTTTCCTCGAAGAGCCTTAGTCTATAAGGTGCTGCTTCGACCACCCGAAGAATCTCGTGTTTTTTTTGAGATACTGTTTTGGTATCCTTGGAGAACTTTAGTCTATAAGGTGCTGCTTCGATCACCCAAAGAATCCCATGGTTTGTTGAGATACTATTTTGGTATCCTCGGAGAACCTTAGTCTATAAGGTGATGCTTCGATCATCCAAAGAATCTCTTATTTTGATGAGATACTGCTTTGGTATCATCGGAGAGACTTAGTCTATAAGGTGCTGCTTCGACCACCCGAAGAATCTCGTGTTTTGTTGAGACACTGCTTTGGTATCCTCGGAGAACCTTAGTCTATAACGTGCTGCTTCGACCACCCGAAGAATCTCATGTTTTGTTGAGATACTGCTTTGGTATCCTCGGAGAGCCTTAGTCTATAAGGTGCTGCTTCAAGCACCCTAAGAATATCATGTTTTGTTGAGATACTATTTGGTATCCTCGAAGAACCTTTGTCTATAAGGTGCTGCTTCGACTACCTGAAGAATCTCGTGTTTTTTTTAGATACTTCTTTGGTATCATCGGAGTCCCTTAGTCTATAAGGTGCTGCTTCGACCACTCGAAGAATCTCGTTTTTTGTTGAGTACTGCTTTGGTATCCTCGGAGAGCCTTTGTCTATAAGGTGCGACTTCGAGCACCCAAAGAATATCATGTTTTGTTGAGATACTGCTTTTGTATCCTCGAAGAACCTTAGTCTATAAGGTGCTGCTTCGATCACCCAAAGAATCTCATGTTTTGTTGAGATACTACTTTGGTATCCTCGGAGAACCTTAGTCTATAAGGTGCTGCTTCGACCACACAAAGAACCTTGTATTTTGTTGAGATACTTCTTTGGTATCTTCGGAGATCCTTAGTCTATAAGGTGCTGCTTCAACCACCCGAAGAATCTCGTGTTTTTTTGAGATACCGCTTTGGTATCCCCGGAGAGCCTTAGTCAATAAGGTGCTGCTTCAACCACCTGAAGAATCTTGTGTTTTTTTGAGATGCTGCTTTGGCATCATCAGAGTGCCTTAGTCTATAAGGTGCTGCTTCGACCACCCGAAGAATCCGTGTTTTGTTGAGATACTGCTTTGGTTTCCTCGAAGAGCCTTAGTCTATAAGGTGCTGCTTCGACCACCCGAAGAATCTCGTGTTTTTTTTGAGATACTGTTTTGGTATCCTTGGAGAACTTTAGTCTATAAGGTGCTGCTTCGATCACCCAAAGAATCCCATGGTTTGTTGAGATACTATTTTGGTATCCTCGGAGAACCTTAGTCTATAAGGTGATGCTTCGATCATCCAAAGCATCTCTTATTTTGTTGAGATACTGCTTTGGTATCATCGGAGAGACTTAGTCTATAAGGTGCTGCTTCGACCACCCGAAGAATCTCGTGTTTTGTTGAGATACTGCTTTGGTATCCTCGGAGAACCTTAGTCTATAACGTGCTGCTTCGACCACCCGAAGAATCTCATGTTTTGTTGAGATACTGCTTTGGTATCCTCGGAGAGCCTTAGTCTATAAGGTGCTGCTTCAAGCACCCTAAGAATATCATGTTTTGTTGAGATACTATTTGGTATCCTCGAAGAACCTTTGTCTATAAGGTGCTGCTTCGACTACCTGAAGAATCTCGTGTTTTTTTTAGATACTTCTTTGGTATCATCGGAGTGCCTTAGTCTATAAGGTGCTGCTTCGACCACTCGAAGAATCTCGTTTTTTGTTGAGTACTGCTTTGGTATCCTCGGAGAGCCTTTGTCTATAAGGTGCGACTTCGAGCACCCAAAGAATATCATGTTTTGTTGAGATACTGCTTTTGTATCCTCGAAGAACCTTAGTCTATAAGGTGCTGCTTCGATCACCCAAAGAATCTCATGTTTTGTTGAGATACTACTTTGGTATCCTCAGAGAACCTTAGTCTATAAGGTGCTGCTTCGACCACACAAAGAACCTTGTGTTTTGTTGAGATACTTCTTTGGTATCTTCGGAGAGCCTTAGTCTATAAAGTGCTGCTTCAACCACCCGAAGAATCTCGTGTTTTTTTGAGATACCGCTTTGGTATCCCCGGAGAGCCTTAGTCAATAAGGTGCTGCTTCAACCACCCGAAGAATCTTGTGTTTTTTTGAGATGCTGCTTTGGCATCATCAGAGTGCCTTAGTCTATAAGGTGCTGCTTCGACCACCCGAAGAATCCGTGTTTTGTTGAGATACTGCTTTGGTTTCCTCGAAGAGCCTTAGTCTATAAGGTGCTGCTTCGACCACCCGAAGAATCTCGTGTTTTTTTTGAGATACTGTTTTGGTATCCTTGGAGAACTTTAGTCTATAAGGTGCTGCTTCGATCACCCAAAGAATCCCATGGTTTGTTGAGATACTATTTTGGTATCCTCGGAGAACCTTAGTCTATAAGGTGATGCTTCGATCATCCAAAGAATCTCTTATTTTGTTGAGATACTGTTTTGGTATCATCGGAGAGACTTAGTCTATAAGGTGCTGCTTCGACCACCCGAAGAATCTCGTGTTTTGTTGAGATACTGCTTTGGTATCCTCGGAGAACCTTAGTCTATAACGTGCTGCTTCGACCACCCGAAGAATCTCATGTTTTGTTGAGATACTGCTTTGGTATCCTCGGAGAGCCTTAGTCTATAAGGTGCTGCTTCAAGCACCCTAAGAATATCATGTTTTGTTGAGATACTATTTGGTATCCTCGAAGAACCTTTGTCTATAAGGTGCTGCTTCGACTACCTGAAGAATCTCGTGTTTTTTTTAGATACTTCTTTGGTATCATCGGAGTGCCTTAGACTATAAGGTGCTGCTTCGACCACTCGAAGAATCTCGTGTTTTGTTGAGTACTGCTTTGGTATCCTCGGAGAGCCTTTGTCTATAAGGTGCGACTTCGAGCACCCGAAGAATATCATGTTTTGTTGAGATACTGCTTTTGTATCCTCGAAGAACCTTAGTCTATAAGGTGCTGCTTCGATCACCCAAAGAATCTCATGTTTTGTTGAGATACTTCTTTGGTATCCTCAGAGAACCTTAGTCTATAAGGTGCTGCTTCGACCACACAAAGAACCTTGTGTTTTGTTGAGATACTTCTTTGGTATCTTCGGAGAGCCTTAGTCTATAAGGTGCTGCTTCAACCACCCGAAGAATCTCGTGTTTTTTTGAGATACCGCATTGGTATCCCCGGAGAGCCTTAGTCAATAAGGTGCTGCTTCAACCACCTGAAGAATCTTGTGTTTTTTTGAGATGCTGCTTTGGCATCATCAGAGTGCCTTAGTCTATAAGGTGCTGCTTCGACCACCCGAAGAATCCGTGTTTTGTTGAGATACTGCTTTGGTTTCCTCGAAGAGCCTTAGTCTATAAGGTGCTGCTTCGACCACCCGAAGAATCTCGTGTTTTTTTTGAGATACTGTTTTGGTATCCTTGGAGAACTTTAGTCTATAAGGTGCTGCTTCGATCACCCAAAGAATCCCATGGTTTGTTGAGATACTATTTTGGTATCCTCGGAGAACCTTAGTCTATAAGGTGATGCTTCGATCATCCAAAGAATCTCTTATTTTGTTGAAATACTGCTTTGGTATCATCGGAGAGACTTAGTCTATAAGGTGCTGCTTCGACCACCCGAAGAATCTCGTGTTTTGTTGAGACACTGCTTTGGTATCCTCGGAGAACCTTAGTCTATAACGTGCTGCTTCGACCACCCGAAGAATCTCATGTTTTGTTGAGATACTGCTTTGGTATCCTCGGAGAGCCTTAGTCTATAAGGTGCTGCTTCAAGCACCCTAAGAATATCATGTTTTGTTGAGATACTATTTGGTATCCTCGAAGAACCTTTGTCTATAAGGTGCTGCTTCGACTACCTGAAGAATCTCGTGTTTTTTTTAGATACTTCTTTGGTATCATCGGAGTGCCTTAGTCTATAAGGTGCTGCTTCGACCACTCGAAGAATCTCGTTTTTTGTTTAGTACTGCTTTGGTATCCTCGGAGAGCCTTTGTCTATAAGGTGCGACTTCGAGCACCCAAAGAATATCATGTTTTGTTGAGATACTGCTTTTGTATCCTCGAAGAACCTTAGTCTATAAGGTGCTGCTTCGATCACCCAAAGAATCTCATGTTTTGTTGAGATACTACTTTGGTATCCTCGGAGAACCTTAGTCTATAAGGTGCTGCTTCGACCACACAAAGAACCTTGTATTTTGTTGAGATACTTCTTTGGTATCTTCGGAGAGCCTTAGTCTATAAGGTGCTGCTTCAACCACCCGAAGAATCTCGTGTTTTTTTGAGATACCGCTTTGGTATCCCCGGAGAGCCTTAGTCAATAAGGTGCTGCTTCAACCACCTGAAGAATCTTGTGTTTTTTTGAGATGCTGCTTTGGCATCATCAGAGTGCCTTAGTCTATAAGGTGCTGCTTCGACCACCCGAAGAATCCGTGTTTTGTTGAGATACTGCTTTGGTTTCCTCGAAGAGCCTTAGTCTATAAGGTGCTGCTTCGACCACCCGAAGAATCTCGTGTTTTTTTTGAGATACTGTTTTGGTATCCTTGGAGAACTTTAGTCTATAAGGTGCTGTTTCGATCACCCAAAGAATCCAATGGTTTGTTGAGATACTATTTTGGTATCCTCAGAGAACCTTAGTCTATAAGTTGCTGCTTCGATCATCCAAAGAATCTCTTATTTTGTTGAGATACTGCTTTGGTACCATCGGAGAGACTTAGTCTATAAGGTGCTGCTTCGACCACCCGAAGAATCTCGTGTTTTGTTGAGATACTGCTTTGGTATCCTCGGAGAACCTTAGTCTATAACGTGCTGCTTCGACCACCCGAAGAATCTCATGTTTTATTAAGATACTGCTTTGGTATCCTCGGAGAGCCTTAGTCTATAAGGTGCTGCTTCAAGCACCCTAAGAATATCATGTTTTGTTGAGATACTATTTGGTATCCTCGAAGAACCTTTGTCTATAAGGTGCTGCTTCGACTACCTGAAGAATCTTGTGTTTTTTTTAGATACTTCTTTGGTATCATCGGAGTGCCTTAGTCTATAAGGTGCTGCTTCGACCACTCGAAGAATCTCGTTTTTTGTTGAGTACTGCTTTGGTATCCTCGGAGAGCCTCTGTCTATAAGGTGCGACTTCGAGCACCCAAAGAATATCATGTTTTGTTGAGATACTGCTTTTGTATCCTCGAAGAACCTTAGTCTATAAGGTGCTACTTCGATCACCCAAAGAATCTCATGTTTTGTTGAGATACTACTTTGGTATCCTCGGAGAACCTTAGTCTATAAGGTGTTGCTTCGACCACACAAAGAACCTTGTATTTTGTTGAGATACTTCTTTGGTATCTTCGGAGAGCCTTAGTCTATAAGGTGCTGCTTCAACCACCCGAAGAATCTCGTGTTTTTTTTAGATACCGCTTTGGTATCCCCGAAGAGCCTTAGTCAATAAGGTGCTGCTTCAACCACCCGAAGAATCTTGTGTTTTTTTGAGATGCTACTTTGGCATCATCAGAGTGCCTTAGTCTATAAGGTGCTGCTTCGACCACCCGAAGAATGCGTGTTTTGTTGAGATACTGCTTTGGTTTCCTCCAAGAGCCTTAGTCTATAAGGTGCTGCTTCGACCACCCGAAGAATCTCGTGTTTTTTTTGAGATACTGTTTTGGTATCCTTGGAGAACTTTAGTCTATAAGGTGCTGCTTCGATCACCCAAAGAATCCCATGGTTTGTTGAGATACTATTTTGGTATCCTCGGAGAACCTTAGTCTATAAGGTGATGCTTCGATCATCCAAAGAATCTCTTATTTTGTTGAGATACTGTTTTGGTATCATCGGAGAGACTTAGTCTATAAGGTGCTGCTTCGACCACCCGAAGAATCTCGTGTTTTGTTGAGATACTGCTTTGGTATCCTCGGAGAACCTTAGTCTATAACGTGCTGCTTCGACCACCCGAAGAATCTCATGTTTTGTTGAGATACTGCTTTGGTATCCTCGGAGAGCCTTAGTCTATAAGGTGCTGCTTCAAGCACCCTAAGAATATCATGTTTTGTTGAGATACTATTTGGTATCCTCGAAGAACCTTTGTCTATAAGGTGCTGCTTCGACTACCTGAAGAATCTCGTGTTTTTTTTAGATACTTCTTTGGTATCATCGGAGTGCCTTAGACTATAAGGTGCTGCTTCGACCACTCGAAGAATCTCGTGTTTTGTTGAGTACTGCTTTGGTATCCTCGGAGAGCCTTTGTCTATAAGGTGCGACTTCGAGCACCCGAAGAATATCATGTTTTGTTGAGATACTGCTTTTGTATCCTCGAAGAACCTTAGTCTATAAGGTGCTGCTTCGATCACCCAAAGAATCTCATGTTTTGTTGAGATACTTCTTTGGTATCCTCAGAGAACCTTAGTCTATAAGGTGCTGCTTCGACCACACAAAGAACCTTGTGTTTTGTTGAGATACTTCTTTGGTATCTTCGGAGAGCCTTAGTCTATAAGGTGCTGCTTCAACCACCCGAAGAATCTCGTGTTTTTTTGAGATACCGCATTGGTATCCCCGGAGAGCCTTAGTCAATAAGGTGCTGCTTCAACCACCTGAAGAATCTTGTGTTTTTTTGAGATGCTGCTTTGGCATCATCAGAGTGCCTTAGTCTATAAGGTGCTGCTTCGACCACCCGAAGAATCCGTGTTTTGTTGAGATACTGCTTTGGTTTCCTCGAAGAGCCTTAGTCTATAAGGTGCTGCTTCGACCACCCGAAGAATCTCGTGTTTTTTTTGAGATACTGTTTTGGTATCCTTGGAGAACTTTAGTCTATAAGGTGCTGCTTCGATCACCCAAAGAATCCCATGGTTTGTTGAGATACTATTTTGGTATCCTCGGAGAACCTTAGTCTATAAGGTGATGCTTCGATCATCCAAAGAATCTCTTATTTTGTTGAGATACTGCTTTGGTATCATCGGAGAGACTTAGTCTATAAGGTGCTGCTTCGACCACCCGAAGAATCTCGTGTTTTGTTGAGACACTGCTTTGGTATCCTCGGAGAACCTTAGTCTATAACGTGCTGCTTCGACCACCCGAAGAATCTCATGTTTTGTTGAGATACTGCTTTGGTATCCTCGGAGAGCCTTAGTCTATAAGGTGCTGCTTCAAGCACCCTAAGAATATCATGTTTTGTTGAGATACTATTTGGTATCCTCGAAGAACCTTTGTCTATAAGGTGCTGCTTCGACTACCTGAAGAATCTCGTGTTTTTTTTAGATACTTCTTTGGTATCATCGGAGTGCCTTAGTCTATAAGGTGCTGCTTCGACCACTCGAAGAATCTCGTTTTTTGTTTAGTACTGCTTTGGTATCCTCGGAGAGCCTTTGTCTATAAGGTGCGACTTCGAGCACCCAAAGAATATCATGTTTTGTTGAGATACTGCTTTTGTATCCTCGAAGAACCTTAGTCTATAAGGTGCTGCTTCGATCACCCAAAGAATCTCATGTTTTGTTGAGATACTACTTTGGTATCCTCGGAGAACCTTAGTCTATAAGGTGCTGCTTCGACCACACAAAGAACCTTGTATTTTGTTGAGATACTTCTTTGGTATCTTCGGAGAGCCTTAGTCTATAAGGTGCTGCTTCAACCACCCGAAGAATCTCGTGTTTTTTTGAGATACCGCTTTGGTATCCCCGGAGAGCCTTAGTCAATAAGGTGCTGCTTCAACCACCTGAAGAATCTTGTGTTTTTTTGAGATGCTGCTTTGGCATCATCAGAGTGCCTTAGTCTATAAGGTGCTGCTTCGACCACCCGAAGAATCCGTGTTTTGTTGAGATACTGCTTTGGTTTCCTCGAAGAGCCTTAGTCTATAAGGTGCTGCTTCGACCACCCGAAGAATCTCGTGTTTTTTTTGAGATACTGTTTTGGTATCCTTGGAGAACTTTAGTCTATAAGGTGCTGTTTCGATCACCCAAAGAATCCAATGGTTTGTTGAGATACTATTTTGGTATCCTCAGAGAACCTTAGTCTATAAGTTGCTGCTTCGATCATCCAAAGAATCTCTTATTTTGTTGAGATACTGCTTTGGTACCATCGGAGAGACTTAGTCTATAAGGTGCTGCTTCGACCACCCGAAGAATCTCGTGTTTTGTTGAGATACTGCTTTGGTATCCTCGGAGAACCTTAGTCTATAACGTGCTGCTTCGACCACCCGAAGAATCTCATGTTTTATTAAGATACTGCTTTGGTATCCTCGGAGAGCCTTAGTCTATAAGGTGCTGCTTCAAGCACCCTAAGAATATCATGTTTTGTTGAGATACTATTTGGTATCCTCGAAGAACCTTTGTCTATAAGGTGCTGCTTCGACTACCTGAAGAATCTTGTGTTTTTTTTAGATACTTCTTTGGTATCATCGGAGTGCCTTAGTCTATAAGGTGCTGCTTCGACCACTCGAAGAATCTCGTTTTTTGTTGAGTACTGCTTTGGTATCCTCGGAGAGCCTCTGTCTATAAGGTGCGACTTCGAGCACCCAAAGAATATCATGTTTTGTTGAGATACTGCTTTTGTATCCTCGAAGAACCTTAGTCTATAAGGTGCTACTTCGATCACCCAAAGAATCTCATGTTTTGTTGAGATACTACTTTGGTATCCTCGGAGAACCTTAGTCTATAAGGTGTTGCTTCGACCACACAAAGAACCTTGTATTTTGTTGAGATACTTCTTTGGTATCTTCGGAGAGCCTTAGTCTATAAGGTGCTGCTTCAACCACCCGAAGAATCTCGTGTTTTTTTTAGATACCGCTTTGGTATCCCCGAAGAGCCTTAGTCAATAAGGTGCTGCTTCAACCACCCGAAGAATCTTGTGTTTTTTTGAGATGCTACTTTGGCATCATCAGAGTGCCTTAGTCTATAAGGTGCTGCTTCGACCACCCGAAGAATGCGTGTTTTGTTGAGATACTGCTTTGGTTTCCTCCAAGAGCCTTAGTCTATAAGGTGCTGCTTCGACCACCCGAAGAATCTCGTGTTTTTTTTGAGATACTGTTTTGGTATCCTTGGAGAACTTTAGTCTATAAGGTGCTGCTTCGATCACCCAAAGAATCCCATGGTTTGTTGAGATACTATTTTGGTATCCTCGGAGAACCTTAGTCTATAAGGTGATGCTTCGATCATCCAAAGAATCTCTAATTTTGTTGAGATACTGCTTTGGTATCATCGGAGAGACTTAGTCTATAAGGTGCTGCTTCGACCACCCGAAGAATCTCGTGTTTTGTTGAGATACTGCTTTGGTATCCTCGGAGAACCTTAGTCTATAACGTGCTGCTTCGACCACCCGAAGAATCTCATGTTTTATTAAGATACTGCTTTGGTATCCTCGGAGAGCCTTAGTCTATAAGGTGCTGCTTCAAGCCCCCTAAGAATATCATGTTTTGTTGAGATACTATTTGGTATCCTCGAAGAACCTTTGTCTATAAGGTGCTGCTTCGACTACCTGAAGAATCTCGTGTTTTTTTTAGATACTTCTTTGGTATCATCGGAGTGCCTTAGACTATAAGGTGCTGCTTCGACCACTCGAAGAATCTCGTGTTTTGTTGTGTACTGCTTTGGTATCCTCGGAGAGCCTTTGTCTATAAGGTGCGACTTTGAGCACCCAAAGAATATCATGTTTTGTTGAGATACTGCTTTTGTATCCTCGAAGAACCTTAGTCTATAAGGTGCTGCTTCGATCACCCAAAGAATCTCATGTTTTGTTGAGATACTACTTTGGTATCCTCAGAGAACCTTAGTCTATAAGGTGCTGCTTCGACCACACAAAGAACCTTGTGTTTTGTTGAGATACTTCTTTGGTATCTTCGGAGAGCCTTAGTCTATAAGGTGCTGCTTCAACCACCCGAAGAATCTCGTGTTTTTTTGAGATACCGCTTTGGTATCCCCGAAGAGCCTTAGTCAATAAGGTGCTGCTTCAACCACCCGAAGAATCTTGTGTTTTTTTGAGATGCTGCTTTGGCATCATCAGAGTGCCTTAGTCTATAAGGTGCTGCTTCGACCACCCGAAGAATCCGTGTTTTGTTGAGATACTGCTTTGGTTTCCTCGAAGAGCCTTAGTCTATAAGGTGCTGCTTCGACCACCCGAAGAATCTCGTGTTTTTTTTGAGATACTGTTTTGGTATCCTTGGAGAACTTTAGTCTATAAGGTGCTGCTTCGATCACCCAAAGAATCCCATGGTTTGTTGAGATACTATTTTGGTATCCTCGGAGAACCTTAGTCTATAAGGTGATGCTTCGATCATCCAAAGAATCTCTAATTTTGTTGAGATACTGCTTTGGTATCATCGGAGAGACTTAGTCTATAAGGTGCTGCTTCGACCACCCGAAGAATTTCGTGTTTTGTTGAGATACTGCTTTGGTATCCTCGGAGAACCTTAGTCTATAACGTGCTGCTTCGACCACCCGAAGAATCTCATGTTTTGTTAAGATACTGCTTTGGTATCCTCGGAGAGCCTTAGTCTATAAGGTGCTGCTTCAAGCACCCTAAGAATATCATGTTTTGTTGAGATACTATTTGGTATCCTCGAAGAACCTTTGTCTATAAGGTGCTGCTTCGACTACCTGAAGAATCTCGTGTTTTTTTAAGATACTTCTTTGGTATCATCGGAGTGCCTTAGACTATAAGGTGCTGCTTCGACCACTCGAAGAATCTCGTGTTTTGTTGTGTACTGCTTTGGTATCCTCGGAGAGCCTTTGTCTATAAGGTGCGACTTTGAGCACCCAAAGAATATCATGTTTTGTTGAGATACTGCTTTTGTATCCTCGAAGAACCTTAGTCTATAAGGTGCTGCTTCGATCACCCAAAGAATCTCATGTTTTGTTGAGATACTACTTTGGTATCCTCAGAGAACCTTAGTCTATAAGGTGCTGCTTCGACCACACAAAGAACCTTGTGTTTTGTTGAGATACTTCTTTGGTATCTTCGGAGAGCCTTAGTCTATAAGGTGCTGCTTCAACCACCCGAAGAATCTCGTGTTTTTTTGAGATACCGCTTTGGTATCCCCGGAGAGCCTTAGTCAATAAGGTGCTGCTTCAACCACCCGAAGAATCTTGTGTTTTTTTGAGATGCTGCTTTGGCATCATCAGAGTGCCTTAGTCTATAAGGTGCTGCTTCGACCACCCGAAGAATCCGTGTTTTATTGAGATACTGCTTTGGTTTCCTCGAAGAGCCTTAGTCTATAAGGTGCTGCTTCGACCACCCGAAGAATCTCGTGTTTTTTTTGAGATACTGTTTTGGTATCCTTGGAGAACTTTAGTCTATAAGGTGCTGCTTCGATCACCCAAAGAATCCCGTGGTTTGTTGAGATACTATTTTGGTATCCTCGGAGAACCTTAGTCTATAAGGTGATGCTTCGATCATCCAAAGAATCTCTTATTTTGTTGAGATACTGTTTTGGTATCATCGGAGAGACTTAGTCTATAAGGTGCTGCTTCGACCACCCGAAGAATCTCGTGTTTTGTTGAGATACTGCTTTGGTATCCTCGGAGAACCTTAGTCTATAACGTGCTGCTTCGACCACCCGAAGAATCTCATGTTTTGTTGAGATACTGCTTTGGTATCCTCGGAGAGCCTTAGTCTATAAGGTGCTGCTTCAAGCACCCTAAGAATATCATGTTTTGTTGAGATACTATTTGGTATCCTCGAAGAACCTTTGTCTATAAGGTGCTGCTTCGACTACCTGAAGAATCTCGTGTTTTTTTAGATACTTCTTTGGTATCATCGGAGTGCCTTAGACTATAAGGTGCTGCTTCGACCACTCGAAGAATCTCGTGTTTTGTTGAGTACTGCTTTGGTATCCTCGGAGAGCCTTTGTCTATAAGGTGCGACTTCGAGCACCCAAAGAATATCATGTTTTGTTGGGATACTGCTTTTGTATCCTCGAAGAACCTTAGTCTATAAGGTGCTACTTCAATCACCCAAAGAATCTCATGTTTTGTTGAGATACTTCTTTGGTATCCTCAGAGAACCTTAGTCTATAAGGTGCAGCTTCGACCACACAAAGAACCTTGTGTTTTGTTGAGATACTTCTTTGGTATCTTCGGAGAGCCTTAGTCTATAAGGTGCTGCTTCAACCACCCGAAGAATCTCGTGTTTTTTTGAGATACCGCTTTGGTATCCCCGGAGAGCCTTAGTCAATAAGGTGCTGCTTCAACCACCTGAAGAATCTTGTGTTTTTTTGAGATGCTGCTTTGGCATCATCAGAGTGCCTTAGTCTATAAGGTGCTGCTTCGACCACCCGAAGAATCCGTGTTTTGTTGAGATACTGCTTTGGTTTCCTCGAAGAGCCTTAGTCTATAAGGTGCTGCTTCGACCACCCGAAGAATCTCGTGTTTTTTTTGAGACACTGCTTTGGTATCCTCGGAGAACCTTAGTCTATAACGTGCTGCTTCGACCACCCGAAGAATCTCATGTTTTGTTGAGATACTGCTTTGGTATCCTCGGAGAGCCTTAGTCTATAAGGTGCTGCTTCAAGCACCCTAAGAATATCATGTTTTGTTGAGATACTATTTGGTATCCTCGAAGAACCTTTGTCTATAAGGTGCTGCTTCGACTACCTGAAGAATCTCGTGTTTTTTTTAGATACTTCTTTGGTATCATCGGAGTGCCTTAGTCTATAAGGTGCTGCTTCGACCACTCGAAGAATCTCGTTTTTTGTTGAGTACTGCTTTGGTATCCTCGGAGAGCCTTTGTCTATAAGGTGCGACTTCGAGCACCCAAAGAATATCATGTTTTGTTGAGATACTGCTTTTGTATCCTCGAAGAACCTTAGTCTATAAGGTGCTGCTTCGATCACCCAAAGAATCTCATGTTTTGTTGAGATACTACTTTGGTATCCTCGGAGAACCTTAGTCTATAAGGTGCTGCTTCGACCACACAAAGAATCTTGTATTTTGTTGAGATACTTCTTTGGTATCTTCGGAGAGCCTTAGTCTATAAGGTGCTGCTTCAACCACCCGAAGAATCTCGTGTTTTTTTGAGATACCGCTTTGGTATCCCCGGAGAGCCTTAGTCAATAAGGTGCTGCTTCAACCACCTGAAGAATCTTGTGTTTTTTTGAGATGCTGCTTTGGCATCATCAGAGTGCCTTAGTCTATAAGGTGCTGCTTCGACCACCCGAAGAATCCGTGTTTTGTTGAGATACTGCTTTGGTTTCCTCGAAGAGCCTTAGTCTATAAGGTGCTGCTTCGACCACCCGAAGAATCTCGTGTTTTTTTTGAGATACTGTTTTGGTATCCTTGGAGAACTTTAGTCTATAAGGTGCTGCTTCGATCACCCAAAGAATCCAATGGTTTGTTGAGATACTATTTTGGTATCCTCAGAGAACCTTAGTCTATAAGGTGATGCTTCGATCATCCAAAGAATCTCTTATTTTGTTGAGATACTGGTTTGGTATCAATGGAGAGACTTAGTCTATAAGGTGCTGCTTCGACCACCCGAAGAATCTCGTGTTTTGTTGAGATACTGCTTTGGTATCCTCGGAGAACCTTAGTCTATAACGTGCTGCTTCGACCACCCAAAGAATCTCATGTTTTATTAAGATACTGCTTTGGTATCCTCGGAGAGCCTTAGTCTATAAGGTGCTGCTTCAAGCACCCTAAGAATATCATGTTTTGTTGAGATACTATTTGTTATCCTCGAAGAACCTTTGTCTATAAGGTGCTGCTTCGACTACCTGAAGAATCTTGTGTTTTTTTTAGATACTTCTTTGGTATCATCGGAGTGCCTTAGTCTATAAGGTGCTGCTTCGACCACTCGAAGAATCTAGTTTTTTGTTGAGTACTGCTCTGGTATCCTCGGAGAGCCTCTGTCTATAAGGTGCGACTTCGAGCACCCAAAGAATATCATGTTTTGTTGAGATACTGCTTTTGTATCCTCGAAGAACCTTAGTCTATAAGGTGCTGCTTCGATCACCCAAAGAATCTCATGTTTTGTTGAGATACTACTTTGGTATCCTCGGAGAACCTTAGTCTATAAGGTGTTGCTTCGACCACACAAAGAACCTTGTATTTTGTTGAGATACTTCTTTGGTATCTTCGGAGAGCCTTAGTCTATAAGGTGCTGCTTCAACCACCCGAAGAATCTCGTGTTTTTTTGAGATACCGCTTTGGTATCCCCGAAGAGCCTTAGTCAATAAGGTGCTGCTTCAACCACCCGAAGAATCTTGTGTTTTTTTGAGATGCTGCTTTGGCATCATCAGAGTGCCTTAGTCTATAAGGTGCTGCTTCGACCACCCGAAGAATGCGTGTTTTGTTGAGATACTGCTTTGGTTTCCTCCAAGAGCCTTAGTCTATAAGGTGCTGCTTCGACCACCCGAAGAATCTCGTGTTTTTTTTGAGATACTGTTTTGGTATCCTTGGAGAACTTTAGTCTATAAGGTGCTGCTTCGATCACCCAAAGAATCCCATGGTTTGTTGAGATACTATTTTGGTATCCTCGGAGAACCTTAGTCTATAAGGTGATGCTTCGATCATCCAAAGAATCTCTAATTTTGTTGAGATACTGCTTTGGTATCATCGGAGAGACTTAGTCTATAAGGTGCTGCTTCGACCACCCGAAGAATCTCGTGTTTTGTTGAGATACTGCTTTGGTATCCTCGGAGAACCTTAGTCTATAACGTGCTGCTTCGACCACCCGAAGAATCTCATGTTTTGTTAAGATACTGCTTTGGTATCCTCGGAGAGCCTTAGTCTATAAGGTGCTGCTTCAAGCACCCTAAGAATATCATGTTTTGTTGAGATACTATTTGGTATCCTCGAAGAACCTTTGTCTATAAGGGGCTGCTTCGACTACCTGAAGAATCTCGTGTTTTTTTTAGATACTTCTTTGGTATCATCGGAGTGCCTTAGACTATAAGGTGCTGCTTCGACCACTCGAAGAATCTCGTGTTTTGTTGTGTACTGCTTTGGTATCCTCGGAGAGCCTTTGTCTATAAGGTGCGACTTTGAGCACCCAAAGAATATCATGTTTTGTTGAGATACTGCTTTTGTATCCTCGAAGAACCTTAGTCTATAAGGTGCTGCTTCGATCACCCAAAGAATCTCATGTTTTGTTGAGATACTACTTTGGTATCCTCAGAGAAGCTTAGTCTATAAGGTGCTGCTTCGACCACACAAAGAACCTTGTGTTTTGTTGAGATACTTCTTTGGTATCTTCGGAGAGCCTTAGTCTATAAGGTGCTGCTTCAACCACCCGAAGAATCTCGTGTTTTTTTGAGATACCGCTTTGGTATCCCCGGAGAGCCTTAGTCAATAAGGTGCTGCTTCAACCACCCGAAGAATCTTGTGTTTTTTTGAGATGCTGCTTTGGCATCATCAGAGTGCCTTAGTCTATAAGGTGCTGCTTCGACCACCCGAAGAATCCGTGTTTTGTTGAGATACTGCTTTGGTTTCCTCGAAGAGCCTTAGTCTATAAGGTGCTGCTTCGACCACCCGAAGAATCTCGTGTTTTTTTTGAGATACTGTTTTGGTATCCTTGGAGAACTTTAGTCTATAAGGTGCTGCTTCGATCACCCAAAGAATCCCATGGTTTGTTGAGATACTATTTTGGTATCCTCGGAGAACCTTAGTCTATAAGGTGATGCTTCGATCATCCAAAGAATCTCTTATTTTGTTGAGATACTGTTTTGGTATCATCGGAGAGACTTAGTCTATAAGGTGCTGCTTCGACCACCCGAAGAATCTCGTGTTTTGTTGAGATACTGCTTTGGTATCCTCGGAGAACCTTAGTCTATAACGTGCTGCTTCGACCACCCGAAGAATCTCATGTTTTGTTGAGATACTGCTTTGGTATCCTCGGAGAGCCTTAGTCTATAAGGTGCTGTTTCAAGCACCCTAAGAATATCATGTTTTGTTGAGATACTATTTGGTATCCTCGAAGAACCTTTGTCTATAAGGTGCTGCTTCGACTACCTGAAGAATCTCGTGTTTTTTTAGATACTTCTTTGCTATCATCGGAGTGCCTTAGACTATAAGGTGCTGCTTCGACCACTCGAAGAATCTCGTGTTTTGTTAAGTACTGCTTTGGTATCCTCGGAGAGCCTTTGTCTATAAGGTGCGACTTCGAGCACCCAAAGAATATCATGTTTTGTTGGGATACTGCTTTTGTATCCTCGAAGAACCTTAGTCTATAAGGTGCTACTTCGATCACCCAAAGAATCTCATGTTTTGTTGAGATACTTCTTTGGTATCCTCAGAGAACCTTAGTCTATAAGGTGCTGCTTCGACCACACAAAGAACCTTGTGTTTTGTTGAGATACTTCTTTGGTATCTTCGGAGAGCCTTAGTCTATAAGGTGCTGCTTCAACCACCCGAAGAATCTCGTGTTTTTTTGAGATACCGCTTTGGTATCCCCGGAGAGCCTTAGTCAATAAGGTGCTGCTTCAACCACCTGAAGAATCTTGTGTTTTTTTGAGATGCTGCTTTGGCATCATCAGAGTGCCTTAGTCTATAAGGTGCTGCTTCGACCACCCGAAGAATCCATGTTTTGTTGAGATACTGCTTTGGTTTCCTCGAAGAGCCTTAGTCTATAAGGTGCTGCTTCGACCACCCGAAGAATCTCGTGTTTTTTTTGAGATACTATTTTGGTATCCTTGGAGAACTTTAGTCTATAAGGTGCTGCTTCGATCACCCAAAGAATCCCATGGTTTGTTGAGATACTATTTTGGTATCCTCGGAGAACCTTAGTCTATAAGGTGATGCTTCGATCATCCAAAGCATCTCTTATTTTGTTGAGATACTGCTTTGGTATCATCGGAGAGACTTAGTCTATAAGGTGCTGCTTCGACCACCCGAAGAATCTCGTGTTTTGTTGAGATACTGCTTTGGTATCCTCGGAGAACCTTAGTCTATAACGTGCTGCTTCGACCACCCGAAGAATCTCATGTTTTGTTGAGATACTGCTTTGGTATCCTCGGAGAGCCTTAGTCTATATGGTGCTGCTTCAAGCACCCTAAGAATATCATGTTTTGTTGAGATACTATTTGGTATCCTCGAAGAACCTTTGTCTATAAGGTGCTGCTTCGACTACCTGAAGAATCTCGTGTTTTTTTTAGATACTTCTTTGGTATCATCGGAGTGCCTTAGTCTATAAGGTGCTGCTTCGACCACTCGAAGAATCTCGTTTTTTGTTGAGTACTGCTTTGGTATCCTCGGAGAGCCTTTGTCTATAAGGTGCGACTTCGAGCACCCAAAGAATATCATGTTTTGTTGAGATACTGCTTTTGTATCCTCGAAGAACCTTAGTCTATAAGGTGCTGCTTCGATCACCCAAAGAATCTCATGTTTTGTTGAGATACTACTTTGGTATCCTCAGAGAACCTTAGTCTATAAGGTGCTGCTTTGACCACACAAAGAACCTTGTGTTTTGTTGAGATACTTCTTTGGTATCTTCGGAGAGCCTTAGTCTATAAGGTGCTGCTTCAACCACCCGAAGAATCTCGTGTTTTTTTGAGATACCGCTTTGGTATCCCCGGAGAGCCGTAGTCAATAAGGTGCTGCTTCAACCACCCGAAGAATCTTGTGTTTTTTTGAGATGCTGCTTTGGCATCATCAGAGTGCCTTAGTCTATAAGGTGCTGCTTCGACCACCCGAAGAATCCGTGTTTTGTTGAGATACTGCTTTGGTTTCCTCGAAGAGCCTTAGTCTATAAGGTGCTGCTTCGACCACCCGAAGAATCTCGTGTTTTTTTTGAGATACTGTTTTGGTATCCTTGGAGAACTTTAGTCTATAAGGTGCTGCTTCGATCACCCAAAGAATCCCATGGTTTGTTGAGATACTATTTTGGTATCCTCGGAGAACCTTAGTCTATAAGGTGATGCTTCGATCATCCAAAGAATCTCTTATTTTGTTGAGATACTGTTTTGGTATCATCGGAGAGACTTAGTCTATAAGGTGCTGCTTCGACCACCCGAAGAATCTCGTGTTTTGTTGAGATACTGCTTTGGTATCCTCGGAGAACCTTAGTCTATAACGTGCTACTTCGACCACCCGAAGAATCTCATGTTTTGTTGAGATACTGCTTTGGTATCCTCGGAGAGCCTTAGTCTATAAGGTGCTGCTTCAAGCACCCTAAGAATATCATGTTTTGTTGAGATACTATTTGGTATCCTCGAAGAACCTTTGTCTATAAGGTGCTGCTTCGACTACCTGAAGAATCTCGTGTTTTTTTTAGATACTTCTTTGGTATCATCGGAGTGCCTTAGACTATAAGGTGCTGCTTCGACCACTCGAAGAATCTCGTGTTTTGTTGAGTACTGCTTTGGTATCCTCGGAGAGCCTTTGTCTATAAGGTGCGACTTCGAGCACCCAAAGAATATCATGTTTTGTTGAGATACTGCTTTTGTATCCTCGAAGAACCTTAGTCTATAAGGTGCTGCTTCGATCACCCAAAGAATCTCATGTTTTGTTGAGATACTTCTTTGGTATCCTCAGAGAACCTTAGTCTATAAGGTGCTGCTTCGACCACACAAAGAACCTTGTGTTTTGTTGAGATACTTCTTTGGTATCTTCGGAGAGCCTTAGTCTATAAGGTGCTGCTTCAACCACCCGAAGAATCTCGTGTTTTTTTGAGATACCGCTTTGGTATCCCCGGAGAGCCTTAGTCAATAAGGTGCTGCTTCAACCACCTGAAGAATCTTGTGTTTTTTTGAGATGCTGCTTTGGCATCATCAGAGTGCCTTAGTCTATAAGGTGCTGCTTCGACCACCCGAAGAATCCGTGTTTTGTTGAGATACTGCTTTGGTTTCCTCGAAGAGCCTTAGTCTATAAGGTGCTGCTTCGACCACCCGAAGAATCTCGTGTTTTTTTTGAGATACTGTTTTGGTATCCTTGGAGAACTTTAGTCTATAAGGTGCTGCTTCGGTCACCCAAAGAATCCCATGGTTTGTTGAGATACTATTTTGGTATCCTCGGAGAACCTTAGTCTATAAGGTGATGCTTCGATCATCCAAAGAATCTCTTATTTTGTTGAGATACTGCTTTGGTATCATCGGAGAGACTTAGTCTATAAGGTGCTGCTTCGACCACCCGAAGAATCTCGTGTTTTGTTGAGACACTGCTTTGGTATCCTCGGAGAACCTTAGTCTATAACGTGCTGCTTCGACCACCCGAAGAATCTCATGTTTTGTTGAGATACTGCTTTGGTATCCTCGGAGAGCCTTAGTCTATCAGGTGCTGCTTCAAGCACCCTAAGAATATCATGTTTTGTTGAGATACTATTTGGTATCCTCGAAGAACCTTTGTCTATAAGGTGCTGCTTCGACTACCTGAAGAATCTCGTGTTTTTTTAGATACTTCTTTGGTATCATCGGAGTGCCTTAGTCTATAAGGTGCTGCTTCGACCACTCGAAGAATCTCGTTTTTTGTTGAGTACTGCTTTGGTATCCTCGGAGAGCCTTTGTCTATAAGGTGCGACTTCGAGCACCCAAAGAATATCATGTTTTGTTGAGATACTGCTTTTGTATCCTCGAAGAACCTTAGTCTATAAGGTGCTGCTTCGATCACCCAAAGAATCTCATGTTTTGTTGAGATACTACTTTGGTATCCTCGGAGAACCTTAGTCTATAAGGTGCTGCTTCGACCACACAAAGAACCTTGTATTTTGTTGAGATACTTCTTTGGTATCTTCGGAGAGCCTTAGTCTATAAGGTGCTGCTTCAACCACCCGAAGAATCTCGTGTTTTTTTGAGATACCGCTTTGGTATCCCCGGAGAGCCTTAGTCAATAAGGTGCTGCTTCAACCACCTGAAGAATCTTGTGTTTTTTTGAGATGCTGCTTTGGCATCATCAGAGTGCCTTAGTCTATAAGGTGCTGCTTCGACCACCCGAAGAATCCGTGTTTTGTTGAGATACTGCTTTGGTTTCCTCGAAGAGCCTTAGTCTATAAGGTGCTGCTTCGACCACCCGAAGAATCTCGTGTTTTTTTTGAGATACTGTTTTGGTATCCTTGGAGAACTTTAGTCTATAAGGTGCTGCTTCGATCACCCAAAGAATCCAATGGTTTGTTGAGATACTATTTTGGTATCCTCAGAGAACCTTAGTCTATAAGGTGCTGCTTCGATCATCCAAAGAATCTCTTATTTTGTTGAGATACTGCTTTGGTATCATCGGAGAGACTTAGTCTATAAGGTGCTGCTTCGACCACCCGAAGAATCTCGTGTTTTGTTGAGATACTGCTTTGGTATCCTCGGAGAACCTTAGTCTATAACATGCTGCTTCGACCACCCGAAGAATCTCATGTTTTATTGAGATACTGCTTTGGTATCCTCGGAGAGCCGTAGTCTATAAGGTGCTGCGTCAAGCACCCTAAGAATATCATGTTTTGTTGAGATACTATTTGGTATCCTCGAAGAACCTTTGTCTATAAGGTGCTGCTTCGACTACCTAAAGAATCTCGTGTTTTTTTTAGATACTTCTTTGGTATCATCGGAGTGCCTTAGTCTATAAGGTGCTGCTTCGACCACTCGAAGAATCTCGTTTTTTGTTGAGTACTGCTTTGGTATCCTCGGAGAGCCTTTGTCTATAAGGTGCGACTTCGAGCACCCAAAGAATATCATGTTTTGTTGAGATACTGCTTTTGTATCCTCGAAGAACCTTAGTCTATAAGGTGATGCTTCGATCACCCAAAGAATCTCATGTTTTGTTGAGATACTACTTTGGTATCCTCGGAGAACCTTAGTCTATAAGGTGTTGCTTCGACCACACAAAGAACCTTGTATTTTGTTGAGATACTTCTTTGGTATCTTCGGAGAGCCTTAGTCTATAAGGTGCTGCTTCAACCACCCGAAGAATCTCGTGTTTTTTTGAGATACCGCTTTGGTATCCCCGAAAAGCCTTAGTCAATAAGGTGCTGCTTCAACCACCCGAAGAATCTTGTGTTTTTTTGAGATGCTGCTTTAGCATCATCAGAGTGCCTTAGTCTATAAGGTGCTGCTTCGACCACCCGAAGAATCCGTGTTTTGTTGAGATACTGCTTTGGTTTCCTCGAAGAGCCTTAGTCTATAATGTGCTGCTTCGACCACCCGAAGAATCTCGTGTTTTTTTTAGATACTGTTTTGGTATCCTTGGAGAACTTTAGTCTATAAGGTGCTGCTTCGATCTCCCAAAGAATCCCATGGTTTGTTGAGATACTATTTTGGTATCCTCGGAGAACCTTAGTCTATAAGGTGATGCTTCGATCATCCAAAGAATCTCTTATTTTGTTGAGATACTGCTTTGGTATCATCGGAGAGACTTAGTCTATAAGGTGCTGCTTCGACCACCCGAAGAATCTCGTGTTTTGTTGAGATACTGCTTTGGTATCCTCGGAGAACCTTAGTCTATAACATGCTGCTTCGACCACCCGAAGAATCTCATGTTTTGTTGAGATACTGCTTTGGTATCCTCGGAGAGCCTTAGTCTATAAGGTGCTGCTTCAAGCACCCTAAGAATATCATGTTTTGTTGAGATACTATTTGGTATCCTCGAAGAACCTTTGTCTATAAGGTGCTGCTTCGACTACCTGAAGAATCTCGTGGTTTTTTTAGATACTTCTTTGGTATCATCGGAGTGCCTTAGTCTATAAGGTGCTGCTTCGACCACTCGAAGAAACTCGTTTTTTGTTGAGTACTGCTTTGGTATCCTCGGAGAGCCTTTGTCTATAAGGTGCGACTTCGAGCACCCAAAGAATATCATGTTTTGTTGAGATACTGCTTTTGTATCCTCGAAGAACCTTAGTCTATAAGGTGCTGCTTCGATCACCCAAAGAATCTCATGTTTTTTTGAGATACTACTTTGGTATCCTCGGAGAACCTTAGTCTATAAGGTGTTGCTTCGACCACACAAAGAACCTTGTATTTTGTTGAGATACTTCTTTGGTATCTTCGGAGAGCCTTAGTCTATAAGGTGCTGCTTCAACACCCCGAAGAATCTCGTGTTTTTTTGAGATACCGCTTTGGTATCCCCGAAGAGCCTTAGTCAATAAGGTGCTGCTTCAACCACCCGAAGAATCTTGTGTTTTTTTGAGATGCTGCTTTGGCATCATCAGAGTGCCTTAGTCTATAAGGTGCTGCTTCGACCACCCGAAGAATCCATGTTTTGTTGAGATACTGCTTTGGTTTCCTCGAAGAGCCTTAGTCTATAATGTGCTGCTTCGACCACCCGAAGAATCTCGTGTTTTTTTTAGATACTGTTTTGGTATCCTTGGAGAACTTTAGTCTATAAGGTGCTGCTTCGATCACCCAAAGAATCCCATGGTTTGTTGAGATACTATTTTGGTATCCTCGGAGAACCTTAGTCTATAAGGTGATGCTTCGATCATCCAAAGAATCTCTTGTTTTGTTGAGATACTGTTTTGGTATCATCGGAGAGTCTTAGTCTATAAGGTGCTGCTTCGACCACCCGAAGAATCTCGTGTTTTATTGAGATACTGCTTTGGTATCCTCGGAGAACCTTAGTCTATAACGTACTGCTTCGACCACCCGAAGAATCTCATGTTTTGTTAAGATACTGCTTTGGTATCCTCAGAGAGCCTTAGTCTATCAGGTGCTGCTTCAAGCACCCTAAGAATATCATGTTTTGTTGAGATACAATTTGGTATCCTCGAAGAACCTTTGTCTATAAGGTGCTGCTTCGACTACCCGAAGAATATCGTGTTTTTTTGAGATACTTCTTTGGTATCATCGGAGTGCTTTAGTCTATAAGGTGCTGCTTCGACCACTCGAAGAATCTCGTGTTTTGTTGAGTACTGCTTTGGTATCCTCGGAGAGCCTTTGTCTATAAGGTGCGACTTCGAGCACCCAAAGAATATTATGTTTTGTTGAGATACTGCTTTGGTATCCAAGGAGAACCTTAGTCTATAACGTACTGCTTCGACCACCCGAAGAATCTCATGTTTTGTTGAGATACTGCTTTGGTATCCTCGGAGACCCTTAGTCTCTAAGGTGCTGCTTTGACCACCCAAAGAACCTTGTGTTTTGTTGAGATACTTCTTAGGTATCTTCGAAATGCCTTAGTCTATAAGGTGCTGCTTCGACTACCCGAAGAATCTCGTGTTTTGCTGAGATACCGCTTTGGTATCCCCGGAGAGCCTTAGTCTATAAGGTGCTGCTTCGACCACACAAAGAACCTTGTGTTTTGTTGAGATACTTCTTTGGTATCTTCGGAGAGCCTTAGTCTATAAGGTGCTGCTTCAACCACCCGAAGAATCTCATGTTTTTTTGAGATACCGCTTTGGTATCCCCGGAGAGCCTTAGTCAATAAGGTGCTGCTTCAACCACCCGAAGAATCTTGTGTTTTTTTGAGATGCTGCTTTGGCATCATCAGAGTGCCTTAGTCTATAAGGTGCTGCTTCGACCACCCGAAGAATCCGTGTTTTGTTGAGATACTGCTTTGGTTTCCACGAAGAGCCTTAGTCTATAAGGTGCTGCTTCGACCACCCGAAGAATCTCGTGTTTTTTTTGAGATACTATTTTGGTATCCTTGGAGAACTTTAGTCTATAAGGTGCTGCTTCTATCACCCAAAGAATCCCATGGTTTGTTGAGATACTATTTTGGTATCCTCGGAGAACCTTAGTCTATAAGGTGATGCTTCGATCATCCAAAGAATCTCTTATTTTGTTGAGATACTGCTTTGGTATCATCGGAGAGACTTAGTCTATAAGGTGCTGCTTCGACCACCCGAAGAATCTCGTGTTTTGTTGAGATACTGCTTTGGTATCCTCGGAGAACCTTAGTCTATAACGTGCTGCTTCGACCACCCGAAGAATCTCATGTTTTGTTGAGATACTGCTTTGGTATCCTCGGAGAGCCTTAGTCTATAAGGTGCTGCTTCAAGCACCCTAAGAATATCATGTTTTGTTGAGATACTATTTGGTATCCTCGAAGAACCTTTGTCTATAAGGTGCTGCTTCGACTACCTGAAGAATCTCGTGTTTTTTTTAGATACTTCTTTGGTATCATCGGAGTGCCTTAGTCTATAAGGTGCTGCTTCGACCACTTGAAGAATCTTGTTTTTTGTTGAGTACTGGTTTGGTATCCTCGGAGAGCCTTTGTCTATAAGGTGCGACTTCGAGCAACCAAAGAATATCATGTTTTGTTGAGATACTGCTTTTGTATCCTCGAAGAACCTTAGTCTATAAGGTGCTGCTTCGATCACCCAAAGAATCTCATGTTTTGTTGAGATACTACTTTGGTATCCTCGGAGAACCTTAGTCTATAAGGTGTTGCTTCGACCACACAAAGAACCTTGTATTTTGTTGAGATACTTCTTTGGTATCTTCGGAGAGCCTTAGCCTATAAGGTGCTGCTTCAACCACCCGAAGAATCTCGTGTTTTTTTGAGATACCGCTTTCGTATCCCCGAAGAGCCTTAGTCAATAAGGTGCTACTTCAACCACGCGAAGAATCTTGTGTTTTTTTGAGATGCTGCTTTGGCATCATCAGAGTGCCTTAGTCTATAAGGTACTGCTTCGACCACCCGAAGAATCCGTGTTTTGTTGAGATACTGCTTTGGTTTCCTCGAAGAGCCTTAGTCTATATTGTGCTGCTTCGACCACCCGAAGAATCTCGTGTTTTTTTTAGATACTGTTTTGGTATCCTTGGAGAACTTTAGTTTATAAGGTGCTGCTTCGATCACCCAAAGAATACCATGGTTTGTTGAGATACTATTTTGGTATCCTCGGAGAACCTTAGTCTATAAGGTGATGCTTCGATCATCCAAAGAATCTCTTGTTTTGTTGAGATACTGTTTTGGTATCATCGGAGAGACTTTGTCTATAAGGTGCTGCTTCGACCACCCGAAGAATCTCGTGTTTTGTTGAGATACTGCTTTGGTATCCTCGGAGAACCTTAGTCTATAACGTACTGCTTCGACCACCCGAAGAATCTCATGTTTTGTTGAGATACTGCTTTGGTATCCTCGGAGAGCCTTAGTCTATCAGGTGCTGCTTCAAGCACCCTAAGAATATCATGTTTTGTTGAGATACTATTTGGTATCCTCGAAGAACCTTTGTCTATAAGGTGCTGCTTCGACTACCCGAAGAATATCGTGTTTTTTTGAGATACTTCTTTGGTATCATCGGAGTGCCTTAGTCTATAAGGTGCTGCTTCGACCACTCGAAGAATCTCGTGTTTTGTTGAGTACTGCTTTGGTATCCTCGGAGAGCCTTTGTCTATAAGGTGCGACTTCGAGCACCCAAAGAATATTATGTTTTGTTGAGGTACTGCTTTTGTATCCTCGAAGAACCTTAGTCTATAAGGTGCTGCTTCGATCACCCAAAGAATCTCATGTTTTGTTGAGATACTACTTTGGTATCCTCGGAGACCCATAGTCTCTAAGGTGCTGCTTTGACCACCCAAAGAACCTTGTGTTTTGTTGAGATACTTCTTAGGTATCTTCGAAAAGCCTTAGTCTATAAGGTGCTGCTCCAACCACCATAAAAATCTTGTGTATTTTTTGAGGTGCTGCTTTGTCATCATCAGAGTGCCTTAGTCTATAAGGTGCTGCTTCGACCACCCGAAGAATCCGTGTTTTGTTGAGATACTGCTTTGGTTTCCTCGAAGAGCCTTAATGAATAAGGTGCTGCTTCGACCACCCGAAGAATCCGTGATTTATTGAGATACTGCTTTGGTTTCCTCGAAGAGCCTTAGTCTATAAGGTGCTGCTTCGACCACCCGAAGAATCTCGTGTTTTTTTTGAGATACTGTTTTGGTATCCTTGGAGAACTTTAGTCTATAAGGTGCTGCTTCGATCACCCAAAGAATCCCATGGTTTGTTGAGATACTATTTTGGTATCCTCGGAGAACCTTAGTCTATAAGGTGATGCTTCGATCATCCAAAGAATCTCTTGTTTTGTTGAGATACTGCTTTGGTATCATCGGAGAGACTTAGTCTATAAGGTGCTGCTTCGACCACCTGAAGAATCTCGTGTTTTATTGAGATACTGCTTTGGTATCCTCAGAGAACCTTAGTCTATAACGTGCTGCTTCGACCACCTGAAGAATCTCATGTTTTTTTGAGATACTGCTTTGGTATCCTCGGAGAGCCTTAGTCTATAAGGTGCTGCTTCAAGCACCCTAAGAATATCATGTTTTGTTGAGATACTATTTGGTATCCTCGAAGAACCTTTGTCTATAAGGTGCTGCTTCGACTACCCGAAGAATCTCGTGTTTTTTTGAGATACTTCTTTGGTATCATCGGAGTGCCATAGTCTATAAGGTGCTGCTTCGACCACTCGAAGAATCTCGTGTTTTGTTGAGTACTGCTTTGGTATCCTCGGAGAGCCTTTGTCTATAAGGTTCGACTTCGAGCACCCAAAGAATATCATATTTTGTTGAGATACTGCTTTTGTATCCTCGAAGAACCTTAGTCTATAAGGTGCTGCTTCGATCACCCAAAGAATCTCATGTTTTGTTGATATACTACTTTGGTATCCTCGGAGAACCTTAGTCTCTAAGGTGCTGCTTTAACCACCCAAAGAACCTTGTGTTTTGTTGAGATACTTCTTTGGTATCTTCGGAAAGCCTTAGTCTATAAGGTGCTGCTTCGACGACCCGAAGAATCTCGTGTTTTGCTGAGATACCGCTTTGGTATCCCCGGAGAACCTTAGTCTATAAGGTGTTGCTTCAACCACCAGAAGAATTTTGTGTTTTTTTGAGGTGCTGCTTTGGCATCATCAGAGTGCCTTAGTCTATAAGGTGCTGCTTTGACCACCCAAAGAATCCGTGTTTTGTTGAGATACTGCTTTGGTTTCCTCGAAGAGCCTTAATGAATAAGGTGCTGCTTCGACCACTCGAAGAATCTCGTGTTTTGTTGAGATAATGCTTTGGTATCCTCGGAGAGCCTTTGTCTATAAGGTGCAGCTTCGACCACTCGAAGAATCCCGTGTTTTGTTTAGATACTGCTTTGGTATCCTCGAAGAACCTTAGTCTATAAGGTGCTGCTTCGATCACCCAAAGAATCTCATGTTTTGTTGAGATACTGCTTTGGTATCATCGGAGAACCTTAGTCTATAAGGTGATGCTTTGATCATCCAAAGAATCTCCTGTTTTGTTGAGATACTGCTTTGGTATCATCAGAGAGACTTAGTCTATAAGGTGCTGCTTCGACCACCCGAAGAATCTCGTGTTTTGTTGAAATACTGCTTTGGAATCCTCGGAGAGCCTAAGTCTATAAGGTGCTGCTTCGACCAACCGAAGAATCTCACATTTTGTTGAGAAACCTCTTTGGTATCCTCGGAGAACCTTAGTCTATAAGGTGTTGCTTCAACCACCCGAAGAATCTCATGTTTTGTTGAGATACTGCTTTGGTATCATCGGAGAGCCTTAGTCTATAAGGTGCTACTTCGACCACCCAAAGAATCCGTGATTTGTTGAGATACTTCTTTGGTTTCCTCGAAGAGCCTTAGTCTATAAGGTGCTGCTTCGACCACCCGAAGAATCTCGTGTTTTTTTTGAGATACTGCTTTGGTATCCTCGAAGAACCTTAGTCTATAAGCTGCTGCTTTGATCACCCAAAGAATCCCATGGTTTGTTGAGATAATACTTTGGTATCCTCGGAGAACCTTAGTCTATAAGGTGCTGCTTCGACCACCCAAAGAACCTTGTGTTTTGTTGAGATACTTCTTTGGTATCCTCGGAGAGCCTTAGTCTATAAGGTGTTGCATCGACTACCCGATGAATCTCGTGTTTTACTGAGATACCGCTTTGGTATCCCCTGAGAGCCTTAGTCTATAAGGTGCTGCTTCAACCACATGAAGAATCTCGTGTATTTTTGAGATACTGCTTTGGCATCATCGGAGTGCCTTAGTCTATAAGGTGCTGCTTCAACCACCCGAAGAATCTCGTGTTTTGTTGAGATACTGCTTTGGTATCCTCGGAGAACCTTAGTCTATAAGGTGCTGCTTCGACCACTCGAAGAATCTCGTGTTTTGTTGAGATACTGCTTTGGTATCCTCGGAGAGCCTTTGTCTATAAGGTGTGGTTTTGAGCACCCAAAGAATATCATGTTTTGTTGAGATACTTCTTTGGTATCCTCGAAGAACCTTAGTCTATCAGGTGCTGCTTCGATCAGCCAAAGAATCTCATGTTTTGTTGAGATACTACTTTGTTATCTTCGGAGAACCTTAGTCTATAAGGTGCTGCTTCGACCACCCAAAAAACCTTGTGTTTTGTTGAGATACTTCTTTGGTATCTTCGGAGAGCCTTAGTCTATAAGGTGCTGCTTCGACTACCCGAAGAATCTCGTGTTTTGCTGAGATACCGCTTTGGTATCCCCGGAGAGCCTTAGTCTATAAGGTGCTGCTTCGACCACCCGAAGAATCCGTGTTTTGTTGAGATACTGCTTTGGTTTCCTCGAAGAGCCTTAATGAATAAGGTGCTGCTTCGACCACTCGAAGAATCTCGTGTTTTGCTGAGATACCGCTTTGGTATCCCCGGAGAGCCTTAGTCTATAAGGTGCTGCTCCAACCACCATAAAAATCTTGTGTTTTTTTGAGGTGCTGCTTTGTCATCATCAGAGTGCCTTAGTCTATAAGGTGCTACTTCGACCACCCGAAGAATCCGTGTTTTGTTGAGATACTGCTTTGGTTTCCTCGAAGAGCCTTAATGAATAAGGTGCTGCTTCGACCACTCGAAGAATCTCGTGTTTTGTTGAGATAATGCTTTGGTATCCTCGGAGAGCCTTTGTCTATAAGGTGCGGCTTCGACCACTCGAAGAATCCCGTGTTTTGTTGAGATACTGCTTTGGTATCCTCGAAGAACCTTAGTCTATAAGGTGCTGCTTCGATCACCCAAAGAATCTCATGTTTTGTTGAGATACTGCTTTGGTATCGTCGGAGAACCTTAGTCTATAAGGTTATGCTTCGATCATCTAAAGAATCTCTGGTTTTGTTGAGATACTACTTTTGTATCATCAGAGAGACTTAGTCTATAAGGTGCTGCTTCGACCACCCGAAGAATCTCGTGTTTTGTTGAGATACTGCTTTGGAATCCTCGGATAGCCTAAGTCTATAAGGTGCTGCTTCGACCACCCAAAGAATCTCACATTTTGTTGAGAAACCGCTTTGGTATCCTCGGAGAACCTTAGTCTATAAGGTGTTCCTTCAACCACCCGAAGAATCTCATGTTTTGTTGAGATACTGCTTTGGTATCATCGGAGAGCCTTAGTCTATAAGGTGTTGCTTCGACCACCCGAAGAATCTGTGATTTATTGAGATACTGCTTTGGTTTCCTCGAAGAGCCTTAGTCTATAAGGTGCTGCTTCGACCACCCGAAGAATCTCGTGTTTTTTTTGAGATACGGTTTTGGTATCCTTGGAGAACTTTAGTCTATAAGGTGCTGCTTCGATCACCCAAAGAATCCCATGGTTTGTTGAGATACTATTTTGGTATCCTCGGAGAACCTTAGTCTATAAGGTGATGCTTCGATCATCCAAAGAATCTCTCGTTTTGTTGAGATACTGCTTTGGTATCATCGGAGAGACTTAGTCTATAAGGTGCTGCTTCGACCACCTGAAGAATCTCGTGTTTTATTGAGATACTGCTTTGGTATCCTCGGAGAACCTTAGTCTATAACGTGCTGCTTCGACCACCTGAAGAATCTCATGTTTTTTTGAGATACTGCTTTGGTATCCTCGGAGAGCCTTAGTCTATAAGGTGCTGCTTCAAGCACCCTAAGAATATCATGTTTTGTTGAGATACTATTTGGTATCCTCGAAGAACCTTTGTCTATAAGGTGCTGCTTCGACTACCCGAAGAATCTCGTGTTTTTTTGAGATACTTCTTTGGTATCATCGGAGTGCCATAGTCTATAAGGTGCTGCTTCGACCACTCGAAGAATCTCGTGTTTTGTTGAGTACTGCTTTGGTATCCTCGGAGAGCCTTTGTCTATAAGGTTCGACTTCGAGCACCCAAAGAATATCATGTTTTGTTGAGATACTGCTTTTGTATCCTCGAAGAACCTTAGTCTATAAGGTGCTGCTTCGATCACCCAAAGAATCTCATGTTTTGTTGAGATACTACTTTGGTATCCTCGGAGAACCTTAGTCTCTAAGGTGCTGCTTTGACCACCCAAAGAACCTTGTGTTTTGTTGAGATACTTCTTTGGTATCTTCGGAAAGCCTTAGTCTATAAGGTGCTGCTTCGACGACCCGAAGAATCTCGTGTTTTACTGAGATACCGCTTTGGTATCCCCGGAGAACCTTAGTCTATAAGGTGTTGCTTCAACCACCAGAAGAATTTTGTGTTTTTTTGAGGTGCTGCTTTGGCATCATCAGAGTGCCTTAGTCTATAAGGTGCTGCTTTGACCACCCAAAGAATCCGTGTTTTGTTGAGATACTGCTTTGGTTTCCTCGAAGAGCCTTAATGAATAAGGTGCTGCTTCGACCACTCGAAGAATCTCGTGTTTTGTTGAGATAATGCTTTGGTATCCTCGGAGAGCCTTTGTCTATAAGGTGCAGCTTCGACCACTCGAAGAATCCCGTGTTTTGTTTAGATACTGCTTTGGTATCCTCGAAGAACCTTAGTCTATAAGGTGCTGCTTCGATCACCCAAAGAATCTCATGTTTTGTTGAGATACTGCTTTGGTATCGTCGGAGAACCTTAGTCTATAAGGTGATGCTTCGATCATCCAAAGAATCTCCTGTTTTGTTGAGATACTGCTTTGGTATCATCAGAGAGACTTAGTCTATAAGGTGCTGCTTCGACCACCCGAAGAATCTCGTGTTTTGTTGAAATACTGCTTTGGAATCCTCGGAGAGCCTAAGTCTATAAGGTGCTGCTTCGACCAACCGAAGAATCTCACATTTTGTTGAGAAACCGCTTTGGTATCCTCGGAGAACCTTAGTCTATAAGGTGTTGCTTCAACCACCCGAAGAATCTCATGTTTTGTTGAGATACTGCTTTGGTATCATCGGAGAGCCTTAGTCTATAAGGTGCTACTTCGACCACCCAAAGAATCCGTGATTTGTTGAGATACTTCTTTGGTTTCCTCGAAGAGCCTTAGTCTATAAGGTGCTGCTTCGACCACCCGAAGAATCTCGTGTTTTTTTTGAGATACTGCTTTGGTATCCTCGAAGAACCTTAGTCTATAAGCTGCTGCTTTGATCACCCAAAGAATCCCATGGTTTGTTGAGATAATACTTTGGTATCCTCGGAGAACCTTAGTCTATAAGGTGCTGCTTCGACCACCCAAAGAACCTTGTGTTTTGTTGAGATACTTCTTTGGTATCCTCGGAGAGCCTTAGTCTATAAGGTGTTGCATCGACTACCCGATGAATCTCGTGTTTTACTGAGATACCGCTTTGGTATCCCCTGAGAGCCTTAGTCTATAAGGTGCTGCTTCAACCACATGAAGAATCTCGTGTATTTTTGAGATACTGCTTTGGCATCATCGGAGTGCCTTAGTCTATAAGGTGCTGCTTCAACCACCCGAAGAATCTCGTGTTTTGTTGAGATACTGCTTTGGTATCCTCGGAGAACCTTAGTCTATAAGGTGCTGCTTCGACCACTCGAAGAATCTCGTGTTTTGTTGAGATACTGCTTTGGTATCCTCGGAGAGCCTTTGTCTATAAGGTGTGGTTTTGAGCACCCAAAGAATATCATGTTTTGTTGAGATACTTCTTTGGTATCCTCGAAGAACCTTAGTCTATCAGGTGCTGCTTCGATCAGCCAAAGAATCTCATGTTTTGTTGAGATACTACTTTGGTATCCTCGGAGAACCTTAGTCTATAAGGTGCTGCTTCGACCACCCAAAAAACCTTGTGTTTTGTTGAGATACTTCTTTGGTATCTTCGGAGAGCCTTAGTCTATAAGGTGCTGCTTCGACTACCCGAAGAATCTCGTGTTTTGCTGAGATACCGCTTTGGTATCCCCGGAGAGCCTTAGTCTATAAGGTGCTGCTTCGACCACCCGAAGAATCCGTGTTTTGTTGAGATACTGCTTTGGTTTCCTCGAAGAGCCTTAATGAATAAGGTGCTGCTTCGACCACTCGAAGAATCTCGTGTTTTGTTGAGTACTGCTTTGGTATCCTCGGAGAGCCTTTGTCTATAAGGTTCGACTTCGACCACCCAAAGAATATCATGTTTTGTTGAGATACTGCTTTTGTATCCTCGAAGAACCTTAGTCTATAAGGTGCTGCTTCGATCACCCAAAGAATCTCATGTTTTGTTGAGATACTACTTTGGTATCCTCGGAGAACTTTAGTCTCTAAGGTGCTGCTTTGACCACCCAAAGAACCTTGTGTTTTGTTGAGATACTTCTTTGGTATCTTCGGAAAGCCTTAGTCTATAAGGTGCTGCTTCGACGACCCGAAGAATCTCGTGTTTTGCTGAGATACCGCTTTGGTATCCCCGGAGAACCTTAGTCTATAAGGTGTTGCTTCAACCACCAGAAGAATCTTGTGTTTTTTTGAGGTGCTGCTTTGGCATCATCAGAGTGCCTTAGTCTATAAGGTGCTGCTTTGACCACCCAAAGAATCCGTGTTTTGTTGAGATACTGCTTTGGTTTCCTCGAAGAGCCTTAATGAATAAGGTGCTGCTTCGACCACTCGAAGAATCTCGTGTTTTGTTGAGATAATGCTTTGGTATCCTCGGAGAGCCTTTGTCTATAAGGTGCAGCTTCGACCACTCGAAGAATCCCGTGTTTTGTTTAGATACTGCTTTGGTATCCTCGAAGAACCTTAGTCTATAAGGTGCTGCTTCGATCACCCAAAGAATCTCATGTTTTGTTGAGATACTGCTTTGGTATCGTCGGAGAACCTTAGTCTATAAGGTGATGCTTCGATCATCCAAAGAATCTCCTGTTTTGTTGAGATACTGCTTTGGTATCATCAGAGAGACTTAGTCTATAAGGTGCTGCTTCGACCACCCGAAGAATCTCGTGTTTTGTTGAAATACTGCTTTGGAATCCTCGGAGAGCCTAAGTCTATAAGGTGCTGCTTCGACCAACCGAAGAATCTCACATTTTGTTGAGAAACCGCTTTGGTATCCTCGGAGAACCTTAGTCTATAAGGTGTTGCTTCAACCACCCGAAGAATCTCATGTTTTGTTGAGATACTGCTTTGGTATCATCGGAGAGCCTTAGTCTATAAGGTGCTACTTCGACCACCCAAAGAATCCGTGATTTGTTGAGATACTTCTTTGGTTTCCTCGAAGAGCCTTAGTCTATAAGGTGCTGCTTCGACCACCCGAAGAATCTCGTGTTTTTTTTGAGATACTGCTTTGGTATCCTCGAAGAACCTTAGTCTATAAGCTGCTGCTTTGATCACCCAAAGAATCCCATGGTTTGTTGAGATAATACTTTGGTATCCTCGGAGAACCTTAGTCTATAAGGTGCTGCTTCGACCACCCAAAGAACCTTGTGTTTTGTTGAGATACTTCTTTGGTATCCTCGGAGAGCCTTAGTCTATAAGGTGTTGCATCGACTACCCGATGAATCTCGTGTTTTACTGAGATACCGCTTTGGTATCCCCTGAGAGCCTTAGTCTATAAGGTGCTGCTTCAACCACATGAAGAATCTCGTGTATTTTTGAGATACTGCTTTGGCATCATCGGAGTGCCTTAGTCTATAAGGTGCTGCTTCAACCACCCGAAGAATCTCGTGTTTTGTTGAGATACTGCTTTGGTATCCTCGGAGAACCTTAGTCTATAAGGTGCTGCTTCGACCACTCGAAGAATCTCGTGTTTTGTTGAGATACTGCTTTGGTATCCTCGGAGAGCCTTTGTCTATAAGGTGTGGTTTTGAGCACCCAAAGAATATCATGTTTTGTTGAGATACTTCTTTGGTATCCTCGAAGAACCTTAGTCTATCAGGTGCTGCTTCGATCAGCCAAAGAATCTCATGTTTTGTTGAGATACTACTTTGGTATCCTCGGAGAACCTTAGTCTATAAGGTGCTGCTTCGACCACCCAAAAAACCTTGTGTTTTGTTGAGATACTTCTTTGGTATCTTCGGAGAGCCTTAGTCTATAAGGTGCTGCTTCGACTACCCGAAGAATCTCGTGTTTTGCTGAGATACCGCTTTGGTATCCCCGGAGAGCCTTAGTCTATAAGGTGCTGCTTCGACCACCCGAAGAATCCGTGTTTTGTTGAGATACTGCTTTGGTTTCCTCGAAGAGCCTTAATGAATAAGGTGCTGCTTCGACCACTCGAAGAATCTCGTGTTTTGTTGAGTACTGCTTTGGTATCCTCGGAGAGCCTTTGTCTATAAGGTTCGACTTCGACCACCCAAAGAATATCATGTTTTGTTGAGATACTGCTTTTGTATCCTCGAAGAACCTTAGTCTATAAGGTGCTGCTTCGATCACCCAAAGAATCTCATGTTTTGTTGAGATACTACTTTGGTATCCTCGGAGAACTTTAGTCTCTAAGGTGCTGCTTTGACCACCCAAAGAACCTTGTGTTTTGTTGAGATACTTCTTTGGTATCTTCGGAAAGCCTTAGTCTATAAGGTGCTGCTTCGACGACCCGAAGAATCTCGTGTTTTGCTGAGATACCGCTTTGGTATCCCCGGAGAACCTTAGTCTATAAGGTGTTGCTTCAACCACCAGAAGAATCTTGTGTTTTTTTGAGGTGCTGCTTTGGCATCATCAGAGTGCCTTAGTCTATAAGGTGCTGCTTTGACCACCCAAAGAATCCGTGTTTTGTTGAGATACTGCTTTGGTTTCCTCGAAGAGCCTTAATGAATAAGGTGCTGCTTCGACCACTCGAAGAATCTCGTGTTTTGTTGAGATAATGCTTTGGTATCCTCGGAGAGCCTTTGTCTATAAGGTGCAGCTTCGACCACTCGAAGAATCCCGTGTTTTGTTTAGATACTGCTTTGGTATCCTCGAAGAACCTTAGTCTATAAGGTGCTGCTTCGATCACCCAAAGAATCTCATGTTTTGTTGAGATACTGCTTTGGTATCGTCGGAGAACCTTAGTCTATAAGGTGATGCTTCGATCATCCAAAGAATCTCCTGTTTTGTTGAGATACTGCTTTGGTATCATCAGAGAGACTTAGTCTATAAGGTGCTGCTTCGACCACCCGAAGAATCTCGTGTTTTGTTGAAATACTGCTTTGGAATCCTCGGAGAGCCTAAGTCTATAAGGTGCTGCTTCGACCAACCGAAGAATCTCACATTTTGTTGAGAAACCGCTTTGGTATCCTCGGAGAACCTTAGTCTATAAGGTGTTGCTTCAACCACCCGAAGAATCTCATGTTTTGTTGAGATACTGCTTTGGTATCATCGGAGAGCCTTAGTCTATAAGGTGCTACTTCGACCACCCAAAGAATCCGTGATTTGTTGAGATACTTCTTTGGTTTCCTCGAAGAGCCTTAGTCTATAAGGTGCTGCTTCGACCACCCGAAGAATCTCGTGTTTTTTTTGAGATACTGCTTTGGTATCCTCGAAGAACCTTAGTCTATAAGCTGCTGCTTTGATCACCCAAAGAATCCCATGGTTTGTTGAGATAATACTTTGGTATCCTCGGAGAACCTTAGTCTATAAGGTGCTGCTTCGACCACCCAAAGAACCTTGTGTTTTGTTGAGATACTTCTTTGGTATCCTCGGAGAGCCTTAGTCTATAAGGTGTTGCATCGACTACCCGATGAATCTCGTGTTTTACTGAGATACCGCTTTGGTATCCCCTGAGAGCCTTAGTCTATAAGGTGCTGCTTCAACCACATGAAGAATCTCGTGTATTTTTGAGATACTGCTTTGGCATCATCGGAGTGCCTTAGTCTATAAGGTGCTGCTTCAACCACCCGAAGAATCTCGTGTTTTGTTGAGATACTGCTTTGGTATCCTCGGAGAACCTTAGTCTATAAGGTGCTGCTTCGACCACTCGAAGAATCTCGTGTTTTGTTGAGATACTGCTTTGGTATCCTCGGAGAGCCTTTGTCTATAAGGTGTGGTTTTGAGCACCCAAAGAATATCATGTTTTGTTGAGATACTTCTTTGGTATCCTCGAAGAACCTTAGTCTATCAGGTGCTGCTTCGATCAGCCAAAGAATCTCATGTTTTGTTGAGATACTACTTTGGTATCCTCGGAGAACCTTAGTCTATAAGGTGCTGCTTCGACCACCCAAAAAACCTTGTGTTTTGTTGAGATACTTCTTTGGTATCTTCGGAGAGCCTTAGTCTATAAGGTGCTGCTTCGACTACCCGAAGAATCTCGTGTTTTGCTGAGATACCGCTTTGGTATCCCCGGAGAGCCTTAGTCTATAAGGTGCTGCTTCGACCACCGGAAGAATCCGTGTTTTGTTGAGATACTGCTTTGGTTTCCTCGAAGAGCCTTAATGAATAAGGTGCTGCTTCGACCACTCGAAGAATCTCGTGTTTTGTTGAGATAATGCTTTGGTATCCCCGGAGAGCCTTAGTCTATAAGGTGTTGCTTCAACCACCAGAAGAATCTTGTGTTTTTTTGAGGTGCTGCTTTGGTATCATCAGAGTGCCTTAGTCTATAAGGTGCTACTTCGACCACCCAAAGGATCCGTGTTTTGTTGAGATACTGCTTTGGTTTCCTCGAAGAGCCTTAATGAATAAGGTGCTGCTTCGACCACTCGAAGAATCTCGTGTTTTGTTGAGATAATGCTTTGGTATCCTCGGAGAGCCTTTGTCTATAAGGTGCGGCTTCGACCACTCGAAGAATCCCGTGTTTTGTTGAGATACCGCTTTGGTATCCTCGAAGAACCTTAGTCTATAAGGTGCTGCTTCGATCACCCGAAGAATCTCATGTTTTGTTGAGATACTGCTTTGGTATCGTCGGAGAACCTTAGTCTATAAGGTGATGCTTCGATCATCCAAAGAATCTCCTGTTTTGTTGAGATACTGCTTTGGAATCCTCGGAGAGCCTAAGCCTATAAGGTGCTGCTTCGACCACCCGAAGAATATAACATTTTGTTGAGAAACTGCTTTGGTATCCTCAGAGAACCTTAATCTATAAGGTGTTGCTTCAACCACCCGAAGAATCTCATGTTTTGTTGAGATACTGCTTTGGTATCATAGGAGAGCCTTAGTCTATAAGGTGCTGCTTCGACCACCCAAAGAATCCGTGATTTGTTGAGATACTGCTTTGGTTTCCTCGAAGAGCCTTAGTCTATAAGGTGCTGCTTCGACCACCCGAAGAATCTCGTGTTTTTCTTGAGATACTGCTTTGGTATCCTCGAAGAACCTTAGTCTATAAGCTGCTGCTTCGATCACCCAAAGAATCCCATGGTTTGTTGAGATACTACTTTGGTATCCTCGGAGAACCTTAGTCTATAAGGTCCTGCTTCGACCACTCGAAGAATTTCGTATTTTGTTGAGATACTGCTTTGGTATCCTCGGAGAGCCTTTGTCTATAAGGTGTGGTTTTGAGCACCCAAAGAATATCATGTTTTGTTGAGATACTGCTTTGGTATCCTCGAAGAACCTTAGTGTATAAGGTGCTGCTTCGATCAGCCAAAGAATCTCATGTTTTGTTGAGATACTACTTTGGTATCCTCGGAGAACCTTAGTCTATAAGGTGCTGCTTTGACCACCCAAAAAACCATGTGTTTTGTTGAGATACTACTTTGGTATCTTCGGAGAGCCTTAGTCTATAAGGTGCTGCTTCGACTACCCGAAGAATCTCGTGTTTTGCTGAGATACCGCTTTGGTATCCCCGGAGAGCCTTAGTCTATAAGGTGCTGCTTCAACCACCCGAAGAATCTTGTGTTTTTTTGAGATGCTGCTTTGGCATCATCAGAGTGCTTTCGTCTATAAGGTGCTGCTTCGAACACCCGAAGAATCCGTGTTTTGTTGAGATACTGCTTTGGTTTCCTCGAAGAACCTTAGTCTATAAGGTGCTGCTTCGACCACCTGAAGAATCTCGTGTTTTTTTTGAGATACTGTTTTGGTATCCTTGGAGAACTTTAGTCTATAAGGTGCTGCTTTGATCACCCAAAGAATCCCATGGTTTGTTGAGATACTATTTTGGTATCCTCGGAGAACCTTAGTCTATAAGGTGATGCTTCGATCATCCAAAGAATCTCTTGTTTTGTTGAGATACTGCTTTGGTATCATCGAAGAGACTTAGTCTATAAGGTGCTGCTTCAACCACCCGAAGAATCTCGTGTTTTGTTGAGATACTGCTTTGGTATCCTCGGAGAACCTTTGTCTATAAGGTGCTGCTTCGACTACCCGAAGAATCTCGTGTTTTGCTTAACTACTGCTTTGGTATCCTCGGAGAGCCTTAGTCTATAAGGTGCTACTTCAACCAACCGAAGAATCTCGTGTTTTTTTGAGATACTTCTTTGGTATCATCGGAGTGCCTTAATCTATAAGGTGCTGCTTCGACCACTCGAAGAATCTCGTGTTTTGTTGAGATACTGCTTTGGTTTCCTCGAAGAACCTTAGTCTATAAGGTGCTGCTTCGACCACCTGAAGAATCTCGTGTTTTTTTTGAGATACTGTTTTAGTATCCTTGGAGAACTTTAGTCTATAAGGTGCTGCTTTGATCACCCAAAGAATCCCATGGTTTGTTGAGATACTATTTTGGTATCCTCGGAGAACCATAGTCTATAAGGTGATGCTTCGATCATCCAAAGAATCTCTTGTTTTGTTGAGATACTGCTTTGGTATCATCGAAGAGACTTAGTCTATAAGGTGCTGCTTCAACCACCCGAAGAATCTCGTGTTTTGTTGAGATACTGCTTTGGTATCCTCGGAGAACCTTTGTCTATAAGGTGCTGCTTCGACTACCCGAAGAATCTCGTGTTTTGCTTAATTACTGCTTTGGTATCCTCGGAGAGCCTTAGTCTATAAGGTGCTACTTCAACCAACCGAAGAATCTCGTGTTTTTTTGAGATACTTCTTTGGTATCATCGGAGTGCCTTAATCTATAAGGTGCTGCTTCGACCACTCGAAGAATCTCGTGTTTTGTTGAGTACTACTATGGTATCCTCGGAGAGCCTTTGTCTATAAGGTGCGACTTCGAGCACCCAAAGAAAATCATGTTTTGTTGAGATACTGCTTTTGTATCCTCGAAGAACCTTAGTCTATAAGGTGCTGCTTCGATCACCCAAAGAATCTCACGTTTTGTTGAGATACTACTTTGGTATCCTCGGAGAACCTTAGTCTATAAAGTGCTGCTTCGACCACCCAAAGAACCTTGTGTTTTGTTGAGATACTTCTTTGGTATCTTCGGAGAGCCTTAGTCTATAAGGTGCTGCTTCGACTACCCGAAGAATCTCGTGTTTTGCTGAGATACCGCTTTGGCATCATCAGAGTGCCTTAGTCTATAAGGTGCTGCTTCGACCACCCGAAGAATCCGTGTTTTGTTGAGATACTGCTTCGGTTTCCTCGAAGAGCCTTAATCAATAAGGTGCTGCTTCGACCACCCGAAGAATCTCGTGTTTTTTTTGAGATACTGTTTTGGTATCCTTGGAGAACTTTAGTCTATAAGGTGCTGCTTCGATCACCCAAAGAATCCCATGGTTTGTTGAGATACTATTTTGGTATCCTCGAAGAACCTTAGTCTATAAGGTGATGCTTCGATCATCCAAAGAATCTCTTGTTTTGTTGAGATACTGCTTTGGTATCATCGGAGAGACTTAGTCTATAAGGAGCTGCTTCGACCACCCGAAGAATCTCGTGTTTTGTTGAGATACTGCTTTGGAATCCTCGGAGAGCCTTAGTCTATAAAGTGCTGCCTCGACCACCCGATGAATCTCACATTTTGATGAGATACTGCTTTGGTATCCACGGAAAACCTTAGTCTATAAGGTGTTGCTTCGATCACCCGAAGAATCTCATGTTTTGTTGAGATACTGCTTTGATATCATCATAGAGCCTTAGTATATAAGGTGCTGCTTCGAGCACCCAAAGAATATCATGTTTTGTTGAGATACCGCTTTGGTATCTTTGAAGAGCCTTAGTCTATAAGGTGCTGCTTTGAGCACCCAAAGAACATCATGTTTTGTTGAGATACGGCTTTGGTATCCTCGAAGAACTTTAGTCTATAAGCTGCTGCTTCGACTACCCGAAGAATCTCGTGTTTTGCTGAGATACTGCTTTGGTATCCTCGGAGAGCCTTAGTTTATAAGGTGCTGCTTCAACCACCCGAAGAATCTCGTGTTTTTTTGAGATACTGCTTTGGCATCATCGGAGTGCCTTAGTCTCTAAGGTGCTGCTTCAACCACCCGAAGAATCTCGTGTTTCGTTGAGATACTGCTTTGGTATCCTCGGAGAGCCTTAGTCTATAAGGTGCTGCTTCGACCACTCGAAGAATCTCATGTTTTGTTGAGATAATGCTTTGGTATCCTCGGAGAGCCTTTGTCTATAAGGTACGGCTTCGAGCACCCAAAGAATATCATGTTTTGGTGAGATACTGCTTTGGTATCCTCGAAGAACCTTAGTCTATAAGGTGCTACTTCGATCACCCAAAGAATCTCATGTTTTGTTGAGATACTACTTTGGTATCGTCGGAGAACCTTAGTCTATAAGGTGATGCTTCGATCATCCAAAGAATCTCTTGTTTTGTTGAGATACTTCTTTGGTATCATCGGAGAGACTTAGTCTATAAGGTGCTGCTTCGACCACCCGAAGAATCTCGTGTTTTGTTGAGATACTGCTTTGGAATCCTCGGAGAGCCTAAGTCTATAAGGTGCTGCTTCAACCACCCGAAGAATCTCACATTTTGTTGAGATACTGCTTTGGTATCATCAGAGAACCTTAGTCTATAAGGTGTTGCTTGGATCACCCGAAGAATCTCATGTTTTGTTGAGATACTGCTTTGGTATCATCGGAGAGCCTTAGTATATAAGGTGCTGCTTCGAGCACCCAAAGAATATCATGTTTTATTGAGATACTGCTTTGGTATCTTCGGAGAGCCTTAGTCTATAAGGTGCTGCTTTGAGCACCCAAAGAACATCATGTTTTGTTGAGATACTGCTTTGGTATCCTCGAAGAACCTTAGTCTATAAGCTGCTGCTTCGATCACCCAGAGAATCTCTTGTTTTGTTGAGATACTACTTTGGTATCCTCGGAGAACCTTAGTCTATAAGGTGCTGCTTCGACCACCCAAAGAACCTTGTGTTTTGTTGAGATACTTCTTTGGTATCCTCGGAGAGCCTTAGTCTATAAGGTGTTGCATCGACTACCCGATGAATCTCATGTTTTGCTGATATACCGCTTTGGTATCCCCTGAGAGCCTTAGTCTATAAGGTGTTACTTCAACCACATGAAGAATCTCGTCTATTTTTGAGATACTGCTTTGGCATCATCGGAGTGCCTTAGTCTATAAGGTGCTGCTTCAACCACCTGAAGAATCTCGGTTTTTGTTAAGATACTGCTTTGGTATCCTCGGAGAGCCTTAGTCAATAAGGTGCTGCTTCGACCACTCGAAGAATCTCGTGTTTTGTTGAGATACTGCTTTGGTATCCTCGGAGAGCCTATGTCTATAAGGTGCTGCTTCGACTACCCGAAGAATATCATGTTTTTTTGAGATACTGCTTTGGTATACTCGAAGAACCTAAGTCTATAAGGTGCTGCTTCGATCACCCAAAGAATCTCATGTTTTGTTGAGATACTACTTTGGTATCCTCGGAGAACCTTAGTCTATAAGGTGCTGCTTCGACCACCCAAAGAACCTTGTGTTTTGTTGAGATACTTCTTTGGTATCTTCGGAGAGCCTTAGTCTATAAGGTGCTGCTTTGACTTCCCGAAGAATCTCGTGTTTTCCTGAGATACCGCTTTGGTATCCCCGGAGAGCCTTAGTCTATAAGGTGCTCTTCAACCACCCGAAGAATCTTGTGTTTTTTTGAGATGCTGCTTTAGCATCATCAGAGTGCGTTAGTCTATAATGTGCTACTTCGACCACCCGAAGAATCCGTGTTTTGTTGAGATACTGCTTTGGTTTCCTCGAAGAGCCTTAGTCTATAAGGTGCTGCTTCGACCACCTGAAGAATCTCGTGTTTTATTTGAGATACTGTTTTGGTATCCTTGGAGAACTTTAGTCTATAAGGTGCTGCTTCGATCACCCAAAGAATCTCATGTTTTGTTGAGATACTACTTTGGTATCGTCGGAGAACCTTAGTCTATAAGGTGATGCTTCGATCATCCAAAGAATATCTTGTTTTGTTGAGATACTGCTTTGGTATCATCGGAGAGACTTAGTCTATAAGGTGCTGCTTCGACCACCCAAAGAATCTCGTGTTTTGTTGAGATACTGCTTTGGTATCCTCGGAGAACCTTAGTCTATAACGTGCTGCTTCGACCACCCGAAGAATCTCATGTTTTGTTGAGATACTGCTTTGGTATCCTCAGAGAGCCTTAGTCTATAAGGTGCTGCTTCAAACACCCAAAGAATATCAGGTTTGTTGAGATACTGCTTTGGTATCCTCGAAGAACCTTTGTCTATAAGGTGCTGCTTCGACTACCCGAAGAATCTCGTGTTTTGCTTAACTACCGCTTTGGTATCCTCGGAGAGCCTTAGTCTATAAGGTGCTGCTTGAACCATCTGAAGAATCTCGTGTTTTTTTGAGATACTGCTTTGGTATCCTCGGAGAGCCTTAGTATATAAGGTGCTGCTTCGAGCATCCAAAGAATATCATGTTTTATTGAGATACTGCTTTGGTATCTTCGGAGAGCCTTAGTCTATAAGGTGCTGCTTTGAGCACCCAAAGAACATCATGTTTTGTTGAGATACTGCTTTGGTATCCTCGAAGAACCTTAGTCTATAAGCTGCTGCTTCGATCACCCAGAGAATCTCTTGTTTTGTTGAGATACTACTTTGGTATCCTCGGAGATACTTAGTATAAGGTGCTGCTTCGACCACCTGAAGAATCTCGTGTTTTGTTGAGATACTGCTTTGGAATCCTCGGAGAGCCTTAGTCTATAAGGTGCTGTTTCGACCACCCGAAGAATCTCGTGTTTTATTAAGATACTGCTTTGGTATCCTCGGAGAGCCTTAGTTTATGAGGTGCTGCTTCGAGCACCCAAAAAATATCATGTTTTGTTGAGATACTGCTTTAGTATCCTCAAAGAACCTTAGTCTATAAGGTGCTGCTTCGATCACCCAAAGAATCTCTTGTTTTGTTGAGATACTACTTTGGTATCCTCGGAGAACCTTAGTCTATAAGGTGCTGATTCGACCACCCAAAGAACCTTGTGTTTTGTTGAGATACTTCTTTGGTATCTTCGGAGAGCCTTAGTCTATAAGGTGCTGCTTCGACTACCCGAAGAATCTCGTGTTTTGCTGAGATACCGCTTTGGCATCATCAGAGTGCCTTAGTCTATAAGGTGCTGCTTCGACCACCCGAAGAATCCGTGTTTTGTTGAGATACTGCTTCGGTTTCCTCGAAGAGCCTTAATCAATAAGGTGCTGCTTCGACCACCCGAAGAATCTCGTGTTTTTTTTGAGATACTGTTTTGGTATCCTTGGAGAACTTTAGTCTATAAGGTGCTGCTTCGATCACCCAAAGAATCCCATGGTTTGTTGAGATACTATTTTGGTATCCTCGAAGAACCTTAGTCTATAAGGTGATGCTTCAATCATCCAAAGAATCTCTTGTTTTGTTGAGATACTGCTTTGGTATCATCGGAGAGACTTAGTCTATAAGGAGCTGCTTCGACCACCCGAAGAATCTCGTGTTTTGTTGAGATACTGCTTTGGAATCCTCGGAGAGCCTTAGTCTATAAAGTGCTGCTTCGACCACCCGATGAATCTCACATTTTGATGAGATACTGCTTTGGTATCCACGGAAAACCTTAGTCTATAAGGTGTTGCTTCGATCACCCGAAGAATCTCATGTTTTGTTGAGATACTGCTTTGATATCATCATAGAGCCTTAGTATATAAGGTGCTGCTTCGAGCACCCAAAGAATATCATGTTTTGTTGAGATACTGCTTTGGTATCTTTGAAGAGCCTTAGTCTATAAGGTGCTGCTTTGAGCACCCAAAGAACATCATGTTTTGTTGAGATACGGCTTTGGTATCCTCGAAGAACTTTAGTCTATAAGCTGCTGCTTCGACTACCCGAAGAATCTCGTGTTTTGCTGAGATACTGCTTTGGTATCCTCGGAGAGCCTTAGTTTATAAGGTGCTGCTTCAACCACCCGAAGAATCTCGTGTTTTTTTGAGATACTGCTTTGGCATCATCGGAGTGCCTTAGTCTCTAAGGTGCTGCTTCAACCACCCGAAGAATCTCGTGTTTCGTTGAGATACTGCTTTGGTATCCTCGGAGAGCCTTAGTCTATAAGGTGCTGCTTCGACCACTCGAAGAATCTCATGTTTTGTTGAGATAATGCTTTGGTATCCTCGGAGAGCCTTTGTCTATAAGGTGCGGCTTCGAGCACCCAAAGAATATCATGTTTTGTTGAGATACTGCTTTGGTATCCTCGAAGAACCTTAGTCTATAAGGTGCTACTTCGATCACCCAAAGAATCTCATGTTTTGTTGAGATACTACTTTGGTATCGTCGTAGAACCTTAGTCTATAAGGTGATGCTTCGATCATCCAAAGAATCTCTTGTTTTGTTGAGATACTGCTTTGGTATCATCGGAGAGACTTAGTCTATAAGGTGCTGCTTCGACCACCCGAAGAATCTCGTGTTTTGTTGAGATACTGCTTTGGAATCCTCGGAGAGCCTAAGTCTATAAGGTGCTGCTTCAACCACCCGAAGAATCTCACATTTTGTTGAGATACTGCTTTGGTATCATCAGAGAACCTTAGTCTATAAGGTGTTGCTTGGATCACCCGAAGAATCTCATGTTTTGTTGAGATACTGCTTTGGTATCATCGGAGAGCCTTAGTATATAAGGTGCTGCTTCGAGCACCCAAAGAATATCATGTTTTATTGAGATACTGCTTTGGTATCTTCGGAGAGCCTTAGTCTATAAGGTGCTGCTTTGAGCACCCAAAGAACATCATGTTTTGTTGAGATACTGCTTTGGTATCCTCGAAGAACCTTAGTCTATAAGCTGCTGCTTCGATCACCCAGAGAATCTCTTGTTTTGTTGAGATACTACTTTGGTATCCTCGGAGAACCTTAGTCTATAAGGTGCTGCTTCGACCACCCAAACAACCTTGTGTTTTGTTGAGATACTTCTTTGGTATCCTCGGAGAGCCTTAGTCTATAAGGTGTTGCATCGACTACCCGATGAATCTCATGTTTTGCTGATATACCGCTTTGGTATCCCCTGAGAGCCTTAGTCTATAAGGTGCTACTTCAACCACATGAAGAATCTCGTCTATTTTTGAGATACTGCTTTGGCATCATCGGAGTGCCTTAGTCTATAAGGTGCTGCTTCAACCACCTGAAGAATCTCGGTTTTTGTTAAGATACTGCTTTGGTATCCTCGGAGAGCCTTAGTCAATAAGGTGCTGCTTCGACCACTCGAAGAATCTCGTGTTTTGTTGAGATACTGCTTTGGTATCCTCGGAGAGCCTATGTCTCTAAGGTGCGGCTTCGAGTACCCAAAGAATATCATGTTTTTTTGAGATACTGCTTTGGTATCCTCGAAGAACCTAAGTCTATAAGGTGCTGCTTCGATCACCCAAAGAATCTCATGTTTTGTTGAGATACTACTTTGGTATCCTCGGAGAACCTTAGTCTATAAGGTGCTGCTTCGACCACCCAAAGAACCTTGTGTTTTGTTGAGATACTTCTTTGGTATCTTCGGAGAGCCTTAGTCTATAAGGTGCTGCTTTGACTTCCCGAAGAATCTCGTGTTTTCCTGAGATACCGCTTTGGTATCCCCGGAGAGCCTTAGTCTATAAGGTGCTCTTCAACCACCCGAAGAATCTTGTGTTTTTTTGAGATGCTGCTTTAGCATCATCAGAGTGCGTTAGTCTATAATGTGCTACTTCGACCACCAAAAGAATCCGTGTTTTGTTGAGATACTGCTTTGGTTTCCTCGAAGAGCCTTAGTCTATAAGGTGCTGCTTCGACCACCTGAAGAATCTCGTGTTTTATTTGAGATACTGTTTTGGTATCCTTGGAGAACTTTAGTCTATAAGGTGCTGCTTCGATCACCCAAAGAATCTCATGTTTTGTTGAGATACTACTTTGGTATCGTCGGAGAACCTTAGTCTATAAGGTGATGCTTCGATCATCCAAAGAATATCTTGTTTTGTTGAGATACTGCTTTGGTATCATCGGAGAGACTTAGTCTATAAGGTGCTGCTTCGACCACCCAAAGAATCTCGTGTTTTGTTGAGATACTGCTTTGGTATCCTCGGAGAACCTTAGTCTATAACGTGCTGCTTCGACCACCCGAAGAATCTCATGTTTTGTTGAGATACTGCTTTGGTATCCTCAGAGAGCCTTAGTCTATAAGGTGCTGCTTCAAACACCCAAAGAATATCAGGTTTGTTGAGATACTGCTTTGGTATCCTCGAAGAACCTTTGTCTATAAGGTGCTGCTTCGACTACCCGAAGAATCTCGTGTTTTGCTTAACTACCGCTTTGGTATCCTCGGAGAGCCTTAGTCTATAAGGTGCTGCTTGAACCATCTGAAGAATCTCGTGTTTTTTTGAGATACTGCTTTGGTATCCTCGGAGAGCCTTAGTATATAAGGTGCTGCTTCGAGCATCCAAAGAATATCATGTTTTATTGAGATACTGCTTTGGTATCTTCGGAGAGCCTTAGTCTATAAGGTGCTGCTTTGAGCACCCAAAGAACATCATGTTTTGTTGAGATACTGCTTTGGTATCCTCGAAGAACCTTAGTCTATAAGCTGCTGCTTCGATCACCCAGAGAATCTCTTGTTTTGTTGAGATACTACTTTGGTATCCTCGGAGATACTTAGTATAAGGTGCTGCTTCGACCACCTGAAGAATCTCGTGTTTTGTTGAGATACTGCTTTGGAATCCTCGGAGAGCCTTAGTCTATAAGGTGCTGTTTCGACCACCCAAAGAATCTCGTGTTTTATTAAGATACTGCTTTGGTATCCTCGGAGAGCCTTAGTTTATGAGGTGCTGCTTCGAGCACCCAGAAAATATCATGTTTTGTTGAGATACTGCTTTAGTATCCTCAAAGAACCTTAGTCTATAAGGTGCTGCTTCGATCACCCAAAGAATCTCTTGTTTTGTTGAGATACTACTTTGGTATCCTCGGAGAACCTTAGTCTATAAGGTGCTGATTCGACCACCCAAAGAACCTTGTGTTTTGTTAAGACACTTCTTTGGTATCCTCGGAGAGCCTTAGTCTATAAGGCGTTGCTTCGACTACCCGATGAATCTCATGTTTTGCTGAGATACCGCTTTGGTATCCCCGGAGAGCCTTAGTCTATAAGGTCCTGCTTCGACCACTCGAAGAATCTCGTGTTTGGTTGAGATACTGCGTTGGTATCCTTGGAGAGCCTTTGTCTATAAGGTGCGGCTTCGTGCACCCAAAGAATATCATGTTTTGTTGAGATACTGCTTTGGTATCCTTGAAGAACCTTAGTTTATAAGGTGCTGCTTCGATCACCCAAAGAATCTCATGTTTTGTTGAGATACTACTTTGGAATCCTCGGAAAACCTTAGTCTAAAAGGTGATGCTTCGATCATCCAAAGAATCTCTTGTTTTGTTGAGATACTGCTTTGGTATCATCAGAGAGACATACTCTATAAGGTGCTGCTTCGACCACCCGAAGAATCTCGTGTTTTGATGAGATACTGCTTTGGAATCCTCGGAGAGCCTTAGTCTATAAGGTGCTGTTTCGACCACCCAAAGAATCTCGTGTTTTATTAAGATACTGCTTTGGTATCCTCGGAGAGCCTTAGTTTATGAGGTGCTGCTTCGAGCACCCAGAAAATATCATGTTTTGTTGAGATACTGCTTTAGTATCCTCAAAGAACCTTAGTCTATAAGGTGCTGCTTCGATCACCCAAAGAATCTCTTGTTTTGTTGAGATACTACTTTGGTATCCTCGGAGAACCTTAGTCTATAAGGTGCTGATTCGACCACCCAAAGAACCTTGTGTTTTGTTAAGACACTTCTTTGGTATCCTCGGAGAGCCTTAGTCTATAAGGCGTTGCTTCGACTACCCGATGAATCTCATGTTTTGCTGAGATACCGCTTTGGTATCCCCGGAGAGCCTTAGTCTATAAGGTCCTGCTTCGACCACTCGAAGAATCTCGTGTTTGGTTGAGATACTGCGTTGGTATCCTTGGAGAGCCTTTGTCTATAAGGTGCGGCTTCGTGCACCCAAAGAATATCATGTTTTGTTGAGATACTGCTTTGGTATCCTTGAAGAACCTTAGTTTATAAGGTGCTGCTTCGATCACCCAAAGAATCTCATGTTTTGTTGAGATACTACTTTGGAATCCTCGGAAAACCTTAGTCTAAAAGGTGATGCTTCGATCATCCAAAGAATCTCTTGTTTTGTTGAGATACTGCTTTGGTATCATCAGAGAGACATACTCTATAAGGTGCTGCTTCGACCACCCGAAGAATCTCGTGTTTTGATGAGATACTGCTTTGGAATCCTCGGAGAGCCTTAGTCTATAAGGTGCTTCTTCGACCACCCGAAGAATCTCACATTTTGTTGAGATACTGCTTTGGTATCCTCGGAGAACCTTAGTCTCTAAGGTGTTGCTTGGATCACCCGAAGAATCTCCTGTTTTGTTGAGATACTGCTTTGGTATCATCGGAGAACCTTAGTATATAAGGTGCTGCTTCGAGCACCCAAAGAATATCATGTTTTGTTGAGATACTGTTTTGGTATCTTTGGAGAGCCTTAGTCTATAAGGTGCTGCTTTGAGCACCCAAAGAACATCATGTTTTGTTGAGATACTGCTTTTGTATCCTCGAAGAACCTTAGTCTATAAGTTGCTGCTTCGACTACCCGAAGAATCTCGTGTTTTGCTGACATACCGCTTTGGTATACTCGGAGAGCCTTAGTCTATAAGGTGCTGCTTCGACCACCTGAAGAATCTCTTGTTTTTTTGAGATACTGCTTTGGTATCCTCGGAGAGCCTTAGTCTATAAGGTGCTGCTTCGACCAGCCGAAGAATCTCTAGTTTTATTGAGATATTGCTTTGGTATCCTTAGAGAGCCTTAGTTTGTGAGGTGCTGCTTCGAGCACCCAAAAAATATCATGTTTTGTTGAGATACTGCTTTACTATCCTCAAAGAACGTTAGTCTATAAGGTGCTGCTTCGATCACCCAAAGAATCTCTTGTTTTGTTGAGATACTACTTTGGTATCCTCGGAGAACCTTAGTCTATATGGTGCTGCTTCGACCACCCAAAGAACCTTGTGTTTTGTTGAGATACTTCTTTGGTATCCTCGGAGAGCCTTAGTCTATAAGGTGTTGTATCGACTACCCGATGAATCTCGTGTTTTGCTGAGATACCGCTTTGGTATCCCGGAGAGCCTTAGTCTATAAGGTTCTGCTTCAACCACATGAAGAATCTCGTGTATTTTTGAGATACTGCTTTGGCATCATCGGAGTTCCTTAGTCTATAAGGTGCTGCTACAACCACCCGAAGAATCTCGTGTTTTGTTGAGATACTGCTTTGGTATCCTCGGAGAGCCTTAGTCTATAAGGTGCTGCTTCTACCACTCGAAGAATCTCGTGTTTTGTTGAGATACTGCTTTAATATCGTCGGAGAGCCTTTGTTTATAAGGTGCGGCATCGAGCACCCAAAGAATATCATGTTTTGTTGAGATACTTCTTTGGTATCCTCGAAGAACCTTAGTCTATAAGGTGCTGCTTCGATCACCCAAAGAATCTCATGTTTTGTTGAGATACTCCTTTGGTATCCTCGAAGAACCTTAGTCTATAAGGTGATGCTTCGATCATCCAAAGAATCTCTTGTTTTGTTGAGATACTGCTTTGGTATCATCGGAGAGACTTAGTCTATAAGGTGCTGCTTCGACCACCCGAAGAATCTCGTGTTTTGTTAAGATACTGCTTTGGAATTCTCAGAGAGCCTTAGTGTATACGGTGCTGCTTCGACCACTCAAAGAATCTCACATTTTTTTGAGATACTGCTTTGGTATCCTCGGAGAGCCTTAGTATATAAGGTGCTTCTTCGAGCACCCAAAGAATATGATGTTTTGTTGAGATACTGCTTTGGTATATTTGAAGAGCCTTAGTCTTTAAGGTGCTGCTTTGAGTACCCAAAGAACATCATGTTTTATTGAGATACTGCTTTGGTATCCTCGAAGAACATTATTCTATAAGCTGCTGCTTCGACTACCCGAAGAATCTCGTGTTTTGCTGAGATACCGCTTTGGTATCCTCGGAGAGCCTTAGTCTATAAGGTGCTGCTTCAAGCACCCGAAGAATCTTGTGTTTTGTTAAGATACTGCTTTGGTGTCCTCGGAGAGCCTTAGTCTATAAGGTGCTGCTTCGACTACCCGAAGAATCTCGTGTTTTGCTGAGATACCACTTTGGTATCCTCTGAGAGCCTTAGTCTATAAGGTGCTGCTTCGACCTCCTAAAGAATCTGGTGTTTTGTTGAGATACTACTTTGGTATACTCGGAGTGCCTTAGTCTATAAGGTGCTGCATCGACCTCCCGAAGAATCTCGTGTTTTGCTGAGATACCGCTTTGGTATCCTCGGAGAGCCTTAGCCTATAAGGTGCTGTTTCGACCACCCGAAGAATCTCGTGTTTTTTTGAGATACTGCTTTGGTATTCTAGGAGTTCGTTAGTCTATAAGGTGCTGCTTCGACCACCCGAAGAATCTCGTGTTTTATTGAGATACTGCTTTGGTATCCTCAGAGGGCCTTAGTTTATGAGGTGCTGCTTCGAGCACCCAAAAAATATCATGTTTTGTTGAGATACTGCTTTAGTATCCTCAAAGATCCTTAGTCTAAAAGGTGCTGCTTCGACCACCCAAAGAACCTTGTGTTTTATTGAGATACTTCTTTGGTATCCTCGGAGAGGCTTAGTCTATAAGGTGTTGCATCGATTACCCGATGAATCTCGTGTTTTGTTGAGATACTGCTTTGGTATCCTCGGAGAGCCTTAGTCTATAAGGTGCGACTTCGACCTCTCGAAGAATCTCGTGTTTTGTTGAGATTCTGCTTTGGTATCCTCGGAAAGCCTTTGTCTATAAGGTGCGGCTTCGTGCACCCAAAGAATATCATGTTATGTTGAGATACTGCTTTGGTATCCTCGAAGAACCTTAGTTTATAAGGTACTGCTTCGATCACCCAAAGAATCTCATGTTTTGTTGAGATACTACTTTGGTATCCTCGGAAAACCTTAGTCTATAAGGTGATGCTTCGATCATCCAAAGAATCTCTTGTTTTGTTGAGATACTGCTTTGGTATCATCGGAGAGACATAGTCTATAAGGTGCTGCTTCGACCACCCGAAGAATCTCGTGTTTTGATGAGATACTGCTTTGGAATCCTCGGAGAGCCTTAGTCTATAAGGTGCTGCTTCGACCACCCGAAGAATCTCACATTTTGTTGAGATACTGCTTTGGTATCCTCGGAGAACCTTAGTCTATAAGGTTTTGCGCGGATCACCCGAAGAATCTCATGTTTTGTTGAGATACTGCTTTGGTATCATCGGAGAGCCTTAGTATATAAGGTGCTGCTTCGAGCACCCAAAGAATATCATGTTTTGTTGAGATACTGCTTTGGTATCTTCGGAGAGCCTTAGTCTATAAGGTGCTGATTTGAGCACCCAAAGAACATCATGTTTTGTTGAGATACTGCTTTGGTATCCTCGAAGAACCTTAGTCTATAAGCTGCTGCTTCGACTACCCGAACAATCTCGTGTTTTGCTGAGATACCGCTTTGGTATCCTCGGAGAGCCTTAGTCTATAAGGTGCTGCTTCGACCACACGAAGAATCTTGTGTTTTTTTGAGATACTGCTTTGGTATCCTCGGAGAGCCTTAGTCTATAAGGTGCTGCTTCGACCACCCGAAGAATCTCGTGTTTTATTGAGACATTGCTTTGGTATCCTCAGAGAGCCTTAGTTTATGAGGTGCTGCTTCGAGTACCCAAAAAATATCATGTTTTGTTGATATACTGCTTTACTATCCTCAAAGAACCTTAGTCTAAAAGGTGATGCTTCGATCACCCAACGAATCTCTTGTTTTGTTGAGATACTACTTTTGTATCCTCGGAGAACCGTAGTCTATAAGCTGCTGCTTCGACTATCCGAAGAATCTCGTGTTTTGCTGAGATACTGCTTTGGTATCCTCGGAGAGCCTTAGTTTAAAAGGTACTGCTTCAACCACCCGAAGAATCTCGTGTTTTTTTGAGATACTGCTTTGGTATCATCGGAGTGCCTTAGTCTATAAGGTGTTGTTTCGACCACCCGAAGAATCTCGTGTTTTATTGAGATACTGCTTTGGTATCCTCGGAGAGCCTTATTTTAAGAGGTGCTGCTTCGAGCACCCAAAAAATATCATGTTTTGTTGAGATACTGCTTTAGTATCCTCAAAGAACCTTAGTCTATAAGGTGCTACTTCGATCACCCAAAGAATCTCTTGTTTTGTTGAGATAATACTTTGGTATCCTCGGAGAACCTTAGTCTATAAGGTGCTGCTTCGACCACCCAAAGAACCTTGTGCTTTGTTGAGATACTTCTTTGGTATCCTCGGAGAGCCTTAGTCTATAAGGCGTTGCTTCGACTACCCGATGAATCTCATGTTTTGCTGAGATACCGCTTTGGTATCCCCGGAGAGCCTTAGTCTATAAGGTCCTGCTTCGACCACTCGAAGAATCTCGTGTTTTGTTGAGATACTGCTTTGGTATCCTCGGAGAGCCTTTGTCTATAAGGTGCGGCTTCGTGCACCCAAAGAATATCATGTTTTGTTGAGATACTGCTTTGGTATCCTTGAAGAACCTTAGTTTATAAGGTGCTGCTTCGATCACCCAAAGAATCTCATGTTTTGTTGAGATACTACTTTGGTATCCTCGGAAAACCTTAGTCTATAAGGTGATGCTTCGATCATCCAAAGAATCTCTTGTTTTGTTGAGATACTGCTTTGGTATCATCAGAGAGACATACTCTATAAGGTGCTGCTTCGACCACCCAAAGAATCTCGTGTTTTGATGAGATACTGCTTTGGAATCCTCGGAGAGCCTTAGTCTATAAGGTGCTGCTTCGACCACCCGAAGAATCTCACATTTTGTTGAGATACTGCTTTGGTGTCCTCGGAGAACCTTAGTCTATAAGGTGTTGCTTGGATCACCCGAAGAATCTCTTGTTTTGTTGAGATACTGCTTTGGTATCATCGGAGAGCCTTAGTATATAAGGTGCTGCTTCGAGCACCCTAAGAATATCATGTTTTGTTGAGATACTGTTTTGGTATCTTTGGAGAGCCTTAGTCTATAAGGTGCTGCTTTGAGCACCCAAAGAACATCATGTTTTGTTGAGATACTGCTTTTGTATCCTCGAAGAACCTTAGTCTATAAGTTGCCGCTTCGACTACCCGAAGAATCTCGTGTTTTGCTGAGATACCGCTTTGGTATACTCGGAGAGCCTTAGTCTATAAGGTGCTGCTTCGACCACCTGAAGAATCTCTTGTTTTTTTGAGATACTGCTTTGGTATCCTCGGAGAGCCTTAGTCTATAAGGTGCCGCTTCGACCACCCGAAGAATCTTGTGTTTTATTGAGATATTGCTTTGGTATCCTCGGAGAGCCTTAGTTTGTGAGGTGCTGCTTCGAGCACCCAAAAAATATCATGTTTTGTTGAGATACTGCTTTACTATCCTCAAAGAACCTTAGTCTATAAGGTGCTGCTTCGATCACCCAAAGAATCTCTTGTTTTGTTGAGATACTACTTTGGTATCCTGGGAGAACCTTAGTCTATATGGTACTGCTACGACCACCCAAAGAACCTTGTGTTTTGTTGAGATACTTCTTTGGTATCCTCGGAGAGCCTTAGTCTATAAGGTGTTGCATCGACTACCCAATGAATCTCGTGTTTTGCTGAGATACCGCTTTGGTATCCCGGAGAGCCTTAGTCTATAAGGTGCTGCTTCAACCACATGAAGAATCTCGTGTATTTTTGAGATACTGCTTTGGCATCATCGGAGTGCGTTAGTCTATAAGGTGCTGCTTCAACCACCCAAAGAATCTCGTGTTTTGTTGAGATACTGCTTTGGTATCCTCGGAGAGCCTTAGTCTATAAGGTGCTGCTTCTACCACTCGAAGAATCTCGTGTTTTGTTGAGATACTGCTTTAGTATCCTCGGAGAGCCTTTGTCTATAAGGTGCGGCTTCGAGCACCCAAAGAATATCATGTTTTGTTGAGATACTGCTTTGGTATCCTCGAAGAACCTTAGTCTATAAGGTGCTGCTTCGATCATCCAAAGAATCTCTTGTTTTGTTGAGATACTACTTTGGTATCATCGGAGAGACTTAGTCTATAAGGTGTTGCTTCGACCACCCGAAGAATCTAGTGTTTTGTTAAGATACTGCTTTGGAATCCTCGGAGAGCCCTGGTGTATAAGGTACTGCTTCGACCACCCGAAGAATCTCACATTTTGTTGAGATACGGCTTTGGTATCCTCGGAGAGCCTTAGTATATAAGGTGCTTCTTCCAGCACCCAAAGAATATGATGTTTTGTTGAGATACTGCTTTGGTATCTTTGGAGAGACTTAGTCTATAAGGTGCAGCTTTGAGCACCCAAAGAACATCATGTTTTATTTAGATACTGCTTTGGTATCCTCGAAGAACCTTATTCTATAAGCTGCTGCTTCGACTACCCGAAGAATCTCGTGTTTTGCTGAGATACCGCTTTGGTATCCTCGGAGAGCCTTAGTCTATAAGGTGCTGCTTCAACCACCCGAAGAATCTCGTGTTTTGTTAAGATATTGCTTTGGTGTCCTCGGAGAGCCTTAGTCTATAAGGTGCTGCTTCGAGCACCCAAAGAATATCATGTTTTGTTGAGATACTACTTTGGTATCCTCGGTGTGCCTTAGTCTATAAGGTGCTGCTTCGACTACCCGAAGAATCTTGTGTTTTGCTGAGATACCACTTTGGTATCCTCGGAGAGCCTTAGTCTATAAGGTGCTGCTTCGACCTCCTAAAGAATCTTTTGTTTTGTTGAGATACTACTTTGGTATACTCAGAGTGCCTTAGTCTATACGGTGCTGCATCGACCTCGCGAAGAATCTCGTGTTTTGCTGAGATACCGCTTTGGTATCCTCGGAGAGCCTTAGTCTATAAGGTGCTGTTTCGACCACCCGAAGAATCTCGTGTTTTTTTGAGATACTGCTTTGGTATCCTCAGAGTGCCTTAGTCTATATGGTGCTGCTTCGACCACCCGAAGAATCTCGTGTTTTATTGAGATACTGCTTTGGTATCCTCGGAGGGCCTTAGTTTATGAGGTGCTGCTTCGAGCACCCAAAAAATATCATGTTTTGTTGAGATACTGCTCTAGTATCCTCAAAGAACCTGAGTCTAAAAGGTTCTGCTTCGACCACCCAAAGAACCTTGTGTTTTATTGAGATACTTCTTTGGTATCCTCGGAGAGGCTTAGTCTATAAGGTGTTGCATCGACTACCCGATGAATCTCGTGTTTTGTTGAGATACTGCTTTGGTATCCTCGGAGAGCCTTAGTCTATAAGGTGCGACTTCGACCTCTCGAAGAATCTCGTGTTTTGTTGAGATACTGCTTTGGTATCCTCGGAGAGCCTTTGTCTATAAGGTGTGGCTTCGTGCACCCAAAGAATATCATGTTTTGTTGAGATACTGCTTTGGTATCCTCGAAGAACCTTAGTTTATAAGGTGCTGCTTCGATCACCCAAAGAATCACATGTTTTGTTGACATACTACATTGGTATCCTCGAAAAACCTTAGTCTATAAGGTGATGCTTCGATTATCCAAAGAATCTCTTGTTTTGTTGAGATACTGCTTTGGTATCATCGGAGAGACATATTCTATAAGGTGCTGCTTCGACCACCCGAAGAATCTTGTGTTTTGATGAGATACTGCTTTGGAATCCTCAGAGAGCCTTAGTCTATAAGGTGCTGCTTCGACCACCCGAAGAATCTCACATTTTATTGAGATACTGCTTTGGTATCCTCGGAGAACCTTAGTCTATAAGGTGTTGCGCGGATCACCCGAAGAATCTCATGTTTTGTTGAGATACTGCTTTGGTATCATCGGAGAGCCTTAGTATATAAGGTGCTGCTTCGAGCACCCAAAGAATATCATGTTTTGTTGAGATACTTCTTTGGTATCTTCGGAGAGCCTTAGTCTATAAGGTGCTGCTTTGAGCACCCAAAGAACATCATGTTTTGTTGAGATACTGCTTTGGTATCCTCGAAGAACCTTAGTCTATAAGTTGCTGCTTCGACTACCCGAAGAATCTCGTGTTTTGCTGAGATACCGCTTTGGTATCCTCGGAGAGCCTTAGTCTATAAGGTGCTGCTTCGACCACCCGAAGAATCTTGTGTTTTTTTGAGATACTGCTTTGGTATCCTCGGAGAGCCTTAGTCTATAAGGTGCTGCTTCGACCACCCGAAGAATCTCGTGTTTTATTGAGACATTGCTTTGGTATCCTCAGAGAGCCTTAGTTTATGAGGTGCTGCTTCGAGCACCCAAAAAATATCATGTTTTGTTGAGATACTGCTTTACTATCCTCAAAGAACCTTAGTCTATAAGGTGATGCTTCGATCACCCAACGAATCTCTTGTTTTGTTGAGATACTACTTTTGTATCCTCGGAGAACCTTAGTCTATAAGGTGCTGCTTCGACCACCCAAAGAACCTTGTGTTTTGTTGAGATACTTCTTTGGTATCCTCGGAGAGCCTTAGTCTATAAGGTGTTGCATCGACTACCCGATGAATCTCGTGTTTTGCTGAGATACCGCTTTGGTATCCCCGGAGAGCCTTAGTCTATAAGGTGCTGCTTCAACCACATGAAGAATCTCGTGTATTTTTGAGATACTGCTTTGGCATCATCGGAGTGCCTTAGTCTATAAGGTGTTGCTTCAACCACCCGAAGAATCTCGTGTTTTGTTGAGATACTGCTTTGCTATCCTCGGAGAGCCTTAGTCTATAAGGTGCAGCTTCGACCACTCGAAGAATCTCGTGTTTTGTTGAGATACTTCTTTGGTATCCTCGGAGAGCCTTTGTCTATAAGGTGCGGCTTCGAGCACCCAAAGAATATCATGTTTTGTTGAGATACTGCTTTGGTATCCTCGAAGAACCTTAGTCTATAAGGTGCTGCTTCGATCATCCAAAGAATCTCTTGTTTTGTTGAGATACTGCTTTGGTATCATCGGAGAGACTTAGTCTATAAGGTGTTGCTTCAACCACCCGAAGAATCTCGTGTTTTGTTAAGATACTGCTTTGGTGTCCTCGGAGAGCCTTAGTCTATAAGGTGCTGCTTCGACCTCCTAAAGAATCTTGTGTTTTGTTGAGATACTACTTTGGTATACTCGGAGTGCCTTAGTCTATAAGGTGCTGCATGGACCTCCCGAAGAATCTCGTGTTTTGCTGAGATACCGCTTTGGTATCCTCGGAGAGCCTTAGTCTATAAGGTGCTGCTTCGACCACCCGAAGAATCTCGTGTTTTTTTGAGATACTGCTTTGGTATCCTCGGAGTGCCTTAGTCTATAAGGTGCTGCTTTGACCACCCGAAGAATCTCGTGTTTTATTGAGATACTGCTTTGGTATCCTCCGAGAGGCTTAGTCTATAAGGTGTTGCATCGACTACCCGATGAATCTCGTGTTTTGTTGAGATACTGCTTTGGTATCCTCGGAGAGCCTTAGTCTATAAGGTGCGACTTCGACCTCTCGAAGAATCTCGTGTTTTGTTGAGATACTGCTTTGGTATCCTCGGAGAGCCTTTGTCTATAAGGTGTGGCTTCGTGCACCCAAAGAATATCATGTTTTGTTGAGATACTGCTTTGGTATCCTCGAAGAACCTTAGTTTATAAGGTGCTGCTTCGATCACCCAAAGAATCACATGTTTTGTTGACATACTACATTGGTATCCTCGAAAAACCTTAGTCTATAAGGTGATGCTTCGATCATCCAAATAATCTCTTGTTTTGTTGAGATACTGCTTTGGTATCATCGGAGAGACATATTCTATAAGGTGCTGCTTCGACCACCCGAAGAATCTTGTGTTTTGATGAGATACTGCTTTGGAATCCTCAGAGAGCCTTAGTCTATAAGGTGCTGCTTCGACCACCCGAAGAATCTCACATTTTATTGAGATACTGCTTTGGTATCCTCGGAGAACCTTAGTCTATAAGGTGTTGCGCGGATCACCCGAAGAATCTCATGTTTTGTTGAGATACTGCTTTGGTATCATCGGAGAGCCTTAGTATATAAGGTGCTGCTTCGAGCACCCAAAGAATATCATGTTTTGTTGAGATACTTCTTTGGTATCTTCGGAGAGCCTTAGTCTATAAGGTGCTGCTTTGAGCACCCAAAGAACATCATGTTTTGTTGAGATACTGCTTTGGTATCCTCGAAGAACCTTAGTCTATAAGCTGCTGCTTCGACTACCCGAAGAATCTCGTGTTTTGCTGAGATACCGCTTTGGTATCCTCGGAGAGCCTTAGTCTATAAGGTGCTGCTTCGACCACCCGAAGAATCTTGTGTTTTTTTGAGATACTGCTTTGGTATCCTCGGAGAGACTTAGTCTATAAGGTGCTGCTTCGACCACCCGAAGAATCTCGTGTTTTATTGAGACATTGCTTTGGTATCCTCAGAGAGCCTTAGTTTATGAGGTGCTGCTTCGAGCACCCAAAAAATATCATGTTTTGTTGAGATACTGCTTTACTATCCTCAAAGAACCTTAGTCTATAAGGTGATGCTTCGATCACCCAACGAATCTCTTGTTTTGTTGAGATACTACTTTTGTATCCTCGGAGAACCTTAGTCTATAAGGTGCTGCTTCGACCACCCAAAGAACCTTGTGTTTTGTTGAGATACTTCTTTGGTATCCTCGGAGAGCCTTAGTCTATAAGGTGTTGCATCGACTACCCGATGAATCTCGTGTTTTGCTGAGATACCGCTTTGGTATCCCCGGAGAGCCTTAGTCTATAAGGTGCTGCTTCAACCACATGAAGAATCTCGTGTATTTTTGAGATACTGCTTTGGCATCATCGGAGTGCCTTAGTCTATAAGGTGTTGCTTCAACCACCCGAAGAATCTCGTGTTTTGTTGAGATACTGCTTTGCTATCCTCGGAGAGCCTTAGTCTATAAGGTGCAGCTTCGACCACTCGAAGAATCTCGTGTTTTGTTGAGATACTTCTTTGGTATCCTCGGAGAGCCTTTGTCTATAAGGTGCGGCTTCGAGCACCCAAAGAATATCATGTTTTGTTGAGATACTGCTTTGGTATCCTCGAAGAACCTTAGTCTATAAGGTGCTGCTTCGATCATCCAAAGAATCTCTTGTTTTGTTGAGATACTGCTTTGGTATCATCGGAGAGACTTAGTCTATAAGGTGTTGCTTCAACCACCCGAAGAATCTCGTGTTTTGTTAAGATACTGCTTTGGTGTCCTCGGAGAGCCTTAGTCTATAAGGTGCTGCTTCGACCTCCTAAAGAATCTTGTGTTTTGTTGAGATACTACTTTGGTATACTCGGAGTGCCTTAGTCTATAAGGTGCTGCATGGACCTCCCGAAGAATCTCGTGTTTTGCTGAGATACCGCTTTGGTATCCTCGGAGAGCCTTAGTCTATAAGGTGCTGCTTCGACCACCCGAAGAATCTCGTGTTTTTTTGAGATACTGCTTTGGTATCCTCGGAGTGCCTTAGTCTATAAGGTGCTGCTTTGACCACCCGAAGAATCTCGTGTTTTATTGAGATACTGCTTTGGTATCCTCCGAGAGGCTTAGTCTATAAGGTGTTGCATCGACTACCCGATGAATCTCGTGTTTTGTTGAGATACTGCTTTGGTATCCTCGGAGAGCCTTAGTCTATAAGCTGCTGCTTCGACCTCTCGAAGAATCTCGTGTTTTGTTGAGATACTGCTTTGGTATCCTCGGAGAGCCTTTGTCTATAAGGTGCGGCTTCGTGCACCCAACGAATATCATGTTTTGTTGAGATACTGCTTTGGTATCCTCGAAGAACCTTACTCTATAAGGTGCTGCTTCGATCACCCAAAGAATCTCATGTTTTGTTGAGATACTACTTTTGTATCCTCAGAAAACCTTAGTCTATAAGGTGATGCTTCGATCATCCAAAGAATCTCTTGTTTTGTTGAGATACTGCTTTGGTATCATCGGAGAGACATAGTCTATAAGGTGCTGCTTCGACCACCAGAAGAATCTCGTGTTTTGATGAGATACTGCTTTGGAATCCTCGGAGAGCCTTAGTCTATAAGGTGCTGCTTCGACCACCCGAAGAATCTCACATTTTGTTGAGATACTGCTTTGTATCCTCGGAGAATCTTAGTCTATAAGGTGTTGCTTGGATCACCCGAAGAATCTCATGTTTTGTTGAGATACTTCTTTGGTATCATCGGAGAGCCTTTGTATATAAGGTGCTGCTTCGAGCATCCAAAGGATATCATGTTTTGTTGAGATACTGCTTTGGTATCTTTGGAGAGCCTTAGTCCATAAGGTGCTGCTTTGAGCAGCCAAAGAACATCATGTTTTGTCGAGATACTGCTTTGGTATCCTCGAAGAACCTTAGTCTATAAGCTGCTGCTTCGACTACCCGAAGAATCTCGTGTTTTGCTGAGATACCGCTTTGGTATCCTCAGAGAGCCTTAGTCTATAAGGTGCTGCTTCGACCACCCGAAGAATATCATGTTTTTTTGAGATACTGCTTTGGTATCCTCGGAGAGCCTTAGTCTATAAGGTGCTGCTTCGACCACCCGAAGAAACTCGTGTTTTATAGAGACATTGCTTTGGTATCCTCGGAGAGCCTTAGTTTATGAGGTGCTGCCTCGATCACCCAAAGAATCTCTTGTTTTGTTGAGATACTACTTTGGTATCCTCGGAGAACATTAGTCTATAAGGTGCTGCTTCGACCACCCAAAGAACCTTGTGTTTTGTTGAGATACTGCTTTGGAATCCTCGGAGAGCCTTTGTCTATAAGGTGCTGCTTCAACCACATGAAGAATCTCGTGTATTTTTGAGATACTGCTTTGGCATCATCGGAGTGCCTTAGTCTATAAGGTGCTGCTTCAACCACCCGAAGAATCTCGTGTTTTGTTGAGATACTGCTTTGCTATCCTCGGAGAGCCTTAGTCTATAAGGTGCTGCTTCGACCACTCGAAGAATCTCGTGTTTTGTTGAGATACTTCTTTGGTATCCTCGGAGAGCCTTTGTCTATAAGGTGCGGCTTCGAGCACCCAAAGAATATCATGTTTTGTTGAGATACTGCTTTGGTATCCTCGAAGAACCTTAGTCTATAAGGTGTTGCTCCGATCATCCAAAGAATCTCTTGTTTTGTTGAGATACTGCTTTGGTATCATCGGAGAGACTTAGTCTATAAGGTGCTGCTTCAACCACCCGAAGAATCTCGTGTTTTGTTAAGATACTGCTTTGGTGTCCTCGGAGAGCCTTAGTCTATAAGGTGCTGCTTCGACCTCCTAAAGAATCTTGTGTTTTGTTGAGATACGACTTTGCTATACTCGGAGTGCCTTAGTCTATAAGGTGCTGCATGGACCTCCCGAAGAATCTCGTGTTTTGCTGAGATACCGCTTTGGTATCCTCGGAGAGCCTTAGTCTATAAGGTGCTACATCGACCACCCGAAGAATCTCGTGTTTTTTTGAGATATTGCTTTGGTATCCTCAGAGTGCCTTAGTCTATAAGGTGCTGCTTTGACCACCTGAAGAATCTCGTGTTTTATTGAGATACTGCTTTGGTATCCTCGGAGGGCCTTAGTTTATGAGGTGCTGCTTCGAGCACCCAAAAAATATCATGTTTTGTTGAGATACTGCTTTAGTATCCTCAAAGAACCTTAGTCTATAAGGTGCTGCTTCGACCACCCAAAGAACCTTGTGTTTTGTTGAGATACTTCTTTGGTATCCTCCGAGAGGCTTAGTCTATAAGGTGTTGCATCGACTACCCGAAGAATCTCGTGTTTTGTTGAGATACTGCTTTGGTATCCTCGAAGAACCTTAGTCTATAAGGTGTTGCTTCGATCATCCAAAGAATCTCTTGTTTTGTTGAGATACTGCTTTGGTATCATCGTAGAGACTTAGTCTATAAGGTGCTGCTTCAACCACCCGAAGAATCTCGTGTTTTGTTAAGATACTGCTTTGGTGTCCTCGGAGAGCCTTAGTCTATAAGGTGCTGCTTCGACCTCCTAAAGAATCTTGTGTTTTGTTGAGATACTACTTTGCTATACTCGGAGTGCCTTAGTCTATAAGGTGCTGCATGGACCTCCCGAAGAATCTCGTGTTTTGCTGAGATACCGCTTTGGTATCCTCGGAGAGCCTTAGTCTATAAGGTGCTACTTCGACCACCCGAAGAATCTCGTGTATTTTTGAGATACTGCTTTGGCATCATCGGAGTGCCTTAGTCTATAAGGTGTTGCTTCAACCACCCGAAGAATCTCGTGTTTTGTTGAGATACTGCTTTGCTATCCTCGGAGAGCCTTAGTCTATAAGGTGCAGCTTCGACCACTCGAAGAATCTCGTGTTTTGTTGAGATACTTCTTTGGTATCCTCGGAGAGCCTTTGTCTATAAGGTGCGGCTTCGAGCACCCAAAGAATATCATGTTTTGTTGAGATACTGCTTTGGTATCCTCGAAGAACCTTAGTCTATAAGGTGCTGCTTCGATCATCCAAAGAATCTCTTGTTTTGTTGAGATACTGCTTTGGTATCATCGGAGAGACTTAGTCTATAAGGTGCTGCTTCAACCACCCGAAGAATCTCGTGTTTTGTTAAGATACTGCTTTGGTGTCCTCGGAGAGCCTTAGTCTATAAGGTGCTGCTTCGACCTCCTAAAGAATCTTGTGTTTTGTTGAGATACTACTTTGGTATACTCGGAGTGCCTTAGTCTATAAGGTGCTGCATGGACCTCCCGAAGAATCTCGTGTTTTGCTGAGATACCGCTTTGGTATCCTCGGAGAGCCTTAGTCTATAAGGTGCTGCTTCGACCACCCGAAGAATCTCGTGTTTGTTTGAGATACAGTTTTGGTATCCTCGGAGTGCCTTAGTCTATAAGGTGCTGCTTTGACCACCCGAAGAATCTCGTGTTTTATTGAGATACTGCTTTGGTATCCTCCGAGAGGCTTAGTCTATAAGGTGTTGCATCGACTACCCGATGAATCTCGTGTTTTGTTGAGATACTGCTTTGGTATCCTCGGAGAGCCTTAGTCTATAAGCTGCTGCTTCGACCTCTCGAAGAATCTCGTGTTTTGTTGAGATACTGCTTTGGTATCCTCGGAGAGCCTTTGTCTATAAGGTGCGGCTTCGTGCACCCAAAGAATATCATGTTTTGTTGAGATACTGCTTTGGTATCCTCGAAGAACCTTACTCTATAAGGTGCTGCTTCGATCACCCAAAGAATCTCATGTTTTGTTGAGATACTACTTTTGTATCCTCAGAAAACCTTAGTCTATAAGGTGATGCTTCGATCATCCAAAGAATCTCTTGTTTTGTTGAGATACTGCTTTGGTATCATCGGAGAGACATAGTCTATAAGGTGCTGCTTCGACCACCAGAAGAATCTCGTGTTTTGATGAGATACTGCTTTGGAATCCTCGGAGAGCCTTAGTCTATAAGGTGCTGCTTCGACCACCCGAAGAATCTCACATTTTGTTGAGATACTGCTTTGTATCCTCGGAGAATCTTAGTCTATAAGGTGTTACTTGGATCACCCGAAGAATCTCATGTTTTGTTGAGATACTTCTTTGGTATCATCGGAGAGCCTTTGTATATAAGGTGCTGCTTCGAGCATCCAAAGGATATCATGTTTTGTTGAGATACTGCTTTGGTATCTTTGGAGAGCCTTAGTCCATAAGGTGCTGCTTTGAGCAGCCAAAGAACATCATGTTTTGTTGAGATACTGCTTTGTTATCCTCGAAGAACCTTAGTCTATAAGCTGCTGCTTCGACTACCCGAAGAATCTCGTGTTTTGCTGAGATACCGCTTTGGTATCCTCGGAGAGCCTTAGTCTATAAGGTGCTGCTTCGACCACCCGAAGAATATCGTGTTTTTTTGAGATACTGCTTTGGTATCCTCGGAGAGCCTTAGTCTATAAGGTGCTGCTTCGACCACCCGAAGAAACTCGTGTTTTATAGAGACATTGCTTTGGTATCCTCGGAGAGCCTTAGTTTATGAGGTGCTGCCTCGATCACCCAAAGAATCTCTTGTTTTGTTGAGATACTACTTTGGTATCCTCGGAGAACATTAGTCTATAAGGTGCTGCTTCGACCACCCAAAGAACCTTGTGTTTTGTTGAGATACTGCTTTGGAATCCTCGGAGAGCCTTTGTCTATAAGGTGCTGCTTCAACCACATGAAGAATCTCGTGTATTTTTGAGATACTGCTTTGGCATCATCGGAGTGCCTTAGTCTATAAGGTGCTGCTTCAACCACCCGAAGAATCTCGTGTTTTGTTGAGATACTGCTTTGCTATCCTCGGAGAGCCTTAGTCTATAAGGTGCTGCTTCGACCACTCGAAGAATCTCGTGTTTTGTTGAGATACTTCTTTGGTATCCACGGAGAGCCTTTGTCTATAAGGTGCGGCTTCGAGCACCCAAAGAATATCATGTTTTGTTGAGATACTGCTTTGGTATCCTCGAAGAACCTTAGTCTATAAGGTGTTGCTTCGATCATCCAAAGAATCTCTTGTTTTGTTGAGATACTGCTTTGGTATCATCGCAGAGACTTAGTCTATAAGGTGCTGCTTCAACCACCCGAAGAATCTCGTGTTTTGTTAAGATACTGCTTTGGTGTCCTCGGAGAGCCTTAGTCTATAAGGTGCTGCTTCGACCTCCTAAAGAATCTTGTGTTTTGTTGAGATACGACTTTGCTATACTCGGAGTGCCTTAGTCTATATGGTGCTGCATGGACCTCCCGAAGAATCTCGTGTTTTGCTGAGATACCGCTTTGGTATCCTCGGAGAGCCTTAGTCTATAAGGTGCTACATCGACCACCCGAAGAATCTCGTGTTTTTTTGAGATATTGCTTTGGTATCCTCAGAGTGCCTTAGTCTATAAGGTGCTGCTTTGACCACCCGAAGAATCTCGTGTTTTATTGAGATACTGCTTTGGTATCCTCGGAGGGCCTTAGTTTATGAGGTGCTGCTTCGAGCACCCAAAAAATATCATGTTTTGTTGAGATACTGCTTTAGTATCCTCAAAGAACCTTAGTCTATAAGGTGCTGCTTCGACCACCCAAAGAACCTTGTGTTTTGTTGAGATACTTCTTTGGTATCCTCCGAGAGGCTTAGTCTATAAGGTGTTGCATCGACTACCCGAAGAATCTCGTGTTTTGTTGAGATACTGCTTTGGTATCCTCGAAGAACCTTAGTCTATAAGGTGTTGCTTCGATCATCCAAAGAATCTCTTGTTTTGTTGAGATACTGCTTTGGTATCATCGTAGAGACTTAGTCTATAAGGTGCTGCTTCAACCACCCGAAGAATCTCGTGTTTTGTTAAGATACTGCTTTGGTGTCCTCGGAGAGCCTTAGTCTATAAGGTGCTGCTTCGACCTCCTAAAGAATCTTGTGTTTTGTTGAGATACTACTTTGCTATACTCGGAGTGCCTTAGTCTATAAGGTGCTGCATGGACCTCCCGAAGAATCTCGTGTTTTGCTGAGATACCGCTTTGGTATCCTCGGAGAGCCTTAGTCTATAAGGTGCTACTTCGACCACCCGAAGAATCTCGTGTATTTTTGAGATACTGCTTTGGCATCATCGGAGTGCCTTAGTCTATAAGGTGTTGCTTCAACCACCCGAAGAATCTCGTGTTTTGTTGAGATACTGCTTTGCTATCCTCGGAGAGCCTTAGTCTATAAGGTGCAGCTTCGACCACTCGAAGAATCTCGTGTTTTGTTGAGATACTTCTTTGGTATCCTCGGAGAGCCTTTGTCTATAAGGTGCGGCTTCGAGCACCCAAAGAATATCATGTTTTGTTGAGATACTGCTTTGGTATCCTCGAAGAACCTTAGTCTATAAGGTGCTGCTTCGATCATCCAAAGAATCTCTTGTTTTGTTGAGATACTGCTTTGGTATCATCGGAGAGACTTAGTCTATAAGGTGCTGCTTCAACCACCCGAAGAATCTCGTGTTTTGTTAAGATACTGCTTTGGTGTCCTCGGAGAGCCTTAGTCTATAAGGTGCTGCTTCGACCTCCTAAAGAATCTTGTGTTTTGTTGAGATACTACTTTGGTATACTCGGAGTGCCTTAGTCTATAAGGTGCTGCATGGACCTCCCGAAGAATCTCGTGTTTTGCTGAGATACCGCTTTGGTATCCTCGGAGAGCCTTAGTCTATAAGGTGCTGCTTCGACCACCCGAAGAATCTCGTGTTTGTTTGAGATACAGATTTGGTATCCTCGGAGTGCCTTAGTCTATAAGGTGCTGCTTTGACCACCCGAAGAATCTCGTGTTTTATTGAGATACTGCTTTGGTATCCTCCGAGAGGCTTAGTCTATAAGGTGTTGCATCGACTACCCGATGAATCTCGTGTTTTGTTGAGATACTGCTTTGGTATCCTCGGAGAGCCTTAGTCTATAAGCTGCTGCTTCGACCTCTCGAAGAATCTCGTGTTTTGTTGAGATACTGCTTTGGTATCCTCGGAGAGCCTTTGTCTATAAGGTGCGGCTTCGTGCACCCAAAGAATATCATGTTTTGTTGAGATACTGCTTTGGTATCCTCGAAGAACCTTACTCTATAAGGTGCTGCTTCGATCACCCAAAGAATCTCATGTTTTGTTGAGATACTACTTTTGTATCCTCAGAAAACCTTAGTCTATAAGGTGATGCTTCGATCATCCAAAGAATCTCTTGTTTTGTTGAGATACTGCTTTGGTATCATCGGAGAGACATAGTCTATAAGGTGCTGCTTCGACCACCAGAAGAATCTCGTGTTTTGATGAGATACTGCTTTGGAATCCTCGGAGAGCCTTAGTCTATAAGGTGCTGCTTCGACCACCCGAAGAATCTCACATTTTGTTGAGATACTGCTTTGTATCCTCGGAGAATCTTAGTCTATAAGGTGTTACTTGGATCACCCGAAGAATCTCATGTTTTGTTGAGATACTTCTTTGGTATCATCGGAGAGCCTTTGTATATAAGGTGCTGCTTCGAGCATCCAAAGGATATCATGTTTTGTTGAGATACTGCTTTGGTATCTTTGGAGAGCCTTAGTCCATAAGGTGCTGCTTTGAGCAGCCAAAGAACATCATGTTTTGTTGAGATACTGCTTTGTTATCCTCGAAGAACCTTAGTCTATAAGCTGCTGCTTCGACTACCCGAAGAATCTCGTGTTTTGCTGAGATACCGCTTTGGTATCCTCGGAGAGCCTTAGTCTATAAGGTGCTGCTTCGACCACCCGAAGAATATCGTGTTTTTTTGAGATACTGCTTTGGTATCCTCGGAGAGCCTTAGTCTATAAGGTGCTGCTTCGACCACCCGAAGAAACTCGTGTTTTATAGAGACATTGCTTTGGTATCCTCGGAGAGCCTTAGTTTATGAGGTGCTGCCTCGATCACCCAAAGAATCTCTTGTTTTGTTGAGATACTACTTTGGTATCCTCGGAGAACATTAGTCTATAAGGTGCTGCTTCGACCACCCAAAGAACCTTGTGTTTTGTTGAGATACTGCTTTGGAATCCTCGGAGAGCCTTTGTCTATAAGGTGCTGCTTCAACCACATGAAGAATCTCGTGTATTTTTGAGATACTGCTTTGGCATCATCGGAGTGCCTTAGTCTATAAGGTGCTGCTTCAACCACCCGAAGAATCTCGTGTTTTGTTGAGATACTGCTTTGCTATCCTCGGAGAGCCTTAGTCTATAAGGTGCTGCTTCGACCACTCGAAGAATCTCGTGTTTTGTTGAGATACTTCTTTGGTATCCACGGAGAGCCTTTGTCTATAAGGTGCGGCTTCGAGCACCCAAAGAATATCATGTTTTGTTGAGATACTGCTTTGGTATCCTCGAAGAACCTTAGTCTATAAGGTGTTGCTTCGATCATCCAAAGAATCTCTTGTTTTGTTGAGATACTGCTTTGGTATCATCGGAGAGACTTAGTCTATAAGGTGCTGCTTCAACCACCCGAAGAATCTCGTGTTTTGTTAAGATACTGCTTTGGTGTCCTCGGAGAGCCTTAGTCTATAAGCTGCTGCTTCGACCTCCTAAAGAATCTTGTGTTTTGTTGAGATACTACTTTGCTATACTCGGAGTGCCTTAGTCTATAAGGTGCTGCATGGACCTCCCGAAGAATCTCGTGTTTTGCTGAGATACCGCTTTGGTATCCTCGGAGAGCCTTAGTCTATAAGGTGCTACTTCGACCACCCGAAGAATCTCGTGTTTTTTTGAGATATTGCTTTGGTATCCTCCGAGTGCCTTAGTCTATAAGGTGCTGCTTTGACCACCCGAAGAATCTCGTGTTTTATTGAGATACTGCTTTGGTATCCTCGGAGGGCCTTAGTTTATGAGGTGCTGCTTCGAGCACCCAAAAAATATCATGTTTTGTTGAGATACTGCTTTAGTATCCTCAAAGAACCTTAGTCTATAAGGTGCTGCTTCGACCACCCAAAGAACCTTGTGTTTTGTTGAGATACTTCTTTGGTATCCTCCGAGAGGCTTAGTCTATAAGGTGTTGCATCGACTACCCGATGAATCTCGTGTTTTGTTGAGATACTGCTTTGGTATCCTCGGAGAGCCTTAGTCTATAAGGTGTTGCTTCGACCTCTCGAAGAATCTCGTGTTTTGTTGAGATACTGCTTTGGTATCCTCGGAGAGCCTTTGTCTATAAGGTGCGGCTTCGTGCACCCAAAGAATATCATGTTTTGTTGAGATACTGCTTTGGTATCCTCGAAGAACCTTACTTTATAAGGTGCTGCTTCGATCACCCAAAGAATCTCATGTTTTGTTGAGATACTACTTTTGTATCCTCAGAAAACCTTAGTCTATAAGGTGATGCTTCGATCATCCAAAGAATCTCTTGTTTTGTTGAGATACTGCTTTGGTATCATCAGAGAGACATAGTCTATAAGGTGCTGCTTCGACCACCAGAAGAATCTCGTGTTTTGATGAGATACTGCTTTGGAATCCTCGGAGAGCCTTAGTCTATAAGGTGCTGCTTCGACCACCCGAAGAATCTCACATTTTGTTGAGATACTGCTTTGTATCCTCGGAGAATCTTAGTCTATAAGGTGTTGCTTGGATCACCCGAAGAATCTCATGTTTTGTTGAGATACTTCTTTGGTATCATCGGAGAGCCTTTGTATATAAGGTGCTGCTTCGAGCATCCAAAGGATATCATGTTTTGTTGAGATACTGCTTTGGTATCTTTGGAGAGCCTTAGTCTATAAGGTGCTGCTTTGAGCACCCAAAGAACATCATGTTTTGTTGAGATACTGCTTTGGTATCCTCGAAGAACCTTAGTCTATAAGCTGCTGCTTCGATTACCCGAAGAATCTCGTGTTTTGCTGAGATACCGCTTTGGTATCCTCGGAGAGCCTTAGTCTATAAGGTGCTGCTTCGACCACCCGAAGAATATCGTGTTTTTTTGAGATACTGCTTTGGTATCCTCGGAGAGCCTTAGTCTATAAGGTGCTGCTTCGACCACCCGAAGAATCTCGTGTTTTATTGAGACATTGCTTTGGTATCCTCGGAGAGCCTTAGTTTATGAGGTGCTGCTTCGATCACCCAAAGAATCTCTTGTTTTGTTGAGATACTACTTTGGTATCCTCGGAGAACCTTAGTGTATAAGGTGCTGCTTCGACCACCCAAAGAACCTTGTGTTTTGTTGAGATACTGCTTTGGAATCCTCGGAGAGCCTTTGTCTATAAGGTGCTGCTTCAACCACATGAAGAATCTCGTGTATTTTTGAGATACTGCTTTGGCATCATCGGAGTGCCTTAGTCTATAAGGTGCTGCTTCAACCACCCGAAGAATCTCGTGTTTTGTTGAGTTACTGCTTTGTATCCTCGGAGAGCCTTTGTCTATAAGGTGCTGCTTCGACCACTCGTAGAATCTCGTGTTTTGTTGAGATACTGGTTTAGTATCCTCGGAGAGCCTTTGTCTATAAGGTGCGGCTTCGAGCACCCAAAGAATATCATGTTTTGTTGAGATACTGCTTTGGTATCCTCGAAGAACCTTAGTCTATAACGTGCTGCTTCGATCACCCAAAGAATCTCATGTTTTGTTGAGATACTACTTTGGTATGCTCGGAGAACCTTAGTCTATAAGGTGATGCTTCGATCATCCAAAGAATCTCTTGTTTTGTTGAGATACTGCTTTGGTATCATCGGAGAGACTTAGTCTATAAGGTGCTGCTTCGACCACCCGAAGAATCTCGTGTTTTGTTAAGATACTGCTTTGGAATCCCCGGAGATCCTTAGTGTATAAGGTGCTGCTTCGACCACCCGAAGAATCTCACATTTTGTTAAGATACTGCTTTGGTATCCTCGGAGAGCCTTAGTATATAAGGTGCTTCTTCGAGCACCCAAAGAATATCATGTTTTGTAGAGATACTGCATTGGTTACTTCGGAGAGGCTTAGTCTTTAAGGTGCTGCTTTGAGCACCCAAAGAACATCATGTTTTGATGAGATACTGCTTTGGTATCCTCGAAGAACCTTAGTCTATAACTGCTGCTTCGACTACCCGAAGAGTCTCGTGTTTTGCTGAGATACCGCTTTGGTATCCTCGGAGAGCCTTAGTCTATAAGGTGCTGCTTCAACCACCCGAAGAATCTCGTGTTTTGTTAAGATACCGCTTTGGTGTCCTCGGAGAGCCTTAGTCTATAAGGTGTTGCTTCGAGCATCCAAAGAATATCATGTTTTGTTGAGATACTGCTTTGGAATCCTCGGAGAGCCTTAGTCTATAAGGTGCTGCTTCGACCACCCGAAGAATCTCACATTTTGTTGAGATACTGCTTTGTATCCTCGGAGAATCTTAGTCTATAAGGTGTTACTTGGATCACCCGAAGAATCTCATGTTTTGTTGAGATACTTCTTTGGTATCATCGGAGAGCCTTTGTATATAAGGTGCTGCTTCGAGCATCCAAAGGATATCATGTTTTGTTGAGATACTGCTTTGGTATCTTTGGAGAGCCTTAGTCCATAAGGTGCTGCTTTGAGCAGCCAAAGAACATCATGTTTTGTTGAGATACTGCTTTGTTATCCTCGAAGAACCTTAGTCTATAAGCTGCTGCTTCGACTACCCGAAGAATCTCGTGTTTTGCTGAGATACCGCTTTGGTATCCTCGGAGAGCCTTAGTCTATAAGGTGCTGCTTCGACCACCCGAAGAATATCGTGTTTTTTTGAGATACTGCTTTGGTATCCTCGGAGAGCCTTAGTCTATAAGGTGCTGCTTCGACCACCCGAAGAAACTCGTGTTTTATAGAGACATTGCTTTGGTATCCTCGGAGAGCCTTAGTTTATGAGGTGCTGCCTCGATCACCCAAAGAATCTCTTGTTTTGTTGAGATACTACTTTGGTATCCTCGGAGAACATTAGTCTATAAGGTGCTGCTTCGACCACCCAAAGAACCTTGTGTTTTGTTGAGATACTGCTTTGGAATCCTCGGAGAGCCTTTGTCTATAAGGTGCTGCTTCAACCACATGAAGAATCTCGTGTATTTTTGAGATACTGCTTTGGCATCATCGGAGTGCCTTAGTCTATAAGGTGCTGCTTCAACCACCCGAAGAATCTCGTGTTTTGTTGAGATACTGCTTTGGTATCCTCGGAGAGCCTTAGTCTATAAGGTGCTGCTTCGACCACTCGAAGAATCTCGTGTTTTGTTGAGATACTTCTTTGGTATCCACGGAGAGCCTTTGTCTATAAGGTGCGGCTTCGAGCACCCAAAGAATATCATGTTTTGTTGAGATACTGCTTTGGTATCCTCGAAGAACCTTAGTCTATAAGGTGTTGCTTCGATCATCCAAAGAATCTCTTGTTTTGTTGAGATACTGCTTTGGTATCATCGGAGAGACTTAGTCTATAAGGTGCTGCTTCAACCACCCGAAGAATCTCGTGTTTTGTTAAGATACTGCTTTGGTGTCCTCGGAGAGCCTTAGTCTATAAGGTGCTGCTTCGACCTCCTAAAGAATCTTGTGTTTTGTTGAGATACGACTTTGCTATACTCGGAGTGCCTTAGTCTATATGGTGCTGCATGGACCTCCCGAAGAATCTCGTGTTTTGCTGAGATACCGCTTTGGTATCCTCGGAGAGCCTTAGTCTATAAGGTGCTACATCGACCACCCGAAGAATCTCGTGTTTTTTTGAGATATTGCTTTGGTATCCTCAGAGTGCCTTAGTCTATAAGGTGCTGCTTTGACCACCCGAAGAATCTCGTGTTTTATTGAGATACTGCTTTGGTATCCTCGGAGGGCCTTAGTTTATGAGGTGCTGCTTCGAGCACCCAAAAAATATCATGTTTTGTTGAGATACTGCTTTAGTATCCTCAAAGAACCTTAGTCTATAAGGTGCTGCTTCGACCACCCAAAGAACCTTGTGTTTTGTTGAGATACTTCTTTGGTATCCTCCGAGAGGCTTAGTCTATAAGGTGTTGCATCGACTACCCGAAGAATCTCGTGTTTTGTTGAGATACTGCTTTGGTATCCTCGAAGAACCTTAGTCTATAAGGTGTTGCTTCGATCATCCAAAGAATCTCTTGTTTTGTTGAGATACTGCTTTGGTATCATCGTAGAGACTTAGTCTATAAGGTGCTGCTTCAACCACCCGAAGAATCTCGTGTTTTGTTAAGATACTGCTTTGGTGTCCTCGGAGAGCCTTAGTCTATAAGGTGCTGCTTCGACCTCCTAAAGAATCTTGTGTTTTGTTGAGATACTACTTTGCTATACTCGGAGTGCCTTAGTCTATAAGGTGCTGCATGGACCTCCCGAAGAATCTCGTGTTTTGCTGAGATACCGCTTTGGTATCCTCGGAGAGCCTTAGTCTATAAGGTGCTACTTCGACCACCCGAAGAATCTCGTGTATTTTTGAGATACTGCTTTGGCATCATCGGAGTGCCTTAGTCTATAAGGTGTTGCTTCAACCACCCGAAGAATCTCGTGTTTTGTTGAGATACTGCTTTGCTATCCTCGGAGAGCCTTAGTCTATAAGGTGCAGCTTCGACCACTCGAAGAATCTCGTGTTTTGTTGAGATACTTCTTTGGTATCCTCGGAGAGCCTTTGTCTATAAGGTGCGGCTTCGAGCACCCAAAGAATATCATGTTTTGTTGAGATACTGCTTTGGTATCCTCGAAGAACCTTAGTCTATAAGGTGCTGCTTCGATCATCCAAAGAATCTCTTGTTTTGTTGAGATACTGCTTTGGTATCATCGGAGAGACTTAGTCTATAAGGTGCTGCTTCAACCACCCGAAGAATCTCGTGTTTTGTTAAGATACTGCTTTGGTGTCCTCGGAGAGCCTTAGTCTATAAGGTGCTGCTTCGACCTCCTAAAGAATCTTGTGTTTTGTTGAGATACTACTTTGGTATACTCGGAGTGCCTTAGTCTATAAGGTGCTGCATGGACCTCCCGAAGAATCTCGTGTTTTGCTGAGATACCGCTTTGGTATCCTCGGAGAGCCTTAGTCTATAAGGTGCTGCTTCGACCACCCGAAGAATCTCGTGTTTGTTTGAGATACAGATTTGGTATCCTCGGAGTGCCTTAGTCTATAAGGTGCTGCTTTGACCACCCGAAGAATCTCGTGTTTTATTGAGATACTGCTTTGGTATCCTCCGAGAGGCTTAGTCTATAAGGTGTTGCATCGACTACCCGATGAATCTCGTGTTTTGTTGAGATACTGCTTTGGTATCCTCGGAGAGCCTTAGTCTATAAGCTGCTGCTTCGACCTCTCGAAGAATCTCGTGTTTTGTTGAGATACTGCTTTGGTATCCTCGGAGAGCCTTTGTCTATAAGGTGCGGCTTCGTGCACCCAAAGAATATCATGTTTTGTTGAGATACTGCTTTGGTATCCTCGAAGAACCTTACTCTATAAGGTGCTGCTTCGATCACCCAAAGAATCTCATGTTTTGTTGAGATACTACTTTTGTATCCTCAGAAAACCTTAGTCTATAAGGTGATGCTTCGATCATCCAAAGAATCTCTTGTTTTGTTGAGATACTGCTTTGGTATCATCGGAGAGACATAGTCTATAAGGTGCTGCTTCGACCACCAGAAGAATCTCGTGTTTTGATGAGATACTGCTTTGGAATCCTCGGAGAGCCTTAGTCTATAAGGTGCTGCTTCGACCACCCGAAGAATCTCACATTTTGTTGAGATACTGCTTTGTATCCTCGGAGAATCTTAGTCTATAAGGTGTTACTTGGATCACCCGAAGAATCTCATGTTTTGTTGAGATACTTCTTTGGTATCATCGGAGAGCCTTTGTATATAAGGTGCTGCTTCGAGCATCCAAAGGATATCATGTTTTGTTGAGATACTGCTTTGGTATCTTTGGAGAGCCTTAGTCCATAAGGTGCTGCTTTGAGCAGCCAAAGAACATCATGTTTTGTTGAGATACTGCTTTGTTATCCTCGAAGAACCTTAGTCTATAAGCTGCTGCTTCGACTACCCGAAGAATCTCGTGTTTTGCTGAGATACCGCTTTGGTATCCTCGGAGAGCCTTAGTCTATAAGGTGCTGCTTCGACCACCCGAAGAATATCGTGTTTTTTTGAGATACTGCTTTGGTATCCTCGGAGAGCCTTAGTCTATAAGGTGCTGCTTCGACCACCCGAAGAAACTCGTGTTTTATAGAGACATTGCTTTGGTATCCTCGGAGAGCCTTAGTTTATGAGGTGCTGCCTCGATCACCCAAAGAATCTCTTGTTTTGTTGAGATACTACTTTGGTATCCTCGGAGAACATTAGTCTATAAGGTGCTGCTTCGACCACCCAAAGAACCTTGTGTTTTGTTGAGATACTGCTTTGGAATCCTCGGAGAGCCTTTGTCTATAAGGTGCTGCTTCAACCACATGAAGAATCTCGTGTATTTTTGAGATACTGCTTTGGCATCATCGGAGTGCCTTAGTCTATAAGGTGCTGCTTCAACCACCCGAAGAATCTCGTGTTTTGTTGAGATACTGCTTTGCTATCCTCGGAGAGCCTTAGTCTATAAGGTGCTGCTTCGACCACTCGAAGAATCTCGTGTTTTGTTGAGATACTTCTTTGGTATCCACGGAGAGCCTTTGTCTATAAGGTGCGGCTTCGAGCACCCAAAGAATATCATGTTTTGTTGAGATACTGCTTTGGTATCCTCGAAGAACCTTAGTCTATAAGGTGTTGCTTCGATCATCCAAAGAATCTCTTGTTTTGTTGAGATACTGCTTTGGTATCATCGCAGAGACTTAGTCTATAAGGTGCTGCTTCAACCACCCGAAGAATCTCGTGTTTTGTTAAGATACTGCTTTGGTGTCCTCGGAGAGCCTTAGTCTATAAGGTGCTGCTTCGACCTCCTAAAGAATCTTGTGTTTTGTTGAGATACGACTTTGCTATACTCGGAGTGCCTTAGTCTATATGGTGCTGCATGGACCTCCCGAAGAATCTCGTGTTTTGCTGAGATACCGCTTTGGTATCCTCGGAGAGCCTTAGTCTATAAGGTGCTACATCGACCACCCGAAGAATCTCGTGTTTTTTTGAGATATTGCTTTGGTATCCTCAGAGTGCCTTAGTCTATAAGGTGCTGCTTTGACCACCCGAAGAATCTCGTGTTTTATTGAGATACTGCTTTGGTATCCTCGGAGGGCCTTAGTTTATGAGGTGCTGCTTCGAGCACCCAAAAAATATCATGTTTTGTTGAGATACTGCTTTAGTATCCTCAAAGAACCTTAGTCTATAAGGTGCTGCTTCGACCACCCAAAGAACCTTGTGTTTTGTTGAGATACTTCTTTGGTATCCTCCGAGAGGCTTAGTCTATAAGGTGTTGCATCGACTACCCGAAGAATCTCGTGTTTTGTTGAGATACTGCTTTGGTATCCTCGAAGAACCTTAGTCTATAAGGTGTTGCTTCGATCATCCAAAGAATCTCTTGTTTTGTTGAGATACTGCTTTGGTATCATCGTAGAGACTTAGTCTATAAGGTGCTGCTTCAACCACCCGAAGAATCTCGTGTTTTGTTAAGATACTGCTTTGGTGTCCTCGGAGAGCCTTAGTCTATAAGGTGCTGCTTCGACCTCCTAAAGAATCTTGTGTTTTGTTGAGATACTACTTTGCTATACTCGGAGTGCCTTAGTCTATAAGGTGCTGCATGGACCTCCCGAAGAATCTCGTGTTTTGCTGAGATACCGCTTTGGTATCCTCGGAGAGCCTTAGTCTATAAGGTGCTACTTCGACCACCCGAAGAATCTCGTGTATTTTTGAGATACTGCTTTGGCATCATCGGAGTGCCTTAGTCTATAAGGTGTTGCTTCAACCACCCGAAGAATCTCGTGTTTTGTTGAGATACTGCTTTGCTATCCTCGGAGAGCCTTAGTCTATAAGGTGCAGCTTCGACCACTCGAAGAATCTCGTGTTTTGTTGAGATACTTCTTTGGTATCCTCGGAGAGCCTTTGTCTATAAGGTGCGGCTTCGAGCACCCAAAGAATATCATGTTTTGTTGAGATACTGCTTTGGTATCCTCGAAGAACCTTAGTCTATAAGGTGCTGCTTCGATCATCCAAAGAATCTCTTGTTTTGTTGAGATACTGCTTTGGTATCATCGGAGAGACTTAGTCTATAAGGTGCTGCTTCAACCACCCGAAGAATCTCGTGTTTTGTTAAGATACTGCTTTGGTGTCCTCGGAGAGCCTTAGTCTATAAGGTGCTGCTTCGACCTCCTAAAGAATCTTGTGTTTTGTTGAGATACTACTTTGGTATACTCGGAGTGCCTTAGTCTATAAGGTGCTGCATGGACCTCCCGAAGAATCTCGTGTTTTGCTGAGATACCGCTTTGGTATCCTCGGAGAGCCTTAGTCTATAAGGTGCTGCTTCGACCACCCGAAGAATCTCGTGTTTGTTTGAGATACAGATTTGGTATCCTCGGAGTGCCTTAGTCTATAAGGTGCTGCTTTGACCACCCGAAGAATCTCGTGTTTTATTGAGATACTGCTTTGGTATCCTCCGAGAGGCTTAGTCTATAAGGTGTTGCATCGACTACCCGATGAATCTCGTGTTTTGTTGAGATACTGCTTTGGTATCCTCGGAGAGCCTTAGTCTATAAGCTGCTGCTTCGACCTCTCGAAGAATCTCGTGTTTTGTTGAGATACTGCTTTGGTATCCTCGGAGAGCCTTTGTCTATAAGGTGCGGCTTCGTGCACCCAAAGAATATCATGTTTTGTTGAGATACTGCTTTGGTATCCTCGAAGAACCTTACTCTATAAGGTGCTGCTTCGATCACCCAAAGAATCTCATGTTTTGTTGAGATACTACTTTTGTATCCTCAGAAAACCTTAGTCTATAAGGTGATGCTTCGATCATCCAAAGAATCTCTTGTTTTGTTGAGATACTGCTTTGGTATCATCGGAGAGACATAGTCTATAAGGTGCTGCTTCGACCACCAGAAGAATCTCGTGTTTTGATGAGATACTGCTTTGGAATCCTCGGAGAGCCTTAGTCTATAAGGTGCTGCTTCGACCACCCGAAGAATCTCACATTTTGTTGAGATACTGCTTTGTATCCTCGGAGAATCTTAGTCTATAAGGTGTTACTTGGATCACCCGAAGAATCTCATGTTTTGTTGAGATACTTCTTTGGTATCATCGGAGAGCCTTTGTATATAAGGTGCTGCTTCGAGCATCCAAAGGATATCATGTTTTGTTGAGATACTGCTTTGGTATCTTTGGAGAGCCTTAGTCCATAAGGTGCTGCTTTGAGCAGCCAAAGAACATCATGTTTTGTTGAGATACTGCTTTGTTATCCTCGAAGAACCTTAGTCTATAAGCTGCTGCTTCGACTACCCGAAGAATCTCGTGTTTTGCTGAGATACCGCTTTGGTATCCTCGGAGAGCCTTAGTCTATAAGGTGCTGCTTCGACCACCCGAAGAATATCGTGTTTTTTTGAGATACTGCTTTGGTATCCTCGGAGAGCCTTAGTCTATAAGGTGCTGCTTCGACCACCCGAAGAAACTCGTGTTTTATAGAGACATTGCTTTGGTATCCTCGGAGAGCCTTAGTTTATGAGGTGCTGCCTCGATCACCCAAAGAATCTCTTGTTTTGTTGAGATACTACTTTGGTATCCTCGGAGAACATTAGTCTATAAGGTGCTGCTTCGACCACCCAAAGAACCTTGTGTTTTGTTGAGATACTGCTTTGGAATCCTCGGAGAGCCTTTGTCTATAAGGTGCTGCTTCAACCACATGAAGAATCTCGTGTATTTTTGAGATACTGCTTTGGCATCATCGGAGTGCCTTAGTCTATAAGGTGCTGCTTCAACCACCCGAAGAATCTCGTGTTTTGTTGAGATACTGCTTTGCTATCCTCGGAGAGCCTTAGTCTATAAGGTGCTGCTTCGACCACTCGAAGAATCTCGTGTTTTGTTGAGATACTTCTTTGGTATCCACGGAGAGCCTTTGTCTATAAGGTGCGGCTTCGAGCACCCAAAGAATATCATGTTTTGTTGAGATACTGCTTTGGTATCCTCGAAGAACCTTAGTCTATAAGGTGTTGCTTCGATCATCCAAAGAATCTCTTGTTTTGTTGAGATACTGCTTTGGTATCATCGGAGAGACTTAGTCTATAAGGTGCTGCTTCAACCACCCGAAGAATCTCGTGTTTTGTTAAGATACTGCTTTGGTGTCCTCGGAGAGCCTTAGTCTATAAGCTGCTGCTTCGACCTCCTAAAGAATCTCGTGTTTTGTTAAGATACTGCTTTGGTATCCTCGAAGAACCTTAGTCTATAACTGCTGCTTCGACTACCCGAAGAGTCTCGTGTTTTGCTGAGATACCGCTTTGGTATCCTCGGAGAGCCTTAGTCTATAAGGTGCTGCTTCAACCACCCGAAGAATCTCGTGTTTTGTTAAGATACCGCTTTGGTGTCCTCGGAGAGCCTTAGTCTATAAGGTGTTGCTTCGAGCATCCAAAGAATATCATGTTTTGTTGAGATACTGCTTTGGTATTCTCGGTGAGCCTTAGTCTATAAGGTGCTGCTTCGACTACCCGAAGAATATCGTGTTTTGCTGAGATACCGCTTTGGTATCCTCGGAGAGCCTTAGTCTATAAGGTGCTGCTTCGACCTCCTAAAGAATCTTGTGTTTTGTTGAGATACTACTTTGGTATACTCGGAGTGCCTTAGTCTATAAGGTGCTGCATCGACCTCCCGAAGAATCTCGTGTTTTGCTGAGATACCGCTTTGGTATCCTCGGAGAGCCTTAGTCTATAAGGTGCTGCTTCGACCACCCGAAGAATCTCGTGTTTTATTGAGATACTGCTTTGGTATCCTCGGAGGGCATTAGTTTATGAGGTGATGCTTCGAGCACCCAAAAAATATCATGTTTTGTTGAGATACTGCTTTAGTATCCTCAAAGAACCTTAGTCTATGAGGTGCTGCTTCAATCACCCAAAGAATCTCTTGTTTTGTTGAGATACTACTTTGGTATCCTCAGAGAACCTTAGTCTATAAGGTGCTGCTTCGACCACCCAAAGAACCTTGTGTTTTGTTTTGATACTTCTTTGTTATCCTCGGAGAGCCTTAGTCTATAAGGTGTTGCTTTGACTACCCGATGAACCTTGTGTTTTGCTGAGATACCGCTTTGGTATCCCCGGAGAGCCTTAGTCTATAAGGTGCTGCTTCAACCACATGAAGAATCTCGTGTATTTTTTAGATACTGCTTTGGCATCATCGGAGTCCCTTAGTCTAAAAGGTGCTGTTTCAACCACCCGAAGAATCTCGTGTTTTATTGAGATACTGCTTTGGTATCCTCGGAGAGCCTTAGTCTATAAGGCGCTGCTTCGACCACTCAAAGAATCTCGTGTTTTGTTGAGATACTGCTTTGGTATCCTCGGAGAGCCTTTGTCTATAAGGTGCGGCTTCGAGCACCCAAAGGATATCATGTTTTGTTGAGATACTACTTTGGTATCCTCGAAGAACCTTAGTCTATAAGGTGCTACTTCGATCACCCAAAGAATCTCATGTTTTGTTGAGATACTACTTTGGTATCCTCGAAGAACCTTAGTCTATAAGGTGCTGCTTCGACAACCCAAAGAACCTTGTGTTTTGTTGAGATAGTTCTTTGGTATCTTCGGAGAGCCTTAGTCTATAAGGTGCTGCTACGAATACCCAAACAATCTCGTGTTTTGCTGAGATACCGCTTTGGTATCCCCGGAGAGCCTTAGTCTATAAGGTGCTGCTTCAACCACCCGAAGAATCTTGTGTTTTTTTGAGATGCTGCTTTGGCATCATCAGAGTGCGTTAGTCTATAAGGTGCTGCTTCGGCCACCCGAAGAATCTCGTGTTTTGTTGAGATACTGCTTTGGTATCCTCGGAGAGCCTTAGTCTATAAGGTGCTGCTTCGACCACCCGAAGAATCTCGGGTTTTTTTGAGATACTATTTTGGAATCCTTGGAGAACTTTAGTCTATAAGGTGCTGCTTCGATCACCCAAAGAATCCCATGGTTTGTTGAGATACTATTTTGGTATCCTCGGAGATCCTTAGCCTATAAGGTGATGCTTCGATCACCCAAAGAATCTCTTGTTTTGTTGAGATACTGTTTTGGTATCATCGGAGAGACTTAGTCTATAAGGTACTGCTTCAACCACCCGAAGAATCTCGTGTTTTGTTGAGATACTGCTTAGGAATCCTCGGAGAGCCTTAGTCTAAAAGGTGCTGCTTCGACCACCCGAAGAATATCACATTTTGTTGAGATACTGCTTTGGTATCCTCGGAGACCCTTAGTCTAAAAGGTGTTGCATCGATCACCCGAAGAATCTCATGTTTTGTTGAGATACTGCTTTGGTATCCTCGGAGAGCCTTAGTCTATAAGGTGCTGCTTCAAGCACCCGAAGAATCTCGTGTTTTGTTGAGATACTGCTTTGGAATCCTCGGAGAGCCTTAGTCTAAAAGGTGCTGCTTCGACCACCCGAAGAATATCACATTTTGTTGAGATACTGCTTTGGTATCCTCGGAGACCCTTAGTCTAAAAGGTGTTGCATCGATCACCCGAAGAATCTCATGTTTTGTTGAGATACTGCTTTGGTATCCTCGGAGAGCCTTAGTCTATAAGGTGCTGCTTCAAGCACCCGAAGAATCTCGTGTTTTTTTGAGATACTGCTTTGGTATCATCGGAGTGCCTTAGTCTATAAGGTGCTGCTTCGCCCAGCCAAAGAATCTCTTGGTTTATTGAGATACTGCTTTGGTATCCTCGAAGAACCTTAGTCTATAAGCTGCTGCTTCGACTACCCGAAGAATCTCGTGTTTTGCTGATATACCGCTTTGGTATCCTCGGAGAGCCTTAGTCTATAAGGTGCTGCTTCCACCACCCGAAGAATCCCGTGTTTTTTTGAGATACTGCTTTGGTATCATTGGAGTGCCTTAGTCTATATGGTGCTGCTTCGACCACCCGAAGAATCTTGTGTTTTATTGAGATACTGCTTTGGGATCCTCGGAGAGCCTTAGTTTATGAGGTTCTGCTTCGAGCACCCAAAAAATATCATGTTTTGTTGAGATACTGCTTTGTATCCTCAAAGAACCTTAGTTTATAAGGTGCTGCTTCGATCACCCAAATAATCTCTTGTTTTGTTGAGATACTACTTTGGTATTCTCGGAGAACCTTAGTCTTCAAGGTGCTGCGTCGACCACCCAAAGAACCTCGTGTGTTTGTTGAGATACTTCTTTGGCATCCTCGGAGAGCCTTAGTCTATAAGGTGCAGCTTCAACCACCTGAAGAATCACGTATTTTTTTGAGATACTGCTTTGGCATCATCGGAGTGCCTTAGTCTATAAGGTGCTGCTTCAACCACCCGTTGAATCTCGTGTTTTTTCGAGATACCGCTTTGGTATCATCGGAGTGCCTCAGTATATAAGGTGCTGCTTGGACCACCCGAAGAATCTCGTGTTTTGTTGAGATACTGCTTTGGTATCCTCGAAGAACCTTAGTCTATAAGGTGCTGCTTCGAGCACCCAAAGAATACCACGTTTTGTTAAGATACTGCTTTGGTGTCCTCGGAGAACATTAGTCTATAAGGTGCTGCTTCGATCACCCAAAGAATCTCACGTTTTATTGAGATACTACTTTGGTATCCTCGGAGAACCTTAGTCTATAAGGTGCTGCTTCAACCACCCAAAGAATCTTGTATTTTGTTGAGATACTACTTTGGTATCCGCGGAGAGCCTTAGTCTATAAGGTGCTACTTCGATCACCCAAAGAATCTCCTGTTTTGTTGAGATACTGCTTTGATATCCTCGGAGAGCCTTAGTCTATAAGGTACTACTTCGATCACCCGAAGAGTCTCACGTTTTATTGAGATACTTCTTTGGTATCCTCGGAGAGCCTAAGTATATAAGGTGCTCCTTCAACCACCCGAAAATCTGGTGTTTTGTTGAGATACTGCTTTGGTATCCTCGGAGAACCTTAGTTTATAAGGTGCTGCTTCGAGCACCCAAAGAATATCATGTTTTGTTGAGATACTGCTTTGGTATCCTCGGAGAACCTTAGTCTATAAGGTGCTGCTTCGATCACCGAAAGAATCTCACGTTTTGTTGAGATACTACTTTGGTATCCTCGGAGAACCTTAGTCTATAAGGTGCTGCTTCGACCACCAAAGAATCTTGTGTTTTGTTGAGATACTGCTTTGGTATCCTCGGAGATTCTTAGTTTATAAGGTGCTGCTTCGACCACTTGAAGAATCTCTTGTTTTGCTGAGATATCACTTTGGTATCCTCGGAGAGCCTTAGTCTATAAGGTGCTGCTTCAACCACCCGAAGAATCTCGTGTTTTTTTGAGATACTGCTTTGGTATCATCGGAGTGCGTTAGTCTATAAGGTGATGCTTCGACCTCCCGAAGAATCTCGTGTTTTGTTGAGATACTGCTTTGGTATCCTCGGAGAGCCTTAGTCAATAAGGTGCTGCTTCGACCAGCCGAAGAATCTCGTGTTTTTTTTTAGATACTGTTTTGGTATCCTCGGAGAACCTTAGTGTATAAGGTGCTACTTCGATCACCCAAAGAATCCCATGTTTTGTTGAGATACTATTTTGGTATCATTGGAGAACCTTAGTCTATAAGGTAATGCTTCGATCACCCAAAGAATCTTGTGTTTTGTTGAGATACTTCTTTGTTATCAACCGAGACTTAGTCTATAAGGTGCTGCTTCGACCACTCGAAGAATCTCGTGTTTTGTTGAGATACTGCTTTGGAATCCTCGGAGAGCCTTAGTCTATAAGGTGCTGCTTCGACCACCCGAAGAATCCCATGTTTTGTTGAGATAATATTTTTGTATCATTGGAGAACCTTAGTCTATAAGGTGCTGCTTCGACCACCCGAAGAAACTCACATTTTGTTGAGATACTGCTTTGGTATCCTCGGAGAACCTTAGTCCATAAGGTGCTGCATCGATCACCTGAAGAATCTCATGTTTTGTTGAGATACTGCTTTCGTATCCTCGGAGAGCCTTAGTCTATAAGGTGCTGCTTTAACCACCCAAAGAATCTTGTGTTTTTTTGAGATACTGCTTTTGTATCATCGGAGTGCCTTAGTCTATAAGGTGCTCCTTTGACCACCCGAAGAATCTCGTGTTTTATTGAGATACTGCTTTGGTATCCTCGGAGAGCCTTAGTTTATGAGGTGCTGCTTCGAGCACCCAAAAATATCATGTTTTATTGAGATACTGCTTTGGTATCCTCAAAGAACCTTAGTCTATAAGGTGCTGCTTCAATAACCCAAAGAATCTCTTGTTTTGTTGAGATACTACTTTGTTATCCTCGGAGAACCTTAGTCTATAATGTGCTGCTTCGACCACCCAAAGAACCTTGTGTTTTGTTGAGATACTTCTTTGGTATCCTCGGAGAGCCTTAGTCTATAAGATGTTGCTTCGACTACCCGAAGAATCTCGTGTTTTGCTGAGATACCGCGTTGGTATCCCAGGAGAGTCTTAGTCTATAAGGTACTGCTTCAACCACATGAAGAATCTCGTGTTTTTTTGAGATACTGCTTTGGCATCTTCGGAGTGCCTTAGTCTCTAAGGTGCTGCTTCAACCACCCGAAGAATCTCGTGTTTTGTTGAGATATGCTTTGGTATTCTCGGAGAGCCTTAGTCTATAAGGTGCTGCTTCGACCACTCGAAGAATCTCGTGTTTTGTTGAGATACTGCTTTGGTATCCTCGGAGAGCCTTTGTCTATAAGGTGCGACTTTGAGCACCCAAAGAATATCATGTTTTGTTGAGATACTGCTTTGGTATCCTCGAAGAACCTTAGTCTATAAGGTGCTGCTTCGATCACCCAAAGAATCTCACGTTTTGTTGAGATACTACTTTGGTATCCTCGGAGAACCTTAGTCTATAAGGTGCTGCTTCGACCACCCAAAGAATCTTCTGTTTTGTTGAGGTACTGCTTTGGTATCCTCGGAGAGTCTTAGTCTATAAGGTGCTGCTTCGACCACTTGAAGAATCTCATGTTTTGCTGAGATATCGCTTTGGTATCCTCGGATAGCCTTAGTCTATAAGGTGTTGCTTCAACCACCCAAAGAATCTCATGTTTTTTTGAGATACTTCTTTGGTATCATCGGAGTGCCTTAGTCTATAAGGTGCTGCATCGACCTCCCGAAGAATCTCGTGTTTTGTTGAGATACTGCTTTGGTATCCTCGGAGAGCCTTAGTCTACAAGGTGCTGCTTCGACCAGCCGAAGAATCTCGTGTTTTTTTTTGAGATACTGTTTTTGTATCCTCGGAGAACCTTAGTCTATAAGGTGCTACTTCGATCACCCAAAGAATCCCATGTTTTGTTGAGATACTATTTTGGTATCCTTGGAGAACCTTAGTCTATAAGGTGATGCTTTGATCACCCAAAGAATCTCGTGTTTTATTGAGATACTGCTTTGGTATCATCAGAGACTTAGTCTATAAGGAGCTGCTTCGACCACCCTAAGAATCCCGTGTTTTATTGAGATACTGCTTTGGTATCCTCGGAGAGCCTTAATTTATGAGGTGCTGCTTCGAGCACCCAAAAATATCATGTTTTATTGAGATACTGCTTTGGTATCCTCAAAGAACCTTAGTCTATAAGGTGCCGCTTCAATAACCCAAAGAATCTCTTGTTTTGTTGAGATACTACTTTGTTATCCTCGGAGAACCTTAGTCTATAAGGTGCTGCTTCGACCACCCAAAGAACCTTGTGTTTTTTTGAGATACTTCTTTGGTATCCTCGGAGAGCCTTAGTCTATAAGATGTTGCTTCGACTACCCGAAGAATCTGGTGTTTTGCTGAGATACCGCTTTGGTATCCCAGGAGAGTCTTAGTCTATAAGGTACTGCTTCAACCACATGAAGTATCTCGTGTATTTTTGAGATACTGCTTTGGCATCTTCGGAGTGCCTTAGTCTCTAAGGTGCTGCTTCAACCACCCGAAGAATATCGTGTTTTGTTGAGATATGCTTTGGTATTCTCGGAGAGCCTTAGTCTATAAGGTGCTGGTTCGACCACTCGAAGAATCTCGTGTTTTGTTGAGATACTGCTTTGGTATCCTCGGAGAGCCTTTGTCTATAAGGTGCGGCTTCGAGCACCCAAAGAATATCATGTTTTGTTGAGATACTGCTTTGGTATCCTAGAAGAACCTTAGTCTATAAGGTGCTGCTTTGATCACCCAAATAATCTCACGTTTTGTTGAGATACTACTTTGGTATCCTCGGAGAACCTTAGTCTATAAGGTGCTGCTTCGACCACCTAAAGAATCTTGGGTTTTGTTGAGGTACTTCTTTGGTATCCTCGGAGAGTCTTAGTCTATAAGGTGCCGCTTCTACCACTTGAAGAATCTCGTGTTTTGCTGAGATATCGCTTTGGTATCCTCGAAGAGCCTTAGTCTATAAGGTGTTGCTTCAACCACCCAAAGAATCTCATGTTTTTTTGAGATACTGCTTTGGTATCATCGGAGTGCCTTAGTATATAAGGTGCTGCATCGACCTCCCGAAGAATCTCGTGTTTTGTTGAGATACTGCTTTGGTATCCTCGGAGAGCCTTAGTCTAAAAGGTGCTGCTTCGACCAGCCGAAGAATCTCGTGTTTTTTTTTGAGATACGGTTTTGGTATCCTCGGAGAACCTTAGTCAATAAGGTGCTAGTTCGATCACCCAAAGAATCCCATGTTTTGTTGAGATACTATTTTGGTATCCTTGGAGAACCTTAGTCTATAAGGTGATGCTTCGATCACCCAAACAATCTTGTGTTTTGTTGAGATACTACTTTGGTATCATTAGAGACTTAGTCTATAAGGTGCTGCTTCGACCACCCGAAGAATCTCGTGTTTTGTTGAGATACTGCTTTGGAATCCTCTGAGAGCCTTAGTTTATAAGGCGCTGCTACGACCACCCGAAGAATCTCACATTTTGTTGAGATACTGCTTTGGTATCCTCGGAGAACCTTAGTCTATAAGGTGTTGCATCGATCACCTGAAGAATCTCATGTTTTGTTGAGATACTGCTTTGGTATCCTCGGAGAGCCTTAATCTATAAGGTGCTTCTTCAACCACCCGAAGAATCTCGTGTTTTTTTGAGATACTGCTTTGGTATCATCGGAGTGCCTTAGTCTATAAGGTGCTGCTTCGACCACCCGAAAAATCTCGTGTTTTGTTGAGATACTGCTTTGGTATCCTCGGAGAACCTTAGTCTGTAAGGTGCTGCTTCGAGCACCCAAAGAATATCATATTTGGTTGAGATACTGCTTTGGTATCCTCGGAGAACTTTAGTCTATAAGGTGCTGCTTCGATCACCCAAAGAATCTCACGTTTTGTTGAGATACTACTTTGGTATCCTCGGAGAACCTTAGTCTATAAGGTGCTGCTTCGACCACCAAAGAATCTTGTGTTTTCTTGAGATACTGCTTTGGTATCCTCGGAGAGTCTTAGTCTATAAGGTTCTGCTTCGACCACTTAAAGAATCTAGTGTTTTGCTGAGATATCGCTTTGGTATCCTCAGAGAGCCTTAGTCTATAAGGTGCTGCTTCAACCACCCGAAGAATCTCGTGTTTTTTTGAGATACTGCTTTGGTATCATCGGAGTGCCTTAGTCTATAAGGTGCTGCTTCGACCTCCCGAAGAATCTTGTGTTTTGTTGATATACTGCTTTGGTATCCTCGGAGAGCCTTAGTCAATAAGGTGCTGCATCGACCAGCCGAAGAATCTCGTGTTTTTTTGAGATACTGTTTTGGTATCCTCGGAGAACCTTAGTCTATAAAGTGCTACTTCGATCACCCAAAGAATCCCATGTTTTGTTGAGATACTATTTTGGTATCATTGGAGAACCTTAGTCTATAAGGTGATGCTTCGATCACCCAAAGAGATACTGCTTTGGAATCCTCGGAGAGCCTTGGTCTATAAGGTGCTGCTTCGACCACCCGAAGAAACTCACATTTTGTTGAGATACTGCTTTGGTATCCTCGGAGAACATTAGTCTATAAGGTGCTGCATCGATCACCTGAAGAATATCATGTTTTGTTGAGATACTGCTTTGGTATCCTCGGAGAGCCTTAGTCTATAAGGTGCTGCTTTAACCACCCAAAGAATCTCGTGTTTTTTTGAGATACTTCTTTCGTATCATCGGAGTGCCTTAGTCTATAAGGTGCTGCTTCGACCACCCGAAGAATCTCGTGTTTTATTGAGATACTGCTTTGGTATCCTCGGAGAGCCTTAGTTTATGAGGTGCTGCTTCGAGCACCCAAAAATATCATGTTTTATTGAGATACTGCTTTGGTGTCCTCAAAGAACCTTAGTCTATAAGGTGCTGCTTCAATAACCCAAAGAATCTCTTGTTTTGTTGAGATACTACTTTGTTATCCTCGGAGAACCTTAGTCCATAAGGTGTTGCTTCGACCACCCAAAGAACCTTGTGTTTTGTTGAGATACTTCTTTGGTATCTTCGGAGAGCCTTAGTATAAGGTGCTGCTTCGACTACCCGAAGAATCTCGTGTTTTGCTGAGATACCGCTTTGGTATCCCCGGAGAGACTTAGTCTATAAGGTGCTGCTTCTACCACCCGAAGAATCTTGTGTTTTTTTGAGATGCTGCTTTGGCATTATCAGAGTGCCTTAGTCTATAAGGTGCTGCTTCGACCACCCGAAGAATCTCGTGTTTTGTTGAGATACTGCTTTGGTATCCTCGGAGAGCATTAGTCTTTAAGGTGCTGCTTCGACCACCCGAAGAATCTCGTGTTTTTTTGAGATACTATTTTGGTATCCTTTGAAAACTTTATTCTATAAGGTGCTGCTTCGATCACCCAAAGAATCCCATGGTTTGTTGAGATACTATTTTGGTCTCCTCGGAGAACCTTATTCTATAAGGTGATGCTTCGATCACCCAAAGAATCTCGTGTTTTGTTGAGATACTGCTTTGGTATCATCAGAGACTTAGTCTATAAGGTGCTGCTTCGACCACCCGAAGAATCTCGTGTTTTGTTGAGATACTGCTTTGGAATCCTCGGAGAGCCTTAGTCTATAAGGTGCTGCTACGACCACCCGAAGAATCTCACATTTTGTTGAGATACTGCTTTGGTATCCTCGGAGAACCTTAGTCTATAAGGTGTTGCATCGATCACCTGAAGAATCTCATGTTTTGTTGAGATACTGCTTTGGTATCCTCGGAGAGCCTTAGTCTATAAGGTGCTTCTTCAACCACCCGAAGAATCTCGTGTTTTTTTGAGATGCTGCTTTGGTATCATCGGAGTGCCTTAGTCTATAAGGTGTTGCTTCGACCACCCGAAAAGTCTCGTGTTTTGTTGAGATACTGCTTTGGTATCCTCGGAGAACCTTAGTCTATAAGGTGCTGCTTCGAGCACCCAAAGAATATCATATTTGGTTGAGATACTTCTTTGGTATCCTCGGAGAACCTTAGTCTATAAGGTGCTGCTTCGATCACCCAAAGTATCTCACGTTTTGTTGAGATACTACTTTGGTATCCTCGGAGAACCTTAGTCTATAAGGTGCTGCTTCGACCACCAAAGAATCTTGTGTTTTGTTGAGATACTGCTTTGGTATCCTCGGAGAGTCTTAGTCTATAAGGCGCTGCTTCGACCACTTAAAGAATCTCGTGTTTTGCTGAGATATCGCTTTGGTATCCTCAGAGAGCCTTAGTCTATAAGGTGCTGCTCCAACCACCCGAAGAATCTCGCGTTTTTTTGAGATACTGCTTTGGTATCATCGGAGTGCCTTAGTCTATAAGGTACTGCTTCGACCAGCCGAAGAATCTCGTGTTTTTTTTGAAATACTATTTTGGTATCCTCGGAGAACCTTAGTCTATAAGGTGCTACTTCGATCACCCAAAGAATCCCATGTTTTGTTGAGATACTATTTTGGTATCATTGGAGAACCTTAGTCTATAAGGTGATGCTTCGATCGCCCAAAGAATCTCGAATTTTGTTGAGATACTTCTTTGTTATCATCCGAGACTTAGTCTATAAGGTGCTGCTTCGATCACCCAAAGAATCCCATGTTTTGTTGAGATACTATTTTGGTATCATTGGAGAACCTTAGTCTATAAGGCGATGCTTCGATCACCCAAAGAATCTCGTGTTTTGTTGAGATACTGCTTTGGTATCATCGGAGACTTAGTCTATAAGGTGCTGCTTCGACCACCCGAAGAATCTCGTGTTTTGTTGAGATACTGCTTTGGAATCCTCGGAGAGCCTTGGTCTATAAGGTGCTGCTTCGACCACCCGAAGAAACTCACATTTTGTTGAGATACTGCTTTGGTATCCTCGGAGAGCCTTAGTCTATAAGGTGCTGCATCGATCACCTGAAGAATATCATGTTTTGTTGAGATACTGCTTTGGTATCCTCCGAGAGCCTTAGTCTATAAGGTGCTGCTTTAACCACCCAAAGAATCTCGTGTTCTTTTGAGATACTGCTTTCGTAGCATCAGAGTGCCTTAGTCTATAAGGTGCTGCTTCGACCACCCGAAGAATCTCGTGTTTTATTGAGATACTGCTTTGGTATCCTCGGAGAGCCTTAGTTTATGAGGTGCTGCTTCGAGCACCCAAAAATATCATGTTTTATTGAGATACTGCTTTGGTATCCTCAAAGAACCTTAGTCTATAAGGTGCTGCTTCAATAACCCAAAGAATCTCTTGTTTTGTTGAGATACTACTTTGTTATCCTCGGAGAACCTTAGTCTATAAGGTGCTACTTCGACCACCCAAAGAACCTTGTGTTTTGTTGAGATACTTCTTTGGTATCCTCGGAGAGCCTTAGTCTATAAGATGTTGCTTCGACTACCCGAAGAATCTCGTGTTTTGCTGAGATACCGCTTTGGTATCCCATGAGAGTCTTAGTCTATAAGGTACTGCTTCAACCACATGAAGAATCTCGTGTATATTTGAGATACAGCTTTGGCATCTTCGGAGTGCCTTAGTCTCTAAGGTGCTGCTTCAACCACCCGAAGAATCTCGTGTTTTGTTGATATACTGCTTTGGTATTCTCGGAGAGCCTTAGTCTATAAGGTGCTGCTTCGACCACTCGAAGAATCTCGTGTTTTGTTGAGATACTGCTTTGGTATCCTCGGAGAGCCTTTGTCTATAAGGTGCGGCTTTGAGCACCCAAAGAATATCATGTTTTGTTGAGATACTGCTTTGGTATCCTCGAAGAACCTTAGTCTATAAGGTGCTGCTTCGACCACCCAAAGAACCTTGTGTTTTGTTGAGATAATTCTTTGGTATCTTCGGAGAGCCTTAGTATAAGGTGCTGCTTCGACTACCCGAAGAATCTCGTGTTTTGCTGAGATACCGCTTTGGTATCCCCGGAGAGCCTTAGTCTATAAGGTGCTGCTTCTACCACCCGAAGAATCTAGTGTTTTTTTGAGATGCTGCTTTGGCATTATCAGAGTGCCTTAGTCTATAAGGTGCAGCTTCGACCACCCGAAGAATCTCGTGTTTTGTTGAGATACTGGTTTGGTATCCTCGGAGAGCATTAGTCTATAAGGTGCTGCTTCGACCACCCGAAGAATCTCGTGTTTTTTTGAGATACTATTTTGGTATCCTTTGAGAACTTTACTCTATAAGGTGCTGCTTCGATCACCCAAAGAATCCCATGGTTTGTTGAGATACTATTTTGGTATCCTCAGAGAACCTTAGTCTATAAGGTGCTACTTGGATCACATAAAGAATCTCATGGTTTATTGAGATACTGCTTTGGTATTCTCAGAGAATCTTAGTCTATAAGGTGATACTTCAATCACCCAAAGAATCTCGTGTTTTGTTGAGATACTGCTTTGGTATCCTCGGAGAGCCTTAGTCTATAAGGTGCTGGTTCGATCACCCGAAGAGTCTCACGTTTTGTTGAGATACTTCTTTGGTATCCTCGGAGAGCCTTAGTATATAAGGTGCTGCATCGATCACCCGAAAAATCTCGTTATTTGTTGAGATACTGCTTTGGTATCCTCGGAGAACCTTAGTCTATAAGGTGCTGCTTCGAGCACCCAAAGAATATCATGTTTTGTTGAGATACTGCTTTGGTATCCTCGGAGAACCTTAGTCTATAAGGTGCTGCTTCGATCACCCAAAGAATCTCACGTTTTGTTGAGATACTACTTTGGTATCCTCGGAGAACCTTAGTCTATAAGGTGCTGCTTCGACCACCCAAAGAATCTTGTGTTTTGTTGAGATACTGCTTTGGTATCCTCGGAGAGTCTTAGTCTATAAGGTGCTGCTTCGACCACTTGAAGAATCTCGTGTTTTGCTGAGATATCGCTTTGGTATACTCGGAGAGCATTAGTCTATAAGGTGCTGCTTTAACCACCCGAAGAATCTCGTGTTTTTTATAGATACTGCTTTGGTATCATCGGAGTGCCTTAGTCTATAAGGTGTTGCTTCGACCTCCCGAAGAATCTCGTGTTTTCTTGAGATACTGCTTCGGTATCCTCGGAGAGCCTTAGTCTATAAGGTGCTGCTTCGACCAACCGAAGAATCTAGTGTTTTGTTGAGATACAGCTTTGGTATCCTCGGAGAGCCTTTGTCTATAAGGTGCGGCTTCGAGCACCCAAAGAATATCATGTTTTGTTGAGATACTGCTTTGGTATCCTCGAAGAACCTTAGTCTATAAGGTGCTGCTTCGATCACCCAAAGAATCTCACGTTTTGTTGAGATACTACTTTGGTATCCTCGGAGAACCTTAGTCTATAAGGTGCTGCTTCGACCACCCAAAGAATCTTGTGTTTTGTTGAGCTACTGCTTTGGTATCCTCGGAGAGTCTTACTCTATAAGGTGCTGCTTCGACCACTTGAAGAATCTTGTTTTTTGCTGAGATATCGCTTTGGTATCCTCGGAGAGATTTAGTCTATAAGGTGTTGCTTCAACCACTCAAATAATCTCGTGTTTTTTTGAGATACTGCTTCGGTATCATCGGAGTGCCTTAGTCTATAAGGTGCTGCATCGACCTCCCGAAGAATCTCGTGTTTTGGTGAGATACTGCTTTGGTATCCTCGGAGAGCCTTAGTCTACAAGGTGCTGCTTCGACCAGCCGAAGAATCTCGTGTTTTTTTTGAGATACTGTTTTGGTAACCTCGGAGAATCTTAGTCTATAAGGTGATGCTTCGGTCACCCAAAGAATCTCGTGTTTTGTTGAGACACTGCTTTGGTATCATCAGAGACTTAGTCTATAATGTGCTGCGTCGACCACCCGAAGAATCTCGTGTTTTGTTGAGATACTGCTTTGGAATCCTCAGAGAGCCTTAGTCTATAAGGTGCTGCTACGACCACCCGAAGAATCTCACATTTTGTTGAGATACTGCTTTGGTATCCTCAGAGAACCTTAGTCTATAAGCTGTTGCATCGATCACCTGAAGAATCTCATTTTTTTTTTGAGATACTGCTTTGGTATCCTCGGAGAGCCTTAGTCTATAAGGTGCTTCCTCAACCACCCGAAGAATCTCGTGTTTTTTTGAGATACTGCTTTGGTATCATCGGCGTGCCTTAGTCTATAAGGTGCTTCTTCGACCACCCGAAAAATCTCGTGTTTTGTTGAGATACTGCTTTGGTATCCTCGGAGAACCTTAGTCTATAAGGTGCTGCTTCAACCACCCAAAGAATCTTGTGTTTTGTTGAGATACTGCTTTGGTATCCTCGGAGAGTCTTAGTCTATAAGGTGCTGCTTCGACCACTTGAAGAATCTCGTGTTTTGCTGAGATGTCGCTTTGGTATCCTCGGAGAGCCTTAGTCTATAAGGTGTTGCTTCAACCACCCAAATAATCTCGTGTTTTTTTGAGATACTGCTTTGGTATCATCGAGTGCCTTAGTCTATAAGGTGCTTCTTCGACCACTCGAAGAATCTCGTGTTTTGTTGAGATACTGCTTTGGTATCCTCGGAGAGCCTTTGTCTATAAGGTGCGGCTTCGAGCACCCAAAGAATATCATGTTTTGTTGAGATACTGCTTTGGTATCCTCGAAGAACCTTAGTCTATAAGGTGCTGCTTCGATCACCCAAAGAATCTCATGTTTTGTTGAGATACTACTTTGTTATCCTCGGAGAACCTTAGTCTATAAGGTGCTGCTTTGACCACCCAAAGAACCTTGTGTTTTGTTGAGATACTTCTTTGGTATCTTCGGAGAGCCTTCGTATAAGGTGCTGCTTCGACTACCCAAAGAATCTCGTGTTTTGCTGAGATACCGCTTTGGTATCCCCGGAGAGCCTTAGTCTATAAGGTGCTGCTTCTACCACCCGAAGAATCTTGTGTTTTTTTGAGATGCTGCTTTGGCATTATCAGAGTGCCTTAGTCTATAAGGTGCAGCTTCGACCACCCGAAGAATCTCGTGTTTTGTTGAGATACTGCTTTGGTATCCTCGGAGAGCATTAGTCTATAAGGTGCTGCTTCGACCACCCGAAGAATCTCGTGTTTTTTTGATATACTGTTTTGGTATCCTTTGAGAACTTTACTCTATAAGGTGCTGTTTCGATCACCCAAAGAATCCCATGGTTTGTTGAGATACTATTTTGGTATCCTCGGAGAACCTTAGTCTATAAGGTGCTACTTGGATCACATAAAGAATCTCATGGTTTATTGAGATACTGCTTTCGTATTCTCAGAGAATCTTAGTCTATAAGGTGATATTTCAATCACCCAAAGAATCTCGTGTTTTGTTGAGATACTGCTTTGGTATCCTCGGAGAGCCTTAGTCTATAAGGTGCTGGTTCGATCACCCGAAGAGTCTCACGTTTTGTTGAGATACTTCTTTGGTATCCTCGGAGAGCCTTAGTATATAAGGTGCTGCTTCGACCACCCGAAAAATCTCGTGTTTTGTTGAGATACTGCTTTGGTATCCTCGGAGAACCTTAGTCTATAAGGTGCTGCTTCGAGCACCCAAAGAATATCATGTTTTGTTGAGATACTGCTTTGGTATCCTCGGAGAACCTTAGTCTATAAGGTGCTGCTTCGATCACCTAAAGAATCTCACGTTTTGTTGAGATACTACTTTGGTATCCTCGGAGAACCTTAGTCTATAAGGTGCTGCTTCGACCACCCAAAGAATCTTGTGTTTTGTTGAGATACTGCTTTGGTATCCTCGGAGAGTCTTAGTCTATAAGGTGCTGCTTCGACCACTTGAAGAATCTCGTGTTTTGCTGAGATATCGCTTTGGTATACTCGGAGAGCCTTAGTCTATAAGGTGATGCTTTAACCACCTGAAGAATTTCGTGTTTTTTTAGATACTGCTTTGGTATCATCGGAGTGCCTTAGTCTATAAGGTGTTGCTTCGACCTCCTGAAAAATCTCATGTTTTCTTGAGATACTGCTTCGGTATCCTCGGAGAGCCTAAGTCTATAAGGTGCTGCTTCGACTAGCCGAAGAATCTAGTGTTTTGTTGAGATACTGCTTTGGTATTCTCGGAGTGCCTTAGTCTATAAGGTGCTGCTTCGACCACTCGAAGAATCTCGTGTTTTGTTGAGATACTGCTTTGGTATCCTCGGAGAGCCTTTGTCTATTAGGTACGGCTTCGAGCACCCAAAGAATATCATGTTTTGTTGAGATACTGCTTTGGTATCCTCGAAGAACCTTAGTCTATAAGGTGCTGCTTCGATCACCCAAAGAATCTCACGTTTTGTTGAGATACTACTTTGGTATCCTCGGAGAACCTTAGTCTATAAGGTGCTGCTTCGAACTCCCAAAGAATCTTGTGTTTTGTTGAGATACTGCTTTGGTATCCTCGGAGAGTCTTAGTCTATAAGGTGCTGCTTCGACCACTTGAAGAATCTTGTGTTTTGCTGAGATATCGCTTTGGTATCCTCGGTGAGCCTTAGTCTATAAGGTGTTGCTTCAACCACCCAAATAATGTCGTGTTTTTTTGAGATACTGCTTTGGTATCATCGGAGTGCCTTAGTCTATAAGGTGCTGCATCGACCTCCCGAAGAATCTCTGGTTTTGGTGAGATACTGCTTTGGTATCCTCGGAGAGCCTTAGTCTACAAGGTGTTGCTTCGACCAGCCGAAGAATCTCGTGTTTATTTTTTAGATACTATTTTGGTAACCTCGGAGAACCTTAGTCTATAAGGTGATGCTTTGATCACCCAAAGAATCTCGTGTTTTGTTGAGATACTGCTTTGGTATCATCAGAGACTTAGTCTATAAGGTGCTGCTTCGACCACCCGAAGAATCTCGTGTTTTGTAGAGATACTGCTTTGGAATCCTCAGAGAGCCTTAGTCTATAAGGTGCTGCTACGACCACCCGAAGAATCTCATATTTTGTTGAGATACTGCTTTGGTATCCTCAGAGAACCTTAGTCTATAAGGTGTTGCATCGATCACCTGAAGAATCTCATGTTTTGTTGAGATACTGCTTTGGTATCCTCGGAGAGCCTTAGTCTATAAGGTGCTTCTTCAACCACCCGAAGAATCTCGTGTTTTTTTGAGATACTGCTTTGGTATCATCGGAGTGCCTTAGTCTATAAGGTGCTGCTTCGACCACACGAAAAATCTCGTGTTTTGTTGAGATACTGCTTTGGTATCCTCGGAGAATCTTAGTCTATAAGGTGCTGCTTCGACCACCCAAAGAATCTTGTGTTTTGTTGAGATACTGCTTTGGTATCCTCGGAGAGTCTTAGTCTATAAGGTGCTGCTTCGACCACTTGAAGAATCTCGTGTTTTGCTGAGATATCGGTTTGGCATCCTCGGAGAGCCTTAGTCTATAAGGTGTTGCTTCAACCACCCAAATAATCTCGTGTTTTTTTGAGATACTGCTTTGGTATCATCGAGTGCCTTAGTCTATAAGGTGCTGCTTCGACCACTCGAAAAGAATCTCGTGTTTTGTTGAGATACTGCTTTGGTATCCTCGGAGAGCCTTTGTCTATAAGGTGCGGCTTCGAGCACCCAAAGAATATCATGTTTTGTTGAGATACTGCTTTGGTATCCTCGAAGAACCTTAGTCTATAAGGTGCTGCTTCGATCACCCAAAGAATCTCATGTTTTGTTGAGATACTACTTTGTTATCCTCGGAGAACCTTAGTCTATAAGGTGCTGCTTCGACCACCCAAAGAACCTTGTGTTTTGTTGAGATACTTCTTTGGTATCTTCGGAGAGCCTTAGTATAAGGTGCTGCTTCGACTACCCGAAGAATCTCGTGTTTTGTTGAGATACCGCTTTGGTATCCCCGGAGAGCCTTAGTCTACAAGGTGCTGCTTCTACCACCCGAAGAATCTTGTGTTTTTTTGAGATGCTGCTTTGGCATTATCAGAGTGCCTTAGTCTATAAGGTGCAACTTCGACCACCCGAAGAATCTCGTGTTTTGTTGAGATACTACTTTGGTATCCTCGGAGAGCATTAGTCTATAAGGTGCTGCTTCGACCACCTGAAGAATCTCGTGTTTTTTTGAGATACTGTTTTGGTATCCTTTGACAACTTTACTCTATAAGGTGTTGCTTCGATCACCCAAAGAATCCCATGGTTTGTTGAGATACTATTTTGGTATCCTCGGAGAACCTTAGTCTATAAGGTACTACTTGGATCACATAAAGAATCTCATGGTTTATTGAGATACTGCTGTGGTATTCTCAGAGAATCTTAGTCTATAAGGTGATACTTCAATCACCCAAAGAATCTCGTGTTTTGTTGAGATACTGCTTTGGTATCCTCGGAGAGCCTTAGTCTATAAGGTGCTGGTTCGATCACCCGAAGAGTCTCACGTTTTGTTGAGATACTTCTTTGGTATCCTCGGAGAGCCTTAGTATATAAGGTGCTGCTTCGACCACCCGAAAAATCTCGTGTTTTGTTGAGATACTGCTTTGGTATCCTCGGAGAACCTTAGTCTATAAGGTGCTGCTTCGAGCACCCAAAGAATATCATGTTTTGTTGAGATACTGCTTTGGTATCCTTGGAGAACCTTAGTCTATAAGGTGCTGCTTCGATCACCCAAAGAATCTCACGTTTTGTTGAGATACTACTTTGGTATCCTCGGAGAACCTTAGTCTATAAGGTGCTGCTTCGACCACCCAAAGAATCTTGTGTTTTGTTGAGATACTGCTTTGGTATCCTCGGAGAGTCTTAGTCTATAAGGTGCTGCTTCGACCACTTGAAGAATCTCGTGTTTTGCTGAGATATCGCTTTGGTATACTCGGAGAGCCTTAGTCTATAAGGTGCTGCTTTAACCACCCGAAGAATCTCGTGTTTTTTTTAGATACTGCTTTGGTATCATCGGAGTGCCTTAGTCTATAAGGTGTTGCTTCGACCTCCCGAAGAACCTCGTGTTTTCTTGAGATACTGCTTCGGTATCCTCGGAGAGCCTTAGTCTATAAGGTGCTGCTTCGACCAGCCGAAGAATCTTGTGTTTTGTTGAGATACTGCTTTGGTATTCTCGGAGTGCCTTAGTCTATAAGGTGCTGCTTCGACCACTCGAAGAATCTCGTGTTTTGTTGAGATACTGCTTTGGTATCCTCGGAGAGCCTTTGTCTATAAGGTGCGGCTTCAAGCACCCAAAGAATATCATGTTTTGTTGAGATACTGCTTTGGTATCCTCGAAGAACCTTAGTCTATAAGGTGCTGCTTCGATCACCCAAAGAATCTCACATTTTGTTGAGATACTACTTTGGTATCCTCGGAGAACTTTAGTCTATAAGGTGCTGCTTCGACCACCCAAAGAATCTTGTGTTTTGTTGAGATACTGCTTTGGTATCCTCGGAGAGTCTTAGTCTATAAGGTGCTGCTTCGACCACTAGAAGAATCTTGTGTTTTGCTGAGATATCGCTTTGGTATCCTCGGAGAGCCTCAGTCTATAAGGTGTTGCTTCGACCAGCCGAAGAATCTCGTGTTTTTTTGAGATACTGCTTTGGTATCATCGGAGTGCCTTAGTCTATAAGGTGCTGCATCGACCTCCCGAAGATTCTCGTGTTTTGGTGAGATACTGCTTTGGTATCCTCGGAGAGCCTTAGTCTACAAGGTGCTGCTTCGACCAGCCGAAGTATCTCGTGTTTTTTTTTGAGATACTGTTTTGGTAACCTCGGAGAACCTTAGTCTATAAGGTGATGCTTCGAATACCCAAAGAATCTCGTGTTTTGTTGAGATAATGCTTTGGTATCATCAGAGACTTAGTCTATAAGGTGCTGCTTCGACCACCCGAAGAATCTCGTGTGTTGTTGAGATACTGCTTTGGAATCCTCAGAGAGCCTTAGTCTATAAGGTGCTGCTACGACCACCCAAAGAATCTCACATTTTGTTGAGATACTGCTTTGGTATCCTCAGAGAACCTTAGTCTATAAGGTGTTGCATCGATCACCTGAAGAATCTCGTCTTTTGTTGAGATACTGCTTTGGTATCCTCGGAGAGCCTTAGTCTATAAGGTGCTTCTTCAACCACCCGAAGAATCTCATGTTTTTTTGAGATACTGCTTTGGTATCATCGAGTGCCTTAGTCTATAAGGTGCTTCTTCGACCACTCGAAGAATCTCGTGTTTTGTTGAGATACTGCTTTGGTATCCTCGGAGAGCCTTTGTCTATAAGGTGCGGCTTCGAGCACCCAAAGAATATCATGTTTTGTTGAGATACTGCTTTGGTATCCTCGAAGAACCTTAGTCTATAAGGTGCTGCTTCGATCACCCAAAGAATCTCATGTTTTGTTGAGATACTACTTTGTTATCCTCGGAGAACCTTAGTCTATAAGGTGCTGCTTTGACCACCCAAAGAACCTTGTGTTTTGTTGAGATACTTCTTTGGTATCTTCGGAGAGCCTTCGTATAAGGTGCTGCTTCGACTACCCAAAGAATCTCGTGTTTTGCTGAGATACCGCTTTGGTATCCCCGGAGAGCCTTAGTCTATAAGGTGCTGCTTCTACCACCCGAAGAATCTTGTGTTTTTTTGAGATGCTGCTTTGGCATTATCAGAGTGCCTTAGTCTATAAGGTGCAGCTTCGACCACCCGAAGAATCTCGTGTTTTGTTGAGATACTGCTTTGGTATCCTCGGAGAGCATTAGTCTATAAGGTGCTGCTTCGACCACCCGAAGAATCTCGTGTTTTTTTGATATACTGTTTTGGTATCCTTTGAGAACTTTACTCTATAAGGTGCTGTTTCGATCACCCAAAGAATCCCATGGTTTGTTGAGATACTATTTTGGTATCCTCGGAGAACCTTAGTCTATAAGGTGCTACTTGGATCACATAAAGAATCTCATGGTTTATTGAGATACTGCTTTCGTATTCTCAGAGAATCTTAGTCTATAAGGTGATATTTCAATCACCCAAAGAATCTCGTGTTTTGTTGAGATACTGCTTTGGTATCCTCGGAGAGCCTTAGTCTATAAGGTGCTGGTTCGATCACCCGAAGAGTCTCACGTTTTGTTGAGATACTTCTTTGGTATCCTCGGAGAGCCTTAGTATATAAGGTGCTGCTTCGACCACCCGAAAAATCTCGTGTTTTGTTGAGATACTGCTTTGGTATCCTCGGAGAACCTTAGTCTATAAGGTGCTGCTTCGAGCACCCAAAGAATATCATGTTTTGTTGAGATACTGCTTTGGTATCCTCGGAGAACCTTAGTCTATAAGGTGCTGCTTCGATCACCTAAAGAATCTCACGTTTTGTTGAGATACTACTTTGGTATCCTCGGAGAACCTTAGTCTATAAGGTGCTGCTTCGACCACCCAAAGAATCTTGTGTTTTGTTGAGATACTGCTTTGGTATCCTCGGAGAGTCTTAGTCTATAAGGTGCTGCTTCGACCACTTGAAGAATCTCGTGTTTTGCTGAGATATCGCTTTGGTATACTCGGAGAGCCTTAGTCTATAAGGTGATGCTTTAACCACCTGAAGAATTTCGTGTTTTTTTAGATACTGCTTTGGTATCATCGGAGTGCCTTAGTCTATAAGGTGTTGCTTCGACCTCCTGAAAAATCTCATGTTTTCTTGAGATACTGCTTCGGTATCCTCGGAGAGCCTAAGTCTATAAGGTGCTGCTTCGACTAGCCGAAGAATCTAGTGTTTTGTTGAGATACTGCTTTGGTATTCTCGGAGTGCCTTAGTCTATAAGGTGCTGCTTCGACCACTCGAAGAATCTCGTGTTTTGTTGAGATACTGCTTTGGTATCCTCGGAGAGCCTTTGTCTATTAGGTACGGCTTCGAGCACCCAAAGAATATCATGTTTTGTTGAGATACTGCTTTGGTATCCTCGAAGAACCTTAGTCTATAAGGTGCTGCTTCGATCACCCAAAGAATCTCACGTTTTGTTGAGATACTACTTTGGTATCCTCGGAGAACCTTAGTCTATAAGGTGCTGCTTCGAACTCCCAAAGAATCTTGTGTTTTGTTGAGATACTGCTTTGGTATCCTCGGAGAGTCTTAGTCTATAAGGTGCTGCTTCGACCACTTGAAGAATCTTGTGTTTTGCTGAGATATCGCTTTGGTATCCTCGGTGAGCCTTAGTCTATAAGGTGTTGCTTCAACCACCCAAATAATGTCGTGTTTTTTTGAGATACTGCTTTGGTATCATCGGAGTGCCTTAGTCTATAAGGTGCTGCATCGACCTCCCGAAGAATCTCTGGTTTTGGTGAGATACTGCTTTGGTATCCTCGGAGAGCCTTAGTCTACAAGGTGTTGCTTCGACCAGCCGAAGAATCTCGTGTTTATTTTTTAGATACTATTTTGGTAACCTCGGAGAACCTTAGTCTATAAGGTGATGCTTTGATCACCCAAAGAATCTCGTGTTTTGTTGAGATACTGCTTTGGTATCATCAGAGACTTAGTCTATAAGGTGCTGCTTCGACCACCCGAAGAATCTCGTGTTTTGTAGAGATACTGCTTTGGAATCCTCAGAGAGCCTTAGTCTATAAGGTGCTGCTACGACCACCCGAAGAATCTCATATTTTGTTGAGATACTGCTTTGGTATCCTCAGAGAACCTTAGTCTATAAGGTGTTGCATCGATCACCTGAAGAATCTCATGTTTTGTTGAGATACTGCTTTGGTATCCTCGGAGAGCCTTAGTCTATAAGGTGCTTCTTCAACCACCCGAAGAATCTCGTGTTTTTTTGAGATACTGCTTTGGTATCATCGGAGTGCCTTAGTCTATAAGGTGCTGCTTCGACCACACGAAAAATCTCGTGTTTTGTTGAGATACTGCTTTGGTATCCTCGGAGAATCTTAGTCTATAAGGTGCTGCTTCGACCACCCAAAGAATCTTGTGTTTTGTTGAGATACTGCTTTGGTATCCTCGGAGAGTCTTAGTCTATAAGGTGCTGCTTCGACCACTTGAAGAATCTCGTGTTTTGCTGAGATATCGGTTTGGCATCCTCGGAGAGCCTTAGTCTATAAGGTGTTGCTTCAACCACCCAAATAATCTCGTGTTTTTTTGAGATACTGCTTTGGTATCATCGAGTGCCTTAGTCTATAAGGTGCTGCTTCGACCACTCGAAAAGAATCTCGTGTTTTGTTGAGATACTGCTTTGGTATCCTCGGAGAGCCTTTGTCTATAAGGTGCGGCTTCGAGCACCCAAAGAATATCATGTTTTGTTGAGATACTGCTTTGGTATCCTCGAAGAACCTTAGTCTATAAGGTGCTGCTTCGATCACCCAAAGAATCTCATGTTTTGTTGAGATACTACTTTGTTATCCTCGGAGAACCTTAGTCTATAAGGTGCTGCTTCGACCACCCAAAGAACCTTGTGTTTTGTTGAGATACTTCTTTGGTATCTTCGGAGAGCCTTAGTATAAGGTGCTGCTTCGACTACCCGAAGAATCTCGTGTTTTGTTGAGATACCGCTTTGGTATCCCCGGAGAGCCTTAGTCTACAAGGTGCTGCTTCTACCACCCGAAGAATCTTGTGTTTTTTTGAGATGCTGCTTTGGCATTATCAGAGTGCCTTAGTCTATAAGGTGCAACTTCGACCACCCGAAGAATCTCGTGTTTTGTTGAGATACTACTTTGGTATCCTCGGAGAGCATTAGTCTATAAGGTGCTGCTTCGACCACCTGAAGAATCTCGTGTTTTTTTGAGATACTGTTTTGGTATCCTTTGACAACTTTACTCTATAAGGTGTTGCTTCGATCACCCAAAGAATCCCATGGTTTGTTGAGATACTATTTTGGTATCCTCGGAGAACCTTAGTCTATAAGGTACTACTTGGATCACATAAAGAATCTCATGGTTTATTGAGATACTGCTGTGGTATTCTCAGAGAATCTTAGTCTATAAGGTGATACTTCAATCACCCAAAGAATCTCGTGTTTTGTTGAGATACTGCTTTGGTATCCTCGGAGAGCCTTAGTCTATAAGGTGCTGGTTCGATCACCCGAAGAGTCTCACGTTTTGTTGAGATACTTCTTTGGTATCCTCGGAGAGCCTTAGTATATAAGGTGCTGCTTCGACCACCCGAAAAATCTCGTGTTTTGTTGAGATACTGCTTTGGTATCCTCGGAGAACCTTAGTCTATAAGGTGCTGCTTCGAGCACCCAAAGAATATCATGTTTTGTTGAGATACTGCTTTGGTATCCTTGGAGAACCTTAGTCTATAAGGTGCTGCTTCGATCACCCAAAGAATCTCACGTTTTGTTGAGATACTACTTTGGTATCCTCGGAGAACCTTAGTCTATAAGGTGCTGCTTCGACCACCCAAAGAATCTTGTGTTTTGTTGAGATACTGCTTTGGTATCCTCGGAGAGTCTTAGTCTATAAGGTGCTGCTTCGACCACTTGAAGAATCTCGTGTTTTGCTGAGATATCGCTTTGGTATACTCGGAGAGCCTTAGTCTATAAGGTGCTGCTTTAACCACCCGAAGAATCTCGTGTTTTTTTTAGATACTGCTTTGGTATCATCGGAGTGCCTTAGTCTATAAGGTGTTGCTTCGACCTCCCGAAGAACCTCGTGTTTTCTTGAGATACTGCTTCGGTATCCTCGGAGAGCCTTAGTCTATAAGGTGCTGCTTCGACCAGCCGAAGAATCTTGTGTTTTGTTGAGATACTGCTTTGGTATTCTCGGAGTGCCTTAGTCTATAAGGTGCTGCTTCGACCACTCGAAGAATCTCGTGTTTTGTTGAGATACTGCTTTGGTATCCTCGGAGAGCCTTTGTCTATAAGGTGCGGCTTCAAGCACCCAAAGAATATCATGTTTTGTTGAGATACTGCTTTGGTATCCTCGAAGAACCTTAGTCTATAAGGTGCTGCTTCGATCACCCAAAGAATCTCACATTTTGTTGAGATACTACTTTGGTATCCTCGGAGAACTTTAGTCTATAAGGTGCTGCTTCGACCACCCAAAGAATCTTGTGTTTTGTTGAGATACTGCTTTGGTATCCTCGGAGAGTCTTAGTCTATAAGGTGCTGCTTCGACCACTAGAAGAATCTTGTGTTTTGCTGAGATATCGCTTTGGTATCCTCGGAGAGCCTCAGTCTATAAGGTGTTGCTTCGACCAGCCGAAGAATCTCGTGTTTTTTTGAGATACTGCTTTGGTATCATCGGAGTGCCTTAGTCTATAAGGTGCTGCATCGACCTCCCGAAGATTCTCGTGTTTTGGTGAGATACTGCTTTGGTATCCTCGGAGAGCCTTAGTCTACAAGGTGCTGCTTCGACCAGCCGAAGTATCTCGTGTTTTTTTTTGAGATACTGTTTTGGTAACCTCGGAGAACCTTAGTCTATAAGGTGATGCTTCGAATACCCAAAGAATCTCGTGTTTTGTTGAGATAATGCTTTGGTATCATCAGAGACTTAGTCTATAAGGTGCTGCTTCGACCACCCGAAGAATCTCGTGTGTTGTTGAGATACTGCTTTGGAATCCTCAGAGAGCCTTAGTCTATAAGGTGCTGCTACGACCACCCAAAGAATCTCACATTTTGTTGAGATACTGCTTTGGTATCCTCAGAGAACCTTAGTCTATAAGGTGTTGCATCGATCACCTGAAGAATCTCGTCTTTTGTTGAGATACTGCTTTGGTATCCTCGGAGAGCCTTAGTCTATAAGGTGCTTCTTCAACCACCCGAAGAATCTCATGTTTTTTTGAGATACTGCTTTGGTATCATCGGAGTGCCTTAGTCTATAAGGTGCTGCTTCAACCACCCGAAAAATCTCGTGTTTTGTTGAGATACTGCTTTGGTATCCACGGAGAACCTTAGTCTATAAGGTGCTGCTTCGACCACCCAAAGAATCTTGTGTTTTGTTGAGATACTGCTTTGGTATCCTCGGAGAGTCTTAGTCTTTAATGTGCTGCTTCGACCACTTGAAGAATCTCGTGTTTTGCTGAGATATCGCTTTGCTATCCTCGGAGAGCCTTAGTCTATAAGGTGTTGCTTCAACCACCCAAATAATCTCCTGTTTTTTTGAGATACTGCTTTGGTATCATCGAGTGACTTATCTATAAGGTGCTGCATCGACCTCCCGAAGATTCTCGTGTTTTGGTCAGATACTGCTTTGGTATCCTCGGAGAGCCTTAGTCTACAAGGTGCTGCTTCGACCAGCCGAAGAATCTCGTGTTTTTTTTTAGATACTGTTTTGGTAACCTCGGAGAACCTTAGTCTATAAGGTGACGCTTCGATCACCCAAAGAATCTCGTGTTTTGTTGAGATATTGCTTTGGTATCATCAGAGACTTAGTCTATAAGGTGCTGCTTCGACCACCTGAAGAATCTCGTGTTTTGTTGAGATACTGCTTTGGAATCCTCAGAGAGCCTTAGTCTATAAGGTGCTGCTACGACCACCCAAAGAATCTCACACTTTGTTGAGATACTGCTTTGGTATCCTCAGAGAACCTTAGTCTATAAGGTGTTGCATCGATCACCTGAAGAATCTCATGTTTTGTTGAGATACTGCTTTGGTATCCTCGGAGAGCCTTAGTCTATAAGGTGCTTCTTCAACCACCCGAAGAATCTCGTGTTTTTTTGAGATACTGCTTTGGTATCATCGGAGTGCCTTAGTCTATAAGGTACTGCTTCGACCACACGAAAAATCTCGTGTTTTGTTGAGATACTGCTTTGGTATCCTCGGAGAACCTTAGTCTATAAGGTGATGCTTCGAGCACCCAAAGAATATCATGTTTGGTTGAGATACTACTTTGGTATCCTCGGAGAACCTTAGTCTATAAGGTGCTGCTTCGATCACCCAAAGAATCTCAAGTTTTGTTGAGATACTACTTTGGTGTCCTCGGAGAACCTTAGTCTATAAGGTTCTGCTTCGACCACCCAAAGAATATTGTGTTTTGTTAAGATACTGCTTTGGTATCCTCGGAGAGTCTTAGTCTATAAGGTGCTGCTTCGACCACTTGAAGAATCTCGTGTTTTGCTGAGATATCGCATTGGTATCCTCGGAGAGGCTTAGTCTATAAGGTGTTGCTTCAACCACCCAAATAATCTCGTGTTTTTTTGAGATACTGCTTTGGTATCATCGAGTGCCTTAGTCTATAAGGTGCTGCATCGACCTCCCGAAGATTCTCGTGTTTTGGTGAGATACTGCTTTGGTATCCTCGGAGAGCCTGAGTCTACAAGGTGCTGCTTCGACCAGCCGAAGAATCTCGTGTTTTTTTTGAGATACTGTTTTGGTAACCTCGGAGAACCTTAGTCTATAAGGTGATGCTTCGATCACCCAAAGAATCTCGTGTTTTATTGAGATACTGCTTTGGTATCATCAGAGACTTAGTCTATAAGGTGCTGCTTCGACCACCTGAAGAATCTCGTGTTTTGTTGAGATACTGCTTTGGAATCCTCAGAGAGCCTTAGTCTATAAGGTGCTGCTACGACCACCCAAAGAATCTCACACTTTGTTGAGATACTGCTTTGGTATCCTCAGAGAACCTTAGTCTATAAGGTGTTGCATCGATCACCTGAAGAATCTCATGTTTTGTTGAGATACTGCTTTGGTATCCTCAGAGAGCCTTAGTCTATAAGGTGCTTCTTCAACCACCCGAAGAATCTCGTGTTTTTTTGAGATACTGCTTTGGTATCATCGGAGTGCCTTAGTCTATAAGGTGCTGCTTCGACCACACGAAAAATCTCGTGTTTTGTTGAGATACTGCTTTGGTATCCTCGGAGAACCTTAGTCTATAAGGTGATGCTTCGAGCACCCAAAGAATATCATGTTTGGTTGAGATACTGCTTTGGTATCCTCGGAGAACCTTAGTCTATAAGGTGCTGCTTCGATCACCCAAAGAATCTCAAGTTTTGTTGAGATACTACTTTGGTATCCTCGGAGAACCTTAGTCTATAAGGTTCTGCTTCGACCACCCAAAGAATCTTGTGTTTTGTTGAGATACTGCTTTGGTATCCTCGGAGAGTCTTAGTCTATAAGGTGCTGCTTAGACCACTTGAAGAATCTCGTGTTTTGCTGAGATATCGCTTTGGTATCCTCGGAGAGCCTTAGTCTATAAGGTGTTGCTTCAACCACCCAAATAATCTCGTGTTTTTTTGAGATACTGCTTTGGTATCATCGGAGTGCCTTAGTCTATAAGGTGCTGCATCGAACTCCCGAAGAATCTCGTGTTTTGGTGAGATACTGCTTTGGTAACCTCGGAGAGCCTTAGTCTACAAGGTGCTGCTTCGACCAGCCGAAGAATCTCGTGTTTTTTTTTTAGATACTGTTTTCGTAACCTCGGAGAACCTTAGTCTATAAGGTGCTACTTCGATCACCCAAAGAATCCCATGTTTTGTTGAGATACTATTTTGGTATCCTTGGAGAACCTTAGTCTATAAGGTGATGCTTTGATCAACCAAAGAATCTCGTGTTTTGTTGAGATAATGCTTTGGTATCATCAGAGACTTAGTCTATAAGGTGCTGCTTCGACCACCCGAAGAATCTCGTGTTTTGTTGAGATACTGCTTTGGAATCCTCAGAGAGCCTTAGTCTATAAGGTGCTGCTACGACCACCCAAAGAATCTCACATTTTGTTGAGATACTGCTTTGGTATCCTCAGAGAACCTTAGTCTATAAGGTGTTGCATCGATCACCTGAAGAATCTCGTCTTTTGTTGAGATACTGCTTTGGTATCCTCGGAGAGCCTTAGTCTATAAGGTGCTTCTTCAACCACCCGAAGAATCTCATGTTTTTTTGAGATACTGCTTTGGTATCATCGGAGTGCCTTAGTCTATAAGGTGCTGCTTCAACCACCCAAAAAATCTCGTGTTTTGTTGAGATACTGCTTTGGTATCCACGGAGAACCTTAGTCTATAAGGTGCTGCTTCGAGCACCCAAAGAATATCATGTTTGGTTGAGATACTGCTTTGGTATCCTCGGAGAACCTTAGTCTATAAGGTACTGCTTCGATCACCCAAAGAACCTCACGTTTTGTTGAGATACTACTTTGGTATCCTCGGAGAACCTTAGTCTATAAGGTGCTGCTTCGACCACCAAAGAATCTTGTGTTTTGTTGAGATACTGCTTTGGTATCCTCGGAGAGTCTTAGTATATAAGGTGCTGCTTCGACCACTTAAAGAATCTCGTGTTTTTTCTGAGATATCGCTTTGGTATCCTCGGAGAGCCTTAGTCTATAAGGTGCTACTTCAACCACCCGAAGAATCTCGTGTTTTTTTGAGATACTGCTTTGGTATCATCGGAGTGCCTTAGTCTATAAGGTGCTGCTTCGATCTCCCGAAGAATCTTGTGTTTTGTTGAGATACTGCTTTGGTATCCTCGGAGAGCCTTAGTCTATAAGGTGCTGCTTCAACCAGCCGAAGAATGTCGTGTTTTTTTTTGAGATACTGTTTTGGTATCCTCGGAGAACCTTAGTCTATAAGGTGCTACTTCGATCACCCAAAGAATCCCATGTTTTGTTGAGATACTATTTTGGTATCATTGGAGAACCTTAGTCTATAAGTTGATGCTTCGATCACCCAAAGAATCTCGTGTTTTGTTGAGATACTTCTTTGTTATCATCCGAGACTTAGTCTATAAGGTGCTTCTTCGACCACCCGAAGAATCTCGTGTTTTGTTGAGATACTAATTTGGTATCATTGGAGAACCTTAGTCTATAAGGTGATGCTTCGATCACCCAAAGAATCTCGTGTTATGTTGAGATACTGCTTTGGAATCATCCGAGACTTAGTCTATAAGGTGTTGCTTCGACCACCCGAAGAATCTCGTGTTTTGTTGAGATACTGCTTTGGAATCCTTGGAGAGCCTTGGTCTATAAGGTGCTGCTTCGACCACCCGAAGAAACTCACATTTTGTTGAGATACTTCTTTCGTATCCTCGGAAAACCTTAGTCTATAAGGTGCTGCATCGATCACCTGAAGAATCTCATGTTTTGTTGAGATACTGCTTTGGTATCCTCGGAGAGCCTTAGTCTATAAGGTGCTGCTTTAACCACCCAAAGAATCTCGTGTTTTTTTGAGATACTGCTTTCGTATCATCAGAGTGCCTTAGTCTATAAGGTGCTGCTTCGACCACCCGAAGAATCTCGTGTTTTATTGAGATACTACTTTGGTATCCTCGGAGAGCCTTAGTTTATGAGGTGCTGCTTCGAGCACCCAAAAATTTCATGTTTTATTGAGATACTGCTTTGGTATCCTCAAAGAACCTTAGTCTATAAGGTGCTGCTTCAATAACCCAAAGAATCTCTTGTTTTGTTGAGATACTACTTTGTTATCCTCGGAGAACCTTAGTCTATAAGGTGCTGCTTCGACCACCCAAAGAACCTTGTGTTTTGTTGAGATACTTCTTTGGTATCCTCGGAGAGCCTTATTCTATAAGGTGCTGCTTCGACCAGCCGAAGAATCTCGTGTTTTTTTTGAGATACTGTTTTGGTATCCTCGGAGAACCTTAGTCTATAAGGTGCTACTTCGATCACCCAAAGAATCCCATGTTTTGTTGAGATACTATTTTGGTATCATTGGAGAACCTTAGTCTATAAGGTGATGCTTGGATCACCCAAAGAATCTCGTGTTTTGTTGAGATACTTCTTTGTTATCATCTGAGACTTAGTCTATAAGGTGCTGCTTCGACCACCCGAAGAATCTCGTGTTTTGTTGAGATACTGCTTTGGAATACTCGAAGAGCCTTAGTCTATAAGGTGCTGCTTCGACCACCCGAAGAATCCCATGTTTTGTTGAGATACTAATTTGGTATCATTGGAGAACCTTAGTCTATAAGGTGATGCTTCGATCACCCAAAGAATCTCGTGTTATGTTGAGATACTGCTTTGGTAACATCCGAGACTTAGTCTATAAGGTGCTGCTTCGACCACCCGAAGAATCTTGTGTTTTGTTGAGATACTGCTTTGGAATCCTTGGACAGCCTTGGTCTATAAGGTGCTGCTTCGACCACCCGAAGAAACTCACATTTTGTTGAGATACTTCTTTGGTATCCTCGGAGAACCTTAGTCTATAAGGTGCTGCATCGATCACCTGAAGAATCTCATGTTTTGTTGAGATACTGCTTTGGTATCCTCGGAGAGCCTTAGTCTATAAGGTGCTGCTTTAACCACCCAAAGAATCTCGTGTTTTTTTGAGATACTGCTTTCGTATCATCGGAGTGCCTTAGTCTATAAGGTGCTGCTTCGACCACCCGAAGAATCTCGTGTTTTATTGAGATACTGCTTTGGTATCCTCGGAGAGCCTTAGTCTATAAGGTGTTGCTTCGACCACTCGAAGAATCTCGTGTTTTGTTGAGATACTGCTTTGGTATCCTCGGAGAGCCTTTGTCTATAAGGTGCGGCTTCGAGCACCCAAAGAATATCATGTTTTGTTGAGATACTGCTTTGGAATCCTCGAAGAACCTTAGTCTATAAGGTGCTGCTTCGATCACCCAAAGAATCTCATGTTTTGTTGAGATACTACTTTGTTATCCTCGGAGAACCTTAGTCTATAAGGTGCTGCTTCGACCACCCAAAGAACCTTGTGTTTTGTTGAGATACTTCTTTGGTATCTTCGGAGAGCCTTTGTATAAGGTGCTGCTTCGACTACCCGAAGAATCTCGTGTTTTGCTGAGATACCGCTTTGGTATCCCCGAAGAGCATTAGTCTATAAGGTGCTGCTTCGACCACCCGAAGAATCTCGTGTTTTTTTTAGATACTGTTTTGGTATTCTTTGAGAACTTTACTCTATAAGGTGCTGCTTCGATCACCCAAAGAATCCCATGGTTTGTTGAGATACTATTTTGGTATCCTCGAAGAACCTTAGTCTATAAGGTGCTACTTGGATCACATAAAGAATCTCATGGTTTATTGAGATACTGCTTTGGTATTCTCAGAGAATCTTAGTCTATAAGGTGATACTTCAATCACCCAAAGAATCTCGTGTTTTGTTGAGATACTGCTTTGGTATCCTCGGAGAGCCTTAGTCTATAAGGTGCTGGTTCGATCACCCGAAGAGTCTCACGTTTTGTTGAGATACTTCTTTGGTATCCTTGGAGAGCCTTAGTATATAAGGTGCTGCTTCGACCACCCAAAAAATCTCGTGTTTTGTTGAGATACTGCTTTGGTATCCTCAGAGAACCTTAGTCTATAAGGTGCTGCTTCGAGCACCCAAAGAATATCATGTTTTGTTGAGATACTACTTTGGTATCCTCGGATAGCCTTAGTCTATAAGGTGCTGCTTCGATCACCCAAAGAATCTCACATTTTGTTGAGATACTACTTTAGTATCCTCGGAGAACCTTAGTCTATAAGGTGCGGCTTCGACCACCCAAAGAATTTTGTGTTTTGTTGAGATACTGCTTTGGTATCCTCGGAGAGTCTTAGTCTATAAGGTGCTGCTTCGACCACTTGAAGAATCTCGTGTTTTGCTGAGATATCGCTTTGGTATCCTCGGAGAGCCTTAGTATATAAGGTGCTGCTTCAACCACCCGAAGAATCTCGTGTTTTTTTGTGATACTACTTTGGTATCATCGGAGTGCCTTAGTCTATAAGGTGTTGCTTCGACCTCCCGAAGAATCTCGTGTTTTGTTGAGATACTGCTTTGGTATCCTCGGAGAGCCTTAGTCTATAAGGTGCTGCTTCGACCAGCCGAAGAATCTCGTGTATTTTTTGAGATACTGTTTTGGTATCCTCGGAGAACCTTAGTCTATAAGGTGCTTCTTCGTTCACCCAAAGAATCCCATGTTTTGTTGAGATACTATTTTGGCATCCTTGGAGAACCTTAGTCTATAAGGTGATGCTTCGATCACCTAAAGAATCTCGTGTTTTGTTGAGATATTGCTTCGGTATCATCAGAGACTTAGTCTATAAGCTGCTGCTTCGACCACCCGAAGAATCTCGTGTTTTGTTGAGATACTGCTTTGGAATCCTTGGAGAGCCTAAGTCTATAAGGTGATACTTCGACCACCTGAAGAATCTCACATTTTGATGAGATACTGCTTTGGTATCCTCGGAGAACCTTAGTCTATAAGGTGTTGCATCGATCACCCGAAGAATCTCATGTTTTGTTGAGATACTACTTTGGTATACTCGGAGAGCCTTAGTCTATAAGGTGCTGCTTCAACCACCCGAAGAATCTCGTGTTTTTTTGAGATACTGCTTTGGTATCCTCGGAGGGCTTAGTCTATAAGGTGTTGCTTCGACCTCCCGATGAATCTCGTGTTTTGTTGAGATACTGCTTTGGTATCCTCGGAGAGCTTTAGTCTATAAGGTGCTCCTTCGACAAGCCGAAGAATCTCGTATTTTGTTGAGATACTGCTTTGGTAATCTCGGAGAGCCTTAGTCTGTAAGGTGCTGCTTCGACCACTCGAAGAATCTCGTGTTTTGTTGAGATACTTTTTTGGTATCCTCGAAGAACCTTAGTCTATAAGGTGCTGCTTCGATCACCCAAAGAATCTCACGTTTTGTTGAGATACTACTTTGGTATCCTCGGAGAACCTTAGTCTATAAAGTGCTGCTTCGACCATCCAAAGAATCTTGTGTTTTGTTGAGATACTGCTTTGATATCCTCGGAGAGTCTTAGTCTATAAGGTGCTGCTTCGACCACTTGAAGAATCTCGTGTTTTGCTGAGATATCCCTTTGGTATCCTCGGAGAGCCTTAGTCTATAAGGTGTTGCTTCAACCACCCAAAGAATCTCGTGTTTTTTTGAGATACTGCTTTGGTATCATCGGAGTGCCTTAGTCTATAAGGTGCTGCATCGACCTCCCGAAGAATCTCGTGTTTTGTTGAAATACTGCTTTGGTATCCTCGGAGAGCCTTAGTCTATAAGGTGCTGCTTCGACCAGCCGAAGAATCTCGTGTTTTTTTTTGAGATACTATTTTGGTATCCTCGGAGAACCTTAGTCTATAAGGTGCTACTTCGATCACCCAAAGAATCCCATGTTTTGTTGAGATACTATTTTGGTATCCCTGGAGGGCCTTAGTCTATAAGGTGATGCTTCGATCACCCAAAGAATCTCGTGTTTTGTTGAGATACTGATTTGGTATCATCAGAGACTTAGTCTATAAGGTGCTGCTTCGACCCGCCGAAGAATCTCGTGCTTTGTTGAGATACTGCTTTGGAATCCTCAGAGAGCCTTAGTCTATAAGGTGCTGCTACGACCACCCGAAGAATCTTGTGTTTTGTTGAGATACTTCTTTGGTATCCTCGGAGAGCCTTAGTCTATAAGATGTTACTTCGACTACCCGAAGAATCTCGTATTTTGCTGAGATACCGCTTTGGTATCCCAGGAGAGTCTTAGTCTATAAGGTACTGCTTCAACCACATGAAGTATCTCGTGTATTTTTGAGATACTGCTTTGGCATCTTCGGAGTGCCTTAGTCTCTAAGGTGCTGCTTCAACCACCCGAAGAGTCTCGTGTTTTGTTGAGATACTGCTTTGGTATTCTTGGAGAGCCTTAGTCTATAAGGTGTTGCTTCGACCACTCGAAGAATCTCGTGTTTTGTTGAGATACTGTTTTGGTATCCTCGGAGAGCCTTTGTCTATAAGGTGCGGCTTCGGGAACCCAAAGAATATCATGTTTTGTTCAGATACTGCTTTGGTATCCTCGAAGAACCTTAGTCGATAAGGTGCTGCTTCGATCACCCAAAGAATCTCACGTTTTGTTGAGATACTACTTTGGTATCCTCGGAGAACCTTAGTCTATAAGGTGCTGCTTCGACCACCCAAAGAATCGTGTGTTTTGTTGAGATACTGCTTTGATATCCTCGGAGAGTCTTAGTCTATAAGGTGCTGCTTCGACCACTTGAAGAATCTCGTGTTTTGCTGAGATATCGCTTTGGTATCCTCGGAGAGCCTTAGTCTATAAGGTGTTGCTTCAACCACCCAAATAATCTCGTGTTTTTTTGAGATACTGCTTTGGTATCATCGGAGTGCCTTAGTCTATAAGGTGCTGCATCGACCTCCCAAAGAATCTCGTGTTTTGTTGAAATACTGCTTTGGTATCCTCGTAGAGCCTTAGTCTACAAGGTGCTGCTTCGACCAGCCGAAGAATCTCGTGTTTTTTTTTGAGATACTATTTTGGTATCCTCGAAGAACCTTAGTCTATAAGGTGCTACTTCGACCACCCGAAGAATCTCGTGTTTTGTTGAGATACTGCTTTGGAATCCTCAGAGAGCATTAGTCTATAAGGTGCTGCTACGACCACCCGAAGAATCTTGTGTTTTGTTGAGATACTTCTTTGGTATCCTCGGAGAGCCTTAGTCTATAAGATGTTGCTTCGGCTACCCGAAGAATCTCGTGTTTTGCAGAGATACCGCTTTGGTATCCCAGGAGAGTCTTAGTCTATAAGGTACTGCTTCAACCACATGAAGAATCTCGTGTATTTTTGATATACTGCTTTGGCATCTTCGGAGTGCCTTAGTCTCTAAGGTGCTGCTTCAACCACCCGAAGAATCTCGTGTTTTGTTGAGATACTGGTTTGGTATTCTCGGAGAACCTTAGTCTATAAGGTGCTGCTTCGACCACCCAAAGAATCGTGTGTTTTGTTGAGATACTGCTTTGATATCCTCGAAGAGTCTTAGTCTATAAGGTGCTGCTTCGACCACTTGAAGAATCTCGTGTTTTGCTGAGATATTGCTTTGGTATCCTCGGAGAGCCTTAGACTATAAGGTGCTGCTTCAACCACCCGAAGAATCTCGTGTTTTTTTGTGATATTGCTTTGGTATCATCGGAGTGCCTTAGTCTATAAGGTGTTGCTTCGACCAGCCAAAGAATCTCGTGTTTTTTTTGAGATACTGTTTTGGTATCCTCGGAGAACCTTAGTCTATAAGGTGCTTCTTCGATCACCCAAAGAATCCCATGTTTTGTTGAGATACTATTTTGGCATCCTTGGAGAACCTTAGTCTATAAGGTGATGCTTCGATCACCCAAAGAATCTCGTGTTTTGTTGAGATATTGCTTTGGTATCATCAGAGACTTAGTCTATAAGGTGCTGCTTCGACCACCCGAAGAATCTCGTGTTTTGTTGAGATACTGCTTTGGAATCCTCGGAGAGCCTAAGTCTATAAGGTGATACTTCGACCACCTGAAGAATCTCACATTTTGATGAGATACTGCTTTGGTATCCTCGGAGAACCTTAGTCTATAAGATGTTGCATCGATCACCCGAAGAATCTCATGTTTTGTTGAGATACTGCTTTGGTATCCTCGGAGAGCCTTAGTCTCTAAGGTGCTGCTTCAACCACCCGAAGAATATCGTGTTTTGTTGAGATACTGCTTTGGTATTCTCGGAGAGCCTTAGTCTATAAGGTGCTGCTTCGAAAACTCGAAGAATCTCGTGTTTTGTTGAGATACTGCTTTGGTATCCTCGGAGAGCCTTTGTCTATAAGGTGCAGCTTTGAGCACCCAAAGAATCTCACGTTTTGTTGAGATACCACTTTGGTATCCTCGGAGAACCTTAGTCTATAAGGTGCTGCTTCGACCACACAAAGAATCTTGTGTTTTGTTGAGATACTGCTTTGATATCCTCGGAGAGTCTTAGTCTATAAGGTGCTGCTTCGACCACTTGAAGAATCTCGTGTTTTGCTGAGATATCGCTTTGGTATCCTCGGAGAGTCTTAATCTATAAGGTGTTGCTTCAACCACCCAAATAATCTCGTGTTTTTTTGAGATACTGCTTTGGTATCATCGGAGTGCCTTAGCCTATAAGGTGCTGCATCGACCTCCCAAAGAATCTCGTGTTTTGTTGAAATACTGCTTTGGTATCCTCGTAGAGCCTTAGTCTACAAGGTGCTGCTTCGACCAGCCGAAGAATCTCGTGTTTTTTTTTGAGATACTATTTTGGTATCCTCGAAGAACCTTAGTCTATAAGGTGCTACTTCGACCACCCGAAGAATCTCGTGTTTTGTTGAGATACTGCTTTGGAATCCTCAGAGAGCATTAGTCTATAAGGTGCTGCTACGACCACCCGAAGAATCTTGTGTTTTGTTGAGATACTTCTTTGGTATCCTCGGAGAGCCTTAGTCTATAAGATGTTGCTTCGGCTACCCGAAGAATCTCGTGTTTTGCTGAGATACCGCTTTGGTATCCCAGGAGAGTCTTAGTCTATAAGGTACTGCTTCAACCTCATGAAGAATCTCGTGTATTTTTGAGATACTGCTTTGGCATCTTCGGAGTGCCTTAGTCTCTAAGGTGCTGCTTCAACCACCCGAAGAATCTCGTGTTTTGTTGAGATACTGCTTTGGTATTCTCGGAGAGCCTTAGTCTATAAGGTGCTGCTTCGACCACTCGAAGAATCTCTTGTTTTGTTGAGATACTGCTTTGGTATCCTAGGAGAGCCTTTGTCTATAAGGTGCGGCTTCGGGCACCCAAAGAATATCATGTTTTGTTGAGATACTGCTTTGGTATCCTCGAAGAACCTTAGTCTATAAGGTGCTGCTTCGATCACCCAAAGAATCTCAAGTTTTGTTGAGATACTACTTTGGTATCCTCGGAGAAACTTAGTCTATAAGGTGCTGCTTCGACCACCCAAAGAATCGTGTGTTTTGTTGAGATACTGCTTTGATATCCTCGAAGAGTCTTAGTCTATAAGGTGCTGCTTCGACCACTTGAAGAATCTCGTGTTTTGCTGAGATATTGCTTTGGTATCCTCGGAGAGCCTTAGTCTATAAGGTGCTACTTCGATCACCCAAAGAATCCCATGTTTTGTTGAGATACTATTTTGGTATCCCTGGAGGGCCTTAGTCTATAAGGTGATGCTTCGATCACCCAAAGAATCTCGTGTTTTGTTGAGATACTGATTTGGTATCATCAGAGACTTAGTCTATAAGGTGCTGCTTCGACCCCCCGAAGAATCTCGTGCTTTGTTGAGATACTGCTTTGGAATCCTCAGAGAGCCTTAGTCTATAAGGTGCTGCTACGACCACCCGAAGAATCTTGTGTTTTGTTGAGATACTTCTTTGGTATCCTCGGAGAGCCTTAGTCTATAAGATGTTGCTTCGACTACCCGAAGAATCTCGTATTTTGCTGAGATACCGCTTTGGTATCCCAGGAGAGTCTTAGTCTATAAGGTACTGCTTCAACCACATGAAGTATCTCGTGTATTTTTGAGATACTGCTTTGGCATCTTCGGAGTGCCTTAGTCTCTAAGGTGCTGCTTCAACCACCCGAAGAGTCTCGTGTTTTGTTGAGATACTGCTTTGGTATTCTTGGAGAGCCTTAGTCTATAAGGTGTTGCTTCGACCACTCGAAGAATCTCGTGTTTTGTTGAGATACTGTTTTGGTATCCTCGGAGAGCCTTTGTCTATAAGGTGCGGCTTCGGGCACCCAAAGAATATCATGTTTTGTTCAGATACTGCTTTGGTATCCTCGAAGAACCTTAGTCGATAAGGTGCTGCTTCGATCACCCAAAGAATCTCACGTTTTGTTGAGATACTACTTTGGTATCCTCGGAGAACCTTAGTCTATAAGGTGCTGCTTCGACCACCCAAAGAATCGTGTGTTTTGTTGAGATACTGCTTTGATATCCTCGGAGAGTCTTAGTCTATAAGGTGCTGCTTCGACCACTTGAAGAATCTCGTGTTTTGCTGAGATATCGCTTTGGTATCCTCGGAGAGCCTTAGTCTATAAGGTGTTGCTTCAACCACCCAAATAATCTCGTGTTTTTTTGAGATACTGCTTTGGTATCATCGGAGTGCCTTAGTCTATAAGGTGCTGCATCGACCTCCCAAAGAATCTCGTGTTTTGTTGAAATACTGCTTTGGTATCCTCGTAGAGCCTTAGTCTACAAGGTGCTGCTTCGACCAGCCGAAGAATCTCGTGTTTTTTTTTGAGATACTATTTTGGTATCCTCGAAGAACCTTAGTCTATAAGGTGCTACTTCGACCACCCGAAGAATCTCGTGTTTTGTTGAGATACTGCTTTGGAATCCTCAGAGAGCATTAGTCTATAAGGTGCTGCTACGACCACCCGAAGAATCTTGTGTTTTGTTGAGATACTTCTTTGGTATCCTCGGAGAGCCTTAGTCTATAAGATGTTGCTTCGGCTACCCGAAGAATCTCGTGTTTTGTTGAGATACCGCTTTGGTATCCCAGGAGAGTCTTAGTCTATAAGGTACTGCTTCAACCACATGAAGAATCTCGTGTATTTTTGATATACTGCTTTGGCATCTTCGGAGTGCCTTAGTCTCTAAGGTGCTGCTTCAACCACCCGAAGAATCTCGTGTTTTGTTGAGATACTGCTTTGGTATTCTCGGAGAGCCTTAGTCTATAAGGTGCTGCTTCGACCACTCGAAGAATCTCGTGTTTTGTTGAGATACTGCTTTGGTATCCTAGGAGAGCCTTTGTCTATAAGGTGCGGCTTCGGGCACCCAAAGAATATCATGTTTTGTTGAGATACTGCTTTTGTATCCTCGAAGAACCTTAGTCTATAAGGTCCTGCTTCGATCACCCAAAGAATCTCAAGTTTTGTTGAGATACTACTTTGGTATCCTCGGAGAACCTTAGTCTATAAGGTGCTGCTTCGACCACCCAAAGAATCGTGTGTTTTGTTGAGATACTGCTTTGATATCCTCGAAGAGTCTTAGTCTATAAGGTGCTGCTTCGACCACTTGAAGAATCTCGTGTTTTGCTGAGATATTGCTTTGGTATCCTCGGAGAGCCTTAGACTATAAGGTGCTGCTTCAACCACCCGAAGAATCTCGTGTTTTTTTGTGATATTGCTTTGGTATCATCGGAGTGCCTTAGTCTATAAGGTGTTGCTTCGACCAGCCGAAGAATCTCGTGTTTTTTTTGAGATACTGTTTTGGTATCCTCGGAGAACCTTAGTCTATAAGGTGCTTCTTCGATCACCCAAAGAATCCCATGTTTTGTTGAGATACTATTTTGGCATCCTTGGAGAACCTTAGTCTATAAGGTGATGCTTCGATCACCCAAAGAATCTCGTGTTTTGTTGAGATATTGCTTTGGTATCATCAGAGACTTAGTCTATAAGGTGCTGCTTCGACCACCCGAAGAATCTCGTGTTTTGTTGAGATACTGCTTTGGAATCCTCGGAGAGCCTAAGTCTATAAGGTGATACTTCGACCACCTGAAGAATCTCACATTTTGATGAGATACTGCTTTGGTATCCTCGGAGAACCTTAGTCTATAAGATGTTGCATCGATCACCCGAAGAATCTCATGTTTTGTTGAGATACTGCTTTGGTATCCTCGGAGAGCCTTAGTCTCTAAGGTGCTGCTTCAAGCACCCGAAGAATATCGTGTTTTGTTGAGATACTGCTTTGGTATTCTCGGAGAGCCTTAGTCTATAAGGTGCTGCTTCGAAAACTCGAAGAATCTCGTGTTTTGTTGAGATACTGCTTTGGTATCCTCGGGGAGCCTTTGTCTATAAGGTGCGGCTTCGAGCACCCAAAGAATCTCACGTTTTGTTGAGATACCACTTTGGTATCCTCGGAGAACCTTAGTCTATAAGGTGCTGCTTCGACCACACAAAGAATCTTGTGTTTTGTTGAGATACTGCTTTGATATCCTCGGAGAGTCTTAGTCTATAAGGTGCTGCTTCGACCACTTGAAGAATCTCGTGTTTTGCTGAGATATCGCTTTGGTATCCTCGGAGAGCCTTAGTCTATAAGGTGTTGCTTCAACCACCCAAATAATCTCGTGTTTTTTTGAGATACTGCTTTGGTATCATCGGAGTGCCTTAGTCTATAAGGTGCTGCATCAACCTCCCAAAGAATCTCGTGTTTTGTTGAAATACTGCTTTGGTATCCTCGTAGAGCCTTAGTCTACAAGGTACTGCTTCGACCAGCCGAAGAATCTCGTGTTTTTTTTTGAGATACTATTTTGGTATCCTCGAAGAACCTTAGTCTATAAGGTGCTACTTCGACCACCCGAAGAATCTCGTGTTTTGTTGAGATACTGCTTTGGAATCCTCAGAGAGCATTAGTCTATAAGGTGCTGCTACGACCACCCGAAGAATCTTGTGTTTTGTTGAGATACTTCTTTGGTATCCTCGGAGAGCCTTAGTCTATAAGATGTTGCTTCGGCTACCCGAAGAATCTCGTGTTTTGCTGAGATACCGCTTTGGTATCCCAGGAGAGTCTTAGTCTATAAGGTACTGCTTCAACCACATGAAGAATCTCGTGTATTTTTGAGATACTGCTTTGGCATCTTCGGAGTGCCTTAGTCTCTAAGGTGCTGCTTCAACCACCCGAAGAATCTCGTGTTTTGTTGAGATACTGCTTTGGTATTCTCGGAGAGCCTTAGTCTATAAGGTGCTGCTTCGACCACTCGAAGAATCTCGTGTTTTGTTGAGATACTGCTTTGGTATCCTAGGAGAGCCTTTGTCTATAAGGTGCGGCTTCGGGCACCCAAAGAATATCATGTTTTGTTGAGATACTGCTTTGGTATCCTGGAAGAACCTTAGTCTATAATGTGCTGCTTCGATCACCCAAAGAATCTCAAGTTTTGTTGAGATACTACTTTGGTATCCTCGGAGAACCTTAGTCTATAAGGTGCTGCTTCGACCACCCAAAGAATCGTGTGTTTTGTTGAGATACTGCTTTGATATCCTCGAAGAGTCTTAGTCTACAAGGTGCTGCTTCGACCACTTGAAGAATCTCGTGTTTTGCTGAGATATTGCTTTGGTATCCTCGGAGAGCCTTAGACTATAAGGTGCTGCTTCAACCACCCGAAGAATCTCGTGTTTTTTTGTGATATTGCTTTGGTATCATCGGAGTGCCTTAGTCTATAAGGTGTTGCTTCGACCAGCCGAAGAATCTCGTGTTTTTTTTGAGATACTGTTTTGGTATCCTCGGAGAACCTTAGTCTATAAGGTGCTTCTTCGATCACCCAAAGAATCCCATGTTTTGTTGAGATACTATTTTGGCATCCTTGGAGAACCTTAGTCTATAAGGTGATGCTTCGATCACCCAAAGAATCTCGTGTTTTGTTGAGATATTGCTTTGGTATCATCAGAGACTTAGTCTATAAGGTGCTGCTTCGACCACCCGAAGAATCTCGTGTTTTGTTGAGATACTGCTTTGGAATCCTCGGAGAGCCTAAGTCTATAAGGTGATACTTCGACCACCTGAAGAATCTCACATTTTGATGAGATACTGCTTTGGTATCCTCGGAGAACCTTAGTCTATAAGATGTTGCATCGATCACCCGAAGAATCTCATGTTTTGTTGAGATACTGCTTTGGTATCCTCGGAGAGCCTTAGTCTCTAAGGTGCTGCTTCAACCACCCGAAGAATATCGTGTTTTGTTGAGATACTGCTTTGGTATTCTCGGAGAGCCTTAGTCTATAAGGTGCTGCTTCGAAAACTCGAAGAATCTCGTGTTTTGTTGAGATACTGCTTTGGTATCCTCGGAGAGCCTTTGTCTATAAGGTGCGGCTTCGAGCACCCAAAGAATCTCACGTTTTGTTGAGATACCACTTTGGTATCCTCGGAGAACCTTAGTCTATAAGGTGCTGCTTCGACCACCCAAAGAATCTTGTGTTTTGTTGAGATACTGCTTTGATATCCTCGGAGAGTCTTAGTCTATAAGGTGTTGCTTCGACCACTTGAAGAATCTCGTGTTTTGCTGAGATATCGCTTTGGTATCCTCGGAGAGCCTTAGTCTATAAGGTGTTGCTTCAACCACCCAAATAATCTCGTGTTTTTTTGAGATACTGCTTTGGTATCATCGGAGTGCCTTAGTCTATAAGGTGCTGCATCGACCTCCCAAAGAATCTCGTGTTTTGTTGAAATACTGCTTTGGTATCCTCGTAGAGCCTTAGTCTACAAGGTGCTGCTTCGACCAGCCGAAGAATCTCGTGTTTTTTTTTGAGATACTATTTTGGTATCCTCGAAGAACCTTAGTCTATAAGGTGCTACTTCGACCACCCGAAGAATCTCGTGTTTTGTTGAGATACTGCTTTGGAATCCTCAGAGAGCATTAGTCTATAAGGTGCTGCTACGACCACCCGAAGAATCTTGTGTTTTGTTGAGATACTTCTTTGGTATCCTCGGAGAGCCTTAGTCTATAAGATGTTGCTTCGGCTACCCGAAGAATCTCGTGTTTTGCTGAGATACCGCTTTGGTATCCCAGGGGAGTCTTAGTCTATAAGGTACTGCTTCAACCTCATGAAGAATCTCGTGTATTTTTGAGATACTGCTTTGGCATCTTCGGAGTGCCTTAGTCTCTAAGGTGCTGCTTCAACCACCCGAAGAATCTCGTGTTTTGTTGAGATACTGCTTTGGTATTCTCGGAGAGCCTTAGTCTATAAGGTGCTGCTTCGACCACTCGAAGAATCTCTTGTTTTGTTGAGATACTGCTTTGGTATCCTAGGAGAGCCTTTGTCTATAAGGTGCGGCTTCGGGCACCCAAAGAATATCATGTTTTGTTGAGATACTGCTTTGGTATCCTGGAAGAACCTTAGTCTATAAGGTGCTGCTTCGATCACCCAAAGAATCTCAAGTTTTGTTGAGATACTACTTTGGTATCCTCGGAGAACCTTAGTCTATAAGGTGCTTCTTCGACCACCCAAAGAATCGTGTGTTTTGTTGAGATACTGCTTTGATATCCTCGAAGAGTCTTAGTCTATAAGGTGCTGCTTCGACCACTTGAAGAATCTCGTGTTTTGCTGAGATATTGCTTTGGTATCCTCGGAGAGCCTTAGACTATAAGGTGCTGCTTCAACCACCCGAAGAATCTCGTGTTTTTTTGTGATATTGCTTTGGTATCATCGGAGTGCCTTAGTCTATAAGGTGTTGCTTCGACCAGCCGAAGAATCTCGTGTTTTTTTTGAGATACTGTTTTGGTATCCTCGGAGAACCTTAGTCTATAAGGTGCTTCTTCGATCACCCAAAGAATCCCATGTTTTGTTGAGATACTATTTTGGCATCCTTGGAGAACCTTAGTCTATAAGGTGATGCTTCGATCACCCAAAGAATCTCGTGTTTTGTTGAGATATTGCTTTGGTATCATCAGAGACTTAGTCTATAAGGTGCTGCTTCGACCACCCGAAGAATCTCGTGTTTTGTTGAGATACTGCTTTGGAATCCTCGGAGAGCCTAAGTCTATAAGGTGATACTTCGACCACCTGAAGAATCTCACATTTTGATGAGATACTGCTTTGGTATCCTCGGAGAACCTTAGTCTATAAGATGTTGCATCGATCACCCGAAGAATCTCATGTTTTGTTGAGATACTGCTTTGGTATCCTCGGAGAGCCTTAGTCTCTAAGGTGCTGCTTCAACCACCCGAAGAATATCGTGTTTTGTTGAGATACTGCTTTGGTATTCTCGGAGAGCCTTAGTCTATAAGGTGCTGCTTCGAAAACTCGAAGAATCTCGTGTTTTGTTGAGATACTGCTTTGGTATCCTCGGAGAGCCTTTGTCTATAAGGTGCGGCTTCGAGCACCCAAAGAATCTCACGTTTTGTTGAGATACCACTTTGGTATCCTCGGAGAACCTTAGTCTATAAGGTGCTGCTTCGACCACCCAAAGAATCTTGTGTTTTGATGAGATACTGCTTTGATATCCTCGGAGAGTCTTAGTCTATAAGGTGCTGCTTCGACCACTTGAAGAATCTCGTGTTTTGCTGAGATATCGCTTTGGTATCCTCGGAGAGCCTTAGTCTATAAGGTGTTGCTTCAACCACCCAAAGAATCTCGTGTTTATTTGAGATATTGCTTTGGTATCTTCGGAGTGCCTTAGTCTATAAGGTGCTGCATCGACCTCCCGAAGAATCTCGTGTTTTGTTGAAATACTGCTTTGGTATCCTCGGAGAGCCTTAGTCTACAAGGTGCTGCTTCGACCAGCCGAAGAATCTCGTGTTTTTTTTTTAGATACTATTTTGGTATCCTCGGAGAACCTTAGTCTATAAGGTGCTACTTCGATCACCCAAACAATCCCATGTTTTGTTGAAATACTATTTTGGTATCATTGGAGAACCTTAGTCTATAAGGTGATGCTTCGATTACCCAAAGAATCTCGTGTTTTGTTTAGATACTTCTTTGTTATCATCCGAGACTTAGTCTATAAGGTGCTGCTTCGAAAACCCGAAGAATCTCGTGTTTTGTTGAGATACTGCTTTGGAATCCTCGGAGAGCCTTAGTCTATAAGGTGCTGCTTCGACCACCCAAAGAATCCCATGTTTTGTTGAGATACTATTTTGGTCTCATTGGAGAACCTTAGTCTATAAGTTGATGCTTCAATCACCCGAAGAATCTCGTGTTTTGTTGAGATACTGCTTTGGTATCATCCGAGACTTAATCTATAAGGTGCTGCTTCGACCACCCGAAGAATCTCGTGTTTTGTTGAGATACTGCTTTGGAATCCTCGGAGAGCCTATGTCTATAAGGTGCTGCTTCGACCACCCGAAGAAACTCAAATTTTGTTGAGATACTGCTTTGGTATCCTCGGAGAACCTTAGTCTATAAGGTGCTGCTTTAACCACCCAAAGAATCTCGTGTTTTTTTGAGATACTGCTTTCGTATCATCGGAGTGCCTTAGTCTATAAGGTGCTGCTTCGACCACCCGAAGAATCTCGTGTTTTATTGAGATACTGCTTTGGTATCCTCGGAGAGCCTTAGTTTATGAGGTGCTGCTTCGAGCACCCAAAAATATCATGTTTTATTGAGATACTGCTTTGGTATCCTCAAAGAACCTTAGTCTATAAGGTGCTGCTTCAATAACCCAAAGAATCTCTTGTTTTGTTGAGATACTACTTTGTTATCCTCGGAGAACCTTAGTCTATAAGGTGCTGCTTCTACCACCCAAAGAACCTTGTGTTTTGTTGAGATACTTCTTTGGTATCCTCGGAGAGCCTTAGTCTATAAGATGTTGCTTCTACTACCCGAAGAATCTCGTGTTTTGCTGAGATACTGCTTTGGTATCCCAGGAGAGTCTTAGTCTATAAGGTACTGCTTCAACCACATGAAGAATCTCATGTATTTTTGAGATACTGCTTTGGCGTCTTCGGAGTGCCTTAGTCTCTAAGGTGCTGCTTCAACCACCCGAAGAATCTCGTGTTTTGTTGAGATACTGCTTTGGTATTCTCGGAGAGCCTTAGTCTATAAGGTGCTGCTTCGACCACTTGAAGAATCTCGTGTTTTGTTGAGATACTGCTTTGGTATCCTCGGAGAGCCTTTGTCTATAAGGTACGGCTTCGAGCACCCAAAGAATATCATGTTTTGTTGAGATACTGCTTTGGTATCCTCGAAGAACCTTAGTCTATAAGGTGCTGCTTCGATCACCCAAAGAATCTCATGTTTTGTTGAGATATTACTTTGTTATCCTCGGAGAACCTTAGTCTATAAGGTGCTACTTCGACCACCCAAAGAATCTTGTGTTTTGTTGAGATACTGCTTTGGTATCCTCGGAGAGCCTTAGTCTATAAGGTGCTGCTTCGACCACTTGAAGAATCTCGTGTTTTGCTGAGATATTGCTTTGGTATCCTCGGAGAGCCTTAGTCTATAAGGTGTTGCTTCAACCACCCGAAGAATCTCGTGTTTTTTTGTGATACTGCTTTGGTATCATCGGAGTGCCTTAGTCGATAAGGTGTTGCTTCGACCAGCCGAAGAATCTCGTGGTTTTTTTTAGATACTGTTTTGGTATCCTCGGAGAACCTTAGTCTATAAGGTGCTACTTCGACCACCCGAAGAATCTCGTGTTTTGTTGAGATACTGCTTTGGAATCCTCAGAGAGCCTTAGTCTATAAGGTGCTGCTTCGATCACCCAAAGAATCTCGTGTATTGTTGAGATATTGCTTTGGTATCATCAGAGACTTAGTCTATAAGGTGCTGCTTCGACCACCCGAAGAATCTCGTGTTTTGTTGAGATACTGCTTTGGAATCCTCGGAGAGCCTAAGTCTATAAGGTGATACTTCGACCACCTGAAGAATCTCACATTTTGATGAGATACTGCTTTGGTATCCTCGGAGAACCTTAGTCTATAAGATGTTGCATCGATCACCCGAAGAATCTCATGTTTTGTTGAGATACTGCTTTGGTATCCTCGGAGAGCCTTAGTCTATAAGGTGCTGCTTCAACCACCCGAAGAATCTCGTGTTTTTTTGAGATACTGCTTTGGTATCATCGGAGTGGCTTAGTCTATAAGGTGTTGCTTCGACCTCCCGATGAATCTCGTGTTTTGTTGAGATACTGCTTTGGTATCCTCGGAGAGCCTTAGTCTATAAGGTGCGGCTTCGACAAGCCGAAGAATCTCGTGTTTTGTTGAGATACTGCTTTGGTATTCTCGGAGAGCCTTAGTCTATAAGGTGCTGCTTCAACCACTCGAAGAATCTCGTGTTTTGTTGAGATACTGCTTTGGTATCCTCGGAGAGCCTTTGTCTATAAGGTGCGACTTCGAGAACCCAAAGAATATCATGTTTTGTTGAGATACTGCTTTGGTATCCTCGAAGAACCTTAGTCTATAAGGTGCTGCTTCGATCACCCAAAGAATCTCACGTTTTGTTGAGATACCACTTTGGTATCCTCGGAGAACCTTAGTCTATAAGGTGCTGCTTCGACCACCCAAAGAATCTTGTGTTTTGTTGAGATACTGCTTTGATATCCTCGGAGAGTCTTAGTCTGTAAGGTGCTGCTTCGACCACTTGAAGAATCTCGTGTTTTGCTGAGATATCGCTTTGGTATCCTCGGAGAGCCTTAGTCTATAAGGTGTTGCTTCAACCACCCAAAGAATCTCGTGTTTTTTTGAGATACTGCTTTGGTATCATTGGAGTGCCTTAGTCTATAAGATGCTGCATCGACCTCCCAAAGAATCTCGTGTTTTGTTGAAATACTGCTTTGGTATCCTCGGAGAGCCTTAGTCTACAAGGTGCTGCTTCGACCAGCCGAAGAATTTCGTGTTTTTTTTTTAGATACTATTTTGGTATCCTCGGAGAACCTTAGTCTATAAGGTGCTACTTCGATCACCCAAAGAATCCCGTGTTTTGTTGAAATACTATTTTGGTATCATTGGAGAACCTTAGTCTATAAGGTGATGCTTCGATTACCCAAAGAATCTCGTGTTTTGTTGAGATACTTCTTTGTTATCTTCCGAGACTTAGTCTATAAGGTGCTGCTTCGACCACCCGAAGAATCTCGTGTTTTGTTGAGATACTGCTTTGGAATCCTCGGAGAGCCTTGGTCTATAAGGTGCTGCTTCGACCACCCGAAGAAACTCAAATTTTGTTGAGATACTGCTTTGGTATCCTCGGAGAACCTTAGTCTATAAGGTGCTGCTTTAACCACCCAAAGAATCTCATGTTTTTTTGAGATACTGCTTTCGTATCATCGGAGTGCCTTAGTCTATAAGGTGCTGCTTCGACCACCCGAAGAATCTCGTGTTTTATTGAGATACTGCTTTGGTATCCTCGGAGAGCCTTAGTTTATGAGGTGCTGCTTCGAGCACCCAAAAATATGATGTTTTATTGAGATACTGCTTTGGTATCCTCAAAGAACCTTAGTCTATAAGGTGCTGCTTCAATAACCCAAAGAATCTCTTGTTTTGTTGAGATACTACTTTGTTATCCTCGGAGAATCTTAGTCTATAAGGTGCTGCTTCGACCACCCAAAGAACCTTGTGTTTTGTTGAGATACTTCTTTGGTATCCTTGGAGAGCCTTAGTCTATAAGATGTTGCTTCGACTACCCGAAGAATCTCGTGTTTTGCTGAGATACCGCTTTGGTATCCCAGGAGAGTCTTAGTCTATAAGGTACTGCTTCAATCACATGAAGAATCTCATGTATTTTTGAGATACTGCTTTGGCATCTTCGGAGTGCCTTAGTCTCTAAGGTGCTGCTCAACCACCCGAAGAATCTCGTGTTTTGTTGAGATACTGCTTTGGTATTCTCGGAGAGCCTTAGTCTATAAGGTGTTGCTTCGACGACTCGATGAATCTCGTGTTTTGTTGAGATACTGCTTTGGTATCCTCGAAGAACCTTAGTCTATAAGGTGCTGCTTCGATCTCCCAAAGAATCTCATGTTTTGTTGAGATACTACTTTTTTATCCTCGGAGAACCTTAGTCTATAAGGTGTTGCTTCGACCACCCAAAGAATCTTGTGTTTTGTAGAGATACTGCTTTGGTATCCTCAGAGAGTCTTAGTCTATAAGGTGCTGCTTCGACCACATGAAGAATCTCGTGTTTTGCTGAGATATCGCTTTGGTATCCTCGGAGAGCCTTAGTCTATAAGGTGCTGCTTCAACCACCCGAAGAATCTCGTGTTTTTTTGTGATACTGCTTTGGTATCATCGGAGTGCCTTAGTCTATAAGGTGATGCTTCGATCTCCCGAAGAATCTCGTGTTTTGTTGAGATACTGCTTTGGTATCCTCGGAGAGCCTTAGACTATAAGGTACTGCTTCGACCAGCCGAAGAATCTCGTGTTTTTTTGAGATACTGCTTTCGTATCATCGGAGTGCCTTAGTCTATAAGGTGCTGCTTCGACCACCCGAAGAATCTCGTGTTTTATTGAGATACTGCTTTGGTATCCTCGGAGAGCCTTAGTTTATGAGGTGCTTCTTCGAGCACCCAAAAATATCATGTTTTATTGAGATACTGCTTTGGTATCCTCAAAGAACCTTAGTCTATAAGGTGCTGCTTCAATAACCCAAAGAATCTCTTGTTTTGTTGAGATACTACTTTGTTATCCTAGGAGAACCTTAGTCTATAAGGTGCTGCTTCGACCACCCAATGAACCTTGTGTTTTGTTGAGATACTTCTTTGGTATCCTCGGAGAGCCTTAGTCTATAAGATGTTGCTTCGACTACCCGAAGAATCTCGTGTTTTGCTGAGATACTGCTTTGGTATCCCAGGAGAGTCTTAGTCTATAAGGTACTGCTTCAACCACATGAAGAATCTCGTGTATTTTTGAGATACTGCTTTGGCATCTTCGGAGTGCCTTAGTCTCTAAGGTGCTGCTTCAACCACCCGAAGAGTCTCGTGTTTTGTTGAGATACTGCTTTGGTATTCTCGGAGAGCCTTAGTCTATAAGGTGTTGCTTCGACCACTCGAAGAATCTCGTGTTTTGCTGAGATACCGCTTTGGTATCCCAGGAGAGTCTTAGTCTATAAGGTGCTGCTTCAACCACCCGAAGAATCTCGTGTTTTTTTGTGATACTGCTTTGGTATCATCGGAGTGCCTTAGTCTATAAGGTGATGCTTCGATCTCCCGAAGAATCTCGTGTTTTGTTGAGATACTGCTTTGGTATCCTCGGAGAGCCTTAGTCTATAAGGTACTGCTTCGACCAGCCGAAGAATCTCGTGTTTTTTTGAGATACTGCTTTCGTATCATCGGAGTGCCTTAGTCTATAAGGTGCTGCTTCGACCACCCGAAGAATGTCGTGTTTTATTGAGATACTGCTTTGGTATCCTCTGAGAGCCTTAGTTTATGAGGTGCTTCTTCGAGCACCCAAAAATATCATGTTTTATTGAGATACTGCTTTGGTATCCTCAAAGAACCTTAGTCTATAATGTGCTGCTTCAATAACCCAAAGAATCTCTTGTTTTGTTGAGATACTACTTTGTTATCCTCGGAGAACCTTAGTCTATAAGGTGCTGCTTCGACCACCCAAAGAAACTTGTGTTTTGTTGAGATACTTCTTTGGTATCCTGGAGAGCCTTAGTCTATAAGATGTTGCTTCGACTACCCGAAGAATCTCGTGTTTTGCTGAGATACCGCTTTGGTATCCCAGGAGAGTCTTAGTCTATAAGGTACTGCTTCAACCACATGAAGAATCTCGTGTATTTTTGAGATACTGCTTTGGCATCTTCGGAGTGCCTTAGTCTCTAAGGTGCTGCTTCAACCACCCGAAGAGTCTCGTGTTTTGTTGAGATACTGCTTTGGTATTCTCGGAGAGCCTTAGTCTATAAGGTGTTGCTTCGACCACTCGAAGAATCTCGTGTTTTGTTGAGATACTGCTTTGGTATCCTCGGAGAGCCTTTGTCTATAAGGTGCGGCTTCGAGCACCCAAAGAATATCATGTTTTGTTGAGATACTGCTTTGGTATCCTCGAAGAACCTTAGTCTATAAGGTGCTGCTTCGATCTCCCAAAGAATCTCATGTTTTGTTGAGATACTACTTTGTTATCCTCGGAGAACCTTAGTCTATAAGGTGTTGCTTCGACCACCCAAAGAATCTTGTGTTTTGTTGAGATACTGCTTTGGTATCCTCGGAGAGTCTTAGTCTATAAGGTGCTGCTTCGACCACATGAAGAATCTCGTGTTTTGCTGAGATATCGCTTTGGTATCCTCGGAGAGCCTTAGTCTATAAGGTGCTGCTTCAACCACCCGAAGAATCTCGTGTTTTTTTGTGATACTGCTTTGGTATCATCGGAGTGCCTTAGTCTATAAGGTGATGCTTCGACCTCCCGAAGAATCTCGTGTTTTGTTGAGATACTGCTTTGGTATCCTCGGAGAGCCTTAGTCTATAAGGTACTGCTTCGACTAGCCGAAGAATCTCATGTTTCTTTTGAGATACTGTTTTGGTATCCTCGGAGAACCTTAGTCTATAAGGTGCTTCTTCGGTCACCCAAAGAATCCCATGTTTTATTGAGATACTATTTTGGCATCCTTGGAGAACCTTAGTCTATAAGGTGATGCTTCGATCACCCAAAGAATCTCGTGTTTTTTTGAGTACTGATTTCGTATCATCGGAGTGCCTTAGTCTATAAGATGCTGCTTCGACCACCCGAAGAATCTCGTGTTTTATTGAGATACTGCTTTGGTATCCTCGGAGAGCCTTAGTTTATGAGGTGCTTCTTCGAGCACCCAAAAATATCATGTTTTATTGAGATACTGCTTTGGTATCCTCAAAGAACCTTAGTCTATAAGGTGCTGCTTCAATAACCCAAAGAATCTCTTGTTTTGTTGAGATACTACTTTGTTATCCTCCTAGAACCTTAGTCTATAAGGTGCTGCTTCGACCACCCAAAGAACCTTGTGTTTTGTTGAGATACTTCTTTGGTATCCTCGGAGAGCCTTAGTCTATAAGATGTTGCTTCGACTACCCGAAGAATCTCGTGTTTTGCTGAGATACCGCTTTGGTATCCCAGGAGAGTCTTAGTGTATAAGGTACTGCTTCAACCACATGAAGAATCTCGTGTATTTTTGAGATACTGCTTTGGCATCTTCGGAGTGCCTTAGTCTCTAAGGTGCTGCTTCAACCACCCGAAGAGTCTCGTGTTTTGTTGAGATACTGCTTTGGTATTCTCGGAGAGCCTTAGTCTATAAGGTGTTGCTTCGACCACTCGAAGAATCTCGTGTTTTGTTGAGATACTGCTTTGGTATCCTCGGAGAGCCTTTGTCTATAAGGTGCGGCTTCGAGCACCCAAAGAATATCATGTTTTGTTGAGATACTGCTTTGGTATCCTCGAAGAACCTTAGTCTATAAGGTGCTGCTTCGATCTCCCAAAGAATCTCATGTTTTGTTGAGATACTACTTTGTTATCCTCGGAGAACCTTAGTCTATAAGGTGTTGCTTCGACCACCCAAAGAATCTTGTGTTTTGTTGAGATACTGCTTTGGTATGCTCGGAGAGTCTTAGTCTATAAGGTGCTGCTTCGACCACATGAAGAATCTCGTGTTTTGCTGAGATATCGCTTTGGTATCCTCGGAGAGCCTTAGTCTATAAGGTGCTGCTTCAACCACCCGAAGAATCTCGTGTTTTTTTGTGATACTGCTTTGGTATCATCGGAGTGCCTTAGTCTATAAGGTGATGCTTCGACCTCTCGAAGAATCTCGTGTTTTGTTGAGATACTGCTTTGGTATCCTCGGAGAGCCTTAGTCTATAAGGTACTGCTTCGACCAGCCGAAGAATCTCGTGTTTTTTTTGAGATACTGTTTTGGTATCCTCGGAGAACCTTAGTCTATAAGGTGCTTCTTCGATCACCCAAAGAATCCCATGTTTTGTTGAGATACTATTTTGGCATCCTTGGAGAACCTTAGTCTATAAGGTGATGCTTCGATCACCTAAAGAATCTCGTGTTTTTTTGAGATACTGCTTTCGTATCATCGGAGTGCCTTAGTCTATAAGGTGCTGCTTCGACCACCCGAAGAATCTCGTGTTTTATTGAGATACTGCTTTGGTATCCTCGGAGAGCCTTAGTTTATGAGGTGCTTCTTCGAGCACCCAAAAATATCATGTTTTATTGAGATACTGCTTTGGTATCCTCAAAGAACCTTAGTCTATAAGGTTCTGCTTCAATAACCCAAAGAATCTCTTGTTTTGTTGAGATACTACTTTGTTATCCTCGGAGAACCTTAGTCTATAAGGTGCTGCTTCGACCACCCAAAGAACCTTGTGTTTTGTTGAGATACTTCTTTGGTATCCTCAGAGAGCCTTAGTCTATAAGATGTTGCTTCGACTACCCGAAGAATCTCGTGTTTTGCTGAGATACCGCTTTGGTATCCCAGGAGAGTCTTAGTCTATAAGGTACTGCTTCAACCACATGAAGAATCTCGTGTATTTTTGAGATACTGCTTTGGCATCTTCGGAGTGCCTTAGTCTCTAAGGTGCTGCTTCAACCACCCGAAGAGTCTCGTGTTTTGTTGAGATACTGCTTTGGTATTCTCGGAGAGCCTTAGTCTATAAGGTGTTGCTTCGACCACTCGAAGAATCTCGTGTTTTGTTGAGATACTGCTTTGGTATCCTCGGAGAGCCTTTGTCTATAAGGTGCGGCTTCGAGCACCCAAAGAATATCATGTTTTGTTGAGATACTGCTTTGGTATCCTCGAAGAACCTTAGTCTATAAGGTGCTGCTTCGATCTCCCAAAGAATCTCACGTTTTGTTGAGATTCTACTTTGGTATCCTCGGAGAACCTTAGTCTATAAGGTGCTGCTTCGACCACCCAAAGAATCGTGTGTTTTGTTGAGATACTGCTTTGATATCCTCGGAGAGTCTTAGTCTATAAGGTGCTGCTTCGACCACTTGAAGAATCTCGTGTTTTGCTGAGATATCGCTTTGGTATCCTCGGAGAGCCTTAGTCTATAAGGTGTTGCTTCAACCACCCAAATAATCTCGTGTTTTTTTGAGATACTGCTTTGGTATCATCGGAGTGCCTTAGTCTATAAGGTGCTGCATCGACCTCCCAAAGAATCTCGTGTTTTGTTGAAATACTGCTTTGGTATCCTCGTAGAGCCTTAGTCTACAAGGTGCTGCTTCGACCAGCCGAAGAATCTCGTGTTTTTTTTTGAGATACTATTTTGGTATCCTCGAAGAACCTTAGTCTATAAGGTGCTACTTCGACCACCCGAAGAATCTCGTGTTTTGTTGAGATACTGCTTTGGAATCCTCAGAGAGCATTAGTCTATAAGGTGCTGCTACGACCACCCGAAGAATCTTGTGTTTTGTTGAGATACTTCTTTGGTATCCTCGGAGAGCCTTAGTCTATAAGATGTTGCTTCGGCTACCCGAAGAATCTCGTGTTTTGCTGAGATACCGCTTTGGTATCCCAGGAGAGTCTTAGTCTATAAGGTACTGCTTCAACCACATGAAGAATCTCGTGTATTTTTGAGATACTGCTTTGGCATCTTCGGAGTGCCTTAGTCTCTAAGGTGCTGCTTCAACCACCCGAAGAATCTCGTGTTTTATTGAGATACTGCTTTGGTATTCTCGGAGAGCCTTAGTCTATAAGGTGCTGCTTCGACCACTCGAAGAATCTCGTGTTTTGTTGAGATACTGCTTTGGTATCCTAGGAGAGCCTTTGTCTATAAGGTGCGGCTTCGGGCACCCAAAGAATATAATGTTTTGTTGAGATACTGCTTTGGTATCCTCGAAGAACCTTAGTCTATAAGGTGCTGCTTCGATCACCCAAAGAATCTCAAGTTTTGTTGAGATACTACTTTGGTATCCTCGGAGAACCTTAGTCTATAAGGTGCTGCTTCGACCACCCAAAGAATCGTGTGTTTTGTTGAGATACTGCTTTGATATCCTCGAAGAGTCTTAGTCTATAAGGTGCTGCTTCGACCACTTGAAGAATCTCGTGTTTTGCTGAGATATTGCTTTGGTATCCTCGGAGAGCCTTAGACTATAAGGTGCTGCTTCAACCACCCGAAGAATCTCGTGTTTTTTTGTGATATTGCTTTGGTATCATCGGAGTGCCTTAGTCTATAAGGTGTTGCTTCGACCAGCCGAAGAATCTCGTGTTTTTTTTGAGATACTGTTTTGGTATCCTCGGAGAACCTTAGTCTATAAGGTGCTTCTTCGATCACCCAAAGAATCCCATGTTTTGTTGAGATACTATTTTGGCATCCTTGGAGAACCTTAGTCTATAAGGTGATGCTTCGATCACCCAAAGAATCTCGTGTTTTGTTGAGATATTGCTTTGGTATCATCAGAGACTTAGTCTATAAGGTGCTGCTTCGACCACCCGAAGAATCTCGTGTTTTGTTGAGATACTGCTTTGGAATCCTCGGAGAGCCTAAGTCTATAAGGTGATACTTCGACCACCTGAAGAATCTCACATTTTGATGAGATACTGCTTTGGTATCCTCGGAGAACCTTAGTCTATAAGATGTTGCATCGATCACCCGAAGAATCTCATGTTTTGTTGAGATACTGCTTTGGTATCCTCGGAGAGCCTTAGTCTCTAAGGTGCTGCTTCAACCACCCGAAGAATATCGTGTTTTGTTGAGATACTGCTTTGGTATTCTCGGAGAGCCTTAGTCTATAAGGTGCTGCTTCGAAAACTCGAAGAATCTCGTGTTTTGTTGAGATACTGCTTTGGTATCCTCGGAGAGCCTTTGTCTATAAGGTGCGGCTTCGAGCACCCAAAGAATCTCACGTTTTGTTGAGATACCACTTTGGTATCCTCGGAGAACCTTAGTCTATAAGGTGCTGCTTCGACCACCCAAAGAATCTTGTGTTTTGTTGAGATACTGCTTTGATATCCTCGGAGAGTCTTAGTCTATAAGGTGCTGCTTCGACCACTTGAAGAATCTCGTGTTTTGCTGAGATATCGCTTTGGTATCCTCGGAGAGCCTTAGTCTATAAGGTGTTGCTTCAACCACCCAAAGAATCTCGTGTTTTTTTGAGATACTGCTTTGGTATCATCGGAGTGCCTTAGTCTATAAGATGCTGCATCGACCTCCTGAAGAATCTCGTGTTTTGTTGAAATACTGCTTTGGTATCCTCGGAGAGCCTTAGTCTACAAGGTGCTGCTTCGACCAGCCGAAGAATCTCGTGTTTTTTTTTAGATACTATTTTGGTATCCTCGGAGAACCTTAGTCTATAAGGTGCTACTTCGATCACCCAAAGAATCCCATGTTTTGTTGAAATACTATTTTGGTATCATTGGAGAACCTTAGTCTATAAGGTGATGCTTCGATTACCCAAAGAATCTCGTGTTTTGTTGAGATACTTCTTTGTTATCATCCGAGACTTAGTCTATAAGGTGCTGCTTCGAAAACCCGAAGAATCTCGTGTTTTGTTGAGATACTGCTTTGGAATCCTCGGAGAGCCTTAGTCTATAAGGTGCTGCTTCGACCACCCAAAGAATCCCATGTTTTGTTGAGATACTATTTTGGTCTCATTGGAGAACCTTAGTCTATAAGTTGATGCTTCAATCACCCAAAGAATCTCGTGTTTTGTTGAGATACTGCTTTGGTATCATCCGAGACTTAATCTATAAGGTGCTGCTTCGACCACCCGAAGAATCTCGTGTTTTGTTGAGATACTGCTTTGGAATCCTCGGAGAGCCTATGTCTATAAGGTGCTGCTTCGACCACCCGAAGAAACTCAAATTTTGTTGAGATACTGCTTTGGTATCCTCGGAGAACCTTAGTCTATAAGGTGCTGCTTTAACCACCCAAAGAATCTCGTGTTTTTTTGAGATACTGCTTTCGTATCATCGGAGTGCCTTAGTCTATAAGGTGCTGCTTCTACCACCCGAAGAATCTCGTGTTTTATTGAGATACTGCTTTGGTATCCTCGGAGAGCCTTAGTTTATGAGGTGCTGCTTCGAGCACCCAAAAATATCATGTTTTATTGAGATACTGCTTTGGTATCCTCAAAGAACCTTAGTCTATAAGGTGCTGCTTCAATAACCCAAAGAATCTCTTGTTTTGTTGAGATACTACTTTGTTATCCTCGGAGAACCTTAGTCTATAAGGTGCTGCTTCTACCACCCAAAGAACCTTGTGTTTTGTTGAGATACTTCTTTGGTATCCTCGGAGAGCCTTAGTCTATAAGATGTTGCTTCTACTACCCGAAGAATCTCGTGTTTTGCTGAGATACTGCTTTGGTATCCCAGGAGAGTCTTAGTCTATAAGGTACTGCTTCAACCACATGAAGAATCTCATGTATTTTTGAGATACTGCTTTGGCATCTTCGGAGTGCCTTAGTCTCTAAGGTGCTGCTTCAACCACCCGAAGAATCTCATGTTTTGTTGAGATACTGCTTTGGTATTCTCGGAGAGCCTTAGTCTATAAGGTGCTGCTTCGACCACTCGAAGAATCTCGTGTTTTGTTGAGATACTGCTTTGGTATCCTCGGAGAGCCTTTGTCTATAAGGTGCGGCTTCGAGCACCCAAAGAATATCATGTTTTGTTGAGATACTGCTTTGGTATCCTCGAAGAACCTTAGTCTATAAGGTGCTGCTTCGATCACCCAAAGAATCTCATGTTTTGTTGAGATACTACTTTGTTATCCTCGGAGAACCTTAGTCTATAAGGTGCTGCTTCGACCACCCAAAGAATCTTGTGTTTTGTTGAGATACTGCTTTGGTATCCTCGGAGAGCCTTAGTCTATAAGGTGCTGCTTCGACCACTTGAAGAATCTCGTGTTTTGCTGAGATATTGCTTTGGTATCCTTGGAGAGCCTTAGTCTATAAGGTGTTGCTTCAACCACCCGAAGAATCTCGTGTTTTTTTGTGATACTGCTTTGGTATCATCGGAGTGCCTTAGTCGATAAGGTGTTGCTTCGACCAGCCGAAGAATCTCGTGGTTTTTTTGAGATACTGTTTTGGTATCCTCGGAGAACCTTAGTCTATAAGGTGCTACTTCGACCACCCGAAGAATCTCGTGTTTTGTTGAGATACTGCTTTGGAATCCTTAGAGAGCCTTAGTCTATAAGGTGCTGCTTCGATCACCCAAAGAATCTCGTGTATTGTTGAGATATTGCTTTGGTATCATCAGAGACTTAGTCTATAAGGTGCTGCTTCGACCACCCGAAGAATCTCGTGTTTTGTTGAGATACTGCTTTGGAATCCTCGGAGAGCCTAAGTCTATAAGGTGATACTTCGACCACCTGAAGAATCTCACATTTTGATGAGATACTGCTTTGGTATCCTCGGAGAACCTTAGTCTATAAGATGTTGCATCGATCACCTGAAGAATCTCATGTTTTGTTGAGATACTGCTTTGGTATCCTCGGAGAGCCTTAGTCTATAAGGTGCTGCTTCAACCACCCGAAGAATCTCGTGTTTTTTTTAGATACTGCTTTGGTATCATCGGAGTGACTTAGTCTATAAGGTGTTGCTTCGACCTCCCGATGAATCTCGTGTTTTGTTGAGATACTGCTTTGGTATCCTCGGAGAGCCTTAGTCTATAAGGTGCGGCTTCGACAAGCCGAAGAATCTCGTGTTTTGTTGAGATACTGCTTTGGTATTCTCGGAGAGCCTTAGTCTATAAGGTGCTGCTTCGACCACTCGAAGAATCTCGTGTTTTGTTGAGATACTGCTTTGGTATCCTCGGAGAGCCTTTGTCTATAAGGTGCGACTTCGAGCACCCAAAGAATATCATGTTTTGTTGAGATACTGCTTTGGTATCCTCGAAGAACCTTAGTCTATAAGGTGCTGCTTCGATCACCTAAAGAATCTCACGTTTTGTTGAGATACCACTTTGGTATCCTCGGAGAACCTTAGTCTATAAGGTGCTGCTTCGACCACCCAAAGAATCTTGTGTTTTGTTGAGATACTGCTTTGATATCCTCGGAGAGTCTTAGTCTGTAAGGTGCTGCTTCGACCACTTGAAGAATCTCGTGTTTTGCTGAGATATCGCTTTAGTATCCTCGGAGAGCCTTAGTCTATAAGGTGTTGCTTCAACCACCCAAAGAATCTCGTGTTTTTTTGAGATACTGCTTTGGTATCATCGGAGTGCCTTAGTCTATAAGGTGCTGCATCGACCTCCCAAAGAATCTCGTGTTTTGTTGAAATACTGCTTTGGTATCCTCGGAGAGCCTTAGTCTACAAGGTGCTGCTTCGACCAGCCGAAGAATTTCGTGTTTTTTTTTTAGATACTATTTTGGTATCCTCGGAGAACCTTAGTCTATAAGGTGCTACTTCAATCACCCAAAGAATCCCATGTTTTGTTGAAATACTATTTTGGTATCATTGGAGAACCTTAGTCTATAAGGTGATGCTTCGATTACCCGAAGAATCTCGTGTTTTGTTGAGATACTTCTTTGTTATCTTCCGAGACTTAGTCTATAAAGTGCTGCTTCGACCACCCGAAGAATCTCGTGTTTTGTTGAGATACTGCTTTGGAATCCTCGGAGAGCCTTAGTCTATAAGGTGCTGCTTCGACCACCCGAAGAATCCCATGTTTTGTTGAGATACTATTTTGGACTCATTGGAGAACCTTAGTCTATAAGTTGATGCTTCTATCACCCAAAGAATCTCGTGTTTTGTTGAGATACTGCTTTGGTATCATCCGAGACTTAGTCTATAAGGTGCTGCTTCGACCACCCGAAGAATCTCGTGTTTTGTTGAGATACTGCTTTGGAATCCTCGGAGAGCCTTAGTCTATAAGGTGCTGCTTCGACCACCCGAAGAAACTCAAATTTTGTTGAGATACTGCTTTGGTATCCTCGGAGAACCTTAGTCTATAAGGTGCTGCCTTAACCACCCAAAGAATCTCGTGTTTTTTTGAGATACTTCTTTCGTATCATCGGAGTGCCTTAGTCTATAAGGTGCTGCTTCGACCACCCGAAGAATCTCGTGTTTTATTGAGATACTGCTTTGGTATCCTCGGAGAGCCTTAGTTTATGAGGTGCTGCTTCGAGCACCCAAAAATATGATGTTTTATTGAGATACTGCTTTGGTATCCTCAAAGAACCTTAGTCTATAAGGTGCTGCTTCAATAACCCAAAGAATCTCTTATTTTGTTGAGATACTACTTTGTTATCCTCGGAGAATCTTAGTCTATAAGGTGCTGCTTCGACCACCCAAAGAACCTTGTGTTTTGTTGAGATACTTCTTTGGTATCCTCGGAGAGCCTTAGTCTATAAGATGTTGCTTCGACTACCCGAAGAATCTCGTGTTTTGCTGAGATACCGCTTTGGTATCCCAGGAGAGTCTTAGTCTATAAGGTACTGCTTCAATCACATGAAGGATCTCATGTATTTTTGAGATACTACTTTGGCATCTTCGGAGAGCCTTAGTCTCTAAGGTGCTGCTTCAACCACCCGAAGAATCTCGTGTTTTTTTGAGATACTGCTTTCGTATCTTCGGAGTGCCTTAGTCTATAAGGTGTTGCTTCGACCACCCAAAGAATCTTGTGTTTTGTTGAGATACTGCTTTGGTATCCTCGGAGAGTCTTAGTCTATAAGGTGCTGCTTCGACCACATGAAGAATCTCGTGTTTTGCTGAGATATCGCTTTGGTATCCTCGGAGAGCCTTAGTCTATAAGGTGCTGCTTCAACCACCCGAAGAATCTCGTGTTTTTTTGTGATACTGCTTTGGTATCATCGGAGTGCCTTAGTCTATAAGGTGATGCTTCGACCTCCCGAAGAATCTCGTGTTTTGTTGAGATACTGCTTTGGTATCCTCGGAGAGCCTTAGTCTATAAGGTACTGCTTCGACCAGCCGAAGAATCTCGTGTTTTTTTTGAGATACTATTTTGGTATCCTCGGAGAACCTTAGTCTATAAGGTGCTTCTTCGGTCACCCAAAGAATCCCATGTTTTGTTGAGATACTATTTTGGCATCCTTGGAGAACCTTAGTCTATAAGGTGATGCTTCGATCACCCAAAGAATCTCGTGTTTTTTTTATTACTGCTTTCGTATCATCGGAGTGCCTTAGTCTATAAGGTGCTGCTTCGACCACCCGAAGAATCTCGTGTTTTATTGAGATACTGCTTTGGTATCCTCGGAGAGCCTTAGTTTATGAGGTGCTTCTTCGAGCACCCAAAAATATCATGTTTTATTGAGATACTGCTTTGGTATCCTCAAAGAACCTTAGTCTATAAGGTGCTGCTTCAATAACCCAAAGAATCTCTTGTTTTGTTGAGATACTACTTTGTTATCCTCGGAGAACCTTAGTCTATAAGGTGCTGCTTCGACCACCCAAAGAACCTTGTGTTTTGTTGAGATACTTCTTTGGTATCCTCGGAGAGCCTTAGTCTATAAGATGTTGCTTCGACTACCCGAAGAATCTCGTGTTTTGCTGAGATACCGCTTTGGTATCCCAGGAGAGTCTTAGTCTATAAGGTACTGCTTCAACCACATGAAGATCCCGTGTATTTTTGAGATACTGCTTTGGCATCTTCGGAGTGCCTTAGTCTCTAAGGTGCTGCTTCAACCACCCAAAGAGTCTCGTGTTTTGTTGAGATACTGCTTTGGTATTCTCGGAGAGCCTTAGTCTATAAGGCGTTGCTTCGACCACTCGAAGAATCTCGTGTTTTGTTGAGATACTGCTTTGGTATCCTCGGAGAGCCTTTGTCTATAAGGTGCGGCTTCGAGCACCCAAAGAATATCATGTTTTGTTGAGATACTGCTTTGGTATCCTCGAAGAACCTTAGTCTATAAGGTGCTGCTTCGATCTCCCAAAGAATCTCATGTTTTGTTGAGATACTACTTTGTTATCCTCGGAGAACCTTAGTCTATAAGGTGTTGCTTCGACCACCCAAAGAATCTTGTGTTTTGTTGAGATACTGCTTTGGTATCCTCGGAGAGTCTTAGTCTATAAGGTGCTGCTTCGACCACATGAAGAATCTCGTGTTTTGCTGAGATATCGCTTTGGTATCCTCGGAGAGCCTTAGTCTATAAGGTGCTGCTTCAACCACCCGAAGAATCTCGTGTTTTTTTGTGATACTGCTTTTGTATCATCGGAGTGCCTTAGTCTATAAGGTGATGCTTCGACCTCCCGAAGAATCTCGTGTTTTGTTGAGATACTGCTTTGGTATCCTCGGAGAGCCTTAGTCTATAAGGTACTGCTTCGACCAGCCGAAGAATCTCGTGTTTTTTTTGAGATACTGTTTTGGTATCCTCGGAGAACCTTAGTCTATAAGGTGCTTCTTCGGTCACCCAAAGAATCCCATGTTTTGTTGAGATACTATTTTGGCATCCTTGGAGAACCTTAGTCTATAAGGTGATGCTTCGATCACCCAAAGAATCTCGTGTTTTTTTTAGTACTGCTTTCGTATCATCGGAGTGCCTTAGTCTATAAGGTGCTGCTTCGACCACCCGAAGAATCTCGTGTTTTATTGAGATACTGCTTTGGTATCCTCGGAGTGCCTTAGTTTATGAGGTGCTTCTTCGAGCACCCAAAAATATCATGTTTTATTGAGATACTGCTTTGGTATCCTCAAAGAACCTTAGTCTATAAGGTGCTGCTTCAATAACCCAAAGAATCTCTTGTTTTGTTGAGATACTACTTTGTTATCCTCGGAGAACCTTAGTCTATAAGGTGCTGCTTCGACCACCCAAAGAACCTTGTGTTTTGTTGAGATACTTCTTTGGTATCCTCGGAGAGCCTTAGTCTATAAGATGTTGCTTCGACTACCCGAAGAATCTCGTGTTTTGCTGAGATACCGCTTTGGTATCCGAGGAGAGTCTTAGTCTATAAGGTACTGCTTCAACCACATGAAGAATCTCGTGTATTTTTGAGATACTGCTTTGGCATCTTCGGAGTGCCTTAGTCTCTAAGGTGCTGCTTCAACCACCCGAAGAGTTTCGTGTTTTGTTGAGATACTGCTTTGGTATTCTCGGAGAGCCTTAGTCTATAAGGCGTTGCTTCGACCACTCGAAGAATCTCGTGTTTTGTTGAGATACTGCTTTGGTATCCTCGGAGAGCCTTTGTCTATAAGGTGCGGCTTCGAGCACCCAAAGAATCTTGTGTTTTGTTGAGATACTGCTTTGGTATCCTCGGAGAGTCTTAGTCTATAAGGTGCTACTTCGACCACATGAAGAATCTCGTGTTTTGCTGAGATATCGCTTTGGTATCCTCGGAGAGCCTTAGTCTATAAGGTGCTGCTTCAACCACCCGAAGAATCTCGTGTTTTTTTGTGATACTGCTTTTGTATCATCGGAGTGCCTTAGTCTATAAGGTGATGCTTCGACCTCCCGAAGAATCTCGTGTTTTATTGAGATACTGCTTTGGTATCCTCGGAGAGCCTTAGTCTATAAGGTACTGCTTCGACCAGCCGAAGAATCTCGTGTTTTTTTTGAGATACTGTTTTGGTATCCTCGGAGAACCTTAATCTATAAGGTGCTTCTTCAATCACCCAAAGAATCCCATGTTTTGTTGAGATACTATTTTGGCATCCTTGGAGAACCTTAGTCTATAAGGTGATGCTTCGATCACCCAAAGAATCTCGTGTTTTTTTGAGATACTGCTTTCGTATCATCGGAGTGCCTTAGTCTATAAGGTGCTGCTTCGACCACCCGAAGAATCTCGTGTTTTATTGAGATACTGCTTTGGTATCCTCGGAGAGCCTTAGTTTATGAGGTGCTTCTTCGAGCACCCAAAAATATCATGTTTTATTGAGATACTGCTTTGGTATCCTCAAAGAACCTTAGTCTATAAGGTGCTGCTTCAATAACCCAAAGAATCTCTTGTTTTGTTGAGATACTACTTTGTTATCCTCGGAGAACCTTAGTCTATAAGGTGCTGCTTCGACCACCCAAAGAACCTTGTGTTTTGTTGAGATACTTCTTTGGTATCCTCAGAGAGCCTTAGTCTATAATATGTTGCTTCGACTACCCAAAGAATCTCGTGTTTTGCTGAGATACCGCTTTGGTATCCCAGGAGAGTCTTAGTCTATAAGGTACTGCTTCAACCACATGAAGAATCTCGTGTATTTTTGAGATACTGCTTTGGCATCTTCGGAGTGCCTTAGTCTCTAAGGTGCTGCTTCAACCACCCGAAGAGTCTCGTGTTTTGTTGAGATACTGCTTTGGTATTCTCGGAGAGCCTTAGTCTATAAGGTGTTGCTTCGACCACTCGAAGAATCTCGTGTTTTGTTGAGATACTGCTTTGGTATCCTCGGAGAGCCTTTGTCTATAAGGTGCGGCTTCGAGCACCCAAAGAATATCATGTTTTGTTGAGATACTGCTTTGGTATCCTCGAAGAACCTTAGTCTATAAGGTGCTGCTTCGATCTCCCAAAGAATCTCATGTTTTGTTGAGATACTACTTTGTTATCCTCGGAGAACCTTAGTCTATAAGGTGTTGCTTCGACCACCCAAAGAATCTTGTGTTTTGTTGAGATACTGCTTTGGTATCCTCGGAGAGTCTTAGTCTATAAGGTGCTGCTTCGACCACATGAAGAATCTCGTGTTTTGCTGAGATATCGCTTTGGTATCCTCGGAGAGCCTTAGTCTATAAGGTGCTGCTTCAACCACCCGAAGAATCTCGTGTTTTTTTGTGATACTGCTTTGGTATCATCGGAGTGCCTTAGTCTATAAGGTGATGCTTCGACCTCCCGAAGAATCTCGTGTTTTGTTGAGATACTGCTTTGGTATCCTCGGAGAGCCTTAGTCTATAACGTACTGCTTCGACCAGCCGAAGAATCTCGTGTTTTTTTTGAGATACTGTTTTGGTATCCTCGGAGAACCTTAGTCTATAAGGTGCTTCTTCGATCACCCAAAGAATCCCATGTTTTGTTGAGATACTATTTTGGCATCCTTGGAGAACATTAGTCTATAAGGTGATGCTTCGATCACCCAAAGAATCTCGTGTTTTTTTGAGATACTGCTTTCGTATCATCGGAGTGCCTTAGTCTATAAGGTGCTGCTTCGACCACCCGAAGAATCTCGTGTTTTATTGAGATACTGCTTTGGTATCCTCGGAGAGCCTTAGTTTATGAGGTGCTTCTTCGAGCACCCAAAAATATCATGTTTTATTGAGATACTGCTTTGGTATCCTCAAAGAACCTTAGTCTATAAGGTGCTGCTTCAATAACCCAAAGAATCTCTTGTTTTGTTGAGATACTACTTTGTTATCCTCGGAGAACCTTAGTCTATAAGGTGCTGCTTCGACCACCCAATGAACCTTGTGTTTTGTTGAGATACTTCTTTGGTATCCTCGGAGAGCCTTAGTCTATAAGATGTTGCTTCGACTACCCGAAGAATCTCGTGTTTTGCTGAGATACTGCTTTGGTATCCCAGGAGAGTCTTAGTCTATAAGGTACTGCTTCAACCACATGAAGAATCTCGTGTATTTTTGAGATACTGCTTTGGCATCTTCGGAGTGCCTTAGTCTCTAAGGTGCTGCTTCAACCACCCGAAGAGTCTCGTGTTTTGTTGAGATACTGCTTTGGTATTCTCGGAGAGCCTTAGTCTATAAGGTGTTGCTTCGACCACTCGAAGAATCTCGTGTTTTGTTGAGATACTGCTTTGGTATCCTCGGAGAGCCTTTGTCTATAAGGTGCGGCTTCGAGCACCCAAAGAATATCATGTTTTGTTGAGATACTGCTTTGGTATCCTCGAAGAACCTTAGTCTATAAGGTGCTGCTTCGATCTCCCAAAGAATCTCATGTTTTGTTGAGATACTACTTTGTTATCCTCGGAGAACCTTAGTCTATAAGGTGTTGCTTCGACCACCCAAAGAATCTTGTGTTTTGTTGAGATACTGCTTTGGTATCCTCGGAGAGTCTTAGTCTATAAGGTGCTGCTTCGACCACATGAAGAATCTCGTGTTTTGCTGAGATATCGCTTTGGTATCCTCGGAGAGCCTTAGTCTATAAGGTGCTGCTTCAACCACCCGAAGAATCTCGTGTTTTTTTGTGATACTGCTTTGGTATCATCGGAGTGCCTTAGTCTATAAGGTGATGCTTCGACCTCCCGAAGAATCTCGTGTTTTGTTGAGATACTGCTTTGGTATCCTCGGAGAGCCTTAGTCTATAAGGTACTGCTTCGACCAGCCGAAGAATCTCGTGTTTTTTTTGAGATACTGTTTTGGTATCCTCGGAGAACCTTAGTCTATAAGGTGCTTCTTCGGTCACCCAAAGAATCCCATGTTTTGTTGAGATACTATTTTGGCATCCTTGGAGAACCTTAGTCTATAAGGTGATGCTTCGATCACCCAAAGAATCTCGTGTTTTTTTTAGTACTGCTTTCGTATCATCGGAGTGCCTTAGTCTATAAGGTGCTGCTTCGACCACCCGAAGAATCTCGTGTTTTGTTGAGATACTGCTTTGGTATCCTCGGAGAGCCTTAGTTTATGAGGTGCTTCTTCGAGCACCCAAAAATATCATGTTTTATTGAGATACTGCTTTGGTATCCTCAAAGAACCTTAGTCTATAAGGTGCTGCTTCAATAACCCAAAGAATCTCTTGTTTTGTTGAGATACTACTTTGTTATCCTCGGAGAACCTTAGTCTATAAGGTGCTGCTTCGACCACCCAAAGAACCTTGTGTTTTGTTGAGATACTTCTTTGGTATCCTCGGAGAGCCTTAGTCTATAAGATGTTGCTTCGACTACCCGAAGAATCTCGTGTTTTGCTGAGATACCGCTTTGTTATCCCAGGAGAGTCTTAGTCTATAAGGTACTGCTTCAACCACATGAAGAATCTCGTGTATTTTTGAGATACTGCTTTGGCATCTTCGGAGTGCCTTAGTCTCTAAGGTGCTGCTTCAACCACCCGAAGAGTCTCGTGTTTTGTTGAGATACTGCTTTGGTATTCTCGGAGAGCCTTAGTCTATAAGGTGTTGCTTCGACCACTCGAAGAATCTCGTGTTTTGTTGAGATACTGCTTTGGTATCCTCGGAGAGCCTTTGTCTATAAGGTGCGGCTTCGAGCACCCAAAGAATATCATGTTTTGTTGAGATACTGCTTTGGTATCCTCGAAGAACCTTAGTCTATAAGGTGCTGCTTCGATCTCCCAAAGAATCTCATGTTCTGTTGAGATACTACTTTGTTATCCTCGGAGAACCTTAGTCTATAAGATGTTGCTTCGACTACCCGAAGAATCTCGTGTTTTGCTGAGATACTGCTTTGGTATCCCAGGAGAGTCTTAGTCTATAAGGTACTGCTTCAACCACATGAAGAATCTCGTGTATTTTTGAGATACTGCTTTGGCATCTTCGGAGTGCCTTAGTCTCTAAGGTGCTGCTTCAACCACCCGAAGAGTCTCGTGTTTTGTTGAGATACTGCTTTGGTATTCTCGGAGAGCCTTAGTCTATAAGGTGTTGCTTCGACCACTCGAAGAATCTCGTGTTTTGTTGAGATACTGCTTTGGTATCCTCGGAGAGCCTTTGTCTATAAGGTGCGGCTTCGAGCACCCAAAGAATATCATGTTTTGTTGAGATACTGCTTTGGTATCCTCGAAGAACCTTAGTCTATAAGGTGCTGCTTCGATCTCCCAAAGAATCTCATGTTTTGTTGAGATACTACTTTGTTATCCTCGGAGAACCTTAGTCTATAAGGTGTTGCTTCGACCACCCAAAGAATCTTGTGTTTTGTTGAGATACTGCTTTGGTATCCTCGGAGAGTCTTAGTCTATAAGGTGCTGCTTCGAGCACATGAAGAATCTCGTGTTTTGCTGAGATATCGCTTTGGTATCCTCGGAGAGCCTTAGTCTATAAGGTGCTGCTTCAACCACCCGAAGAATCTCGTGTTTTTTTGTGATACTGCTTTGGTATCATCGGAGTGCCTTAGTCTATAAGGTGATGCTTCGACCTCCCGAAGAATCTCGTGTTTTGTTGAGATACTGCTTTGGTATCCTCGGAGAGCCTTAGTCTATAAGGTACTGCTTCGACCAGCCGAAGAATCTCGTGTTTTTTTTGAGATACTGTTTTGGTATCCTCGGAGAACCTTAGTCTATAAGGTGCTTCTTCGGTCACCCAAAGAATCCCATGTTTTGTTGAGATACTATTTTGGCATCCTTGGAGAACCTTAGTCTATAAGGTGATGCTTCGATCACCCAAAGAATCTCGTGTTTTTTTTAGTACTGCTTTCGTATCATCGGAGTGCCTTAGTCTATAAGGTGCTGCTTCGACCACCCGAAGAATCTCGTGTTTTGTTGAGATACTGCTTTGGTATCCTCGGAGAGCCTTAGTTTATGAGGTGCTTCTTCGAGCACCCAAAAATATCATGTTTTATTGAGATACTGCTTTGGTATCCTCAAAGAACCTTAGTCTATAAGGTGCTGCTTCAATAACCCAAAGAATCTCTTGTTTTGTTGAGATACTACTTTGTTATCCTCGGAGAACCTTAGTCTATAAGGTGCTGCTTCGACCACCCAAAGAACCTTGTGTTTTGTTGAGATACTTCTTTGGTATCCTCGGAGAGCCTTAGTCTATAAGATGTTGCTTCGACTACCCGAAGAATCTCGTGTTTTGCTGAGATACCGCTTTGTTATCCCAGGAGAGTCTTAGTCTATAAGGTACTGCTTCAACCACATGAAGAATCTCGTGTATTTTTGAGATACTGCTTTGGCATCTTCGGAGTGCCTTAGTCTCTAAGGTGCTGCTTCAACCACCCGAAGAGTCTCGTGTTTTGTTGAGATACTGCTTTGGTATTCTCGGAGAGCCTTAGTCTATAAGGTGTTGCTTCGACCACTCGAAGAATCTCGTGTTTTGTTGAGATACTGCTTTGGTATCCTCGGAGAGCCTTTGTCTATAAGGTGCGGCTTCGAGCACCCAAAGAATATCATGTTTTGTTGAGATACTGCTTTGGTATCCTCGAAGAACCTTAGTCTATAAGGTGCTGCTTCGATCTCCCAAAGAATCTCATGTTCTGTTGAGATACTACTTTGTTATCCTCGGAGAACCTTAGTCTATAAGGTGTTGCTTCGACCACCCAAAGATTCTTGTGTTTTGTTGAGATACTGCTTTGGTATCCTCGGAGAGTCTTAGTCTATAAGGTGCTGCTTCGACCACATGAAGAATCTCGTGTTTTGCTGAGATATCGCTTTGGTATCCTCGGAGAGCCTTAGTCTATAAGGTGCTGCTTCAACCACCCGAAGAATCTCGTGTTTTTTTGTGATACTGCTTTGGTATCATCGGAGTGCCTTAGTCTATAAGGTGATGCTTCGACCTCCCGAAGAATCTCGTGTTTTGTTGAGATACTGCTTTGGTATCCTCGGAGAGCCTTAGTCTATAAGGTACTGCTTCGACCAGCCGAAGAATCTCGTGTTTTTTTTGAGATACTGTTTTGGTATCCTCGGAGAACCTTAATCTATAAGGTGCTTCTTCAATCACCCAAAGAATCCCATGTTTTGTTGAGATACTATTTTGGCATCCTTGGAGAACCTTAGTCTATAAGGTGATGCTTCGATCACCCAAAGAATCTCGTGTTTTTTTGAGATACTGCTTTCGTATCATCGGAGTGCCTTAGTCTATAAGGTGCTGCTTCGACCACCCGAAGAATCTCGTGTTTTATTGAGATACTGCTTTGGTATCCTCGGAGAGCCTTAGTTTATGAGGTGCTTCTTCGAGCACCCAAAAATATCATGTTTTATTGAGATACTGCTTTGGTATCCTCAAAGAACCTTAGTCTATAAGGTGCTGCTTCAATAACCCAAAGAATCTCTTGTTTTGTTGAGATACTACTTTGTTATCCTCGGAGAACCTTAGTCTATAAGGTGCTGCTTCGACCACCCAAAGAACCTTGTGTTTTGTTGAGATACTTCTTTGGTATCCTCAGAGAGCCTTAGTCTATAAGATGTTGCTTCGACTACCCGAAGAATCTCGTGTTTTGCTGAGATACCGCTTTGGTATCCCAGGAGAGTCTTAGTCTATAAGGTACTGCTTCAACCACATGAAGAATCTCGTGTATTTTTGAGATACTGCTTTGGCATCTTCGGAGTGCCTTAGTCTCTAAGGTGCTGCTTCAACCACCCGAAGAGTCTCGTGTTTTGTTGAGAAACTGCTTTGCTATTCTCGGAGAGCCTTAGTCTATAAGGTGTTGCTTCGACCACTCGAAGAATCTCGTGTTTTGTTGAGATACTGCTTTGGTATCCTCGGAGAGCCTTTGTCTATAAGGTGCGGCTTCGAGCACCCAAAGAATATCATGTTTTGTTGAGATACTGCTTTGGTATCCTCGAAGAACCTTAGTCTATAAGGTGCTGCTTCGATCTCCCAAAGAATCTCATGTTCTGTTGAGATACTACTTTGTTATCCTCGGAGAACCTTAGTCTATAAGGTGTTGCTTCGACCACCCAAAGAATCTTGTGTTTTGTTGAGATACTGCTTTGGTATCCTCGGAGAGTCTTAGTCTATAAGGTGCTGCTTCGACCACATGAAGAATCTCGTGTTTTGCTGAGATATCGCTTTGGTATCCTCGGAGAGCCTTAGTCTATAAGGTGCTGCTTCAACCACCCGAAGATTCTCGTGTTTTTTTGTGATACTGCTTTGGTATCATCGGAGTGCCTTAGTCTATAAGGTGATGCTTCGACCTCCCGAAGAATCTCGTGTTTTGTTGAGATACTGCTTTGGTATCCTCGGAGAGCCTTAGTCTATAAGGTACTGCTTCGACCAGCCGAAGAATCTCGTGTTTTTTTTGAGATACTGTTTTGGTATCCTCGGAGAACCTTAATCTATAAGGTGCTTCTTCAATCACCCAAAGAATCCCATGTTTTGTTGAGATACTATTTTGGCATCCTTGGAGAACCTTAGTCTATAAGGTGATGCTTCGATCACCCAAAGAATCTCGTGTTTTTTTGAGATACTGCTTTCGTATCATCGGAGTGCCTTAGTCTATAAGGTGCTGCTTCGACCACCCGAAGAATCTCGTGTTTTATTGAGATACTGCTTTGGTATCCTCGGAGAGCCTTAGTTTATGAGGTGCTTCTTCGAGCACCCAAAAATATCATGTTTTATTGAGATACTACTTTGGTATCCTCAAAGAACCTTAGTCTATAAGGTGCTGCTTCAATAACCCAAAGAATCTCTTGTTTTGTTGAGATACTACTTTGTTATCCTCGGAGAACCTTAGTCTATAAGGTGCTGCTTCGACCACCCAAAGAACCTTGTGTTTTGTTGAGATACTTCTTTGGTATCCTCAGAGAGCCTTAGTCTATAAGATGTTGCTTTGACTACCCAATGAATCTCGTGTTTTGCTGAGATACCGCTTTGGTATCCCAGGAGAGTCTTAGTCTATAAGGTACTGCTTCAACCACATGAAGAATCTCGTGTATTTTTGAGATACTGCTTTGGCATCTTCGGAGTGCCTTAGTCTCTAAGGTGCTGCTTCAACCACCCGAAGAGTCTCGTGTTTTGTTGAGATACTGCTTTGGTATTCTCTGAGAGCCTTAGTCTATAAGGTGTTGCTTCGACCACTCGAAGAATCTCGTGTTTTGTTGAGATACTGCTTTGGTATCCTCGGAGAGCCTTTGTCTATAAGGTGCGGCTTCGAGCACCCAAAGAATATCATGTTTTGTTGAGATACTGCTTTGGTATCCTCGAAGAACCTTAGTCTATAAGGTGCTGCTTCGATCTCCCAAAGAATCTCATGTTCTGTTGAGATACTACTTTGTTATCCTCGGAGAACCTTAGTCTATAAGGTGTTGCTTCGACCACCCAAAGAATCTTGTGTTTTGTTGAGATACTGCTTTGGTATCCTCGGAGAGTCTTAGTCTATAAGTTGCTGCTTCACCACATGAAGAATCTCGTGTTTTGCTGAGATATCGCTTTGGTATCCTCGGAGAGCCTTAGTCTATAAGGTGCTGCTTCAACCACCCGAAGAATCTCGTGTTTTTTTGTGATACTGCTTTGGTATCATCGGAGTGCCTTAGTCTATAAGGTGATGCTTCGACCTCCCGAAGAATCTCGTGTTTTGTTGAGATACTGCTTTGGTATCCTCGGAGAGCCTTAGTCTATAAGGTACTGCTTCGACCAGCCGAATAATCTCGTGTTTTTTTTGAGATACTGTTTTGGTATCCTCGGAGAACCTTAGTCTATAAGGTGCTTCTTCGGTCACCCAAAGAATCCCATGTTTTGTTGAGATACTATTTTGGCATCCTTGGAGAACCTTAGTCTATAAGGTGATGCTTCGATCACCCAAAGAATCTCGTGTTTTTTTTTAGTACTGCTTTCGTATCATCGGAGTGCCTTAGTCTATAAGGTGCTGCTTCGACCACCCGAAGAATCTCGTGTTTTATTGAGATACTGCTTTGGTATCCTCGGAGAGCCTTAGTTTATGAGGTGCTTCTTCGAGCACCCAAAAATATCATGTTTTATTGAGATACTGCTTTGGTATCCTCAAAGAACCTTAGTCTATAAGGTGCTGCTTCAATAACCCAAAGAATCTCTTGTTTTGTTGAGATACTACTTTGTTATCCTCGGAGAACCTTAGTCTATAAGGTGCTGCTTCGACCACCCAAAGAACCTTGTGTTTTGTTGAGATACTTCTTTGGTATCCTCGGAGAGCCTTAGTCTATAAGATGTTGCTTCGACTACCCGAAGAATCTCGTGTTTTGCTGAGATACCGCTTTGGTATCCCAGGAGAGTCTTAGTCTATAAGGTACTGCTTCAACCACATGAAGAATCTCGTGTATTTTTGAGATACTGCTTTGGCATCTTCGGAGTGCCTTAGTCTCTAAGGTGCTGCTTCAACCACCCGAAGAGTCTCGTGTTTTGTTGAGATACTGCTTTGGTATTCTCGGAGAGCCTTAGTCTATAAGGTGTTGCTTCGACCACTCGAAGAATCTCGTGTTTTGTTGAGATACTGCTTTGGTATCCTCGGAGAGCCTTTGTCTATAAGGTGCGGCTTCGAGCACCCAAAGAATATCATGTTTTGTTGAGATACTGCTTTGGTATCCTCGAAGAACCTTAGTCTATAAGGTGCTGCTTCGATCTCCCAAAGAATCTCATGTTCTGTTGAGATACTACTTTGTTATCCTCGGAGAACCTTAGTCTATAAGGTGTTGCTTCGACCACCCAAAGAATCTTGTGTTTTGTTGAGATACTGCTTTGGTATCCTCGGAGAGTCTTAGTCTATAAGTTGCTGCTTCACCACATGAAGAATCTCGTGTTTTGCTGAGATATCGCTTTGGTATCCTCGGAGAGCCTTAGTCTATAAGGTGCTGCTTCAACCACCCGAAGAATCTCGTGTTTTTTTGTGATACTGCTTTGGTATCATCGGAGTGCCTTAGTCTATAAGGTGATGCTTCGACCTCCCGAAGAATCTCGTGTTTTGTTGAGATACTGCTTTGGTATCCTCGGAGAGCCTTAGTCTATAAGGTACTGCTTCGACCAGCCGAAGAATCTCGTGTTTTTTTTGAGATACTGTTTTGGTATCCTCGGAGAACCTTAGTCTATAAGGTGCTTCTTCGGTCACCCAAAGAATCCCATGTTTTGTTGAGATACTATTTTGGCATCCTTGGAGAACCTTAGTCTATAAGGTGATGCTTCGATCACCCAAAGAATCTCGTGTTTTTTTTTAGTACTGCTTTCGTATCATCGGAGTGCCTTAGTCTATAAGGTGCTGCTTCGACCACCCGAAGAATCTCGTGTTTTATTGAGATACTGCTTTGGTATCCTCGGAGAGCCTTAGTTTATGAGGTGCTTCTTCGAGCACCCAAAAATATCATGTTTTATTGAGATACTGCTTTGGTATCCTCAAAGAACCTTAGTCTATAAGGTGCTGCTTCAATAACCCAAAGAATCTCTTGTTTTGTTGAGATACTACTTTGTTATCCTCGGAGAACCTTAGTCTATAAGGTGCTGCTTCGACCACCCAAAGAACCTTGTGTTTTGTTGAGATACTTCTTTGGTATCCTCGGAGAGCCTTAGTCTATAAGATGTTGCTTCGACTACCCGAAGAATCTCGTGTTTTGCTGAGATACCGCTTTGGTATCCCAGGAGAGTCTTAGTCTATAAGGTACTGCTTCAACCACATGAAGAATCTCGTGTATTTTTGAGATACTGCTTTGGCATCTTCGGAGTGCCTTAGTCTCTAAGGTGCTGCTTCAACCACCCGAAGAGTCTCGTGTTTTGTTGAGATACTGCTTTGGTATTCTCGGAGAGCCTTAGTCTATAAGGTGTTGCTTCGACCACTCGAAGAATCTCGTGTTTTGTTGAGATACTGCTTTGGTATCCTCGGAGAGCCTTTGTCTATAAGGTGCGGCTTCGAGCACCCAAAGAATATCATGTTTTGTTGAGATACTGCTTTGGTATCCTCGAAGAACCTTAGTCTATAAGGTGCTGCTTCGATCTCCCAAAGAATCTCATGTTCTGTTGAGATACTACTTTGTTATCCTCGGAGAACTTTAGTCTATAAGGTGTTGCTTCGACCACCCAAAGAATCTTGTGTTTTGTTGAGATACTGCTTTGGTATCCTCGGAGAGTCTTAGTCTATAAGGTGCTGCTTCGACCACATGAAGAATCTCGTGTTTTGCTGAGATATCGCTTTGGTATCCTCGGAGAGCCTTAGTCTATAAGGTGCTGCTTCAACCACCCGAAGAATCTCGTGTTTTTTTGTGATACTGCTTTGGTATCATCGGAGTGCCTTAGTCTATAAGGTGATGCTTCGACCTCCCGAAGAATCTCGTGTTTTGTTGAGATACTGCTTTGGTATCCTCGTAGAGCCTTAGTCTATAAGGTACTGCTTCGACCAGCCGAAGAATCTCGTGTTTTTTTTGAGATACTGTTTTGGTATCCTCGGAGAACCTTAATCTATAAGGTGCTTCTTCAATCACCCAAAGAATCCCATGTTTTGTTGAGATACTATTTTGGCATCCTTGGAGAACCTTAGTCTATAAGGTGATGCTTCGATCACCCAAAGAATCTCGTGTTTTTTTGAGATACTGCTTTCGTATCATCGGAGTGCCTTAGTCTATAAGGTGCTGCTTCGACCACCCGAAGAATCTCGTGTTTTATTGAGATACTGCTTTGGTATTCTCGGAGAGCCTTAGTTTATGAGGTGCTTCTTCGAGCACCCAAAAATATCATGTTTTATTGAGATACTGCTTTGGTATCCTCAAAGAACCTTAGTCTATAAGGTGCTGCTTCAATAACCCAAAGAATCTCTTGTTTTGTTGAGATACTACTTTGTTATCCTCGGAGAACCTTAGTCTATAAGGTGCTGCTTCGACCACCCAAAGAACCTTGTGTTTTGTTGAGATACTTCTTTGGTATCCTCAGAGAGCCTTAGTCTATAAGATGTTGCTTCGACTACCCAAAGAATCTCGTGTTTTGCTGAGATACCGCTTTGGTATCCCAGGAGAGTCTTAGTCTATAAGGTACTGCTTCAACCACATGAAGAATCTCGTGTATTTTTGAGATACTGCTTTGGCATCTTCGGAGTGCCTTAGTCTCTAAGGTGCTGCTTCAACCACCCGAAGAGTCTCGTGTTTTGTTGAGATACTGCTTTGGTATTCTCTGAGAGCCTTAGTCTATAAGGTGTTGCTTCGACCACTCGAAGAATCTCGTGTTTTGTTGAGATACTGCTTTGGTATCCTCGGAGAGCCTTTGTCTATAAGGTGCGGCTTCGAGCACCCAAAGAATATCATGTTTTGTTGAGATACTGCTTTGGTATCCTCGAAGAACCTTAGTCTATAAGGTGCTGCTTCGATCTCCCAAAGAATCTCATGTTTTGTTGAGATACTACTTTGTTATCCTCGGAGAACCTTAGTCTATAAGGTGTTGCTTCGACCACCCAAAGAATCTTGTGTTTTGTTGAGATACTGCTTTGGTATCCTCGGAGAGTCTTAGTCTATAAGGTGCTGCTTCGACCACATGAAGAATCTCGTGTTTTGCTGAGATATCGCTTTGGTATCCTCGGAGAGCCTTAGTCTATAAGGTGCTGCTTCAACCACCCGAAGAATCTCGTGTTTTTTTGTGATACTGCTTTGGTATCATCGGAGTGCCTTAGTCTATAAGGTGATGCTTCGACCTCCCGAAGAATCTCGTGTTTTGTTGAGATACTGCTTTGGTATCCTCGGAGAGCCTTAGTCTATAAGGTACTGCTTCGACCAGCCGAAGAATCTCGTGTTTTTTTGAGATACTGTTTTGGTATCCTCGGAGAACCTTAGTCTATAAGGTGCTTCTTCGGTCACCCAAAGAATCCCATGTTTTGTTGAGATACTATTTTGGCATCCTTGGAGAACCTTAGTCTATAAGGTGATGCTTCGATCACCCAAAGAATCTCGTGTTTTTTTTAGTACTGCTTTCGTATCATCGGAGTGCCTTAGTCTATAAGGTGCTGCTTCGACCACCCGAAGAATCTCGTGTTTTATTGAGATACTGCTTTGGTATCCTCGGAGAGCCTTAGTTTATGAGGTGCTTCTTCGAGCACCCAAAAATATCATGTTTTATTGAGATACTGCTTTGGTATCCTCAAAGAACCTTAGTCTATAAGGTGCTGCTTCAATAACCCAAAGAATCTCTTGTTTTGTTGAGATACTACTTTGTTATCCTCGGAGAACCTTAGTCTATAAGGTGCTGCTTCGACCACCCAAAGAACCTTGTGTTTTGTTGAGATACTTCTTTGGTATCCTCGGAGAGCCTTAGTCTATAAGATGTTGCTTCGACTACCCGAAGAATCTCGTGTTTTGCTGAGATACCGCTTTGGTATCCCAGGAGAGTCTTAGTCTATAAGGTACTGCTTCAACCACATGAAGAATCTCGTGTATTTTTGAGATACTGCTTTGGCATCTTCGGAGTGCCTTAGTCTCTAAGGTGCTGCTTCAACCACCCGAAGAGTCTCGTGTTTTGTTGAGATACTGCTTTGGTATTCTCGGAGAGCCTTAGTCTATAAGGTGTTGCTTCGACCACTCGAAGAATCTCGTGTTTTGTTGAGATACTGCTTTGGTATCCTCGGAGAGCCTTTGTCTATAAGGTGCGGCTTCGAGCACCCAAAGAATATCATGTTTTGTTGAGATACTGCTTTGGTATCCTCGAAGAACCTTAGTCTATAAGGTGCTGCTTCGATCTCCCAAAGAATCTCATGTTCTGTTGAGATACTACTTTGTTATCCTCGGAGAACCTTAGTCTATAAGGTGTTGCTTCGACCACCCAAAGAATCTTGTGTTTTGTTGAGATACTGCTTTGGTATCCTCGGAGAGTCTTAGTCTATAAGGTGCTGCTTCGACCACATGAAGAATCTCGTGTTTTGCTGAGATATCGCTTCGGTATCCTCGGAGAGCCTTAGTCTATAAGGTGCTGCTTCAACCACCCGAAGAATCTCGTGTTTTTTTGTGATACTGCTTTGGTATCATCGGAGTGCCTTAGTCTATAAGGTGATGCTTCGACCTCCCGAAGAATCTCGTGTTTTGTTGAGATACTGCTTTGGTATCCTCGGAGAGCCTTAGTCTATAAGGTACTGCTTCGACCAGCCGAAGAATCTCGTGTTTTTTTTGAGATACTGTTTTGGTATCCTCGGAGAACCTTAATCTATAAGGTGCTTCTTCAATCACCCAAAGAATCCCATGTTTTGTTGAGATACTATTTTGGCATCCTTGGAGAACCTTAGTCTATAAGGTGATGCTTCGATCACCCAAAGAATCTCGTGTTTTTTTGAGATACTGCTTTCGTATCATCGGAGTGCCTTAGTCTATAAGGTGCTGCTTCGACCACCCGAAGAATCTCGTGTTTTATTGAGATACTGCTTTGGTATCCTCGGAGAGCCTTAGTTTATGAGGTGCTTCTTCGAGCACCCAAAAATATCATGTTTTATTGAGATACTGCTTTGGTATCCTCAAAGAACCTTAGTCTATAAGGTGCTGCTTCAATAACCCAAAGAATCTCTTGTTTTGTTGAGATACTACTTTGTTATCCTCGGAGAACCTTAGTCTATAAGGTGCTGCTTCGACCACCCAAAGAACCTTGTGTTTTGTTGAGATACTTCTTTGGTATCCTCGGAGAGCCTTAGTCTATAAGATGTTGCTTCGACTACCCGAAGAATCTCGTGTTTTGCTGAGATACCGCTTTGGTATCCCAGGAGAGTCTTAGTCTATAAGGTACTGCTTCAACCACATGAAGAATCTCGTGTATTTTTGAGATACTGCTTTGGCATCTTCGGAGTGCCTTAGTCTCTAAGGTGCTGCTTCAACCACCCGAAGAGTCTCGTGTTTTGTTGAGATACTGCTTTGGTATTCTCGGAGAGCCTTAGTCTATAAGGTGTTGCTTCGACCACTCGAAGAATCTCGTGTTTTGTTGAGATACTGCTTTGGTATCCTCGGAGAGCCTTTGTCTATAAGGTGCGGCTTCGAGCACCCAAAGAATATCATGTTTTGTTGAGATACTGCTTTGGTATCCTCGAAGAACCTTAGTCTATAAGGTGCTGCTTCGATCTCCCAAAGAATCTCATGTTCTGTTGAGATACTACTTTGTTATCCTCGGAGAACCTTAGTCTATAAGGTGTTGCTTCGACCACCCAAAGAATCTTGTGTTTTGTTGAGATACTGCTTTGGTATCCTCGGAGAGTCTTAGTCTATAAGGTGCTGCTTCGACCACATGAAGAATCTCGTGTTTTGCTGAGATATCGCTTCGGTATCCTCGGAGAGCCTTAGTCTATAAGGTGCTGCTTCAACCACCCGAAGAATCTCGTGTTTTTTTGTGATACTGCTTTGGTATCATCGGAGTGCCTTAGTCTATAAGGTGATGCTTCGACCTCCCGAAGAATCTCGTGTTTTGTTGAGATACTGCTTTGGTATCCTCGGAGAGCCTTAGTCTATAAGGTACTGCTTCGACCAGCCGAAGAATCTCGTGTTTTTTTTGAGATACTGTTTTGGTATCCTCGGAGAACCTTAATCTATAAGGTGCTTCTTCAATCACCCAAAGAATCCCATGTTTTGTTGAGATACTATTTTGGCATCCTTGGAGAACCTTAGTCTATAAGGTGATGCTTCGATCACCCAAAGAATCTCGTGTTTTTTTGAGATACTGCTTTCGTATCATCGGAGTGCCTTAGTCTATAAGGTGCTGCTTCGACCACCCGAAGAATCTCGTGTTTTATTGAGATACTGCTTTGGTATCCTCGGAGAGCCTTAGTTTATGAGGTGCTTCTTCGAGCACCCAAAAATATCATGTTTTATTGAGATACTGCTTTGGTATCCTCAAAGAACCTTAGTCTATAAGGTGCTGCTTCAATAACCCAAAGAATCTCTTGTTTTGTTGAGATACTACTTTGTTATCCTCGGAGAACCTTAGTCTATAAGGTGCTGCTTCGACCACCCAAAGAACCTTGTGTTTTGTTGAGATACTTCTTTGGTATCCTCAGAGAGCCTTAGTCTATAAGATGTTGCTTCGACTACCCAAAGAATCTCGTGTTTTGCTGAGATACCGCTTTGGTATCCCAGGAGAGTCTTAGTCTATAAGGTACTGCTTCAACCACATGAAGAATCTCGTGTATTTTTGAGATACTGCTTTGGCATCTTCGGAGTGCCTTAGTCTCTAAGGTGCTGCTTCAACCACCCGAAGAGTCTCGTGTTTTGTTGAGATACTGCTTTGGTATTCTCGGAGAGCCTTAGTCTATAAGGTGTTGCTTCGACCACTCGAAGAATCTCGTGTTTTGTTGAGATACTGCTTTGGTATCCTCGGAGAGCCTTTGTCTATAAGGTGCGGCTTCGAGCACCCAAAGAATATCATGTTTTGTTGAGATACTGCTTTGGTATCCTCGAAGAACCTTAGTCTATAAGGTGCTGCTTCGATCTCGCAAAGAATCTCATGTTTTGTTGAGATACTACTTTGTTATCCTCGGAGAACCTTAGTCTATAAGGTGTTGCTTCGACCACCCAAAGAATCTTGTGTTTTGTTGAGATACTGCTTTGGTATCCTCGGAGAGTCTTAGTCTATAAGTTGCTGCTTCACCATATGAAGAATCTCGTGTTTTGCTGAGATATCGCTTTGGTATCCTCGGAGAGCCTTAGTCTATAAGGTGCTGCTTCAACCACCCGAAGAATCTCGTGTTTTTTTGTGATACTGCTTTGGTATCATCGGAGTGCCTTAGTCTATAAGGTGATGCTTCGACCTCCCGAAGAATCTCGTGTTTTGTTGAGATACTGCTTTGGTATCCTCGGAGAGCCTTAGTCTATAAGGTACTGCTTCGACCAGCCGAAGAATCTCGTGTTTTTTTTGAGATACTGTTTTGGTATCCTCGGAGAACCTTAGTCTATAAGGTGCTTCTTCGATCACCCAAAGAATCCCATGTTTTGTTGAGATACTATTTTGGCATCCTTGGAGAACCTTAGTCTATAAGGTGATGCTTCGATCACCCAAAGAATCTCGTGTTTTTTTGAGATACTGCTTTCGTATCATCGGAGTGCCTTAGTCTATAAGGTGCTGCTTCGACCACCCGAAGAATCTCGTGTTTTATTGAGATACTGCTTTGGTATCCTCGGAGAGCCTTAGTTTATGAGGTGCTTCTTCGAGCACCCAAAAATATCATGTTTTATTGAGATACTGCTTTGGTATCCTCAAAGAACCTTAGTCTATAAGGTGCTGCTTCAATAACCCAAAGAATCTCTTGTTTTGTTGAGATACTACTTTGTTATCCTCGGAGAACCTTAGTCTATAAGGTGCTGCTTCGACCACCCAAAGAACCTTGTGTTTTGTTGAGATACTTCTTTGGTATCCTCGGAGAGCCTTAGTCTATAAGATGTTGCATCGACTACCCGAAGAATCTCGTGTTTTGCTGAGATACCGCTTTGGTATCCCAGGAGAGTCTTAGTCTATAAGGTACTGCTTCAACCACATGAAGAATCTCGTGTATTTTTGAGATACTGCTTTGGCATCTTCGGAGTGCCTTAGTCTCTAAGGTGCTGCTTCAACCACCCGAAGAGTCTCGTGTTTTGTTGAGATACTGCTTTGGTATTCTCGGAGAGCCTTAGTCTATAAGGTGTTGCTTCGACCACTCGAAGAATCTCGTGTTTTGTTGAGATACTGCTTTGGTATCCTCGGAGAGCCTTTGTCTATAAGGTGCGGCTTCGAGCACCCAAAGAATATCATGTTTTGTTGAGATACTGCTTTGGTATCCTCGAAGAACCTTAGTCTATAAGGTGCTGCTTCGATCTCCCAAAGAATCTCATGTTTTGTTGAGATACTACTTTGTTATCCTCGGAGAACCTTAGTCTATAAGGTGTTGCTTCGACCACCCAAAGAATCTTGTGTTTTGTTGAGATACTGCTTTGGTATCCTCGGAGAGTCTTAGTCTATAAGGTGCTGCTTCGACCACATGAAAAATCTCGTGTTTTGCTGAGATATCGCTTTGGTATCCTCGGAGAGCCTTAGTCTATAAGGTGCTGCTTCAACCACCCGAAGAATCTCGTGTTTTTTTGTGATACTGCTTTGGTATCATCGGAGTGCCTTAGTCTATAAGGTGATGCTTCGACCTCCCGAAGAATCTCGTGTTTTGCTGAGATACCGCTTTGGTATCCCAGGAGAGTCTTAGTCTATAAGGTACTGCTTCAACCACATGAAGAATCTCGTGTATTTTTGAGATACTGCTTTGGCATCTTCGGAGTGCCTTAGTCTCTAAGGTGCTGCTTCAACCACCCGAAGAGTCTCGTGTTTTGTTGAGATACTGCTTTGGTATTCTCGGAGAGCCTTAGTCTATAAGGTGTTGCTTCGACCACTCGAAGAATCTCGTGTTTTGTTGAGATACTGCTTTGGTATCCTCGGAGAGCCTTTGTCTATAAGGTGCGGCTTCGAGCACCCAAAGAATATCATGTTTTGTTGAGATACTGCTTTGGTATCCTCGAAGAACCTTAGTCTATAAGGTGCTGCTTCGATCTCCCAAAGAATCTCATGTTCTGTTGAGATACTACTTTGTTATCCTCGGAGAACCTTAGTCTATAAGGTGTTGCTTCGACCACCCAAAGAATCTTGTGTTTTGTTGAGATACTGCTTTGGTATCCTCGGAGAGTCTTAGTCTATAAGGTGCTGCTTCGACCACATGAAGAATCTCGTGTTTTGCTGAGATATCGCTTCGGTATCCTCGGAGAGCCTTAGTCTATAAGGTGCTGCTTCAACCACCCGAAGAATCTCGTGTTTTTTTGTGATACTGCTTTGGTATCATCGGAGTGCCTTAGTCTATAAGGTGATGCTTCGACCTCCCGAAGAATCTCGTGTTTTGTTGAGATACTGCTTTGGTATCCTCGGAGAGCCTTAGTCTATAAGGTACTGCTTCGACCAGCCGAAGAATCTCGTGTTTTTTTTGAGATACTGTTTTGGTATCCTCGGAGAACCTTAATCTATAAGGTGCTTCTTCAATCACCCAAAGAATCCCATGTTTTGTTGAGATACTATTTTGGCATCCTTGGAGAACCTTAGTCTATAAGGTGATGCTTCGATCACCCAAAGAATCTCGTGTTTTTTTGAGATACTGCTTTCGTATCATCGGAGTGCCTTAGTCTATAAGGTGCTGCTTCGACCACCCGAAGAATCTCGTGTTTTATTGAGATACTGCTTTGGTATCCTCGGAGAGCCTTAGTTTATGAGGTGCTTCTTCGAGCACCCAAAAATATCATGTTTTATTGAGATACTGCTTTGGTATCCTCAAAGAACCTTAGTCTATAAGGTGCTGCTTCAATAACCCAAAGAATCTCTTGTTTTGTTGAGATACTACTTTGTTATCCTCGGAGAACCTTAGTCTATAAGGTGCTGCTTCGACCACCCAAAGAACCTTGTGTTTTGTTGAGATACTTCTTTGGTATCCTCGGAGAGCCTTAGTCTATAAGATGTTGCATCGACTACCCGAAGAATCTCGTGTTTTGCTGAGATACCGCTTTGGTATCCCAGGAGAGTCTTAGTCTATAAGGTACTGCTTCAACCACATGAAGAATCTCGTGTATTTTTGAGATACTGCTTTGGCATCTTCGGAGTGCCTTAGTCTCTAAGGTGCTGCTTCAACCACCCGAAGAGTCTCGTGTTTTGTTGAGATACTGCTTTGGTATTCTCGGAGAGCCTTAGTCTATAAGGTGTTGCTTCGACCACTCGAAGAATCTCGTGTTTTGTTGAGATACTGCTTTGGTATCCTCGGAGAGCCTTTGTCTATAAGGTGCGGCTTCGAGCACCCAAAGAATATCATGTTTTGTTGAGATACTGCTTTGGTATCCTCGAAGAACCTTAGTCTATAAGGTGCTGCTTCGATCTCCCAAAGAATCTCATGTTTTGTTGAGATACTACTTTGTTATCCTCGGAGAACCTTAGTCTATAAGGTGTTGCTTCGACCACCCAAAGAATCTTGTGTTTTGTTGAGATACTGCTTTGGTATCCTCGGAGAGTCTTAGTCTATAAGGTGCTGCTTCGACCACATGAAAAATCTCGTGTTTTGCTGAGATATCGCTTTGGTATCCTCGGAGAGCCTTAGTCTATAAGGTGCTGCTTCAACCACCCGAAGAATCTCGTGTTTTTTTGTGATACTGCTTTGGTATCATCGGAGTGCCTTAGTCTATAAGGTGATGCTTCGACCTCCCGAAGAATCTCGTGTTTTGCTGAGATACCGCTTTGGTATCCCAGGAGAGTCTTAGTCTATAAGGTACTGCTTCAACCACATGAAGAATCTCGTGTATTTTTGAGATACTGCTTTGGCATCTTCGGAGTGCCTTAGTCTCTAAGGTGCTGCTTCAACCACCCGAAGAGTCTCGTGTTTTGTTGAGATACTGCTTTGGTATTCTCGGAGAGCCTTAGTCTATAAGGTGTTGCTTCGACCACTCGAAGAATCTCGTGTTTTGTTGAGATACTGCTTTGGTATCCTCGGAGAGCCTTTGTCTATAAGGTGCGGCTTCGAGCACCCAAAGAATATCATGTTTTGTTGAGATACTGCTTTGGTATCCTCGAAGAACCTTAGTCTATAAGGTGCTGCTTCGATCTCCCAAAGAATCTCATGTTCTGTTGAGATACTACTTTGTTATCCTCGGAGAACCTTAGTCTATAAGGTGTTGCTTCGACCACCCAAAGAATCTTGTGTTTTGTTGAGATACTGCTTTGGTATCCTCGGAGAGTCTTAGTCTATAAGGTGCTGCTTCGACCACATGAAGAATCTCGTGTTTTGCTGAGATATCGCTTCGGTATCCTCGGAGAGCCTTAGTCTATAAGGTGCTGCTTCAACCACCCGAAGAATCTCGTGTTTTTTTGTGATACTGCTTTGGTATCATCGGAGTGCCTTAGTCTATAAGGTGATGCTTCGACCTCCCGAAGAATCTCGTGTTTTGTTGAGATACTGCTTTGGTATCCTCGGAGAGCCTTAGTCTATAAGGTACTGCTTCGACCAGCCGAAGAATCTCGTGTTTTTTTTGAGATACTGTTTTGGTATCCTCGGAGAACCTTAATCTATAAGGTGCTTCTTCAATCACCCAAAGAATCCCATGTTTTGTTGAGATACTATTTTGGCATCCTTGGAGAACCTTAGTCTATAAGGTGATGCTTCGATCACCCAAAGAATCTCGTGTTTTTTTGAGATACTGCTTTCGTATCATCGGAGTGCCTTAGTCTATAAGGTGCTGCTTCGACCACCCGAAGAATCTCGTGTTTTATTGAGATACTGCTTTGGTATCCTCGGAGAGCCTTAGTTTATGAGGTGCTTCTTCGAGCACCCAAAAATATCATGTTTTATTGAGATACTGCTTTGGTATCCTCAAAGAACCTTAGTCTATAAGGTGCTGCTTCAATAACCCAAAGAATCTCTTGTTTTGTTGAGATACTACTTTGTTATCCTCGGAGAACCTTAGTCTATAAGGTGCTGCTTCGACCACCCAAAGAACCTTGTGTTTTGTTGAGATACTTCTTTGGTATCCTCAGAGAGCCTTAGTCTATAAGATGTTGCTTCGACTACCCAAAGAATCTCGTGTTTTGCTGAGATACCGCTTTGGTATCCCAGGAGAGTCTTAGTCTATAAGGTACTGCTTCAACCACATGAAGAATCTCGTGTATTTTTGAGATACTGCTTTGGCATCTTCGGAGTGCCTTAGTCTCTAAGGTGCTGCTTCAACCACCCGAAGAGTCTCGTGTTTTGTTGAGATACTGCTTTGGTATTCTCGGAGAGCCTTAGTCTATAAGGTGTTGCTTCGACCACTCGAAGAATCTCGTGTTTTGTTGAGATACTGCTTTGGTATCCTCGGAGAGCCTTTGTCTATAAGGTGCGGCTTCGAGCACCCAAAGAATATCATGTTTTGTTGAGATACTGCTTTGGTATCCTCGAAGAACCTTAGTCTATAAGGTGCTGCTTCGATCTCGCAAAGAATCTCATGTTTTGTTGAGATACTACTTTGTTATCCTCGGAGAACCTTAGTCTATAAGGTGTTGCTTCGACCACCCAAAGAATCTTGTGTTTTGTTGAGATACTGCTTTGGTATCCTCGGAGAGTCTTAGTCTATAAGTTGCTGCTTCACCATATGAAGAATCTCGTGTTTTGCTGAGATATCGCTTTGGTATCCTCGGAGAGCCTTAGTCTATAAGGTGCTGCTTCAACCACCCGAAGAATCTCGTGTTTTTTTGTGATACTGCTTTGGTATCATCGGAGTGCCTTAGTCTATAAGGTGATGCTTCGACCTCCCGAAGAATCTCGTGTTTTGTTGAGATACTGCTTTGGTATCCTCGGAGAGCCTTAGTCTATAAGGTACTGCTTCGACCAGCCGAAGAATCTCGTGTTTTTTTTGAGATACTGTTTTGGTATCCTCGGAGAACCTTAGTCTATAAGGTGCTTCTTCGATCACCCAAAGAATCCCATGTTTTGTTGAGATACTATTTTGGCATCCTTGGAGAACCTTAGTCTATAAGGTGATGCTTCGATCACCCAAAGAATCTCGTGTTTTTTTGAGATACTGCTTTCGTATCATCGGAGTGCCTTAGTCTATAAGGTGCTGCTTCGACCACCCGAAGAATCTCGTGTTTTATTGAGATACTGCTTTGGTATCCTCGGAGAGCCTTAGTTTATGAGGTGCTTCTTCGAGCACCCAAAAATATCATGTTTTATTGAGATACTGCTTTGGTATCCTCAAAGAACCTTAGTCTATAAGGTGCTGCTTCAATAACCCAAAGAATCTCTTGTTTTGTTGAGATACTACTTTGTTATCCTCGGAGAACCTTAGTCTATAAGGTGCTGCTTCGACCACCCAAAGAACCTTGTGTTTTGTTGAGATACTTCTTTGGTATCCTCGGAGAGCCTTAGTCTATAAGATGTTGCATCGACTACCCGAAGAATCTCGTGTTTTGCTGAGATACCGCTTTGGTATCCCAGGAGAGTCTTAGTCTATAAGGTACTGCTTCAACCACATGAAGAATCTCGTGTATTTTTGAGATACTGCTTTGGCATCTTCGGAGTGCCTTAGTCTCTAAGGTGCTGCTTCAACCACCCGAAGAGTCTCGTGTTTTGTTGAGATACTGCTTTGGTATTCTCGGAGAGCCTTAGTCTATAAGGTGTTGCTTCGACCACTCGAAGAATCTCGTGTTTTGTTGAGATACTGCTTTGGTATCCTCGGAGAGCCTTTGTCTATAAGGTGCGGCTTCGAGCACCCAAAGAATATCATGTTTTGTTGAGATACTGCTTTGGTATCCTCGAAGAACCTTAGTCTATAAGGTGCTGCTTCGATCTCCCAAAGAATCTCATGTTTTGTTGAGATACTACTTTGTTATCCTCGGAGAACCTTAGTCTATAAGGTGTTGCTTCGACCACCCAAAGAATCTTGTGTTTTGTTGAGATACTGCTTTGGTATCCTCGGAGAGTCTTAGTCTATAAGGTGCTGCTTCGACCACATGAAAAATCTCGTGTTTTGCTGAGATATCGCTTTGGTATCCTCGGAGAGCCTTAGTCTATAAGGTGCTGCTTCAACCACCCGAAGAATCTCGTGTTTTTTTGTGATACTGCTTTGGTATCATCGGAGTGCCTTAGTCTATAAGGTGATGCTTCGACCTCCCGAAGAATCTCGTGTTTTGTTGAGATACTGCTTTGGTATCCTCGGAGAGCCTTAGTCTATAACGTACTGCTTCGACCAGCCGAAGAATCTCGTGTTTTTTTTGAGATACTGTTTTGGTATCCTCGGAGAACCTTAGTCTATAAGGTGCTTCTTCGATCACCCAAAGAATCCCATGTTTTGTTGAGATACTATTTTGGCATCCTTGGAGAACATTAGTCTATAAGGTGATGCTTCGATCACCCAAAGAATCTCGTGTTTTTTTGAGATACTGCTTTCGTATCATCGGAGTGCCTTAGTCTATAAGGTGCTGCTTCGACCACCCGAAGAATCTCGTGTTTTATTGAGATACTGCTTTGGTATCCTCGGAGAGCCTTAGTTTATGAGGTGCTTCTTCGAGCACCCAAAAATATCATGTTTTATTGAGATACTGCTTTGGTATCCTCAAAGAACCTTAGTCTATAAGGTGCTGCTTCAATAACCCAAAGAATCTCTTGTTTTGTTGAGATACTACTTTGTTATCCTCGGAGAACCTTAGTCTATAAGGTGCTGCTTCGACCACCCAAAGAACCTTGTGTTTTGTTGAGATACTTCTTTGGTATCCTCGGAGAGCCTTAGTCTATAAGATGTTGCTTCGACTACCCGAAGAATCTCGTGTTTTGCTGAGATACTGCTTTGGTATCCCAGGAGAGTCTTAGTCTATAAGGTACTGCTTCAACCACATGAAGAATCTCGTGTATTTTTGAGATACTGCTTTGGCATCTTCGGAGTGCCTTAGTCTCTAAGGTGCTGCTTCAACCACCCGAAGAGTCTCGTGTTTTGTTGAGATACTGCTTTGGTATTCTCGGAGAGCCTTAGTCTATAAGGTGTTGCTTCGACCACTCGAAGAATCTCGTGTTTTGTTGAGATACTGCTTTGGTATCCTCGGAGAGCCTTTGTCTATAAGGTGCGGCTTCGAGCACCCAAAGAATATCATGTTTTGTTGAGATACTGCTTTGGTATCCTCGAAGAACCTTAGTCTATAAGGTGCTGCTTCGATCTCGCAAAGAATCTCATGTTTTGTTGAGATACTACTTTGTTATCCTCGGAGAACCTTAGTCTATAAGGTGTTGCTTCGACCACCCAAAGAATCTTGTGTTTTGTTGAGATACTGCTTTGGTATCCTCGGAGAGTCTTAGTCTATAAGTTGCTGCTTCACCATATGAAGAATCTCGTGTTTTGCTGAGATATCGCTTTGGTATCCTCGGAGAGCCTTAGTCTATAAGGTGCTGCTTCAACCACCCGAAGAATCTCGTGTTTTTTTGTGATACTGCTTTGGTATCATCGGAGTGCCTTAGTCTATAAGGTGATGCTTCGACCTCCCGAAGAATCTCGTGTTTTGTTGAGATACTGCTTTGGTATCCTCGGAGAGCCTTAGTCTATAAGGTACTGCTTCGACCAGCCGAAGAATCTCGTGTTTTTTTTGAGATACTGTTTTGGTATCCTCGGAGAACCTTAGTCTATAAGGTGCTTCTTCGATCACCCAAAGAATCCCATGTTTTGTTGAGATACTATTTTGGCATCCTTGGAGAACCTTAGTCTATAAGGTGATGCTTCGATCACCCAAAGAATCTCGTGTTTTTTTGAGATACTGCTTTCGTATCATCGGAGTGCCTTAGTCTATAAGGTGCTGCTTCGACCACCCGAAGAATCTCGTGTTTTATTGAGATACTGCTTTGGTATCCTCGGAGAGCCTTAGTTTATGAGGTGCTTCTTCGAGCACCCAAAAATATCATGTTTTATTGAGATACTGCTTTGGTATCCTCAAAGAACCTTAGTCTATAAGGTGCTGCTTCAATAACCCAAAGAATCTCTTGTTTTGTTGAGATACTACTTTGTTATCCTCGGAGAACCTTAGTCTATAAGGTGCTGCTTCGACCACCCAAAGAACCTTGTGTTTTGTTGAGATACTTCTTTGGTATCCTCGGAGAGCCTTAGTCTATAAGATGTTGCATCGACTACCCGAAGAATCTCGTGTTTTGCTGAGATACCGCTTTGGTATCCCAGGAGAGTCTTAGTCTATAAGGTACTGCTTCAACCACATGAAGAATCTCGTGTATTTTTGAGATACTGCTTTGGCATCTTCGGAGTGCCTTAGTCTCTAAGGTGCTGCTTCAACCACCCGAAGAGTCTCGTGTTTTGTTGAGATACTGCTTTGGTATTCTCGGAGAGCCTTAGTCTATAAGGTGTTGCTTCGACCACTCGAAGAATCTCGTGTTTTGTTGAGATACTGCTTTGGTATCCTCGGAGAGCCTTTGTCTATAAGGTGCGGCTTCGAGCACCCAAAGAATATCATGTTTTGTTGAGATACTGCTTTGGTATCCTCGAAGAACCTTAGTCTATAAGGTGCTGCTTCGATCTCCCAAAGAATCTCATGTTTTGTTGAGATACTACTTTGTTATCCTCGGAGAACCTTAGTCTATAAGGTGTTGCTTCGACCACCCAAAGAATCTTGTGTTTTGTTGAGATACTGCTTTGGTATCCTCGGAGAGTCTTAGTCTATAAGGTGCTGCTTCGACCACATGAAAAATCTCGTGTTTTGCTGAGATATCGCTTTGGTATCCTCGGAGAGCCTTAGTCTATAAGGTGCTGCTTCAACCACCCGAAGAATCTCGTGTTTTTTTGTGATACTGCTTTGGTATCATCGGAGTGCCTTAGTCTATAAGGTGATGCTTCGACCTCCCGAAGAATCTCGTGTTTTGTTGAGATACTGCTTTGGTATCCTCGGAGAGCCTTAGTCTATAACGTACTGCTTCGACCAGCCGAAGAATCTCGTGTTTTTTTTGAGATACTGTTTTGGTATCCTCGGAGAACCTTAGTCTATAAGGTGCTTCTTCGATCACCCAAAGAATCCCATGTTTTGTTGAGATACTATTTTGGCATCCTTGGAGAACATTAGTCTATAAGGTGATGCTTCGATCACCCAAAGAATCTCGTGTTTTTTTGAGATACTGCTTTCGTATCATCGGAGTGCCTTAGTCTATAAGGTGCTGCTTCGACCACCCGAAGAATCTCGTGTTTTATTGAGATACTGCTTTGGTATCCTCGGAGAGCCTTAGTTTATGAGGTGCTTCTTCGAGCACCCAAAAATATCATGTTTTATTGAGATACTGCTTTGGTATCCTCAAAGAACCTTAGTCTATAAGGTGCTGCTTCAATAACCCAAAGAATCTCTTGTTTTGTTGAGATACTACTTTGTTATCCTCGGAGAACCTTAGTCTATAAGGTGCTGCTTCGACCACCCAAAGAACCTTGTGTTTTGTTGAGATACTTCTTTGGTATCCTCGGAGAGCCTTAGTCTATAAGATGTTGCTTCGACTACCCGAAGAATCTCGTGTTTTGCTGAGATACTGCTTTGGTATCCCAGGAGAGTCTTAGTCTATAAGGTACTGCTTCAACCACATGAAGAATCTCGTGTATTTTTGAGATACTGCTTTGGCATCTTCGGAGTGCCTTAGTCTCTAAGGTGCTGCTTCAACCACCCGAAGAGTCTCGTGTTTTGTTGAGATACTGCTTTGGTATTCTCGGAGAGCCTTAGTCTATAAGGTGTTGCTTCGACCACTCGAAGAATCTCGTGTTTTGTTGAGATACTGCTTTGGTATCCTCGGAGAGCCTTTGTCTATAAGGTGCGGCTTCGAGCACCCAAAGAATATCATGTTTTGTTGAGATACTGCTTTGGTATCCTCGAAGAACCTTAGTCTATAAGGTGCTGCTTCGATCTCCCAAAGAATCTCATGTTTTGTTGAGATACTACTTTGTTATCCTCGGAGAACCTTAGTCTATAAGGTGTTGCTTCGACCACCCAAAGAATCTTGTGTTTTGTTGAGATACTGCTTTGGTATCCTCGGAGAGTCTTAGTCTATAAGGTGCTGCTTCGACCACATGAAGAATCTCGTGTTTTGCTGAGATATCGCTTTGGTATCCTCGGAGAGCCTTAGTCTATAAGGTGCTGCTTCAACCACCCGAAGAATCTCGTGTTTTTTTGTGATACTGCTTTGGTATCATCGGAGTGTCTTAGTCTATAAGGTGATGCTTCAACCTCCCGAAGAATCTCGTGTTTTGTTGAGATACTGCTTTGGTATCCTCGGAGAGCCTTAGTCTATAACGTACTGCTTCGACCAGCCGAAGAATCTCGTGTTTTTTTTGAGATACTGTTTTGGTATCCTCGGAGAACCTTAGTCTATAAGGTGCTTCTTCGATCACCCAAAGAATCCCATGTTTTGTTGAGATACTATTTTGGCATCCTTGGAGAACATTAGTCTATAAGGTGATGCTTCGATCACCCAAAGAATCTCGTGTTTTTTTGAGATACTGCTTTCGTATCATCGGAGTGCCTTAGTCTATAAGGTGCTGCTTCGACCACCCGAAGAATCTCGTGTTTTATTGAGATACTGCTTTGGTATCCTCGGAGAGCCTTAGTTTATGAGGTTCTTCTTCGAGCACCCAAAAATATCATGTTTTATTGAGATACTGCTTTGGTATCCTCAAAGAACCTTAGTCTATAAGGTGCTGCTTCAATAACCCAAAGAATCTCTTGTTTTGTTGAGATACTACTTTGTTATCCTCGGAGAACCTTAGTCTATAAGGTGCTGCTTCGACCACCCAAAGAACCTTGTGTTTTGTTGAGATACTTCTTTGGTATCCTCGGAGAGCCTTAGTCTATAAGATGTTGCTTCGACTACCCGAAGAATCTCGTGTTTTGCTGAGATACTGCTTTGGTATCCCAGGAGAGTCTTAGTCTATAAGGTACTGCTTCAACCACAGGAAGAATCTCGTGTATTTTTGAGATACTGCTTTGGCATCTTCGGAGTGCCTTAGTCTCTAAGGTGCTGCTTCAACCACCCGAAGAGTCTCGTGTTTTGTTGAGATACTGCTTTGGTATTCTCGGAGAGCCTTAGTCTATAAGGTGTTGCTTCGACCACTCGAAGAATCTCGTGTTTTGTTGAGATACTGCTTTGGTATCCTCGGAGAGCCTTTGTCTATAAGGTGCGGCTTCGAGCACCCAAAGAATATCATGTTTTGTTGAGATACTGCTTTGGTATCCTCGAAGAACCTTAGTCTATAAGGTGCTGCTTCGATCTCCCAAAGAATCTCATGTTTTGTTGAGATACTACTTTGTTATCCTCGGAGAACCTTAGTCTATAAGGTGTTGCTTCGACCACCCAAAGAATCTTGTGTTTTGTTGAGATACTGCTTTGGTATCCTCGGAGAGTCTTAGTCTATAAGGTGCTGCTTCGACCACATGAAGAATCTCGTGTTTTGCTGAGATATCGCTTTGGTATCCTCGGAGAGCCTTAGTCTATAAGGTGCTGCTTCAACCACCCGAAGAATCTCGTGTTTTTTTGTGATACTGCTTTGGTATCATCGGAGTGCCTTAGTCTATAAGGTGATGCTTCGACCTCCCGAAGAATCTCGTGTTTTGTTGAGATACTGCTTTGGTATCCTCGGAGAGCCTTAGTCTATAACGTACTGCTTCGACCAGCCGAAGAATCTCGTGTTTTTTTTGAGATACTGTTTTGGTATCCTCGGAGAACCTTAGTCTATAAGGTGCTTCTTCGATCACCCAAAGAATCCCATGTTTTGTTGAGATACTATTTTGGCATCCTTGGAGAACATTAGTCTATAAGGTGATGCTTCGATCACCCAAAGAATCTCGTGTTTTTTTGAGATACTGCTTTCGTATCATCGGAGTGCCTTAGTCTATAAGGTGCTGCTTCGACCACCCGAAGAATCTCGTGTTTTATTGAGATACTGCTTTGGTATCCTCGGAGAGCCTTACTTTATGAGGTGCTCCTTCGAGCACCCAAAAATATCATGTTTTATTGAGATACTGCTTTGGTATCCTCAAAGAACCTTAGTCTATAAGGTGCTGCTTCAATAACCCAAAGAATCTCTTGTTTTGTTGAGATACTACTTTGTTATCCTCGGAGAACCTTAGTCTATAAGGTGCTGCTTCGACCACCCAAAGAACCTTGTGTTTTGTTGAGATACTTCTTTGGTATCCTCGGAGAGCCTTAGTCTATAAGATGTTGCTTCGACTACCCGAAGAATCTCGTGTTTTGCTGAGATACTGCTTTGGTATCCCAGGAGAGTCTTAGTCTATAAGGTACTGCTTCAACCACAGGAAGAATCTCGTGTATTTTTGAGATACTGCTTTGGCATCTTCGGAGTGCCTTAGTCTCTAAGGTGCTGCTTCAACCACCCGAAGAGTCTCGTGTTTTGTTGAGATACTGCTTTGGTATTCTCGGAGAGCCTTAGTCTATAAGGTGTTGCTTCGACCACTCGAAGAATCTCGTGTTTTGTTGAGATACTGCTTTGGTATCCTCGGAGAGCCTTTGTCTATAAGGTGCGGCTTCGAGCACCCAAAGAATATCATGTTTTGTTGAGATACTGCTTTGGTATCCTCGAAGAACCTTAGTCTATAAGGTGCTGCTTCGATCTCCCAAAGAATCTCATGTTTTGTTGAGATACTACTTTGTTATCCTCGGAGAACCTTAGTCTATAAGGTGTTGCTTCGACCACCCAAAGAATCTTGTGTTTTGTTGAGATACTGCTTTGGTATCCTCGGAGAGTCTTAGTCTATAAGGTGCTGCTTCGACCACATGAAGAATCTCGTGTTTTGCTGAGATATCGCTTTGGTATCCTCGGAGAGCCTTAGTCTATAAGGTGCTGCTTCAACCACCCGAAGAATCTCGTGTTTTTTTGTGATACTGCTTTGGTATCATCGGAGTGCCTTAGTCTATAAGGTGATGCTTCGACCTCCCGAAGAATCTCGTGTTTTGTTGAGATACTGCTTTGGTATCCTCGGAGAGCCTTAGTCTATAACGTACTGCTTCGACCAGCCGAAGAATCTCGTGTTTTTTTTGAGATACTGTTTTGGTATCCTCGGAGAACCTTAGTCTATAAGGTGCTTCTTCGATCACCCAAAGAATCCCATGTTTTGTTGAGATACTATTTTGGCATCCTTGGAGAACATTAGTCTATAAGGTGATGCTTCGATCACCCAAAGAATCTCGTGTTTTTTTGAGATACTGCTTTCGTATCATCGGAGTGCCTTAGTCTATAAGGTGCTGCTTCGACCACCCGAAGAATCTCGTGTTTTATTGAGATACTGCTTTGGTATCCTCGGAGAGCCTTAGTTTATGAGGTGCTTCTTCGAGCACCCAAAAATATCATGTTTTATTGAGATACTGCTTTGGTATCCTCAAAGAACCTTAGTCTATAAGGTGCTGCTTCAATAACCCAAAGAATCTCTTGTTTTGTTGAGATACTACTTTGTTATCCTCGGAGAACCTTAGTCTATAAGGTGCTGCTTCGACCACCCAAAGAACCTTGTGTTTTGTTGAGATACTTCTTTGGTATCCTCGGAGAGCCTTAGTCTATAAGATGTTGCTTTGACTACCCGAAGAATCTCGTGTTTTGCTGAGATACTTCTTTGGTGTCCCAGGAGAGTCTTATTCTATAAGGTACTGCTTCAACCACATGAAGAATCTCGTGTATTTTTGAGATACTGCTTTGGCATCTTCGGAGTGCCTTAGTCTCTAAGGTGCTGCTTCAACCACCCGAAGAGTCTCGTGTTTTGTTGAGATACTGCTTTGGTATTCTCGGAGAGCCTTAGTCTATAAGGTGTTGCTTCGACCACTCGAAGAATCTCGTGTTTTGTTGAGATACTGCTTTGGTATCCTCGGAGAGCCTTTGTCTATAAGGTGCGGCTTCGAGCACCCAAAGAATATCATGTTTTGTTGAGATACTGCTTTGGTATCCTCGAAGAACCTTAGTCTATAAGGTGCTGCTTCGATCTCCCAAAGAATCTCATGTTTTGTTGAGATACTACTTTGTTATCCTCGAAGAACCTTAGTCTATAAGGTGTTGCTTCGACCACCCAAAGAATCTTGTGTTTTGTTGAGATACTGCTTTGGTATCCTCGGAGAGTCTTAGTCTATAAGGTGCTGCTTCGACCACATGAAGAATCTCGTGTTTTGCTGAGATATCGCTTTGGTATCCTCGGAGAGCCTTAGTCTATAAGGTGTTGCTTCAACCACCCGAAGAATCTCGTGTTTTTTTGTGATACTGCTTTGGTATCATCGGAGTGCCTTAGTCTATAAGGTGATGCTTCGACCTCCCGAAGAATCTCATTTTTTGTTGAGATACTGCTTTGGTATCCTCGGAGAGCCTTAGTCTATAAGGTACTGCTTCGACCAGCCGAAGAATCTCGTGTTTTTTTTGAGATACTGTTTTGGTATTCTCGGAGAACCTTAGTCTATAAGGTGCTTCTTCGATCACCCAAAGAATCCCATGTTTTGTTGAGATACTATTTTGGCATCCTTGGAGAACATTAGTCTATAAGGTGATGCTTCGATCACCCAAAGAATCCCGTGTTTTTTTGAGATACTGCTTTCGTATCATCGGAGTGCCTTAGTCTATAAGGTGCTGCTTCGACCACCCGAAGAATCTCGTGTTTTATTGAGATACTGCTTTGGTATCCTCGGAGAGCCTTAGTTTATGAGGTGCTTCTTCGAGCACCCAAAAATATCATGTTTTATTGAGATACTGCTTTGGTATCCTCAAATAACCTTAGTCTATAAGGTGCTGCTTCAATAACCCAAAGAATCTCTTGTTTTGTTGAGATACTACTTTGTTATCCTCGGAGAACCTTAGTCTATAAGGTGCTGCTTCGACCACCCAAAGAACCTTGTGTTTTGTTGAGATACTTCTTTGGTATCCTCGAAGAGCCTTAGTCTATAAGATGTTGCTTCGACTACCCGAAGAATCTCGTGTTTTGCTGAGATACCGCTTTGGTATCCCAGGAGAGTCTTAGTCTATAAGGTACTGCTTCAACCACATGAAGAATCTCGTGTATTTTTGAGATACTGCTTTGGCATCTTCGGAGTGCCTTAGTCTATAAGGTGCTGCTTCAACCACCCGAAGAGTCTCGTGTTTTGTTGAGATACTGCTTTGGTATTCTCGGAGAGCCTTAGTCTATAAGGTGTTGCTTCGACCACTCGAAGAATCTCGTGTTTTGTTGAGATACTGCTTTGGTATCCTCGGAGAGCCTTTGTCTATAAGGTGCGGCTTCGAGAACCCAAAGAATATCATGTTTTGTTGAGATACTGCTTTGGTATCCTCGAAGAACCTTAGTCTATAAGGTGCTACTTCGATCTCCCAAAGAATCTCATGTTTTGTTGAGATACTACTTTGTTATCCTCGGAGAACCTTAGTCTATAAGGTGTTGCTTCGACCACCCAAAGAATCTTGTGTTTTGTTGAGATACTGCTTTGGTATCCTCAGAGAGTCTTAGTCTATAAGGTGCTGTTTCGACCACATGAAGAATCTCGTGTTTTGCTGAGATATCGCTTTGGTATCCTCGGAGAGCCTTAGTCTATAAGGTGCTGCTTCAACCACCCGAAGAATCTCGTGTTTTTTTGTGATACTGCTTTGGTATCATCGGAGTGCCTTAGTCTATAAGGTGATGCTTCGACCTCCCGAAGAATCTCGTGTTTTGTTGAGATACTGCTTTGGTATCCTCTGAGAGCCTTAGTCTATAAGGTACTGCTTCGACCAGCCGAAGAATCTCGTATTTTTTTTGAGATACTGTTTTAGTATCCTCGGAGAACCTTAGTCTATAAGGTACTTCTTCGATCACCCAAAGAATCCCATGTTTTGTTGAGATACTATTTTGGCATCCTTGGAGAACCTTAGTCTATAAGGTGATGCTTCGATCACCCAAAGAATCTCGTGTTTTTTTGAGATACTGCTTTCGTATCATCGGAGTGCCTTAGTCTATAAGGTGCTGCTTCGACCACCCGAAGAATCTCGTGTTTTATTGAGATACTGCTTTGGTATCCTCGGAGAGCCTTAGTTTATGAGGTGCTTCTTCGAACACCCAAAAATATCATGTTTTATTGAGATACTGCTTTGGTATCCTCAAATAACCTTAGTCTATAAGGTGCTGCTTCAATAACCCAAAGAATCTCTTGTTTTGTTGAGATACTACTTTGTTATCCTCGGAGAACCTTAGTCTATAAGGTGCTGCTTCGACCACCCAAAGAACCTTGTGTTTTGTTGAGATACTTCTTTGGTATCCTCGAAGAGCCTTAGTCTATAAGATGTTGCTTCGACTACCCGAAGAATCTCGTGTTTTGCTGAGATACCGCTTTGGTATCCCAGGAGAGTCTTAGTCTATAAGGTACTGCTTCAACCACATGAAGAATCTCGTGTATTTTTGAGATACTGCTTTGGCATCTTCGGAGTGCCTTAGTCTATAAGGTGCTGCTTCAACCACCCGAAGAGTCTCGTGTTTTGTTGAGATACTGCTTTGGTATTCTCGGAGAGCCTTAGTCTATAAGGTGTTGCTTCGACCACTCGAAGAATCTCGTGTTTTGTTGAGATACTGCTTTGGTATCCTCGGAGAGCCTTTGTCTATAATGTGCGGCTTCGAGAACCCAAAGAATATCATGTTTTGTTGAGATACTGCTTTGGTATCCTCGAAGAACCTTAGTCTATAAGGTGCTACTTCGATCTCCCAAAGAATCTCATGTTTTGTTGAGATACTACTTTGTTATCCTCGGAGAACCTTAGTCTATAAGGTGTTGCTTCGACCACCCAAAGAATCTTGTGTTTTGTTGAGATACTGCTTTGGTATCCTCAGAGAGTCTTAGTCTATAAGGTGCTGTTTCGACCACATGAAGAATCTCGTGTTTTGCTGAGATATCGCTTTGGTATCCTCGGAGAGCCTTAGTCTATAAGGTGCTGCTTCAACCACCCGAAGAATCTCGTGTTTTTTTGTGATACTGCTTTGGTATCATCGGAGTGCCTTAGTCTATAAGGTGATGCTTCGACCTCCCGAAGAATCTCGTGTTTTGTTGAGATACTGCTTTGGTATCCTCTGAGAGCCTTAGTCTATAAGGTACTGCTTCGACCAGCCGAAGAATCTCGTATTTTTTTTGAGATACTGTTTTAGTATCCTCGGAGAACCTTAGTCTATAAGGTACTTCTTCGATCACCCAAAGAATCCCATGTTTTGTTGAGATACTATTTTGGCATCCTTGGAGAACATTAGTCTATAAGGTGATGCTTCGATCACCCAAAGAATCTCGTGTTTTTTTGAGATACTGCTTTCGTATCATCGGAGTGCCTTAGTCTATAAGGTGCTGCTTCGACCACCCGAAGAATCTCGTGTTTTATTGAGATACTGCTTTGGTATCCTCGGAGAGCCTTAGTTTATGAGGTGCTTCTTCGAGCACCCAAAAATATCATGTTTTATTGAGATACTGCTTTGGTATCCTCAAAGAACCTTAGTCTATAAGGTGCTGCTTCAATAACCCAAAGAATCTCTTGTTTTGTTGAGATACTACTTTGTTATCCTCGGAGAACCTTAGTCTATAAGGTGCTGCTTCGACCACCCAAAGAACCTTGTGTTTTGTTGAGATACTTCTTTGGTATCCTCGGAGAGCCTTAGTCTATAAGATGTTGCTTCGACTACCCGAAGAATCTCGTGTTTTGCTGAGATACTTCTTTGGTATCCCAGGAGAGTCTTATTCTATAAGGTACTGCTTCAACCACATGAAGAATCTCGTGTATTTTTGAGATACTGCTTTGGCATCTTCGGAGTGCCTTAGTCTCTAAGGTGCTGCTTCAACCACCCGAAGAGTCTCGTGTTTTGTTGAGATACTGCTTTGGTATTCTCGGAGAGCCTTAGTCTATAAGGTGTTGCTTCGACCACTCGAAGAATCTCGTGTTTTGTTGAGATACTGCTTTGGTATCCTCGGAGAGCCTTTGTCTATAAGGTGCGGCTTCGAGCACCCAAAGAATATCATGTTTTGTTGAGATACTGCTTTGGTATCCTCGAAGAACCTTAGTCTATAAGGTGCTGCTTCGATCTCCCAAAGAATCTCATGTTTTGTTGAGATACTACTTTGTTATCCTCGAAGAACCTTAGTCTATAAGGTGTTGCTTCGACCACCCAAAGAATCTTGTGTTTTGTTGAGATACTGCTTTGGTATCCTCGGAGAGTCTTAGTCTATAAGGTGCTGCTTCGACCACATGAAGAATCTCGTGTTTTGCTGAGATATCGCTTTGGTATCCTCGGAGAGCCTTAGTCTATAAGGTGTTGCTTCAACCACCCGAAGAATCTCGTGTTTTTTTGTGATACTGCTTTGGTATCATCGGAGTGCCTTAGTCTATAAGGTGATGCTTCGACCTCCCGAAGAATCTCATTTTTTGTTGAGATACTGCTTTGGTATCCTCGGAGAGCCTTAGTCTATAAGGTACTGCTTCGACCAGCCGAAGAATCTCATGTTTTTTTTGAGATACTGTTTTGGTATTCTCGGAGAACCTTAGTCTATAAGGTGCTTCTTCGATCACCCAAAGAATCCCATGTTTTGTTGAGATACTATTTTGGCATCCTTGGAGAACATTAGTCTATAAGGTGATGCTTCGATCACCCGAAGAATCTCGTGTTTTTTTGAGATACTGCTTTCGTATCATCGGAGTGCCTTAGTCTATAAGGTGCTGCTTCGACCACCCGAAGAATCTCGTGTTTTATTGAGATACTGCTTTGGTATCCTCGGAGAGCCTTAGTTTATGAGGTGCTTCTTCGAGCACCCAAAAATATCATGTTTTATTGAGATACTGCTTTGGTATTCTCGAAGAACCTTAGTCTATAAGGTGCTGCTTCGATCTCCCAAAGAATCTCATGTTTTGTTGAGATACTACTTTGTTATCCTCGAAGAACCTTAGTCTATAAGGTGTTGCTTCGACCACCCAAAGAATCTTGTGTTTTGTTGAGATACTGCTTTGGTATCCTCAGAGAGTCTTAGTCTATAAGGTGCTGTTTCGACCACATGAAGAATCTCGTGTTTTGCTGAGATATCGCTTTGGTATCCTCGGAGAGCCTTAGTCTATAAGGTGCTGCTTCAACCACCCGAAGAATCTCGTGTTTTTTTGTGATACTGCTTTGGTATCATCGGAGTGCCTTAGTCTATAAGGTGATGCTTCGACCTCCCGAAGAATCTCGTGTTTTGTTGAGATACTGCTTTGGTATCCTCTGAGAGCCTTAGTCTATAAGGTACTGCTTCGACCAGCCGAAGAATCTCGTATTTTTTTTGAGATACTGTTTTAGTATCCTCGGAGAACCTTAGTCTATAAGGTACTTCTTCGATCACCCAAAGAATCCCATGTTTTGTTGAGATACTATTTTGGCATCCTTGGAGAACCTTAGTCTATAAGGTGATGCTTCGATCACCCAAAGAATCTCGTGTTTTTTTGAGATACTGCTTTCGTATCATCGGAGTGCCTTAGTCTATAAGGTGCTGCTTCGACCACCCGAAGAATCTCGTGTTTTATTGAGATACTGCTTTGGTATCCTCGGAGAGCCTTAGTTTATGAGGTGCTTCTTCGAGCACCCAAAAATATCATGTTTTATTGAGATACTGCTTTGGTATCCTCAAATAACCTTAGTCTATAAGGTGCTGCTTCAATAACCCAAAGAATCTCTTGTTTTGTTGAGATACTACTTTGTTATCCTCGGAGAACCTTAGTCTATAAGGTGCTGCTTCGACCACCCAAAGAACCTTGTGTTTTGTTGAGATACTTCTTTGGTATCCTCGAAGAGCCTTAGTCTATAAGATGTTGCTTCGACTACCCGAAGAATCTCGTGTTTTGCTGAGATACCGCTTTGGTATCCCAGGAGAGTCTTAGTCTATAAGGTACTGCTTCAACCACATGAAGAATCTCGTGTATTTTTGAGATACTGCTTTGGCATCTTCGGAGTGCCTTAGTCTATAAGGTGCTGCTTCAACCACCCGAAGAGTCTCGTGTTTTGTTGAGATACTGCTTTGGTATTCTCGGAGAGCCTTAGTCTATAAGGTGTTGCTTCGACCACTCGAAGAATCTCGTGTTTTGTTGAGATACTGCTTTGGTATCCTCGGAGAGCCTTTGTCTATAATGTGCGGCTTCGAGAACCCAAAGAATATCATGTTTTGTTGAGATACTGCTTTGGTATCCTCGAAGAACCTTAGTCTATAAGGTGCTACTTCGATCTCCCAAAGAATCTCATGTTTTGTTGAGATACTACTTTGTTATCCTCGGAGAACCTTAGTCTATAAGGTGTTGCTTCGACCACCCAAAGAATCTTGTGTTTTGTTGAGATACTGCTTTGGTATCCTCAGAGAGTCTTAGTCTATAAGGTGCTGTTTCGACCACATGAAGAATCTCGTGTTTTGCTGAGATATCGCTTTGGTATCCTCGGAGAGCCTTAGTCTATAAGGTGCTGCTTCAACCACCCGAAGAATCTCGTGTTTTTTTGTGATACTGCTTTGGTATCATCGGAGTGCCTTAGTCTATAAGGTGATGCTTCGACCTCCCGAAGAATCTCGTGTTTTGTTGAGATACTGCTTTGGTATCCTCTGAGAGCCTTAGTCTATAAGGTACTGCTTCGACCAGCCGAAGAATCTCGTATTTTTTTTGAGATACTGTTTTAGTATCCTCGGAGAACCTTAGTCTATAAGGTACTTCTTCGATCACCCAAAGAATCCCATGTTTTGTTGAGATACTATTTTGGCATCCTTGGAGAACATTAGTCTATAAGGTGATGCTTCGATCACCCAAAGAATCTCGTGTTTTTTTGAGATACTGCTTTCGTATCATCGGAGTGCCTTAGTCTATAAGGTGCTGCTTCGACCACCCGAAGAATCTCGTGTTTTATTGAGATACTGCTTTGGTATCCTCGGAGAGCCTTAGTTTATGAGGTGCTTCTTCGAGCACCCAAAAATATCATGTTTTATTGAGATACTGCTTTGGTATCCTCAAAGAACCTTAGTCTATAAGGTGCTGCTTCAATAACCCAAAGAATCTCTTGTTTTGTTGAGATACTACTTTGTTATCCTCGGAGAACCTTAGTCTATAAGGTGCTGCTTCGACCACCCAAAGAACCTTGTGTTTTGTTGAGATACTTCTTTGGTATCCTCGGAGAGCCTTAGTCTATAAGATGTTGCTTCGACTACCCGAAGAATCTCGTGTTTTGCTGAGATACTTCTTTGGTATCCCAGGAGAGTCTTATTCTATAAGGTACTGCTTCAACCACATGAAGAATCTCGTGTATTTTTGAGATACTGCTTTGGCATCTTCGGAGTGCCTTAGTCTCTAAGGTGCTGCTTCAACCACCCGAAGAGTCTCGTGTTTTGTTGAGATACTGCTTTGGTATTCTCGGAGAGCCTTAGTCTATAAGGTGTTGCTTCGACCACTCGAAGAATCTCGTGTTTTGTTGAGATACTGCTTTGGTATCCTCGGAGAGCCTTTGTCTATAAGGTGCGGCTTCGAGCACCCAAAGAATATCATGTTTTGTTGAGATACTGCTTTGGTATCCTCGAAGAACCTTAGTCTATAAGGTGCTGCTTCGATCTCCCAAAGAATCTCATGTTTTGTTGAGATACTACTTTGTTATCCTCGAAGAACCTTAGTCTATAAGGTGTTGCTTCGACCACCCAAAGAATCTTGTGTTTTGTTGAGATACTGCTTTGGTATCCTCGGAGAGTCTTAGTCTATAAGGTGCTGCTTCGACCACATGAAGAATCTCGTGTTTTGCTGAGATATCGCTTTGGTATCCTCGGAGAGCCTTAGTCTATAAGGTGTTGCTTCAACCACCCGAAGAATCTCGTGTTTTTTTGTGATACTGCTTTGGTATCATCGGAGTGCCTTAGTCTATAAGGTGATGCTTCGACCTCCCGAAGAATCTCATTTTTTGTTGAGATACTGCTTTGGTATCCTCGGAGAGCCTTAGTCTATAAGGTACTGCTTCGACCAGCCGAAGAATCTCATGTTTTTTTTGAGATACTGTTTTGGTATTCTCGGAGAACCTTAGTCTATAAGGTGCTTCTTCGATCACCCAAAGAATCCCATGTTTTGTTGAGATACTATTTTGGCATCCTTGGAGAACATTAGTCTATAAGGTGATGCTTCGATCACCCGAAGAATCTCGTGTTTTTTTGAGATACTGCTTTCGTATCATCGGAGTGCCTTAGTCTATAAGGTGCTGCTTCGACCACCCGAAGAATCTCGTGTTTTATTGAGATACTGCTTTGGTATCCTCGGAGAGCCTTAGTTTATGAGGTGCTTCTTCGAGCACCCAAAAATATCATGTTTTATTGAGATACTGCTTTGGTATCCTCAAATAACCTTAGTCTATAAGGTGCTGCTTCAATAACCCAAAGAATCTCTTGTTTTGTTGAGATACTACTTTGTTATCCTCGGAGAACCTTAGTCTATAAGGTGCTGCTTCGACCACCCAAAGAACCTTGTGTTTTGTTGAGATACTTCTTTGGTATCCTCGAAGAGCCTTAGTCTATAAGATGTTGCTTCGACTACCCGAAGAATCTCGTGTTTTGCTGAGATACCGCTTTGGTATCCCAGGAGAGTCTTAGTCTATAAGGTACTGCTTCAACCACATGAAGAATCTCGTGTATTTTTGAGATACTGCTTTGGCATCTTCGGAGTGCCTTAGTCTATAAGGTGCTGCTTCAACCACCCGAAGAGTCTCGTGTTTTGTTGAGATACTGCTTTGGTATTCTCGGAGAGCCTTAGTCTATAAGGTGTTGCTTCGACCACTCGAAGAATCTCGTGTTTTGTTGAGATACTGCTTTGGTATCCTCGGAGAGCCTTTGTCTATAAGGTGCGGCTTCGAGAACCCAAAGAATATCATGTTTTGTTGAGATACTGCTTTGGTATCCTCGAAGAACCTTAGTCTATAAGGTGCTACTTCGATCTCCCAAAGAATCTCATGTTTTGTTGAGATACTACTTTGTTATCCTCGGAGAACCTTAGTCTATAAGGTGTTGCTTCGACCACCCAAAGAATCTTGTGTTTTGTTGAGATACTGCTTTGGTATCCTCAGAGAGTCTTAGTCTATAAGGTGCTGTTTCGACCACATGAAGAATCTCGTGTTTTGCTGAGATATCGCTTTGGTATCCTCGGAGAGCCTTAGTCTATAAGGTGCTGCTTCAACCACCCGAAGAATCTCGTGTTTTTTTGTGATACTGCTTTGGTATCATCGGAGTGCCTTAGTCTATAAGGTGATGCTTCGACCTCCCGAAGAATCTCGTGTTTTGTTGAGATACTGCTTTGGTATCCTCTGAGAGCCTTAGTCTATAAGGTACTGCTTCGACCAGCCGAAGAATCTCGTATTTTTTTTGAGATACTGTTTTAGTATCCTCGGAGAACCTTAGTCTATAAGGTACTTCTTCGATCACCCAAAGAATCCCATGTTTTGTTGAGATACTATTTTGGCATCCTTGGAGAACCTTAGTCTATAAGGTGATGCTTCGATCACCCAAAGAATCTCGTGTTTTTTTGAGATACTGCTTTCGTATCATCGGAGTGCCTTAGTCTATAAGGTGCTGCTTCGACCACCCGAAGAATCTCGTGTTTTATTGAGATACTGCTTTGGTATCCTCGGAGAGCCTTAGTTTATGAGGTGCTTCTTCGAGCACCCAAAAATATCATGTTTTATTGAGATACTGCTTTGGTATCCTCAAAGAACCTTAGTCTATAAGGTGCTGCTTCAATAACCCAAAGAATCTCTTGTTTTGTTGAGATACTACTTTGTTATCCTCGGAGAACCTTAGTCTATAAGGTGCTGCTTCGACCACCCAAAGAACCTTGTGTTTTGTTGAGATACTTCTTTGGTATCCTCGGAGAGCCTTAGTCTATAAGATGTTGCTTCGACTACCCGAAGAATCTCGTGTTTTGCTGAGATACTTCTTTGGTATCCCAGGAGAGTCTTATTCTATAAGGTACTGCTTCAACCACATGAAGAATCTCGTGTATTTTTGAGATACTGCTTTGGCATCTTCGGAGTGCCTTAGTCTCTAAGGTGCTGCTTCAACCACCCGAAGAGTCTCGTGTTTTGTTGAGATACTGCTTTGGTATTCTCGGAGAGCCTTAGTCTATAAGGTGTTGCTTCGACCACTCGAAGAATCTCGTGTTTTGTTGAGATACTGCTTTGGTATCCTCGGAGAGCCTTTGTCTATAAGGTGCGGCTTCGAGCACCCAAAGAATATCATGTTTTGTTGAGATACTGCTTTGGTATCCTCGAAGAACCTTAGTCTATAAGGTGCTGCTTCGATCTCCCAAAGAATCTCATGTTTTGTTGAGATACTACTTTGTTATCCTCGAAGAACCTTAGTCTATAAGGTGTTGCTTCGACCACCCAAAGAATCTTGTGTTTTGTTGAGATACTGCTTTGGTATCCTCGGAGAGTCTTAGTCTATAAGGTGCTGCTTCGACCACATGAAGAATCTCGTGTTTTGCTGAGATATCGCTTTGGTATCCTCGGAGAGCCTTAGTCTATAAGGTGTTGCTTCAACCACCCGAAGAATCTCGTGTTTTTTTGTGATACTGCTTTGGTATCATCGGAGTGCCTTAGTCTATAAGGTGATGCTTCGACCTCCCGAAGAATCTCATTTTTTGTTGAGATACTGCTTTGGTATCCTCGGAGAGCCTTAGTCTATAAGGTACTGCTTCGACCAGCCGAAGAATCTCATGTTTTTTTTGAGATACTGTTTTGGTATTCTCGGAGAACCTTAGTCTATAAGGTGCTTCTTCGATCACCCAAAGAATCCCATGTTTTGTTGAGATACTATTTTGGCATCCTTGGAGAACATTAGTCTATAAGGTGATGCTTCGATCACCCGAAGAATCTCGTGTTTTTTTGAGATACTGCTTTCGTATCATCGGAGTGCCTTAGTCTATAAGGTGCTGCTTCGACCACCCGAAGAATCTCGTGTTTTATTGAGATACTGCTTTGGTATCCTCGGAGAGCCTTAGTTTATGAGGTGCTTCTTCGAGCACCCAAAAATATCATGTTTTATTGAGATACTGCTTTGGTATCCTCAAATAACCTTAGTCTATAAGGTGCTGCTTCAATAACCCAAAGAATCTCTTGTTTTGTTGAGATACTACTTTGTTATCCTCGGAGAACCTTAGTCTATAAGGTGCTGCTTCGACCACCCAAAGAACCTTGTGTTTTGTTGAGATACTTCTTTGGTATCCTCGAAGAGCCTTAGTCTATAAGATGTTGCTTCGACTACCCGAAGAATCTCGTGTTTTGCTGAGATACCGCTTTGGTATCCCAGGAGAGTCTTAGTCTATAAGGTACTGCTTCAACCACATGAAGAATCTCGTGTATTTTTGAGATACTGCTTTGGCATCTTCGGAGTGCCTTAGTCTATAAGGTGCTGCTTCAACCACCCGAAGAGTCTCGTGTTTTGTTGAGATACTGCTTTGGTATTCTCGGAGAGCCTTAGTCTATAAGGTGTTGCTTCGACCACTCGAAGAATCTCGTGTTTTGTTGAGATACTGCTTTGGTATCCTCGGAGAGCCTTTGTCTATAAGCTGCGGCTTCGAGAACCCAAAGAATATCATGTTTTGTTGAGATACTGCTTTGGTATCCTCGAAGAACCTTAGTCTATAAGGTGCTACTTCGATCTCCCAAAGAATCTCATGTTTTGTTGAGATACTACTTTGTTATCCTCGGAGAACCTTAGTCTATAAGGTGTTGCTTCGACCACCCAAAGAATCTTGTGTTTTGTTGAGATACTGCTTTGGTATCCTCAGAGAGTCTTAGTCTATAAGGTGCTGTTTCGACCACATGAAGAATCTCGTGTTTTGCTGAGATATCGCTTTGGTATCCTCGGAGAGCCTTAGTCTATAAGGTGCTGCTTCAACCACCCGAAGAATCTCGTGTTTTTTTGTGATACTGCTTTGGTATCATCGGAGTGCCTTAGTCTATAAGGTGATGCTTCGACCTCCCGAAGAATCTCGTGTTTTGTTGAGATACTGCTTTGGTATCCTCTGAGAGCCTTAGTCTATAAGGTACTGCTTCGACCAGCCGAAGAATCTCGTATTTTTTTTGAGATACTGTTTTAGTATCCTCGGAGAACCTTAGTCTATAAGGTACTTCTTCGATCACCCAAAGAATCCCATGTTTTGTTGAGATACTATTTTGGCATCCTTGGAGAACCTTAGTCTATAAGGTGATGCTTCGATCACCCAAAGAATCTCGTGTTTTTTTGAGATACTGCTTTCGTATCATCGGAGTGCCTTAGTCTATAAGGTGCTGCTTCGACCACCCGAAGAATCTCGTGTTTTATTGAGATACTGCTTTGGTATCCTCGGAGAGCCTTAGTTTATGAGGTGCTTCTTCGAGCACCCAAAAATATCATGTTTTATTGAGATACTGCTTTGGTATCCTCAAATAACCTTAGTCTATAAGGTGCTGCTTCAATAACCCAAAGAATCTCTTGTTTTGTTGAGATACTACTTTGTTATCCTCGGAGAACCTTAGTCTATAAGGTGCTGCTTCGACCACCCAAAGAACCTTGTGTTTTGTTGAGATACTTCTTTGGTATCCTCGAAGAGCCTTAGTCTATAAGATGTTGCTTCGACTACCCGAAGAATCTCGTGTTTTGCTGAGATACCGCTTTGGTATCCCAGGAGAGTCTTAGTCTATAAGGTACTGCTTCAACCACATGAAGAATCTCGTGTATTTTTGAGATACTGCTTTGGCATCTTCGGAGTGCCTTAGTCTATAAGGTGCTGCTTCAACCACCCGAAGAGTCTCGTGTTTTGTTGAGATACTGCTTTGGTATTCTCGGAGAGCCTTAGTCTATAAGGTGTTGCTTCGACCACTCGAAGAATCTCGTGTTTTGTTGAGATACTGCTTTGGTATCCTCGGAGAGCCTTTGTCTATAAGGTGCGGCTTCGAGAACCCAAAGAATATCATGTTTTGTTGAGATACTGCTTTGGTATCCTCGAAGAACCTTAGTCTATAAGGTGCTACTTCGATCTCCCAAAGAATCTCATGTTTTGTTGAGATACTACTTTGTTATCCTCGGAGAACCTTAGTCTATAAGGTGTTGCTTCGACCACCCAAAGAATCTTGTGTTTTGTTGAGATACTGCTTTGGTATCCTCAGAGAGTCTTAGTCTATAAGGTGCTGTTTCGACCACATGAAGAATCTCGTGTTTTGCTGAGATATCGCTTTGGTATCCTCGGAGAGCCTTAGTCTATAAGGTGCTGCTTCAACCACCCGAAGAATCTCGTGTTTTTTTGTGATACTGCTTTGGTATCATCGGAGTGCCTTAGTCTATAAGGTGATGCTTCGACCTCCCGAAGAATCTCGTGTTTTGTTGAGATACTGCTTTGGTATCCTCTGAGAGCCTTAGTCTATAAGGTACTGCTTCGACCAGCCGAAGAATCTCGTATTTTTTTTGAGATACTGTTTTAGTATCCTCGGAGAACCTTAGTCTATAAGGTACTTCTTCGATCACCCAAAGAATCCCATGTTTTGTTGAGATACTATTTTGGCATCCTTGGAGAACCTTAGTCTATAAGGTGATGCTTCGATCACCCAAAGAATCTCGTGTTTTTTTGAGATACTGCTTTCGTATCATCGGAGTGCCTTAGTCTATAAGGTGCTGCTTCGACCACCCGAAGAATCTCGTGTTTTATTGAGATACTGCTTTGGTATCCTCAGAGAGCCTTAGTTTATGAGGTGCTTCTTCGAGCACCCAAAAATATCATGTTTTATTGAGATACTGCTTTTGTATCCTCAAAGAACCTTAGTCTATAAGGTGCTGCTTCAATAACCCAAAGAATCTCTTGTTTTGTTGAGATACTACTTTGTTTTCCTCGGAGAACCTTAGTCTATAAGGTGCTACTTCGACCACCCAAAGAACCTTGTGTTTTGTTGAGATACTTCTTTGGTATCCTCAGAGAGCCTTAGTCTATAAGATGTTGCTTCGACTACCCGAAGAATCTCGTGTTTTGCTGAGATACCGCTTTGGTATCCCAGGAGAGTCTTAGTCTATAAGGTACTGCTTCAACCACATGAAGAATCTCGTGTATTTTTGAGATACTGCTTTGGCATCTTCGGAGTGCCTTAGTCTCTAAGGTGCTGCTTCAACCACCCGAAGAGTCTCGTGTTTTGTTGAGATACTGCTTTGGTATTCTCGGAGAGCCTTAGTCAATAAGGTGTTGCTTCGACCACTCGAAGAATCTCGTGTTTTGTTGAGATACTGCTTTGGTATCCTCGGAGAGCCTTTGTCTATAAGTTGCGGCTTCGAGCACCCAAAGAATATCATGTTTTGTTGAGATACTGCTTTGGTATCCTCGAAGAACCTTAGTCTATAAGGTGCTGCTTCGATCTCCCAAAGAATCTCATGTTTTGTTGAGATACTACTCTGTTATCCTCGGAGAACCTTAGTCTATAAGGTGTTGCTTCGACCACCCAAAGAATCTTATGTTTTGTTGAGATACTGCTTTGGTATCCTCGGAGAGTCTTAGTCTATAAGGTGCTGCTTCGACCACATGAAGAATCTCGTGTTTTGCTGAGATATCGCTTTGGTATCCTCGGAGAACCTTAGTCTATAAGGTGTTGCTTCGACCACCCAAAGAATCTTGTGTTTTGTTGTGATACTGCTTTGGTATCCTCGGAGAGTCTTAGTCTATAAGGTGCTGCTTCGACCACATGAAGAATCTCGTGTTTTGCTGAGATATCGCTTTGGTATCCTCGGAGAGCCTTAGTCTATAAGGTACTGCTTCGACCAGCCGAAGAATCTCGTGTTTTTTTTGAGATACTGTTTTGGTATCCTCGGAGAACCTTAGTCTATAAGGTGCTTCTTCGATCACCCAAAGAATCCCATGTTTTGTTGAGATACTATTTTGGCATCCTTGGAGAACCTTAGTCTATAAGGTGATGCTTCGATCACCCAAAGAATCTTGTGTTTTGTTGAGATACTGCTTTCGTATCATCGGAGTGCCTTAGTCTATAAGGTGCTGCTTCGACCACCCGAAGAATCTCGTGTTTTATTGAGATACTGCTTTGGTATCCTCGGAGAGGCTTTGTTTATGAGGTGCTTCTTCGAGCACCCAAAAATATCATGTTTTATTGAGATACTGCTTTGGTATCCTCAAAGAACCTTAGTCTATAAGGTGCTGCTTCAATAACCCAAAGAATCTCTTGTTTTGTTGAGATACTACTTTGTTATCCTCGGAGAACCTTAGTCTATAAGGTGCTGCTTCGACCACCCAAAGAACCTTGTGTTTTGTTGAGATACTTCTTTGGTATCCTCGGAGAGCCTTAGTCTATAAGATGTTGCTTCGACAACCCGAAGAATCTCGGGTTTTGCTGAGATACCGCTTTGGTATCCCAGGAGAGTCTTAGTCTATAAGGTACTGCTTCAACCACATGAAGAATCTCGTGTATTTTTGAGATACTGCTTTGGCATCTTCGGAGTGCCTTAGTCTCTAAGGTGCTGCTTCAACCACCCGAAGAGTCTCGTGCTTTGTTGAGATACTGCTTTGGTATTCTCGGAGAGCCTTAGTCAATAAGGTGTTGCTTCGACCACTCGAAGAATCTCGTGTTTTGTTGAGATACTGCTTTGGTATCCTCGGAGAGCCTTTGTCTATAAGTTGCGGCTTCGAGAACCCAAAGAATATCATGTTTTGTTGAGATACTGCTTTGGTATCCTCGAAGAACCTTAGTCTATAAGGTGCTGCTTCGATCTCCCAAAGAATCTCATGTTTTGTTGAGATACTACTTTGTTATCCTCGGAGAACCTTAGTCTATAAGGTGTTGCTTCGACCACCCAAAGAATCTTGTGTTTTGTTGAGATACTGCTTTGGTATCCTCGGAGAGTCTTAGTCTATAAGGTGCTGCTTCGACCACATGAAGAATCTCGTGTTTTGCTGAGATATCGCTTTGGTATCCTCGGAGAGCCTTTGTCTATAAGGTGCTGCTTCAACCACCCGAAGAATCTCGTGTTTTTTTGTGATACTGCTTTGGTATCATCGGAGTGCCTTAGTCTATAAGGTGATGCTTCGACCTCCCGAAGAATCTCGTGTTTTGTTGAGATACTGCTTTGGTATCCTCGGAGAGCCTTAGTCTATAAGGTACTGCTTCGACCAGCCGAAGAATCTCGTGTTTTTTTGAGATACTGTTTTGGTATCCTCGGAGAACCTTAGTCTATAAGGTGCTTCTTCGATCACCCAAAGAATCCCATGTTTTGTTGAGATACTATTTTGGCATCCTTGGAGAACCTTAGTCTATAAGGTGATGCTTCGATCACCCAAAGAATCTCGTGTTTTTTTGAGATACTGCTTTCGTATCATCGGAGTGCCTTAGTCTATAAGGTGCTGCTTCGACCACCCGAAGAATCTCGTGTTTTATTGAGATACTGCTTTGGTATCCTCGGAGAGCCTTAGTTTATGAGGTGCTTCTTCGAGCACCCAAAAATATCATGTTTTATTGAGATACTGCTTTGGTATCCTCAAAGAACCTTAGTCTATAAGGTGCTGCTTCAATAACCCAAAGAATCTCTTGTTTTGTTGAGATACTACTTTGTTATCCTCGGAGAACCTTAGTCTATAAGGTGCTGCTTCGACCACCCAAAGAACCTTGTGTTTTGTTGAGATACTTCTTTGGTATCCTCGGAGAGCCTTAGTCTATAAGATGTTGCTTCGACTACCCGAAGAATCTCGGGTTTTGCTGAGATACCGCTTTGGTATCCCAGGAGAGTCTTAGTCTATAAGGTACTGCTTCAACCACATGAAGAATCTCGTGTATTTTTGAGATACTGCTTTGGCATCTTCGGAGTGCCTTAGTCTCTAAGGTGCTGCTTCAACCACCCGAAGAGTCTCGTGCTTTGTTGAGATACTGCTTTGGTATTCTCGGAGAGCCTTAGTCTATAAGGTGTTGCTTCGACCACTCGAAGAATCTCGTGTTTTGTTGAGATACTACTTTGGTATCCTCGGAGAGCCTTTGTCTATAAGTTGCGGCTTCGAGCACCCAAAGAATATCATGTTTTGTTGAGATACTGCTTTGGTATCCTCGAAGAACCTTAGTCTATAAGGTGCTGCTTCGATCTCCCAAAGAATCTCATGTTTTGTTGAGATACTACTTTGTTATCCTCGGAGAACCTTAGTCTATAAGGTGTTGCTTCGACCACCCAAAGAATCTTGTGTTTTGTTGAGATACTGCTTTGGTATCCTCGGAGAGTCTTAGTCTATAAGGTGCTGCTTCGACCACATGAAGAATCTCGTGTTTTGCTGAGATATCGCTTTGGTATCCTCGGAGAGCCTTAGTCTATAAGGTACTGCTTCGACCAGCCGAAGAATCTCGTGTTTTTTTTGAGATACTGTTTTGGTATCCTCGGAGAACCTTAGTCTATAAGGTGCTTCTTCGATCACCCAAAGAATCCCATGTTTTGTTGAGATACTATTTTGGCATCCTTGGAGAACCTTAGTCTATAAGGTGATGCTTCGATCACCCAAAGAATCTCGTGTTTTTTTGAGATACTGCTTTCGTATCATCGGAGTGCCTTAGTCTATAAGGTGCTGCTTCGACCACCCGAAGAATCTCGTGTTTTATTGAGATACTGCTTTGGTATCCTCGGAGAGGCTTTGTTTATGAGGTGCTTCTTCGAGCACCCAAAAATATCATGTTTTATTGAGATACTGCTTTGGTATCCTCAAAGAACCTTAGTCTATAAGGTGCTGCTTCAATAACCCAAAGAATCTCTTGTTTTGTTGAGATACTACTTTGTTATCCTCGGAGAACCTTAGTCTATAAGGTGCTGCTTCGACCACCCAAAGAACCTTGTGTTTTGTTGAGATCCTTCTTTGGTATCCTCGGAGAGCCTTAGTCTATAAGATGTTGCTTCGACTACCCGAAGAATCTCGGGTTTTGCTGAGATACCGCTTTGGTATCCCAGGAGAGTCTTAGTCTATAAGGTACTGCTTCAACCACATGAAGAATCTCGTGTATTTTTGAGATACTGCTTTGGCATCTTCGGAGTGCCTTAGTGTCTAAGGTGCTGCTTCAACCACCCGAAGAGTCTCGTGCTTTGTTGAGATACTGCTTTGGTATTCTCGGAGAGCCTTAGTCAATAAGGTGTTGCTTCGACCACTCGAAGAATCTCGTGTTTTGTTGAGATACTGCTTTGGCATCCTCGGAGAGCCTTTGTCTATAAGTTGCGGCTTCGAGCACCCAAAGAATATCATGTTTTGTTGAGATACTGCTTTGGTATCCTCGAAGAACCTTAGTCTATAAGGTGCTGCTTCGATCTCCCAAAGAATCTCATGTTTTGTTGAGATACTACTTTGTTATCCTCGGAGAACCCTAGTCTATAAGGTGTTGCTTCGACCACCCAAAGAATCTTGTGTTTTGTTGAGATACTGCTTTGGTATCCTCGGAGAGTCTTAGTCTATAAGGTGCTGCTTCGACCACATGAAGAATCTCGTGTTTTGCTGAGATATCGCTTTGGTATCCTCGGAGAGCCTTTGTTTATGAGGTGCTGCTTCGACCACCCAAAAATATCATGTTTTATTGAGATACTGCTTTGGTATCATCGGAGTGCCTTAGTCTATAAGGTGATGCTTCGACCTCCCGAAGAATCTCGTGTTTTGTTGAGATACTGCTTTGGTATCCTCGGAGAGCCTTAGTCTATAAGGTACTGCTTCGACCAGCCGAAGAATCTCGTGTTTTTTTGAGATACTGTTTTGGTATCCTCGGAGAACCTTAGTCTATAAGGTGCTTCTTCGATCACCCAAAGAATCCCATGTTTTGTTGAGATACTATTTTGGCATCCTTGGAGAACCTTAGTCTATAAGGTGATGCTTCGATCACCCAAAGAATCTCGTGTTTTTTTGAGATACTGCTTTCGTATCATCGGAGTGCCTTAGTCTATAAGGTGCTGCTTCGACCACCCGAAGAATCTCGTGTTTTATTGAGATACTGCTTTGGTATCCTCGGAGAGCCTTAGTTTATGAGGTGCTTCTTCGAGCACCCAAAAATATCATGTTTTATTGAGATACTGCTTTGGTATCCTCAAAGAACCTTAGTCTATAAGGTGCTGCTTCAATAACCCAAAGAATCTCTTGTTTTGTTGAGATACTACTTTGTTATCCTCGGAGAACCTTAGTCTATAAGGTGCTGCTTCGACCACCCAAAGAACCTTGTGTTTTGTTGAGATACTTCTTTGGTATCCTCGGAGAGCCTTAGTCTATAAGATGTTGCTTCGACTACCCGAAGAATCTCGGGTTTTGCTGAGATACCGCTTTGGTATCCCAGGAGAGTCTTAGTCTATAAGGTACTGCTTCAACCACATGAAGAATCTCGTGTATTTTTGAGATACTGCTTTGGCATCTTCGGAGTGCCTTAGTCTCTAAGGTGCTGCTTCAACCACCCGAAGAGTCTCGTGCTTTGTTGAGATACTGCTTTGGTATTCTCGGAGAGCCTTAGTCTATAAGGTGTTGCTTCGACCACTCGAAGAATCTCGTGTTTTGTTGAGATACTACTTTGGTATCCTCGGAGAGCCTTTGTCTATAAGTTGCGGCTTCGAGCACCCAAAGAATATCATGTTTTGTTGAGATACTGCTTTGGTATCCTCGAAGAACCTTAGTCTATAAGGTGCTGCTTCGATCTCCCAAAGAATCTCATGTTTTGTTGAGATACTACTTTGTTATCCTCGGAGAACCTTAGTCTATAAGGTGTTGCTTCGACCACCCAAAGAATCTTGTGTTTTGTTGAGATACTGCTTTGGTATCCTCGGAGAGTCTTAGTCTATAAGGTGCTGCTTCGACCACATGAAGAATCTCGTGTTTTGCTGAGATATCGCTTTGGTATCCTCGGAGAGCCTTAGTCTATAAGGTGCTGCTTCAACCACCCGAAGAATCTCGTGTTTTTTTGTGATACTGCTTTGGTATCATCGGAGTGCCTTAGTCTATAAGGTGATGCTTCGACCTCCCGAAGAATCTCGTGTTTTGTTGAGATACTGCTTTGGTATCCTCGGAGAGCCTTAGTCTATAAGGTACTGCTTCGACCAGCCGAAGAATCTCGTGTTTTTTTTGAGATACTGTTTTGGTATCCTCGGAGAACCTTAGTCTATAAGGTGCTTCTTCGATCACCCAAAGAATCCCATGTTTTGTTGAGATACTATTTTGGCATCCTTGGAGAACCTTAGTCTATAAGGTGATGCTTCGATCACCCAAAGAATCTCGTGTTTTTTTGAGATACTGCTTTCGTATCATCGGAGTGCCTTAGTCTATAAGGTGCTGCTTCGACCACCCGAAGAATCTCGTGTTTTATTGAGATACTGCTTTGGTATCCTCGGAGAGCCTTTGTTTATGAGGTGCTTCTTCGAGCACCCAAAAATATCATGTTTTATTGAGATACTGCTTTGGTATCCTCAAAGAACCTTAGTCTATAAGGTGCTGCTTCAATAACCCAAAGAATCTCTTGTTTTGTTGAGATACTACTTTGTTATCCTCGGAGAACCTTAGTCTATAAGGTGCTGCTTCGACCACCCAAAGAACCTTGTGTTTTGTTGAGATACTTCTTTGGTATCCTCGGAGAGCCTTAGTCTATAAGATGTTGCTTCGACTACCCGAAGAATCTCGGGTTTTGCTGAGATACCGCTTTGGTATCCCAGGAGAGTCTTAGTCTATAAGGTACTGCTTCAACCACATGAAGAATCTCGTGTATTTTTGAGATACTGCTTTGGCATCTTCGGAGTGCCTTAGTCTCTAAGGTGCTGCTTCAACCACCCGAAGAGTCTCGTGCTTTGTTGAGATACTGCTTTGGTATTCTCGGAGAGCCTTAGTCTATAAGGTGTTGCTTCGACCACTCGAAGAATCTCGTGTTTTGTTGAGATACTGCTTTGGTATCCTCGGAGAGCCTTTGTCTATAAGTTGCGGCTTCGAGCACCCAAAGAATATCATGTTTTGTTGAGATACTGCTTTGGTATCCTCGAAGAACCTTAGTCTATAAGGTGCTGCTTCGATCTCCCAAAGAATCTCATGTTTTGTTGAGATACTACTTTGTTATCCTCGGAGAACCTTAGTCTATAAGGTGTTGCTTCGACCACCCAAAGAATCTTGTGTTTTGTTGAGATACTGCTTTGGTATCCTCGGAGAGTCTTAGTCTATAAGGTGCTGCTTCGACCACATGAAGAATCTCGTGTTTTGCTGAGATATCGCTTTGGTATCCTCGGAGAGCCTTAGTCTATAAGGTGCTGCTTCAACCACCCGAAGAATCTCGTGTTTTTTTGTGATACTGCTTTGGTATCATCGGAGTGCCTTAGTCTATAAGGTGATGCTTCGACCTCCCGAAGAATCTCGTGTTTTGTTGAGATACTGCTTTGGTATCCTCGGAGAGCCTTAGTCTATAAGGTACTGCTTCGACCAGCCGAAGAATCTCGTGTTTTTTTTGAGATACTGTTTTGGTATCCTCGGAGAACCTTAGTCTATAAGGTGCTTCTTCGATCACCCAAAGAATCCCATGTTTTGTTGAGATACTATTTTGGCATCCTTGGAGAACCTTAGTCTATAAGGTGATGCTTCGATCACCCAAAGAATCTCGTGTTTTTTTGAGATACTGCTTTCGTATCATCGGAGTGCCTTAGTCTATAAGGTGCTGCTTCGACCACCCGAAGAATCTCGTGTTTTATTGAGATACTGCTTTGGTTTCCTCGGAGAGCCTTTGTTTATGAGGTGCTTCTTCGAGCACCCAAAAATATCATGTTTTATTGAGATACTGCTTTGGTATCCTCAAAGAACCTTAGTCTATAAGGTGCTGCTTCAATAACCCAAAGAATCTCTTGTTTTGTTGAGATACTACTTTGTTATCCTCGGAGAACCTTAGTCTATAAGGTGCTGCTTCGACCACCCAAAGAACCTTGTGTTTTGTTGAGATACTTCTTTGGTATCCTCGGAGAGCCTTAGTCTATAAGATGTTGCTTCGACTACCCGAAGAATCTCGGGTTTTGCTGAGATACCGCTTTGGTATCCCAGGAGAGTCTTAGTCTATAAGGTACTGCTTCAACCACATGAAGAATCTCGTGTATTTTTGAGATACTGCTTTGGCATCTTCGGAGTGCCTTAGTCTCTAAGGTGCTGCTTCAACCACCCGAAGAGTCTCGTGCTTTGTTGAGATACTGCTTTGGTATTCTCGGAGAGCCTTAGTCTATAAGGTGTTGCTTCGACCACTCGAAGAATCTCGTGTTTTGTTGAGATACTGCTTTGGTATCCTCGGAGAGCCTTTGTCTATAAGTTGCGGCTTCGAGCACCCAAAGAATATCATGTTTTGTTGAGATACTGCTTTGGTATCCTCGAAGAACCTTAGTCTATAAGGTGCTGCTTCGATCTCCCAAAGAATCTCATGTTTTGTTGAGATACTACTTTGTTATCCTCGGAGAACCTTAGTCTATAAGGTGTTGCTTCGACCACCCAAAGAATCTTGTGTTTTGTTGAGATACTGCTTTGGTATCCTCGGAGAGTCTTAGTCTATAAGGTGCTGCTTCGACCACATGAAGAATCTCGTGTTTTGCTGAGATATCGCTTTGGTATCCTCGGAGAGCCTTAGTCTATAAGGTGCTGCTTCAACCACCCGAAGAATCTCGTGTTTTTTTGTGATACTGCTTTGGTATAATCGGAGTGCCTTAGTCTATAAGGTGATGCTTCGACCTCCCGAAGAATCTCGTGTTTTGTTGAGATACTGCTTTGGTATCCTCGGAGAGCCTTAGTCTATAAGGTACTGCTTCGACCAGCCGAAGAAACTCGTGTTTTTTTGAGATACTGTTTTGGTATCCTCGGAGAACCTTAGTCTATAAGGTGCTTCTTCGATCACCCAAAGAATCCCATGTTTTGTTAAGATACTATTTTGGCATCCTTGGAGAACCTTAGTCTATAAGGTGATGCTTCGATCACCCAAAGAATCTCGTGTTTTTTTGAGATACTGCTTTCGTATCATCGGAGTGCCTTAGTCTATAAGGTGCTGCTTCGACCACCCGAAGAATCTCGTGTTTTATTGAGATACTGCTTTGGTATCCTCGGAGAGCCTTAGTTTATGAGGTGCTTCTTCGAGCACCCAAAAATATCATGTTTTATTGAGATACTGCTTTGGTATCCTCAAAGAACCTTAGTCTATAAGGTGCTGCTTCAATAACCCAAAGAATCTCTTGTTTTGTTGAGATACTACTTTGTTATCCTCGGAGAACCTTAGTCTATAAGGTGCTGCTTCGACCACCCAAAGAACCTTGTGTTTTGTTGAGATACTTCTTTGGTATCCTCGGAGAGCCTTAGTCTATAAGATGTTGCTTCGACTACCCGAAGAATCTCGGGTTTTGCTGAGATACCGCTTTGGTATCCCAGGAGAGTCTTAGTCTATAAGGTACTGCTTCAACCACATGAAGAATCTCGTGTATTTTTGAGATACTGCTTTGGCATCTTCGGAGTGCCTTAGTCTCTAAGGTGCTGCTTCAACCACCCGAAGAGTCTCGTGCTTTGTTGAGATACTGCTTTGGTATTCTCGGAGAGCCTTAGTCTATAAGGTGTTGCTTCGACCACTCGAAGAATCTCGTGTTTTGTTGAGATACTGCTTTGGTATCCTCGGAGAGCCTTTGTCTATAAGTTGCGGCTTCGAGCACCCAAAGAATATCATGTTTTGTTGAGATACTGCTTTGGTATCCTCGAAGAACCTTAGTCTATAAGGTGCTGCTTCGATCTCCCAAAGAATCTCATGTTTTGTTGAGATACTACTTTGTTATCCTCGGAGAACCTTAGTCTATAAGGTGTTGCTATGACCACCCAAAGAATCTTGTGTTTTGTTGAGATACTGCTTTGCTATCCTCGGAGAGTCTTAGTCTATAAGGTGCTGCTTCGACCACATGAAGAATCTCGTGTTTTGCTGAGATATCGCTTTGGTATCCTCGGAGAGCCTTAGTCTATAAGGTGCTGCTTCAACCACCCGAAGAATCTCGTGTTTTTTTGTGATACTGCTTTGGTATAATCGGAGTGCCTTAGTCTATAAGGTGATGCTTCGACCTCACGAAGAATCTCGTGTTTTGTTGAGATACTGCTTTGGTATCCTCGGAGAGCCTTAGTCTATAAGGTACTGCTTCGACCAGCCGAAGAATCTCGTGTTTTTTTGAGATACTGTTTTGGTATCCTCGGAGAACCTTAGTCTATAAGGTGCTTCTTCGATCACCCAAAGAATCCCATGTTTTGTTAAGATACTATTTTGGCATCCTTGGAGAACCTTAGTCTATAAGGTGATGCTTCGATCACCCAAAGAATCTCGTGTTTTTTTGAGATACTGCTTTCGTATCATCGGAGTGCCTTAGTCTATAAGGTGCTGCTTCGACCACCCGAAGAATCTCGTGTTTTATTGAGATACTGCTTTGGTATCCTCGGAGAGCCTTAGTTTATGAGGTGCTTCTTCGAGCACCCAAAAATATCATGTTTTATTGAGATACTGCTTTGGTATCCTCAAAGAACCTTAGTCTATAAGGTGCTGCTTCAATAACCCAAAGAATCTCTTGTTTTGTTGAGATACTACTTTGTTTTCCTCGGAGAACCTTAGTCTATAAGGTGCTGCTTCGACCACCCAAAGAACCTTGTGTTTTGTTGAGATACTTCTTTGGTATCCTCGGAGAGCCTTAGTCTATAAGATGTTGCTTCGACTACCCGAAGAATCTCGGGTTTTGCTGAGATACCGCTTTGGTATCCCAGGAGAGTCTTAGTCTATAAGGTACTGCTTCAACCACATGAAGAATCTCGTGTATTTTTGAGATACTGCTTTGGCATCTTCGGAGTGCCTTAGTCTCTAAGGTGCTGCTTCAACCACCCGAAGAGTCTCGTGTTTTGTTGAGATACTGCTTTGGTATTCTCGGAGAGCCTTAGTCTATAAGGTGTTGCTTCGACCACTCGAAGAATCTCGTGTTTTGTTGAGATACTGCTTTGGTATCCTCGGAGAGCCTTTGTCTATAAGGTGCGGCTTCGAGCACCCAAAGAATATCATGTTTTGTTGAGATACTACTTTGGTATCCTCGAAGAACCTTAGTCTATAAGGTGCTGCTTCGATCTCCCAAAGAATCTCATGTTTTGTTGAGATGCTACTTTGTTATCCTCGGAGAACCTTAGTCTATAAGGTGTTGCTTCGACCACCCAAAGAATCTTGTGTTTTGTTGAGATACTGCTTTGGTATCCTCGGAGAGTTTTAGTCTATAAGGTGCTGCTTCGAGCACATGAAGAATCTCGTGTTTTGCTGAGATATCGCTTTGGTATCCTCGGAGAGCCTTAGTCTATAAGGTGCTGCTTCAACCACCCGAAGAATCTCGTGTTTTTTTGTGATACTGCTTTGGTATCATCGGAGTGCCTTAGTCTATAAGGTGATGCTTCGACCTCCCGAAGAATCTCGTGTTTTGTTGAGATACTGCTTTGGTATCCTCGGAGAGCCTTAGTCTATAAGGTACTGCTTCGACCAGCCGAAGAATCTCGTGTTTTTTTTGAGATACTGTTTTGGTATCCTCGGAGAACCTTAGTCTATTAGGTGCTTCTTCGATCACCCAAAGAATCCCATGTTTTGTTGAGATACTATTTTGGCATCCTTGGAGAACCTTAGTCTATAAGGTGATGCTTCGATCACCCAAATAATCTCGTGTTTTTTTGAGATACTGCTTTCGTATCATCGGAGTGCCTTAGTCTATAAGGTGCTGCTTCGACCACCCGAAGAATCTCGTGTTTTATTGAGATACTGCTTTGGTATCCTCGGAGAGCCTTAGTTTATGAGGTGCTTCTTCGAGCACCCAAAAATATCATGTTTTATTGAGATACTGCTTTGGTATCCTCAAAGAACCTTAGTCTATAAGGTGCTGCTTCAATAACCCAAAGAATCTCTTGTTTTGTTGAGATACTACTTTGTTATCCTCGGAGAACCTTAGTCTATAAGGTGCTGCTTCGACCACCCAAAGAACCTTGTGTTTTGTTGAGATACTTCTTTGGTATCCTCGGAGAGCCTTAGTCTATAAGATGTTGCTTCGACTACCCGAAGAATCTCGTGTTTTGCTGAGATACCGCTTTGGTATCCCAGGAGAGTCTTAGTCTATAAGGTACTGCTTCAACCACATGAAGAATCTCGTGTATTTTTGAGATACTGCTTTGGCATCTTCGGAGTGCCTTAGTCTCTAAGGTGCTGCTTCAACCACCCGAAGAGTCTCGTGTTTTGTTGAGATACTGCTTTGGTATTCTCGGAGAGCCTTAGTCTATAAGGTGTTGCTTCGACCACTCGAAGAATCTCGTGTTTTGTTGAGATACTGCTTTGGTATCCTCGGAGAGCCTTTGTCTATAAGGTGCGGCTTCGAGCACCCAAAGAATATCATGTTTTGTTGAGATACTGCTTTGGTATCCTCGAAGAACCTTAGTCTATAAGGTGCTGCTTCGATCTCCCAAAGAATCTCATGTTTTGTTGAGATGCTACTTTGTTATCCTCGGAGAACCTTAGTCTATAAGGTGTTGCTTCGACCACCCAAAGAATCTTGTGTTTTGTTGAGATACTGCTTTGGTATCCTCGGAGAGTTTTAGTCTATAAGGTGCTGCTTCGAGCACATGAAGAATCTCGTGTTTTGCTGAGATATCGCTTTGGTATCCTCGGAGAGCCTTAGTCTATAAGGTGCTGCTTCAACCACCCGAAGAATCTCGGGTTTTGCTGAGATACCGCTTTGGTATCCCAGGAGAGTCTTAGTCTATAAGGTACTACTTCAACCACATGAAGAATCTCGTGTATTTTTGAGATACTGCTTTGGCATCTTCGGAGTGCCTTAGTCTCTAAGGTGCTGCTTCAACCACCCGAAGAGTCTCGTGTTTTGTTGAGATACTGCTTTGGTATTCTCGGAGAGCCTTAGTCTATAAGGTGTTGCTTCGACCACTCGAAGAATCTCGTGTTTTGTTGAGATACTGCTTTGGTATCCTCGGAGAGCCTTTGTCTATAAGGTGCGGCTTCGAGCACCCAAAGAATATCATGTTTTGTTGAGATACTACTTTGGTATCCTCGAAGAACCTTAGTCTATAAGGTGCTGCTTCGATCTCCCAAAGAATCTCATGTTTTGTTGAGATGCTACTTTGTTATCCTCGGAGAACCTTAGTCTATAAGGTGTTGCTTCGACCACCCAAAGAATCTTGTGTTTTGTTGAGATACTGCTTTGGTATCCTCGGAGAGTTTTAGTCTATAAGGTGCTGCTTCGAGCACATGAAGAATCTCGTGTTTTGCTGAGATATCGCTTTGGTATCCTCGGAGAGCCTTAGTCTATAAGGTGCTGCTTCAACCACCCGAAGAATCTCGTGTTTTTTTGTGATACTGCTTTGGTATCATCGGAGTGCCTTAGTCTATAAGGTGATGCTTCGACCTCCCGAAGAATCTCGTGTTTTGTTGAGATACTGCTTTGGTATCCTCGGAGAGCCTTAGTCTATAAGGTACTGCTTCGACCAGCCGAAGAATCTCGTGTTTTTTTTGAGATACTGTTTTGGTATCCTCGGAGAACCTTAGTCTATTAGGTGCTTCTTCGATCACCCAAAGAATCCCATGTTTTGTTGAGATACTATTTTGGCATCCTTGGAGAACCTTAGTCTATAAGGTGATGCTTCGATCACCCAAAGAATCTCGTGTTTTTTTGAGATACTGCTTTCGTATCATCGGAGTGCCTTAGTCTATAAGGTGCTGCTTCGACCACCCGAAGAATCTCGTGTTTTATTGAGATACTGCTTTGGTATCCTCGGAGAGCCTTAGTTTATGAGGTGCTTCTTCGAGCACCCAAAAATATCATGTTTTATTGAGATACTGCTTTGGTATCCTCAAAGAACCTTAGTCTATAAGGTGCTGCTTCAATAACCCAAAGAATCTCTTGTTTTGTTGAGATACTACTTTGTTATCCTCGGAGAACCTTAGTCTATAAGGTGCTGCTTCGACCACCCAAAGAACCTTGTGTTTTGTTGAGATACTTCTTTGGTATCCTCGGAGAGCCTTAGTCTATAAGATGTTGCTTCGACTACCCGAAGAATCTCGTGTTTTGCTGAGATACCGCTTTGGTATCCCAGGAGAGTCTTAGTCTATAAGGTACTGCTTCAACCACATGAAGAATCTCGTGTATTTTTGAGATACTGCTTTGGCATCTTCGGAGTGCCTTAGTCTCTAAGGTGCTGCTTCAACCACCCGAAGAGTCTCGTGTTTTGTTGAGATACTGCTTTGGTATTCTCGGAGAGCCTTAGTCTATAAGGTGTTGCTTCGACCACTCGAAGAATCTCGTGTTTTGTTGAGATACTGCTTTGGTATCCTCGGAGAGCCTTTGTCTATAAGGTGCGGCTTTGAGCACCCAAAGAATATCATGTTTTGTTGAGATACTGCTTTGGTATCCTCGAAGAACCTTAGTCTATAAGGTGCTGCTTCGATCTCCCAAAGAATCTCATGTTTTGTTGAGATGCTACTTTGTTATCCTCGGAGAACCTTAGTCTATAAGGTGTTGCTTCGACCACCCAAAGAATCTTGTGTTTTGTTGAGATACTGCTTTGGTATCCTCGGAGAGTTTTAGTCTATAAGGTGCTGCTTCGAGCACATGAAGAATCTCGTGTTTTGCTGAGATATCGCTTTGGTATCCTCGGAGAGCCTTAGTCTATAAGGTGCTGCTTCAACCACCCGAAGAATCTCGGGTTTTGCTGAGATACCGCTTTGGTATCCCAGGAGAGTCTTAGTCTATAAGGTACTGCTTCAACCACATGAAGAATCTCGTGTATTTTTGAGATACTGCTTTGGCATCTTCGGAGTGCCTTAGTCTCTAAGGTGCTGCTTCAACCACCCGAAGAGTCTCGTGTTTTGTTGAGATACTGCTTTGGTATTCTCGGAGAGCCTTAGTCTATAAGGTGTTGCTTCGACCACTCGAAGAATCTCGTGTTTTGTTGAGATACTGCTTTGGTATCCTCGGAGAGCCTTTGTCTATAAGGTGCGGCTTCGAGCACCCAAAGAATATCATGTTTTGTTGAGATACTACTTTGGTATCCTCGAAGAACCTTAGTCTATAAGGTGCTGCTTCGATCTCCCAAAGAATCTCATGTTTTGTTGAGATGCTACTTTGTTATCCTCGGAGAACCTTAGTCTATAAGGTGTTGCTTCGACCACCCAAAGAATCTTGTGTTTTGTTGAGATACTGCTTTGGTATCCTCGGAGAGTTTTAGTCTATAAGGTGCTGCTTCGAGCACATGAAGAATCTCGTGTTTTGCTGAGATATCGCTTTGGTATCCTCGGAGAGCCTTAGTCTATAAGGTGCTGCTTCAACCACCCGAAGAATCTCGTGTTTTTTTGTGATACTGCTTTGGTATCATCGGAGTGCCTTAGTCTATAAGGTGATGCTTCGACCTCCCGAAGAATCTCGTGTTTTGTTGAGATACTGCTTTGGTATCCTCGGAGAGCCTTAGTCTATAAGGTACTGCTTCGACCAGCCGAAGAATCTCGTGTTTTTTTTGAGATACTGTTTTGGTATCCTCGGAGAACCTTAGTCTATTAGGTGCTTCTTCGATCACCCAAAGAATCCCATGTTTTGTTGAGATACTATTTTGGCATCCTTGGAGAACCTTAGTCTATAAGGTGATGCTTCGATCACCCAAAGAATCTCGTGTTTTTTTGAGATACTGCTTTCGTATCATCGGAGTGCCTTAGTCTATAAGGTGCTGCTTCGACCACCCGAAGAATCTCGTGTTTTATTGAGATACTGCTTTGGTATCCTCGGAGAGCCTTAGTTTATGAGGTGCTTCTTCGAGCACCCAAAAATATCATGTTTTATTGAGATACTGCTTTGGTATCCTCAAAGAACCTTAGTCTATAAGGTGCTGCTTCAATAACCCAAAGAATCTCTTGTTTTGTTGAGATACTACTTTGTTATCCTCGGAGAACCTTAGTCTATAAGGTGCTGCTTCGACCACCCAAAGAACCTTGTGTTTTGTTGAGATACTTCTTTGGTATCCTCGGAGAGCCTTAGTCTATAAGATGTTGCTTCGACTACCCGAAGAATCTCGTGTTTTGCTGAGATACCGCTTTGGTATCCCAGGAGAGTCTTAGTCTATAAGGTACTGCTTCAACCACATGAAGAATCTCGTGTATTTTTGAGATACTGCTTTGGCATCTTCGGAGTGCCTTAGTCTCTAAGGTGCTGCTTCAACCACCCGAAGAGTCTCGTGTTTTGTTGAGATACTGCTTTGGTATTCTCGGAGAGCCTTAGTCTATAAGGTGTTGCTTCGACCACTCGAAGAATCTCGTGTTTTGTTGAGATACTGCTTTGGTATCCTCGGAGAGCCTTTGTCTATAAGGTGCGGCTTCGAGCACCCAAAGAATATCATGTTTTGTTGAGATACTGCTTTGGTATCCTCGAAGAACCTTAGTCTATAAGGTGCTGCTTCGATCTCCCAAAGAATCTCATGTTTTGTTGAGATGCTACTTTGTTATCCTCGGAGAACCTTAGTCTATAAGGTGTTGCTTCGACCACCCAAAGAATCTTGTGTTTTGTTGAGATACTGCTTTGGTATCCTCGGAGAGTTTTAGTCTATAAGGTGCTGCTTCGAGCACATGAAGAATCTCGTGTTTTGCTGAGATATCGCTTTGGTATCCTCGGAGAGCCTTAGTCTATAAGGTGCTGCTTCAACCACCCGAAGAATCTCGTGTTTTTTTGTGATACTGCTTTGGTATCATCGGAGTGCCTTAGTCTATAAGGTGATGCTTCGACCTCCCGAAGAATCTCGTGTTTTGTTGAGATACTGCTTTGGTATCCTCGGAGAGCCTTAGTCTATAAGGTACTGCTTCGACCAGCCGAAGAATCTCGTGTTTTTTTTGAGATACTGTTTTGGTATCCTCGGAGAACCTTAGTCTATTAGGTGCTTCTTCGATCACCCAAAGAATCCCATGTTTTGTTGAGATACTATTTTGGCATCCTTGGAGAACCTTAGTCTATAAGGTGATGCTTCGATCACCCAAAGAATCTCGTGTTTTTTTGAGATACTGCTTTCGTATCATCGGAGTGCCTTAGTCTATAAGGTGCTGCTTCGACCACCCGAAGAATCTCGTGTTTTATTGAGATACTGCTTTGGTATCCTCGGAGAGCCTTAGTTTATGAGGTGCTTCTTCGAGCACCCAAAAATATCATGTTTTATTGAGATACTGCTTTGGTATCCTCAAAGAACCTTAGTCTATAAGGTGCTGCTTCAATAACCCAAAGAATCTCTTGTTTTGTTGAGATACTACTTTGTTATCCTCGGAGAACCTTAGTCTATAAGGTGCTGCTTCGACCACCCAAAGAACCTTGTGTTTTGTTGAGATACTTCTTTGGTATCCTCGGAGAGCCTTAGTCTATAAGATGTTGCTTCGACTACCCGAAGAATCTCGTGTTTTGCTGAGATACCGCTTTGGTATCCCAGGAGAGTCTTAGTCTATAAGGTACTGCTTCAACCACATGAAGAATCTCGTGTATTTTTGAGATACTGCTTTGGCATCTTCGGAGTGCCTTAGTCTCTAAGGTGCTGCTTCAACCACCCGAAGAGTCTCGTGTTTTGTTGAGATACTGCTTTGGTATTCTCGGAGAGCCTTAGCCTATAAGGTGTTGCTTCGACCACTCGAAGAATCTCGTGTTTTGTTGAGATACTGCTTTGGTATCCTCGGAGAGCCTTTGTCTATAAGGTGCGGCTTCGAGCACCCAAAGAATATCATGTTTTGTTGAGATACTGCTTTGGTATCCTCGAAGAACCTTAGTCTATAAGGTGCTGCTTCGATCTCCCAAAGAATCTCATGTTTTGTTGAGATGCTACTTTGTTATCCTCGGAGAACCTTAGTCTATAAGGTGTTGCTTCGACCACCCAAAGAATCTTGTGTTTTGTTGAGATACTGCTTTGGTATCCTCGGAGAGTTTTAGTCTATAAGGTGCTGCTTCGAGCACATGAAGAATCTCGTGTTTTGCTGAGATATCGCTTTGGTATCCTCGGAGAGCCTTAGTCTATAAGGTGCTGCTTCAACCACCCGAAGAATCTCGGGTTTTGCTGAGATACCGCTTTGGTATCCCAGGAGAGTCTTAGTCTATAAGGTACTGCTTCAACCACATGAAGAATCTCGTGTATTTTTGAGATACTGCTTTGGCATCTTCGGAGTGCCTTAGTCTCTAAGGTGCTGCTTCAACCACCCGAAGAGTCTCGTGTTTTGTTGAGATACTGCTTTGGTATTCTCGGAGAGCCTTAGTCTATAAGGTGTTGCTTCGACCACTCGAAGAATCTCGTGTTTTGTTGAGATACTGCTTTGGTATCCTCGGAGAGCCTTTGTCTATAAGGTGCGGCTTCGAGCACCCAAAGAATATCATGTTTTGTTGAGATACTACTTTGGTATCCTCGAAGAACCTTAGTCTATAAGGTGCTGCTTCGATCTCCCAAAGAATCTCATGTTTTGTTGAGATGCTACTTTGTTATCCTCGGAGAACCTTAGTCTATAAGGTGTTGCTTCGACCACCCAAAGAATCTTGTGTTTTGTTGAGATACTGCTTTGGTATCCTCGGAGAGTTTTAGTCTATAAGGTGCTGCTTCGAGCACATGAAGAATCTCGTGTTTTGCTGAGATATCGCTTTGGTATCCTCGGAGAGCCTTAGTCTATAAGGTGCTGCTTCAACCACCCGAAGAATCTCGTGTTTTTTTGTGATACTGCTTTGGTATCATCGGAGTGCCTTAGTCTATAAGGTGATGCTTCGACCTCCCGAAGAATCTCGTGTTTTGTTGAGATACTGCTTTGGTATCCTCGGAGAGCCTTAGTCTATAAGGTACTGCTTCGACCAGCCGAAGAATCTCGTGTTTTTTTTGAGATACTGTTTTGGTATCCTCGGAGAACCTTAGTCTATTAGGTGCTTCTTCGATCACCCAAAGAATCCCATGTTTTGTTGAGATACTATTTTGGCATCCTTGGAGAACCTTAGTCTATAAGGTGATGCTTCGATCACCCAAAGAATCTCGTGTTTTTTTGAGATACTGCTTTCGTATCATCGGAGTGCCTTAGTCTATAAGGTGCTGCTTCGACCACCCGAAGAATCTCGTGTTTTATTGAGATACTGCTTTGGTATCCTCGGAGAGCCTTAGTTTATGAGGTGCTTCTTCGAGCACCCAAAAATATCATGTTTTATTGAGATACTGCTTTGGTATCCTCAAAGAACCTTAGTCTATAAGGTGCTGCTTCAATAACCCAAAGAATCTCTTGTTTTGTTGAGATACTACTTTGTTATCCTCGGAGAACCTTAGTCTATAAGGTGCTGCTTCGACCACCCAAAGAACCTTGTGTTTTGTTGAGATACTTCTTTGGTATCCTCGGAGAGCCTTAGTCTATAAGATGTTGCTTCGACTACCCGAAGAATCTCGTGTTTTGCTGAGATACCGCTTTGGTATCCCAGGAGAGTCTTAGTCTATAAGGTACTGCTTCAACCACATGAAGAATCTCGTGTATTTTTGAGATACTGCTTTGGCATCTTCGGAGTGCCTTAGTCTCTAAGGTGCTGCTTCAACCACCCGAAGAGTCTCGTGTTTTGTTGAGATACTGCTTTGGTATTCTCGGAGAGCCTTAGTCTATAAGGTGTTGCTTCGACCACTCGAAGAATCTCGTGTTTTGTTGAGATACTGCTTTGGTATCCTCGGAGAGCCTTTGTCTATAAGGTGCGGCTTCGAGCACCCAAAGAATATCATGTTTTGTTGAGATACTGCTTTGGTATCCTCGAAGAACCTTAGTCTATAAGGTGCTGCTTCGATCTCCCAAAGAATCTCATGTTTTGTTGAGATGCTACTTTGTTATCCTCGGAGAACCTTAGTCTATAAGGTGTTGCTTCGACCACCCAAAGAATCTTGTGTTTTGTTGAGATACTGCTTTGGTATCCTCGGAGAGTTTTAGTCTATAAGGTGCTGCTTCGAGCACATGAAGAATCTCGTGTTTTGCTGAGATATCGCTTTGGTATCCTCGGAGAGCCTTAGTCTATAAGGTGCTGCTTCAACCACCCGAAGAATCTCGTGTTTTTTTGTGATACTGCTTTGGTATCATCGGAGTGCCTTAGTCTATAAGGTGATGCTTCGACCTCCCGAAGAATCTCGTGTTTTGTTGAGATACTGCTTTGGTATCCTCGGAGAGCCTTAGTCTATAAGGTACTGCTTCGACCAGCCGAAGAATCTCGTGTTTTTTTTGAGATACTGTTTTGGTATCCTCGGAGAACCTTAGTCTATTAGGTGCTTCTTCGATCACCCAAAGAATCCCATGTTTTGTTGAGATACTATTTTGGCATCCTTGGAGAACCTTAGTCTATAAGGTGATGCTTCGATCACCCAAAGAATCTCGTGTTTTTTTGAGATACTGCTTTCGTATCATCGGAGTGCCTTAGTCTATAAGGTGCTGCTTCGACCACCCGAAGAATCTCGTGTTTTATTGAGATACTGCTTTGGTATCCTCGGAGAGCCTTAGTTTATGAGGTGCTTCTTCGAGCACCCAAAAATATCATGTTTTATTGAGATACTGCTTTGGTATCCTCAAAGAACCTTAGTCTATAAGGTGCTGCTTCAATAACCCAAAGAATCTCTTGTTTTGTTGAGATACTACTTTGTTATCCTCGGAGAACCTTAGTCTATAAGGTGCTGCTTCGACCACCCAAAGAACCTTGTGTTTTGTTGAGATACTTCTTTGGTATCCTCGGAGAGCCTTAGTCTATAAGATGTTGCTTCGACTACCCGAAGAATCTCGTGTTTTGCTGAGATACCGCTTTGGTATCCCAGGAGAGTCTTAGTCTATAAGGTACTGCTTCAACCACATGAAGAATCTCGTGTATTTTTGAGATACTGCTTTGGCATCTTCGGAGTGCCTTAGTCTCTAAGGTGCTGCTTCAACCACCCGAAGAGTCTCGTGTTTTGTTGAGATACTGCTTTGGTATTCTCGGAGAGCCTTAGTCTATAAGGTGTTGCTTCGACCACTCGAAGAATCTCGTGTTTTGTTGAGATACTGCTTTGGTATCCTCGGAGAGCCTTTGTCTATAAGGTGCGGCTTCGAGCACCCAAAGAATATCATGTTTTGTTGAGATACTGCTTTGGTATCCTCGAAGAACCTTAGTCTATAAGGTGCTGCTTCGATCTCCCAAAGAATCTCATGTTTTGTTGAGATACTACTTTGTTATCCTCGGAGAACCTTAGTCTATAAGGTGTTGCTTCGACCACCCAAAGAATCTTGTGTTTTGTTGAGATACTGCTTTGGTATCCTCAGAGAGTCTTAGTCTATAAGGTGCTGCTTCGAGCACATGAAGAATCTCGTGTTTTGCTGAGATATCGCTTTGGTATCCTCGGAGAGCCTTAGTCTATAAGGTGCTGCTTCAACCACCCGAAGAATCTCGTGTTTTTTTGTGATACTGCTTTGGTATCATCGGAGTGCCTTAGTCTATAAGGTGATGCTTCGACCTCCCGAAGAATCTCGTGTTTTGTTGAGATACTGCTTTGGTATCCTCGGAGAGCCTTAGTCCACAAGGTACTGCTTCGACCAGCCGAAGAATCTCGTGTTTTTTTTTAGATACTGTTTTGGTATCCTCGGAGAACCTTAGTCTATAAGGTGCTTCTTCGATCACCCAAAGAATCCCATGTTTTGTTGAGATACTATTTTGGCATCCTTGGAGAACCTTAGTCTATAAGGTGAGGCTTCGATCACCCAAAGAATCTCGTGTTTTTTTGAGATACTGCTTTCGTATCATCGGAGTGCCTTAGTCTATAAGGTGCTGCTTCGACCACCCGAAGAATCTCGTGTTTTATTGAGATACTGCTTTGGTATCCTCGGAGAGCCTTAGTTTATGAGGTGCTTCTTCGAGCACCCAAAAATATCATGTTTTATTGAGATACTGCTTTGGTATCCTCAAAGAACCTTAGTCTATAAGGTGCTGCTTCAATAACCCAAAGAATCTCTTGTTTTGTTGAGATACTACTTTGTTATCCTCGGAGAACCTTAGTCTATAAGGTGCTGCTTCGACCACCCAAAGAACCTTGTGTTTTGTTAAGATACTTCTTTGGTATCCTCGGAGAGCCTTAGTCTATAAGATGTTGCTTCGACTACCCGAAGAATCTCGTGTTTTGTTGAGATACCGCTTTGGTATCCCAGGAGAGTCTTAGGCTATAAGGTACTGCTTCAACCACATGAAGAATCTCGTGTATTTTTGAGATACTGCTTTGGCATCTTCGGAGTGCCTTAGTCTCTAAGGTGCTGCTTCAACCACCCGAAGAGTCTCGTGTTTTGTTGAGATACTGCTTTGGTATTCTCGGAGAGCCTTAGTCTATAAGGTGTTGCTTCGACCACTCGAAGAATCTCGTGTTTTGTTGAGATACTGCTTTGGTATCCTCGGAGAGCCTTTGTCTATAAGGTGCGGCTTCGAGCACCCAAAGAATATCATGTTTTGTTGAGATACTGCTTTGGTATCCTCGAAGAACCTTAGTCTATAAGGTGCTACTTCGATCTCCCAAAGAATCTCATGTTTTGTTGAGATACTACTTTGTTATCCTCGGAGAACCTTAGTCTATAAGGTGTTGCTTCGACCACCCAAAGAATCTTGTGTTTTGTTGAGATACTGCTTTGGTATCCTCGGAGAGTCTTAGTCTATAAGGTGCTGCTTCGACCACATGAAGAATCTCGTGTTTTGCTGAGATATCGCTTTGGTATCCTCGGAGAGCCTTAGTCTATAAGGTGCTGCTTCAACCACCCGAAGAATCTCGTGTTTTTTTGTGATACTGCTTTGGTATCATCGGAGTGCCTTAGTCTATAAGGTGATGCTTCGACCTCCCGAAGAATCTCGTGTTTTGTTGAGATACTGCTTTGGTATCCTAGGAGAGCCTTAGTCTATAAGGTACTGCTTCGACCAGCCGAAGAATCTCGTGTTTTTTTTGAGATACTGTTTTGGTATCCTCGGAGAACCTTAGTCTATAAGGTGCTTCTTCGATCACCCAAAGAATCCCATGTTTTGTTGAGATACTATTTTGGCATCCTTGGAGAACCTTAGTCTATAAGGTGATGCTTCGATCACCCAAAGAATCTCGTGTTTTTTTGAGATACTGCTTTCGTATCATCGGAGTGCCTTAGTCTATAAGGTGCTGCTTCGACCACCCGAAGAATCTCGTGTTTTATTGAGATACTGCTTTGGTATCCTCGGAGAGCCTTAGTTTATGAGGTGCTTCTTCGAGCACCCAAAAATATCATGTTTTATTGAGATACTGCTTTGGTATCCTCAAAGAACCTTAGTCTATAAGGTGCTGCTTCAATAACCCAAAGAATCTCTTGTTTTGTTGAGATACTACTTTGTTATCCTCGGAGAACCTTAGTCTATAAGGTGCTGCTTCGACCACCCAAAGAACCTTGTGTTTTGTTAAGATACTTCTTTGGTATCCTCGGAGAGCCTTAGTCTATAAGATGTTGCTTCGACTACCCGAAGAATCTCGTGTTTTGTTGAGATACCGCTTTGGTATCCCAGGAGAGTCTTAGGCTATAAGGTACTGCTTCAACCACATGAAGAATCTCGTGTATTTTTGAGATACTGCTTTGGCATCTTCGGAGTGCCTTAGTCTCTAAGGTGCTGCTTCAACCACCCGAAGAGTCTCGTGTTTTGTTGAGATACTGCTTTGGTATTCTCGGAGAGCCTTAGTCTATAAGGTGTTGCTTCGACCACTCGAAGAATCTCGTGTTTTGTTGAGATACTGCTTTGGTATCCTCGGAGAGCCTTTGTCTATAAGGTGCGGCTTCGAGCACCCAAAGAATATCATGTTTTGTTGAGATACTGCTTTGGTATCCTCGAAGAACCTTAGTCTATAAGGTGCTACTTCGATCTCCTAGAGAATCTCATGTTTTGTTGAGATACTACTTTGTTATCCTCGGAGAACCTTAGTCTATAAGGTGTTGCTTCGACCACCCAAAGAATCTTGTGTTTTGTTGAGATACTGCTTTGGTATCCTCGGAGAGTCTTAGTCTATAAGGTGCTGCTTCGACCACATGAAGAATCTCGTGTTTTGCTGAGATATCGCTTTGGTATCCTCGGAGAGCCTTAGTCTATAAGGTGCTGCTTCAACCACCCGAAGAATCTCGTGTTTTTTTGTGATACTGCTTTGGTATCATCGGAGTGCCTTAGTCTATAAGGTGATGCTTCGACCTCCCGAAGAATCTCGTGTTTTGTTGAGATACTACTTTGGTATCCTCGGAGAGCCTTAGTCTATAAGGTACTGCTTCGACCAGCCGAAGAATCTCGTGTTTTTTTTGAGATACTGTTTTGGTATCCTCGGAGAACCTTAGTCTATAAGGTGCTTCTTCGATCACCCAAAGAATCCCATGTTTTGTTGAGATACTATTTTGGCATCCTTGGAGAACCTTAGTCTATAAGGTGATGCTTCGATCACCCAAAGAATCTCGTGTTTTTTTGAGATACTGCTTTCGTATCATCGGAGTGCCTTAGTCTATAAGGTGCTGCTTCGACCACCCGAAGAATCTCGTGTTTTATTGAGATACTGCTTTGGTATCCTCGGAGAGCCTTAGTTTATGAGGTGCTTCTTCGAGCACCCAAAAATATCATGTTTTATTGAGATACTGCTTTGGTATCCTCAAAGAACCTTAGTCTATAAGGTGCTGCTTCAATAACCCAAAGAATCTCTTGTTTTGTTGAGATACTACTTTGTTATCCTCGGAGAACCTTAGTCTATAAGGTGCTGCTTCGACCACCCAAAGAACCTTGTGTTTTGTTGAGATACTTCTTTGGTATCCTCGGAGAGCCTTAGTCTATAAGATGTTGCTTCGACTACCCGAAGAATCTCGGGTTTTGCTGAGATACCGCTTTGGTATCCCAGGAGAGTCTTAGTCTATAAGGTACTGCTTCAAACACATGAAGAATCTCGTGTATTTTTGAGATACTGCTTTGGCATCTTCGGAGTGCCTTAGTCTCTAAGGTGCTGCTTCAACCACCCGAAGAGTCTCGTGCTTTGTTGAGATACTGCTTTGGTATTCTCGGAGAGCCTTAGTCTATAAGGTGTTGCTTCGACCACTCGAAGAATCTCGTGTTTTGTTGAGATACTGCTTTGGTATCCTCGGAGAGCCTTTGTCTATAAGTTGCGGCTTCGAGCACCCAAAGAATATCATGTTTTGTTGAGATACTGCTTTGGTATCCTCGAAGAACCTTAGTCTATAAGGTGCTGCTTCGATCTCCCAAAGAATCTCATGTTTTGTTGAGATACTACTTTGTTATCCTCGGAGAACCTTAGTCTATAAGGTGTTGCTTCGACCACCCAAAGAATCTTGTGTTTTGTTGAGATACTGCTTTGGTATCCTCGGAGAGTCTTAGTCTATAAGGTGCTGCTTCGACCACATGAAGAATCTCGTGTTTTGCTGAGATATCGCTTTGGTATCCTCGGAGAGCCTTAGTCTATAAGGTGCTGCTTCAACCACCCGAAGAATCTCGTGTTTTTTTGTGATACTGCTTTGGTATCATCGGAGTGCCTTAGTCTATAAGGTGATGCTTCGACCTCCCGAAGAATCTCGTGTTTTGTTGAGATACTGCTTTGGTATCCTCGGAGAGCCTTAGTCTATAAGGTACTGCTTCGACCAGCCGAAGAATCTCGTGTTTTTTTGAGATACTGTTTTGGTATCCTCGGAGAACCTTAGTCTATAAGGTGCTTCTTCGATCACCCAAAGAATCCCATGTTTTGTTGAGATACAATTTTGGCATCCTTGGAGAACCTTAGTCTATAAGGTGATGCTTCGATCATCCAAAGAATCTCGTGTTTTTTTGAGATACTGCTTTCGTATCATCGGAGTGCCTTAGTCTATAAGGTGCTGCTTCGACCACCCGAAGAATCTCATGTTTTATTGAGATACTGCTTTGGTATCCTCGGAGAGCCTTAGTTTATGAGGTGCTTCTTCGAGCACCCAAAAATATCATGTTTTATTGAGATACTGCTTTGGTATCCTCAAAGAACCTTAGTCTATAAGGTGCTGCTTCAATAACCCAAAGAATCTCTTGTTTTGTTGAGATACTACTTTGTTATCCTCGGAGAACCTTAGTCTATAAGGTGCTGCTTCGACCACCCAAAGAACCTTGTGTTTTGTTGAGATACTTCTTTGGTATCCACGGAGAGCCTTAGTCTATAAGATGTTGCTTCGACTACCCGAAGAATCTCGGGTTTTGCTGAGATACCGCTTTGGTATCCCAGGAGAGTCTTAGTCTATAAGGTACTGCTTCAACCACATGAAGAATCTCGTGTATTTTTGAGATACTGCTTTGGCATCTTCGGAGTGCCTTAGTCTCTAAGGTGCTGCTTCAACCACCCGAAGAGTCTCGTGTTTTGTTGAGATACTGCTTTGGTATTCTCGGAGAGCCTTAGTCTATAAGGTGTTGCTTCGACCACTCGAAGAATCTCGTGTTTTGTTGAGATACTGCTTTGGTATCCTCGGAGAGCCTTTGTCTATAAGGTGCGGCTTCGAGCACCCAAAGAATATCATGTTTTGTTGAGATACTGCTTTGGTATCCTCGAAGAACCTTAGTCTATAAGGTGCTGCTTCGATCTCCCAAAGAATCTCATGTTTTGTTGAGATACTACTTTGTTATCCTCGGAGAACCTTAGTCTATAAGGTGTTGCTTCGACCACCCAAAGAATCTTGTGTTTTGTTGAGATACTGCTTTGGTATCCTCGGAGAGTTTTAGTCTATAAGGTGCTGCTTCGAGCACATGAAGAATCTCGTGTTTTGCTGAGATATCGCTTTGGTATCCTCGGAGAGCCTTAGTCTATAAGGTGCTGCTTCAACCACCCGAAGAATCTCGTGTTTTTTTGTGATACTGCTTTGGTATCATCGGAGTGCCTTAGTCTATAAGGTGATGCTTCGACCTCCCGAAGAGTCTCGTGTTTTGTTGAGATACTGCTTTGGTATCCTCGGAGAGCCTTAGTCTATAAGGTACTGCTTCGACCAGCCGAAGAATCTCGTGTTTTTTTTGAGATACTGTTTTGGTATCCTCGGAGAACCTTAGTCTATAAGGTGCTTCTTCGATCACCCAAAGAATCCCATGTTTTGTTGAGATACTATTTTGGCATCCTTGGAGAACCTTAGTCTATAAGGTGATGCTTCGATCACCCAAAGAATCTCGTGTTTTTTTGAGATACTGCTTTCGTATCATCGGAGTGCCTTAGTCTATAAGGTGCTGCTTCGACCACCCGAAGAATCTCGTGTTTTATTGAGATACTGCTTTGGTATCCTCGGAGAGCCTTAGTTTATGAGGTGCTTCTTCGAGCACCCAAAAATATCATGTTTTATTGAGATACTGCTTTGGTATCCTCAAAGAACCTTAGTCTATAAGGTGCTGCTTCAATAACCCAAAGAATCTCTTGTTTTGTTGAGATACTACTTTGTTATCCTCGGAGAACCTTAGTCTATAAGGTGCTGCTTCGACCACCCAAAGAACCTTGTGTTTTGTTGAGATACTTCTTTGGTATCCTCGGAGAGCCTTAGTCTATAAGATGTTGCTTCGACTACCCGAAGAATCTCGTGTTTTGCTGAGATACCGCTTTGGTATCCCAGGAGAGTCTTAGTCTATAAGGTACTGCTTCAACCACATGAAGAATCTCGTGTATTTTTGAGATACTGCTTTGGCATCTTCGGAGTGCCTTAGTCTCTAAGGTGCTGCTTCAACCACCCGAAGAGTCTCGTGTTTTGTTGAGATACTGCTTTGGTATTCTCGGAGAGCCTTAGTCTATAAGGTGTTGCTTCGACCATTCGAAGAATCTCGTGTTTTGTTGAGATACTGCTTTGGTATCCTCGGAGAGCCTTTGTCTATAAGGTGCGGCTTCGAGCACCCAAAGAATATCATGTTTTGTTTAGATACTGCTTTGGTATCCTCGAAGAACCTTAGTCTATAAGGTGCTGCTTCGATCTCCCAAAGAATCTCATGTTTTGTTGAGATACTACTTTGTTATCCTCGGAGAACCTTAGTCTATAAGGTGTTGCTTCGACCACCCAAAGAATCTTGTGTTTTGTTGAGATACTGCTTTGGTATCCTCGGAGAGTCTTAGTCTATAAGATGTTGCTTCGACTACCCGAAGAATCTCGTGTTTTGCTGAGATACCGCTTTGGTATCCCAGGAGAGTCTTAGTCTATAAGGTACTGCTTCAACCACATGAAGAATCTCGTGTATTTTTGAGATACTGCTTTGGCATCTTCGGAGTGCCTTAGTCTCTAAGGTGCTGCTTCAACCACCCGAAGAGTCTCGTGTTTTGTTGAGATACTGCTTTGGTATTCTCGGAGAGCCTTAGTCTATAAGGTGTTGCTTCGACCATTCGAAGAATCTCGTGTTTTGTTGAGATACTGCTTTGGTATCCTCGGAGAGCCTTTGTCTATAAGGTGCGGCTTCGAGCACCCAAAGAATATCATGTTTTGTTTAGATACTGCTTTGGTATCCTCGAAGAACCTTAGTCTATAAGGTGCTGCTTCGATCTCCCAAAGAATCTCATGTTTTGTTGAGATACTACTTTGTTATCCTCGGAGAACCTTAGTCTATAAGGTGCTGCTTCGACCACCCAAAGAACCTTGTGTTTTGTTGAGATACTTCTTTGGTATCCTCGGAGAGCCTTAGTCTATAAGATGTTGCTTCGACTACCCGAAGAATCTCGTGTTTTGCTGAGATACCGCTTTGGTATCCCAGGAGAGTCTTAGTCTATAAGGTACTGCTTCAACCACATGAAGAATCTCGTGTATTTTTGAGATACTGCTTTGGCATCTTCGGAGTGCCTTAGTCTCTAAGGTGCTGCTTCAACCACCCGAAGAGTCTCGTGTTTTGTTGAGATACTGCTTTGGTATTCTCGGAGAGCCTTAGTCTATAAGGTGTTGCTTCGACCACTCGAAGAATCTCGTGTTTTGTTGAGATACTGCTTTGGTATCCTCGGAGAGCCTTTGTCTATAAGGTGCGGCTTCGAGCACCCAAAGAATATCATGTTTTGTTGAGATACTGCTTTGGTATCCTCGAAGAACCTTAGTCTATAAGGTGCTGCTTCGATCTCCCAAAGAATCTCATGTTTTGTTGAGATGCTACTTTGTTATCCTCGGAGAACCTTAGTCTATAAGGTGTTGCTTCGACCACCCAAAGAATCTTGTGTTTTGTTGAGATACTGCTTTGGTATCCTCGGAGAGTTTTAGTCTATAAGGTGCTGCTTCGAGCACATGAAGAATCTCGTGTTTTGCTGAGATATCGCTTTGGTATCCTCGGAGAGCCTTAGTCTATAAGGTGCTGCTTCAACCACCGGAAGAATCTCGTGTTTTTTTGTGATACTGCTTTGGTATCATCGGAGTGCCTTAGTCTATAAGGTGATGCTTCGACCTCCCGAAGAATCTCGTGTTTTGTTGAGATACTGCTTTGGTATCCTGGGAGAGCCTTAGTCCATAAGGTACTGCTTCGACCAGCCGAAGAATCTCGTGTTTTTTTTGAGATACTGTTTTGGTATCCTCGGAGAACCTTAGTCTATAAGGTGCTTCTTCGATCACCCAAAGAATCCCATGTTTTGTTGAGATACTATTTTGGCATCCTTGGAGAACCTTAGTCTATAAGGTGATGCTTCTATCACCCAAAGAATCTCGTGTTTTTTTGAGATACTGCTTTCGTATCATCGGAGTGCCTTAGTCTATAAGGTGCTGCCTCGACCACCCGAACAATCTCGTGTTTTATTGAGATACTGCTTTGGTATCCTCGGAGAGCCTTAGTTTATGAGGTGCTTCTTCGAGCACCCAAAAATATCATGTTTTATTGAGATACTGCTTTGGTATCCTCAAAGAACCTTAGTCTATAAGGTGCTGCTTCAATAACCCAAAGAATCTCTTGTTTTGTTGAGATACTACTTTGTTATCCTCGGAGAACCTTAGTCTATAAGGTGCTGCTTCGACCACCCAAAGAACCTTGTGTTTTGTTGAGATACTTCTTTGGTATCCTCGGAGAGCCTTAGTCTATAAGATGTTGCTTCGACTACCCGAAGAATCTCGTGTTTTGCTGAGATACCGCTTTGGTATCCCAGGAGAGTCTTAGTCTATAAGGTACTGCTTCAACCACATGAAGAATCTCGTGTATTTTTGAGATACTGCTTTGGCATCTTCGGAGTGCCTTAGTCTCTAAGGTGCTGCTTCAACCACCCGAAGAGTCTCGTGTTTTGTTGAGATACTGCTTTGGTATTCTCGGAGAGCCTTAGTCTATAAGGTGTTGCTTCGACCACTCGAAGAATCTCGTGTTTTGTTGAGATACTGCTTTGGTATCCTCGGAGAGCCTTTGTCTATAAGGTGCGGCTTCGAGCACCCAAAGAATATCATGTTTTGTTGAGATACTGCTTTGGTATCCTCGAAGAACCTTAGTCTATAAGGTGCTGCTTCGATCTCCCAAAGAATCTCATGTTTTGTTGAGATACTACTTTGTTATCCTCGGAGAACCTTAGTCTATAAGGTGTTGCTTCGACCACCCAAAGAATCTTGTGTTTTGTTGAGATACTGCTTTGGTATCCTCGGAGAGTCTTAGTCTATAAGGTGCTGCTTCGAGCACATGAAGAATCTCGTGTTTTGCTGAGATATCGCTTTGGTATCCTCGGAGAGCCTTAGTCTATAAGGTGCTGCTTCAACCACCCGAAGAACTCGTGTTTTTTTGTGATACTGCTTTGGTATCATCGGAGTGCCTTAGTCTATAAGGTGATGCTTCGACCTCCCGAAGAATCTCGTGTTTTGTTGAGATACTGCTTTGGTATCCTCGGAGAGCCTTAGTCTATAAGGTACTGCTTCGACCAGCCGAAGAATCTCGTGTTTTTTTGAGATACTGTTTTGGTATCCTCGGAGAACCTTAGTCTATAAGGTGCTTCTTCGATCACCCAAAGAATCCCATGTTTTGTTGAGATACTATTTTGGCATCCTTGGAGAACCTTAGTCTATAAGGTGATGCTTCGATCACCCAAAGAATCTCGTGTTTTTTTGAGATACTACTTTCGTATCATCGGAGTGCCTTAGTCTATAAGGTGCTGCTTCGACCACCCGAAGAATCTCGTGTTTTATTGAGATGCTGCTTTGGTATCCTCGGAGAGCCTTAGTTTATGAGGTGCTTCTTCGAGCACCCAAAAATATCATGTTTTATTGAGATACTGCTTTGGTATCCTCAAAGAACCTTAGTCTATAAGGTGCTGCTTCAATAACCCAAAGAATCTCTTGTTTTGTTGAGATACTACTTTGTTATCCTCGGAGAACCTTAGTCTATAAGGTGCTGCTTCGACCACCCAAAGAACCTTGTGTTTTGTTGAGATACTTCTTTGGTATCCTCGGAGAGCCTTAGTCTATAAGATGTTGCTTCGACTACCCGAAGAATCTCGTGTTTTGCTGAGATACCGCTTTGGTATCCCAGGAGAGTCTTAGTCTATAAGGTACTGCTTCAACCACATGAAGAATCTCGTGTATTTTTGAGATACTGCTTTGGCATCTTCGGAGTGCCTTAGTCTCTAAGGTGCTGCTTCAACCACCCGAAGAGTCTCGTGTTTTGTTGAGATACTGCTTTGGTATTCTCGGAGAGCCTTAGTCTATAAGGTGTTGCTTCGACCATTCGAAGAATCTCGTGTTTTGTTGAGATACTGCTTTGGTATCCTCGGAGAGCCTTTGTCTATAAGGTGCGGCTTCGAGCACCCAAAGAATATCATGTTTTGTTTAGATACTGCTTTGGTATCCTCGAAGAACCTTAGTCTATAAGGTGCTGCTTCGATCTCCCAAAGAATCTCATGTTTTGTTGAGATACTACTTTGTTATCCTCGGAGAACCTTAGTCTATAAGGTGCTGCTTCGACCACCCAAAGAACCTTGTGTTTTGTTGAGATACTTCTTTGGTATCCTCGGAGAGCCTTAGTCTATAAGATGTTGCTTCGACTACCCGAAGAATCTCGTGTTTTGCTGAGATACCGCTTTGGTATCCCAGGAGAGTCTTAGTCTATAAGGTACTGCTTCAACCACATGAAGAATCTCGTGTATTTTTGAGATACTGCTTTGGCATCTTCGGAGTGCCTTAGTCTCTAAGGTGCTGCTTCAACCACCCGAAGAGTCTCGTGTTTTGTTGAGATACTGCTTTGGTATTCTCGGAGAGCCTTAGTCTATAAGGTGTTGCTTCGACCACTCGAAGAATCTCGTGTTTTGTTGAGATACTGCTTTGGTATCCTCGGAGAGCCTTTGTCTATAAGGTGCGGCTTCGAGCACCCAAAGAATATCATGTTTTGTTGAGATACTGCTTTGGTATCCTCGAAGAACCTTAGTCTATAAGGTGCTGCTTCGATCTCCCAAAGAATCTCATGTTTTGTTGAGATGCTACTTTGTTATCCTCGGAGAACCTTAGTCTATAAGGTGTTGCTTCGACCACCCAAAGAATCTTGTGTTTTGTTGAGATACTGCTTTGGTATCCTCGGAGAGTTTTAGTCTATAAGGTGCTGCTTCGAGCACATGAAGAATCTCGTGTTTTGCTGAGATATCGCTTTGGTATCCTCGGAGAGCCTTAGTCTATAAGGTGCTGCTTCAACCACCGGAAGAATCTCGTGTTTTTTTGTGATACTGCTTTGGTATCATCGGAGTGCCTTAGTCTATAAGGTGATGCTTCGACCTCCCGAAGAATCTCGTGTTTTGTTGAGATACTGCTTTGGTATCCTGGGAGAGCCTTAGTCCATAAGGTACTGCTTCGACCAGCCGAAGAATCTCGTGTTTTTTTTGAGATACTGTTTTGGTATCCTCGGAGAACCTTAGTCTATAAGGTGCTTCTTCGATCACCCAAAGAATCCCATGTTTTGTTGAGATACTATTTTGGCATCCTTGGAGAACCTTAGTCTATAAGGTGATGCTTCTATCACCCAAAGAATCTCGTGTTTTTTTGAGATACTGCTTTCGTATCATCGGAGTGCCTTAGTCTATAAGGTGCTGCCTCGACCACCCGAAGAATCTCGTGTTTTATTGAGATACTGCTTTGGTATCCTCGGAGAGCCTTAGTTTATGAGGTGCTTCTTCGAGCACCCAAAAATATCATGTTTTATTGAGATACTGCTTTGGTATCCTCAAAGAACCTTAGTCTATAAGGTGCTGCTTCAATAACCCAAAGAATCTCTTGTTTTGTTGAGATACTACTTTGTTATCCTCGGAGAACCTTAGTCTATAAGGTGCTGCTTCGACCACCCAAAGAACCTTGTGTTTTGTTGAGATACTTCTTTGGTATCCTCGGAGAGCCTTAGTCTATAAGATGTTGCTTCGACTACCCGAAGAATCTCGTGTTTTGCTGAGATACCGCTTTGGTATCCCAGGAGAGTCTTAGTCTATAAGGTACTGCTTCAACCACATGAAGAATCTCGTGTATTTTTGAGATACTGCTTTGGCATCTTCGGAGTGCCTTAGTCTCTAAGGTGCTGCTTCAACCACCCGAAGAGTCTCGTGTTTTGTTGAGATACTGCTTTGGTATTCTCGGAGAGCCTTAGTCTATAAGGTGTTGCTTCGACCACTCGAAGAATCTCGTGTTTTGTTGAGATACTGCTTTGGTATCCTCGGAGAGCCTTTGTCTATAAGGTGCGGCTTCGAGCACCCAAAGAATATCATGTTTTGTTGAGATACTGCTTTGGTATCCTCGAAGAACCTTAGTCTATAAGGTGCTGCTTCGATCTCCCAAAGAATCTCATGTTTTGTTGAGATACTACTTTGTTATCCTCGGAGAACCTTAGTCTATAAGGTGTTGCTTCGACCACCCAAAGAATCTTGTGTTTTGTTGAGATACTGCTTTGGTATCCTCGGAGAGTCTTAGTCTATAAGGTGCTGCTTCGAGCACATGAAGAATCTCGTGTTTTGCTGAGATATCGCTTTGGTATCCTCGGAGAGCCTTAGTCTATAAGGTGCTGCTTCAACCACCCGAAGAACTCGTGTTTTTTTGTGATACTGCTTTGGTATCATCGGAGTGCCTTAGTCTATAAGGTGATGCTTCGACCTCCCGAAGAATCTCGTGTTTTGTTGAGATACTGCTTTGGTATCCTCGGAGAGCCTTAGTCTATAAGGTACTGCTTCGACCAGCCGAAGAATCTCGTGTTTTTTTGAGATACTGTTTTGGTATCCTCGGAGAACCTTAGTCTATAAGGTGCTTCTTCGATCACCCAAAGAATCCCATGTTTTGTTGAGATACTATTTTGGCATCCTTGGAGAACCTTAGTCTATAAGGTGATGCTTCGATCACCCAAAGAATCTCGTGTTTTTTTGAGATACTACTTTCGTATCATCGGAGTGCCTTAGTCTATAAGGTGCTGCTTCGACCACCCGAAGAATCTCGTGTTTTATTGAGATGCTGCTTTGGTATCCTCGGAGAGCCTTAGTTTATGAGGTGCTTCTTCGAGCACCCAAAAATATCATGTTTTATTGAGATACTGCTTTGGTATCCTCAAAGAACCTTAGTCTATAAGGTGCTGCTTCAATAACCCAAAGAATCTCTTGTTTTGTTGAGATACTACTTTGTTATCCTCGGAGAACCTTAGTCTATAAGGTGCTGCTTCGACCACCCAAAGAACCTTGTGTTTTGTTGAGATACTTCTTTGGTATCCTCGGAGAGCCTTAGTCTATAAGATGTTGCTTCGACTACCCGAAGAATCTCGGGTTTTGCTGAGATACCGCTTTGGTATCCCAGGAGAGTCTTAGTCTATAAGGTACTGCTTCAACCACATGAAGAATCTCGTGTATTTTTGAGATACTGCTTTGGCATCTTCGGAGTGCCTTAGTCTCTAAGGTGCTGCTTCAACCACCCGAAGAGTCTCGTGCTTTGTTGAGATACTGCTTTGGTATTCTCGGAGAGCCTTAGTTTATAAGGTGTTGCTTCGACCACTCGAAGAATCTCGTGTTTTGTTGAGATACTGCTTTGGTATCCTCGGAGAGCCTTTGTCTATAAGTTGCGGCTTCGAGCACACAAAGAATATCATGTTTTGTTGAGATACTGCTTTGGTATCCTCGAAGAACCTTAGTCTATAAGGTGCTGCTTCGATCTCCCAAAGAATCTCATGTTTTGTTGAGATACTACTTTGTTATCCTCGGAGAACCTTAGTCTATAAGGTGTTGCTTCGACCACCCAAAGAATCTTGTGTTTTGTTGAGATACTGCTTTGGTATCCTCGGAGAGTCTTAGTCTATAAGGTGCTGCTTCGACCACATGAAGAATCTCGTGTTTTGCTGAGATATCGCTTTGGTATCCTCGGAGAGCCTTAGTCTATAAGGTGCTGCTTCAACCACCCGAAGAATCTCGTGTTTTTTTGTGATACTGCTTTGGTATCATCGGAGTGCCTTAGTCTATAAGGTGATGCTTCGACCTCCCGAAGAATCTCGTGTTTTGTTGAGATACTGCTTTGGTATCCTCGGAGAGCCTTAGTCTATAAGGTACTGCTTCGACCAGCCGAAGAATCTCGTGTTTTTTTGAGATACTGTTTTGGTATCCTCGGAGAACCTTAGTCTATAAGGTGCTTCTTCGATCACCCAAAGAATCCCATGTTTTGTTGAGATACTATTTTGGCATCCTTGGAGAACCTTAGTCTATAAGGTGATGCTTCGATCACCCAAAGAATCTCGTGTTTTTTTGAGATACTGCTTTCGTATCATCGGAGTGCCTTAGTCTATAAGGTGCTGCTTCGACCACCCGAAGAATCTCGTGTTTTATTGAGATACTGCTTTGGTATCCTCGGAGAGCCTTAGTTTATGAGGTGCTTCTTCGAGCACCCAAAAATATCATGTTTTATTGAGATACTGCTTTGGTATCCTCAAAGAACCTTAGTCTATAAGGTGCTGCTTCAATAACCCAAAGAATCTCTTGTTTTGTTGAGATACTACTTTGTTATCCTCGGAGAACCTTAGTCTATAAGGTGCTGCTTCGACCACCCAAAGAACCTTGTGTTTTGTTGAGATACTTCTTTGGTATCCTCGGAGAGCCTTAGTCTATAAGATGTTGCTTCGACTACCCGAAGAATCTCGGGTTTTGCTGAGATACCGCTTTGGTATCCCAGGAGAGTCTTAGTCTATAAGGTACTGCTTCAACCACATGAAGAATCTCGTGTATTTTTGAGATACTGCTTTGGCATCTTCGGAGTGCCTTAGTCTCTAAGGTGCTGCTTCAACCACCCGAAGAGTCTCGTGTTTTGTTGAGATACTGCTTTGGTATTCTCGGAGAGCCTTAGTCTATAAGGTGTTGCTTCGACCACTCGAAGAATCTCGTGTTTTGTTGAGATACTGCTTTGGTATCCTCGGAGAGCCTTTGTCTATAAGGTGCGGCTTCGAGCACCCAAAGAATATCATGTTTTGTTGAGATACTGCTTTGGTATCCTCGAAGAACCTTAGTCTATAAGGTGCTGCTTCGATCTCCCAAAGAATCTCATGTTTTGTTGAGATACTACTTTGTTATCCTCGGAGAACCTTAGTCTATAAGGTGTTGCTTCGACCACCCAAAGAATCTTGTGTTTTGTTGAGATACTGCTTTGGTATCCTCGGAGAGTTTTAGTCTATAAGGTGCTGCTTCGAGCACATGAAGAATCTCGTGTTTTGCTGAGATATCGCTTTGGTATCCTCGGAGAGCCTTAGTCTATAAGGTGCTGCTTCAACCACCCGAAGAATCTCGTGTTTTTTTGTGATACTGCTTTGGTATCATCGGAGTGCCTTAGTCTATAAGGTGATGCTTCGACCTCCCGAAGAATCTCGTGTTTTGTTGAGATACTGCTTTGGTATCCTCGGAGAGCCTTAGTCTATAAGGTACTGCTTCGACCAGCCGAAGAATCTCGTGTTTTTTTTGAGATACTATTTTGGTATCCTCGGAGAACCTTAGTCTATAAGGTGCTTCTTCGATCACCCAAAGAATCCCATGTTTTGTTGAGATACTATTTTGGCATCCTTGGAGAACCTTAGTCTATAAGGTGATGCTTCGATCACCCAAAGAATCTCGTGTTTTTTTGAGATACTGCTTTCGTATCATCGGAGTGCCTTAGTCTATAAGGTGCTGCTTCGACCACCCGAAGAATCTCGTGTTTTATTGAGATACTGCTTTGGTATCCTCGGAGAGCCTTAGTTTATGAGGTGCTTCTTCGAGCACCCAAAAATATCATGTTTTATTGAGATACTGCTTTGGTATCCTCAAAGAACCTTAGTCTATAAGGTGCTGCTTCAATAACCCAAAGAATCTCTTGTTTTGTTGAGATACTACTTTGTTATCCTCGGAGAACCTTAGTCTATAAGGTGCTGCTTCGACCACCCAAAGAACCTTGTGTTTTGTTGAGATACTTCTTTGGTATCCTCGGAGAGCCTTAGTCTATAAGATGTTGCTTCGACTACCCGAAGAATCTCGGGTTTTGCTGAGATACCGCTTTGGTTTCCCAGGAGAGTCTTAGTCTATAAGGTACTGCTTCAACCACATGAAGAATCTCGTGTATTTTTGAGATACTGCTTTGGCATCTTCGGAGTGCCTTAGTCTCTAAGGTGCTGCTTCAACCACCCGAAGAGTCTCGTGCTTTGTTGAGATACTGCTTTGGTATTCTCGGAGAGCCTTAGTTTATAAGGTGTTGCTTCGACCACTCGAAGAATCTCGTGTTTTATTGAGATACTGCTTTGGTATCCTCGGAGAGCCTTTGTCTATAAGTTGCGGATTCGAGCACACAAAGAATATCATGTTTTGTTGAGATACTGCTTTGGTATCCTCGAAGAACCTTAGTCTATAAGGTGCTGCTTCGATCTCCCAAAGAATCTCATGTTTTGTTGAGATACTACTTTGTTATCCTCGGAGAACCTTAGTCTATAAGGTGTTGCTTCGACCACCCAAAGAATCTTGTGTTTTGTTGAGATACTGCTTTGGTATCCTCGGAGAGTCTTAGTCTATAAGGTGCTGCTTCGACCACATGAAGAATCTCGTGTTTTGCTGAGATATCGCTTTGGTATCCTCGGAGAGCCTTAGTCTATAAGGTGCTGCTTCAACCACCCGAAGAATCTCGTGTTTTTTTGTGATACTGCTTTGGTATCATCGGAGTGCCTTAGTCTATAAGGTGATGCTTCGACCTCCCGAAGAATCTCGTGTTTTGTTGAGATACTGCTTTGGTATCCTCGGAGAGCCTTAGTCTATAAGGTACTGCTTCGACCAGCCGAAGAATCTCGTGTTTTTTTGAGATACTGTTTTGGTATCCTCGGAGAACCTTAGTCTATAAGGTGCTTCTTCGATCACCCAAAGAATCCCATGTTTTGTTGAGATACTATTTTGGCATCCTTGGAGAACCTTAGTCTATAAGGTGATGCTTTGATCACCCAAAGAATCTCGTGTTTTTTTGAGATACTGCTTTCGTATCATCGGAGTGCCTTAGTCTATAAGGTGCTGCTTCGACCACCCGAAGAATCTCGTGTTTTATTGAGATAATGCTTTGGTATCCTCGGAGAGCCTTAGTTTATGAGGTGCTTCTTCGAGCACCCAAAAATATCATGTTTTATTGAGATACTGCTTTGGTATCCTCAAAGAACCTTAGTCTATAAGGTGCTGCTTCAATAACCCAAAGAATCTCTTGTTTTGTTGAGATACTACTTTGTTATCTTCGGAGAACCTTAGTCTATAAGGTGCTGCTTCGACCACCCAAAGAACCTTGTGTTTTGTTGAGATACTTCTTTGGTATCCTCGGAGAGCCTTAGTCTATAAGATGTTGCTTCGACTACCCGAAGAATCTCGGGTTTTGCTGAGATACCGCTTTGGTATCCCAGGAGAGTCTTAGTCTATAAGGTACTGCTTCAACCACATGAAGAATCTCGTGTATTTTTGAGATACTGCTTTGGCATCTTCGGAGTGCCTTAGTCTCTAAGGTGCTGCTTCAACCACCCGAAGAGTCTCGTGTTTTGTTGAGATACTGCTTTGGTATTCTCGGAGAGCCTTAGTCTATAAGGTGTTGCTTCGACCACTCGAAGAATCTCGTGTTTTGTTGAGATACTGCTTTGGTATCCTCGGAGAGCCTTTGTCTATAAGGTGCGGCTTCGAGCACCCAAAGAATATCATGTTTTGTTGAGATACTGCTTTGGTATCCTCGAAGAACCTTAGTCTATAAGGTGCTGCTTCGATCTCCCAAAGAATCTCATGTTTTGTTGAGATACTACTTTGTTATCCTCGGAGAACCTTAGTCTATAAGGTGTTGCTTCGACCACCCAAAGAATCTTGTGTTTTGTTGAGATACTGCTTTGGTATCCTCGGAGAGTTTTAGTCTATAAGGTGCTGCTTCGAGCACATGAAGAATCTCGTGTTTTGCTGAGATATCGCTTTGGTATCCTCGGAGAGCCTTAGTCTATAAGGTGCTGCTTCAACCACCCGAAGAATCTCGTGTTTTTTTGTGATACTGCTTTGGTATCATCGGAGTGCCTTAGTCTATAAGGTGATGCTTCGACCTCCCGAAGAATCTCGTGTTTTGTTGAGATACTGCTTTGGTATCCTCGGAGAGCCTTAGTCTATAAGGTACTGCTTCGACCAGCCGAAGAATCTCGTGTTTTTTTTGAGATACTATTTTGGTATCCTCGGAGAACCTTAGTCTATAAGGTGCTTCTTCGATCACCCAAAGAATCCCATGTTTTGTTGAGATACTATTTTGGCATCCTTGGAGAACCTTAGTCTATAAGGTGATGCTTCGATCACCCAAAGAATCTCGTGTTTTTTTGAGATACTGCTTTCGTATCATCGGAGTGCCTTAGTCTATAAGGTGCTGCTTCGACCACCCGAAGAATCTCGTGTTTTATTGAGATACTGCTTTGGTATCCTCGGAGAGCCTTAGTTTATGAGGTGCTTCTTCGAGCACCCAAAAATATCATGTTTTATTGAGATACTGCTTTGGTATCCTCAAAGAACCTTAGTCTATAAGGTGCTGCTTCAATAACCCAAAGAATCTCTTGTTTTGTTGAGATACTACTTTGTTATCCTCGGAGAACCTTAGTCTATAAGGTGCTGCTTCGACCACCCAAAGAACCTTGTGTTTTGTTGATATACTTCTTTGGTATCCTCGGAGAGCCTTAGTCTATAAGATGTTGCTTCGACTACCCGAAGAATCTCGTGTTTTGCTGAGATACCGCTTTGGTATCCCAGGAGAGTCTTAGTCTATAAGGTACTGCTTCAACCACATGAAGAATCTCGTGTATTTTTGAGATACTGCTTTGGCATCTTCGGAGTGCCTTAGTCTCTAAGGTGCTGCTTCAACCACCCGAAGAGTCTCGTGTTTTGTTGAGATACTACTTTGGTATTCTCGGAGAGCCTTAGTCTATAAGGTGTTGCTTCGACCACTCGAAGAATCTCGTGTTTTGTTGAGATACTGCTTTGGTATCCTCGGAGAGCCTTTGTCTATAAGGTGCGGCTTCGAGCACCCAAAGAATATCATGTTTTGTTGAGATACTGCTTTGGTATCCTCGAAGAACCTTAGTCTATAAGGTGCTGCTTCGATCTCCCAAAGAATCTCATGTTTTGTTGAGATACTACTTTGTTATCCTCGGAGAACCTTAGTCTATAAGGTGTTGCTTCGACCACCCAAAGAATCTTGTGTTTTGTTGAGATACTGCTTTGGTATCCTCGGAGAGTCTTAGTCTATAAGGTGCTGCTTCGAGCACATGAAGAATCTCGTGTTTTGCTGAGATATCGCTTTGGTATCCTCGGAGAGCCTTAGTCTATAAGGTGCTGCTTCAACCACCCGAAGAATCTCGTGTTTTTTTGTGATACTGCTTTGGTATCATCGGAGTGCCTTAGTCTATAAGGTGATGCTTCGACCTCCCGAAGAATCTCGTGTTTTGTTGAGATACTGCTTTGGTATCCTCGGAGAGCCTTAGTCCATAAGGTACTGCTTCGACCAGCCGAAGAATCTCGTGTTTTTTTTGAGATACTGTTTTGGTATCCTTGGAGAACCTTAGTCTATAAGGTGCTTCTTCGATCACCCAAAGAATCCCATGTTTTGTTGAGATACTATTTTGGCATCCTTGGAGAACCTTAGTCTATAAGGTGATGCTTCGATCACCCAAAGAATCTCGTGTTTTTTTGAGATACTGCTTTCGTATCATCGGAGTGCCTTAGTCTATAAGGTGCTGCTTCGACCACCCGAAGAATCTCGTGTTTTATTGAGATACTGCTTTGGTATCCTCGGAGAGCCTTAGTTTATGAGGTGCTTCTTCGAGCACCCAAAAATATCATGTTTTATTGAGATACTGCTTTGGTATCCTCAAAGAACCTTAGTCTATAAGGTGCTGCTTCAATAACCCAAAGAATCTCTTGTTTTGTTGAGATACTACTTTGTTATCCTCGGAGAACCTTAGTCTATAAGGTGCTGCTTCGACCACCCAAAGAACCTTGTGTTTTGTTGAGATACTTCTTTGGTATCCTCGGAGAGCCTTAGTCTATAAGATGTTGCTTCGACTACCCGAAGAATCTCGTGTTTTGCTGAGATACCGCTTTGGTATCCCAGGAGAGTCTTAGTCTATAAGGTACTGCTTCAACCACATGAAGAATCTCGTGTATTTTTGAGATACTGCTTTGGCATCTTCGGAGTGCCTTAGTCTCTAAGGTGCTGCTTCAACCACCCGAAGAGTCTCGTGTTTTGTTGAGATACTGCTTTGGTATTCTCGGAGAGCCTTAGTCTATAAGGTGTTGCTTCGACCACTCGAAGAATCTCGTGTTTTGTTGAGATACTGCTTTGGTATCCTCGGAGAGCCTTTGTCTATAAGGTGCGGCTTCGAGCACCCAAAGAATATCATGTTTTGTTGAGATACTGCTTTGGTATCCTCGAAGAACCTTAGTCTATAAGGTGCTGCTTCGATCTCCCAAAGAATCTCATGTTTTGTTGAGATACTACTTTGTTATCCTCGGAGAACCTTAGTCTATAAGGTGTTGCTTCGACCACCCAAAGAATCTTGTGTTTTGTTGAGATACTGCTTTGGTATCCTCGGAGAGTCTTAGTCTATAAGGTGCTGCTTCGACCACATGAAGAATCTCGTGTTTTGCTGAGATATCGCTTTGGTATACTCGGAGAGCCTTAGTCTATAAGGTGCTGCTTCAACCACCCGAAGAATCTCGTGTTTTTTTGTGATACTGCTTTGGTATCATCGGAGTGCCTTAGTCTATAAGGTGATGCTTCGACCTCCCGAAGAATCTCGTGTTTTGTTGAGATACTGCTTTGGTATCCTCGGAGAGCCTTAGTCTATAAGGTACTGCTTCGACCAGCCGAAGAATCTCGTGTTTTTTTTGAGATACTGTTTTGGTATCCTCGGAGAACCTTAGTCTATAAGGTGCTTCTTCGATCACCCAAAGAATCCCATGTTTTGTTGAGATACTATTTTGGCATCCTTGGAGAACCTTAGTCTATAAGGTGATGCTTCGATCACCCAAAGAATCTCGTGTTTTTTTGAGATACTGCTTTCGTATCATCGGAGTGCCTTAGTCTATAAGGTGCTGCTTCGACCACCCGAAGAATATCGTGTTTTATTGAGATACTGCTTTGGTATCCTCGGAGAGCCTTAGTTTATGAGGTGCTTCTTCGAGCACCCAAAAATATCATGTTTTATTGAGATACTGCTTTGGTATCCTCAAAGAACCTTAGTCTATAAGGTGCTACTTCAATAACCCAAAGAATCTCTTGTTTTGTTGAGATACTACTTTGTTATCCTCGGAGAACCTTAGTCTATAAGGTGCTGCTTCGACCACCCAAAGAACCTTGTGTTTTGTTAAGATACTTCTTTGGTATCCTCGGAGAGCCTTAGTCTATAAGATGTTGCTTCGACTACCCGAAGAATCTCGTGTTTTGTTGAGATACCGCTTTGGTATCCCAGGAGAGTCTTAGGCTATAAGGTACTGCTTCAACCACATGAAGAATCTCGTGTATTTTTGAGATACTGCTTTGGCATCTTCGGAGTGCCTTAGTCTCTAAGGTGCTGCTTCAACCACCCGAAGAGTCTCGTGTTTTGTTGAGATACTGCTTTGGTATTCTCGGAGAGCCTTAGTCTATAAGGTGTTGCTTCGACCACTCGAAGAATCTCGTGTTTTGTTGAGATACTGCTTTGGTATCCTCGGAGAGCCTTTGTCTATAAGGTGCGGCTTCGAGCACCCAAAGAATATCATGTTTTGTTGAGATACTGCTTTGGTATCCTCGAAGAACCTTAGTCTATAAGGTGCTGCTTCGATCTCCCAAAGAATCTCATGTTTTGTTGAGATACTACTTTGTTATCCTCGGAGAACCTTAGTCTATAAGGTGTTGCTTCGACCACCCAAAGAATCTTGTGTTTTGTTGAGATACTGCTTTGGTATCCTCGGAGAGTCTTAGTCTATAAGGTGCTGCTTCGACCACATGAAGAATCTCGTGTTTTGCTGAGATATCGCTTTGGTATCCTCGGAGAGCCTTAGTCTATAAGGTGCTGCTTCAACCACCCAAAGAATCTCGTGTTTTTTTGTGATACTGCTTTGGTATCATCGGAGTGCCTTAGTCTATAAGGTGATGCTTCGACCTCCCGAAGAATCTCGTGTTTTGTTGAGATACTGCTTTGGTATCCTCAGAGAGCCTTAGTCTATAAGGTACTGCTTCGACCAGCCGAAGAATCTCGTGTTTTTTTTGAGATACTGTTTTGGTATCCTCGGAGAACCTTAGTCTATAAGGTGCTTCTTCGATCACCCAAAGAATCCCATGTTTTGTTGAGATACTATTTTGGCATCCTTGGAGAACCTTAGTCTATAAGGTGATGCTTCGATCACCCAAAGAATCTCGTGTTTTTTTGAGATACTGCTTTCGTATCATCGGAGTGCCTTAGTCTATAAGGTGCTGCTTCGACCACCCGAAGAATCTCGTGTTTTATTGAGATACTGCTTTGGTATCCTCGGAGAGCCTTAGTTTATGAGGTGCTTCTTCGAGCACCCAAAAATATCATGTTTTATTGAGATACTGCTTTGGTATCCTCAAAGAACCTTAGTCTATAAGGTGCTACTTAAATAACCCAAAGAATCTCTTGTTTTGTTGAGATACTACTTTGTTATCCTCGGAGAACCTTAGTCTATAAGGTGCTGCTTCGACCACCCAAAGAACCTTGTGTTTTGTTAAGATACTTCTTTGGTATCCTCGGAGAGCCTTAGTCTATAAGATGTTGCTTCGACTACCCGAAGAATCTCGTGTTTTGTTGAGATACCGCTTTGGTATCCCAGGAGAGTCTTAGGCTATAAGGTACTGCTTCAACCACATGAAGAATCTCGTGTATTTTTGAGATACTGCTTTGGCATCTTCGGAGTGCCTTAGTCTCTAAGGTGCTGCTTCAACCACCCGAAGAGTCTCGTGTTTTGTTGAGATACTGCTTTGGTATTCTCGGAGAGCCTTAGTCTATAAGGTGTTGCTTCGACCACTCGAAGAATCTCGTGTTTTGTTGAGATACTGCTTTGGTATCCTCGGAGAGCCTTTGTCTATAAGGTGCGGCTTCGAGCACCCAAAGAATATCATGTTTTGTTGAGATACTGCTTTGGTATCCTCGAAGAACCTTAGTCTATAAGGTGCTGCTTCGATCTCCCAAAGAATCTCATGTTTTGTTGAGATACTACTTTGTTATCCTCGGAGAACCTTAGTCTATAAGGTGTTGCTTCGACCACCCAAAGAATCTTGTGTTTTGTTGAGATACTGCTTTGGTATCCTCGGAGAGTCTTAGTCTATAAGGTGCTGCTTCGACCACATGAAGAATCTCGTGTTTTGCTGAGATATCGCTTTGGTATCCTCGGAGAGCCTTAGTCTATAAGGTGCTGCTTCAACCACCCAAAGAATCTCGTGTTTTTTTGTGATACTGCTTTGGTATCATCGGAGTGCCTTAGTCTATAAGGTGATGCTTCGACCTCCCGAAGAATCTCGTGTTTTGTTGAGATACTGCTTTGGTATCCTCAGAGAGCCTTAGTCTATAAGGTACTGCTTCGACCAGCCGAAGAATCTCGTGTTTTTTTTGAGATACTGTTTTGGTATCCTCGGAGAACCTTAGTCTATAAGGTGCTTCTTCGATCACCCAAAGAATCCCATGTTTTGTTGAGATACTATTTTGGCATCCTTGGAGAACCTTAGTCTATAAGGTGATGCTTCGATCACCCAAAGAATCTCGTGTTTTTTTGAGATACTGCTTTCGTATCATCGGAGTGCCTTAGTCTATAAGGTGCTGCTTCGACCACCCGAAGAATCTCGTGTTTTATTGAGATACTGCTTTGGTATCCTCGGAGAGCCTTAGTTTATGAGGTGCTTCTTCGAGCACCCAAAAATATCATGTTTTATTGAGATACTGCTTTGGTATCCTCAAAGAACCTTAGTCTATAAGGTGCTACTTAAATAACCCAAAGAATCTCTTGTTTTGTTGAGATACTACTTTGTTATCCTCGGAGAACCTTAGTCTATAAGGTGCTGCTTCGACCACCCAAAGAACCTTGTGTTTTGTTAAGATACTTCTTTGGTATCCTCGGAGAGCCTTAGTCTATAAGATGTTGCTTCGACTACCCGAAGAATCTCGTGTTTTGTTGAGATACCGCTTTGGTATCCCAGGAGAGTCTTAGGCTATAAGGTACTGCTTCAACCACATGAAGAATCTCGTGTATTTTTGAGATACTGCTTTGGCATCTTCGGAGTGCCTTAGTCTCTAAGGTGCTGCTTCAACCACCCGAAGAGTCTCGTGTTTTGTTGAGATACTGCTTTGGTATTCTCGGAGAGCCTTAGTCTATAAGGTGTTGCTTCGACCACTCGAAGAATCTCGTGTTTTGTTGAGATACTGCTTTGGTATCCTCGGAGAGCCTTTGTCTATAAGGTGCGGCTTCGAGCACCCAAAGAATATCATGTTTTGTTGAGATACTGCTTTGGTATCCTCGAAGAACCTTAGTCTATAAGGTGCTGCTTCGATCTCCCAAAGAATCTCATGTTTTGTTGAGATACTACTTTGTTATCCTCGGAGAACCTTAGTCTATAAGGTGTTGCTTCGACCACCCAAAGAATCTTGTGTTTTGTTGAGATACTGCTTTGGTATCCTCGGAGAGTCTTAGTCTATAAGGTGCTGCTTCGACCACATGAAGAATCTCGTGTTTTGCTGAGATATCGCTTTGGTATCTTCGGAGAGCCTTAGTCTATAAGGTGCTGCTTCAACCACCCAAAGAATCTCGTGTTTTTTTGTGATACTGCTTTGGTATCATCGGAGTGCCTTAGTCTATAAGGTGATGCTTCGACCTCCCGAAGAATCTCGTGTTTTGTTGAGATACTGCTTTGGTATCCTCGGAGAGCCTTAGGCTATAAGGTACTGCTTCGACCAGCCGAAGAATCTCGTGTTTTTTTTGAGATACTGTTTTGGTATCCTCGGAGAACCTTAGTCTATAAGGTGCTTCTTCGATCACCCAAAGAATCCCATGTTTTGTTGAGATACTATTTTGGCATCCTTGGAGAACCTTAGTCTATAAGGTGATGCTTCGATCACCCAAAGAATCTCGTGTTTTTTTGAGATACTGCTTTCGTATCATCGGAGAGCCTTAGTCTATAAGGTGCTGCTTCGACCACCCGAAGAATCTCGTGTTTTATTGAGATACTGCTTTGGTATCCTCGGAGAGCCTTAGTTTATGAGGTGCTTCTTCGAGCACCCAAAAATATCATGTTTTATTGAGATACTGCTTTGGTATCCTCAAAGAACCTTTGTCTATAAGGTGCTGCTTCAATAACCCAAAGAATCTCTTGTTTTGTTGAGATACTACTTTGTTATCCTCGGAGAACCTTAGTCTATAAGGTGCTGCTTCGACCACCCAAAGAACCTTGTGTTTTGTTGAGATACTTCTTTGGTATCCTCGGAGAGCCTTAGTCTATAAGATGTTGCTTCGACTACCCGAAGAATCTCGTGTTTTGCTGAGATACCGCTTTGGTATCCCAGGAGAGTCTTAGTCTATAAGGTACTGCTTCAACCACATGAAGAATCTCGTGTATTTTTGAGATACTGCTTTGGCATCTTCGGAGTGCCTTAGTCTCTAAGGTGCTGCTTCAACCACCCGAAGAGTCTCGTGTTTTGTTGAGATACTGCTTTGGTATTCTCGGAGAGCCTTAGTCTATAAGGTGCTGCTTCGACCACTCGAAGAATCTCGTGTTTTGTTGAGATACTGCTTTGGTATCCTCGGAGAGCCTTTGTCTATAAGGTGCGGCTTCGAGCACCCAAAGAATATCATTTTTTGTTGAGATACTGCTTTGGTATCCTCGAAGAGCCTTAGGCTATAAGGTACTGCTTCGACCAGCCGAAGAATCTCGTGTTTTTTTTGAGATACTGTTTTGGTATCCTCGGAGAACCTTAGTCTATAAGGTGCTTCTTCGATCACCCAAAGAATCCCATGTTTTGTTGAGATACTATTTTGGCATCCTTGGAGAACCTTAGTCTATAAGGTGATGCTTCGATCACCCAAAGAATCTCGTGTTTTTTTGAGATACTGCTTTCGTATCATCGGAGAGCCTTAGTCTATAAGGTGCTGCTTCGACCACCCGAAGAATCTCGTGTTTTATTGAGATACTGCTTTGGTATCCTCGGAGAGCCTTAGTTTATGAGGTGCTTCTTCGAGCACCCAAAAATATCATGTTTTATTGAGATACTGCTTTGGTATCCTCAAAGAACCTTAGTCTATAAGGTGCTGCTTCAATAACCCAAAGAATCTCTTGTTTTGTTGAGATACTACTTTGTTATCCTCGGAGAACCTTAGTCTATAAGGTGCTGCTTCGACCACCCAAAGAACCTTGTGTTTTGTTGAGATACTTCTTTGGTATCCTCGGAGAGCCTTAGTCTATAAGATGTTGCTTCGACTACCCGAAGAATCTCGTATTTTGCTGAGATACCGCTTTGGTATCCCAGGAGAGTCTTAGTCTATAAGGTACTGCTTCAACCACATGAAGAATCTCGTGTATTTTTGAGATACTGCTTTGGCATCTTCGGAGTGCCTTAGTCTCTAAGGTGCTGCTTCAACCACCCGAAGAGTCTCGTGTTTTGTTGAGATACTGCTTTGGTATTCTCGGAGAGCCTTAGTCTATAAGGTGCTGCTTCGACCACTCGAAGAATCTCGTGTTTTGTTGAGATACTGCTTTGGTATCCTCGGAGAGCCTTTGTCTATAAGGTGCGGCTTCGAGCACCCAAAGAATATCATTTTTTGTTGAGATACTGCTTTGGTATCCTCGAAGAAGCTTAGTCTATAAGGTACTGCTTCGCTCACCCAAAGAATCTCATGTTTTGTTGAGATACTACTTTGTTATCCTCGGAGAACCTTAGTCTATAAGGTGCTGCTTCGGCCACCCAAAGAATCTTGTTTTTTGTTGAGATACTGCTTTGGTATCCTCGGAGAGTCTTAGTCTATAAGGTGCTACTTCGACCACTTGTAGAATCTCGTGTTTTGCTGAGATATCGCTTTGGTATCCTCGGAGAGCCTTAGTCTATAAGGAGCTGCTTCAACCACCTGAAGAATCTCGTGTTTTTTTGTGATACTGCTTGGTATCATCGGAGTGCCTTAGTCTATAAGGTGTTGCTTCGACCTCCCAAAGAATCTCGTGTTTTGTTGAGATACTGCTTTGGTATCCTCGGAGAGCCTTAGTCTATAAGGTGCTGCTTCGACCAGCCGAAGAATCTCGTGTTTTTTTTGAGATACTGTTTTGGTATCCTCGGAGAACCTTAGTCTATAAGGTGCTTTTTCGATCACCCAAAGAATCCCATGTTTTGTTGAGATACTATTTTGGAATCCTCGGAGAACCTTAGTCTATAAGGTGATGCTTTGATCACCCAAAGAATCTCGTGTTTTTTTGAGATACTGCTTTCGTATCATCGGAGTGCCTTAGTCTATAAGGTGCTGCTTCGACCACCCGAAGAATCTCGTGTTTTATTGAGATACTGCTTTGGTATCCTCGGAGAGCCTTAGTTTATGAGGTGCTGCTTCGAGCACCCAAAAATATCATGTTTTACTGAGATACTGCTTTGGTATCCTCAAAGAACCTTAGTCTATAAGGTGCTGCTTCAATAACCCAAAGAATCTCTTGTTTTGTTGAGATACTACTTTGTTATCCTCGGAGAACCTTAGTCTATAAGGTGCTGCTTCGACCACCCAAAGAACCTTGTGTTTTGTTGAGATACTTCTTTGGTATCCTCGGAGAGCCTTAGTCTATAAGATGTTGCTTCGACTACCCGAAGAATCTCGTGTTTTCCTGAGATACCGCTTTGGTATCCCAGGAGAGTCTTAGTCTATAAGGTACTACTTCAACCACATGAAGAATCTCGTGTATTTTTGAGATACTGCTTTGGCATCTTCGGAGTGCCTTAGTCTCTAAGGTGCTGCTTCAACCACCCGAAGAGTCTCGTGTTTTGTTGAGATACTGCTTTGGCATTCTCAGAGAGCCTTAGTCTATAAGGTGCTGCTTCGACCACTCGAAGAATCTCGTGTTTTGTTGAGATACTGCTTTGGTATCCTCGGAGAGCCTTTGTCAATAAGGTGCAGCTTCGAGCACCCAAAGAATATCATGTTTTGTTGAGATACTGCTTTGGTATCCTCGAAGAACCTTAGTCTATAAGGTGCTGCTTCGATCACCCAAAGAATCTCATGTTTTGTTGAGATACTACTTTGTTATCCTCGGAGAACCTTAGTCTATAAGGTGCTGCTTCGACCACCCAAAGAATCTTGTGTTTTGTTGAGATACTGCTTTGGTATCCTCGGAGAGTCTTAGTCTATAAGGTGCTGCTTCGACCACTTGTAGAATCTCGTGTTTTGCTGAGATATCGCTTTGGTATCCTCGGAGAGCCTTAGTCTATAAGGTGCTGCTTCAACCACCCGAAGAATCTCGTGTTTTTTTGTGATACTGCTTTGGTATCATCGGAGTGCCTTAGTCTATAAGGTGTTGCTTCGACCTCCCGAAGAATCTCGTGTTTTGTTGAGATACTGCTTTGGTATCCTCAGAGAGCCTTAGTCTATAAGGTGCTGCTTCGACCAGCCGAAGAATCTCGTGTTTTTTTTGAGATACTGTTTTGGTATCCTCGGAGAACCTTAGTCTATAAGGTGCTTCTTCGATCACCCAAAGAATCCCATGTTTTGTTGAGATACTATTTTGGCATCCTTGGAGAACCTTAGTCTATAAGGTGATGCTTCGATCACCCAAAGAATCTCGTGTTTTTTTGAGATACTGCTTTCGTATCACCGGAGTGCCTTAGTCTATAAGGTGCTGCTTCGACCACCCGAAGAATCTCGTGTTTTATTGAGATACTGCTTTGGTATCCTCGGAGAGCCTTAGTTTATGAGGTGCTGCTTCGAGCACCCAAAAATATCATGTTTTACTGAGATACTGCTTTGGTATCCTCAAAGAACCTTAGTCTATAAGGTGCTGCTTCAATAACCCAAAGAATCTCTTGTTTTGTTGAGATACTACTTTGTTATCCTCGGAGAACCTTAGTCTATAAGGTGCTACTTCGACCACCCAAAGAACCTTGTGTTTTGTTGAGATACTTCTTTGGTATCCTCGGAGAGCCTTAGTCTATAAGATGTTGCTTCGACTACCCGAAGAATCTCGTGTTTTGCTGAGATACCGCTTTGGTATCCCAGGAGAGTCTTAGTCTATAAGGTACTGCTTCAACCACATGAAGAATCTCGTGTATTTTTGAGATACTGCTTTGGCATCTTCGGAGTGCCTTAGTCTCTAAGGTGCTGCTTCAACCACCCGAAGAGTCTCGTGTTTTGTTGAGATACTGCTTTGGCATTCTCAGAGAGCCTTAGTCTATAAGGTGCTGCTTCGACCACTCGAAGAATCTCGTGTTTTGTTGAGATACTGCTTTGGTATCCTCGGAGAGCCTTTGTCAATAAGGTGCAGCTTCGAGCACCCAAAGAATATCATGTTTTGTTGAGATACTGCTTTGGTATCCTCGAAGAACCTTAGTCTATAAGGTGCTGCTTCGATCACCCAAAGAATCTCATGTTTTGTTGAGATACTACTTTGTTATCCTCGGAGAACCTTAGTCTATAAGGTGCTGCTTCGACCACCCAAAGAATCTTGTGTTTTGTTGAGATACTGCTTTGGTATCCTCGGAGAGTCTTAGTCTATAAGGTGCTGCTTCGACCACTTGTAGAATCTCGTGTTTTGCTGAGATATCGCTTTGGTATCCTCGGAGAGCCTTAGTCTATAAGGTGCTGCTTCAACCACCCGAAGAATCTCGTGTTTTTTTGTGATACTGCTTTGGTATCATCGGAGTGCCTTAGTCTATAAGGTGTTGCTTCGACCTCCCGAAGAATCTCGTGTTTTGTTGAGATACTGCTTTGGTATCCTCGGAGAGCCTTAGTCTATAAGGTGCTGCTTCGACCAGCCGAAGAATCTCGTGTTTTTTTTGAGATACTGTTTTGGTATCCTCGGAGAACCTTAGTCTATAAGGTGCTTCTTCGATCACCCAAAGAATCCCATGTTTTGTTGAGATACTATTTTGGCATCCTTGGAGAACCTTAGTCTATAAGGTGATGCTTCGATCACCCAAAGAATCTCGTGTTTTTTTGAGATACTGCTTTCGTATCACCGGAGTGCCTTAGTCTATAAGGTGCTGCTTCGACCACCCGAAGAATCTCGTGTTTTATTGAGATACTGCTTTGGTATCCTCGGAGAGCCTTAGTTTATGAGGTGCTGCTTCGAGCACCCAAAAATATCATGTTTTACTGAGATACTGCTTTGGTATCCTCAAAGAACCTTAGTCTATAAGGTGCTGCTTCAATAACCCAAAGAATCTCTTGTTTTGTTGAGATACTACTTTGTTATCCTCGGAGAACCTTAGTCTATAAGGTGCTACTTCGACCACCCAAAGAACCTTGTGTTTTGTTGAGATACTTCTTTGGTATCCTCGGAGAGCCTTAGTCTATAAGATGTTGCTTCGACTACCCGAAGAATCTCGTGTTTTGCTGAGATACCGCTTTGGTATCCCAGGAGAGTCTTAGTCTATAAGGTACTGCTTCAACCACATGAAGAATCTCGTGTATTTTTGAGATACTGCTTTGGCATCTTCGGAGTGCCTTAGTCTCTAAGGTGCTGCTTCAACCACCCGAAGAGTCTCGTGTTTTGTTGAGATACTGCTTTGGTATTCTCGGAGAGCCTTAGTCTATAAGGTGCTGCTTCGACCACTCGAAGAATCTCGTGTTTTGTTGAGATACTGCTTTGGTATCCTCGGAGAGCCTTTGTCTATAAGGTGCGGCTTCGAGCACCCAAAGAATATCATTTTTTGTTGAGATACTGCTTTGGTATCCTCGAAGAAGCTTAGTCTATAAGGTACTGCTTCGCTCACCCAAAGAATCTCATGTTTTGTTGAGATACTACTTTGTTATCCTCGGAGAACCTTAGTCTATAAGGTGCTGCTTCGGCCACCCAAAGAATCTTGTGTTTTGTTGAGATACTGCAATGGTATCCTCGGAGAGTCTTAGTCTATAAGGTGCTACTTCGACCACTTGTAGAATCTCGTGTTTTGCTGAGATATCGCTTTGGTATCCTCGGAGAGCCTTAGTCTATAAGGTGCTGCTTCAACCACCTGAAGAATCTCGTGTTTTTTTGTGATACTGCTTTGGTATCATCGGAGTGCCTTAGTCTATAAGGTGTTGCTTCGACCTCCCGAAGAATCTCGTGTTTTGTTGAGATACTGCTTTGGTATCCTCGTAGAGCCTTAGTCTATAAGGTGCTGCTTCGACCAGCCGAAGAATCTCTTGTTTTTTTTGAGATACTGTTTTGGTATCCTCGGAGACCCTTAGTCTATAAGGTGCTTTTTCGATCACCCAAAGAATCCCATGTTTTGTTGAGATACTATTTTGGAATCCTCGAAGAACCTTAGTCTATAAGGTGATGCTTTGATCACCCAAAGATTCTCGTGTTTTTTTGAGATACTGCTTTCGTATCATCGGAGTGCCTTAGTCTATAAGGTGCTGCTTCGACCACCCGAAGAATCTCGTGTTTTATTGAGATACTGCTTTGGTATCCTCGGAGAGCCTTAGTTTATGAGGTGCTACTTCGAGCACCCAAAAATATCATGTTTTACTGAGATACTGCTTTGGTATCCTCAAAGAACCTTAGTCTATAAGGTGCTGCTTCAATAACCCAAAGAATCTCTTGTTTTGTTGAGATACTACTTTGTTATCCTCGGAGAACCTTAGTCTATAAGGTGCTGCTTCGACCACCCAAAGAACCTTGTGTTTTGTTGAGATACTTCTTTGGTATCCTCGGAGAGCCTTAGTCTATAAGATGTTGCTTCGACTACCCGAAGAATCTCGTGTTTTCCTGAGATACCGCTTTGGTATCCCAGGAGAGTCTTAGTCTATAAGGTACTGCTTCAACCACATGAAGAATCTCGTGTATTTTTGAGATACTGCTTTGGCATCTTCGGAGTACCTTAGTCTCTAAGGTGCTGCTTCAACCACCCGAAGAGTCTCGTGTTTTGTTGAGATACTGCTTTGGTATTCTCGGAGAGCCTTAGTCTATAAGGTGCTGCTTCGACCACTCGAAGAATCTCGTGTTTTGTTGAGATACTGCTTTGGTATCCTCGGAGAGCCTTTGTCTATAAGGTGCGGCTTCGAGCACCCAAAGAATATCATGTTTTGTTGAGATACTGCTTTGGTATCCTCGAAGAACCTTAGTCTATAAGGTGCTGCTTCGATCACCCAAAGAATCTCATGTTTTGTTGAGATACTACTTTGTTATCCTCGGAGAACCTTAGTCTATAAGGTGCTGCTTCGACCACCCAAAGAATCTTGTGTTTTGTTGAGATACTGCTTTGGTATCCTCGGAGAGTCTTAGTCTATAAGGTGCTACTTCGACCACTTGTAGAATCTCGTGTTTTGCTGAGATATCGCTTTGGTATCCTCGGAGAGCCTTAGTCTATAAGGTGCTGCTTCAACCACCTGAAGAATCTCGTGTTTTTTTGTGATACTGCTTTGGTATCATCGGAGTGCTTTAGTCTATAAGGTGTTGCTTCGACCTCCCGAAGAATCTCGTGTTTTGTTGAGATACTGCTTTGGTATCCTCGGAGAGCCTTAGTCTATAAGGTGCTGCTTCGACCAGCCGAAGAATCTCGTGTTTTTTTTGAGATACTGTTTTGGTATCCTCGGAGAACCTTAGTCTATAAGGTACTTTTTCGATCACCCAAAGAATCCCATGTTTTGTTGAGATACTATTTTGGAATCCTCGGAGAACCTTAGTCTATAAGGTGATGCTTTGATCACCCAAAGAATCTCGTGTTATTTTGAGATACTGCTTTCGTATCATCGGAGTGCCTTAGTCTATAAGGTGCTGCTTCGACCACCCGAAGAATCTCGTGTTTTATTGAGATACTGCTTTGGTATCCTCGGAGAGCCTTAGTTTATGAGGTGCTGCTTCGAGCACCCAAAAATATCATGTTTTACTGAGATACTGCTTTGGTATCCTCAAAGAACCTTAGTCTATAAGGTGCTGCTTCAATAACCCAAAGAATCTCTTGTTTTGTTGAGATACTACTTTGTTATCCTCGGAGAACCTTAGTCTATAAGGTGCTGCTTCGACCACCCAAAGAACCTTGTGTTTTGTTGAGATACTTCTTTGGTATCCTCAGAGAGCCTTAGTCTATAAGATGTTGCTTCGACTACCGGAAGAATCTCGTGTTTTCCTGAGATACCGCTTTGGTATCCCAGGAGAGTCTTAGTCTATAAGGTACTGCTTCAACCACATGAAGAATCTCGTGTATTATTGAGATACTGCTTTGGCATCTTCGGAGTACCTTAGTCTCTAAGGTGCTGCTTCAACCACCCGAAGAGTCTCGTGTTTTGTTGAGATACTGCTTTGGTATTCTCGGAGAGCCTTAGTCTATAAGGTGCTGCTTCGACCACTCGAAGAATCTCGGGTTTTGTTGAGATACTGCTTTGGTATCCTCGGAGAGCCTTTGTCTATAAGGTGCGGCTTCGAGCACCCAAAGAATATCATGTTTTGTTGAGATACTGCTTTGGTATCCTTGAAGAACCTTAGTCTATAAGGTGCTGCTTCGATCACCCAAAGAATCTCATGTTTTGTTGAGATACTACTTTGTTATCCTCGGAGAACCTTAGTCTATAAGGTGCTGCTTCGAGCACCCAAAGAATCTTGTGTTTTGTTGATATACTGCTTTGGTATCCTCGGAGAGTCTTAGTCTATAAGGTGCTGCTTCGACCACTTGAAGAATCTCGTGTTTTGCTGAGATATTGCTTTGGTATCCTCGGAGAGCCTTAGTCTATAAGGTGCTGCTTCAACCACCCGAAGAATCTCGTGTTTTTTTCTGATACTGCTTTGGTATCATCGGAGTGCCTTAGTCTATAAGGTGTTGCTTCGACCTCCCGAAGAATCTCGTGTTTTGTTGAGATACTGCTTTGGTATCCTCGGAGAGCCTTAGTCTATAAGGTGCTGCTTCGACCAGCCGAAGAATCTCGTGTTTTTTTTTAGATACTGTTTTGGTATCCTCGGAGAACCTTAGTCTATAAGGTGCTTTTTCGATCACCCAAAGAATCCCATGTTTTGTTGAGATACTATTTTGGAATCCTCGGAGAACCTTAGTCTATAAGGTGATGCTTTGATCACCCAAAGAATCTCGTGTTTTTTTGAGATACTGCTTTCGTATCATCGGAGTGCCTTAGTCTATAAGGTGCTGCTTCGACCACCCGAAGAATCTCGTGTTTTATTGAGATACTGCTTTGGTATCCTCGGAGAGCCTTAGTTTATGAGGTGATGCTTCGAGCACCCAAAAATATCATGTTTTACTGAGATACTGCTTTGGTATCCTCAAAGAACCTTAGTCTATAAGGTGCTGCTTCAATAACCCAAAGAATCTCTTGTTTTGTTGAGATACTACTTTGTTATCCTCGGAGAACCTTAGTCTATAAGGTGCTGCTTCGACCACCCAAAGAACCTTGTGTTTTGTTGAGATACTTCTTTGGTATCCTCGGAGAGCCTTAGTCTATAAGATGTTGCTTCGACTACCGGAAGAATCTCGTGTTTTCCTGAGATACCGCTTTGGTATCCCAGGAGAGTCTTAGTCTATAAGGTACTGCTTCAACCACATGAAGAATCTCGTGTATTATTGAGATACTGCTTTGGCATCTTCGGAGTGCCTTAGTCTCTAAGGTGCTGCTTCAACCACCCGAAGAGTCTCGTGTTTTGTTGAGATACTGCTTTGGTATTCTCGGAGAGCCTTAGTCTATAAGGTGCTGCTTCGACCACTCGAAGAATCTCGGGTTTTGTTGAGATACTGCTTTGGTATCCTCGGAGAGCCTTTGTCTATAAGGTGCGGCTTCGAGCACCCAAAGAATATCATGTTTTGTTGAGATACTGCTTTGGTATCCTTGAAGAACCTTAGTCTATAAGGTGCTGCTTCGATCACCCAAAGAATCTCATGTTTTGTTGAGATACTACTTTGTTATCCTCGGAGAACCTTAGTCTATAAGGTGCTGCTTCGAGCACCCAAAGAATCTTGTGTTTTGTTGATATACTGCTTTGGTATCCTCGGAGAGTCTTAGTCTATAAGGTGCTGCTTCGACCACTTGAAGAATCTCGTGTTTTGCTGAGATATTGCTTTGGTATCCTCGGAGAGCCTTAGTCTATAAGGTGCTGCTTCAACCACCCGAAGAATCTCGTGTTTTTTTGTGATACTGCTTTGGTATCATCGGAGTGCCTTAGTCTATAAGGTGTTGCTTCGACCTCCCGAAGAATCTCGTGTTTTGTTGAGATACTGCTTTGGTATCCTCGGAGAGCCTTAGTCTATAAGGTGCTGCTTCGACCAGCCGAAGAATCTCGTGTTTTTTTTTAGATACTGTTTTGGTATCCTCGGAGAACCTTAGTCTATAAGGTGCTTTTTCGATCACCCAAAGAATCCCATGTTTTGTTGAGATACTATTTTGAAATCCTCGGAGAACCTTAGTCTATAAGGTGATGCTTTGATCACCCAAAGAATCTCGTGTTTTTTTGAGATACTGCTTTCGTATCATCGGAGTGCCTTAGTCTATAAGGTGCTGCTTCGACCACCCGAAGAATCTCGTGTTTTATTGAGATACTGCTTTGGTATCCTCGGAGAGCCTTAGTTTATGAGGTGCTGCTTCGAGCACCCAAAAATATCATGTTTTACTGAGATACTGCTTTGGTATCCTCAAAGAACCTTAGTCTATAAGGTGCTGCTTCAATAACCCAAAGAATCTCTTGTTTTGTTGAGATACTACTTTGTTATCCTCGGAGAACCTTAGACTATAAGGTGCTGCTTCGACCACCCAAAAAACCTTGTGTTTTGTTGAGATACTTCTTTGGTATCCTCGGAGAGCCTTAGTCTATAAGATGTTGCTTCGACTACCGGAAGAATCTCGTGTTTTCCTGAGATACCGCTTTGGTATCCCAGGAGAGTCTTAGTCTATAAGGTACTGCTTCAACCACATGAAGAATCTCGTGTATTATTGAGATACTGCTTTGGCATCTTCGGAGTGCCTTAGTCTCTAAGGTGCTGCTTCAACCACCCGAAGAGTCTCGTGTTTTGTTGAGATACTGCTTTGGTATTCTCGGAGAGCCTTAGTCTATAAGGTGCTGCTTCGACCACTCGAAGAATCTCGGGTTTTGTTGAGATACTGCTTTGGTATCCTCGGAGAGCCTTTGTCTATAAGGTGCGGCTTCGAGCACCCAAAGAATATCATGTTTTGTTGAGATACTGCTTTGGTATCCTTGAAGAACCTTAGTCTATAAGGTGCTGCTTCGATCACCCAAAGAATCTCATGTTTTGTTGAGATACTACTTTGTTATCCTCGGAGAACCTTAGTCTATAAGGTGCTGCTTCGAGCACCCAAAGAATCTTGTGTTTTGTTGATATACTGCTTTGGTATCCTCGGAGAGTCTTAGTCTATAAGGTGCTGCTTCGACCACTTGAAGAATCTCGTGTTTTGCTGAGATATTGCTTTGGTATCCTCGGAGAGCCTTAGTCTATAAGGTGCTGCTTCAACCACCCGAAGAATCTCGTTTTTTTTTGTGATACTGCTTTGGTATCATCGGAGTGCCTTAGTCTATAAGGTGTTGCTTCGACCTCCCGAAGAATCTCGTGTTTTGTTGAGATACTGCTTTGGTATCCTCGGAGAGCCTTAGTCTATAAGGTGCTGCTTCGACCAGCCGAAGAATCTCGTGTTTTTTTTTAGATACTGTTTTGGTATCCTCGGAGAACCTTAGTCTATAAGGTGCTTTTTCGATCACCCAAAGAATCCCATGTTTTGTTGAGATACTATTTTGGAATCCTCGGAGAACCTTAGTCTATAAGGTGATGCTTTGATCACCCAAAGAATCTCGTGTTTTTTTGAGATACTGCTTTCGTATCATCGGAGTGCCTTAGTCTATAAGGTGCTGCTTCGACCACCCGAAGAATCTCGTGTTTTATTGAGATACTGCTTTAGTATCCTCGGAGAGCCTTAGTTTATGAGGTGCTGCTTCGAGCACCCAAAAATATCATGTTTTGCTGAGATACTGCTTTGGTATCCTCAAAGAACCTTAGTCTATAAGGTGCTTCTTCAATAACCCAAAGAATCTCTTGTTTTGATGAGATACTACTTTGTTATCCTCGGAGAACCTTAGTCTATAAGGTGCTGCTTCGACCACCCAAAGAACCTTGTGTTTTGTTGAGATACTTCTTTGGTATCCTCGGAGAGCCTTAGTCTATAAGATGTTGATTCGACTACCGGAAGAATCTCGTGTTTTCCTGAGATACCGCTTTGGTATCCCAGGAGAGTCTTAGTCTATAAGGTACTGCTTCAACCACATGAAGAATCTCGTGTATTTTTGAGATACTGCTTTGGCATCTTCGGAGTGCCTTAGTCTCTAAGGTGCTGCTTCAACCACCCGAAGAGTCTCGTGTTTTGTTGAGATACTGCTTTGGTATTCTCGGAGAGCCTTAGTCTATAAGGTGCTGCTTCGACCACTCGAAGAATCTCGTGTTTTGTTGAGATACTGCTTTGGTATCCTCGGAGAGCCTTTGTCTATAAGGTGCGGCTTCGAGCACCCAAAGAATATCATGTTTTGTTGAGATACTGCTTTGGTATCCTCGAAGAACCTTAGTCTATAAGGTGTTGCTTCGATCACCCAAAGAATCTCATGTTTTGTTGAGATACTACTTTGTTATCCTCGGAGAACCTTAGTCTATAAGGTGCTGCTTCGAGCACCCAAAGAATCTTGTGTTTTGTTGAGATACTGCAATGGTATCCTCGGAGAGTCTTAGTCTATAAGGTGCTGCTTCGACCACTTGTAGAATCTCGTGTTTTGCTGAGATATCGCTTTGGTATCCTCGGAGAGCCTTAGTCTATAAGGTGCTGCTTCAACCACCTGAAGAATCTCGTGTTTTTTTGTGATACTGCTTTGGTATCATCGGAGTGCCTTAGTCTATAAGGTGTTGCTTCGACCTCCCGAAGAATCTCGTGTTTTGTTGAGATACTGCTTTGGTATCCTCGTAGAGCCTTAGTCTATAAGGTGCTGCTTCGACCAGCCGAAGAATCTCTTGTTTTTTTTGAGATACTGTTTTGGTATCCTCGGAGAACCTTAGTCTATAAGGTGCTTTTTCGATCACCCAAAGAATCCCATGTTTTGTTGAGATACTATTTTGGAATCCTCGAAGAACCTTAGTCTATAAGGTGATGCTTTGATCACCCAAAGATTCTCGTGTTTTTTTGAGATACTGCTTTCGTATCATCGGAGTGCCTTAGTCTATAAGGTGCTGCTTCGACCACCCGAAGAATCTCGTGTTTTATTGAGATACTGCTTTAGTATCCTCGGAGAGCCTTAGTTTATGAGGTGCTGCTTCGAGCACCCAAAAATATCATGTTTTGCTGAGATACTGCTTTGGTATCCTCAAAGAACCTTAGTCTATAAGGTGCTGCTTCAATAACCCAAAGAATCTCTTGTTTTGTTGAGATACTACTTTGTTATCCTCGGAGAACCTTAGTCTATAAGGTGCTGCTTCGACCACCCAAAGAACCTTGTGTTTTGTTGAGATACTTCTTTGGTATCCTCGGAGAGCCTTAGTCTATAAGATGTTGCTTCGACTACCCGAAGAATCTCGTGTTTTCCTGAGATACCGCTTTGGTATCCCAGGAGAGTCTTAATCTATAAGGTACTGCTTCAACCACATGAAGAATGTCGTGTATTTTTGAGATACTGCTTTGGCATCTTCGGAGTGCCTTAGTCTCTAAGGTGCTGCTTCAACCACCCGAAGAGTCTCGTGTTTTGTTGAGATACTGCTTTGGTATTCTCGGAGAGCCTTAGTCTATAAGGTGCTGCTTCGACCACTCGAAGAATCTCGTGTTTTGTTGAGATACTGCTTTGGTATCCTCGGATAGCCTTTGTCTATAAGGTGCGGCTTCGAGCACCCAAAGAATATCATTTTTTGTTGAGATACTGCTTTGGTATCCTCGAAGAAGCTTAGTCTATAAGGTACTGCTTCGCTCACCCAAAGAATCTCATGTTTTGTTGAGATACTACTTTGTTATCCTCGGAGAACCTTAGTCTATAAGGTGCTGCTTCGGCCACCCAAAGAATCTTGTGTTTTGTTGAGATACTGCTTTGGTATCCTCGGAGAGTCTTAGTCTATAAGGTGCTACTTCGACCACTTGTAGAATCTCGTGTTTTGCTGAGATATCGCTTTGGTATCCTCGGAGAGCCTTAGTCTATAAGGTGCTGCATCAACCACCTGAAGAATCTCGTGTTTTTTTGTGATACTGCTTTGGTATCATCGGAGTGCCTTAGTCTATAAGGTGCTGCTTCGACCACTCGAAGAATCTCGTGTTTTGTTGAGATACTGCTTTGGTATCCTCGGAGAGCCTTTGTCTATAAGGTGCGGCTTCGAGCACCCAAAGAATATCATGTTTTGTTGAGATACTGCTTTGGTATCCTCGAAGAACCTTAGTCTATAAGGTGCTGCTTCGACCACCCAAAGAACCTTGTGTTTTGTTGAGATACTTCTTTGGTATCCTCGGAGAGCCTTAGTCTATAAGATGTTGATTCGACTACCGGAAGAATCTCGTGTTTTCCTGAGATACCGCTTTGGTATCCCAGGAGAGTCTTAGTCTATAAGGTACTGCTTCAACCACATGAAGAATCTCGTGTATTTTTGAGATACTGCTTTGGCATCTTCGGAGTGCCTTAGTCTCTAAGGTGCTGCTTCAACCACCCGAAGAGTCTCGTGTTTTGTTGAGATACTGCTTTGGTATTCTCGGAGAGCCTTAGTCTATAAGGTGCTGCTTCGACCACTCGAAGAATCTCGTGTTTTGTTGAGATACTGCTTTGGTATCCTCGGAGAGCCTTTGTCTATAAGGTGCGGCTTCGAGCACCCAAAGAATATCATGTTTTGTTGAGATACTGCTTTGGTATCCTCGAAGAACCTTAGTCTATAAGGTGTTGCTTCGATCACCCAAAGAATCTCATGTTTTGTTGAGATACTACTTTGTTATCCTCGGAGAACCTTAGTCTATAAGGTGCTGCTTCGAGCACCCAAAGAATCTTGTGTTTTGTTGAGATACTGCAATGGTATCCTCGGAGAGTCTTAGTCTATAAGGTGCTGCTTCGACCACTTGTAGAATCTCGTGTTTTGCTGAGATATCGCTTTGGTATCCTCGGAGAGCCTTAGTCTATAAGGTGCTGCTTCAACCACCTGAAGAATCTCGTGTTTTTTTGTGATACTGCTTTGGTATCATCGGAGTGCCTTAGTCTATAAGGTGTTGCTTCGACCTCCCGAAGAATCTCGTGTTTTGTTGAGATACTGCTTTGGTATCCTCGTAGAGCCTTAGTCTATAAGGTGCTGCTTCGACCAGCCGAAGAATCTCTTGTTTTTTTTGAGATACTGTTTTGGTATCCTCGGAGAACCTTAGTCTATAAGGTGCTTTTTCGATCACCCAAAGAATCCCATGTTTTGTTGAGATACTATTTTGGAATCCTCGAAGAACCTTAGTCTATAAGGTGATGCTTTGATCACCCAAAGATTCTCGTGTTTTTTTGAGATACTGCTTTCGTATCATCGGAGTGCCTTAGTCTATAAGGTGCTGCTTCGACCACCCGAAGAATCTCGTGTTTTATTGAGATACTGCTTTAGTATCCTCGGAGAGCCTTAGTTTATGAGGTGCTGCTTCGAGCACCCAAAAATATCATGTTTTGCTGAGATACTGCTTTGGTATCCTCAAAGAACCTTAGTCTATAAGGTGCTGCTTCAATAACCCAAAGAATCTCTTGTTTTGTTGAGATACTACTTTGTTATCCTCGGAGAACCTTAGTCTATAAGGTGCTGCTTCGACCACCCAAAGAACCTTGTGTTTTGTTGAGATACTTCTTTGGTATCCTCGGAGAGCCTTAGTCTATAAGATGTTGCTTCGACTACCCGAAGAATCTCGTGTTTTCCTGAGATACCGCTTTGGTATCCCAGGAGAGTCTTAATCTATAAGGTACTGCTTCAACCACATGAAGAATGTCGTGTATTTTTGAGATACTGCTTTGGCATCTTCGGAGTGCCTTAGTCTCTAAGGTGCTGCTTCAACCACCCGAAGAGTCTCGTGTTTTGTTGAGATACTGCTTTGGTATTCTCGGAGAGCCTTAGTCTATAAGGTGCTGCTTCGACCACTCGAAGAATCTCGTGTTTTGTTGAGATACTGCTTTGGTATCCTCGGATAGCCTTTGTCTATAAGGTGCGGCTTCGAGCACCCAAAGAATATCATTTTTTGTTGAGATACTGCTTTGGTATCCTCGAAGAAGCTTAGTCTATAAGGTACTGCTTCGCTCACCCAAAGAATCTCATGTTTTGTTGAGATACTACTTTGTTATCCTCGGAGAACCTTAGTCTATAAGGTGCTGCTTCGGCCACCCAAAGAATCTTGTGTTTTGTTGAGATACTGCTTTGGTATCCTCGGAGAGTCTTAGTCTATAAGGTGCTACTTCGACCACTTGTAGAATCTCGTGTTTTGCTGAGATATCGCTTTGGTATCCTCGGAGAGCCTTAGTCTATAAGGTGCTGCATCAACCACCTGAAGAATCTCGTGTTTTTTTGTGATACTGCTTTGGTATCATCGGAGTGCCTTAGTCTATAAGGTGTTGCTTCGACCTCCCGAAGAATCTCGTGTTTTGTTGAGATACTGCTTTGGTATCCTCGTAGAGCCTTAGTCTATAAGGTGCTGCTTCGACCAGCCGAAGAATCTCGTGTTTTTTTTGAGATACTGTTTTGGTATCCTCGGAGACCCTTAGTCTATAAGGTGCTTTTTCGATCACCCAAAGAATCCCATGTTTTGTTGAGATACTATTTTGGAATCCTCGAAGAACCTTAGTCTATAAGGTGATGCTTTGATCACCCAAAGATTCTCGTGTTTTTTTGAGATACTGCTTTCGTATCATCGGAGTGCCTTAGTCTATAAGGTGCTGCTTCGACCACCCGAAGAATCTCGTGTTTTATTGAGATACTGCTTTGGTATCCTCGGAGAGCCTTAGTTTATGAGGTGCTACTTCGAGCACCCAAAAATATCATGTTTTACTGAGATACTGCTTTGGTATCCTCAAAGAACCTTAGTCTATAAGGTGCTGCTTCAATAACCCAAAGAATCTCTTGTTTTGTTGAGATACTACTTTGTTATCCTCGGAGAACCTTAGTCTATAAGGTGCTGCTTCGACCACCCAAAGAACCTTGTGTTTTGTTGAGATACTTCTTTGGTATCCTCGGAGAGCCTTAGTCTATAAGATGTTGCTTCGACTACCCGAAGAATCTCGTGTTTTCCTGAGATACCGCTTTGGTATCCAAGGAGAGTCTTAGTCTATAAGGTACTGCTTCAACCACATGAAGAATCTCGTGTATTTTTGAGATACTGCTTTGGCATCTTCGGAGTGCCTTAGTCTCTAAGGTGCTGCTTCAACCACCCGAAGAGTCTCGTGTTTTGTTGAGATACTGCTTTGGTATTCTCGGAGAGCCTTAGTCTATAAGGTGCTGCTTCGACCACTCGAAGAATCTCGTGTTTTGTTGAGATACTGCTTTGGTATCCTCGGAGAGCCTTTGTCTATAAGGTGCGGCTTCGAGCACCCAAAGAATATCATGTTTTGTTGAGATACTGCTTTGGTATCCTCGAAGAACCTTAGTCTATAAGGTGCTGCTTCGATCACCCAAAGAATCTCATGTTTTGTTGAGATACTACTTTGTTATCCTCGGAGAACCTTAGTTTATAAGGTGCTGCTTCGACCACCCAAAGAATCTTGTGTTTTGTTGAGATACTGCTTTGGTATCCTCGGAGAGTCTTAGTCTATAAGGTGCTACTTCGACCACTTGTAGAATCTCGTGTTTTGCTGAGATATCGCTTTGGCATCCTCGGAGAGCCTTAGTCTATAAGGTGCTGCTTCAACCACCTGAAGAATCTCGTGTTTTTTTGTGATACTGCTTTGGTATCATCGGAGTGCCTTAGTCTATAAGGTGTTGCTTCGACCTCCCGAAGAATCTCGTGTTTTGTTGAGATACTGCTTTGGTATCCTCGGAGAGCCTTAGTCTATAAGGTGCTGCTTCGACCAGCCGAAGAATCTCGTGTTTTTTTTTAGATACTGTTTTGGTATCCTCGGAGAACCTTAGTCTATAAGGTACTTTTTCGATCACCCAAAGAATCCCATGTTTTGTTGAGATACTATTTTGGAATCCTCGGAGAACCTTAGTCTATAAGGTGATGCTTTGATCACCCAAAGAATCTCGTGTTTTTTTGAGATACTGCTTTCGTATCATCGGAGTGCCTTAGTCTATAAGGTGCTGCTTCGACCACCCGAAGAATCTCGTGTTTTATTGAGATACTGCTTTGGTATACTCGGAGAGCCTTAGTTTATGAGGTGCTGCTTCGAGCACCCAAAAATATCATGTTTTACTGAGATACTGCTTTGGTATCCTCAAAGAACCTTAGTCTATAAGGTGCTGTTTCAATAACCCAAAGAATCTCTTGTTTTGTTGAGATACTACTTTGTTATCCTCGGAGAACCTTAGTCTATAAGGTGCTGCTTCGACCACCCAAAGAACCTTGTGTTTTGTTGAGATACTTCTTTGGTATCCTCGGAGAGCCTTAGTCTATAAGATGTTGCTTCGACTACCCGAAGAATCTCGTGTTTTCCTGAGATACCGCTTTGGTATCCCAGGAGAGTCTTAGTCTATAAGGTACTGCTTCAACCACATGAAGAATCTCGTGTATTATTGAGATACTGCTTTGGCATCTTCGGAGTGCCTTAGTCTCTAAGGTGCTGCTTCAACCACCCGAAGAGTCTCGTGTTTTGTTGAGATACTGCTTTGGTATTCTCGGAGAGCCTTAGTCTATAAGGTGCTGCTTCGACCACTCGAAGAATCTCGGGTTTTGTTGAGATACTGCTTTGGTATCCTCGGAGAGCCTTTGTCTATAAGGTGCGGCTTCGAGCACCCAAAGAATATCATGTTTTGTTGAGATACTGCTTTGGTATCCTTGAAGAACCTTAGTCTATAAGGTGCTGCTTCGATCACCCAAAGAATCTCATGTTTTGTTGAGATACTACTTTGTTATCCTCGGAGAACCTTAGTCTATAAGGTGCTGCTTCGAGCACCCAAAGAATCTTGTGTTTTGTTGATATACTGCTTTGGTATCCTCGGAGAGTCTTAGTCTATAAGGTGCTGCTTCGACCACTTGAAGAATCTCGTGTTTTGCTGAGATATCGCTTTGGTATCCTCGGAGAGCCTTAGTCTATAAGGTGCTGCTTCAACCACCCGAAGAATCTCGTGTTTTTTTGTGATACTGCTTTGGTATCATCGGAGTGCCTTAGTCTATAAGGTGTTGCTTCGACCTCCCGAAGAATCTCGTGTTTTGTTGAGATACTGCTTTGGTATCCTCGGAGAGCCTTAGTCTATAAGGTGCTGCTTCGACCAGCCGAAGAATCTCGTGTTTTTTTTTAGATACTGTTTTGGTATCCTCGGAGAACCTTAGTCTATAAGGTGCTTTTTCGATCACCCAAAGAATCCCATGTTTTGTTGAGATACTATTTTGGAATCCTCGGAGAACCTTAGTCTATAAGGTGATGCTTTGATCACCCAAAGAATCTCGTGTTTTTTTGAGATACTGCTTTCGTATCACCGGAGTGCCTTAGTCTATAAGGTGCTGCTTCGACCACCCGAAGAATCTCGTGTTTTATTGAGATACTGCTTTGGTATCCTCGGAGAGCCTTAGTTTATGAGGTGCTGCTTCGAGCACCCAAAAATATCATGTTTTACTGAGATACTGCTTTGGTATCCTCAAAGAACCTTAGTCTATAAGGTGCTGCTTCAATAACCCAAAGAATCTCTTGTTTTGTTGAGATACTACTTTGTTATCCTAGGAGAACCTTAGTCTATAAGGTGCTGCTTCGACCACCCAAAGAACCTTGTGTTTTGTTGAGATACTTCTTTGGTATCCTAGGAGAGCCTTAGTCTATAAGATGTTGCTTCGACTACCCGAAGAATCTCGTGTTTTGCTGAGATACCGCTTTGGTATCCCAGGAGAGTCTTAGTCTATAAGGTACTGCTTCAACCACATGAAGAATCTCGTGTATTTTTGAGATACTGCTTTGGCATCTTCGGAGTGCCTTAGTCTCTAAGGTGCTGCTTCAACCACCCGAAGAATCTCGTGTTTTGTTGAGATACTGCTTTGGTATTCTAGGAGAGCCTTAGTCTATAAGGTGCTGCTTCGACCACTCGAAGAATCTCGTGTTTTGTTGAGATACTGCTTTGGTATCCTCGGAGAGCCTTTGTCTATAAGGTGCGGCTTCGAGCACCCAAAGAATATCATGTTTTGTTGAGATACTGCTTTGGTATCCTCGAAGAACCTTAGTCTATAAGGTGCTGCTTTGATCACCCAAAGAATCTCATGTTTTGTTGAGATACTACTTTGTTATCCTCGGAGAACCTTAGTCTATAAGGTGCTGCTTCGACCACCCAAAGAATCTTGTGTTTTGTTGAAATACTGCTTTGGTATCCTCGGAGAGTCTTAGTCTATAAGGTGCTGCTTCGACCACTTGAAGAATCTCGTGTTTTGCTGAGATATCGCTTTGGTATCCTCCGAGAGCCTTAGTCTATAAGGTGCTGCTTCAACCACCCGAAGAATCTCGTGTTTTCTTGTGATACTGCATTGGTATCATCGGAGTGCCTTAGTCTATAAGGTGCTGCTTCGACCTCCCGAAGAATCTCGTGTTTTGTTGAGATACTGCTTTGGTATCCTCGGAGAGCCTTAGTCTATAGGGTGCTACTTCGACCACTTGAAGAATCTCGTGTTTTGCTGAGATATCGCTTTGGTATCCTCGGAGAGCCTTAGTCTATAAGGTGCTGCTTCAACCACCTGAAGAATCTCGTGTTTTTTTGTGATACTGCTTTGGTATCATCGGAGTGCCTTAGTCTATAACGTGTTGCTTCGACCTCCCGAAGAATCTCGTGTTTTGTTGAGATACTGCTTTGGTATCCTCGGAGAGCCTTAGTCTATAAGGTGCTGCTTCGACCAGCCGAAGAATCTCGTGTTTTTTTTTAGATACTGTTTTGGTATCCTCGGAGAACCTTAGTCTATAAGGTGCTTTTTCGATCACCCAAAGAATCCCATGTTTTGTTGAGATACTATTTTGGAATCCTCGGAGAACCTTAGTCTATAAGGTGATGCTTTGATCACCCAAAGAATCTCGTGTTTTTTTGAGATACTGCTTTCGTATCATCGGAGTGCCTTAGTCTATAAGGTGCTGCTTCGACCACCCGAAGAATCTCGTTTTTTATTGAGATACTGCTTTGGTATCCTCGGAGAGCCTTAGTTTATGAGGTGCTGCTTCGAGCACCCAAAAATATCATGTTTTGCTGAGATACTGCTTTGGTATCCTCAAAGAACCTTAGTCTATAAGGTGCTTCTTCAATAGCCCAAAGAATCTCTGGTTTTGTTGAGATACTACTTTGTTATCCTCGGAGAACCTTAGTCTATAAGGTGCTGCTTCGACCACCCAAAGAACCTTGTGTTTTGTTGAGATACTTCTTTGGTATCCTCGGAGAGCCTTAGTCTATAAGATGTTGCTTCGACTACCCGAAGAATCTCGTGTTTTCCTGAGATACCGCTTTGGTATCCCAGGAGAGTCTTAGTCTATAAGGTACTGCTTCAACCACATGAAGAATCTCGTGTATTTTTGAGATACTGCTTTGGCATCTTCGGAGTGCCTTAGTCTCTAAGGTGCTGCTTCAACCACCCGAAGAAACTCGTGTTTTGTTGAGATACTGCTTTGGTATTCTCGGAGAGCCTTAGTCTATAAGGTGCTGCTTCGACCACTCGAAGAATCTCGTGTTTTGTTGAGATACTGCTTTGGTATCCTCGGAGAGCCTTTGTCTATAAGGTGCGGCTTCGAGCACCCAAAGAATATCATGTTTTGTTGAGATACTGCTTTGGTATCCTCGAAGAACCTTAGTCTATAAGGTGCTGCTTCGATCACCCAAAGAATCTCATGTTTTGTTGAGATACTACTTTGTTATCCTCGGAGAACCTTAGTCTATAAGGTGCTGCTTCGACCACCCAAAGAATCTTGTGTTTTGTTGAGATACTGCTTTGGTATCCTCGGAGAGTCTTAGTCTATAAGGTGCTGCTTCGACCACTTGAAGAATCTCGTGTTTTGCTGAGATATCGCTTTGGTATCCTCGGAGAGCCTTAGTCTATAAGGTGCTGCTTCAACCACCCGAAGAATCTCGTGTTTTTTTGTGATACTGCTTTGGTATCATCGGAGTGCCTTAGTCTATAAGGTGTTGCTTCGACCTCCCGAAGAATCTCGTGTTTTGTTGAGATACTGCTTTGGTATCCTCGGAGAGCCTTAGTCTATAAGTTGCTGCTTCGACCAGCCAAAGAATCTCGTGTTTTTTTTGAGATACTGTTTTGGTATCCTCGGAGAACCTTAGTCTATAAGGTGCTTCTTCGATCACCCAAAGAATCCCATGTTTTGTTGAGATACTATTTTGGCATCCTTGGAGAACCTTAGTCTATAAGGTGATGCTTCGATCACCCAAAGAATCTCGTGTTTTTTTGAGATACTGCTTTCGTATCACCAGAGTGCCTTAGTCTATAAGGTGCTACTTCGACCACCCGAAGAATCTCGTGTTTTATTGAGATACTGCTTTGGTATCCTCGGAGAGCCTTAGTTTATGAGGTGCTGCTTCGAGCACCCAAAAATATCATGTTTTACTGAGATACTGCTTTGGTATCCTCAAAGAACCTTAGTCTATAAGGTGCTGCTTCAATAACCCAAAGAATCTCTTGTTTTGTTGAGATACTACTTTGTTATCCTCGGAGAACCTTAGTCTATAAGGTGCTGCTTCGACCACCCAAAGAACCTTGTGTTTTGTTGAGATACTTCTTTGGTATCCTAGGAGAGCCTTAGTCTATAAGATGTTGCTTCGACTACCCGAAGAATCTCGTGTTTTGCTGAGATACCGCTTTGGTATCCCAGGAGAGTCTTAGTCTATAAGGTACTGCTTCAACCACATGAAGAATCTCGTGTATTTTTGAGATACTGCTTTAGCATCTTCGGAGTGCCTTAGTCTCTAAGGTGCTGCTTCAACCACCCGAAGAATCTCGTGTTTTGTTGAGATACTGCTTTGGTATTCTCGGAGAGCCTTAGTCTATAAGGTGCTGCTTCGACCACTCGAAGAATCTCGTGTTTTGTTGAGATACTGCTTTGGTATCCTCGGAGAGCCTTTGTCTATAAGGTGCGGCTTCGAGCACCCAAAGAATATCATGTTTTGTTGAGATACTGCTTTGGTATCCTCGAAAAACCTTAGTCTATAAGGTGCTGCTTCGATCACCCAAAGAATCTCATGTTTTGTTGAGATACTACTTTGTTATCCTCGGAGAACCTTAGTCTATAAGGTGCTGCTTCGACCACCCAAAGAATCTTGTGTTTTGTTGAGATACTGCTATGGTATCCTCGGAGAGTCTTAGTCTATAAGGTGCTGCTTCGACCACTTGAAGAATCTCGTGTTTTGCTGAGATATCGCTTTGGTATCCTCCGAGAGCCTTAGTCTATAAGGTGCTGCTTCAACCACCCGAAGAATATCGTGTTTTTTTGTGATACTGCTTTGGTATCATCGGAGTGCCTTAGTCTATAAGGTGCTGCTTCGACCTCCCGAAGAATCTCGTGTTTTGTTGAGATACTGCTTTGGTATCCTCGGAGAGCCTTAGTCTATAGGGTGCTGCTTCGAGCACCCAAAGAATCTCGTGTTTTTTTTGAGATACTGTTTTGGTATCCTCGGAGAACCTTAGTCTATAAGGTGCTTCTTCTATCACCCAAAGAATCCCATGTTTTGTTGAGATACTATTTTGGCATCCTTGGAGAACCTTAGTCTATAAGGTGATGCTTCGATCACCCAAAGAATCTCGTGTTTTTTTGAGATACTGCTTTCGTATCACCGGAGTGCCTTAGTCTATAAGGTGCTGCTTCGACCACCCGAAGAATCTCGTGTTTTATTGAGATACTGCTTTGGTATCCTCGGAGAGCCTTAGTTTATGAGGTGCTGCTTCGAGCACCCAAAAATATCATGTTTTACTGAGATACTGCTTTGGTATCCTCAAAGAACCTTAGTCTATAAGGTGCTGCTTCAATAACCCAAAGAATCTCTTGTTTTGTTGAGATACTACTTTGTTATCCTCGGAGAACCTTAGTCTATAAGGTGCTGCTTCGACCACCCAAAGAACCTTGTGTTTTGTTGAGATACTTCTTTGGTATCCTCGAAGAGCCTTAGTCTATAAGATGTTGCTTCGACTACCCGAAGAATCTCGTGTTTTCCTGAGATACCGCTTTGGTATCCCAGGAGAGTCTTAGTCTATAAGGTACTGCTTCAACCACATGAAGAATCTCGTGTATTTTTGAGATACTGCTTTGGCATCTTCGGAGTGCCTTAGTCTCTAAGGTGCTGCTTCAACCACCCGAAGAGTCTCGTGTTTTGTTGAGATACTGCTTTGGTATTCTCGGAGAGCCTTAGTCTATAAGGTGCTGCTTCGACCACTCGAAGAATCTCGTGTTTTGTTGAGATACTGCTTTGGTATCCTCGGAGAGCCTTTGTCTATAAGGTGCGGCTTCGAGCACCCAAAGAATATCATGTTTTGTTGAGATACTGCTTTGGTATCCTCGAAGAACCTTAGTCTATAAGGTGCTGCTTCGATCACCCAAAGAATCTCATGTTTTGTTGAGATACTACTTTGTTATCCTCGGAGAACCTTAGTCTATAAGGTGCTGCTTCGACCACCCAAAGAATCTTGTAATTTGTTGAGATACTGCTTTGGTATCCTCGGAGAGTCTTAGTCTATAAGGTGCTGCTTCGACCACTTGAAGAATCTCGTGTTTTGCTGAGATATCGCTTTGGTATCCTCGGAGAGCCTTAGTCTATAAGGTGCTGCTTCAACCACCCGAAGAATCTCGTGTTTTTTTGTGATACTGCTTTGGTATCATCGGAGTGCCTTAGTCTATAAGGTGTAGCTTCGACCTCCCGAAGAATCTCGTGTTTTGTTGAGATACTGCTTTTGTATCCTCGGAGAGCCTTAGTCTATAAGTTGCTGCTTCGACCAGCCGAAGAATCTCGTGTTTTTTTTGAGATACTGTTTTGGTATCCTCGGAGAACCTTAGTCTATAAGGCGCTTCTTCGATCACCCAAAGAATCCCATGTTTTGTTGAGATACTATTTTGGCATCCTTGGAGAACCTTAGTCTATAAGGTGATGCTTCGATCACCCAAAGAATCTCGTGTTTTTTTGAGATACTGCTTTCGTATCACCGGAGTGCCTTAGTCTATAAGGTGCTGCTTCGACCACCCGAAGAATCTCGTGTTTTATTGAGATACTGCTTTGGTATCCTCGGAGAGCCTTATTTTATGAGGTGCTGCTTCGAGCACCCAAAAATATCATGTTTTACTGAGATACTGCTTTGGTATCCTCAAAGATCCTTAGTCTATAAGGTGCTGCTTCAATAACCCAAAGAATCTCTTGTTTTGTTGAGATACTAGTTTGTTATCCTCGGAGAACCTTAGTCTATAAGGTGCTGCTTCGACCACCCAAAGAACCTTGGGTTTTGTTGAGATACTTCTTTGGTATCCTAGGAGAGCCTTAGTCTATAAGATGTTGCTTCGACTACCCGAAGAATCTCGTGTTTTGCTGAGATACCGCTTTGGTATCCCAGGAGAGTCTTAGTCTATAAGGTACTGCTTCAACCACATGAAGAATCTCGTGTATTTTTGAGATACTGCTTTGGCATCTTCGGAGTGCCTTAGTCTCTAAGGTGCTGCTTCAACCACCCGAAGAATCTTGTGTTTTGTTGAGATACTGCTTTGGTATTCTCGGAGAGCCTTAGTCTATAAGGTGCTGCTTCGACCACTCGAAGAATCTCGTGTTTTGTTGAGATACTGCTTTGGTATCCTCGGAGAGCCTTTGTCTATAAGGTGCGGCTTCGAGCACTCAACGAATATCATGTTTTGTTGAGATACTGCATTGGTATCCTCCGAGAGCCTTAGTCTATAAGGTGCTGCTTCAACCACCCGAAGAATCTCGTGTTTTTTTGTGATACTGCTTTGGTATCATCGGAGTGCCTTAGTCTATAAGGTGCTGCTTCGACCTCCCGAAGAATCTCGTGTTTTGTTGAGATACTGCTTTGGTATCCTCGGAGAGCCTTAGTCTATAGGGTGCTACTTCGACCACTTGAAGAATCTCGTGTTTTGCTGAGATATCGCTTTGGTATCCTCGGAGAGCCTTAGTCTATAAGGTGCTGCTTCAACCACCTGAAGAATCTCGTGTTTTTTTGTGATACTGCTTTGGTATCATCGGAGTGCCTTAGTCTATAACGTGTTGCTTCGACCTCCCGAAGAATCTCGTGTTTTGTTGAGATACTGCTTTGGTATCCTCGGAGAGCCTTAGTCTATAAGGTGCTGCTTCGACCAGCCGAAGAATCTCGTGTTTTTTTTTAGATACTGTTTTGGTATCCTCGGAGAACCTTAGTCTATAAGGTGCTTCTTCGATCACCCAAAGAATCCCATGTTTTGTTAAGATAATATTTTGGCATCCTTGGAGAACCTTAGTCTATAAGGTGATGCTTCGATCACCCAAAGAATCTCGTGTTTTTTTGAGATACTGCTTTCGTATCACCGGAGTGCCTTAGTCTATAAGGTGCTGCTTCGACCACCCGAAGAATCTCGTGTTTTATTGAGATACTGCTTTTGTATCCTCGGAGAGCCTTAGTTTATGAGGTGCTGCTTCGAGCACCCAAAAATATCATGTTTTACTGAGATACTGCTTTGGTATCCTCAATGAACCTTAGTCTATAAGGTGCTGCTTCAATAACCCAAAGAATCTCTTGTTTTGTTGAGATACTACTTTGTTATCCTCGGAGAACCTTTGTCTATAAGGTGCTGCTTCGACCACCCAAAGAACCTTGTGTTTTGTTGAGATACTTCTTTGGTATCCTAGGAGAGCCTTAGTCTATAAGATGTTGCTTCGACTACCCGAAGAATCTCGTGTTTTGCTGAGATACCGCTTTGGTATCCCAGGAGAGTCTTAGTCTATAAGGTACTGCTTCAACCACATGAAGAATCTCGTGTATTTTTGAGATACTGCTTTGGCATCTTCGGAGTGCCTTAGTCTCTAAGGTGCTGCTTCAACCACCCGAAGAGTCTCGTGTTTTGTTGAGATACTGCTTTGGTATTCTCGGAGAGCCTTAGTCTATAAGGTGCTGCTTCGACCACTCGAAGAATCTCGTGTTTTGTTGAGATACTGCTTTGGTATCCTCGGAGAGCCTTTGTTTATAAGGTACGGCTTCGAGCACCCAAAGAATATCATGTTTTGTTGAGATACTGCTTTGGTATCCTCGAAGAACCTTAGTCTATAAGGTGCTGCTTCGATCACCCAAAGAATCTCATGTTTTGTTGAGATACTGGTTTGTTATCCTCGGAGAACCTTAGTCTATAAGGTGCTGCTTCGACCACCCAAAGAATCTTGTGTTTTGTTGAGATACTGCTTTGGTATTCTCGGAGAGCCTTAGTCTATAAGGTGCTGCTTCGACCACTCGAAGAATCTCGTGTTTTGTTGAGATACTGCTTTGGTATCCTCGGAGAGCCTTTGTCTATAAGGTGCGGCTTCGAGCACCCAAAGAATATCATGTTTTGTTGAGATACTGCTTTGGTATCCTCGAAGAACCTTACTCTATAAGGTGCTGCTTCGATCACCCAAAGAATCTCATGTTTTGTTGAGATACTACTTTGTTATCCTCGGAGAACCTTAGTCTATAAGGTGCTGCTTCGACCACCCAAAGAATCTTGTAATTTGTTGAGATACTGCTTTGGTATCCTCGGAGAGTCTTAGTCTATAAGGTGCTGCTTCGACCACTTGAAGAATCTCGTGTTTTGCTGAGATATCGCTTTGGTATCCTCGGAGAGCCTTAGTCTATAAGGTGCTGCTTCAACCACCCGAAGAATCTCGTGTTTTTTTGTGATACTGCTTTGGTATCATCGGAGTGCCTTAGTCTATAAGGTGTAGCTTCGACCTCCCGAAGAATCTCGTGTTTTGTTGAGATACTGCTTTTGTATCCTCGGAGAGCCTTAGTCTATAAGTTGCTGCTTCGACCAGCCGAAGAATCTCGTGTTTTTTTTGAGATACTGTTTTGGTATCCTCGGAGAACCTTAGTCTATAAGGCGCTTCTTCGATCACCCAAAGAATCCCATGTTTTGTTGAGATACTATTTTGGCATCCTTGGAGAACCTTAGTCTATAAGGTGATGCTTCGATCACCCAAAGAATCTCGTGTTTTTTTGAGATACTGCTTTCGTATCACCGGAGTGCCTTAGTCTATAAGGTGCTGCTTCGACCACCCGAAGAATCTCGTGTTTTATTGAGATACTGCTTTGGTATCCTCGGAGAGCCTTAGTTTATGAGGTGCTGCTTCGAGCACCCAAAAATATCATGTTTTACTGAGATACTGCTTTGGTATCCTCAAAGATCCTTAGTCTATAAGGTGCTGCTTCAATAACCCAAAGAATCTCTTGTTTTGTTGAGATACTAGTTTGTTATCCTCGGAGAACCTTAGTCTATAAGGTGCTGCTTCGACCACCCAAAGAACCTTGGGTTTTGTTGAGATACTTCTTTGGTATCCTAGGAGAGCCTTAGTCTATAAGATGTTGCTTCGACTACCGGAAGAATCTCGTGTTTTGCTGAGATACCGCTTTGGTATCCCAGGAGAGTCTTAGTCTATAAGGTACTGCTTCAACAACATGAAGAATCTCGTGTATTTTTGAGATACTGCTTTGGCATCTTCGGAGTGCCTTAGTCTCTAAGGTGCTGCTTCAACCACCCGAAGAATCTTGTGTTTTGTTGAGATACTGCTTTGGTATTCTCGGAGAGCCTTAGTCTATAAGGTGCTGCTTCGACCACTCGAAGAATCTCGTGTTTTGTTGAGATACTGCTTTGGTATCCTCGGAGAGCCTTTGTCTATAAGGTGCGGCTTCGAGCACTCAACGAATATCATGTTTTGTTGAGATACTGCATTGGTATCCTCCGAGAGCCTTAGTCTATAAGGTGCTGCTTCAACCACCCGAAGAATCTCGTGTTTTTTTGTGATACTGCTTTGGTATCATCGGAGTGCCTTAGTCTATAAGGTGCTGCTTCGACCTCCCGAAGAATCTCGTGTTTTGTTGAGATACTGCTTTGGTATCCTCGGAGAGCCTTAGTCTGTAGGGTGCTACTTCGACCACTTGAAGAATCTCGTGTTTTGCTGAGATATCGCTTTGGTATCCTCGGAGAGCCTTAGTCTATAAGGTGCTGCTTCAACCACCTGAAGAATCTCGTGTTTTTTTGTGATACTGCTTTGGTATCATCGGAGTGCCTTAGTCTATAACGTGTTGCTTCGACCTCCCGAAGAATCTCGTGTTTTGTTGAGATACTGCTTTGGTATCCTCGGAGAGCCTTAGTCTATAAGGTGCTGCTTCGACCAGCCGAAGAATCTCGTGTTTTTTTTTAGATACTGTTTTGGTATCCTCGGAGAACCTTAGTCTATAAGGTGCTTCTTCGATCACCCAAAGAATCCCATGTTTTGTTAAGATAATATTTTGGCATCCTTGGAGAACCTTAGTCTATAAGGTGATGCTTCGATCACCCAAAGAATCTCGTGTTTTTTTGAGATACTGCTTTCGTATCACCGGAGTGCCTTAGTCTATAAGGTGCTGCTTCGACCACCCGAAGAATCTCGTGTTTTATTGAGATACTGCTTTTGTATCCTCGGAGAGCCTTAGTTTATGAGGTGCTGCTTCGAGCACCCAAAAATATCATGTTTTACTGAGATACTGCTTTGGTATCCTCAATGAACCTTAGTCTATAAGGTGCTGCTTCAATAACCCAAAGAATCTCTTGTTTTGTTGAGATACTACTTTGTTATCCTCGGAGAACCTTTGTCTATAAGGTGCTGCTTCGACCACCCAAAGAACCTTGTGTTTTGTTGAGATACTTCTTTGGTATCCTAGGAGAGCCTTAGTCTATAAGATGTTGCTTCGACTACCCGAAGAATCTCGTGTTTTGCTGAGATACCGCTTTGGTATCCCAGGAGAGTCTTAGTCTATAAGGTACTGCTTCAACCACATGAAGAATCTCGTGTATTTTTGAGATACTGCTTTGGCATCTTCGGAGTGCCTTAGTCTCTAAGGTGCTGCTTCAACCACCCGAAGAGTCTCGTGTTTTGTTGAGATACTGCTTTGGTATTCTCGGAGAGCCTTAGTCTATAAGGTGCTGCTTCGACCACTCGAAGAATCTCGTGTTTTGTTGAGATACTGCTTTGGTATCCTCGGAGAGCCTTTGTTTATAAGGTGCGGCTTCGAGCACCCAAAGAATATCATGTTTTGTTGAGATACTGCTTTGGTATCCTCGAAGAACCTTAGTCTATAAGGTGCTGCTTCGATCACCCAAAGAATCTCATGTTTTGTTGAGATACTGCTTTGTTATCCTCGGAGAACCTTAGTCTATAAGGTGCTGCTTCGACCACCCAAAGAATCTTGTGTTTTGTTGAGATACTGCTTTGGTATTCTCGGAGAGCCTTAGTCTATAAGGTGCTGCTTCGACCACTCGAAGAATCTCGTGTTTTGTTGAGATACTGCTTTGGTATCCTCGGAGAGCCTTTGTCTATAAGGTGCGGCTTCGAGCACCCAAAGAATATCATGTTTTGTTGAGATACTGCTTTGGTATCCTCGAAGAACCTTACTCTATAAGGTGCTGCTTCGATCACCCAAAGAATCTCATGATTTGTTGAGATACTACTTTGTTATCCTCGGAGAACCTTAGTCTATAAGGTGCTGCTTCGACCACCCAAAGAATCTTGTAATTTGTTGAGATACTGCTTTGGTATCCTCGGAGAGTCTTAGTCTATAAGGTGCTGCTTCGACCACTTGAAGAATCTCGTGTTTTGCTGAGATATCGCTTTGGTATCCTCGGAGAGCCTTAGTCTATAAGGTGCTGCTTCAACCACCCGAAGAATCTCGTGTTTTTTTGTGATACTGCTTTGGTATCATCGGAGTGCCTTAGTCTATAAGGTGTTGCTTCGACCACCCGAAGAATCTCGTGTTTTGTTGAGATACTGCTTTGGTATCCTCGGAGAGCCTTAGTCTATAAGGTGCTGCTTCGACCAGCCGAAGAATCTCGTGTTTTTTTTTAGATACTGTTTTGGTATCCTCGGAGAACCTTAGTCTATAAGGTGCTTCTTCGATCACCCAAAGAATCCCATGTTTTGTTAAGATAATATTTTGGCATCCTTGGAGAACCTTAGTCTATAAGGTGATGCTTCGATCACCCAAAGAATCTCGTGTTTTTTTGAGATACTGCTTTCGTATCACCGGAGTGCCTTAGTCTATAAGGTGCTGCTTCGACCACCCGAAGAATCTCGTGTTTTATTGAGATACTGCTTTTGTATCCTCGGAGAGCCTTAGTTTATGAGGTGCTGCTTCGAGCACCCAAAAATATCATGTTTTACTGAGATACTGCTTTGGTATCCTCAATGAACCTTAGTCTATAAGGTGCTGCTTCAATAACCCAAAGAATCTCTTGTTTTGTTGAGATACTACTTTGTTATCCTCGGAGAACCTTTGTCTATAAGGTGCTGCTTCGACCACCCAAAGAACCTTGTGTTTTGTTGAGATACTTCTTTGGTATCCTAGGAGAGCCTTAGTCTATAAGATGTTGCTTCGACTACCCGAAGAATCTCGTGTTTTGCTGAGATACCGCTTTGGTATCCCAGGAGAGTCTTAGTCTATAAGGTACTGCTTCAACCACATGAAGAATCTCGTGTATTTTTGAGATACTGCTTTGGCATCTTCGGAGTGCCTTAGTCTCTAAGGTGCTGCTTCAACCACCCGAAGAGTCTCGTGTTTTGTTGAGATACTGCTTTGGTATTCTCGGAGAGCCTTAGTCTATAAGGTGCTGCTTCGACCACTCGAAGAATCTCGTGTTTTGTTGAGATACTGCTTTGGTATCCTCGGAGAGCCTTTGTTTATAAGGTACGGCTTCGAGCACCCAAAGAATATCATGTTTTGTTGAGATACTGCTTTGGTATCCTCGAAGAACCTTAGTCTATAAGGTGCTGCTTCGATCACCCAAAGAATCTCATGTTTTGTTGAGATACTGGTTTGTTATCCTCGGAGAACCTTAGTCTATAAGGTGCTGCTTCGACCACCCAAAGAATCTTGTGTTTTGTTGAGATACTGCTTTGGTATTCTCGGAGAGCCTTAGTCTATAAGGTGCTGCTTCGACCACTCGAAGAATCTCGTGTTTTGTTGAGATACTGCTTTGGTATCCTCGGAGAGCCTTTGTCTATAAGGTGCGGCTTCGAGCACCCAAAGAATATCATGTTTTGTTGAGATACTGCTTTGGTATCCTCGAAGAACCTTACTCTATAAGGTGCTGCTTCGATCACCCAAAGAATCTCATGTTTTGTTGAGATACTACTTTGTTATCCTCGGAGAACCTTAGTCTATAAGGTGCTGCTTCGACCACCCAAAGAATCTTGTAATTTGTTGAGATACTGCTTTGGTATCCTCGGAGAGTCTTAGTCTATAAGGTGCTGCTTCGACCACTTGAAGAATCTCGTGTTTTGCTGAGATATCGCTTTGGTATCCTCGGAGAGCCTTAGTCTATAAGGTGCTGCTTCAACCACCCGAAGAATCTCGTGTTTTTTTGTGATACTGCTTTGGTATCATCGGAGTGCCTTAGTCTATAAGGTGTAGCTTCGACCTCCCGAAGAATCTCGTGTTTTGTTGAGATACTGCTTTTGTATCCTCGGAGAGCCTTAGTCTATAAGTTGCTGCTTCGACCAGCCGAAGAATCTCGTGTTTTTTTTGAGATACTGTTTTGGTATCCTCGGAGAACCTTAGTCTATAAGGCGCTTCTTCGATCACCCAAAGAATCCCATGTTTTGTTGAGATACTATTTTGGCATCCTTGGAGAACCTTAGTCTATAAGGTGATGCTTCGATCACCCAAAGAATCTCGTGTTTTTTTGAGATACTGCTTTCGTATCACCGGAGTGCCTTAGTCTATAAGGTGCTGCTTCGACCACCCGAAGAATCTCGTGTTTTATTGAGATACTGCTTTGGTATCCTCGGAGAGCCTTAGTTTATGAGGTGCTGCTTCGAGCACCCAAAAATATCATGTTTTACTGAGATACTGCTTTGGTATCCTCAAAGATCCTTAGTCTATAAGGTGCTGCTTCAATAACCCAAAGAATCTCTTGTTTTGTTGAGATACTAGTTTGTTATCCTCGGAGAACCTTAGTCTATAAGGTGCTGCTTCGACCACCCAAAGAACCTTGGGTTTTGTTGAGATACTTCTTTGGTATCCTAGGAGAGCCTTAGTCTATAAGATGTTGCTTCGACTACCGGAAGAATCTCGTGTTTTGCTGAGATACCGCTTTGGTATCCCAGGAGAGTCTTAGTCTATAAGGTACTGCTTCAACAACATGAAGAATCTCGTGTATTTTTGAGATACTGCTTTGGCATCTTCGGAGTGCCTTAGTCTCTAAGGTGCTGCTTCAACCACCCGAAGAATCTTGTGTTTTGTTGAGATACTGCTTTGGTATTCTCGGAGAGCCTTAGTCTATAAGGTGCTGCTTCGACCACTCGAAGAATCTCGTGTTTTGTTGAGATACTGCTTTGGTATCCTCGGAGAGCCTTTGTCTATAAGGTGCGGCTTCGAGCACTCAACGAATATCATGTTTTGTTGAGATACTGCATTGGTATCCTCCGAGAGCCTTAGTCTATAAGGTGCTGCTTCAACCACCCGAAGAATCTCGTGTTTTTTTGTGATACTGCTTTGGTATCATCGGAGTGCCTTAGTCTATAAGGTGCTGCTTCGACCTCCCGAAGAATCTCGTGTTTTGTTGAGATACTGCTTTGGTATCCTCGGAGAGCCTTAGTCTGTAGGGTGCTACTTCGACCACTTGAAGAATCTCGTGTTTTGCTGAGATATCGCTTTGGTATCCTCGGAGAGCCTTAGTCTATAAGGTGCTGCTTCAACCACCTGAAGAATCTCGTGTTTTTTTGTGATACTGCTTTGGTATCATCGGAGTGCCTTAGTCTATAACGTGTTGCTTCGACCTCCCGAAGAATCTCGTGTTTTGTTGAGATACTGCTTTGGTATCCTCGGAGAGCCTTAGTCTATAAGGTGCTGCTTCGACCAGCCGAAGAATCTCGTGTTTTTTTTTAGATACTGTTTTGGTATCCTCGGAGAACCTTAGTCTATAAGGTGCTTCTTCGATCACCCAAAGAATCCCATGTTTTGTTAAGATAATATTTTGGCATCCTTGGAGAACCTTAGTCTATAAGGTGATGCTTCGATCACCCAAAGAATCTCGTGTTTTTTTGAGATACTGCTTTCGTATCACCGGAGTGCCTTAGTCTATAAGGTGCTGCTTCGACCACCCGAAGAATCTCGTGTTTTATTGAGATACTGCTTTTGTATCCTCGGAGAGCCTTAGTTTATGAGGTGCTGCTTCGAGCACCCAAAAATATCATGTTTTACTGAGATACTGCTTTGGTATCCTCAATGAACCTTAGTCTATAAGGTGCTGCTTCAATAACCCAAAGAATCTCTTGTTTTGTTGAGATACTACTTTGTTATCCTCGGAGAACCTTTGTCTATAAGGTGCTGCTTCGACCACCCAAAGAACCTTGTGTTTTGTTGAGATACTTCTTTGGTATCCTAGGAGAGCCTTAGTCTATAAGATGTTGCTTCGACTACCCGAAGAATCTCGTGTTTTGCTGAGATACCGCTTTGGTATCCCAGGAGAGTCTTAGTCTATAAGGTACTGCTTCAACCACATGAAGAATCTCGTGTATTTTTGAGATACTGCTTTGGCATCTTCGGAGTGCCTTAGTCTCTAAGGTGCTGCTTCAACCACCCGAAGAGTCTCGTGTTTTGTTGAGATACTGCTTTGGTATTCTCGGAGAGCCTTAGTCTATAAGGTGCTGCTTCGACCACTCGAAGAATCTCGTGTTTTGTTGAGATACTGCTTTGGTATCCTCGGAGAGCCTTTGTTTATAAGGTGCGGCTTCGAGCACCCAAAGAATATCATGTTTTGTTGAGATACTGCTTTGGTATCCTCGAAGAACCTTAGTCTATAAGGTGCTGCTTCGATCACCCAAAGAATCTCATGTTTTGTTGAGATACTGCTTTGTTATCCTCGGAGAACCTTAGTCTATAAGGTGCTGCTTCGACCACCCAAAGAATCTTGTGTTTTGTTGAGATACTGCTTTGGTATTCTCGGAGAGCCTTAGTCTATAAGGTGCTGCTTCGACCACTCGAAGAATCTCGTGTTTTGTTGAGATACTGCTTTGGTATCCTCGGAGAGCCTTTGTCTATAAGGTGCGGCTTCGAGCACCCAAAGAATATCATGTTTTGTTGAGATACTGCTTTGGTATCCTCGAAGAACCTTACTCTATAAGGTGCTGCTTCGATCACCCAAAGAATCTCATGATTTGTTGAGATACTACTTTGTTATCCTCGGAGAACCTTAGTCTATAAGGTGCTGCTTCGACCACCCAAAGAATCTTGTAATTTGTTGAGATACTGCTTTGGTATCCTCGGAGAGTCTTAGTCTATAAGGTGCTGCTTCGACCACTTGAAGAATCTCGTGTTTTGCTGAGATATCGCTTTGGTATCCTCGGAGAGCCTTAGTCTATAAGGTGCTGCTTCAACCACCCGAAGAATCTCGTGTTTTTTTGTGATACTGCTTTGGTATCATCGGAGTGCCTTAGTCTATAAGGTGTTGCTTCGACCACCCGAAGAATCTCGTGTTTTGTTGAGATACTGCTTTGGTATCCTCGGAGAGCCTTAGTCTATAAGGTGCTGCTTCGACCAGCCGAAGAATCTCGTGTTTTTTTTTAGATACTGTTTTGGTATCCTCGGAGAACCTTAGTCTATAAGGTGCTGCTTCGACCACCCGAAGAATCTCGTGTTTTATTGAGATACTGCTTTGGTATCCTCGGAGAGCCTTAGTTTATGAGGTGCTGCTTCGAGCACCCAAAAATATCATGTTTTACTGAGATACTGCTTTGGTATCCTCAAAGATCCTTAGTCTATAAGGTGCTGCTTCAATAACCCAAAGAATCTCTTGTTTTGTTGAGATACTAGTTTGTTATCCTCGGAGAACCTTAGTCTATAAGGTGCTGCTTCGACCACCCAAAGAACCTTGGGTTTTGTTGAGATACTTCTTTGGTATCCTAGGAGAGCCTTAGTCTATAAGATGTTGCTTCGACTACCGGAAGAATCTCGTGTTTTGCTGAGATACCGCTTTGGTATCCCAGGAGAGTCTTAGTCTATAAGGTACTGCTTCAACAACATGAAGAATCTCGTGTATTTTTGAGATACTGCTTTGGCATCTTCGGAGTGCCTTAGTCTCTAAGGTGCTGCTTCAACCACCCGAAGAATCTTGTGTTTTGTTGAGATACTGCTTTGGTATTCTCGGAGAGCCTTAGTCTATAAGGTGCTGCTTCGACCACTCGAAGAATCTCGTGTTTTGTTGAGATACTGCTTTGGTATCCTCGGAGAGCCTTTGTCTATAAGGTGCGGCTTCGAGCACTCAACGAATATCATGTTTTGTTGAGATACTGCATTGGTATCCTCCGAGAGCCTTAGTCTATAAGGTGCTGCTTCAACCACCCGAAGAATCTCGTGTTTTTTTGTGATACTGCTTTGGTATCATCGGAGTGCCTTAGTCTATAAGGTGCTGCTTCGACCTCCCGAAGAATCTCGTGTTTTGTTGAGATACTGCTTTGGTATCCTCGGAGAGCCTTAGTCTGTAGGGTGCTACTTCGACCACTTGAAGAATCTCGTGTTTTGCTGAGATATCGCTTTGGTATCCTCGGAGAGCCTTAGTCTATAAGGTGCTGCTTCAACCACCTGAAGAATCTCGTGTTTTTTTGTGATACTGCTTTGGTATCATCGGAGTGCCTTAGTCTATAACGTGTTGCTTCGACCTCCCGAAGAATCTCGTGTTTTGTTGAGATACTGCTTTGGTATCCTCGGAGAGCCTTAGTCTATAAGGTGCTGCTTCGACCAGCCGAAGAATCTCGTGTTTTTTTTTAGATACTGTTTTGGTATCCTCGGAGAACCTTAGTCTATAAGGTGCTTCTTCGATCACCCAAAGAATCCCATGTTTTGTTAAGATAATATTTTGGCATCCTTGGAGAACCTTAGTCTATAAGGTGATGCTTCGATCACCCAAAGAATCTCGTGTTTTTTTGAGATACTGCTTTCGTATCACCGGAGTGCCTTAGTCTATAAGGTGCTGCTTCGACCACCCGAAGAATCTCGTGTTTTATTGAGATACTGCTTTTGTATCCTCGGAGAGCCTTAGTTTATGAGGTGCTGCTTCGAGCACCCAAAAATATCATGTTTTACTGAGATACTGCTTTGGTATCCTCAATGAACCTTAGTCTATAAGGTGCTGCTTCAATAACCCAAAGAATCTCTTGTTTTGTTGAGATACTACTTTGTTATCCTCGGAGAACCTTTGTCTATAAGGTGCTGCTTCGACCACCCAAAGAACCTTGTGTTTTGTTGAGATACTTCTTTGGTATCCTAGGAGAGCCTTAGTCTATAAGATGTTGCTTCGACTACCCGAAGAATCTCGTGTTTTGCTGAGATACCGCTTTGGTATCCCAGGAGAGTCTTAGTCTATAAGGTACTGCTTCAACCACATGAAGAATCTCGTGTATTTTTGAGATACTGCTTTGGCATCTTCGGAGTGCCTTAGTCTCTAAGGTGCTGCTTCAACCACCCGAAGAGTCTCGTGTTTTGTTGAGATACTGCTTTGGTATTCTCGGAGAGCCTTAGTCTATAAGGTGCTGCTTCGACCACTCGAAGAATCTCGTGTTTTGTTGAGATACTGCTTTGGTATCCTCGGAGAGCCTTTGTTTATAAGGTGCGGCTTCGAGCACCCAAAGAATATCATGTTTTGTTGAGATACTGCTTTGGTATCCTCGAAGAACCTTAGTCTATAAGGTGCTGCTTCGATCACCCAAAGAATCTCATGTTTTGTTGAGATACTGCTTTGTTATCCTCGGAGAACCTTAGTCTATAAGGTGCTGCTTCGACCACCCAAAGAATCTTGTGTTTTGTTGAGATACTGCTTTGGTATTCTCGGAGAGCCTTAGTCTATAAGGTGCTGCTTCGACCACTCGAAGAATCTCGTGTTTTGTTGAGATACTGCTTTGGTATCCTCGGAGAGCCTTTGTCTATAAGGTGCGGCTTCGAGCACCCAAAGAATATCATGTTTTGTTGAGATACTGCTTTGGTATCCTCGAAGAACCTTACTCTATAAGGTGCTGCTTCGATCACCCAAAGAATCTCATGATTTGTTGAGATACTACTTTGTTATCCTCGGAGAACCTTAGTCTATAAGGTGCTGCTTCGACCACCCAAAGAATCTTGTAATTTGTTGAGATACTGCTTTGGTATCCTCGGAGAGTCTTAGTCTATAAGGTGCTGCTTCGACCACTTGAAGAATCTCGTGTTTTGCTGAGATATCGCTTTGGTATCCTCGGAGAGCCTTAGTCTATAAGGTGCTGCTTCAACCACCCGAAGAATCTCGTGTTTTTTTGTGATACTGCTTTGGTATCATCGGAGTGCCTTAGTCTATAAGGTGTTGCTTCGACCACCCGAAGAATCTCGTGTTTTGTTGAGATACTGCTTTGGTATCCTCGGAGAGCCTTAGTCTATAAGGTGCTGCTTCGACCAGCCGAAGAATCTCGTGTTTTTTTTTAGATACTGTTTTGGTATCCTCGGAGAACCTTAGTCTATAAGGTGCTGCTTCGACCACCCAAAGAATCTTGTGTTTTGTTGAGATACTGCTTTGGTATCCTCGGAGAGTCTTAGTCTATAAGGTGCTGCTTCGACCACTTGAAGAATCTCGTGTTTTGCTGAGATATCACTTTGGTATCCTCCGAGAGCCTTAGTCTATAAGGTGCTGCTTCAACCACCCGAAGAATCTCGTGTTTTTTTGTGATACTGCTTTGGTATCATCGGAGTGCCTTAGTCTATAAGGTGCTGCTTCGACCTCCCGAAGAATCTCGTGTTTTGTTGAGATACTGCTTTGGTATCCTCGGAGAGCCTTAGTCTATAGGGTGCTGCTTCGAGCACCCAAAGAATCTAGTGTTTTTTTTGAGATACTGTTTTGGTATCCTCGGAGAACCTTAGTCTATAAGGTGCTTCCTCTATCACCCAAAGAATCCCATGTTTTGTTGAGATACTATTTTGGCATCCTTGGAGAACCTTAGTCTATAAGGTGATGCTTCGATCACCCAAAGAATCTCGTGTTTTTTTGAGATACTGCTTTCGTATCACCGGAGTGCCTTAGTCTATAAGGTGCTGCTTAGACCACCCGAAGAATCTCGTGTTTTATTGAGATACTGCTTTGGTATCCTCGGAGAGCCTTAGTTTATGAGGTGCTGCTTCGAGCACCCAAAAATATCATGTTTTACTGAGATACTGCTTTGGTATCCTCAAAGAACCTTAGTCTATAAGGTGCTGCTTCAATAACCCAAAGAATCTCTTGTTTTGTTGAGATACTACTTTGTTATCCTCGGAGAACCTTAGTCTATAAGGTGCTGCTTCGACCACCCAAAGAACCTTGTGTTTTGTTGAGATACTTCTTTGGTATCCTCGGAGAGCCTTAGTCTATAAGATGTTGCTTCGACTACCCGAAGAATCTCGTGTTTTCCTGAGATACCGCTTTGGTATCCCAGGAGAGTCTTAGTCTATAAGGTGTTGCTTCGACCTCCCGAAGAACCTCGTGTTTTCTTGAGATACTGCTTCGGTATCCTCGGAGAGCCTTAGTCTATAAGGTGCTGCTTCGACCAGCCGAAGAATCTTGTGTTTTGTTGAGATACTGCTTTGGTATTCTCGGAGTGCCTTAGTCTATAAGGTGCTGCTTCGACCACTCGAAGAATCTCGTGTTTTGTTGAGATACTGCTTTGGTATCCTCGGAGAGCCTTTGTCTATAAGGTGCGGCTTCGAGCACCCAAAGAATATCATGTTTTGTTGAGATACTGCTTTGGTATCCTCGAAGAACCTTAGTCTATAAGGTGCTGCTTCGATCACCCAAAGAATCTCATGTTTTGTTGAGATACTACTTTGTTATCCTCGGAGAACCTTAGTCTATAAGGTGCTGCTTCAACCACCCAAAGAATCTTGTAATTTGTTGAGATACTGCTTTGGTATCCTCGGAGAGTCTTAGTCTATAAGGTGCTGCTTCGACCACTTGAAGAATCTCGTGTTTTGCTGAGATATCGCTTTGGTATCCTCGGAGAGCCTTAGTCTATAAGGTGCTGCTTCAACCACCCGAAGAATCTCGTGTTTTTTTGTGATACGGCTTTGGTATCATCGGAGTGCCTTAGTCTATAAGGTGTTGCTTCGACCACCCGAAGAATCTCGTGTTTTGTTGAGATACTGCTTTGGTATCCTCGGAGAGCCTTAGTCTATAAGGTGCTGCTTCGACCAGCCGAAGAATCTCGTGTTTTTTTTTTAGATACTGTTTTGGTATCCTCGGAGAACCTTAGTCTATAAGGTGCTTCTTCGATCACCCAAAGAATCCCATGTTTTGTTGAGATACTATTTTGGCATCCTTGGAGAACCTTAGTCTATAAGGTGATGCTTCGATCACCCAAAGAAACTCGTGTTTTTTTGAGATACTGCTTTCGTATCACCGGAGTGCCTTAGTCTATAAGGTGCTGCTTAGACCACCCGAAGAATCTCGTGTTTTATTGAGATACTGCTTTGGTATCCTCGGAGAGCCTTAGTTTATGAGGTGCTGCTTCGAGCACCCAAAAATATCATGTTTTACTGAGATACTGCTTTGGTATCCTCAAAGAACCTTAGTCTATAAGGTGCTGCTTCAATAACCCAAAGAATCTCTTGTTTTGTTGAGATACTACTTTGTTATCCTCGGAGAACCTTAGTCTATAAGGTGCTGCTTCGACCACCCAAAGAACCTTGTGTTTTGTTGAGATACTTCTTTGGTATCCTCGGAGAGCCTTAGTCTATAAGATGTTGCTTCGACTACCCGAAGAATCTCGTGTTTTCCTGAGATACCGCTTTGGTATCCCAGGAGAGTCTTAGTCTATAAGGTGTTGCTTCGACCTCCCGAAGAACCTCGTGTTTTCTTGAGATACTGCTTCGGTATCCTCGGAGAGCCTTAGTCTATAAGGTGCTGCTTCGACCAGCCGAAGAATCTTGTGTTTTGTTGAGATACTGCTTTGGTATTCTCGGAGTGCCTTAGTCTATAAGGTGCTGCTTCGACCACTCGAAGAATCTCGTGTTTTGTTGAGATACTGCTTTGGTATCCTCGGAGAGCCTTTGTCTATAAGGTGCGGCTTCGAGCACCCAAAGAATATCATGTTTTGTTGAGATACTGCTTTGGTATCCTCGAAGAACCTTAGTCTATAAGGTGCTGCTTCGATCACCCAAAGAATCTCATGTTTTGTTGAGATACTACTTTGTTATCCTCGGAGAACCTTAGTCTATAAGGTGCTGCTTCAACCACCCAAAGAATCTTGTAATTTGTTGAGATACTGCTTTGGTATCCTCGGAGAGTCTTAGTCTATAAGGTGCTGCTTCGACCACTTGAAGAATCTCGTGTTTTGCTGAGATATCGCTTTGGTATCCTCGGAGAGCCTTAGTCTATAAGGTGCTGCTTCAACCACCCGAAGAATCTCGTGTTTTTTTGTGATACGGCTTTGGTATCATCGGAGTGCCTTAGTCTATAAGGTGTTGCTTCGACCACCCGAAGAATCTCGTGTTTTGTTGAGATACTGCTTTGGTATCCTCGGAGAGCCTTAGTCTATAAGGTGCTGCTTCGACCAGCCGAAGAATCTCGTGTTTTTTTTTTAGATACTGTTTTGGTATCCTCGGAGAACCTTAGTCTATAAGGTGCTTCTTCGATCACCCAAAGAATCCCATGTTTTGTTGAGATACTATTTTGGCATCCTTGGAGAACCTTAGTCTATAAGGTGATGCTTCGATCACCCAAAGAATCTCGTGTTTTTTTGAGATACTGCTTTCGTATCACCGGAGTGCATTAGTCTATAAGGTGCTGCTTCGACCACCCGAAGAATCTCGTGTTTTATTGAGATACTGCTTTGGTATCCTCGGAGAGCCTTAGTTTATGAGGTGCTGCTTCGAGCACCCAAAAATATCATGTTTTACTGAGATACTGCTTTGGTATCCTCAAAGAACCTTGGTTTATAAGGTGCTGCTTCAATAACCCAAAGAATCTCTTGTTTTGTTGAGATACTACTTTGTTATCCTCGGAGAACCTTAGTCTATAAGGTGCTGCTTCGACCACCCAAAGAACCTTGTGTTTTGTTGAGATACTTCTTTGGTATCCTCGGAGAGCCTTAGTCTATAAGATGTTGCTTCGACTACCCGAAGAATCTCGTGTTTTGCTGAGATACCGCTTTGGTATCCCAGGAGAGTCTTAGTCTATAAGGTACTGCTTCTACCACATGAAGAATCTCGTGTGTTTTTGAGATACTGCTTTGGCATCTTCGGAGTGCCTTAGTCTCTAAGGTGCTGCTTCAACCACCCGAAGAATCTCGTGTTTTGTTGAGATACTGCTTTGGTATTCTCGGAGAGCCTTAGTCTATAAGGTGCTGCTTCGACCACTCGAAGAATCTCGTGTTTTGTTGAGATACTGCTTTGGTATCCTCGGAGAGCCTTTGCCTATAAGGTGCGGCTTCGAGCACCCAAAGAATATCATGTTTTGTTGAGATACTGCTTTGGTATCCTCGAAGAACCTTAGTCTATAAGGTGCTGCTTCGATCACCCAAAGAATCTCATGTTTTGTTGAGATACTACTTTGTTATCCTCGGAGAACCTTAGTCTATAAGGTGCTGCTTCGACCACCCAAAGAATCTTGTGTTTTGTTGAGATACTGCTTTGGTATCCTCGGAGAGTCTTAGTCTATAAGGTGCAGCTTCGACCACTTGAAGAATCTCGTGTTTGGCTGAGATATCGCTTTGGTATCCTCGGAGAGCCTTAGTCTATAAGGTGCTGCTTCAACCACCCGAAGAATCTCGTGTTTTTTGGTGATACTGCTTTGGTATCATCGGAGTGCCTTAGTCTATAAGGTGTTGCTTCGACCTCCCGAAGAATCTCGTGTTTTGTTGAGATACTGCTTTGGTATCCTCGGAGAGCCTTAGTCTATAGAGTGCTGCTTCGAGCACCCAAAGAATCTCGTGTTTTTTTTGAGATACTGTTTTGGTATCCTCGGAGAACCTTAGTCTATAAGGTGCTTCTTCTATCACCCAAAGAATCCCATGTTTTGTTGAGATACTATTTTGGCATCCTTGGAGAACCTTAGTCTATAAGGTGATGCTTCGATCACCCAAAGAATCTCGTGTTTTTTTGAGATACTGCTTTCGTACCACCGGAGTGCCTTAGTCTATAAGGTGCTGCTTAGACCACCCGAAGAATCTCGTGTTTTATTGAGATACTGCTTTGGTATCCTCGGAGAGCCTTAGTTTATGAGGTGCTGCTTCGAGCACCCAAAAATATCATGTTTTACTGAGATACTGCTTTGGTATCCTCAAAGAACCTTAGTCTATAAGGTGCTGCTTCAATAACCCAAAGAATCTCTTGTTTTGTTGAGATACTACTTTGTTATCCTCGGAGAACCTTAGTCTATAAGGTGCTGCTTCGACCACCCAAAGAACCTTGTGTTTTGTTGAGATACTTCTTTGGTATCCTCGGAGAGCCTTAGTCTATAAGATGTTGCTTCGACTACCCGAAGAATCTCGTGTTTTGCTGAGATACCGCTTTGGTATCCCAGGAGAGTCTTAGTCTATAAGGTACTGCTTCAACCACATGAAGAATCTCGTGTATTTTTGAGATACTGCTTTGGCATCTTCGGAGTGCCTTAGTCTCTAAGGTGCTGCTTCAACCACCCGAAGAATCTCGTGTTTTGTTGAGATACTGCTTTGGTATTCTCGGAGAGCCTTAGTCTATAAGGTGCTGCTTCGACCACTCGAAGAATCTCGTGTTTTGTTGAGATACTGCTTTGGTATCCTCGGAGAGCCTTTGTCTATAAGGTGCGGCTTCGAGCACCCAAAGAATATCATGTTTTGTTGAGATACTGCTTTAGTATCCTCGAAGAACCTTAGTCGATAAGGTGCAGCTTCGATCACCCAAAGAATCTCATGTTTTGTTGAGATACTACTTTGTTATCCTCGGAGAACCTTAGTCTATAAGGTGCTGCTTCGACCACCCAAAGAGTCTTGTGTTTTGTTGAGATACTGCTTTGGTATCCTCGGAGAGTCTTAGTCTATAAGGTGCTGCTTCGACCACTTGAAGAATCTCGTGTTTTGCTGAGATATCGCTTTGGTATCCTCGGAGAGCCTTAGTCTATAAGGTGCTGCTTCAACCACCCGAAGAATCTCGTGTTTTTTTGTGATACTTCTTTGGTATCATCGGAGTGCCTTAGTCTATAAGGTGTTGCTTCGACCTCCCGAAGAATCTCGTGTTTTGGTGAGATACTGCTTTGGTATCCTCGGAGAGCCTTAGTCTATAAGGTGCTGCTTCGACCAGCCGAAGAATCTCGTGTTTTTTTTGAGATACTGTTTTGGTATCCTCGGAGAACCTTAGTCTATTTGGTGCTTCTTCGATCACCCAAAGAATCCCATGTTTTGTTGAGATACTATTTTGGCATCCTTGGAGAACCTTAGTCTATAAGGTGATGCTTCGATCACCCAAAGAATCTCGTGTTTTTTTGAGATACTGCTTTCGTATAACCGGAGAGCCTTAGTCTATAAGGTGCTGCTTCGACCACCCGAAGAATCTCGTGTTTTATTAAGATACTGCTTTGGTATCCTCAGAGAGCCTTAGTTTATGAGGTGCTGCTTCGAGCACCCAAAAATATCATGTTTTACTGAGATACTACTTTGGTATCATCAAAGAACCTTAGTCTATAAGGTGCTGCTTCAATAACCCAAAGAATCTCTTGTTTTGTTGAGATAATACTTTGTTATCCTCGGAGAACCTTAGTCTATAAGGTGCTGCTTCGACCACCCAAAGAACCTTGTGTTTTGTTGAGATACTTCTTTGGTATCCTCAGAGAGCCTTAGTCTATAAGATGTTGCTTCGACTACCCGAAGAATCTCGTGTTTTCATGAGATACCGTTTTGGTATCCCAGGCGAGTCTTAGTCTATAAGGTACTGCTTCAACCACATGAAGAATCTCGTGTATTTTTGAGATACTGCTTTGGCATCTTCGGAGTGCCTTAGTCTCTAAGGTGCTGCTTCAACCACCCGATGAATCTCGTGTTTTGTTGAGATACTTCTTTGGTATTCTCGGAGAGCCTTAGTCTATAAGGTGCTGCTTCGACCACTCGAAGAATCTCGTGTTTTGTTGAGATACTGCTTTGGTATCCTCGGAGAGCCTTTGTCTATAAGGTGCGGCTTCGAGCACCCAAAGAATATCATGTTTTGTTAAGATACTGCTTTGGTATCCTCGAAGAACCTTAATCTATAAGGTGTCGCTTCGATCACCCAAAGAATCTCATGTTTTGTTAAGATACTACTTTGTTATCCTCGGAGAACCTTAGTCTATAAGGTGCTGCTTCGACCACCCAAAGAATCTTGTGTTTTGTTGAGATACTGCTTTGGTATCCTCGGAGAGTCTTAGTCTATAAGGTGCTGCTTCGACCACTTGAAGAATCTCGTGTTTTGCTGAGATATCACTTTGGTATCCTCGGAGAGCCTTAGTCTATAAGGTGCTGCTTCAACCACCCGAAGAATCTCGTGTTTTTTTGTGATACTTCTTTGGTATCATCGGAGTGCCTTAGTCTATAAGGTGTTGCTTCGACCTCCCGAAGAATCTCGTGTTTTGGTGAGATACTGCTTTGGTATCCTCAGAGAGCCTTAGTCTATAAGGTGCTGCTTCGACCAGCCGAAGAATCTCGTGTTTTTTTTGAGATACTGTTTTGGTATCCTCGGAGAACCTTAGTCTATTTGGTGCTTCTTCGATCACCCAAAGAATCCCATGTTTTGTTGAGATACTATTTTGGCATCCTTGGAGAACCTTAGTCTATAAGGTGATGCTTCGATCACCCAAAGAATCTCGTGTTTTTTTGAGATACTGCTTTCGTATAACCGGAGAGCCTTAGTCTATAAGGTGCTGCTTCGACCACTCGAAGAATCTCGTGTTTTATTAAGATACTGCTTTGGTATCCTCAGAGAGCCTTAGTTTATGAGGTGCTGCTTCGAGCACCCAAAAATATCATGTTTTACTGAGATACTACTTTGGTATCATCAAAGAACCTTAGTCTATAAGGTGCTGCTTCAATAACCCAAAGAATCTCTTGTTTTGTTGAGATAATACTTTGTTATCCTCGGAGAACCTTAGTCTATAAGGTGCTGCTTCGACCACCCAAAGAACCTTGTGTTTTGTTGAGATACTTCTTTGGTATCCTCGGAGAGCCTTAGTCTATAAGATGTTGCTTCGACTACCCGAAGAATCTCGTGTTTTCATGAGATACCGTTTTGGTATCCCAGGCGAGTCTTAGTCTATAAGGTACTGCTTCAACCACATGAAGAATCTCGTGTATTTTTGAGATACTGCTTTGGCATCTTCGGAGTGCCTTAGTCTCTAAGGTGCTGCTTCAACCACCCGAAGAATCTCGTGTTTTGTTGAGATACTTCTTTGGTATTCTCGGAGAGCCTTAGTCTATAAGGTGCTGCTTCGACCACTCGAAGAATCTCGTGTTTTGTTGAGATACTGCTTTGGTATCCTCGGAGAGCCTTTGTCTATAAGGTGCGGCTTCGAGCACCCAAAGAATATCATGTTTTGTTAAGATACTGCTTTGGTATCCTCGAAGAACCTTAATCTATAAGGTGTTGCTTCGATCACCCAAAGAATCTCATGTTTTGTTGAGATACTACTTTGTTATCCTCGGAGAACCTTAGTCTATAAGGTGCTGCTTCGACCACCCAAAGAATCTTGTGTTTTGTTGAGATACTGCTTTGGTATCCTCGGAGAGTCTTAGTCTATAAGGTGCTGCTTCGACCACTTGAAGAATCTCGTGTTTTGCTGAGATATCACTTTGGTATCCTCGGAGAGCCTTAGTCTATAAGGTGCTGCTTCAACCACCCGAAGAATCTCGTGTTTTTTTGTGATACTGCTTTGGTATCATCGGAGTGCCTTAGTCTATAAGGTGTTGCTTCGACCTCCCGAAGAATCTCGTGTTTTGTTGAGATACTGCTTTGGTATCCTCGGAGAGCCTTAGTCTATAAGGTGCTGCTTCGACCAGCCGAAGAATCTCGTATTTTTTTTGAGATACTGTTTTGGTATCCTCGGAGAACCTTAGTCTATTTGGTGCTTCTTCGATCACCCAAAGAATCCCATGTTTTGTTGAGATACTATTTTGGCATCCTTGGAGAACCTTAGTCTATAAGGTGATGCTTCGATCACCCAAAGAATCTCGTGTTTTTTTGAGATACTGCTTTCGTATCACCGGAGTGCCTTAGTCTATAAGCTGCTGCTTCGACCACCCGAAGAATCTCGTGTTTTATTGAGATACTGCTTTGGTATCCTCGGAGAGCCTTAGTTTATGAGGTGCTGCTTCGAGCACCCAAAAATATCATGTTTTACTGAGATACTGCTTTGGTATCCTCAAAGAACCTTAGTCTATAAGGTGCTGCTTCAATGACCCAAAGAATCTCTTGTTTTGTTGAGATACTACTTTGTTATCCTCGGAGAACCTTAGTCTATAAGGTGCTGCTTCGACCACACAAAGAACCTTGTGTTTTGTTGAGATACATCTTTGGTATCCTCGGAGAGCCTTAGTCTATAAGATGTTGCTTCGACTACCCGAAGAATCTCGTGTTTTCCTGAGATACCGCTTTGGTATCCCAGGAGAGTCTTAGTCTATAAGGTGTTGCTTCGACCTCCCGAAGAACCTCGTGTTTTCTTGAGATACTGCTTCGGTATCCTCGGAGAGCCTTAGTCTATAAGGTGCTGCTTCGACCAGCCGAAGAATCTTGTGTTTTGTTGAGATACTGGTTTGGTATTCTCGGAGAGCCCTAGTCTATAAGGTGCTGCTTCGACCACTCGAAGAATCTCGTGTTTTGTTGAGATACTGCTTTGGTATCCTCAGAGAGCCTTTGTCTATAAGGTGCGGCTTCGAGCACCCAAAGAATATCATGTTTTGTTGAGATACTGCTTTGGTATCCTCGAAGAACCTTAGTCTATAAGGTGCTGCTTCGATCACCCAAAGAATCTCATGTTTTGTTGAGATACTACTTTGTTATCCTCGGAGAACCTTAGTCTATAAGGTGCTGCTTCGACCACCCAAAGAATCTTGTGTTTTGTTGAGATACTGCTTTGGTATCCTCGGAGAGTCTTAGTCTATAAGGTGCTGCTTCGACCACTTGAAGAATCTCGTGTTTTGCTGAGATATCGCTTTGGTATCCTCGGAGAGCCTTAGTCTATAAGGTGCTGCTTCAACCACCCGAAGAATCTCGTGTTTTATTGTGATACTGCTTTGGTATCATCGGAGTGCCTTAGTCTATAAGGTGTTGCTTCGACCTCCCGAAGAATCTCGTGTTTTGTTGAGATACTGCTTTGGTATCCTCGGAGAGCCTTAGTCTATAAGGTGCTGCTTCGACCAGCCGAAGAATCTCGTGTTTTTTTTGAGATACTCTTTTGGTATCCTCGGAGAACCTTAGTCTATAAGGTGCTTCTTCGATAACCCAAAGAATCCCATGTTTTGTTGAGATACTATTTTGGCATCCTTGGAGAACCTTAGTCTATAAGGTGATGCTTCGATCACCCAAAGAATCTCGTGTTTTTTTGAGATACTGCTTTCGTATCACCGGAGTGCCTTAGTCTATAAGGTGCTGCTTCGACCACCCGAAGAATCTCGTGTTTTATTGAGATACTGCTTTGGTATCCTCGGAGAGCCTTAGTTTATGAGGTGCTGCTTCGAGCACCCAAAAATATCATGTTTTACTGAGATACTGCTTTGGTATCCTCAAAGAACCTTAGTCTATAAGGTGCTGCTTCAATAACCCAAAGAATCTCTTGTTTTGTTGAGATACTACTTTGTTATCCTCGGAGAACCTTAGTCTATAAGGTGCTGCTTCGACCACCCAAAGAACCTTGTGTTTCGTTGAGATACTTCTTTGGTATCCTCGGAGAGCCTTAGTCTATAAGATGTTGCTTCGACTACCAGAAGAATCTCGTGTTTTGCTGAGATACCGCTTTGGTATCCCAGGAGAGTCTTAGTCTATAAGGTACTGCTTCAACCACATGAAGAATCTCGTGTATTTTTGAGATACTGCTTTGGCATCTTCGGAGTGCCTTAGTCTCTAAGGTGCTGCTTCAATAACCCAAAGAATCTCTTGTTTTGTTGAGATACTACTTTGTTATCCTCGGAGAACCTTAGTCTATAAGGTGCTGCTTCGACCACCCAAAGAACCTTGTGTTTTGTTGAGATACTTCTTTGGTATCCTCGGAGAGCCTTAGTCTATAAGATGTTGCTTCGACTACCCGAAGAATCTCGTGTTTTCATGAGATACCGCTTTGGTATCCCAGAAGAGTCTTAGTCTATAATGTACTGCTTCAACCACATGAAGAATCTCGTGTATTTTTGAGATACTGCTTTGGCATCTTCGGAGTGCCTTAGTCTCTAAGGTGCTGCTTCAACCACCCGAAGAATCTCGTGTTTTGTTGAGATACTGCTTTGGTATTCTCGGAGAGCCTTAGTCTATATGGTGCTGCTTCGACCACTCGAAGAATCTCGTGTTTTGTTGAGATACTGCTTTGGTATCCTCGGAGAGCCTTTGTCTATAAGGTGCGGCTTCGAGCACCCAAAGAATATCATGTTTTGTTGAGATACTGCTTTGGTATCCTCGAAGAATCTTAGTCTATAAGGTGCTGCTTCGATCACCAAAAGAATCTCATGTTTTGTTGAGATACTACTTTGTTATCCTCGGAGAACCTTACTCTATAAGGTGCTGCTTCGACCACCCAAAGACTCTTGTGTTTTGTTGAGATACTGCTTTGGTATCCTCGGAGAGTCTTAGTCTATAAGGTGCTGCTTCGACCACTTGAAGAATCTCGTGTTTTGCTGAGATATCGCTTTGGTATCCTCGGAGAGCCTTAGTCTATAAGGTGCTGCTTCAACCACCCGAAGAATCTCGTGTTTTTTTGTGATACTGCTTTGGTATCATCGGAGTGCCTTAGTCTATAAGGTGTTGCTTCGACCTCCCGAAGAATCTCGTGTTTTGTTGAGATACTGCTTTGGTATCCTCGGAGAGCCTTAGTCTATAAGGTGCTGCTTCGACCAGCCGAAGAATCTCGTGTTTTTTTTGAGATACTGTTTTGGTATCCTCGGAGAACCTTAGTCTATTTGGTGCTTCTTCGATCACCCAAATAATCCCATGTTTTGTTGAGATACTATTTTGGCATCCTTGGAGAACCTTAGTCTATAAGGTGATGCTTCGATCACCCAAAGAATCTCGTGTTTTTTTGAGATACTGCTTTCGTATCACCGGAGTGCCTTAGTCTATAAGCTGCTGCTTCGACCACCCGAAGAATCTCGAGTTTTATTGAGATACTGCTTTGGTATCCTCGGAGAGCCTTAGTTTATGAGGTGCTGCTTCGAGCACCCAAAAATATCATGTTTTACTGAGATACTGCTTTGGTATCCTCAAAGAACCTTAGTCTATAAGGTGCTGCTTCAATGACCCAAAGAATCTCTTGTTTTGTTGAGATACTACTTTGTTATCCTCGGAGAACCTTAGTCTATAAGGTGCTGCTTCGACCACACAAAGAACCTTGTGTTTTGTTGAGATACATCTTTGGTATCCTCGGAGAGCCTTAGTCTATAAGATGTTGCTTCGACTACCCGAAGAATCTAGTGTTTTCATGAGATACCGCTTTGGTATCCCAAAAGAGTCTTAGTCTATAAGGTACTGCTTCAACCACATGAAGAATCTCGTGTATTTTTGAGATACTGCTTTGGCATCTTCGGAGTGCCTTAGTCTCTAAGGTGCTGCTTCAATAACCCAAAGAATCTCTTGTTTTGTTGAGATACTACTTTGTTATCCTCGGAGAACCTTAGTCTATAAGGTGCTGCTTCGACCACCCAAAGAACCTTGTGTTTTGTTGAGATACTTCTTTGGTATCCTCGGAGAGCCTTAGTCTATAAGATGTTGCTTCGACTACCCGAAGAATCTCGTGTTTTCATGAGATACCGCTTTGGTATCCCAGAAGAGTCTTAGTCTATAATGTACTGCTTCAACCACATGAAGAATCTCGTGTATTTTTGAGATACTGCTTTGGCATCTTCGGAGTGCCTTAGTCTCTAAGGTGCTGCTTCAACCACCCGAAGAATCTCGTGTTTTGTTGAGATACTGCTTTGGTATTCTCGGAGAGCCTTAGTCTATATGGTGCTGCTTCGACCACTCGAAGAATCTCGTGTTTTGTTGAGATACTGCTTTGGTATCCTCGGAGAGCCTTTGTCTATAAGGTGCGGCTTCGAGCACCCAAAGAATATCATGTTTTGTTGAGATACTGCTTTGGTATCCTCGAAGAATCTTAGTCTATAAGGTGCTGCTTCGATCACCAAAAGAATCTCATGTTTTGTTGAGATACTACTTTGTTATCCTCGGAGAACCTTAGTCTATAAGGTGCTGCTTCGACCACCCAAAGACTCTTGTGTTTTGTTGAGATACTGCTTTGGTATCCTCGGAGAGTCTTAGTCTATAAGGTGCTGCTTCGACCACTTGAAGAATCTCGTGTTTTGCTGAGATATCGCTTTGGTATCCTCGGAGAGCCTTAATCTATAAAGTGCTGCTTCAACCACCCGAAGAATCTCGTGTTTTTTTGTGATACTGCTTTGGTATCATCGGAGTGCCTTAGTCTATAAGGTGTTGCTTCGACCTCCCGAAGAATCTCGTGTTTTGTTGAGATACTGCTTTGGTATCCTCGGAGAGCCTTAGTCTATAAGGTGCTGCTTCGGCCAGCCGAAGAATCTCGTGTTTTTTTTGAGATACTGTTTTGGTATCCTCGGAGAACCTTAGTCTATAAGGTGCTTCTTCGATCACCCAAAGAATCCCATGTTTTGTTGAGATACTATTTGGGCATCCTTGGAGAACCTTAGTCTATAGGTGATGCTTCGATCACCCAAAGAATCTCGTGTTTTTTTGAGATACTGCTTTCGTATCATCAGAGTGCCTTAGTCTATAAGGTGCTGCTTCGACCACCCAAAGAATCTCGTGTTTTATTGAGATACTGCTTTGGTATCCTCGGAGAGCCTTAGTTTATGAGGTGCTGCTTCGAGCACCCAAAAATATCATGTTTTACTGAGATACTGCTTTGGTATCCTCAAAGAACCTTAGTCTATAAGGTGCTGCTTCAATAACCCAAAGAATCTCTTGTTTTGTTGAGATACTACTTTGTTATCCTCGGAGAACCTTAGTCTATAAGGTGCTGCTTCGACCACCCAAAGAACCTTGTGTTTCGTTGAGATACTTCTTTGGTATCCTCGGAGAGCCTTAGTCTATAAGATGTTGCTTCGACTACCAGAAGAATCTCGTGTTTTGCTGAGATACCGCTTTGGTATCCCAGGAGAGTCTTAGTCTATAAGGTACTGCTTCAACCACATGAAGAATCTCGTGTATTTTTGAGATACTGCTTTGGCATCTTCGGAGTGCCTTAGTCTCTAAGGTGCTGCTTCAACCACCCGAAGAATCTCGTGTTTTGTTGAGATACTGCTTTGGTATTCTCGGAGAGCCTTAGTCTATAAGGTGCTGCTTCGACCACTCGAAGAATCTCGTGTTTTGTTGAGATACTACTTTGGTATCCTCGGAGAGCCTTTGTCTATAAGGTGCGGCTTCGAGCACCCAAAGAATATCATGTTTTGTTGAGATACTGCTTTGGTATCCTCGAAGAACCTTAGTCTATAAGGTGCTGCTTCGATCACCCAAAGAATCTCATGTTTTGTTGAGATACTACTTTGTTATCCTTGGAGAACCTTAGTCTATAAGGTGCTGCTTCGACCACCCAAAGAATCTTGTGTTTTGTTGAGATACTGCTTTGGTATCCTCGGAGAGTCTTAGTCTATAAGTGCTGCTTCGACCACTTGAAGAATCTCGTGTTTTGCTGAGATATCCCTTTGGTATCCTCGGAGAGCCTTAGTCTATAAGGTGCTGCTTCAACCACCCGAAGAATCTCGTGTATTTTTGTGATACTGCTTTGGTATCATCGGAGTGCCTTAGTCTATAAGGTGTTGCTTCGACCTCCCGAAGAATCTCGTGTTTTGTTGAGATACTGCGTTGGTATCCTCGGAGAGCCTTAGTCTATAAGGTGCTGCTTCGACCAGCCGAAGAATCTCGTGTTTTTTTTGAGATACTGTTTTGGTATCCTCGGAGAACCTTAGTCTATAAGGTGCTTCTTCGATCACCCAAAGAATCCCATGTTTTGTTGAGATACTATTTTGGCATCCTTGGAGAACCATAGCCTATAAGGTGATGCTTCGATCACCCAAAGAATCTGGTGTTTTTTTGAGATACTGCTTTCGTATCATCAGAGTGCCTTACTCTATAAGGTGCTGCTTCGACCACCCGAAGAATCTCGTGTTTTATTGAGATACTGCTTTGGTATCCTCGGAGAGCCTTAGTTTATGAGGTGCTGCTTCGAGCACCCAAAAATATCATGTTTTACTGAGATACTGCTTTGGTATCCTCAAAGAGCCTTAGTCTATAAGGTGCTGCTTCAATAACCCAAAGAATCTCTTGTTTTGTTGAGATATTACTTTGTTATCCTCGGAGAACCTTAGTCTATAAGGTGCTGCTTCGACCACCCAAAGAACCTTGTGTTTCGTTGAGATACTTCTTTGGTATCCTCGGAGAGCCTTAGTCTATAAGATGTTGCTTCGACTACCAGAAGAATCTCGTGTTTTGCTGAGATACCGCTTTGGTATCCCAGGAGAGTCTTAGTCTATAAGGTACTGCTTCAACCACATGAAGAATCTCGTGTATTTTTGAGATACTGCTTTGGCATCTTCGGAGTGCCTTAGTCTCTAAGGTGCTGCTTCAACCACTCGAAGAATCTCGTGTTTTGTTGAGATACTGCTTTGGTATCCTCGGAGAGCCTTTGTCTATAAGGTGCGGCTTCGAGCACCCAAAGAATATCATGTTTTGTTGAGATACTGCTTTGGTATCCTCGAAGAACCTTAGTCTATAAGGTGCTGCTTCGATCACCCAAAGAATCTCATGTTTTGTTGAGATACTACTTTGTTATCCTTGGAGAACCTTAGTCTATAAGGTGCTGCATCGACCACCCAAAGAATCTTGTGTTTTGTTGAGATACTGCTTTGGTATCCTCGGAGAGTCTTAGTCTATAAGGTGCTGCTTCGACCACTTGAAGAATCTCGTGTTTTGCTGAGATATCCCTTTGGTATCCTCGGAGAGCCTTAGTCTATAAGGTGCTGCTTCAACCACCCGAAGAATCTCGTGTTTTTTTGTGATACTGCTTTGGTATCATCGGAGTGCCTTAGTCTATAAGGTGTTGCTTCGACCTCCCGAAGAATCTCGTGTTTTGTTGAGATACTGCTTTGGTATCCTCGGAGAGCCTTAGTCTATAAGGTCCTGCTTCGACCAGCCGAAGAATCTCGTGTTTTTTTTTAGATACTGTTTTGGTATCCTCGGAGAACCTTAGTCTATAAGGTGCTTCTTCGATCACCCAAAGAATCCCATGTTTTGTTGAGATACTATTTTGGCATCCTTGTAGAACCATAGCCTATAATGTGATGCTTCGATCACCCAAAGAATCTCGTGTTTTTTTGAGATACTGCTTTCGTATCATCAGAGTGCCTTAGTCTATAAGGTGCTGCTTCGACCACCCGAAGAATCTCGTGTTTTATTGAGATACTGCTTTGGTATCCTCGGAGAGCCTTAGTTTATGAGGTGCTGCTTCGAGCACCCAAAAATATCATGTTTTACTGAGATACTGCTTTGGTATCCTCAAAGAACCTTAGTCTATAAGGTGCTGCTTCAATAACCCAAAGAATCTCTTGTTTTGTTGAGATACTACTTTGTTATCCTCGGAGAACCTTAGTCTATAAGGTGCTGCTTCGACCACCCAAAGAACCTTGTGTTTCGTTGAGATACTTCTTTGGTATCCTCGGAGAGCCTTAGTCTATAAGATGTTGCTTCGACTACCAGAAGAATCTCGTGTTTTGCTGAGATACCGCTTTGGTATCCCAGGAGAGTCTTAGTCTATAAGGTACTGCTTCAACCACATGAAGAATCTCGTGTATTTTTGAGATACTGCTTTGGTATCTTCGGAGTGCCTTAGTCTCTAAGGTGCTGCTTCAACCACCCGAAGAATCTCGTGTTTTGTTGAGATACTGCTTTGGTATTCTCGGAGAGCCTTTGTCTATAAGGTGCGGCTTCGAGCACCCAAAGAATATCATGTTTTGTTGAGATACTGCTTTGGTATCCTCGAAGAACCTTAGTCTATAAGGTGCTGCTTCGATCACCCAAAGAATCTCATGTTTTGTTGAGATACTACTTTGTTATCCTCGGAGAACCTTAGTCTATAAGGTGCTACTTCGACCACCCAAAGAATCTTGTGTTTTGTTGAGATACTGCTTTGGTATCCTCGGAGAGTCTTAGTCTATAAGGTGCTGCTTCGATCACTTAAAGAATCTCGTGTTTTGCTGAGATATCGCTTTGGTATCCTCGGAGAGCCTTAGTCTATAAGGTGCTGCTTCAACCACCCGAAGAATCTCGTGTTTTTTTGTGATACTGCTTTGGTATCATCGGAGTGCCTTAGTCTATAAGGTGTTGCTTCGACCTCCCGAAGAATCTCGTGTTTTGTTGAGATACTGCTTTGGTATCCTCGGAGAGCCTTAGTCTATAAGGTGCTGCTTCGACCAGCCGAAGAATCTCGTGTTTTTTTTGAGATAATGTTTTGGTATCCTCGGAGAACCTTAGTCTATAAGGTGCTTCTTCGATCACCCAAAGAATCCCATGTTTTGTTGAGATATTATTTTGGCATCCTTGGAGAACCATAGCCTATAAGGTGATGCTTCGATCACCCAAAGAATCTGGTGTTTTTTTGAGATACTGCTTTCGTATCATCAGAGTGCCTTACTCTATAAGGTGCTGCTTCGACCACCCGAAGAATCTCGTGTTTTATTGAGATACTGCTTTGGTATCCTCGGAGAGCCTTAGTTTATGAGGTGCTGCTTCGAGCACCCAAAAATATCATGTTTTATTGAGATACTGCTTTGGTATCCTCAAAGAACCTTAGTCTATAAGGTGCTGCTTCAATAACCCAAAGAATCTCTTGTTTTGTTGAGATACTACTTTGTTATCCTCGGAGAACCTTAGTCTATAAGGTGCTGCTTCGACCACACAAAGAACCTTGTGTTTTGTTGAGATACTTCTTTGGTATCCTCGGAGAGCCTTAGTCTATAAGATGTTGCTTCGACTACCCGAAGAATCTCGTGTTTTGCTGAGATACCGCTTTGGTATCCCAGGAGAGTCTTAGTCTATAAGGTACTGCTTCAACCACATGAAGAATCTCGTGTATTTTTGAGATACTGCTTTGGCATCTTCGGAGTGCCTTAGTCTCTAAGGTGCTGCTTCAACCACTCGAAGAATCTCGTGTTTTGTTGAGATACTGCTTTGGTATCCTCGGAGAGCCTTAGTCTATAAGGTGCTGCTTCGACCAGCCGAAGAATCTCGTGTTTTTTTTGAGATACTGTTTTGGTATCCTCGGAGAACCTTAGTCTATAAGGTTCTTCTTCGATCACCCAAAGAATCCCATGTTTTGTTGAGATACTATTTTGGCATCCTTGGAGAACCATAGCCTATAAGGTGATGCTTCGATCACCCAAAGAATCTGGTGTTTTTTTGAGATACTGCTTTCGTATCATCAGAGTGCCTTACTCTATAAGGTGCTGCTTCGACCACCCGAAGAATCTCGTGTTTTATTGAGATACTGCTTTGGTATCCTCGGAGAGCCTTAGTTTATGAGGTGCTGCTTCGAGCACCCAAAAATATCATGTTTTATTGAGACACTGCTTTGGTATCCTCAAAGAACCTTAGTCTATAAGGTGCTGCTTCAATAACCCAAAGAATCTCTTGTTTTGTTGAGATACTACTTTGTTATCCTCGGAGAACCTTAGTCTATAAGGTGCTACTTCGACCACCCAAAGAATCTTGTGTTTTGTTGAGATACTGCTTTGGTATCCTCGGAGAGTCTTAGTCTATAAGGTGCTGCTTCGACCACTTGAAGAATCTCGTGTTTTGCTGAGATATCGCTTTGGTATCCTCGGAGAGCTTTAGTCTATAAGGTGCTGCTTCAACCACCCAAAGAATCTCGTGTTTTTTTGTGGTACTGCTTTGGTATCCTCGGAGTGCCTTAGTCTATAAGGTGTTTCTTCGACCTCCCGAAGAATCTCGTGTTTTGTTGAGATACTGCTTTGGTATCCTCGGAGAGCCTTAGTCTATAAGGTGCTGCTTCGACCAGCCGAAGAATCTCGTGTTTTTTTTGAGATACTGTTTTAGTATCCTCGGAGAACCTTAGTCTATAAGGTTCTTCTTTGATCACCCAAAGAATCCCATGTTTTGTTGAGATACTATTTTGGCATCCTTGGAGAACCATAGCCTATAAGGTGATGCTTCGATCACCCAAAGAATCTGGTGTTTTTTTGAGATACTGCTTTCGTATCATCAGAGTGCCTTACTCTATAAGGTGCTGCTTCGCCCACCCGAAGAATCTCGTGTTTTATTGAGATACTGCTTTGGAATCCTCGGAGAGCCTTAGTTTATGAGGTGCTTCTTCGAGCACCCAAAAATATCATGTTTTATTGAGATACTGCTTTGGTATCCTCAAAGAACCTTAGTCTATAAGGTGCTGGTTTAATAACCCAAAGAATCTCTTGTTTTGTTGAGATACTACTTTGTTATCCTCGGAGAACCTTAGTCTATAAGGTGCTGCTTCGACCACCCAAAGAACCTTGTGTTTTGTTGAGATACTTCTTTGGTATCCTCGGAGAGCCTTAGTCTATAAGATGTTGCTTCGACTACCCGAAGAATCTCGTGTTTTGCTGAGATACCGCTTTGGTATCCCAGGAGAGTCTTAGTCTATAAGGTACTGCTTCAACCACATGAAGAATCTCGTGTATTTTTGAGATACTGCTTTGGCATCTTCGGAGTGCCTTAGTCTCTAAGGTGCTGCTTCAACCACCCGAAGAATCTCGTGTTTTGTTGAGATACTGCTTTGGTATTCTTGGAGAGCCTTAGTCTATAAGGTGCTGCTTCGACCACTCGAAGAATCTCGTGTTTTGTTGAGATACTGCTTTGGTATCCTCGGAGAGCCTTTGTCTATAAGGTGCGGCTTCGAGCACCCAAAGAATATCATGTTTTATTGAGATACTGCTTTGGTAGCCTCGAAGAACCTTAGTCTATATGGTGCTGCTTCGATCACCCAAAGAATCTCATGTTTTGTTGAGATACTACTTTGTTATCCTCGGAGAACCTTAGTCTATAAGGTGCTACTTCGACCACCCAAAGAATCTTGTGTTTTGTTGAGATACTGCTTTGGTATCCTCGGAGAGTCTTAGTCTATAAGGTGCTGCTTCGACCACTTGAAGAATCTTGTGTTTTGCTGAGATATCGCTTTGGTATCCTCGGAGAGCCTTAGTCTATAAGTTGCTGCTTCAACCACCCGAAGAATCTCGTGTTTTTTTGCGATACTGCTTTGGTATCATCGGAGTGCCTTAGTCTATAAGGTGTTGCTTCGACCTCCCGAAGAATCTCGTGTTTTGTTGAGATACTGCTTTGGTATCCTCGGAGAGCCTTAGTCTATAAGGTGCTGCTTCGACCAGCCGAAGAATCTCGTGTTTTTTTTGAAATACTGTTTTGGTATCCTCGGAGAACCTTAGTCTATAAGGTGCTTCTTCGATCACCCAAAGAATCCCATGTTTTGTTGAGATACTATTTTGGCATCCTTGGAGAACCTTAGTCTATAAGGTGATGCTTCGATCACCCAAAGAATCTCGTGTTTTGTTGAGATATTGCTTTGGAATCATCAGAGACTTAGTCTATAAGGTGCTGCTTCGACCACCCGAAGATTCTCGTGTTTTGTTGAGATACTGCTTTGGAATCCTCGGAGAGCCTAAGTCTATAAGGTGATACTTCGGCCACCTTAAAAATGACACATTTTGATGAGATACTGCTTTGGTATCCTCGGAGAACCTTAGTGTATAAGGTGTTGCATCGATCACCCGAAGAATCTCATGTTTTGTTGAGATACTGCTTTGGTATCCTCGGAGAGCCTTAGTCTATAAGGTGCTGCTTCAACCACCCGAAGAATCTCGTGTTTTTTTGAGATACTGCTTTGGTATCATCGGAGTGCCTTAGTCTATAAGGTGCTGCTTCGACCACCCGAAGAATCTCGTGTTTTATTGAGATACTGCTTTGGTATCCTCGGAGAGCCTTAGTTTATGAGGTGCTGCTTCGAGCACCCAAAAATATCATGTTTTATTGAGATACTGCTTTGGTATCCTCAAAGAACCTTAGTCTATAAGGTGCTGCTTCAATAACCCAAAGAATCTCTTGTTTTCTTGAGATACTACTTTGTTATCCTCGGAGAACCTTAGTCTATAACGTGCTGCTTCGACCACCCAAAGAGCCTTGTGTTTTGTTGAGATACTTCTTTGGTATCCTCGGAGAGCCTTAGTCTGTAAGATGTTGCTTCGACTACCCGAAGAATCTCGTGTTTTGCTGAGATACCGCTTTGGTATCCCAGGAGAGTCTTAGTCTATAAGGTACTGCTTCAACCACATGAAGAATCTCGTGTATTTTTGAGATACTGCTTTGGCATCTTCGGAGTGCCTTAGTCTCTAAGGTGCTGCTTCAACCACCCGAAGAATCTCGTGTTTTGTTGAGATACTGCTTTGGTATTCTCGGAGAGCCTTAGTCTATAAGGTACTGCTTCGACCACTCAAAGAATCTCGTGTTTTGTTGAGATACAGCTTTGGTATCCTCGGAGAGCCTTTGTCTATAAGGTGCGGCTTCGAGCACCCAAAGAATATCATGTTTTATTGAGATACTGCTTTGGTATCCTCGAAGAACCTTAGTCTATAAGGTGCTGCTTCGATCACCCAAAGAATCTCATGTTTTGTTGAGACACTACTTTGTTATCCTCGGAGAACCTTAGTATATAAGGTGCTGCTTCGACCACTTGAAGAATCTCGTGTTTTGCTGAGATATCACTTTGGTATCCTCGGAGAGCCTTAGTCTATAAGGTGCTGCTTCAACCACCCGAAGAATCTCGTGTTTTTTTGTGATACTGATTTGGTATCATCGGAGTGCCTTAGTCTATAAGATGTTGCTTCGACTACCCGAAGAATCTCGTGTTTTGCTGAGATACCGCTTTGGTATCCCAGGAGAGTCTTCGTCTATAAGGTACTGCTTCAACCACATGAAGAATCTCGTGTATTTTTGAGATACTGCTTTGGCATCTTCGGAGTGCCTTAGTCTCTAAGGTGCTGCTTCAACCACCCGAAGAATATCGTGTTTTGTTGAGATACTGCTTTGGTATTCTCGGAGAGCCTTAGTCTATAAGGTGCTGCTTCGACCACTCAAAGAATCTCGTGTTTTGTTGAGATACAGCTTTGGTATCCTCTGAGTGCCTTTGTCTATAAGGTGCGGCTTCGAGCACCCAAAGAATATCATGTTTTATTGAGATACTGCTTTGGTATCCTCGAAGAACCTTAGTCTATAAGGTGCTTCTTCGATCACCCAAAGAATCCCATGTTTTGTTGAGATACTATTTTGGCATCCTTGGAGAACCTTAGTCTATAAGGTGATGCTTCGATCACCCAAAGAATCTCGTGTTTTGTTGAGATATTACTTTGGAATCATCAGAGACTTAGTCTATAAGGTGCTGCTTCGACCACCCGAAGATTCTCGTGTTTTGTTGAGATACTGCTTTGGAATCCTCGGAGAGCCTAAGTCAATAAGGTGATACTTCGGCCACCTGAAAAATGACACATTTTGATGAGATACTGCTTTGGTATCCTCGGAGAACCTTAGTCTATAAGGTGTTGCATCGATCACCCGAAGAATCTCATGTTTTGTTGAGATACTGCTTTGGTATCCTCGGAGAGCCTTAGTCTATAAGATGCTGCTTCAACCACCCGAAGAATCTCGTGTTTTTTTGAGATACTGCTTTGGTATCATCGGAGTGCCTTAGTCTATAAGGTGCTGCTTCGACCACCCGAAGAATCTCGTGTTTTATTAAGATACTGCTTTGGTATCCTCGGAGAGCCTTAGTTTATGAGGTGCTACTTCGAGCACCCAAAAATATCATGTTTTATTGAGATACTGCTTTGGTATCCTCAAAGAACCTTAGTCTATAAGGTGCTGCTTCAATAACCCAAAGAATCTCTTGTTTTCTTGAGATACTACTTTGTTATCCTCGGAGAACCTTAGTCTATAACGTGCTGCTTCGACCACCCAAAGAGCCTTGTGTTTTGTTGAGATACTTCTTTGGTATCCTCGGAGAGCCTTAGTCTGTAAGATGTTGCTTCGACTACCCGAAGAATCTCGTGTTTTGCTGAGATACCGCTTTGGTATCCCAGGAGAGTCTTAGTCTATAAGGTACTGCTTCAACCACATGAAGAATCTCGTGTATTTTTGAGATACTGCTTTGGCATCTTCGGAGTGCCTTAGTCTCTAAGGTGCCGCTTCAACCACCCGAAGAATCTCGTGTTTTGTTGAGATACTGCTTTGGTATTCTCGGAGAGCCTTAGTCTATAAGGTACTGCTTCGACCACTCAAAGAATCTCGTGTTTTGTTGAGATACAGCTTTGGTATCCTCGGAGAGCCTTTGTCTATAAGGTGCGGCTTCGAGCACCCAAAGAATATCATGTTTTATTGAGATACTGCTTTGGTATCCTCGAAGAACCTTAGTCTATAAGGTGCTGCTTCGATCACCCAAAGAATCTCATGTTTTGTTGAGACACTACTTTGTTATCCTCGGAGAACCTTAGTATATAAGGTGCTGCTTCGACCACTTGAAGAATCTCGTGTTTTGCTGAGATATCACTTTGGTATCCTCGGAGAGCCTTAGTCTATAAGGTGCTGCTTCAACCACCCGAAGAATCTCGTGTTTTTTTGTGATACTGATTTGGTATCATCGGAGTGCCTTAGTCTATAAGATGTTGCTTCGACTACCCGAAGAATCTCGTGTTTTGCTGAGATACCGCTTTGGTATCCCAGGAGAGTCTTAGTCTATAAGGTACTGCTTCAACCACATGAAGAATCTAGTGTATTTTTGAGATACTGCTTTGGCATCTTCGGAGTGCCTTAGTCTCTAAGGTGCTGCTTCAACCACCCGAAGAATATCGTGTTTTGTCGAGATACTGCTTTGGTATTCTCGGAGAGCCTTAGTCTATAAGGTGCTACTTCGACCACTCAAAGAATCTCGTGTTTTGTTGAGATACAACTTTGGTATCCTCGGAGAGCCTTTGTCTATAAGGTGCGGCTTCGAGCACCCAAAGAATATCATGTTTTATTGAGATACTGCTTTGGTATCCTCGAAGAACCTTAGTCTATAAGGTGCTGCTTCGATCACCCAAAGAATCTCATGTTTTGTTGAGACACTACTTTGTTATCCTCGGAGAACCTTAGTATATAAGGTGCTGCTTCGACCACTTGAAGAATCTCGTGTTTTGCTGAGATATCACTTTGGTATCCTCGGAGAGCCTTAGTCTATAAGGTGCTGCTTCAACCACCCGAAGAATCTCGTGTTTTTTTGTGATACTGATTTGGTATCATCGGAGTGCCTTAGTCTATAAGATGTTACTTCGACTACCCGAAGAATCTCGTGTTTTGCTGAGATACCGCTTTGGTATCCCAGGAGAGTCTTAGTCTATAAGGTACTGCTTCAACCACATGAAGAATCTCGTGTATTTTTGAGATACTGCTTTGGCATCTTCGGAGTGCCTTAGTCTCTAAGGTGCTGCTTCAACCACCCGAAGAATATCGTGTTTTGTTGAGATACTGCTTTGGTATTCTCGGAGAGCCTTAGTCTATAAGGTGCTGCTTCGACCACTCAAAGAATCTCGTGTTTTGTTGAGATACAGCTTTGGTATCCTCGGAGAGCCTTTGTCTATAAGGTGCGGCTTCGAGCACCCAAAGAATATCATGTTTTATTGAGATACTGCTTTGGTATCCTCGAAGAACCTTAGTCTATAAGGTGCTGCTTCGATCACCCAAAGAATCTCATGTTTTGTTGAGACACTACTTTGTTATCCTCGGAGAACCTTAGTATATAAGGTGCTGCTTCGACCACTTGAAGAATCTCGTGTTTTGCTGAGATATCACTTTGGTATCCTCGGAGAGCCTTAGTCTATAAGGTGCTGCTTCAACCACCCGAAGAATCTCGTGTTTTTTTGTGATACTGATTTGGTATCATCGGAGTGCCTTAGTCTATAAGATGTTGCTTTGACTACCCGAAGAATCTCGTGTTTTGCTGAGATACCGCTTTGGTATCCCAGGAGAGTCTTAGTCTATAAGGTACTACTTCAACCACATGAAGAATCTCGTGTATTTTTGAGATACTGCTTTGGCATCTTCGGAGTGCCTTAGTCTCTAAGGTGCTGCTTCAACCACCCGAAGAATATCGTGTTTTGTTGAGATACTGCTTTGGTATTCTCGGAGAGCCTTAGTCTATAAGGTGCTGCTTCGACCACTCAAAGAATCTCGTGTTTTGTTGAGATACAGCTTTGGTATCCTCAGAGAGCCTTTGTCTATAAGGTGCGGCTTCGAGCACCCAAAGAATATCATGTTTTATTGAGATACTGCTTTGGTATCCTCGAAGAACCTTAGTCTATAAGGTGCTGCTTCGATCACCCAAAGAATCTCATGTTTTGTTGAGATACTACTTTGTTATCCTCGGAGAAACTTAGTATATAAGGTGCTGCTTCGACCACCCAAAGAATCTTGTGTTTTGTTGAGGTACTGCTTTGGTATCCTCGGAGAGTCTTAGTCTATAAGGTGCTGCTTCGACCACTTGAAGAATCTCGTGTTTTGCTGAGATATCACTTTGGTATCCTCGGAGAACCTTAGTCTATAAGGTGCTGCTTCAACCACCCGAAGAATCTCGTGTTTTTTTGTGATACTTGTAATACCCCAAAATTTGCTCTCCCCTTTTGTCATCATAGCATGGCATTATCATATCCACCTCATTAACATTACATTGCATTTAACATAGAAAAATGAAGCATGGCATCCTTCTTACCATCAGGGCATGTGATCAGGTGGAAGGTGGACAATCAAGGAATCATTCAAAGCACAAAAAAGTCAATCAAGTTGGCTCTAGGCAAGCCAAGAGGTCTCTCATGTCTCATACTATCTCAATTGATCTTCCAAAACCTCAAAGAAGTGAGATTCAATGGGAGATTGAAGCACTACATCTTTTACTATGCAAGAGGTTCAAAAATTGAAGGAAAACCCTCAAAAGAGATAGCTCATTGATTCAAAATCATTCTCAAGTGGCATTTCTCATCATCCTTTAAGAGGATACACAACATACTCTGAGGAATTTGGATTTGGAAGATGTGCAATTTCCTCCTAACCAGAGAGGGTCAAAATTAGGGTTTCTAATAAAATCAGGATATCTTTGATTTTTTGGACAAAGCTTGTTGTCATGGTATTCTACATGTTCTTAAGTGTATGTGTATGGAAAATTGCCCCTCAATGGGTTTTAGAAGTGGTTCAATTGGAAGAAAAATCAAGAATCAGAGAAATTGGGGCAAAGTCAAATAATCAGAGGAAAAAGTCAATTCTTGACTTTTGGAGGCCAAATTCATGAAATTCATGTTATATGTGTCCAATGTACAAAATTTGGTCAAGAAATTCCAAAGGAATCATGAAAAAATCAAGATGTAAAAAGTTGCCATTTTTGGATGAAGTAGGGTTACTAAAAATAGCAAGTTTTGGCCATTTTGCATCAGAGTTTGAACCAAGGCCATTTAAATTTGGAGCACCAAATGAAAATTCCACTCTGCCTCAATGAAAGGCCTTGCTTTAAGCTTCAAATCCATGTGTGGAACATCTCCATTGGATAATAATTGAGTGAGATATGATTGATCAAAGTTTGAGCAAAGTAGGTTCAAAACTAGGTCATGACCAAGATTTTCAAGGCACGCGCGCAGTCATTTTCACAAACACATGGTGGGCCAAATGTATTGATCAATTACTCATGGTTAGAGGCCTCAAATGAAAAATCTTTCAACATGAAAGTTGTTCCTCTATGTGAGATCTTCAAAAGTGGTGTTTATGATTTTTTCATTTGATCAAAGGTTGAGAAGTTATGATGGGTCCAATTTACTATGATTATGCTGAAAACCCAGGTGCCAAGATGCCTTGCCAGCCAACCCCTTTGCCTCGCCCATGACCAGTTCCAAACTTGTGTGTTCAATCCATTTTTCAACCTATGTCAAGTATCATTTCAATTCATTTTTCATACCAAACATATTCTCTCATATCATCTATTTTCAATGACTCCAAAACTTTGTCAAACCATCCCTTGATTAGGGAGAAAATCAACACCAAACTACCATGTTTGCATTGATCCCAAACTGTCATAAAGAATCAGAAAAAACAAGTGTTGTTGTTGTTGTTATTTCAAAGTGTATGCATATATCCCACACCTCATGACACTTTGCCATTTTAAGCCAAGCATTGTCCTTGCTTGCACGCTCCTCTAATGCTTATTACACATGAAAATGGAAAAGTTAAAAGCTTGTTGAACAAGTTTATGTTGCTGCAGCATACACGAGCAAGTTTCATTCTATGAACCTCCACCATAGCTCACCATAAGTCATCGTCACCATAGCAAAACCATTGCTAACTCGTCCCCTAACTAACTTGGCTCAGTTAGTTAGGATGGACTCACCTAAACTCAACTTGGACTCAGTTAACCAACTCAGGTTAACCATGGTTAAAGCAACTTATAAATAGCAAGCTTCACTCACATTGCAATCTTCAGCTTCATTTTTTTACTCTCCCTCTCAAACACCTCAAACTCTCCCTCTCTTTCTCTCCATTTTCTCTCTGAGTTTCGCGAATTCATCATCATCTCCCTCTAATTCCACCTTCAAGCTTCATCTTCAATCATCACTGAACATTGAAGCAGCATTGGATCTTTGAAGTAAGCACTCTACAAATCCATATCCATCATCATTCTTCAGAAGTTGAAAGCCTTTATTTGGCCAAGAGTAGCTCAAAGAGGAAGCAAAATCTCTGGTTTTCTGAAGAATATCTCAAGGTCACAAATCTTCAGGTACGAATTTCCACCATTATAGACATGATTTGAAGTTATTTTCAGGTTCTTGAAGCTTCTTATAAGCTCGAGAACTTGTCTGGCTAGTTGATAGGCCTTTAGAGGCATAGTTCAAAACTTAGGGCAAAACTTCCTCTGTTCGATTCTTTTATGTCATGAATATTTTGTGCATTTTATCACTGGATCCATGCTCCTCATCACTTCAGCTTTCCAATGATGTATGTTTTGTCCATTTATGCTTGCCTGAAAATCATTGTCACCGGAGGTTGGCCGGAGAAGATGACCGGAGGTCATCTCCGGCCGGTGGATTCATTTTCTAGGGTTTTGCTCAGGTTTTAATCATGACCATTGGATGAGCATGATCTGATGGCCACGAATGTGCCAGCACATTAAAATTCATGTGCTCCTCACGTGCGTGTTTTCTGATCTCACTTAAGCATTTTGTGGTGTGGTGCATGGTATGTTGTGTGGTCGTTCATGTATGCGCGTTGGATGCAATTACCTTGACTTGTTTCTTGACTTGACTTAATCTGATGGTTGTTGTTACTTTGACTATTGTTGACTGAAGTGCATGGTTGTTAGTGTGTTATGCGCGTAACTGGACCTAAGCCAGATTGATATCCACACCCCCCTTGTTTAAGGCCCAATGTAATTTGAACTGTCCAATTGCTATGTTCATACCCCCCTTCATTTTGCATTCTTTTTTTATTTTTATTTCTTTCTACACGTTTGATTTCTAATTTTTAAAAATACCAAAACATATGGGAAAATTCTACAAAAATTCATGTGTATTCTTAAAACATTTAGGAAATTTTTCATGATTTTATTTTCTGATTTTATGACCTTTTTGCCCCTGTTCCATAATTTTCTTTGAATTTCCACTTAGATGCATTCTAAGCATGATACATGAATTTGTTTAATTTTTTTTCTTGCTCATTACCAACTATTTTGACATGATTCTTTTTGCATTGATTCACTAATACATTGAAGCATGTTATATGATTTTTGTTTGATTTTTTAGGTCACTTTATTACATGTCTTGATGCCTATATTTGTACCACTTTGCATGATGTTTCAATTTGACCTAATTGCTTTGTTTGAAGTCATTTTGCTTTGAATTTTGATATGCTATTTTGATATGTGATTCATCCCTGATTAGTGAACTCCAATACCATGTTTTCATAATTTTCATGAGGACATTTGATTTTTGCTTGATGCATTTCATTTAAGGCATTATGACATGTTATATCATTGTAATCTTTAGTGCATGTTTGCATGAATTCTTTTGTGCATATTTGTATGAGCATTTGCATAGTTGTGTGAGTCATTCATATGATATTATAGGTCTTTGATACACATTATAGGTCATCTTTACATGTTCATTTCAATTTGAACTTTGTGCATCATTAACATGTTTTGTTTGCACTTTCTTTTTGGAACTTTCATTTCAATTCTTCTCATATTACTTCTTGAATGCCTTGAAGTTGATTCATAAATACTTTTGAGATGTTTATAAACCATTTTCCATTTAGTTTCAATTCTGGTTGTTGATTTACATGTTCCATTTATGCATGTCTTCTTCATTTCTTTCCATCTTTCATCTACCCTTTCTTCTTGTAACATGTTTAAATGCTAATGGATGATGTTTGTTGCCTATTCACTTGCACTTGTATGATGATATTCATTTGTTGTCCATATGATGTACATTCTGATTGTGGCTCTAGGATTTGGTTTCTCATTTAATTCTTTTGAGTTTTATGATGCATTACATGTTCTTTTACTTCTTATACTTCTTATACATGTTTACTAACCATGTAGGGGCTTTGGTAAGTTTCAATTGAGTGTGGATAAGGAATCCACATTCAACTTCTATCCTTTCTCTTTTACAATTCCATTTTGTGTTTTGCTAAGCACTTATGTGCTTTCTTTAAATAACTCATTACTTTCCCTTTTTGAATTACAATTCATCTTCTACTTTGGAAGTGAATTGTTTAATTCTTTCTTTCTTTAGACTTTAGGTTGAAACCTCACAAACCTTAGGATCACTCCCTTAACTAATCAATTAGGATTGAGTCTTAGTCCATATAGATTTTTACCTTTATCCTCTCTTGAGTTTTTCATCTTCTCATCTCAAAGGAAATTCAAAACACATAATAAAGGTAGGCATTTATTGCATTTAGGCCTTTCATATAAAGAAAAGATTATAAGGGGTCTTCTCTTGTAATCTTAGAATGTGTAGCATATAGCCCATCTTGGGTCAATGTGTTAAACATTTGATCTTGTATGAGGGACTTAAATGCAATACTTGTTGAAGGTGCAAATAATAAAAAACACTTCTTCATTTCTTAATCAACAAAAACACTTAATAAACACAAGTATGCTAGTGTGTTTGAACCTTGACAATTGGAACTAAGTGTGGGGGTCTTTTTCACTCTTAGTGTGCTTTCTTACCCATTCCATCTTGGGATGTGAGAATGTATGCATTCCAATGACTAAGATTCGGATACACTATCATATGCAAACAAATGAAAAAACTCTTAAAAGACAAAAACAAACAATAACGTCTTTCCTTCGGGAATTCTTTTCTCACCTCATTCACTCTCAACGTACGAACGCGCTTCTACTCGTTCTCTTGCAAGACGGTAACGCACTCGGACCAGCGAGCCTGCAACACCTGAGCTAGAACGTAAGCCGTTCTCTAAAAAACGCAAACAATTCATCCCTAGTGAGGGGAACTACGTCGCTCTGATTCTCATGTTCCCTATGAGATACGTAGGCAGTGGGGTAGGGCCCATGCGAGCACTTCTTTTATTTTCCCTACATTTGTTTCTCGTTCCTTTTCCAGTTCTCTTTTCGTTCCTTTTCCAGTATTCTTTTCTTACACCCTTTGATCGAACAAGCAAGCGTGGATCCCATCGGGTACGATGGACGCGTGGGGTGCTAATACCTTCCTCTCGCGTAACCGACTCCCGAACCCATTTCTCTTGGTCGCGAGACCATGCTCTTTCCTTCTCTTCAGGTTTATGCAGTGTTTCCTTTCCCTCTCTTGGGATAAATACACATTGCTGGCGACTCTGTTTCGGTGCCACTTTCGCGTTTGTACTAGGATGAAAATCCCGGGAGCGACAGCTGGCGACTCTGCTGGGGACAGACAAAACCTATTGCTGGTCCATCCCTAAGCGAGTCAATCCTAGCGCTTGTCTGTTTTTCTTTCATTGGGTGTTTACTGTTGTGTTGTATTTACTGTTTTATTGTATGGTTATTTACTGCTTTACTGTACATTACTGTATTTACCGTATTTTAGCATTTTCATTTCATATGATATATTATGCTATACTGGACTGTGTTGTTTTCTGTTTGGCGGGCGGGATTTCTGAGAGATAAGCCCATTACACAGGCTTGAGTATACACTTAGAATTAGAGTGGAGAGTAGTGGGACCTACGTGCCGTTTGGAGTGCGTTGGGTGTTCACGAAATTCACAGCTAGACGAGGCTATCTTGGGACACGTCGTGGCATACGCATCTTGCGTATTCCAGGATGTAGATCTAGAGAGCTGTCGACTCTAGTGACCGATCATGAGGACCTTAGTGGAAATATCCCTCTTTAGTGGTGACAATGGCAGACCACATTCTGTGGCAAACCCATTCGCACCCGAGGACCCACTTTGGAACTTGCATAGGATGACCTTTATTTTCTAAGGGGAGTCAGTGGACGACCTCTTTGATTGGCATAGCATTGTATCCTACGGGCTGAATGTGCTATTGCTTCTCAAACCTCCGAAGCTGACAAGCCTTATTTTCTAAGAACCACATGTGAGTATGGACGGGATGTTTACAGGTTTGCAGGAAACCCAGCCTCCTACCTACCTTACTCGTGATTCTATGATGATTTCAGACATTGTATCCTATGACAGTGATTTAAGTGTTCATCTCAGATATTGCCAGACTCAGTACAGAGACACAGTGCACACAGTTCAATACAGACACCGACACTTGATTACCTGATCACATGCCCTTTTGCATTGCATTATCATATCATAACAGTTATGTTTGTCATTTTCAGGTGCATAATACATTTCTGATTCCAATCCATGGGTTCAACAGAGATCGTCGCCGAGAGAAAGAACAATGTGTCTTACAAGTTTCCAGATCCTGTCTTGGATTCATTGCTCAAAGTTATAGATATGGCTGGTCCGGGTATTCTTGATAGGTTTCAGAAGAGCTACGGGAATTTGGTTGGGATGGTCCGTACAATCACCAAGTATGAACATGATGCCTTGCACACTCTGCTGCAGTTCTACGAGCCTTCGTTGAGGTGTTTTCTTTTTTCAGAATACATTTTGATGCCAACACTGGAAGAATTCTCATTTATTTTGGGAATCCCGATCACGTCAGCAATACCATTCTTCTCTGGTAGTTCTCCCAGCGTAAAAGAAATTGCTGCTGCTTTACAAATGGATCAGGCATTGATAAAGAGTGGTGTGAGCAGTAAAAATGGAGTTAGCGGATTTCCTTTAGAATTTCTGTCTGGACAGGCCCAAGAGGCTGCAAGTGCTAAAAATTGGACGGTTTACAATTCCATTCTGGCTCTCTGCATATATGGCCTAGTTTTCTTTCCCAATCAGCAAGACTTTGTGGATATGCAAGCAACGAGAGTTTTTGTCCTTAAAAATCCAGTCCCTACTTTGTTAGGAGATTTTTATCATTCCGTGCATTACAAGAATGAGAAAAGGAGGGGAGGATCTGTTAGTTGTTGCACTCCACTGCTGAGTCATTGGTTTTTCAAGCATTTGCCTCAGACAGGTGCCTTTGTGGAAACCAAAGATGTGGCGAAATGGTCTAAACGATTGATGAGTTTAACTGCTGATAACATTGTATGGTTTGATCACCGGTTATTGAGAATAGAGCTTGTCACAAGATGCGGAAATTTTCCAAATGTGCCTTTGATTGGCAGAAAAGGAGGGATCAATTATAATCCAGTTTTGGCCATCCGACAGTTTGGGTATGCTTCCAGGGATCCTCCTACAGAGCAAGATGTGGAAGAATCTTTATTCTTTACAGGAACTAAAGATGCGAAGGTGGTAGAAGTAGTGAATGCTTGGAAAGATAAGCACAAAATTGGAAAAGCAGTTTTTGGAAAAGGAGATTGTAGATCTTATCCTGAATATGACAGGTGGATTGAGACGAAAGTAAAGGAATTGCTTTTACCCTTTTCAAGGGGACCTCTTTTATGTGCAGTACAGCCAGAACAACCCACCATGGTGGCTATTGAAGAATGTGAGAAGTGGAAGAAAATGGTCAGAGAGTTGCAGATAGAGAATTCTGGAATGAGCAGATGCCTTCAGAAAGCTCTAGCTGACAACAAAGAGTTGGAAAAGAGAGCCTTGAAAGCGGAAAAAACCTTGGCTGACAAAGAGGAAGATTTTGATGACCGAGCTCGGTACTTTCGGAAACTTACTTTGGGAGCAGATGACACTAGTCAGGCTCACAAGATTACAAAACAGGCTTTAGCCCGAAGCAAGGATTCATTAGCTCAACTTCGTCAAGCTTGGGATGAAGTCAGAATTGAAAATGCCGAGTTAAAGGATCAGTCGAAGACTAAAGACGAGGAGCTTAAAAAGGCACATGAGCAGAGGAGAAAGTATCGGGAAAGTCTCGATAAAAGTCAAGAGCAGTTAGAAGAAGCTAGAAGCCAGTTGAAGAATACCAAGAAAGAGCTTGAAGAAGTCATGATAGAAAGGGAGATACTCAAGACGCAAGCCAGCATAAAGAGACACAAAGGAGTGTGTGATGACGAAGCTCTGATGCTGCATATGGGTTCTTTAACTGAAGCTCTTGAGAAAAGGGATGTCTTGATCAAAGAGATGATTGAAAAGCCGAATCACCAGCGTACCCGTATACTTTTTTAGGAAATCAAGTATTCAAGTGATAAGCTGAAGGATGTGGAATTGTCAGATTGATGTTCTTTTCCCTGTATTTTGTTGTTAATGGCTACCATCAGGCTTGTTGATGGATCCATTTTTTTCCTTGTATTGCATTTGCGGTTGAACCTTTCTTAAATGTACTTGAATATTTTGTTGAATGAGTATGAGCAGTTTTATTCAGGATTATTTCTTATCAGATAGCCGCACACAAGCACATGACCACGACACGTCTCTTTATATCACAATTTCTGGTCTTCAGATTTCTGTGGTTGGATTGGAATCAGGGTATAAAGCACCTCGGAAATGACAAACATGGCATTGCATGGCATTGCATATCATTTTGCATTTTTGTTACTTGCTTTTCAGGTACTCGTTGCAGGGTCTCTAACCTTTATTTGGTTTCAGGCAGTATAGCGGAGAGTCATATTCACCGATATTCGACGCGAAGGAATCAAGTAAGAATCATGGATCAAGTGCAAAGTGATTTGGCGGAAATGAGGGCGCGTATGGACCAGTTCATGACCCTCATGACTGGCATGGCGCAAAATCAGGAGAGACTGAGGCTTCTGGTAGAGCGTCCCGACAATGGGCCCGAAGGTGATCATCATGACAATTCACAGGGACATGGCATTCCTCCTCCCGGTGGCAACCCTCCTCCTGGTGGTAACAATCGGGGTAATGGAAATGGTAGGCATGCTGGTGTTACTCTTGAGGATACTCTGGAAGACCAATTTACTCTGCTGGATGCTGATGTGGGTAATCAAGGGGATCGAAGGTATGATGAGTTAGCAGAGAAGATCAGGGCCATAGAATGCAAGAACTCTATGGGTATTGATGTTACCAGCTTGGGGCTGGTCTCAGGAGTCAGAATTCCCCCTAAATTCAAACCTCCCACTTTCGATAAGTATCACGGCAATGCGTGTCCCCAAACGCATCTTCAAGCTTACTTTGGGAAGATTTCAGCCCATACGGATGACGAGAAGCTATGGATGCACTATTTTCAGGACAGTCTGGCGGGGGCGTCTTTGACCTGGTACATGAAGTTGAATAGAGCTGCTGTGAGGAATTGGAAAGATCTGGCAGAAGCGTTCCTGAAGCAATACCAATATAATATTGACATGGCGCCCAACCGCACTCAATTGCAGGGTTTGTCACAAAATGCCAAGGAGAGTTTCAAAGAATATGCACAGAGGTGGAGGGAAATGGCTGCCCAGGTCCAACCTCCCTTGTCAGACAGAGAAATGGCAGATATGTTCATGGGCACCTTGCAAGGGGCCTATCTGGATAGATTAGCTGCTTGTCCGTCGACTGGATTTGCTGATATTGTAATTGCGGGAGAAAGAATAGAAAGTCTGTTAAAGCTTGGAAAGATCCAGGATGTGAGTGGGGCTGGCTCTTCGGGGACGAAGAAACCGTTTGCTAGTAACCAGAAAAGACGAGAAGGTGATACGAATGCTGTGTTTAGAGGACGAGGCAGAGGGCGTTCTCGAGCTTATTATCAGGTAGATGCTGTAACAATCCCCACACCGTCTGTTCAGAAACAACAACCCCAACAACAAGTTCAACAGCAACAACCTTTTTTCCAGCAAAGGTCTAGACAGAGGGATCGTAAGATGGATCCTCTCCCTATGACTTATGCCGCGCTGTTGCCCCGGCTACTCGAGTTAAAGTTGGTAGAACTCCGTACTATGAAAGCTCCGGTTGCTGGAAACCTGCCACCTAACTTCGATGCTAATGCTCGTTGTGAGTTCCACTCAGGTGCTCAGGGGCACTCCATTGAAAGATGCTGGGCTTTCCATCATAAAGTACAAGATTTGATTGATGCTAAAGCCATCAATTTCTCTCCCGCTCCTAATATTACTCAGCATCCCATGCCTGATCATAGTGCAGCAAATGTGTACGCTATTGAAGATGGGAGGAGATTGAATCTGGTGACAGATATCCATCAAGTGAAAACTTCTTTGTTGGTGGTAAAAGATCGTTTATTGAAGGGACAGGTGTTCCCGGGCTGTAATCAAGATTGCTCTGAGTGCATGAATCAGGAGAACGGCTGTGATAAGTTGAAGATGGGTTTACAGAATCTGATCGATGAAGGATGTCTACAGTTCGACAGAGTCGTGAAAGACACTGATGAGATATCAACCGTGACCATCTATTACACTCCCGCTGAGATTCAAATGCCGGTCAATGCAGTTCCCGTGGCGAGTGTTGCGCCAGAAAGGCCCAGTCCTGTCACTATCACGGTGCCAGGACCAATTCCGTTCACGTCTACGAAGGCTATCCCATGGCACTATGGGGCAGATGTATATTACGAAGGTAAAAAACAGGAAGTTGAGTCGTCAGTCAGCCCAAATATTGATAATGTAGGGGGTGTAGGGGGCTTTACAAGGAGTGGAAGGTTGTTCGCTCCCCAAACCTTGAGAAGTGATAAAGAGGCAGAAGCTGCAGCAAAGGCTAAGGGTAAACAGGTGGTTGAAAGTGCGCCTACACCTGAAGCAGAGACAAAGATTACTTTTGATAAGGAAATGGAAGAATTTATGAAGATAATCAAGAAAAGCGATTATAAGATTGTGGACCAACTGAATCAGACCCCTTCAAAGATTTCAATCCTGTCACTATTGATGTGCTCTGATGCGCACCGGCAGGCGTTGTTGAAAGTGTTGAAGAGTGCGTACGTGCCGCAAGAAATTACTGTTAATCAGCTCGAGGGCGTAATCTCCAATGTTAATGTCAGCCATGGCTTGGGCTTTACAAGTAGAGATTTGACTGTTGAAGGAAGAAACCATAATAAGGCTTTGCATATCACGATGGAGTGTAAGGGCGCAGTGTTATCTCATGTACTTGTAGACACTGGTTCATCACTCAATGTCTTGCCCAAGAAGGCATTAATGAAGCTGGAAGTTGACGGTTTGATCTTAAGGCCTAGTGAATTGGTGGTCAGAGCATTCGATGGAACTAGACGATCTGTGTTTGGTGAGGTGGAATTGCCCGTACAAATTGGACCACAGGTATTCAAATCCACGTTCCATGTAATGGACATACAACCTGCATATAGCTGCCTATTGGGACGCCCTTGGATTCACGGAGCCGGGGCTGTTACTTCTACTCTACATCAAAAGCTGAAGTATGAGTTTGAAGGGCAGGTTGTGACAGTGTGTGGAGAAGAAGACATCTTTGTGAGTCACTTATCCACGTTCAAGTACATTGAAATGGATGGGGAAATTCATGAGATGCTGTGCCAATCATTTGAAGCAGTCAATATTGACGATACACCTGAGTCTTCTTCTATACCAGTTGGGGCTGGTACCTCCATTTCATCTTACAAACAAGCTGTCGAAGTCGTCAGGGCAGGCAACGCCCAAGGTTGGGGCAGGTTGATAGAGACCCCAATGAAGGAAGACAAATTTGGTATTGGTTATCATCCCTCTACAACTTCAGATGCAGGGAGCAGGGGACCCATTACTTTCAATAGTGGGGGAATCATCTACACGGACCAGTCTTGTGCAGCCACAGAGGATAGTGTTGACAGTGATTGTGACCTGGACAATTGGGTACGCCCTCATGTTCCGGGACAACAAGTGCAAAACTGGTTCGTTGAAGAAGTCATCCGGGTTACTCTTCAGACAGAGTAATTTTTCTTTGTTTTTTCTAACCATAATGCATGACAAAATCTTGCGCTCTGCCCAAGGCGTATAGATTCATTTGTAGGGCCACCATGGTTGCATTTGCAATGTTTAATCATTAATAAAGGACGTTTTGCAATCAAATTTTGTTCTCTGTCTTTCAGTTTTTATTTTTGCACAAAAAATATAAAATGGCAATGTTTCATTTTCTTTTGTTTTGCTTAAAAATAAATTCTAAAATAAGGCATGAACCCGTTCATGCAGACTTGATCCTCCGGATACCACTGATAACGATTTTGATATGGCCATGTATGACTTTGACAATCCGATTTATCAAGCCGAAGAAGGGGATGGGAAAGATTGTGAACTTTCTGAAGAACTGGCCAGATTGTTGAAACAAGAGGAAAGGGTCATCCAGCCTCATTAGGAGACTGTAGAAATCATCAATATTGGTACTAAAGACGCCAAGAAAGAGATCAGGATTGGTGCCAGCTTGCAAGCAGATGTGAAGCAAACTTTGATGGAAATGTTGCGCGAGTATGTTGACATCTTCGCCTGGTCGTATCAAGACATGCCGGGGTTGGATACAGATATTGTTGTGCACAGGCTGCCATTGAGAGAAGAATGTCCGCCAGTCAAGCAGAAACTTCGTCGGACTCACCCCGACATGGCCTTAAAGATTAAGGAGGAAGTCCAGAAGCAGTGGGACGCTGGTTTTCTTGCTGTGACAAAGTATCCTCCATGGGTAGCCAACATCGTGCCAGTACCGAAGAAAGATGGAAAAGTGAGAATGTGTGTGGATTATCGAGATCTTAATAAAGCTAGCCCGAAAGATGATTTTCCACTACCTCATATTGATGTGCTGGTCGATAATACAGCTCAATTTTCAGTGTTCTCATTTATGGACGGGTTCTCCGGGTACAACCAGATCAAGATGGCACCTGAAGACATGGAGAAGACCACGTTCATTACTCCGTGGGGTACATATTGTTATAAAGTAATGCCTTTTGGGTTGAAAAACGCAGGGGCAACGTACCAACGGGCGATGGTGACATTGTTTCATGACTTGATTCATAAGGAGATCGAATGTTATGTAGATGATATGATTGCCAAGTCGAGAACAGAAGAGGAACATCTGGTTAACCTGAAAAAGCTGTTTGAAAGGTTGAGAAAGTTCCGTCTGAGATTAAATCCAAACAAGTGCACGTTTGGGGTGCGTTCTGGAAAGTTACTGGGTTTCATCGTGAGCGAAAGAGGAATTGAGGTTGACCCTGCCAAGGTGTAAGCAATACAAGAAATGCCTGAACCGAGAACAGAAAAAGAGGTTCGTGGTTTCTTGGGTAGATTGAATTACATTGCAAGGTTCATATCTCACCTAACAGCCACGTGTGAGCCAATATTTAAATTGTTAAGGAAAGATCAAGCGGTCAGGTGGAATGACGATTGCCAATTGGCATTCGATAAGATAAAAGAATACTTGCAGGAACCTCCGATTTTAATGCCTCCAATTGAAGGGAGACCGCTGATAATGTATCTGACAGTGCTTGAAGGTTCCATGGGTTGTGTTCTCGGTCAACATGACGAGACAGGTAGGAAGGAGCATGCTATTTACTACCTGAGCAAAAAGTTCAATGATTGTGAGTCCCGATACTCAATGCTTGAAAAGACATGCTGTGCGCTTGCATGGGCCGCTAAGCGATTGAGGCAATATATGGTTAGGCACACGACCTTGTTGATTTCAAAAATGGATCCTATCAAGTATATTTTCGAGAAACCAGCATTGACAGGCAGAGTTGCACGGTGGCAAATGGTCTTGACAGAGTATGACATTCAGTACACTTCACAAAAAGCCATCAAAGGAGGTATCCTGTCTGACTATCTTGCGCAACAGCCGATTGATGATTACCAACCCATGAAGTTTGATTTCCCTGATGAGGACATCATGTTTCTCAAAGCTAAAGACTGCGAGGAACCACTTCCGGAGGAGGGGCCAGACCCTGAATCCAAATGGAGTCTGATGTTTGATGGGGCTGTCAATATGAATGGGTGCGGAGTTGGAGCAGTTCTTATCACGCCGGAAGGTGTTCATATGCCTTTCACTGCACGAATAACTTTCGGATGCACCAACAATGAAGCAGAGTACGAAGCTTGTATAATGGGGATCGAGGAGGCGATTAATCTACGGATTAAAACCCTTGATATATTCGGTGATTCAGCTTTGGTAATCAATCAAGTGAAAGGGAGTTGGTACACGCACCAAGCAAATCTAGTGCCGTATAGAGATTATACGAGGAGATTGCTGACATTTTTCACAACAGTGAAACTGTACCACATTCCTCGAGATGAGAATAGGTTCGCTGATGCCTTGGCCACTTTGTCTTCCATGATCAAAGTGCAAGGATGGAACCATGTACCTAAGATTGAGGTATCCCGCCTTGACAGACCAGCATTTGTGTTTGCGGTCGATGCAACGTCTGATGACAAGCCATGGTTTCATGACATTAAGTGTTTCTTGAAAAGTCAAGAGTACCCGTCCGGGGCATCGTCCAAAGACAGGAAGACGTTGAGAAGGTTAGCTGGTAGTTTCTTCTTGAACAAAGATGGCGTGCTGTATAAAAGAAATTTTGACACGGTCCTGCTTAGATGTGTGGATAAACATGAAGCAGACTTGTTGATGATTGAAGTGCACGAAGGCTCTTTCGGTACCCATGCCGGAGGGCATGCAATGGCTAAAAAGTTGTTAAGGTCGGGATATTATTGGTTGACTATGGAGTCAGATTGTTGCAAATATGCCCGCAAATGCCATAAATGCCAGATCTACGCAGATAAAGTGCATGTACCTCCAAATCCGTTGAGTATCATGTCGTCGCCTTGGCCGTTTGCCATGTGGGGCATTGATATGATCGGAAAGATTGAGCCCACAGCTTCCAATGGTCATCGTTTCATCTTGGTGGCAATTGATTACTTCACCAAATGGGTCGAAGCCGCATCCTATGCCAATGTTACAAAACAAGTGGTCGCTCGTTTCTTAAAACGGGATATCGTTTGCCGATATGGAGTTCCCGAAAGAATCATTACTGATAATGGTTCTAATTTGAATAATAAGATGATGGCTGAGTTATGCCGGGACTTCAAAATCGAACATCACAATTCTTCTCCGTACCGCCCAAAGATGAATGGCGCGGTCGAAGCGGCCAACAAAAATATCAAGAAGATTGTACAGAAGATGGTTGTCACGTACAAAGATTGGCATGAGATGTTACCATTTGCTTTGCATGGGTATCGAACGTCGGTACGCACGTCCATTGGGGCAACCCCATTCTCACTTGTATATGGTATGGAGGCAGTGCTACCGGTTGAAGTAGAGATTCCGTCCCTCAGAGTCATGATGGATGTTAAGCTAGATGAAGCTGAATGGGTACGAGCCAGATTTGATCAGTTGAGCCTTATTGAGGAAAAGCGATTGGCGGCTGTATGTCATGGGCAACTATATCAGCGCAGAATGAAGCAGGCATTTGACCAGAAGGTGCGTCCTCGGGTTTATAAAGTCGGAGATGTAGTACTCAAAAGGATCCTTCCTCCCAATACAGATCACAGGGGCAAATGGACTCCTAACTATGAAGGTCCATTCGTGGTTAAAAAGGTCTTTTCGGGCGGAGCTTTATTGCTTACAACCATGGATGGCGAAGACTTTTCATCCCCTATCAATTCGGACGTAGTCAAAAAATACTTCGCATGAATAGACCCGCTGGATAATAAGAATAAAAAGTCCAGGCAAAAAAGGGCATCCCGGCGAACCAAAAACAGAATAAGGTTCGGGCAAAAATTAGGGATATAATTGAAAAAATTTTGTACACCCGGTAAGTTGAAAACCCGAAAGGGCAACTTAGGCAAAAAAGGGTATCCTGGTGGATCGAAAACCTGAAAGGGCGGTCCACACAAAAGAGGGATTTAAGCGAATGACTACAGTCTGAGTTATCTGTACTCATTACCGTTTGAACAACTGACGTTCTGAAGAATAGGAATCGGTCTGATCATTCCTCAGAAGGCAAGGTCGGGGAGTTTTGAAGACATACTGGTCATAACAGAATGGAAACTTAGTGGAATTCCGTTTTCACATTTCCATTAGGATAGTTTCTTTTCTCAATTTTCAGCGATCACCTCTTTCCAGGGATTGCTTCCAGATGTAATTGCCTATTCTGGGCTCTCAGTCAATAAATTGAATTTCAATAAAAAGCTTTCTATTTTTGTTTTATTGCTTTGTTTGCAAAAACGTCCTAATTGTTGATAAAACATTGCATTTGAAAACATGGCAGCCTTGCAATAACATGCGCAGAAAAAATATTTGAAATTACTTCGAATGTTGAATACTCCCGGATGGTGGATTCTAGCCACGCAATATTCGGGGCATGTGGGCATATTCTTTTGTTGCAGGTAGCAGGTGCAGACGATTTTAAGCACAAGACCAGCAATAAATCACCCCACGCAAAAGACTGGGGCAATTATGGGTAAGGAGATCGGCGTTCATCGTTCGGTCGACGGTCGGTCACGACGATTCGATATCAACGAACTGAGTTCAACTGGGTATCGTTGTATCTTATTAAGTCGATTCTCTCATTCAGTACTTCCAACAGCTACAAGCTTTTCTGTGTCGATAATGGTTGCGAATTCCCCAATAAAGTTGCTTCGCAGACACCGAAGTTGATGGTCAATCCCCGTTGAAGTCACAAGAGTTTGAAGAGGCTAGATCTTCTGTAAAATCCTCTTATGACATCCTCTCCGGGGACAAATTGTTGGTTTTCTTAAGCATGGGGCATGTTGTTTCCCCAGCATGAAGTGTTGATCACCCCCCAGTAGAGTTTGATGGTCATTATCCCCAGCGAAGTCGCAGGAGTTTGAAGAAGTTAAATCTCCTGTAAAATCCTCTTATGACATCCTCTTCGGGGACAAATTGTTTGGTTCCCCAGCATGAAGTGTTGATCATCCCCAGTAGAGTTTGAGGACAGTTGGTCTTCTGTAAAATCCTCTCAAAAGGCATTCCCCAGCACGAGACGCTTTAAAGCAGTTTTCTCCAGCAGAGTTTGTTATAAACTCGTCATCCCCAACGGAATTGTCTAAGGGGAAGCTCGCCTAACATGGTGCATTGTGGTACTTATCCTAAGCTTGACAGTCATATTCTTCAGCAGACTACTGTGGATTTGCTTTGGGTTTCCCCAACAGATCTCTAAGGACTCTTTCCTAGCAAGTTGCAGGGGAATGTTCTAACCAGGATTCGCATATCCCTGGCAGAGTAGCCCTGATACCCAGCAAGATCATATCTCTGGTCATGGTATCCCCACAGAGGTCAGCATCGAATCTTGTCAGCAACTTCCAGCTGAGTTGTTGTTCTCTCCGCAGAGGTTTATCAGATCGACAGAATCTATTCCTCAACAAGGATGGTACAGCCTTTCCCCAGCCGGGTCAGAAGGTTGATAACCCCTACAAAGGGTCTTGGGTTGAATAAATCCCCAAGCAGAGTTTTAATGGCTCATTTCCCCAGCAGGACGTCATTTAAAAATTCTCATCCCCAGCGGAGTTGCTGTGACCAGAATCCAGCCCCAAACAGATGGAATAATTCCTGGCAGAGTCATCATTCCCTCATATCTTAAAGTCCAATTTATTATTGGCAAGCTTGACAATTCGAAGCAGACGGATTGTTCATCCATTCGCCAGCAGAGATATTATCCTCTCAGGAACCTCTAAAGTCAAGTCATTTCATTGGTCTTTGCTCCTCAGCAGAGTCAGCATAGATGTCTGACACAGATGCAGAGAGTAATGCAATTTTGCATATTCCAAAAGTCCAATAGTGGATTGGCAAAAGTCCGTCTTCGGGTGGCAAAAGTCCAACAGTGGATTGGCAAAAGTCCGTCTTCGGGTGGCAAAAGTCCAACAGTGGATTGGCAAAAGTCCGTCTTCGGGTGGCAAAAGTCCAACAGTGGATTGGCAAAAGTCCGTCTTCGGGTGGCAAAAGTCCAACAGTGGATTGGCGAAAGGTCCATCTAAGGGTGGCATATTCTAAAAGTCCAACAGTGGATTGGCAAAAGTCCATCTTCGGGTGGCAAAGCAGCTAAAAGTCCAACAGTGGATTGGCAAAAGTCCGTCTTCGGGTGGCAAAAGTCCAACAGTGGATTGGCAAAAGTCCGTCTTCGGGTGGCAAAAGTCCAACAGTGGATTGGCGAAAGGTCCATCTAAGGGTGGCATATTCTAAAAGTCCAGCAGTGGATTGGCAAAAGTCCGTCTTCGGGTGGCAAAAGTCCAACAGTGGATTGGCAGAAGTCCATCTTCGGGTGGCACGAAGCTGCAAAGTCCACCAGTAGTGTGGCAAGCCAGTAGTCGTCTGGCGTCGTTCAAAAAGACATTATTAAAGACCACCAGTAGTGTGGCAGGCCAGTAGTCGTCTGGAGTTGCATAAAAGACATTATTAAAGTCCACCAGCAGCGTGGCAAGCCAGTAGTCGTCTGGCATCGTTCAAAAGACAGTTTTCTCCGACAACGTTTCATCGAAGATTCAATCCAGCAGTCTCGTTGGGTTTATATCCCTGTTATTCTTCATCATCCAGAGCAAATTTTTGGTTATATTTGGTATTCAATCACTATATACCTTGAAAGTCCGAAAGCATTTGCTTTCAGGCATTCAGGTCTACAGCGCTTGAATAGGGGCAGCTGTAATACCCCAAAATTTGCTCTCCCCTTTTGTCATCATAGCATGGCATTATCATATCCACCTCATTAACATTACATTGCATTTAACATAGAAAAATGAAGCATGGCATCCTTCTTACCATCAGGGCATGTGATCAGGTGGAAGGTGGACAATCAAGGAATCATTCAAAGCACAAAAAAGTCAATCAAGTTGGCTCTAGGCAAGCCAAGAGGTCTCTCATGTCTCATACTATCTCAATTGATCTTCCAAAACCTCAAAGAAGTGAGATTCAATGGGAGATTGAAGCACTACATCTTTTACTATGCAAGAGGTTCAAAAATTGAAGGAAAACCCTCAAAAGAGATAGCTCATTGATTCAAAATCATTCTCAAGTGGCATTTCTCATCATCCTTTAAGAGGATACACAACATACTCTGAGGAATTTGGATTTGGAAGATGTGCAATTTCCTCCTAACCAGATAGGGTCAAAATTAGGGTTTCTAATAAAATCAGGATATCTCTGATTTTTTGGACAAAGCTTGTTGTCATGGTATTCTACATGTTCTTAAGTGTATGTGTATGGAAAATTGCCCCTCAATGGGTTTTAGAAGTGGTTCAATTGGAAGAAAAATCAAGAATCAGAGAAATTGGGGCAAAGTCAAATAATCAGAGGAAAAAGTCAATTCTTGACTTTTTGAGGCCAAATTCATGAAATTCATGTTATATGTGTCCAATGTACAAAATTTGGTCAAGAAATTCCAAAGGAATCATGAAAAAATCAAGATGTAAAAAGTTGCCATTTTTGGATGAAGTAGGGTTACTAAAAATAGCAAGTTTTGGCCATTTTGCATCAGAGTTTGAACCAAGGCCATTTAAATTTGGAGCACCAAATGAAAATTCCACTCTGCCTCAATGAAAGGCCTTGCTTTAAGCTTCAAATCCATGTGTGGAACATCTCCATTGGATAAAAATTGAGTGAGATATGATTGATCAAAGTTTGAGCAAAGTAGGTTCAAAACTAGGTCATGACCAAGATTTTCAAGGCACGCGCGCAGTCATTTTCACAAACACATGGTGGGCCAAATGTATTGATCAATTACTCATGGTTAGAGGCCTCAAATGAAAAATCTTTCAACATGAAAGTTGTTCCTCTATGTGAGATCTTCAAAAGTGGTGTTTATGATTTTTTCATTTGATCAAAGGTTGAGAAGTTATGATGGGTCCAATTTACTATGATTATGCTGAAAACCCAGGTGCCAAGATGCCTTGCCAGCCAACCCCTTTGCCTCGCCCATGACCAGTTCCAAACTTGTGTGTTCAATCCATTTTTCAACCTATGTCAAGTATCATTTCAATTCATTTTTCATACCAAACATATTCTCTCATATCATCTCTTTTCAATGACTCCAAAACTTTGTCAAACCATCCCTTGATTAGGGAGAAAATCAACACCAAACTACCATGTTTGCATTGATCCCAAACTGTCATAAAGAATCAGAAAAAACAAGTGTTGTTGTTGTTGTTATTTCAAAGTGTATGCATATATCCCACACCTCATGACACTTTGCCATTTTAAGCCAAGCATTGTCCTTGCTTGCACGCTCCTCTAATGCTTATTACACATGAAAATGGAAAAGTTAAAAGCTTGTTGAACAAGTTTATGTTGCTGCAGCATACACGAGCAAGTTTCATTCTATGAACCTCCACCATAGCTCACCATAAGTCATCGTCACCATAGCAAAACCATTGCTAACTCGTCCCCTAACTAACTTGGCTCAGTTAGTTAGGATGGACTCACCTAAACTCAACTTGGACTCAGTTAACCAACTCAGGTTAACCATGGTTAAAGCAACTTATAAATAGCAAGCTTCACTCACATTGCAATCTTCAGCTTCATTTTTTTACTCTCCCTCTCAAACACCTCAAACTCTCCCTCTCTTTCTCTCCATTTTCTCTCTGAGTTTCGCGAATTCATCATCATCTCCCTCTAATTCCACCTTCAAGCTTCATCTTCAATCATCACTGAACATTGAAGCAGCATTGGATCTTTGAAGTAAGCACTCTACAAATCCATATCCATCATCATTCTTCAGAAGTTGAAAGCCTTTATTTGGCCAAGAGTAGCTCAAAGAGGAAGCAAAATCTCTGGTTTTCTGAAGAATATCTCAAGGTCACAAATCTTCAGGTACGAATTTCCACCATTATAGACATGATTTGAAGTTATTTTCAGGTTCTTGAAGCTTCTTATAAGCTCGAGAACTTGTCTGGCTAGTTGATAGGCCTTTAGAGGCATAGTTCAAAACTTAGGGCAAAACTTCCTCTGTTCGATTCTTTTATGTCATGAATATTTTGTGCATTTTATCACTGGATCCATGCTCCTCATCACTTCAGCTTTCCAATGATGTATGTTTTGTCCATTTATGCTTGCCTGAAAATCATTGTCACCGGAGGTTGGCCGGAGAAGATGACCGGAGGTCATCTCCGGCCGGTGGATTCATTTTCTAGGGTTTTGCTCAGGTTTTAATCATGACCATTGGATGAGCATGATCTGATGGCCACGAATGTGCCAGCACATTAAAATTCATGTGCTCCTCACGTGCGTGTTTTCTGATCTCACTTAAGCATTTTGTGGTGTGGTGCATGGTATGTTGTGTGGTCGTTCATGTATGCGCGTTGGATGCAATTACCTTGACTTGTTTCTTGACTTGACTTAATCTGATGGTTGTTGTTACTTTGACTATTGTTGACTGAAGTGCATGGTTGTTAGTGTGTTATGCGCGTAACTGGACCTAAGCCAGATTGATATCCACACCCCCCTTGTTTAAGGCCCAATGTAATTTGAACTGTCCAATTGCTATGTTCATACCCCCCTTCATTTTGCATTCTTTTTTTATTTTTATTTCTTTCTACACGTTTGATTTCTAATTTTTAAAAATACCAAAACATATGGGAAAATTCTACAAAAATTCATGTGTATTCTTAAAACATTTAGGAAATTTTTCATGATTTTATTTTATGATTTTATGACCTTTTTGCCCCTGTTCCATAATTTTCTTTGAATTTCCACTTAGATGCATTCTAAGCATGATACATGAATTTGTTTAATTTTTTTTCTTGCTCATTACCAACTATTTTGACATGATTCTTTTTGCATTGATTCACTAATACATTGAAGCATGTTATATGATTTTTGTTTGATTTTTTAGGTCACTTTATTACATGTCTTGATGCCTATATTTGTACCACTTTGCATGATGTTTCAATTTGACCTAATTGCTTTGTTTGAAGTCATTTTGCTTTGAATTTTGATATGCTATTTTGATATGTGATTCATCCCTGATTAGTGAACTCCAATACCATGTTTTCATAATTTTCATGAGGACATTTGATTTTTGCTTGATGCATTTCATTTAAGGCATTATGACATGTTATATCATTGTAATCTTTAGTGCATGTTTGCATGAATTCTTTTGTGCATATTTGTATGAGCATTTGCATAGTTGTGTGAGTCATTCATATGATATTATAGGTCTTTGATACACATTATAGGTCATCTTTACATGTTCATTTCAATTTGAACTTTGTGCATCATTAACATGTTTTGTTTGCACTTTCTTTTTGGAACTTTCATTTCAATTCTTCTCATATTACTTCTTGAATGCCTTGAAGTTGATTCATAAATACTTTTGAGATGTTTATAAACCATTTTCCATTTAGTTTCAATTCTGGTTGTTGATTTACATGTTCCATTTATGCATGTCTTCTTCATTTCTTTCCATCTTTCATCTACCCTTTCTTCTTGTAACATGTTTAAATGCTAATGGATGATGTTTGTTGCCTATTCACTTGCACTTGTATGATGATATTCATTTGTTGTCCATATGATGTACATTCTGATTGTGGCTCTAGGATTTGGTTTCTCATTTAATTCTTTTGAGTTTTATGATGCATTACATGTTCTTTTACTTCTTATACTTCTTATACATGTTTACTAACCATGTAGGGGCTTTGGTAAGTTTCAATTGAGTGTGGATAAGGAATCCACATTCAACTTCTATCCTTTCTCTTTTACAATTCCATTTTGTGTTTTGCTAAGCACTTATGTGCTTTCTTTAAATAACTCATTACTTTCCCTTTTTGAATTACAATTCATCTTCTACTTTGGAAGTGAATTGTTTAATTCTTTCTTTCTTTAGACTTTAGGTTGAAACCTCACAAACCTTAGGATCACTCCCTTAACTAATCAATTAGGATTGAGTCTTAGTCCATATAGATTTTTACCTTTATCCTCTCTTGAGTTTTTCATCTTCTCATCTCAAAGGAAATTCAAAACACATAATAAAGGTAGGCATTTATTGCATTTAGGCCTTTCATATAAAGAAAAGATTATAAGGGGTCTTCTCTTGTAATCTTAGAATGTGTAGCATATAGCCCATCTTGGGTCAATGTGTTAAACATTTGATCTTGTATGAGGGACTTAAATGCAATACTTGTTGAAGGTGCAAATAATAAAAAACACTTCTTCATTTCTTAATCAACAAAAACACTTAATAAACACAAGTATGCTAGTGTGTTTGAACCTTGACAATTGGAACTAAGTGTGGGGGTCTTTTTCACTCTTAGTGTGCTTTCTTACCCATTCCATCTTGGGATGTGAGAATGTATGCATTCCAATGACTAAGATTCGGATACACTATCATATGCAAACAAATGAAAAAACTCTTAAAAGACAAAAACAAACAATAACGTCTTTCCTTCGGGAATTCTTTTCTCACCTCATTCACTCTCAACGTACGAACGCGCTTCTACTCGTTCTCTTGCAAGACGGTAACGCACTCGGACCAGCGAGCCTGCAACACCTGAGCTAGAACGTAAGCCGTTCTCTAAAAAACGCAAACAATTCATCCCTAGTGAGGGGAACTACGTCGCTCTGATTCTCATGTTCCCTATGAGATACGTAGGCAGTGGGGTAGGGCCCATGCGAGCACTTCTTTTATTTTCCCTACATTTGTTTCTCGTTCCTTTTCCAGTTCTCTTTTCGTTCCTTTTCCAGTATTCTTTTCTTACACCCTTTGATCGAACAAGCAAGCGTGGATCCCATCGGGTACGATGGACGCGTGGGGTGCTAATACCTTCCTCTCGCGTAACCGACTCCCGAACCCATTTCTCTTGGTCGCGAGACCATGCTCTTTCCTTCTCTTCAGGTTTATGCGGTGTTTCCTTTCCCTCTCTTGGGATAAATACACATTGCTGGCGACTCTGTTTCGGTGCCACTTTCGCGTTTGTACTAGGATGAAAATCCCGGGAGCGACAATACTGATTTGGTATCATCGGAGTGCCTTAGTCTATAAGGTGTTGCTTCGACCTCCTGAAGAATCTCGTGTTTTGTTGAGATACTGCTTTGGTATCCTCGGAGAGCCTTAGTCTATAAGGTGCTGCTTCGACCAGCCGAAGAATCTCGTGTTTTTTTTGAGATACTGTTTTGGTATCCTCGGAGAACCTTAGTCTATAAGGTGCTTCTTCGATCACCCAAAGAATCCCATGTTTTGTTGAGATACTATTTTGGCATCGTTGGAGAACCTTAGTTTATAAGGTGATGCTTCGATCACCCAAAGAATCTCGTGTTTTTTTGAGATATTGCTTTCGTATCATCGGAGTGCCTTAGTCTATAAGGTGCTGCTTCGACCACCCGAAGAATCTCGTGTTTTATTGAGATACTGCTTTGGTATCCTCGGAGAGCCTTAGTTTATGAGGTGCTGCTTCGAGCACCCAAAAATATCATGTTTTATTGAGATACTGCTTTGGTATCCTCAAAGAACCTTAGTCTATAAGGTGCTGCTTCAATAACCCAAAGAATCTCTTGTTTTGTTGAGATACTACTTTGTTATCCTCGGAGAACCATAGTCTATAAGGTGCTGCTTCGACCACCCAAAGAACCTTGTGTTTTGTTGAGATACTTCTTTGGTATCCTCGGAGAGCCTTATTCTATAAGATGTTGCTTCGACTACCCGAAGAATCTCGTGTTTTGCTGAGATACCGCTTTGGTATCCCAGGAGAGTCTTAGTCTATAAGGTACAGCTTCAACCACATGAAGAATCTCGTGTATTTTTGAGATACTGCTTTGGCATCTTCGGAGTGCCTTAGTCTCTAAGGTGCTGCTTCAACCACCCGAAGAATCTCGTGTTTTTTTGTGATACTGATTTGGTATCATCGGAGTGCCTTAGTCTATAAGGTGTTGCTTCGACCTCCTGAAGAATCTCGTGTTTTGTTGAGATACTGCTTTGGTATCCTCGGAGAGCCTTAGTCTATAAGGTGCTGCTTCGACCAGCCGAAGAATCTCGTGTTTTTTTTTGAGATACTGTTTTGGTATCCTCGGAGAACCTTAGTCTATAAGGTGCTTCTTCGATCACCCAAAGAATCCCATGTTTTGTTGAGATACTATTTTGGCATCGTTGGAGAACCTTAGTTTATAAGGTGATGCTTCGATCACCCAAAGAATCTCGTGTTTTTTTGAGATATTGCTTTCGTATCATCGGAGTGCCTTAGTCTATAAGGTGCTGCTTAGACCACCCGAAGAATCTCGTGTTTTATTGAGATACTGCTTTGGTATCCTCGGAGAGCCTTAGTTTATGAGGTGCTGCTTCGAGCACCCAAAAATATCATGTTTTATTGAGATACTGCTTTGGTATCCTCAAAGAACCTTAGTCTATAAGGTGCTGCTTCAATAACCCAAAGAATCTCTTGTTTTGTTGAGATACTACTTTGTTATCCTCGGAGAACCTTAGTCTATAAGGTGTTGTTTCGACCACCCAAAGAACCTTTTGTTTTGTTGAGATACTTCTTTAGTATCCTCGGAGAGCCTTAGTCTATAAGATGTTGCTTCGACTACCCGAAGAATCTCGTGTTTTGTTGAGATACCGCTTTGGTATCCCAGGAGAGTCTTAGTCTATAAGGTACTGCTTCAACCACATGAAGAATCTCGTGTATTTTTGAGATACTACTTTGGCATCTTCGGAGTGCCTTAGTCTCTAAGGTGCTGCTTCAACCACCCGAAGAATCTCGTGTTTTGTTGAGATACTGCTTTGGTATTCTCGGAGAGCCTTAGTCTATAAGGTGCTGCTTCGACCACTCAAAGAATCTCGTGTTTTGTTGAGATACTGCTTTGTTATCCTCGGAGAGCCTTTGTCTATAAGGTGCGGCTTCGAGCACCCAAAGAATATCATGTTTTATTGAGATACTGCTTTGGTATCCTCGAAGAACCTTAGTCTATAAGGTGCTGCTTCGATCACCCAAAGAATCTCATGTTTTGTTGAGATACTACTTTTTTAGCCTCGGAGAACCTTAGTCTATAAGGTGTTGCTTCGACCACCCAAAGAATCTTGTGTTTTTTTGAGATACTGCTTTGGTATCCTCGGAGAGTCTTAGTCTATAAGGTGCTGCTTCGACCACTTGAAGAATCTCGTGTTTTGCTGAGATATCGCTTTGGTATCCTCGGAGAGCCTTAGTCTATAAGGTGCTGCTTCAACCACCCGAAGAATCTCGTGTTTTTTTGTGATACTGCTTTGGTATCATTGGAGTGCCTTAGTCTATAAGGTGTTGCTTCGACCTCCCGAAGAATCTCGGGTTTTGTTGAGATACTGCTTTGGTATCCTCGGAGAGCCTTAGTCTATAAGGTGCTGCTTCGACCACTTGAAGAATCTCGTGTTTTGCAGAGATATCGCTTTGGTATCCTCGGAGAGCCTTAGTCTATAAGGTGCTGCTTCAACCACCCGAAGAATCTCGTGTTTTTTTGTGATACTGCTTTGGTATCATCGGAGTGCCTTAGTCTATAAGGTGTTGCTTCGACCTCCCGAAGAATCTCGTGTTTTGTTGAGATACTGCTTTGTTATCCTCGGAGAGCCTTTGTCTATAAGGTGCGGCTTCGAGCACCCAAAGAATATCATGTTTTATTGAGATACTGCTTTGGTATCCTCGAAGAACCTTAGTCTATAAGGTGCTGCTTCGATCACCCAAAGAATCTCATGTTTTTTTGAGATACTGCTTTGGTATCCTCGGAGAGTCTTAGTCTATAAGGTGCTGCTTCGACCACTTGAAGAATCTCGTGTTTTGCTGAGATATCGCTTTGGTATCCTCGGAGAGCCTTAGTCTATAAGGTGCTGCTTCAACCACCCGAAGAATCTCGTGTTTTTTTGTGATACTGCTTTGGTATCATTGGAGTGCCTTAGTCTATAAGGTGTTGCTTCGACCTCCCGAAGAATCTCGGGTTTTGTTGAGATACTGCTTTGGTATCCTCGGAGAGCCTTAGTCTATAAGGTGCTGCTTCGACCACTTGAAGAATCTCGTGTTTTGCAGAGATATCGCTTTGGTATCCTCGGAGAGCCTTAGTCTATAAGGTGCTGCTTCAACCACCCGAAGAATCTCGTGTTTTTTTGTGATACTGCTTTGGTATCATCGGAGTGCCTTAGTCTATAAGGTGTTGCTTCGACCTCCCGAAGAATCTCGTGTTTTGTTGAGATACTGTTTTGGTATCCTCGGAGAACCTTAGTCTATAAGGCGCTTCTTCGATCACCCAAAGAATCCCATGTTTTGTTGAGATACTTTTTTGGCATCCTTGGAGAACCTTAGTCTATAAGGTGATGCTTCGATCACCCAAAGAATCTCGTGTTTTGTTGAGATATTGGTTTGGTATCATCAGAGACTTAGTCTATAAGGTGCTGCTTCGACCACCCGAAGAACTCGTGTTTTGTTCAGATACTGCTTTGGAATCCTCGGAGAGCCTAAGTCTATAAGGTGATACTTCGACCACCTGAAGAATCTCACATTTTGATGAGATACTGCTTTGGTATCCTCGGAGAACCTTAGTCTATAAGGTGTTGCATCGATGACCCGAAGAATCTCATGTTTTGTTGAGATACTGCTTTGGTATGCTCGGAGAGCCTTAGTCTATAAGGTGCTGCTTCAACCGCCCGATGAATCTCGTGTTTTTTTGAGATACTGCTTTGGTATCATCGGAGTGGCTTAGTCTATAAGGTGTTGCTTCGACCTCCCGATGAATCTCGTGTTTTGTTGAGATACTTCTTTGGTATCCTCGGAGAGCCTTAGTCTATAAGGTGCTGCTTCGACAAGCCGAAGAATCTCGTGTTTTGTTGAGATACTGCTTTGGTATTCTCGGAGAGCCTTAGTCTATAAGGTGCTGCTTCGACCACTCGAAGAATCTCGTGTTTTGTTGAGATACTGCTTTGGTATCCTCGGAGAGCCTTTGTCTATAAGGTGCGGCTTCGAGCACCCAAAGAATGTCATGTTTTGTTGAGATACTGCTTTGGTATCCTCGAAGAACCTTAGTCTATAAGGTGCTGCTTCGATCACCCAAAGAATCTCACGTTTTGTTGAGATACTACGTTGGTATCCTCGGAGAACCTTAGTCTATAAGGTGCTGCTTCGACAACCCAAAGAATCTTGTGTATTTTTGAGATAATGCTTTCATATCCTCGGAGAGTCTTAGTCTATAAGGTACTGCTTCTACCACTTGAAGAATCTCGTGTTTTGCTGAGATATCGCTTTGGTATCCTCGGAGAGCCTTAGTCTATAAGGTGTTGCTTCAACCACCCAAAGAATCTCGTGTTTTTTTTTTATACTGCTTTGGTATCATCGGAGTGCCTTAGTCTAAAAGGTGCAGCATCGACCTCCCGAAGAATCTCGTGTTTTGTTGAAATACTGCTTTGGTATCCTCAGAGAGCCTTAGTCTACAAGGTGCTGCTTCGACCAACCGAAGAATCTCGTGGTTTTTTTTGAGATACTATTTTGGTTTCCTCGGAGAACCTTAGTCTATAAGGTGCTACTTCGATCACCCAAAGAATCCCATGTTTTGTTGAGATACTATTTTGGTATCCTTGGAGAGCCTTAGTCTATAAGGTGATGCTTCGATCACCCAAAGAATCTCGTGTTTTGTTAAGATACTGCTTTGGTATCATCAGAGACTTAGTCTATAAGGTGCTGCTTCGACCACCCGAAGAATCTCGTGTTTTGTTGAGATACTGCTTTGGAATCCTCAGAGAGCCTTAGTCTATAAGGTGCTGCTACGACCACCCGAAGAATCTCACATTTTGTTGAGAAACTGCCTTGGTATCCTCGGAGAACCTTAGTCTATAAGGTGTTGCATCGATCACCTGAAGAATCTCATGTTTTGTTGAGATACTGCTTTGGTATCCTCGGAGAGCCTTAGTCTATAAGATGCTTCTTCAACCACCCGAAGAATCTCGTTTTTTTTTTGAGATACTGCTTTGGTATCATCAGAGTGCCTTAGTCTATAAGGTACTGCTTCGACCACCCAAAAAATCTCGTGTTTTGTTGAGATACTGCTTTGGTATCCTCGGAGAACCTTAGTCTATAAGGTGCTGGTTCGAGCACCCAAAGAATATCATGTTTGGTTGAGATACTGCTTTGGTATCCTCGGAGAACCTTAGTCTATAAGGTGCTGCTTCGACCACCAAAGAATCTTGTGTTTTGTTGAGATACTGCTTTGGTATCCTCGGAGAGTCTTAGTCTATAAAGTGCTGCTTCGACCACTTAAAGAATCCCTTGTTTTGCTGAGATATCTCTTTGGTATCCTCGGAGAGCCTTAGTCTATAAGGTGTTGCTTCGACCTCCCGAAGAATCTCGTGTTTTGTTGAGATACTGCTTTGGTATCCTCGAAGAACCTTAGTCTATAAGGTGCTGCTTCGATCACCCAAAGAATCTCACGTTTTGTTGAGATACTACTTTGGTATCCTCGGAGAACCTTAGTCTATAAGGTACTGCTTCGACAACCCAAAGAATCTTGTGTATTTTTGAGATAATGCTTTCATATCCTCGGAGAGTCTTAGTCTATAAGGTACTGCTTCGACCACTTGAAGAATGTCGTGTTTTGCTGAGATATCGCTTTGGTATCCTCGGAGAGCCTTAGTCTATAAGGTGTTGCTTCAACCACCCAAAGAATCTCGTGTTTTTTTTATACTGCTTTGGTATCATCGGAGTGCCTTAGTCTAAAAGGTGCAGCATCGACCTCCCGAAGAATCTCGTGTTTTGTTGAAATACTGCTTTGGTATCCTCAGAGAGCCTTAGTCTACAAGGTGCTGCTTCGACCAGCCGAAGAATCTCGTGTTTTTTTTTGAGATACTATTTTGGTTTCCTCGGAGAACCTTAGTCTATAAGGTGCTACTTCGATCACCCAAAGAATCCCATGTTTTGTTGAGATACTATTTTGGTATCCTTGGAGAGCCTTAGTCTATAAGGTGATGCTTCGATCACCCAAAGAATCTCGTGTTTTGTTAAGATACTGCTTTGGTATCATCAGAGACTTAGTCTATAAGGTGCTGCTTCGACCACCCGAAGAATCTCGTGTTTTGTTGAGATACTGCTTTGGAATCCTCAGAGAGCCTTAGTCTATAAGGTGCTGCTACGACCACCCGAAGAATCTCACATTTTGTTGAGATACTGCCTTGGTATCCTCGGAGAACCTTAGTCTATAAGGTGTTGCATCGATCACCTGAAGAATCTCATGTTTTGTTGAGATACTGCTTTGGTATCCTCGGAGAGCCTTAGTCTATAAGGTGCTTCTTCAACCACCCGAAGAATCTCGTGTTTTTTTGAGATACTGCTTTGGTATCATCAGAGTGCCTTAGTCTATAAGGTACTGCTTCGACCACCCAAAAAATCTCGTGTTTTGTTGAGATACTGCTTTGGTATCCTCGGAGAACCTTAGTCTATAAGGTGCTGCTTCGAGCACCCAAAGAATATCGTGTTTGGTTGAGATACTGCTTTGGTATCCTCGGAGAACCTTAGTCTATAATGTGCTGCTTCGATCACCCAAAGAATCTCACGTTTTTTTGAGATACTACTTTGGTATCCTCGGAGAACCTTAGTCTATAAGGTGCTGCTTCGACCGCCAAAGAATCTTGTGTTTTGTTGAGATACTGCTTTGGTATCCTCGGAGAGTCTTAGTCTATAAAGTGCTGCTTCGACCACTTAAAGAATCCCGTGTTTTTCTGAGATATCGCTTTGGTATCCTCGGAGAGCCTTAGTCTATAAGGTGTTGCTTTGACCTCCCGAAGAATCTCGTGTTTTGTTGAGATACTGCTTTGGTATCCTCGGAGAGCCTTAGTCTATAAGGTGCTGCTTCGACCAGCCAAAGAATCTCGTGTTTTTTTTGAGTTACTGTTTTGGTATCCTCGGAGAACCTTAGTCTATAAGGCGCTTCTTCGATCACCCAAAGAATCCCATGTTTTGTTGAGATACTATTTTGGCATCTTTGGAGAACCTTAGTCTATAAGGTGATGCTTCGATCACCCAAAGAATCTCGTGTTTTGTTGAGATATTGCTTTGGTATCATCAGAGACTTAGTCTATAAGGTGCTGCTTCGACCACCCGAAGAACTCGTGTTTTGCTCAGATACTGCTTTGGAATCCTCGGAGAGCCTAAGTCTATAAGGTGATACTTTGACCACCTGAAGAATCTCACATTTTGATGAGATACTACTTTGGTATCCTCGGAGAACCTTAGTCTATAAGGTGTTGCATCGATCACCCGAAGAATCTCATGTTTTGTTGAGATACTGCTTTGGTATGCTCGGAGAGCCTTAGTCTATAAGGTGCTGCTTCAACCACCCGATGAATCTCGTGTTTTTTTGAGATACTGCTTTGGTATCATCGGAGTGGCTTAGTCTATAAGGTGTTCCTTCGACCTCCCGATGAATTTCGTGTTTTGTTGAGATACTTCTTTGGTATCCTCGGAGAGCCTTAGTCTATAAGGTGCTGCTTCGACAAGCCGTAGAATCTCGTGTTTTGTTGAGATACTGCTTTGGTATTCTCGGAGAGCCTTAGTCTATAATGTGTTGCTTCGACCACTCGAAGAATCTCGTGTTTTGTTGAGATACTGCTTTGGTATCCTCGGAGAACCTTTGTCTATAAGGTGCGGCTTCGAGCACCCAAAGAATGTCATGTTTTGTTGAGATACTGCTTTGGTATCCTCGAAGAACCTTAGTCTATAAGGTGCTGCTTCGATCACCCAAAGAATCTCACGTTTTGTTGAGATACTACTTTGGTATCCTCGGAGAACCTTAGTCTATAAGGTGCTGCTTCGACAACCCAAAGAATCTTGTGTATTGTTGAGATAATGCTTTCATATCCTCGGGGAGTCTTAGTCTATAAGGTGCTGCTTCGACCACTTGAAGAATCTCGTGTTTTGCTGAGATATCGCTTTGGTATCCTCGGAGAGCCTTAGTCTATAAGGTGTTGCTTCAACCACCCAAAGAATCTCGTGTTTTTTTTTTATACTGCTTTGGTATCATCGGAGTGCCTTAGTCTATAAGGTGCAGCATCGACCTCCCGAAGAATCTCGTGTTTTGTTGAAATACTGCTTTGGTATCCTCAGAGAGCCTTAGTCTACAAGGTGCTGCTTCGACCAGCCGAAGAATCTCGTGTTTTTTATTGAGATACTATTTTGGCTTCCTCGGAGAACCTTAGTCTATAAGGTGCTACTTCGATCACCCAAAGAATCCCATGTTTTGTTGAGATACTATTTTGGTATCCTTGGAGAGCCTTAGTCTATAAGGTGATGCTTCGATCACCCAAAGAATCTCGTGTTTTGTTAAGATACTGCTTTGGTATCATCAGAGACTTAGTCTATAAGGTGCTGCTTCGACCACCCGAAGAATCTCGTGTTTTGTTGAGATACTGCTTTGGAATCCTCAGAGAGCCTTAGTCTATAAGGTGCTGCTACGACCACCCGAAGAATCTCACATTTTGTTGAGATACTGCCTTGGTATCCTCGGAGAACCTTAGTCTATAAGGTGTTGCATCGATCACCTGAAGAATCTCATGTTTTGTTGAGATACTGCTTTGGTATCCTCGGAGAGCCTTAGTCTATAAGGTGCTTCTTCAACCACCCGAAGAATCTCGTGTTTTTTTGAGATACTGCTTTGGTATCATCAGAGTGCCTTAGTCTATAAGGTACTGCTTCGACCACCCAAAAAATCTCGTGTTTTGTTGAGATACTGCTTTGGTATCCTCGGAGAACCTTAGTCTATAAGGTGCTGCTTCGAGCACCCAAAGAATATCATGTTTGGTTGAGATACTGCTTTGGTATCCTCGGAGAACCTTAGTCGATAACGTGCTACTTCGATCACCCAAAGAATCTCACGTTTTGTTGAGATACTACTTTGGTATCCTCGGAGAACCTTAGTCTATAAGGTGCTGCTTCGACCACCAAAGAATCTTGTGTTTTGTTGAGATACTGCTTTGGTATCCTCGGAGAGTCTTAGTCTATAAAGTGCTGCTTCGACCACTTAAAGAATCCCATGTTTTACTGAGATATCGCTTTGGTATCCTCGGAGAACCTTAGTCTATAAGGTGCTGCTTCAACCACCCGAAGAATCTCGTGTTTTTTTGAGATACTGCTTTGGTATCATCGGAGTGCCTTAGTCTATAAGGTGCTGCTTCGACCTCCCGAAGAATCTTGTGTTTTGTTGAGATACTGCTTTGGTATCCTCGGAGAGCCTTAGTCTATAAGGTGCTGCTTCGACCAGCCGAAGAATCTCGTGTTTTTTTGAGATACTGTTTTGTTATCCTCGGAGAACCTTAGTCTATAAGGTGCTACTTCGAACACCCAAAGAATCCCATGTTTTGTTGAAATACTATTTTGGTATCATTGGAGAACCTTAGTCTATAAGGTGATGCTTCGATCACCCAAAGAATCTCGTGTTTTGTTGAGATACTTCTTTGTTATCATCCGAGAGTTAGTCTATAAGGTGCTGCTTCGACCACCCGAAGAATCTAGTGTTTTTGTTGAAATACTGCTTTGGAATCCTCGGAGAGCCTTAGTCTATAAGGTGCTGCTTCGACCACCCGAAGAATCCCATGTTTTGTTGAGATACTATTTTAGTCTCATTGGAGAACCTTAGTCTATAAGTTGATGCTTCGGTCACCCAAAGAATCTTGTGTTTTGTTGAGATACTGCTTTGGTATCATCCGAGACTTAGTCTATAAGGTGCTGCTTCGACCACCCGAAGAATCTCGTGTTTTGTTGAGATACTGCTTTGGTATCCTCTGAGAACCTTAGTCTATAAGGTGCTGCATCGATCACCTGAAGAATCTCTTGTTTTGTTGAGATACTACTTTGGTATCCTCGGAGAGCCTTAGTCTATAAGGTGCTGCTTTAACCACCCAAAGAATCTCGTGTTTTTTTGAGATACTGCTTTCGTATCATCGGAGTGCCTTAGTCTATAAGGTGCTGCTTCGACCACCCGAAGAATCTCGTGTTTTATTGAGATACTGCTTTGGTATCCTTGGAGAGCCTTAGTTTATTAGGTGCTGCTTCGAGCACCCAAAAATATCATGTTTTATTGAGATACTGCTTTGGTATCCTCAAAGAACCTTAGTCTATAAGGTGCTGCTTCAATAACCAAAAGAATCTCTTGTTTTGTTGAGATACTACTTTGTTATCCTCGGAGAACCTTAGTCTATAAGGTGCTGTTTCGACCACCCAAAGAACCTTGTGTTTTGTTGAGATACTTCTTTGGTATCCTCGGAGAGCCTTAGTCTATAAGATGTTGCTTCGACTACCCGAAGAATCTCGTGTTTTGCTGAGATACCGCTTTGGTATCCCAGGAGAGTCTTAGTCTATAAGGTACTGCTTCAACCACCTGAAGAATCTCGTGTATTTTTGAGATACTGCTTTGGGATCTTCGGAGTGCCTTAGTCTCTAAGGTGCTGCTTCAACCACCCGAAGAATCTCGTGTTTTGTTGAGATACTGCTTTGGTATTCTCGGAGAGCCTTAGTCTATAAGGTGCTGCTTCGACCACTCGAAGAATCTCGTGTTTTGTTGAGATACTGCTTTGGTATCCTCGGAGAACCTTTGTCTATAAGGTGCGGCTTCGAGCACCCAAAGAATATAATGTTTTGTTGAGATACTGCTTTGGTATCCTCGAAGAACCTTAGTCTATAAGGTGCTGCTTCGATCACCCAAAGAATCTCATGTTTTGTTGAGATACTACTTTGTTATCCTCGGAGAACCTTAGTCTATAAGGTGCTGCTTCGACCACCCAAAGAATCTCGTGTTTTGTTGAGATACTGCTTTGGTATCCTCGGAGAGCCTTAGTCTATAAGGTGCTGCTTCGACCAGCCGAAGAATCTCGTGTTTTTTTTGTGATACTGTTTTGGTATCCTCGGAGAACCTTAGTCTATAAGGTGCTTCTTCGATCACCCAAAGAATCCCATGTTTTGTTGAGATACTATTTTGGCATCCTTGGAGAACCTTAGTCTATAAGGTGATGCTTCGATCACATAAAGAATCTCGTGTTTTGTTGAGATATTGCTTTGGTATCATCAGAGACTTAGTCTATAAGGTGCTGCTTCGACCACCCGAAGAATCTCGTGTTTTGTTGAGATACTGCTTTGGAATCCTCGGAGAGCCTAAGTCTATAAGGTGATACTTCGACCACCTGAAGAATCTCACATTTTGATGAGATACTGCTTTGGTATCCTCGGAGAACCTTAGTCTATAAGGTGTTGCATCGATCACCCAAAGAATCTCATGTTTTGTTGAGATACTGCTTTGGTATGCTCGGAGAGCCTTAGTCTATAAGGTGCTACTTCAACCACCCGATGAATCTCGTGTTTTTTTGAGATACTGCTTTGGTATCATCGGAGTGGCTTAGTCTATAAGGTGTTGCTTCGACCTCCCGATGAATCTCGTGTTTTGTTGAGGTACTTCTTTGGTATCCTCGGAGAGCCTTAGTCTATAAGGTGCTGCTTCGACAAGCCGAAGAATCTCGTGTTTTGTTGAGATACTGCTTTGGTATTCTCGGAGAGCCTTAGTCTATAAGGTGCTGCTTCGACCACTCGAAGAATCTCGTGTTTTGTTGAGATACTGCTTTGGTATCCTCGGAGAGCCTTTGTCTATAAGGTACGGCTTCGAGCACCCAAAGAATATCATGTTTTGTTTAGATACTGCTTTGGTATCCTCGAAGAACCTTAGTCTATAAGGTACTGCTTCGATCACCCAAAGAATCTCACGTTTTGTTGAGATACTACTTTGGTATCCTCGGAGAACCTTAGTCTATAAGGTGCTGCTTCGACAACCCAAAGAATCTTGTGTATTGTTGAGATAATGCTTTGATATCCTCGGAGAGTCTTAGTCTATAAGGTGCTGCTTCGACCACTTGATGAATCTCGTGTTTTGCTGAGATATCGCTTTGGTATCCTCGAAGAGCCTTAGTCTATAAGGTGTTGCTTCAACCACCCAAAGAATCTCGTGTTTTTTTGAGATACTGCTTTGGTATCATCGGAGTGCCTTAGTCTATAAGGTGCAACATCGACCTCCCAAAGAATCTCGTGTTTTGTTGAAATACTGCTTTGGTATCCTCGGAGAGCCTTAGTCTACAAGTTGCTGCTTCGACCAGCCGAAGAATCTCGTGTTTTTTTTTGAGATACTATTTTGGTTTCCTCGGAGAACCTTAGTCTATAAGGTGCTACTTCGATCACCCAAAGAATCCCATGTTTTGTTGAGATACTATTTGGTATCCTTGGAGAGCCTTAGTCTATAAGGTGATGCTTCGATCACCCTAAGAATCTCGTGTTTTGTTAAGATACTGCTTTGGTATCATCAGAGACTTAGTCTATAAGGTGCTGCTTCGACCACCCGAAGAATCTCGTGTTTTGTTGAGATACTGCTTTGGAATCCTCAGAGAGCCTTAGTCTATAAGGTGCTGCTACGACCACCCGAAGAATCTCACATTTTGTTGAGATACTGCCTTGGTATCCTCGGAGAACCTTAGTCTATAAGGTGTTGCATCGATCACCTGAAGAATCTCATGTTTTGTTGAGATACTGCTTTGGTATCCTCGGAGAGCCTTAGTCTATAAGGTGCTTCTTCAACCACCCGAAGAATCTCGTGTTTTTTTGAGATACTGCTTTGGTATCATCGGAGTGCCTTAGTCTATAAGGTACTGCTTCGACCACCCGAAAAATCTCGTGTTTAGTTGAGATACTGCTTTGGTATCCTCGGAGAACCTTAGTCTATAAGGTGCTGCTTCGACAAGCCAAAGAATCTCGTGTTTTGTTGAGAGACTGCTTTGGTATTCTCGGAGAGCCTTAGTCTATAAGGTGCTGCATCGACCACTCGAAGAATCTCGTGTTTTGTTGAGATACTGCTTTGGTATCCTCGGAGAGCCTTTGTCTATAAGGTGCGGCTTCGAGCACCCAAAGAATATCATGTTTTGTTTAGATACTGCTTTGGTATCCTCGAAGAACCTTAGTCTATAAGGTGCTGCTTCGATCACCCAAAGAATCTCACGTTTTGTTGAGATACTACTTTGGTATCCTCGGAGAACCTTAGTCTATAAGGTGCTGCTTCGACAACCCAAAGAATCTTGTGTATTGTTGAGATAATGCTTTGATATCCTCGGAGAGTCTTAGTCTATAAGGTGCTGCTTCGACCACTTGATGAATCTCGTGTTTTGCTGAGATATCGCTTTGGTATCCTCGAAGAGCCTTAGTCTATAAGGTGTTGCTTCAACCACCCAAAGAATCTCGTGTTTTTTTGAGATACTGCTTTGGTATCATCGGAGTGCCTTAGTCTAAAAGGTGCAGCATCGACCTCCCGAAGAATCTCGTGTTTTGTTGAAATACTGCTTTGGTATCCTCAGAGAGCCTTAGTCTACAAGGTGCTGCTTCGACCAACCGAAGAATCTCGTGGTTTTTTTTGAGATACTATTTTGGTTTCCTCGGAGAACCTTAGTCTATAAGGTGCTACTTCGATCACCCAAAGAATCCCATGTTTTGTTGAGATACTATTTTGGTATCCTTGGAGAGCCTTAGTCTATAAGGTGATGCTTCGATCACCCAAAGAATCTCGTGTTTTGTTAAGATACTGCTTTGGTATCATCAGAGACTTAGTCTATAAGGTGCTGCTTCGACCACCCGAAGAATCTCGTGTTTTGTTGAGATACTGCTTTGGAATCCTCAGAGAGCCTTAGTCTATAAGGTGCTGCTACGACCACCCGAAGAATCTCACATTTTGTTGAGAAACTGCCTTGGTATCCTCGGAGAACCTTAGTCTATAAGGTGTTGCATCGATCACCTGAAGAATCTCATGTTTTGTTGAGATACTGCTTTGGTATCCTCGGAGAGCCTTAGTCTATAAGGTGCTTCTTCAACCACCCGAAGAATCTCGTTTTTTTTTTGAGATACTGCTTTGGTATCATCAGAGTGCCTTAGTCTATAAGGTACTGCTTCGACCACCCAAAAAATCTCGTGTTTTGTTGAGATACTGCTTTGGTATCCTCGGAGAACCTTAGTCTATAAGGTGCTGGTTCGAGCACCCAAAGAATATCATGTTTGGTTGAGATACTGCTTTGGTATCCTCGGAGAACCTTAGTCTATAAGGTGCTGCTTCGACCACCAAAGAATCTTGTGTTTTGTTGAGATACTGCTTTGGTATCCTCGGAGAGTCTTAGTCTATAAAGTGCTGCTTCGACCACTTAAAGAATCCCTTGTTTTGCTGAGATATCTCTTTGGTATCCTCGGAGAGCCTTAGTCTATAAGGTGTTGCTTCGACCTCCCGAAGAATCTCGTGTTTTGTTAAGATACTGCTTTGGTATCCTCGAAGAACCTTAGTCTATAAGGTGCTGCTTCGATCACCCAAAGAATCTCACGTTTTGTTGAGATACTACTTTGGTATCCTCGGAGAACCTTAGTCTATAAGGTACTGCTTCGACAACCCAAAGAATCTTGTGTATTTTTGAGATAATGCTTTCATATCCTCGGAGAGTCTTAGTCTATAAGGTACTGCTTCGACCACTTGAAGAATCTCGTGTTTTGCTGAGATATCGCTTTGGTATCCTCGGAGAGCCTTAGTCTATAAGGTGTTGCTTCAACCACCCAAAGAATCTCGTGTTTTTTTTATACTGCTTTGGTATCATCGGAGTGCCTTAGTCTAAAAGGTGCAGCATCGACCTCCCGAAGAATCTCGTGTTTTGTTGAAATACTGCTTTGGTATCCTCAGAGAGCCTTAGTCTACAAGGTGCTGCTTCGACCAGCCGAAGAATCTCGTGTTTTTTTTTGAGATACTATTTTGGTTTCCTCGGAGAACCTTAGTCTATAAGGTGCTACTTCGATCACCCAAAGAATCCCATGTTTTGTTGAGATACTATTTTGGTATCCTTGGAGAGCCTTAGTCTATAAGGTGATGCTTCGATCACCCAAAGAATCTCGTGTTTTGTTAAGATACTGCTTTGGTATCATCAGAGACTTAGTCTATAAGGTGCTGCTTCGACCACCCGAAGAATCTCGTGTTTTGTTGAGATACTGCTTTGGAATCCTCAGAGAGCCTTAGTCTATAAGGTGCTGCTACGACCACCCGAAGAATCTCACATTTTGTTGAGATACTGCCTTGGTATCCTCGGAGAACCTTAGTCTATAAGGTGTTGCATCGATCACCTGAAGAATCTCATGTTTTGTTGAGATACTGCTTTGGTATCCTCGGAGAGCCTTAGTCTATAAGGTGCTTCTTCAACCACCCGAAGAATCTCGTGTTTTTTTGAGATACTGCTTTGGTATCATCAGAGTGCCTTAGTCTATAAGGTACTGCTTCGACCACCCAAAAAATCTCGTGTTTTGTTGAGATACTGCTTTGGTATCCTTGGAGAACCTTAGTCTATAAGGTGCTGCTTCGAGCACCCAAAGAATATCGTGTTTGGTTGAGATACTGCTTTGGTATCCTCGGAGAACCTTAGTCTATAATGTGCTGCTTCGATCACCCAAAGAATCTCACGTTTTTTTGAGATACTACTTTGGTATCCTCGGAGAACCTTAGTCTATAAGGTGCTGCTTCGACCACCAAAGAATCTTGTGTTTTGTTGAGATACTGCTTTGGTATCCTCGGAGAGTCTTAGTCTATAAAGTGCTGCTTCGACCACTTAAAGAATCCCGTGTTTTTCTGAGATATCGCTTTGGTATCCTCGGAGAGCCTTAGTCTATAAGGTGTTGCTTTGACCTCCCGAAGAATCTCGTGTTTTGTTGAGATACTGCTTTGGTATCCTCGGAGAGCCTTAGTCTATAAGGTGCTGCTTCGACCAGCCAAAGAATCTCGTGTTTTTTTTGAGTTACTGTTTTGGTATCCTCGGAGAACCTTAGTCTATAAGGCGCTTCTTCGATCACCCAAAGAATCCCATGTTTTGTTGAGATACTATTTTGGCATCTTTGGAGAACCTTAGTCTATAAGGTGATGCTTCGATCACCCAAAGAATCTCGTGTTTTGTTGAGATATTGCTTTGGTATCATCAGAGACTTAGTCTATAAGGTGCTGCTTCGACCACCCGAAGAACTCGTGTTTTGCTCAGATACTGCTTTGGAATCCTCGGAGAGCCTAAGTCTATAAGGTGATACTTTGACCACCTGAAGAATCTCACATTTTGATGAGATACTACTTTGGTATCCTCGGAGAACCTTAGTCTATAAGGTGTTGCATCGATCACCCGAAGAATCTCATGTTTTGTTGAGATACTGCTTTGGTATGCTCGGAGAGCCTTAGTCTATAAGGTGCTGCTTCAACCACCCGATGAATCTCGTGTTTTTTTGAGATACTGCTTTGGTATCATCGGAGTGGCTTAGTCTATAAGGTGTTCCTTCGACCTCCCGATGAATTTCGTGTTTTGTTGAGATACTTCTTTGGTATCCTCGGAGAGCCTTAGTCTATAAGGTGCTGCTTCGACAAGCCGTAGAATCTCGTGTTTTGTTGAGATACTGCTTTGGTATTCTCGGAGAGCCTTAGTCTATAATGTGTTGCTTCGACCACTCGAAGAATCTCGTGTTTTGTTGAGATACTGCTTTGGTATCCTCGGAGAACCTTTGTCTATAAGGTGCGGCTTCGAGCACCCAAAGAATGTCATGTTTTGTTGAGATACTGCTTTGGTATCCTCGAAGAACCTTAGTCTATAAGGTGCTGCTTCGATCACCCAAAGAATCTCACGTTTTGTTGAGATACTACTTTGGTATCCTCGGAGAACCTTAGTCTATAAGGTGCTGCTTCGACAACCCAAAGAATCTTGTGTATTGTTGAGATAATGCTTTCATATCCTCGGGGAGTCTTAGTCTATAAGGTGCTGCTTCGACCACTTGAAGAATCTCGTGTTTTGCTGAGATATCGCTTTGGTATCCTCGGAGAGCCTTAGTCTATAAGGTGTTGCTTCAACCACCCAAAGAATCTCGTGTTTTTTTTTTATACTGCTTTGGTATCATCGGAGTGCCTTAGTCTATAAGGTGCAGCATCGACCTCCCGAAGAATCTCGTGTTTTGTTGAAATACTGCTTTGGTATCCTCAGAGAGCCTTAGTCTACAAGGTGCTGCTTCGACCAGCCGAAGAATCTCGTGTTTTTTATTGAGATACTATTTTGGCTTCCTCGGAGAACCTTAGTCTATAAGGTGCTACTTCGATCACCCAAAGAATCCCATGTTTTGTTGAGATACTATTTTGGTATCCTTGGAGAGCCTTAGTCTATAAGGTGATGCTTCGATCACCCAAAGAATCTCGTGTTTTGTTAAGATACTGCTTTGGTATCATCAGAGACTTAGTCTATAAGGTGCTGCTTCGACCACCCGAAGAATCTCGTGTTTTGTTGAGATACTGCTTTGGAATCCTCAGAGAGCCTTAGTCTATAAGGTGCTGCTACGACCACCCGAAGAATCTCACATTTTGTTGAGATACTGCCTTGGTATCCTCGGAGAACCTTAGTCTATAAGGTGTTGCATCGATCACCTGAAGAATCTCATGTTTTGTTGAGATACTGCTTTGGTATCCTCGGAGAGCCTTAGTCTATAAAGTGCTTCTTCAACCACCCGAAGAATCTCGTGTTTTTTTGAGATACTGCTTTGGTATCATCAGAGTGCCTTAGTCTATAAGGTACTGCTTCGACCACCCAAAAAATCTCGTGTTTTGTTGAGATACTGCTTTGGTATCCTCGGAGAACCTTAGTCTATAAGGTGCTGCTTCGAGCACCCAAAGAATATCATGTTTGGTTGAGATACTGCTTTGGTATCCTCGGAGAACCTTAGTCGATAACGTGCTACTTCGATCACCCAAAGAATCTCACGTTTTGTTGAGATACTACTTTGGTATCCTCGGAGAACCTTAGTCTATAAGGTGCTGCTTCGACCACCAAAGAATCTTGTGTTTTGTTGAGATACTGCTTTGGTATCCTCGGAGAGTCTTAGTCTATAAAGTGCTGCTTCGACCACTTAAAGAATCCCATGTTTTACTGAGATATCGCTTTGGTATCCTCGGAGAACCTTAGTCTATAAGGTGCTGCTTCAACCACCCGAAGAATCTCGTGTTTTTTTGAGATACTGCTTTGGTATCATCGGAGTGCCTTAGTCTATAAGGTGCTGCTTCGACCTCCCGAAGAATCTTGTGTTTTGTTGAGATACTGCTTTGGTATCCTCGGAGAGCCTTAGTCTATAAGGTGCTGCTTCGACCAGCCGAAGAATCTCGTGTTTTTTTGAGATACTGTTTTGTTATCCTCGGAGAACCTTAGTCTATAAGGTGCTACTTCGAACACCCAAAGAATCCCATGTTTTGTTGAAATACTATTTTGGTATCATTGGAGAACCTTAGTCTATAAGGTGATGCTTCGATCACCCAAAGAATCTCGTGTTTTGTTGAGATACTTCTTTGTTATCATCCGAGAGTTAGTCTATAAGGTGCTGCTTCGACCACCCGAAGAATCTAGTGTTTTTGTTGAAATACTGCTTTGGAATCCTCGGAGAGCCTTAGTCTATAAGGTGCTGCTTCGACCACCCGAAGAATCCCATGTTTTGTTGAGATACTATTTTAGTCTCATTGGAGAACCTTAGTCTATAAGTTGATGCTTCGGTCACCCAAAGAATCTTGTGTTTTGTTGAGATACTGCTTTGGTATCATCCGAGACTTAGTCTATAAGGTGCTGCTTCGACCACCCGAAGAATCTCGTGTTTTGTTGAGATACTGCTTTGGTATCCTCTGAGAACCTTAGTCTATAAGGTGCTGCATCGATCACCTGAAGAATCTCTTGTTTTGTTGAGATACTACTTTGGTATCCTCGGAGAGCCTTAGTCTATAAGGTGCTGCTTTAACCACCCAAAGAATCTCGTGTTTTTTTGAGATACTGCTTTCGTATCATCGGAGTGCCTTAGTCTATAAGGTGCTGCTTCGACCACCCGAAGAATCTCGTGTTTTATTGAGATACTGCTTTGGTATCCTTGGAGAGCCTTAGTTTATTAGGTGCTGCTTCGAGCACCCAAAAATATCATGTTTTATTGAGATACTGCTTTGGTATCCTCAAAGAACCTTAGTCTATAAGGTGCTGCTTCAATAACCAAAAGAATCTCTTGTTTTGTAGAGATACTACTTTGTTATCCTCGGAGAACCTTAGTCTATAAGGTGCTGTTTCGACCACCCAAAGAACCTTGTGTTTTGTTGAGATACTTCTTTGGTATCCTCGGAGAGCCTTAGTCTATAAGATGTTGCTTCGACTACCCGAAGAATCTCGTGTTTTGCTGAGATACCGCTTTGGTATCCCAGGAGAGTCTTAGTCTATAAGGTACTGCTTCAACCACCTGAAGAATCTCGTGTATTTTTGAGATACTGCTTTGGGATCTTCGGAGTGCCTTAGTCTCTAAGGTGCTGCTTCAACCACCCGAAGAATCTCGTGTTTTGTTGAGATACTGCTTTGGTATTCTCGGAGAGCCTTAGTCTATAAGGTGCTGCTTCGACCACTCGAAGAATCTCGTGTTTTGTTGAGATACGGCTTTGGTATCCTCGGAGAACCTTTGTCTATAAGGTGCGGCTTCGAGCACCCAAAGAATATAATGTTTTGTTGAGATACTGCTTTGGTATCCTCGAAGAACCTTAGTCTATAAGGTGCTGCTTCGATCACCCAAAGAATCTCATGTTTTGTTGAGATACTACTTTGTTATCCTCGGAGAACCTTAGTCTATAAGGTGCTGCTTCGACCACCCAAAGAATCTCGTGTTTTGTTGAGATACTGCTTTGGTATCCTCGGAGAGCCTTAGTCTATAAGGTGCTGCTTCGACCAGCCGAAGAATCTCGTGTTTTTTTTGTGATACTGTTTTGGTATCCTCGGAGAACCTTAGTCTATAAGGTGCTTCTTCGATCACCCAAAGAATCCCATGTTTTGTTGAGATACTATTTTGGCATCCTTGGAGAACCTTAGTCTATAAGGTGATGCTTCGATCACATAAAGAATCTCGTGTTTTGTTGAGATATTGCTTTGGTATCATCAGAGACTTAGTCTATAAGGTGCTGCTTCGACCACCCGAAGAATCTCGTGTTTTGTTGAGATACTGCTTTGGAATCCTCGGAGAGCCTAAGTCTATAAGGTGATACTTCGACCACCTGAAGAATCTCACATTTTGATGAGATACTGCTTTGGTATCCTCGGAGAACCTTAGTCTATAAGGTGTTGCATCGATCACCCAAAGAATCTCATGTTTTGTTGAGATACTGCTTTGGTATGCTCGGAGAGCCTTAGTCTATAAGGTGCTACTTCAACCACCCGATGAATCTCGTGTTTTTTTGAGATACTGCTTTGGTATCATCGGAGTGGCTTAGTCTATAAGGTGTTGCTTCGACCTCCCGATGAATCTCGTGTTTTGTTGAGATACTTCTTTGGTATCCTCGGAGAGCCTTAGTCTATAAGGTGCTGCTTCGACAAGCCGAAGAATCTCGTGTTTTGTTGAGATACTGCTTTGGTATTCTCGGAGAGCCTTAGTCTATAAGGTGCTGCTTCGACCACTCGAAGAATCTCGTGTTTTGTTGAGATACTGCTTTGGTATCCTCGGAGAGCCTTTGTCTATAAGGTACGGCTTCGAGCACCCAAAGAATATCATGTTTTGTTTAGATACTGCTTTGGTATCCTCGAAGAACCTTAGTCTATAAGGTACTGCTTCGATCACCCAAAGAATCTCACGTTTTGTTGAGATACTACTTTGGTATCCTCGGAGAACCTTAGTCTATAAGGTGCTGCTTCGACAACCCAAAGAATCTTGTGTATTGTTGAGATAATGCTTTGATATCCTCGGAGAGTCTTAGTCTATAAGGTGCTGCTTCGACCACTTGATGAATCTCGTGTTTTGCTGAGATATCGCTTTGGTATCCTCGAAGAGCCTTAGTCTATAAGGTGTTGCTTCAACCACCCAAAGAATCTCGTGTTTTTTTGAGATACTGCTTTGGTATCATCGGAGTGCCTTAGTCTATAAGGTGCAACATCGACCTCCCAAAGAATCTCGTGTTTTGTTGAAATACTGCTTTGGTATCCTCGGAGAGCCTTAGTCTACAAGTTGCTGCTTCGACCAGCCGAAGAATCTCGTGTTTTTTTTTGAGATACTATTTTGGTTTCCTCGGAGAACCTTAGTCTATAAGGTGCTACTTCGATCACCCAAAGAATCCCATGTTTTGTTGAGATACTATTTGGTATCCTTGGAGAGCCTTAGTCTATAAGGTGATGCTTCGATCACCCTAAGAATCTCGTGTTTTGTTAAGATACTGCTTTGGTATCATCAGAGACTTAGTCTATAAGGTGCTGCTTCGACCACCCGAAGAATCTCGTGTTTTGTTGAGATACTGCTTTGGAATCCTCAGAGAGCCTTAGTCTATAAGGTGCTGCTACGACCACCCGAAGAATCTCACATTTTGTTGAGATACTGCCTTGGTATCCTCGGAGAACCTTAGTCTATAAGGTGTTGCATCGATCACCTGAAGAATCTCATGTTTTGTTGAGATACTGCTTTGGTATCCTCGGAGAGCCTTAGTCTATAAGGTGCTTCTTCAACCACCCGAAGAATCTCGTGTTTTTTTGAGATACTGCTTTGGTATCATCGGAGTGCCTTAGTCTATAAGGTACTGCTTCGACCACCCGAAAAATCTCGTGTTTAGTTGAGATACTGCTTTGGTATCCTCGGAGAACCTTAGTCTATAAGGTGCTGCTTCGACAAGCCAAAGAATCTCGTGTTTTGTTGAGAGACTGCTTTGGTATTCTCGGAGAGCCTTAGTCTATAAGGTGCTGCATCGACCACTCGAAGAATCTCGTGTTTTGTTGAGATACTGCTTTGGTATCCTCGGAGAGCCTTTGTCTATAAGGTGCGGCTTCGAGCACCCAAAGAATATCATGTTTTGTTTAGATACTGCTTTGGTATCCTCGAAGAACCTTAGTCTATAAGGTGCTGCTTCGATCACCCAAAGAATCTCACGTTTTGTTGAGATACTACTTTGGTATCCTCGGAGAACCTTAGTCTATAAGGTGCTGCTTCGACAACCCAAAGAATCTTGTGTATTGTTGAGATAATGCTTTGATATCCTCGGAGAGTCTTAGTCTATAAGGTGCTGCTTCGACCACCCGAAAAATCTCGTGTTTAGTTGAGATACTGCTTTGGTATCCTCGGAGAACCTTAGTCTATAAGGTGCTGCTTCGACCACTCGAAGAATCTCGTGTTTTGTTGAGATACTTCTTTGGTATCCTCGGAGAGCCTTGTTGTATAAGGTGCTGCTTCGAACACCTGAAAAAAACTCACATTTTGTTGAGATACTGCTTTGGTATCATCGGAGTGCCTTAGTCTATAAGGTGTTGCTTCGACCTCCCGATGAATCTCGTGTTTTGTTGAGATACTTCTTTGGTATCCTCGGAGAGCCTTAGTCTATAAGGTGCTGCTTCGACAAGCCTAAGAATCTCGTGTTTTGTTGAGATACTGCTTTGGTATTCTCGGAGAGCCTTAGTCTATAAGGTGCTGCTTCGACCACTCGAAGAATCTCGTGTTTTGTTGAGATACTGCTTTGGTATCCTCGGAGAGCCTTTGTCTATAAGGTGCGGCTTCGAGCACCCAAAGAATATCATGTTTTGTTTAGATACTGCTTTGGTATCCTCGAAGAACCTTAGTCTATAAGGTGCTGCTTCGATCACCCAAAGAATCTCACGTTTTGTTGAGATACTACTTTGGTATCCTCGGAGAACCTTAGTCTATAAGGTGCTGCTTCGACAACCCAAAGAATCTTGTGTATTGTTGAGATAATGCTTTGATATCCTCGGAGAGTCTTAGTCTATAAGGTGCTGCTTCGACCACCCGAAAAATCTCGTGTTTAGTTGAGATACTGCTTTGGTATCCTCGGAGAACCTTAGTCTATAAGGTGCTGCTTCGACCACTCGAAGAATCTCGTGTTTTGTTGAGATACTTCTTTGGTATCCTCGGAGAGCCTTGTTGTATAAGGTGCTGCTTCGAACACCTGAAAAAAACTCACATTTTGTTGAGATACTGCTTTGGTATCATCGGAGTGCCTTAGTCTATAAGGTGTTGCTTCGACCTCCCGATGAATCTCGTGTTTTGTTGAGATACTTCTTTGGTATCCTCGGAGAGCCTTAGTCTATAAGGTGCTGCTTCGACAAGCCTAAGAATCTCGTGTTTTGTTGAGATACTGCTTTGGTATTCTCGGAGAGCCTTAGTCTATAAGGTGCTGCTTCGACCACTCGAAGAATCTCGTGTTTTGTTGAGATACTGCTTTGGTATCCTCGGAGAGCCTTTGTCTATAAGGTGCGGCTTCGAGCACCCAAAGAATATCATGTTTTGTTTAGATACTGCTTTGGTATCCTCGAAGAAACTTAGTCTATAAGGTGCTGCTTCGATCACCCAAAGAATCTCAAGTTTTGTTGAGATACTACTTTGGTATCCTCGGAGAACCTTAGTCTATAAGGTGCTGCTTCGACCACTTGAAGAATCTCGTGTTTTGCTGAGATATCGCTTTGGTATCCTCGAAGAGCCTTAGTCTATAAGGTGTTGCTTCAACCACCCAAAGAATCTCGTGTTTTTTTGAGATACTGCTTTGGTATCATCGAAGTGCCTTAGTCTATAAGGTGCAGCATCGACCTCCCGAAGAATCTCGTGTTTTGTTGAAATACTGCTTTGGTATCCTCGGAGAGCCTTAGTCTACAAGGTGCTGCTTCGACCAGCCGAAGAATCTCGTGTTTTTTTGAGATACTGCTTTGGTATCATCGGAGTGCCTTAGTCTATAAGGTGCTGCTTCGACCTCCCGAAGAATCTTGTGTTTTGTTGAGATACTGCTTTGGTATCCTCGGAGAGCCTTAGTCTATAAGGTGCTGCTTCGACCAGCCGAAGAATCTCGTGTTTTTTTGAGATACTGTTTTGTTATCCTCGGAGAACCTTAGTCTATAAGGTGCTACTTCGAACACCCAAAGAATCCCATGTTTTGTTGAAATACTATTTTGGTATCATTGGAGAACCTTAGTCTATAAGGTGATGCTTCGATCACCCAAAGAATCTCGTGTTTTGTTGAGATACTTCTTTGTTATCATCCGAGAGTTAGTCTATAAGGTGCTGCTTCGACCACCCGAAGAATCTAGTGTTTTTGTTGAAATACTGCTTTGGAATCCTCGGAGAGCCTTAGTCTATAAGGTGCTGCTTCGACCACCCGAAGAATCCCATGTTTTGTTGAGATACTATTTTAGTCTCATTGGAGAACCTTAGTCTATAAGTTGATGCTTCGGTCACCCAAAGAATCTTGTGTTTTGTTGAGATACTGCTTTGGTATCATCCGAGACTTAGTCTATAAGGTGCTGCTTCGACCACCCGAAGAATCTCGTGTTTTGTTGAGATACTGCTTTGGTATCCTCTGAGAACCTTAGTCTATAAGGTGCTGCATCGATCACCTGAAGAATCTCTTGTTTTGTTGAGATACTACTTTGGTATCCTCGGAGAGCCTTAGTCTATAAGGTGCTGCTTTAACCACCCAAAGAATCTCGTGTTTTTTTGAGATACTGCTTTCGTATCATCGGAGTGCCTTAGTCTATAAGGTGCTGCTTCGACCACCCGAAGAATCTCGTGTTTTATTGAGATACTGCTTTGGTATCCTTGGAGAGCCTTAGTTTATTAGGTGCTGCTTCGAGCACCCAAAAATATCATGTTTTATTGAGATACTGCTTTGGTATCCTCAAAGAACCTTAGTCTATAAGGTGCTGCTTCAATAACCAAAAGAATCTCTTGTTTTGTAGAGATACTACTTTGTTATCCTCGGAGAACCTTAGTCTATAAGGTGCTGTTTCGACCACCCAAAGAACCTTGTGTTTTGTTGAGATACTTCTTTGGTATCCTCGGAGAGCCTTAGTCTATAAGATGTTGCTTCGACTACCCGAAGAATCTCGTGTTTTGCTGAGATACCGCTTTGGTATCCCAGGAGAGTCTTAGTCTATAAGGTACTGCTTCAACCACCTGAAGAATCTCGTGTATTTTTGAGATACTGCTTTGGGATCTTCGGAGTGCCTTAGTCTCTAAGGTGCTGCTTCAACCACCCGAAGAATCTCGTGTTTTGTTGAGATACTGCTTTGGTATTCTCGGAGAGCCTTAGTCTATAAGGTGCTGCTTCGACCACTCGAAGAATCTCGTGTTTTGTTGAGATACTGCTTTGGTATCCTCGGAGAACCTTTGTCTATAAGGTGCGGCTTCGAGCACCCAAAGAATATAATGTTTTGTTGAGATACTGCTTTGGTATCCTCGAAGAACCTTAGTCTATAAGGTGCTGCTTCGATCACCCAAAGAATCTCATGTTTTGTTGAGATACTACTTTGTTATCCTCGGAGAACCTTAGTCTATAAGGTGCTGCTTCGACCACCCAAAGAATCTCGTGTTTTGTTGAGATACTGCTTTGGTATCCTCGGAGAGCCTTAGTCTATAAGGTGCTGCTTCGACCAGCCGAAGAATCTCGTGTTTTTTTTGTGATACTGTTTTGGTATCCTCGGAGAACCTTAGTCTATAAGGTGCTTCTTCGATCACCCAAAGAATCCCATGTTTTGTTGAGATACTATTTTGGCATCCTTGGAGAACCTTAGTCTATAAGGTGATGCTTCGATCACATAAAGAATCTCGTGTTTTGTTGAGATATTGCTTTGGTATCATCAGAGACTTAGTCTATAAGGTGCTGCTTCGACCACCCGAAGAATCTCGTGTTTTGTTGAGATACTGCTTTGGAATCCTCGGAGAGCCTAAGTCTATAAGGTGATACTTCGACCACCTGAAGAATCTCACATTTTGATGAGATACTGCTTTGGTATCCTCGGAGAACCTTAGTCTATAAGGTGTTGCATCGATCACCCAAAGAATCTCATGTTTTGTTGAGATACTGCTTTGGTATGCTCGGAGAGCCTTAGTCTATAAGGTGCTACTTCAACCACCCGATGAATCTCGTGTTTTTTTGAGATACTGCTTTGGTATCATCGGAGTGGCTTAGTCTATAAGGTGTTGCTTCGACCTCCCGATGAATCTCGTGTTTTGTTGAGATACTTCTTTGGTATCCTCGGAGAGCCTTAGTCTATAAGGTGCTGCTTCGACAAGCCGAAGAATCTCGTGTTTTGTTGAGATACTGCTTTGGTATTCTCGGAGAGCCTTAGTCTATAAGGTGCTGCTTCGACCACTCGAAGAATCTCGTGTTTTGTTGAGATACTGCTTTGGTATCCTCGGAGAGCCTTTGTCTATAAGGTACGGCTTCGAGCACCCAAAGAATATCATGTTTTGTTTAGATACTGCTTTGGTATCCTCGAAGAACCTTAGTCTATAAGGTACTGCTTCGATCACCCAAAGAATCTCACGTTTTGTTGAGATACTACTTTGGTATCCTCGGAGAACCTTAGTCTATAAGGTGCTGCTTCGACAACCCAAAGAATCTTGTGTATTGTTGAGATAATGCTTTGATATCCTCGGAGAGTCTTAGTCTATAAGGTGCTGCTTCGACCACTTGATGAATCTCGTGTTTTGCTGAGATATCGCTTTGGTATCCTCGAAGAGCCTTAGTCTATAAGGTGTTGCTTCAACCACCCAAAGAATCTCGTGTTTTTTTGAGATACTGCTTTGGTATCATCGGAGTGCCTTAGTCTATAAGGTGCAACATCGACCTCCCAAAGAATCTCGTGTTTTGTTGAAATACTGCTTTGGTATCCTCGGAGAGCCTTAGTCTACAAGTTGCTGCTTCGACCAGCCGAAGAATCTCGTGTTTTTTTTTGAGATACTATTTTGGTTTCCTCGGAGAACCTTAGTCTATAAGGTGCTACTTCGATCACCCAAAGAATCCCATGTTTTGTTGAGATACTATTTGGTATCCTTGGAGAGCCTTAGTCTATAAGGTGATGCTTCGATCACCCTAAGAATCTCGTGTTTTGTTAAGATACTGCTTTGGTATCATCAGAGACTTAGTCTATAAGGTGCTGCTTCGACCACCCGAAGAATCTCGTGTTTTGTTGAGATACTGCTTTGGAATCCTCAGAGAGCCTTAGTCTATAAGGTGCTGCTACGACCACCCGAAGAATCTCACATTTTGTTGAGATACTGCCTTGGTATCCTCGGAGAACCTTAGTCTATAAGGTGTTGCATCGATCACCTGAAGAATCTCATGTTTTGTTGAGATACTGCTTTGGTATCCTCGGAGAGCCTTAGTCTATAAGGTGCTTCTTCAACCACCCGAAGAATCTCGTGTTTTTTTGAGATACTGCTTTGGTATCATCGGAGTGCCTTAGTCTATAAGGTACTGCTTCGACCACCCGAAAAATCTCGTGTTTAGTTGAGATACTGCTTTGGTATCCTCGGAGAACCTTAGTCTATAAGGTGCTGCTTCGACAAGCCAAAGAATCTCGTGTTTTGTTGAGAGACTGCTTTGGTATTCTCGGAGAGCCTTAGTCTATAAGGTGCTGCATCGACCACTCGAAGAATCTCGTGTTTTGTTGAGATACTGCTTTGGTATCCTCGGAGAGCCTTTGTCTATAAGGTGCGGCTTCGAGCACCCAAAGAATATCATGTTTTGTTTAGATACTGCTTTGGTATCCTCGAAGAACCTTAGTCTATAAGGTGCTGCTTCGATCACCCAAAGAATCTCACGTTTTGTTGAGATACTACTTTGGTATCCTCGGAGAACCTTAGTCTATAAGGTGCTGCTTCGACAACCCAAAGAATCTTGTGTATTGTTGAGATAATGCTTTGATATCCTCGGAGAGTCTTAGTCTATAAGGTGCTGCTTCGACCACCCGAAAAATCTCGTGTTTAGTTGAGATACTGCTTTGGTATCCTCGGAGAACCTTAGTCTATAAGGTGCTGCTTCGACCACTCGAAGAATCTCGTGTTTTGTTGAGATACTTCTTTGGTATCCTCGGAGAGCCTTGTTGTATAAGGTGCTGCTTCGAACACCTGAAAAAAACTCACATTTTGTTGAGATACTGCTTTGGTATCATCGGAGTGCCTTAGTCTATAAGGTGTTGCTTCGACCTCCCGATGAATCTCGTGTTTTGTTGAGATACTTCTTTGGTATCCTCGGAGAGCCTTAGTCTATAAGGTGCTGCTTCGACAAGCCTAAGAATCTCGTGTTTTGTTGAGATACTGCTTTGGTATTCTCGGAGAGCCTTAGTCTATAAGGTGCTGCTTCGACCACTCGAAGAATCTCGTGTTTTGTTGAGATACTGCTTTGGTATCCTCGGAGAGCCTTTGTCTATAAGGTGCGGCTTCGAGCACCCAAAGAATATCATGTTTTGTTTAGATACTGCTTTGGTATCCTCGAAGAACCTTAGTCTATAAGGTGCTGCTTCGATCACCCAAAGAATCTCACGTTTTGTTGAGATACTACTTTGGTATCCTCGGAGAACCTTAGTCTATAAGGTGCTGCTTCGACAACCCAAAGAATCTTGTGTATTGTTGAGATAATGCTTTGATATCCTCGGAGAGTCTTAGTCTATAAGGTGCTGCTTCGACCACCCGAAAAATCTCGTGTTTAGTTGAGATACTGCTTTGGTATCCTCGGAGAACCTTAGTCTATAAGGTGCTGCTTCGACCACTCGAAGAATCTCGTGTTTTGTTGAGATACTTCTTTGGTATCCTCGGAGAGCCTTGTTGTATAAGGTGCTGCTTCGAACACCTGAAAAAAACTCACATTTTGTTGAGATACTGCTTTGGTATCATCGGAGTGCCTTAGTCTATAAGGTGTTGCTTCGACCTCCCGATGAATCTCGTGTTTTGTTGAGATACTTCTTTGGTATCCTCGGAGAGCCTTAGTCTATAAGGTGCTGCTTCGACAAGCCTAAGAATCTCGTGTTTTGTTGAGATACTGCTTTGGTATTCTCGGAGAGCCTTAGTCTATAAGGTGCTGCTTCGACCACTCGAAGAATCTCGTGTTTTGTTGAGATACTGCTTTGGTATCCTCGGAGAGCCTTTGTCTATAAGGTGCGGCTTCGAGCACCCAAAGAATATCATGTTTTGTTTAGATACTGCTTTGGTATCCTCGAAGAAACTTAGTCTATAAGGTGCTGCTTCGATCACCCAAAGAATCTCAAGTTTTGTTGAGATACTACTTTGGTATCCTCGGAGAACCTTAGTCTATAAGGTGCTGCTTCGACCACTTGAAGAATCTCGTGTTTTGCTGAGATATCGCTTTGGTATCCTCGAAGAGCCTTAGTCTATAAGGTGTTGCTTCAACCACCCAAAGAATCTCGTGTTTTTTTGAGATACTGCTTTGGTATCATCGAAGTGCCTTAGTCTATAAGGTGCAGCATCGACCTCCCGAAGAATCTCGTGTTTTGTTGAAATACTGCTTTGGTATCCTCGGAGAGCCTTAGTCTACAAGGTGCTGCTTCGACCAGCCGAAGAATCTCGTGTTTTTTTTTGAGATACTATTTTGGTTTCCTCGGAGAACCTTAGTCTATAAGGTGCTACTTCGATCACCCAAAGAATCCCATGTTTTGTTGAGATACTATTTTGGTATCCTTGGAGAGCCTTAGTCTATAAGGTGATGCTTCGATCACCCAAAGAATCTCGTGTTTTGTTGAGATACTTCTTTGTTATCATCCGAGACTTAGTCTATAAGGTGCTGCTTCGACCACCCGAAGAATCTCGTGTTTTGTTGAGATACGGCTTTGGAATCCTCAGAGAGCGTTGGTCTATAAGGTGCTGCTTCGACCACCCGAAGAAACTCACATTTTGTTGAGACACTGCTTTGGTATCCTCTGAGAACCTTAGTCTATAAGGTGCTGCATCGATCACCTGAAGAATCTCATGTTTTGTTGAGATACTACTTTGGTATCCTCGGAGAGCCTTAGTCTATAAGGTGCTGCTTTAACCACCCAAAGAATCTCGTGTTTTTTTGAGATACTGCTTTCGTATCATCGGAGTGCCTTAGTCTATAAGGTGCTGCTTCGACCACCCGAAGAATCTCGTGTTTTATTGAGATACTGCTTTGGTATCCTCGGAGAACCTTAGTCTATAAGGTGCTGCTTCGACAAGCCAAAGAATCTCGTGTTTTGTTGAGAGACTGCTTTGGTATTCTCGGAGAGCCTTAGTCTATAAGGTGCTGCATCGACCACTCGAAGAATCTCGTGTTTTGTTGAGATACTGCTTTGGTATCCTCGGAGAGCCTTTGTCTATAAGGTGCGGCTTCGAGCACCCAAAGAATATCATGTTTTGTTTAGATACTGCTTTGGTATCCTCGAAGAACCTTAGTCTATAAGGTGCTGCTTCGATCACCCAAAGAATCTCACGTTTTGTTGAGATACTACTTTGGTATCCTCGGAGAACCTTAGTCTATAAGGTGCTGCTTCGACAACCCAAAGAATCTTGTGTATTGTTGAGATAATGCTTTGATATCCTCGGAGAGTCTTAGTCTATAAGGTGCTGCTTCGACCACCCGAAAAATCTCGTGTTTAGTTGAGATACTGCTTTGGTATCCTCGGAGAACCTTAGTCTATAAGGTGCTGCTTCGACAAGCCAAAGAATCTCGTGTTTTGTTGAGATACTGCTTTGGTATCCTCGGAGAACCTTATTCTATAACGTGCTGCTTCGATCACCCAAAGAATCTCACGTTTTGTTGAGATACTACTTTGGTATCCTCGGAGAACCTTAGTCTATAAGGTGCTGCTTCGACCACCAAAGAATCTTGTGTTTTGTTGAGATACTGCTTTGGTATCCTCGGAGAGTCTTAGTCTATAAGGTGCTGCTTCGACCACTTAAAGAATCTCGTGTTTTGCTGAGATATCGCTTTGGTATCCTCGGAGAGCCTTAGTCTATAAGGTGCTGCTTCAACCACCCGAAGAATCTCGTGTTTTTTTGAGATACTGCTTTGGTATCATCGGAGTGCCTTAGTCTATAAGGTGCTGCTTCTACCTCCCGATGAATCTTGTGTTTTGTTGAGATACTGCTTTGGTATCCTCGGAGAGCCTTAGTCTATAAGGTGCTGCTTCGACCAGCCGAAGAATCTCGTGTTTTTTTTGAGATACTGTTTTGGTATCCTCGGAGAACCTTAGTCTATAAGGTGCTACTTCGAACACCCAAAGAATCCCATGTTTTGTTGAAATACTATTTTGGTATCATTGGAGAACCTTAGTCTATAAAGTGATGCTTCGATCACCCAAAGAATCTCGTGTTTTGTTGAGATACTTCTTTGTTATCATCCGAGACTTAGTCTATAAGGTGCTGCTTCGACCACCCGAAGAATCTCGTGTTTTGTTGAAATACTGCTTTGGAATCCTCGGAGAGCTTTAGTCTATAAGGTGCTGCTTCGACCACCCGAAGAATCCCATGTTTTGTTGAGATACTATTTTGGTCTCATTGGAGAACCTTAGTCTATAAGTTGATGCTTCGGTCACCCAAAGAATCTCGTGTTTTGTTGAGATACTGCTTTGGTATCATCTGAGACTTAGTCTATAAGGTGCTTCTTCGACCACCCGAAGAATCTCGTGTTTTGTTGAGATACTGCTTTGGAATCCTCGGAGAGCCTTGTTGTATAAGGTGCTGCTTCGAACACCTGAAAAAAACTCACATTTTGTTGAGATACTGCTTTGGTATCATCGGAGTGCCTTAGTCTATAAGGTGTTGCTTCGACCTCCCGATGAATCTCGTGTTTTGTTGAGATACTTCTTTGGTATCCTCGGAGAGCCTTAGTCTATAAGGTGCTGCTTCGACAAGCCTAAGAATCTCGTGTTTTGTTGAGATACTGCTTTGGTATTCTCGGAGAGCCTTAGTCTATAAGGTGCTGCTTCGACCACTCGAAGAATCTCGTGTTTTGTTGAGATACTGCTTTGGTATCCTCGGAGAGCCTTTGTCTATAAGGTGCGGCTTCGAGCACCCAAAGAATATCATGTTTTGTTTAGATACTGCTTTGGTATCCTCGAAGAAACTTAGTCTATAAGGTGCTGCTTCGATCACCCAAAGAATCTCAAGTTTTGTTGAGATACTACTTTGGTATCCTCGGAGAACCTTAGTCTATAAGGTGCTGCTTCGACCACTTGAAGAATCTCGTGTTTTGCTGAGATATCGCTTTGGTATCCTCGAAGAGCCTTAGTCTATAAGGTGTTGCTTCAACCACCCAAAGAATCTCGTGTTTTTTTGAGATACTGCTTTGGTATCATCGAAGTGCCTTAGTCTATAAGGTGCAGCATCGACCTCCCGAAGAATCTCGTGTTTTGTTGAAATACTGCTTTGGTATCCTCGGAGAGCCTTAGTCTACAAGGTGCTGCTTCGACCAGCCGAAGAATCTCGTGTTTTTTTTTGAGATACTATTTTGGTTTCCTCGGAGAACCTTAGTCTATAAGGTGCTACTTCGATCACCCAAAGAATCCCATGTTTTGTTGAGATACTATTTTGGTATCCTTGGAGAGCCTTAGTCTATAAGGTGATGCTTCGATCACCCAAAGAATCTCGTGTTTTGTTGAGATACTTCTTTGTTATCATCCGAGACTTAGTCTATAAGGTGCTGCTTCGACCACCCGAAGAATCTCGTGTTTTGTTGAGATACTGCTTTGGAATCCTCAGAGAGCGTTGGTCTATAAGGTGCTGCTTCGACCACCCGAAGAAACTCACATTTTGTTGAGACACTGCTTTGGTATCCTCTGAGAACCTTAGTCTATAAGGTGCTGCATCGATCACCTGAAGAATCTCATGTTTTGTTGAGATACTACTTTGGTATCCTCGGAGAGCCTTAGTCTATAAGGTGCTGCTTTAACCACCCAAAGAATCTCGTGTTTTTTTGAGATACTGCTTTCGTATCATCGGAGTGCCTTAGTCTATAAGGTGCTGCTTCGACCACCCGAAGAATCTCGTGTTTTATTGAGATACTGCTTTGGTATCCTCGGAGAGCCTTAGTTTATTAGATGCTGCTTCGAGCACCCAAAAATATCATGTTTTATTGAGATACTGCTTTGGTATCCTCAAAGAACCTTAGTCTATAAGGTCCTGCTTCAATAACCAAAAGAATCTCTTGTTTTGTTGAGATACTACTTTGTTATCCTCGGAGAACCTTAGTCTATAAGGTGTTGTTTCGACCACCCAAAGAACCTTGTGTTTTGTTGAGATACTTCTTTGGTATCCTCGGAGAGCCTTAGTCTATAAGATGTTGCTTCGACTACCCGAAGAATCTCGTGTTTTGTTGAGATACCGCTTTGGTATCCCAGGAGAGTCTTAGTCTATAAGGTACTGCTTCAACCACATGAAGAATCTCGTGTATTTTTGAGATACTGCTTTGGGATCTTCGGAGTGCCTTAGTCTCTAAGGTGCTGCTTCAACCACCCGAAGAATCTCGTGTTTTGTTGAGATACTGCTTTGGTATTCTCGGAGAGCCTTAGTCTATAAGGTGCTGCTTCGACCACTCGAAGAATCTCGTGTTTTGTTGAGATACTGCTTTGGTATCCTCGGAGAGCCTTTGTCTATAAGGTGCGGATTCGAGCACCCAAAGAATATAATGTTTTGTTGAGATACTGCTTTGGTATCCTCGAAGAACCTTAGTCTATAAGGTGCTGCTTCGATCACCCAAAGAATCTCATGTTTTGTTGAGATACTACTTTGTTATCCTCGGAGAACCTTAGTCTATAAGGTGCTGCTTCGACCACCCAAAGAATCTTGTGTTTTGTTGAGATACTGCTTTGGTATCCTCGGAGAGTCTTAGTCTATAAGGTGCTGCTTCGACCACTTGAAGAATCTCATGTTTTGCTGAGATATCGCTTTGGTATCCTCGGAGAGCCTTAGTCTATAATGTGCTGCTTCAACCACCCGAAGAATCTCGTGTTTTTTTGTGATACTGCTTTGGTATCATCGGAGTGCCTTAGTATATAAGGTGTTGCTTCGACCTCCCGAAGAATCTCGTGTTTTGTTGAGATACTGCTTTGGTATCCTCGGAGAGCCTTAGTCTATAAGGTGCTGCTTCGACCAGCTGAAGAATCTCGTGTTTTTTTTGTGATACTGTTTTGGTATCCTCGGAGAACCTTAGTCTATAAGGTGCTTCTTCGATCACCCAAAGAATCCCATGTTTTGTTGAGATACTATTTTGGCATCCTTGGAGAACCTTAGTCTATAAGGTGATGCTTCGATCACATAAAGAATCTCGTGTTTTGTTGAGATATTGCTTTGGTATCATCAGAGACTTAGTCTATAAGGTGCTGCTTCGACCACCCGAAGAATCTCGTGTTTTGTTGAGATACTGCTTTGGAATCCTCGGAGAGCCTAAGTCTATAAGGTGATACTTCGACCACCTGAAGAATCTCACATTTTGATGAGATACTGCTTTGGTATCCTCGGAGAACCTTAGTCTATAAGGTGTTGCATCGATCACCCAAAGAATCTCATGTTTTGTTGAGATATTGCTTTGGTATGCTCGGAGAGCCTTAGTCTATAAGGTGCTGCTTCAACCACCCGATGAATCTCGTGTTTTTTTGAGATACTGCTTTGGTATCATCGGAGTGGCTTAGTCTATAAGGTGTTGCTTCGACCTCCCGATGAATCTCGTGTTTTGTTGAGATACTTCTTTGGTATCCTCGGAGAGCCTTAGTCTATAAGGTGCTGCTTCGACAAGCCGAAGAATCTCGTGTTTTGTTGAGATACTGCTTTGGTATTCTCGGAGAGCCTTAGTCTATAAGGTGCTGCTTCGACCACTCGAAGAATCTCGTGTTTTGTTGAGATACTGCTTTGGTATCCTCGGAGAGCGTTTGTCTATAAGGTACGGCTTCGAGCACCCAAAGAATATCATGTTTTGTTTAGATACTGCTTTGGTATCCTCGAAGAACCTTAGTCTATAAGGTGCTGCTTCGATCACCCAAAGAATCTCACGTTTTGTTGAGATACTACTTTGGTATCCTCGGAGAACCTTAGTCTATAAGGTGCTGCTTCGACAACCCAAAGAATCTTGTGTATTGTTGAGATAATGCTTTGATATCCTCGGAGAGTCTTAGTCTATAAGGTGCTGCTTCGACCACCCGAAGAATCTCGTGTTTTGTTGAGATACTGCTTTGGAATCCTCAGAGAGCCTTAGTCTATAAGGTGCTGCTACGACCACCCGAAGAATCTCACATTTTGTTGAGATACTGCCTTGGTATCCTCGGAGAACCTTAGTCTATAAGGTGTTGCATCGATCACCTGAAGAATCTCTTGTTTTGTTGAGATACTGCTTTGGTATCCTCGGAGAGCCTTAGTCTATAAGGTGCTTCTTCAACCACCCGAAGAATCTCGTGTTTTTTTGAGATACTGCTTTGGTATCATCGGAGTGCCTTAGTCTATAAGGTACTGCTTCGACCACCCGAAAAATCTCGTGTTTTGTTGAGATACTGCTTTGGTATCCTCGGAGAACCTTAGTCTATAAGGTGCTGCTTCGAGCACCCAAAGAATATCATGTTTGGTTGAGATACTGCTTTGGTATCCTCGGAGAACCTTATTCTATAACATGCTGCTTCGATCACCCAAAGAATCTCACGTTTTGTTGAGATACTACTTTGGTATCCTCGGAGAACCTTAGTCTATAAGGTGCTGCTTCGACCACCAAAGAATCTTGTGTTTTGTTGAGATACTGCTTTGGTATCCTCGGAGAGTCTTAGTCTATAAGGTGCTGCTTCGACCACTTAAAGAATCTCGTGTTTTGCTGAGATATCGCTTTGGTATCCTCGGAGAACCTTAGTCTATAAGGTGCTACTTCGAACACCCAAAGAATCCCATGTTTTGTTGAAATACTATTTTGGTATCATTGGAGAACCTTAGTCTATAAAGTGATGCTTCGATCACCCAAAGAATCTCGTGTTTTGTTGAGATACTTCTTTGTTATCATCCGAGACTTAGTCTATAAGGTGCTGCTTCGACCACCCGAAGAATCTCGTGTTTTGTTGAAATACTGCTTTGGAATCCTCGGAGAGCTTTAGTCTATAAGGTGCTGCTTCGACCACCCGAAGAATCCCATGTTTTGTTGAGATACTATTTTGGTCTCATTGGAGAACCTTAGTCTATAAGTTGATGCTTCGGTCACCCAAAGAATCTCGTGTTTTGTTGAGATACTGCTTTGGTATCATCCGAGACTTAGTCTATAAGGTGCTTCTTCGACCACCCGAAGAATCTCGTGTTTAGTTGAGATACTGCTTTGGAATCCTCGGAGAGCCTTGTTGTATAAGGTGCTGCTTCGACCACCTGAAAAAAACTCACATTTTGTTGAGATACTGCTTTGGTATCATTGGAGTGCCTTAGTCTATAAGGTGTTGCTTCGACCTCCCGATGAATCTCGTGTTTTGTTGAGATACTTCTTTGGTATCCTCGGAGAGCCTTAGTCTATAAGGTGCTGCTTCGACAAGCCGAAGAATCTCGTGTTTTATTGAGATACTGCTTTGGTATTCTCGGAGAGCCTTAGTCTATAAGGTGCTGCTTCGACCACTCGAAGAATCTCGTGTTTTGTTGAGATACTGCTTTGGTATCCTCGGAGAGCCTTTGTCTATAAGGTGCGGCTTCGAGCACCCAAAGAATATCATGTTTTGTTTAGATACTGCTTTGGTATCCTCGAAGAAACTTAGTCTATAAGGTGCTGCTTCGATCACCCAAAGAATCTCAAGTTTTGTTGAGATACTACTTTGGTATCCTCGGAGAACCTTAGTCTATAAGGTGCTGCTTCGACAACCCAAAGAATCTTGTGTATTGTTGAGATAATGCTTTGTTATCCTCGGAGATTCTTAGTCTATAAGGTGCTGCTTCGACCACTTGAAGAATCTCGTGTTTTGCTGAGATATCGCTTTGGTATCCTCGAAGAGCCTTAGTCTATAAGGTGTTGCTTCAACCACCCAAAGAATCTCGTGTTTTTTTGAGATACTGCTTTGGTATCATCGAAGTGCCTTAGTCTATAAGGTGCAGCATCGACCTCCCGAAGAATCTCGTGTTTTGTTGAAATACTGCTTTGGTATCCTCGGAGAGCCTTAGTCTACAAGGTGCTGCTTCGACCAGCCGAAGAATCTCGTGTTTTTTTTTGAGATACTATTTTGGTTTCCTCGGAGAACCTTAGTCTATAAGGTGCTACTTCGATCACCCAAAGAATCCCATGTTTTGTTGAGATACTATTTTGGTATCCTTGGAGAGCCTTAGTCTATAAGGTGATGCTTCGATCACCCAAAGAATCTCGTGTTTTGTTGAGATACTTCTTTGTTATCATCCGAGACTTAGTCTATAAGGTGCTGCTTCGACCACCCGAAGAATCTCGTGTTTTGTTGAGATACTGCTTTGGAATCCTCAGAGAGCGTTGGTCTATAAGGTGCTGCTTCGACCACCCGAAGAAACTCACATTTTGTTGAGACACTGCTTTGGTATCCTCTGAGAACCTTAGTCTATAAGGTGCTGCATCGATCACCTGAAGAATCTCATGTTTTGTTGAGATACTACTTTGGTATCCTCGGAGAGCCTTAGTCTATAAGGTGCTGCTTTAACCACCCAAAGAATCTCGTGTTTTTTTGAGATACTGCTTTCGTATCATCGGAGTGCCTTAGTCTATAAGGTGCTGCTTCGACCACCCGAAGAATCTCGTGTTTTATTGAGATACTGCTTTGGTATCCTCGGAGAACCTTAGTCTATAAGGTGCTGCTTCGACAAGCCAAAGAATCTCGTGTTTTGTTGAGAGACTGCTTTGGTATTCTCGGAGAGCCTTAGTCTATAAGGTGCTGCATCGACCACTCGAAGAATCTCGTGTTTTGTTGAGATACTGCTTTGGTATCCTCGGAGAGCCTTTGTCTATAAGGTGCGGCTTCGAGCACCCAAAGAATATCATGTTTTGTTTAGATACTGCTTTGGTATCCTCGAAGAACCTTAGTCTATAAGGTGCTGCTTCGATCACCCAAAGAATCTCACGTTTTGTTGAGATACTACTTTGGTATCCTCGGAGAACCTTAGTCTATAAGGTGCTGCTTCGACAACCCAAAGAATCTTGTGTATTGTTGAGATAATGCTTTGATATCCTCGGAGAGTCTTAGTCTATAAGGTGCTGCTTCGACCACCCGAAAAATCTCGTGTTTAGTTGAGATACTGCTTTGGTATCCTCGGAGAACCTTAGTCTATAAGGTGCTGCTTCGACAAGCCAAAGAATCTCGTGTTTTGTTGAGATACTGCTTTGGTATCCTCGGAGAACCTTATTCTATAACGTGCTGCTTCGATCACCCAAAGAATCTCACGTTTTGTTGAGATACTACTTTGGTATCCTCGGAGAACCTTAGTCTATAAGGTGCTACTTCGACCACCAAAGAATCTTGAGTTTTGTTGAGATACTGCTTTGGTATCCTCGGAGAGTCTTAGTCTATAAGGTGCTGCTTCGACCACTTAAAGAATCTCGTGTTTTGCTGAGATATCGCTTTGGTATCCTCGGAGAGCCTTAGTCTATAAGGTGCTGCTTCAACCACCCGAAGAATCTCGTGTTTTTTTGAGATACTGCTTTGGTATCATCGGAGTGCCTTAGTCTATAAGGTGCTGCTTCTACCTCCCGATGAATCTTGTGTTTTGTTGAGATACTGCTTTGGTATCCTCGGAGAGCCTTAGTCTATAAGGTGCTGCTTCGACCAGCCGAAGAATCTCGTGTTTTTTTTGAGATACTGTTTTGGTATCCTCGGAGAACCTTAGTCTATAAGGTGCTACTTCGAACACCCAAAGAATCCCATGTTTTGTTGAAATACTATTTTGGTATCATTGGAGAACCTTAGTCTATAAAGTGATGCTTCGATCACCCAAAGAATCTCGTGTTTTGTTGAGATACTTCTTTGTTATCATCCGAGACTTAGTCTATAAGGTGCTGCTTCGACCACCCGAAGAATCTCGTGTTTTGTTGAAATACTGCTTTGGAATCCTCGGAGAGCTTTAGTCTATAAGGTGCTGCTTCGACCACCCGAAGAATCCCATGTTTTGTTGAGATACTATTTTGGTCTCATTGGAGAACCTTAGTCTATAAGTTGATGCTTCGGTCACCCAAAGAATCTCGTGTTTTGTTGAGATACTGCTTTGGTATCATCTGAGACTTAGTCTATAAGGTGCTTCTTCGACCACCCGAAGAATCTCGTGTTTTGTTGAGATACTGCTTTGGAATCCTCGGAGAGCCTTGTTGTATAAGGTGCTGCTTCGAACACCTGAAAAAAACTCACATTTTGTTGAGATACTGCTTTGGTATCATCGGAGTGCCTTAGTCTATAAGGTGTTGCTTCGACCTCCCGATGAATCTCGTGTTTTGTTGAGATACTTCTTTGGTATCCTCGGAGAGCCTTAGTCTATAAGGTGCTGCTTCGACAAGCCTAAGAATCTCGTGTTTTGTTGAGATACTGCTTTGGTATTCTCGGAGAGCCTTAGTCTATAAGGTGCTGCTTCGACCACTCGAAGAATCTCGTGTTTTGTTGAGATACTGCTTTGGTATCCTCGGAGAGCCTTTGTCTATAAGGTGCGGCTTCGAGCACCCAAAGAATATCATGTTTTGTTTAGATACTGCTTTGGTATCCTCGAAGAAACTTAGTCTATAAGGTGCTGCTTCGATCACCCAAAGAATCTCAAGTTTTGTTGAGATACTACTTTGGTATCCTCGGAGAACCTTAGTCTATAAGGTGCTGCTTCGACAACCCAAAGAATCTTGTGTATTGTTGAGATAATGCTTTGTTATCCTCGGAGATTCTTAGTCTATAAGGTGCTGCTTCGACCACTTGAAGAATCTCGTGTTTTGCTGAGATATCGCTTTGGTATCCTCGAAGAGCCTTAGTCTATAAGGTGTTGCTTCAACCACCCAAAGAATCTCGTGTTTTTTTGAGATACTGCTTTGGTATCATCGAAGTGCCTTAGTCTATAAGGTGCAGCATCGACCTCCCGAAGAATCTCGTGTTTTGTTGAAATACTGCTTTGGTATCCTCGGAGAGCCTTAGTCTACAAGGCGCTGCTTCGACCAGCCGAAGAATCTCGTGTTTTTTTTTGAGATACTATTTTGGTTTCCTCGGAGAACCTTAGTCTATAAGGTGCTACTTCGATCACCCAAAGAATCCCATGTTTTGTTGAGATACTATTTTGGTATCCTTGGAGAGCCTTAGTCTATAAGGTGATGCTTCGATCACCCAAAGAATCTCGTGTTTTGTTGAGATACTTCTTTGTTATCATCCGAGACTTAGTCTATAAGGTGCTGCTTCGACCACCCGAAGAATCTCGTGTTTTGTTGAGATACTGCTTTGGAATCCTCAGAGAGCGTTGGTCTATAAGGTGCTTCTTCGACCACCCGAAGAAACTCACATTTTGTTGAGACACTGGTTTGGTATCCTCTGAGAACCTTAGTCTATAAGGTGCTGCATCGATCACCTGAAGAATCTCATGTTTTGTTGAGATACTACTTTGGTATCCTCGGAGAGCCTTAGTCTATAAGGTGCTGCTTTAACCACCCAAAGAATCTCGTGTTTTTTTGAGATACTGCTTTCGTATCATCGGAGTGCCTTAGTCTATAAGGTGCTGCTTCGACCACCCGAAGAATCTCGTGTTTTATTGAGATACTGCTTTGGTATCCTCGGAGAGCCTTAGTTTATTAGATGCTGCTTCGAGCACCCAAAAATATCATGTTTTATTGAGATACTGCTTTGGTATCCTCAAAGAACCTTAGTCTATAAGGTCCTGCTTCAATAACCAAAAGAATCTCTTGTTTTGTTGAGATACTACTTTGTTATCCTCGGAGAACCTTAGTCTATAAGGTGTTGTTTCGACCACCCAAAGAACCTTGTGTTTTGTTGAGATACTTCTTTGGTATCCTCGGAGAGCCTTAGTCTATAAGATGTTGCTTCGACTACCCGAAGAATCTCGTGTTTTGCTGAGATACCGCTTTGGTATCCCAGGAGAGTCTTAGTCTATAAGGTACTGCTTCAACCACATGAAGAATCTCGTGTATTTTTGAGATACTGCTTTGGGATCTTCGGAGTGCCTTAGTCTCTAAGGTGCTGCTTCAACCACCCGAAGAATCTCGTGTTTTGTTGAGATACTGCTTTGGTATTCTCGGAGAGCCTTAGTCTATACGGTGCTGCTTCGACCACTCGAAGAATCTCGTGTTTTGTTGAGATACTGCTTTGGTATCCTCGGAGAGCCTTTGTCTATAAGGTGCGGATTCGAGCACCCAAAGAATATAATGTTTTGTTGAGATACTGCTTTGGTATCCTCGAAGAACCTTAGTCTATAAGGTGCTGCTTCGATCACCCAAAGAATCTCATGTTTTGTTGAGATACTACTCTGTTATCCTCGGAGAACCTTAGTCTATAAGGTGCTGCTTCGACCACCCAAAGAATCTTGTGTTTTGTTGAGATACTGCTTTGGTATCCTCGGAGAGTCTTAGTCTATAAGGTGCTGCTTCGACCACTTGAAGAATCTCGTGTTTTGCTGAGATATCGCTTTGGTATCCTCGGAGAGCCTTAGTCTATAATGTGCTGCTTCAACCACCCGAAGAATCTCGTGTTTTTTTGTGATACTGCTTTGGTATCATCGGAGTGCCTTAGTATATAAGGTGTTGCTTCGACCTCCCGAAGAATCTCGTGTTTTGTTGAGATACTGCTTTGGTATCCTCGGAGAGCCTTAGTCTATAAGGTGCTGCTTCGACCAGCTGAAGAATCTCGTGTTTTTTTTGTGATACTGTTTTGGTATCCTCGGAGAACCTTAGTCTATAAGGTGCTTCTTCGATCACCCAAAGAATCCCATGTTTTGTTGAGATACTATTTTGGCATCCTTGGAGAACCTTAGTCTATAAGGTGATGCTTCGATCACATAAAGAATCTCGTGTTTTGTTGAGATATTGCTTTGGTATCATCAGAGACTTAGTCTATAAGGTGCTGCTTCGACCACCCGAAGAATCTCGTGTTTTGTTGAGATACTGCTTTGGAATCCTCGGAGAGCCTAAGTCTATAAGGTGATACTTCGACCACCTGAAGAATCTCACATTTTGATGAGATACTGCTTTGGTATCCTCGGAGAACCTTAGTCTATAAGGTGTTGCATCGATCACCCAAAGAATCTCATGTTTTGTTGAGATATTGCTTTGGTATGCTCGGAGAGCCTTAGTCTATAAGGTGCTGCTTCAACCACCCGATGAATCTCGTGTTTTTTTGAGATACTGCTTTGGTATCATCGGAGTGGCTTAGTCTATAAGGTGTTGCTTCGACCTCCCGATGAATCTCGTGTTTTGTTGAGATACTTCTTTGGTATCCTCGGAGAGCCTTAGTCTATAAGGTGCTGCTTCGACAAGCCGAAGAATCTCGTGTTTTGTTGAGATACTGCTTTGGTATTCTCGGAGAGCCTTAGTCTATAAGGTGCTGCTTCGACCACTCGAAGAATCTCGTGTTTTGTTGAGATACTGCTTTGGTATCCTCGGAGAGCGTTTGTCTATAAGGTACGGCTTCGAGCACCCAAAGAATATCATGTTTTGTTTAGATACTGCTTTGGTATCCTCGAAGAACCTTAGTCTATAAGGTGCTGCTTCGATCACCCAAAGAATCTCACGTTTTGTTGAGATACTACTTTGGTATCCTCGGAGAACCTTAGTCTATAAGGTGCTGCTTCGACAACCCAAAGAATCTTGTGTATTGTTGAGATAATGCTTTGATATCCTCGGAGAGTCTTAGTCTATAAGGTGCTGCTTCGACCACCCGAAGAATCTCGTGTTTTGTTGAGATACTGCTTTGGAATCCTCAGAGAGCCTTAGTCTATAAGGTGCTGCTACGACCACCCGAAGAATCTCACATTTTGTTGAGATACTGCCTTGGTATCCTCGGAGAACCTTAGTCTATAAGGTGTTGCATCGATCACCTGAAGAATCTCTTGTTTTGTTGAGATACTGCTTTGGTATCCTCGGAGAGCCTTAGTCTATAAGGTGCTTCTTCAACCACCCGAAGAATCTCGTGTTTTTTTGAGATACTGCTTTGGTATCATCGGAGTGCCTTAGTCTATAAGGTACTGCTTCGACCACCCGAAAAATCTCGTGTTTTGTTGAGATACTGCTTTGGTATCCTCGGAGAACCTTAGTCTATAAGGTGCTGCTTCGAGCACCCAAAGAATATCATGTTTGGTTGAGATACTGCTTTGGTATCCTCGGAGAACCTTATTCTATAACATGCTGCTTCGATCACCCAAAGAATCTCACGTTTTGTTGAGATACTACTTTGGTATCCTCGGAGAACCTTAGTCTATAAGGTGCTGCTTCGACCACCAAAGAATCTTGTGTTTTGTTGAGATACTGCTTTGGTATCCTCGGAGAGTCTTAGTCTATAAGGTGCTGCTTCGACCACTTAAAGAATCTCGTGTTTTGCTGAGATATCGCTTTGGTATCCTCGGAGAGCCTTAGTCTATAAGGTGCTGCTTCAACCACCCGAAGAATCTCGTGTTTTTTTGAGATACTGCTTTGGTATCATCGGAGTGCCTTAGTCTATAAGGTGCTGCTTCTACCTCCCGAAGAATCTTGTGTTTTGTTGAGATACTGCTTTGGTATCCTCGGAGAGCCTTAGTCTATAAGGTGCTGCTTCGACCAGCCGAAGAATCTCGTGTTTTTTTTGAGATACTGTTTTGGTATCCTCGGAGAACCTTAGTCTATAAGGTGCTACTTCGAACACCCAAAGAATCCCATGTTTTGTTGAAATACTATTTTGGTATCATTGGAGAACCTTAGTCTATAAAGTGATGCTTCGATCACCCAAAGAATCTCGTGTTTTGTTGAGATACTTCTTTGTTATCATCCGAGACTTAGTCTATAAGGTGCTGCTTCGACCACCCGAAGAATCTCGTGTTTTGTTGAAATACTGCTTTGGAATCCTCGGAGAGCTTTAGTCTATAAGGTGCTGCTTCGACCACCCGAAGAATCCCATGTTTTGTTGAGATACTATTTTGGTCTCATTGGAGAACCTTAGTCTATAAGTTGATGCTTCGGTCACCCAAAGAATCTCGTGTTTTGTTGAGATACTGCTTTGGTATCATCCGAGACTTAGTCTATAAGGTGCTTCTTCGACCACCCGAAGAATCTCGTGTTTTGTTGAGATACTGCTTTGGAATCCTCGGAGAGCCTTGTTGTATAAGGTGCTGCTTCGACCACCTGAAAAAAACTCACATTTTGTTGAGATACTGCTTTGGTATCATTGGAGTGCCTTAGTCTATAAGGTGTTGCTTCGACCTCCCGATGAATCTCGTGTTTTGTTGAGATACTTCTTTGGTATCCTCGGAGAGCCTTAGTCTATAAGGTGCTGCTTCGACAAGCCGAAGAATCTCGTGTTTTATTGAGATACTGCTTTGGTATTCTCGGAGAGCCTTAGTCTATAGGGTGCTGCTTCGACCACTCGAAGAATCTCGTGTTTTGTTGAGATACTGCTTTGGTATCCTCGGAGAGCCTTTGTCTATAAGGTGCGGCTTCGAGCACCCAAAGAATATCATGTTTTGTTTAGATACTGCTTTGGTATCCTCGAAGAAACTTAGTCTATAAGGTGCTGCTTCGATCACCCAAAGAATCTCAAGTTTTGTTGAGATACTACTTTGGTATCCTCGGAGAACCTTAGTCTATAAGGTGCTGCTTCGACAACCCAAAGAATCTTGTGTATTGTTGAGATAATGCTTTGTTATCCTCGGAGATTCTTAGTCTATAAGGTGCTGCTTCGACCACTTGAAGAATCTCGTGTTTTGCTGAGATATCGCTTTGGTATCCTCGAAGAGCCTTAGTCTATAAGGTGTTGCTTCAACCACCCAAAGAATCTCGTGTTTTTTTGAGATACTGCTTTGGTATCATCGGAGTGCCTTAGTCTATAAGGTGCAGCATCGACCTCCCGAAGAATCTCGTGTTTTGTTGAAATACTGCTTTGGTATCCTCGGAGAGCCTTAGTCTACAAGGTGCTGCTTCGACCAGCCGAAGAATCTCGTGTTTTTTTTTTAGATACTATTTTGGCTTCCTCGGAGAACCTTAGTCTATAAGGTGCTACTTCGATCACCCAAAGAATCCCATGTTTTGTTGAGATACTATTTTGGTATCCTTGGAGAGCCTTAGTCTATAAGGTGATGCTTCGATCACCCAAAGAATCTCGTGTTTTATTGAGATACTTCTTTGTTATCATCCGAGACTTAGTCTATAAGGTGCTGCTTCGACCACCCGAAGAATCTCGTGTTTTGTTGAGATACTGCTTTGGAATCCTCAGAGAGCCTTGGTCTATAAGGTGCTGCTTCGACCACCCGAAGAAACTCACATTTTGTTGAGACACTGCTTTGGTATCCTCTGAGAACCTTAGTCTATAAGGTGCTGCATCGATCACCTGAAGAATCTCATGTTTTGTTGAGATACTACTTTGGTATCCTCGGAGAGCCTTAGTCTATAAGGTGCTGCTTTAACCACCCAAAGAATCTCGTGTTTTTTTGAGATACTGCTTTCGTATCATCGGAGTGCCTTAGTCTATAAGGTGCTGCTTCGACCACCCGAAGAATCTCGTGTTTTATTGAGATACTGCTTTGGTATCCTCGGAGAGCCTTAGTTTATTAGATGCTGCTTCGAGCACCCAAAAATATCATGTTTTATTGAGATACTGCTTTGGTATCCTCAAAGAACCTTAGTCTATAAGGTGCTGCTTCAATAACCAAAAGAATCTCTTGTTTTGTTGAGATACTACTTTGTTATCCTCGGAGAACCTTAGTCTATAAGGTGTTGTTTCGACCACCCAAAGAACCTTGTGTTTTGTTGAGATACTTCTTTGGTATCCTCGGAGAGCCTTAGTCTATAAGATGTTGCTTCGACTACCCGAAGAATCTCGTGTTTTGCTGAGATACCGCTTTGGTATCCCAGGAGAGTCTTAGTCTATAAGGTACTGCTTCAACCACATGAAGAATCTCGTGTATTTTTGAGATACTGCTTTGGGATCTTCGGAGTGCCTTAGTCTCTAAGGTGCTGCTTCAACCACCCGAAGAATCTCGTGTTTTGTTGAGATACTGCTTTGGTATTCTCGGAGAGCCTTAGTCTATAAGGTGCTGCTTCGACCACTCGAAGAATCTCGTGTTTTGTTGAGATACTGCTTTGGTATCCTCGGAGAGCCTTTGTCTATAAGGTGCGGCTTCGAGCACCCAAAGAATATAATGTTTTGTTGAGATACTGCTTTGGTATCCTCGAAGAACCTTAGTCTATAAGGTGCTGCTTCGATCACCCAAAGAATCTCATGTTTTGTTGAGATACTACTTTGTTATCCTCGGAGAACCTTAGTCTATAAGGTGCTGCTTCGACCACCAAAAGAATCTTGTGTTTTGTTGAGATACTGCTTTGGTATCCTCGGAGAGTCTTAGTCTATAAGGTGCTGCTTCGACCACTTGAAGAATCTCGTGTTTTGCTGAGATATCGCTTTGGTATCCTCGGAGAGCCTTAGTCTATAATGTGCTGCTTCAACCACCCGAAGAATCTCGTGTTTTTTTGTGATACTGCTTTGGTATCATCGGAGTGCCTTAGTATATAAGGTGTTGCTTCGACCTCCCGAAGAATCTCGTGTTTTGTTGAGATACTGCTTTGGTATCCTCGGAGAGCCTTAGTCTATAAGGTGCTGCTTCGACCAGCCGAAGAATCTCGTGTTTTTTTTGTGATACTGTTTTGGTATCCTCGGAGAACCTTAGTCTATAAGGTGCTTCTTCGATCACCCAAAGAATCCCATGTTTTGTTGAGATACTATTTTGGCATCCTTGGAGAACCTTAGTCTATAAGGTGATGCTTCGATCACATAAAGAATCTCGTGTTTTGTTGAGATATTGCTTTGGTATCATCAGAGACTTAGTCTATAAGGTGCTGCTTCGACCACCCGAAGAATCTCGTGTTTTGTTGAGATACTGCTTTGGAATCCTCGGAGAGCCTAAGTCTATAAGGTGATACTTCGACCACCTGAAGAATCTCACATTTTGATGAGATACTGCTTTGGTATCCTCGGAGAACCTTAGTCTATAAGGTGTTGCATCGATCACCCAAAGAATCTCATGTTTTGTTGAGATACTGCTTTGGTATGCTCGGAGAGCCTTAGTCTATAAGGTGCTGCTTCCACCACCCGATGAATCTCGTGTTTTTTTGAGATACTGCTTTGGTATCATCGGAGTGGCTTAGTCTATAAGGTGTTGCTTCGACCTCCCGATGAATCTCGTGTTTTGTTGAGATACTTCTTTGGTATCCTCGGAGAGCCTTAGTCTATAAGGTGCTGCTTCGACAAGCCGAAGAATCTCGTGTTTTGTTGAGATACTACTTTGGTATTCTCGGAGAGCCTTAGTCTATAAGGTGCTGCTTCGACCACTCGAAGAATCTCGTGTTTTGTTGAGATACTGCTTTGGTATCCTCGGAGAGCCTTTGTCTATAAGGTACGGCTTCGAGCACCCAAAGAATATCATGTTTTGTTTAGATACTGCTTTGGTATCCTCGAAGAACCTTAGTCTATAAGGTGCTGCTTCGATCACCCAAAGAATCTCACGTTTTGTTGAGATACTACTTTGGTATGCTCGGAGAACCTTAGTCTATAAGGTGCTGCTTCGACAACCCAAAGAATCTTGTGTATTGTTGAGATAATGCTTTGATATCCTCGGAGAGTCTTAGTCTATAAGGTGCTGCTTCGACCACTTGAAGAATCTCGTGTTTTGCTGAGATATCGCTTTGGTATCCTCGAAGAGCCTTAGTCTATAAGGTGTTGCTTCAACCACCCAAAGAATCTCGTGTTTTTTTGAGATACTGCTTTGGTATCATCGGAGTGCCTTAGTCTATAAGGTGCAGCATCGACCTCCCGAAGAATCTCGTGTTTTGTTGAAATAATGCTTTGGTATCCTAGGAGAGCCTTAGTCTACAAGGTGCTGCTTCGACCAGCCGAAGAATCTCGTGTTTTTTTTTGAGATACTATTTTGGTTTCCTCGGAGAACCTTAGTCTATAAGGTGCTACTTCGATCACCCAAAGAATCACATGTTTTGTTGAGATACTATTTGGTATCCTTGGAGAGCCTTAGTCTATAAGGTGATGCTTCGATCACCCTAAGAATCTCGTGTTTTGTTAAGATACTGCTTTGGTATCATCAGAGACTTAGTCTATAAGGTGCTGCTTCGACCACCCGAAGAATCTCGTGTTTTGTTGAGATACTGCTTTGGAATCCTCAGAGAGCCTTAGTCTATAAGGTGCTGCTACGACCACCCGAAGAATCTCACATTTTGTTGAGATACTGCCTTGGTATCCTCGGAGAACCTTAGTCTATAAGGTGTTGCATCGATCACCTGAAGAATCTCATGTTTTGTTGAGATACTGCTTTGGTATCCTCGGAGAGCCTTAGTCTATAAGGTGCTTCTTCAACCACCCGAAGAATCTCGTGTTTTTTTGAGATACTGCTTTGGTATCATCGGAGTGCCTTAGTCTATAAGGTACAGCTTCGACCACCCGAAAAATCTCGTGTTTAGTTGAGATACTGCTTTGGTATCCTTGGAGAACCTTAGTCTATAAGGTGCTGCTTCGACAAGCCGAAGAATCTCGTGTTTTGTTGAGAGACTGCTTTGGTATTCTCGGAGAGCCTTAGTCTATAAGGTGCTGCATCGACCACTCGAAGAATCTCGTGTTTTGTTGAGATACTGCTTTGGTATCCTCGGAGAGCCTTTGTCTATAAGGTGCGGCTTCGAGCACCCAAAGAATATCATGTTTTGTTTAGATACTGCTTTGGTATCCTCGAAGAACCTTAGTCTATAAGGTGCTGCTTCGATCACCCAAAGAATCTCACGTTTTGTTGAGATACTACTTTGGTATCCTCGGAGAACCTTAGTCTATAAGGTGCTGCTTCGACAACCCAAAGAATCTTGTGTATTGTTGAGATAATGCTTTGATATCCTCGGAGAGTCTTAGTTTATAAGGTGCTGCTTCGACCACTTGAAGAATCTCGTGTTTTGCTGAGATATCGCTTTGGTATCCTCGGAGAGCCTTAGTCTATAAGGTGTTGCTTCAACCACCCAAAGAATCTCGTGTTTTTTTGAGATACTGCTTTGGTATCATCGGAGTGCCTTAGTCTATAAGGTGCAGCATCGACCTCCCGAAGAATCTCGTGTTTTGTTGAAATAATGCTTTGGTATCCTAGGAGAGCCTTAGTCTACAAGGTGCTGCTTCGACCAGCCGAAGAATCTCGTGTTTTTTTTTGAGATACTATTTTGGTTTCCTCGGAGAACCTTAGTCTATAAGGTGCTACTTCGATCACCCAAAGAATCACATGTTTTGTTGAGATACTATTTGGTATCCTTGGAGAGCCTTAGTCTATAAGGTGATGCTTCGATCACCCTTAGAATCTCGTGTTTTGTTAAGATACTGCTTTGGTATCATCAGAGACTTAGTCTATAAGGTGCTGCTTCGACCACCCGAAGAATCTCGTGTTTTGTTGAGATACTGCTTTGGAATCCTCAGAGAGCCTTAGTCTATAAGGTGCTGCTACGACCACCCGAAGAATCTCACATTTTGTTGAGATACTGCCTTGGTATCCTCGGAGAACCTTAGTCTATAAGGTGTTGCATCGATCACCTGAAGAATCTCATGTTTTGTTGAGATACTGCTTTGGTATCCTCGGAGAGCCTTAGTCTATAAGGTGCTTCTTCAACCAACCGAAGAATCTCGTGTTTTTTTGAGATACTGCTTTGGTATCATCGGAGTGCCTTAGTCTATAAGGTACTGCTTCGACCACCCGAAAAATCTCGTGTTTATTTGAGATACTGCTTTGGTATCCTCGGAGAACCTTAGTCTATAAGGTGCTGCTTCGACAAGCAGAAGAATCTCGTGTTTTGTTGAGAGACTGCTTTGGTATTCTCGGAGAGCCTTAGTCTATAAGGTGCTGCATCGACCACTCGAAGAATCTCGTGTTTTGTTGAGATACTGCTTTGGTATCCTCGGAGAGCCTTTGTCTATAAGGTGCGGCTTCGAGCACCCAAAGAATATCATGTTTTGTTTAGATACTGCTTTGGTATCCTCGAAGAACCTTAGTCTATAAGGTGCTGCTTCGATCACCCAAAGAATCTCACGTTTTGTTGAGATACTACTTTGGTATCCTCGGAGAACCTTAGTCTATAAGGTGCTGCTTCGACAACCCAAAGAATCTTGTGTATTGTTGAGATAATGCTTTGATATCCTCGGAGAGTCTTAGTCTATAAGGTGCTGCTTCGACCACTTGAAGAATCTCGTGTTTTGCTGAGATATCGCTTTGGTATCCTCGGAGAGCCTTAGTCTATAAGGTGTTGCTTCAACCACCCAAAGAATCACATGTTTTGTTGAGATACTATTTGGTATCCTTGGAGAGCCTTAGTCTATAAGGTGATGCTTCGATCACCCTAAGAATCTCGTGTTTTGTTAAGATACTGCTTTGGTATCATCAGAGACTTAGTCTATAAGGTGCTGCTTCGATCACCCAAAGAATCTCACGTTTTGTTGAGATACTACTTTGGTATCCTCGGAGAACCTTAGTCTATAAGGTGCTGCTTCGACAACCCAAAGAATCTTGTGTATTGTTGAGATAATGCTTTGATATCCTCGGAGAGTCTTAGTCTATAAGGTGCTGCTTCGACCACTTGAAGAATCTCGTGTTTTGCTGAGATATCGCTTTGGTATCCTTGGAGAACCTTAGTCTATAATGTAACGCCCCAGTTTTTGTCAGTTTTAGTTAATCGAGTCTATTTGATTATTTTATTATTGACTTTTATTTGGCAATATATTATTTTTCATCGTTGTTGATCTTTTGTCGCGTTTTGAGAGCGTTGGCGAGATATTTGAGATGAGGGGTATTTTGGTCATTTGGGTAGATATTTTGTTTAAATAGAATAGAAAGATAGAAAAAGAGAAAAGAAAAGAAAAGGAAAAGAAGAAAGAAGAGAAAGAGAAGGAAAGAAGAGGAAGAGGGGAGAAAAGAGAAAAAGAGGAAAATCGAGTATTCGTCCGTTTCAATCGCGATTAATCGGGTAAGGGTGAGAAGTTTCAATTATATCTTGCTTGTGTATGTATATGTGTATGTTTTCTTGATTGTTTTGGATATTTTCTTATAGTTTTCCGTTTAGGTCGAATTGTAGGAAATCGATAGAAATCGATGTTTTCACGGATGAATTTCGAAATAAATTGCGTAGTTTAGTCGAGTGAAGTGAGGCCGACGTTATAGAAACTCGTTTCGTTAAAATCGGTTGATATTTGAAAATTTGGCGTTTTTAGGTTCCGGAATAGTGTTTTTCAAAAGTCGCGGAATCGCGTAATTTTTTATTCTAATACGTCCGTATACATTTATGGAGGATTATCATGTATTTTGTTTGAAGAAAATAATTGAATCGGTCGGGTTTCGGGCGAAAACGCCCCAAGAATCACTGCTGAACCAGAACTGGTGTATTTTCACGCAGTCGTACGGACACGACTGCTAGTGTGAAAATTCTGGTTTCGTGCGATTTTCGGAAATTCATATCTCTCGAACCGTAAGTCGGTTTTGATCCCCGTTCGAAGCGTTGGGAAGCTAACGAGATGTTTTTTCTAGGAAAAATAGTTTTGAGGTCTGAATCCTTCCCAATCGGTACAGTTTTTACGAACCGTTTCGTAGTGTCGGGCGTCCGGTTTATGTTTTGCGTTATTTGGAAATATTCGTAACTTATTCGTCGTTTATCGGATTTAAGAGTTCTTTATATCGAATCGAAGGTCTTTAGGAGTACTTTTTAGTGATGATGAAAAATATTATTTTTGGCCGACTTTTCCGAGAAAACGAATTATGGACTTTGGTGTTATTTTTCAATATTGTGGGTTATGCTTTGGTAAGTGATTGTATGACTTGTGTGATGATTCTTTGATGATAATTGGTTGTTGTGGAATACTTTGTTGATGGTTTGTGGCTTTATGACAATAATTGTGTTGATGTGAATATATATGATAAGTATTGGTGATGATGGTTTGTGGTGTTATGGAGGAATAAATGTGTGTTTTGGGTTTTGATTTCAATGTGCGATAATGATGTGTTGTGAGTAGCATTTGATATGTGAATTCCTTGTGGAAGTGATTGTGATTGCATAATTGTTGTGCTTTGTGGTTTGTAATGAAAATGCATGTGGTGACATGTTGTGAAATGAATATGCACGTGATATTGTTGTGATGATGATTTGTGGCCTTACGGCAAGAAAATGCGATACGTGGTAATTGTTGATTTATGCATGATTATGGATGTGTATGTGGGTGCGATGTGAATGTCATGAGTAATTTGTATGTCAAGCATCATGATATGCATTGTTGTGACGTCCTGAGTGACGGAATGATTCCAGAGGGAATTTTCTATAACACCGTGTGCCTCGAAGATATGAGGCGTTGCCTGAGGACTGAAAGCGGTGGTTATAGACGATTGTGCACCATGAAATACTGGTAGAAAGCAATCGGATTGTGCGCCCTGAAATAGTGGTAGAAAGCAATCCATAAACGTCGTTCGCCCTGAAATAGTGGTTTATAGCGACGGGGAACATCGTAGGCCCGACGGGGAGTTACTCTATGTAACGAGCGATGATTCCAAGAGTTCCTGGGGGACTAATGTATCACCAATTGAGTCGGTACCGCATTTGCATCTATATAGAGTCGTTGGTCGATCTCTATGGTATGCATTGATCATCTTTTGTATATTTGCATTGATGAATGATTATGGAAAAGTATGGTTTGTGGAAGTATGGAATTAATGGAATATGCATGATTATATGCTTGGTTTCGTATAGATATATACATTGTGATGTATATGAGTGAGTTGGGATGAATTGTGGTGTGAATTGTGAAGGGATGTGTTATGTGTGGAAAATCATGATTCGATTTATTATGTGTGATATATTATGTATTGGTGCCATGCTATATGTGTTAGTATGTGATGTATGCGGTGAGAAATATTACATATGTGAATTATCTGTGTTGTGGCATATTATTATGCAATCTTGTTATAGTTGTTATTTCTCACCCTTCTGCTGGAATATGCTTTTTATGGCATAGTGCAGATTGTCAGCTTTAGAGGCTTGGAGGCTTTTGTGGAGATTAGTCCTCCGTTCCGTTGTCGTTCGTGGTGTCTGCTCTGATACGTAGCACGGGAGTCGGGGAACGTTTTGTTATATGTATATAATTGTTGAATATATTTTGTATTTATATTTTGATGTTCTAAAACCATTTATTTGTAAAACAAGTCGGTTATGGATCTTTCCGCTTTATTCCATAATTGACCATCCTTTTGTGAGGAAAAGTTTCTCTTTGTGTTATGTATCAAAAATGTTGAGCAGGGATTGTATTTTATTTCTTTAAATGTGGCATCCCTGTTTCTGTCGGAAAAATAAATTTTTAGTTACTCTGATATTTATTATATGTTATTTATTCGCGATGGGAATTGGGTTGTTACAAGTGGTATCAGAGCAGGTCGGTTCGTCCGGCCAAGCTATTGAGTCAGTTGGTGTGACAGTTGAATACTGTCGTTGTTGTTTATCTCTTAGTACGTGATAGGTGTGTGGAACACTGTCAGTACTTTCTGGGTTTTCTAATCCTTTGTTTTCAGGATTGAGTTTGAGATAAGTGGGGGAGAAGTTGGTACTTCTCCATGTTGCTTCAGGTGTGGAGCGTTGGCTCAGTGTATTGTGAATTGCAAGATTGTAAGTGTTGTTTGGATAGTGTGGTTCCCGGTTCTAGAAGGGATGCGGAGGTAAGGTTTATGCCTTAGGTAGTTTTGTGCACAAGATGCAAGAAATACTATTATAGTTTGGTAAAGACGGTTTATGCCACATCATGATTGTCGGCTGTCTATTGACAAATTGAGGAACTGATCACCCTTAATCTCTTGTTGATAGCAGACGGAGATTGTGTTGGATGGAATAGACGTGTCTTTCCGGCTTTGATATTGTGTGAAATGAGTGTTTGGAATTTAAGGAAACGATTACAGATTGTTTTGATGAGTCGATGAAGGTGTTAATATCAGAAGATGCAATGGATTAGAGGTTTTGGTATGTTGGTTCAGTATGAAGTGTTGAGAGTGAATGATTGGGCATCGTTAATGGTGGTTCTCAGAGAGAAAGGTGTGAACTCAAATTTGACGAAGGTAAGGATTTAAGGTTTGGATATGCTAAATAAGTAGAAGAACTTTTAGGAAGCGAAACTCAGATTGAAAGAGCAGTTGAAGGATTTGCTGGAAAAAGGGATTTGTGAAACCAAGTGTGTTGTCTTAGAGAGCCCCAGTATTGATAGTAATACAAGGAACTGATGATTGAATGGAATAACAAGTATGATGGAGATGATGGTATTGGTATTGAGACTATGAAAAGTAAAACTTAGAGTTCTAGTGAGGTTTGGAGTCTTTGGAGTTTTAGAGAAATAATGGGAAATGTTGAGAGAACCCCTAAGTGTGGATGTAATATTTAAGAGTTATTGTTGGTTGGTTATTGCTACATGTTGGAATTTATGGAATTTGGACTGTTAAGCGAAGAAAGTATGTATGGATTGCTAATAGTGGAATAAGGTAACGATTGAGAATAAGTGACCACTTTCATGAACAGATAACTGGAATGGTTTGGTTGAGTTTGAGTGGAATTGCAATTGTTTGGAACGTTTGATAAGGATATTGAATTGTGTGAGTGAAGGCTTTGATCGATTTGATGTGACTTGTTTGTGTTGTTACCATCGGATTAGGCTGTTAATTACTCGGTTAAGCTTGTGTGTGAGTAACCAGTTTCCCAGTGGAAAGTTTTGCAAGAGCTTTAAGAATTTTTATCTTTTGGAGTTTGGTTGGACATTACAATGTGCAGTGATGTTGTTCGGTGATAGTAATGCGTCTGTAATGTTTGTGGAGTAGAGGAATCGTATCTTTCATATTTATTTGGATAAGTTCGTATTGGTTTTGATTGAGGATATTCGGATCTGTTATAAACCCAGAGGAAGAACATATAGAGTGTTTGAGATTTGAATCACAAGTATTGAAAAGAGGCGAAGTTTTATGCTAAGCTATCCGAGTGAGAATTTTGGTTGAAAAGGTTAGTTTTCTTGGATATGTTATTTCTGAGGATGATATTTGTTGTGGATTCATCGGAAGTAGATGCAGTTCTACAATGAGAGGTTCCGAAGTCGGTTAAGGAGATTAGAAACTTTTGGGCTCAGTTGGTTGTTACGGTAGGGTATGGAAGACTTTACTAAGTTTGTACTTCTGTTATTTCAGTTGGCTTGCAAAGGATGAGTCGTTTGTTTTGGATGTTCGTTGTGAGTTAGTTTTGGGTGAGTTGAAGTAGAAATGGTATACGGCTTCAGTTTTGATTCTGTGTGATCCTAATAAATCGTTTGTGAGGTATTGTGATGTGTCTTTGATGAGTTTAGTCAGTGTGTTAATGCAAGGGAGTAAAGTCGTGGCTTATGCTTTACGACAATTGAGGATTCATAAAAGGATCTATACTATTCAGGATTTGGAATTGGTTGCGGTTGTATTGTGTTGGAAAATTTGGAGGTATTATTTTTATGGTTCTTGACTCGAAGTGTTTGGTAACCACAAGAGTTTAGAGTACTTGGTTGGTTTGAAGGAATAGAGTATGAGACAATGAGGATGGCTAGAATTTGTGATGAGTTATGAATTTGGCTTGGATTATTCTTTGGGAAAAGCCGAGGTTGTGCCGGATGAGTTAAGTCGAAAGTTTTAGTGTATGTCTGTTTTGATGGTCCGAGAATTAGAATTATTTGAGCAGTTTAGAGACTTGTGTCTGGTGCGTGAGATAACACCGTAGAGTGTGAAGTTGGATATATTAAAAGTGAACAGTGATTTTTGGAGAATATGAGGAAGAGTTAGACTTTGGTCGTGAGATTGGTAGTTTTGATGGTTACGAGTAATCAGAGTGCGCATCGAAAGCGTGATGTGGCACATTTCATATATAAGTGTGTGACTTGTAAGATTTCTTAGGTTGAACATTGGGAATATGTAGGACTGATGAGACCATTGAACTTTTCAAAATGGAAGTGATAAGTGAAAGGTTTAAATGTTATTCATGGGCTGTTATGTAAATGGATGTTTTGGTTATATGTTCGATTGGTGAATCGTAGCATGGTTGTAATAAGGTTGTGTGACAAGGATGTTGGTATTATGGTTGTGTGGAGGTTGTTTAATCGATGTTGTGTCGTGGAACTTGTGTTCTTGTTTGTGTTATTGCCTCGTTTCCATGGTGATGGTTCGAGTGTGTGTAGCTAATTCCTGTGTGGGGAATTAGGGGAGTGTTACCTAGAGTAGGGTAACGATCTTGTTGTGTTTCGGTTCTAGAGTGAACCTGTGTGTTGGTATCGTGGTTTCCTTTGAGTTGTGAGTTTGTCGTCAAGTGCATTGTATGGGCTTTGCATCTTGTCGTTGTAGTTGTCGTCGTTGTCGTGTCGTTGTCGTAGTTAGCAAGGTGTTTATCTGTTGTGTTATTCGTGGTGTGCCTTTTGATGGCATGTTGGTTTGTTAGTCGGATGCGAGAGTCGTATCTGGAGTTGTTCGTATCGGTTAGATTTTCGAGGACGAAAATGTCTAAGTGGGGGAGAATTGTAACGCCCCAGTTTTTGTCAGTTTTAGTTAATCGAGTCTATTTGATTATTTTATTATTGACTTTTATTTGGCAATATATTATTTTTCATCGTTGTTGATCTTTTGTCGCGTTTTGAGAGCGTTGGCGAGATATTTGAGATGAGGGGTATTTTGGTCATTTGGGTAGATATTTTGTTTAAATAGAATAGAAAGATAGAAAAAGAGAAAAGAAAAGAAAAGGAAAAGAAGAAAGAAGAGAAAGAGAAGGAAAGAAGAGGAAGAGGGGAGAAAAGAGAAAAAGAGGAAAATCGAGTATTCGTCCGTTTCAATCGCGATTAATCGGGTAAGGGTGAGAAGTTTCAATTATATCTTGCTTGTGTATGTATATGTGTATGTTTTCTTGATTGTTTTGGATATTTTCTTATAGTTTTCCGTTTAGGTCGAATTGTAGGAAATCGATAGAAATCGATGTTTTCACGGATGAATTTCGAAATAAATTGCGTAGTTTAGTCGAGTGAAGTGAGGCCGACGTTATAGAAACTCGTTTCGTTAAAATCGGTTGATATTTGAAAATTTGGCGTTTTTAGGTTCCGGAATAGTGTTTTTCAAAAGTCGCGGAATCGCGTAATTTTTTATTCTAATACGTCCGTATACATTTATGGAGGATTATCATGTATTTTGTTTGAAGAAAATAATTGAATCGGTCGGGTTTCGGGCGAAAACGCCCCAAGAATCACTGCTGAACCAGAACTGGTGTATTTTCACGCAGTCGTACGGACACGACTGCTAGTGTGAAAATTCTGGTTTCGTGCGATTTTCGGAAATTCATATCTCTCGAACCGTAAGTCGGTTTTGATCCCCGTTCGAAGCGTTGGGAAGCTAACGAGATGTTTTTTCTAGGAAAAATAGTTTTGAGGTCTGAATCCTTCCCAATCGGTACAGTTTTTACGAACCGTTTCGTAGTGTCGGGCGTCCGGTTTATGTTTTGCGTTATTTGGAAATATTCGTAACTTATTCGTCGTTTATCGGATTTAAGAGTTCTTTATATCGAATCGAAGGTCTTTAGGAGTACTTTTTAGTGATGATGAAAAATATTATTTTTGGCCGACTTTTCCGAGAAAACGAATTATGGACTTTGGTGTTATTTTTCAATATTGTGGGTTATGCTTTGGTAAGTGATTGTATGACTTGTGTGATGATTCTTTGATGATAATTGGTTGTTGTGGAATACTTTGTTGATGGTTTGTGGCTTTATGACAATAATTGTGTTGATGTGAATATATATGATAAGTATTGGTGATGATGGTTTGTGGTGTTATGGAGGAATAAATGTGTGTTTTGGGTTTTGATTTCAATGTGCGATAATGATGTGTTGTGAGTAGCATTTGATATGTGAATTCCTTGTGGAAGTGATTGTGATTGCATAATTGTTGTGGTTTGTGGTTTGTAATGAAAATGCATGTGGTGACATGTTGTGAAATGAATATGCACGTGATATTGTTGTGATGATGATTTGTGGCCTTACGGCAAGAAAATGCGATACGTGGTAATTGTTGATTTATGCATGATTATGGATGTGTATGTGGGTGCGATGTGAATGTCATGAGTAATTTGTATGTCAAGCATCATGATATGCATTGTTGTGACGTCCTGAGTGACGGAATGATTCCAGAGGGAATTTTCTATAACACCGTGTGCCTCGAAGATATGAGGCGTTGCCTGAGGACTGAAAGCGGTGGTTATAGACGATTGTGCACCATGAAATACTGGTAGAAAGCAATCGGATTGTGCGCCCTGAAATAGTGGTAGAAAGCAATCCATAAACGTCGTTCGCCCTGAAATAGTGGTTTATAGCGACGGGGAACATCGTAGGCCCGACGGGGAGTTACTCTATGTAACGAGCGATGATTCCAAGAGTTCCTGGGGGACTAATGTATCACCAATTGAGTCGGTACCGCATTTGCATCTATATAGAGTCGTTGGTCGATCTCTATGGTATGCATTGATCATCTTTTGTATATTTGCATTGATGAATGATTATGGAAAAGTATGGTTTGTGGAAGTATGGAATTAATGGAATATGCATGATTATATGCTTGGTTTCGTATAGATATATACATTGTGATGTATATGAGTGAGTTGGGATGAATTGTGGTGTGAATTGTGAAGGGATGTGTTATGTGTGGAAAATCATGATTCGATTTATTATGTGTGATATATTATGTATTGGTGCCATGCTATATGTGTTAGTATGTGATGTATGCGGTGAGAAATATTACATATGTGAATTATCTGTGTTGTGGCATATTATTATGCAATCTTGTTATAGTTGTTATTTCTCACCCTTCTGCTGGAATATGCTTTTTATGGCATAGTGCAGATTGTCAGCTTTAGAGGCTTGGAGGCTTTTGTGGAGATTAGTCCTCCGTTCCGTTGTCGTTCGTGGTGTCTGCTCTGATACGTAGCACGGGAGTCGGGGAACGTTTTGTTATATGTATATAATTGTTGAATATATTTTGTATTTATATTTTGATGTTCTAAAACCATTTATTTGTAAAACAAGTCGGTTATGGATCTTTCCGCTTTATTCCATAATTGACCATCCTTTTGTGAGGAAAAGTTTCTCTTTGTGTTATGTATCAAAAATGTTGAGCAGGGATTGTATTTTATTTCTTTAAATGTGGCATCCCTGTTTCTGTCGGAAAAATAAATTTTTAGTTACTCTGATATTTATTATATGTTATTTATTCGCGATGGGAATTGGGTTGTTACATATAAGGTGCTACTTCGATCACCCAAAGAATCACATGTTTTGTTGAGATACTATTTGGTATCCTTGGAGAGCCTTAGTCTATAAGGTGATGCTTCGATCACCCTAAGAATCTCGTGTTTTGTTAAGATACTGCTTTGGTATCATCAGAGACTTAGTCTATAAGGTGCTGCTTCGACCACCCGAAGAATCTCGTGTTTTGTTGAGATACTGCTTTGGAATCCTCAGAGAGCCTTAGTCTATAAGGTGCTGCTACGACCACCCGAAGAATCTCACATTTTGTTGAGATACTGCCTTGGTATCCTCGGAGAACCTTAGTCTATAAGGTGTTGCATCGATCACCTGAAGAATCTCATGTTTTGTTGAGATACTGCTTTGGTATCCTCGGAGAGCCTTAGTCTATAAGGTGCTTCTTCAACCAACCGAAGAATCTCGTGTTTTTTTGAGATACTGCTTTGGTATCATCGGAGTGCCTTAGTCTATAAGGTACTGCTTCGACCACCCGAAAAATCTCGTGTTTAGTTGAGATACTGCTTTGGTATCCTCGGAGAACCTTAGTCTATAAGGTGCTGGTTCGAGCACCCAAAGAATATCATGTTTTGTTGAGAGACTGCTTTGGTATTCTCGGAGAGCCTTAGTCTATAAGGTGCCGCATCGACCACTCGAAGAATCTCGTGTTTTGTTGAGATACTGCTTTGGTATCCTCGGAGAGCCTTTGTCTATAAGGTGCGGCTTCGAGCACCCAAAGAATATCATGTTTGGTTTAGATACTGCTTTGGTATCCTCGAAGAACCTTAGTCTATAAGGTGCTGCTTCGATCACCCAAAGAATCTCACGTTTTGTTGAGATACTACTTTGGTATCCTCGGAGAACCTTAGTCTATAAGGTGCTGCTTCGACAACCCAAAGAATCTTGTGTATTGTTGAGATAATGCTTTGATATCCTCAGAGAGTCTTAGTCTATAAGGTGCTGCTTCGACCACTTGAAGAATCTCGTGTTTTGCTGAGATATCGCTTTGGTATCCTCGGAGAGCCTTAGTCTATAAGGTGTTGCTTCAACCACCCAAAGAATCTCGTGTTTTTTTGAGATACTGCTTTGGTATCATCGGAGTGCCTTAGTCTATAAGGTGCAGCATCGACCTCCCGAAGAATCTCGTGTTTTGTTGAAATACTGCTTTGGTATCCTCGGAGAGCCTTAGTCTACAAGGTGCTGCTTCGACCAGCCGAAGAATCTCGTGTTTTTTTTTGAGATACTATTTTGGTTTCCTCGGAGAACCTTAGACTATAAGGTGCTACTTCGATCACCCAAAGAATCCCATGTTTTGTTGAGATACTATTTTGGTATCCTTGGAGAGCCTTAGTCTATAAGGTGATGCTTCGATCACCCTAAGAATCTCGTGTTTTGTTAAGATACTGCTTTGGTATCATCAGAGACTTAGTCTATAAGGTGCTGCTTCGACCACCCGAAGAATCTCGTGTTTTGTTGAGATACTGCTTTGGAATCCTCAGAGAGCCTTAGTCTATAAGGTGCTGCTACGACCACCCGAAGAATCTCACATTTTGTTGAGATACTGCCTTGGTATCCTCGGAGAACCTTAGTCTATAAGGTGTTGCATCGATCACCTGAAGAATCTCTTGTTTTGTTGAGATACTGCTTTGGTATCCTCGGAGAGCCTTAGTCTATAAGGTGCTTCTTCAACCACCCGAAGAATCTCGTGTTTTTTTGAGATACTGCTTTGGTATCATCGGAGTGCCTTAGTCTATAAGGTACTGCTTCGACCACCCGAAAAATCTCGTGTTTTGTTGAGATACTGCTTTGGTATCCTCGGAGAACCTTAGTCTATAAGGTGCTGCTTCGAGCACCCAAAGAATATCATGTTTGGTTAAGATACTGCTTTGGTATCCTCGGAGAACCTTATTCTATAACGTGCTGCTTCGATCACCCAAAGAATCTCACGTTTTGTTGAGATACTACTTTGGTATCCTCGGAGAACCTTAGTCTATAAGGTGCTGCTTCGACCACCAAAGAATCTTGTGTTTTGTTGAGATACTGCTTTGGTATCCTCGGAGAGTCTTAGTCTATAAGGTGCTGCTTCGACCACTTAAAGAATCTCGTGTTTTGCTGAGATATCGCTTTGGTATCCTCGGAGAGCCTTAGTCTATAAGGTGCTGTTTCAACCACCCGAAGAATCTCGTGTTTTTTTGAGATACTGCTTTGGTATCATCGGAGTGCCTTAGTCTATAAGGTGCTGCTTCTACCTCCCGAAGAATCTTGTGTTTTGTTGAGATACTGCTTTGGTATCCTCGGAGAGCCTTAGTCTATTAGGTGCTGCTTCGACCAGCCGAAGAATCTCGTGTTTTTTTTGAGATACTGTTTTGGTATCCTCGGAGAACCTTAGTCTATAAGGTGCTACTTCGAACACCCAAAGAATCCCATGTTTTGTTGAAATACTATTTTGGTATCATTGGAGAACCTTAGTCTATAAAGTGATGCTTCGATCACCCAAAGAATCTCGTGTTTTGTTGAGATACTTCTTTGTTATCATCCGAGACTTAGTCTATAAGGTGCTGCTTCGACCACCCGAAGAATCTCGTGTTTTGTTGAAATACTGCTTTGGAATCCTCGGAGAGCTTTAGTCTATAAGGTGCTGCTTCGACCACCCGAAGAATCCCATGTTTTGTTGAGATACTATTTTGGTCTCATTGGAGAACCTTAGTCTATAAGTTGATGCTTCGGTCACCCAAAGAATCTCGTGTTTTGTTGAGATACTGCTTTGGTATCATCCGAGACTTAATCTATAAGGTGCTTCTTCGACCACCCGAAGAATCTCGTGTTTTGTTGAGATACTGCTTTGGAATCCTCGGAGAGCCTTGTTGTATAAGGTGCTGCTTCGACCACCTGAAAAAAACTCACATTTTGTTGAGATACTGCTTTGGTATCATCGGAGTGCCTTAGTCTATAAGGTGTTGCTTCGACCTCCCGATGAATCTCGTGTTTTGTTGAGATACTTCTTTGGTATCCTCGGAGAGCCTTAGTCTATAAGGTGCTGCTTCGACAAGCCGAAGAATCTCGTGTTTTGTTGAGATACTGCTTTGGTATTCTCGGAGAGCCTTAGTCTATAAGGTGCTGCTTCGACCACTCGAAGAATCTCGTGTTTTGTTGAGATACTGCTTTGGTATCCTCGGAGAGCCTTTGTCTATAAGGTGCGGCTTCGAGCACCCAAAGAATATCATGTTTTGTTTAGATACTGCTTTGGTATCCTCGAAGAAACTTAGTCTATAAGGTGCTGCTTCGATCACCCAAAGAATCTCAAGTTTTGTTGAGATACTACTTTGGTATCCTCGGAGAACCTTAGTCTATAAGGTGCTGCTTCGACAACCCAAAGAATCTTGTGTATTGTTGAGATAACGCTTTGATATCCTCGGAGATTCTTAGTCTATAAGGTGCTGCTTCGACCACTTGAAGAATCTCGTGTTTTGCTGAGATATCGCTTTGGTATCCTCGAAGAGCCTTAGTCTATAAGGTGTTGCTTCAACCACCCAAAGAATCTCATGTTTTTTTGAGATACTGCTTTGGTATCATCGGAGTGCCTTAGTCTATAAGGTGCAACATTGACCTCCCGAAGAATCTCGTGTTTTGTTGAAATACTGCTTTGGTATCCTCGGAGAGCCTTAGTCTACAAGGTGCTGCTTCGACCAGCCGAAGAATCTCGTGTTTTTTTTTGAGATACTATTTTGGTTTCCTCGGAGAACCTTAGTCTATAAGGTGCTACTTCGATCACCCAAAGAATCCCATGTTTTGTTGAGATACTATTTTGGTATCCTTGGAGAGCCTTAGTCTATAAGGTGATGCTTCGATCACCCTAAGAATCTCGTGTTTTGATAAGATACTGCTTTGGTATCATCAGAGACTTAGTCTATAAGGTGCTGCTTCGACCACCCGAAGAATCTCGTGTTTTGTTGAGATACTGCTTTGGAATCCTCAGAGAGCCTTAGTCTATAAGGTGCTGCTACGACCACCCGAAGAATCTCACATTTTGTTGAGATACTGCCTTGGTATCCTCGGAGAACCTTAGTCTATAAGGTGTTGCATCGATCACCTGAAGAATCTCATGTTTTGTTGAGATACTGCTTTGATATCCTCGGAGAGCCTTAGTCTATAAGGTGCTTCTTCAACCACCCGAAGAATCTCGTGTTTTTTTGAGATACTGCTTTGGTATCATCGGAGTGCCTTAGTCTATAAGGTACTGCTTTGACCTCCCGAAAAATCTCGTGTTTAGTTGAGATACTGCTTTGGTATCCTCGGAGAACCTTAGTCTATAAGGTGCTGCTTCGACAAGCCGAAGAATCTCGTGTTTTGTTGAGAGACTGCTTTGGTATTCTCGCAGAGCCTTAGTCTATAAGGTGCTGCTTCGACCACTCGAAGAATCTCGTGTTTTGTTCAGATACTGCTTTGGTATCCTCGGAGAGCCTTTGTCTATAAGGTGCGGCTTCGAGCACCCAAAGAATATCATGTTTTGTTTAGATACTGCTTTGGTATCCTCGAAGAACCTTAGTCTATAAGGTGCTGCTTCGATCACCCAAAGAATCTCACGTTTTGTTGAGATACTACTTTGGTATCCTCGGAGAACCTTAGTCTATAAGGTGCTGCTTCGACAACCCAAAGAATCTTGTGTATTGTTGAGATAATGCTTTGATATCCTCGGAGAGTCTTAGTCTATAAGGTGCTGCTTCGACCACTTGAAGAATCTCGTGTTTTGCTGAGATATCGCTTTGGTATCCTCGGAGAGCCTTAGTCTATAAGGTGTTGCTTCATCCACCCAAAGAATCTCGTGTTTTTTTGAGATACTGCTTTGGTATCATCGGAGTGCCTTAGTCTATAAGGTGCAGCATCGACCTCCCAAAGAATCTCGTGTTTTGTTGAAATACTGCTTTGGTATCCTCGGAGAGCCTTAGTCTACAAGGTGCTGCTTCGACCAGCCGAAGAATCTCGTGTTTTTTTTTGAGTTACTATTTTGGTTTCCTCGGAGAACCTTAGTCTATAAGGTGCTACTTCGATCACCCAAAGAATCCCATGTTTTGTTGAGATACTATTTTGGTATCCTTGGAGAGCCTTAGTCTATAAGGTGATGCTTCGATCACCCTAAGAATCTCGTGTTTTGTTAAGATACTGCTTTGGTATCATCAGAGACTTAGTCTATAAGGTGCTACTTCGACCACCCGAAGAATCTCGTGTTTTGTTGAGATACTGCTTTGGAATCCTCAGAGAGCCTTAGTCTATAAGGTGCTGCTACGACCACCCGAAGAATCTCACATTTTGTTGAGATACTGCCTTGGTATCCTCGGAGAACCTTAGTCTATAAGGTGTTGCATCGATCACCTGAAGAATCTCATGTTTTGTTGAGATACTGCTTTGGTATCCTCGGAGAGCCTTAGTCTATAAGGTGCTTCTTCAACCACCCGAAGAATCTCGTGTTTTTTTGAGATACTGCTTTGGTATCATCGGAGTGCCTTAGTCTATAAGGTACTGCTTCGACCACCCGAAAAATCTCGTGTTTTGTTGAGATACTGATTTGGTATCCTCGGAGAACCTTAGTCTATAACGTGCTGCTTCGATCACCCAAAGAATCTCACGTTTTGTTGAGATACTGCTTTGGTATCCTCGGAGAACCTTAGTCTATAAGGTGCTGCTTCGACCACCAAAGAATCTTGTGTTTTGTTGAGATACTGATTTGGTATCCTCGGAGAGTCTTAGTCTATAAGGTGCTGCTTTGACCACTTAAAGAATCTCGTGTTTTGGCGAGATATCGCTTTGGTATCCTCGGAGAGCCTTAGTCTATAAGGTGCTGCTTCAACCACCCGAAGAATCTCGTGTTTTTTTGAGATACTGCTTTGGTATCATCGGAGTGCCTTAGTCTATAAGGTACTGCTTCGACCACCCGAAAAATCTCGTGTTTTGTTGAGATACTGATACGGTATCCTCGGAGAACCTTAGTCTATAACGTGCTGCTTCGATCACCCAAAGAATCTCACGTTTTGTTGAGATACTGCTTTGGTATCCTCGGAGAACCTTAGTCTATAAGGTGCTGCTTCGACCACCAAAGAATCTTGTGTTTTGTTGAGATACTGATTTGGTATCCTCGGAGAGTCTTAGTCTATAAGGTGCTGCTTTGACCACTTAAAGAATCTCGTGTTTTGGCGAGATATCGCTTTGGTATCCTCGGAGAGCCTTAGTCTATAAGGTGCTGCTTCAACCACCCGAAGAATCTCGTGTTTTTTTGAGATACTGCTTTGGTATCATCGGAGTGCCTTAGTCTATAAGGTGCTGCTTCTACCTCCCGAAGAATCTTGTGTTTTGTTGAGATACTGCTTTGGTATCCTCGGAGAGCCTTAGTCTATAAGGTGCTGCTTCGACCAGCCGAAGAATCTCGTGGTTTTTTTGAGATACTGTTTTGGTATCCTCGGAGAACCTTAGTCTATAAGGTGCTACTTCGAACACCCAAAGAATCCCATGTTTTTTTGAAATACTATTTTGGTATCATTGGAGAACCTTAGTCTATAAGGTGATGCTTCGATCACCCAAAGAATCTCGTGTTTTGTTGAGATACTTCTTTGTTATCATCTGAGACTTAGTCTATAAGGTGCTACTTCGACCACCCGAAGAATCTCGTGTTTTGTTGAAATACTGCTTTGGAATCCTCAGAGAGCCTTAGTCTATAAGGTGCTGCTTCGACCACTCGAAGAATCCCATGTTTTGTTGAGATACTATTTTGGTCTCATTGGAGAACCTTAGTCTATAAGTTGATGCTTCGGTCACCCAAAGAATCTCGTGTTTTGTTGAGATACTGCTTTGGTATCATCCGAGACTTAGTCTATAAGGTGCTTCTTCGACCACCCGAAGAATCTCGTGTTTTGTTGAGATACTGCTTTGGAATCCTCGGAGTGCCTTGGTCTATAAGGTGCTGCTTCGACCACCCGAAAAAAACTCACATTTTGTTGAGATACTGCTTTGGTATCCTCTGAGAAGCTTAGTCTATAAGGTGCTGCATCGATCACCTGAAGAATCTCATGTTTTGTTGAGATACTACTTTGGTATCCTCGGAGAGCCTTAGTCTATAAGGTGCTGCTTTAACCACCCAAAGAATCTCGTGTTTTTTTGAGATACTGCTTTCGTATCATCGGAGTGCCTTAGTCTATAAGGTGCTGCTTCGACCACCCGAAGAATCTCGTGTTTTATTGAGATACTGCTTTGGTATCCTCGGAGAGCCTTAGTTTATGAGGTGCTGCTTCGAGCACCCAAAAATATCATGTTTTATTGAGATACTGCTTTGGTATACTCAAAGAACCTTAGTCTATAAGGTGCTGCTTCAATAACCCAAAGAATCTCTTGTTGTGTTGAGATACTACTTTGTTATCCTCGGAGAACCTTAGTCTATAAGGTGTTGTTTCGACCACCCAAAGAACCTTTTGTTTTGTTGAGATACTTCTTTAGTATCCTCGGAGAGCCTTAGTCTATAAGATGTTGCTTCGACTACCCGAAGAATCTCGTGTTTTGTTGAGATACCGCTTTGGTATCCCAGGAGAGTCTTAGTCTATAAGGTACTGCTTCAACCACATGAAGAATCTCGTGTATTTTTGAGATACTGCTTTGGCATCTTCGGAGTGCCTTAGTCTCTAAGGTGCTGCTTCAACCACCCAAAGAATCTCGTGTTTTGTTGAGATACTGCTTTGGTATTCTCGGAGAGCCTTAGTCTATAAGGTGCTGCTTCGACCACACGAAGAATCTCGTGTTTTGTTGAGATACTGCTTTGGTATCCTCGGAGAGCCTTTGTCTATAAGGTGCTGCTTCGACCACCCAAAGAATCTCATGTTTTGTTGAGATACTACTTTGTTATCCTCGGAGAACCTTAGTCTATAAGGTGCTGCTTCGACCACCCAAAGAACCTTGTGTTTTGTTGAGATACTTCTTTGGTATCTTCGGAGAGCCTTAGTATAAGGTGCTGCTTCGACTACCCGAAGAATCTCGTGTTTTGCTAAGATACCGCTTTGGTATCCCCGGAGAGCCTTAGTCTATAAGGTGCTGCTTCTACCACCCGAAGAATCTTGTGTTTTTTTGAGACGCTGCTTTGGCATTATCAGAGTGCCTTAGTCTATAAGGTGCTGCTTCGACCACCCGAAGAATCTCTTGTTTTGTTAAGATACTGCTTTGGTATCCTCGGAGAGCATTTGTCTATAAGGTGCTGCTTCGACCACCTGATGAATCTCGTGTTTTTTTGAGATACTGTTTTGGTATCCTTTGAGAACTTTACTCTATAAGGTGCTGCTTCGATCACCCAAAGAATCCCATGGTTTGTTGAGATACAATTTTGGTATCCTCGAAGAACCTTAGTCTATAAGGTGCTACTTGGATCACATAAAGAATCTCATGGTTTATTGAGATACTGCTTTGGTATTCTCAGAGAATCTTAGTCTATAAGGTGATACTTCAATCACCCAAAGAATCTCGTGTTTTGTTGAGATACTGCTTTGGTATCCTCGGAGAGCCTTAGTCTATAAGGTGCTGGTTCGATCACCCGAAGAGTCTCACGTTTTGTTGAGATACTTCTTTGGTATCCTCGGAGAGCCTTAGTATATAAGGTGCTGCTTCGACCACCCGAAAAATCTCGTGTTTTGTTGAGATACTGCTTTGGTATCCTCGGAGAACCTTAGTCTATAAGGTGCTGCTTCGAACACCCAAAGAATATCATGTTTTGTTGAGATACTGCTTTGGTATCCTCGGAGAACCTTAGTCTATATGGTGCTGCTTCGATCACCCAAAGAATCTCACGTTTTGTTGAGATACTACTTTGGTATCCTCGGAGAACCTTAGTTTATAAGGTGCTGCTTCGACCACCCAAAGAATCTTGTGTTTTGTTGAGATACTGCTTTGGTATCCTCGGAGAGTGTTAGTCTATAAGGTGCTGCTTCGACCACTTGAAGAATCTCGTGTTTTGCTGAGATATCGCTTTGGTATCCTCGGAGAGCCTTAGTCTATAAGGTGCTGCTTCATCCACCCGAAGAATCTCGTGTTTTTTTTAGATACTGCTTTGGTATCATCGGAGTGCCTTAGTCTATAAGGTGTTGCTTCGACCTCCCGAAGAAACTCGTGTTTTGTTGAGATACTGCTATGGTATCCTCGGAGAGCCTTAGTCTATAAGGTGCTGCTTCGACCAGCCGAAGAATCTCGTGTATTTTTTGAGATACTGTTTTGGTATCCTCGGAGAACCTTAGTCTATAAGGTGCTACTTCGATCACCCAAAGAATCCCATGTTTTGTTGAGATACTATTTTGGTATCCTTGGGGAACCTTAGTCTATAAGGTGATGCTTCGATCACCCAAAGAATCTCGTGTTTTGTTGAGATACTGCTTTGGTATTATCAGAGACTTAGTCTATAAGGTGTTGCTTCGTCCACCCGAAAAATCTCGTGTTTTGTTGAGATACTGCTTTGGAATCCTCAGAGAGCCTTAGTCTATAAGGTGTTGCTTCGACCACCCAAAGAATCTCACATTTTGATGAGATATTGCTTTGGTATCCTCGGAGAACCTTAGTCTATAAGGTGTTGCATCGACCACCCGAAGAATCTCGTGTTTTTTTGAGATACTGCTTTGGTATCCTCGGAGAGCCTTAGTCTATAAGGTGCTGCTTCGACCACCCGAAGAATCTCGTGTTTTGTTGAGATACTGCTTTGGTATCATCGGAGTGCCTTAGTCTATAAGGTGCTGCTTCGACCACTCGAAGAATCTCGTGTTTTGTTGAGATACTATTTTGGTATCCTCGGAGAGCCTTTGTCTATAAGGTGCGGCTTCGAGCACCCAAAGAATATCATGTTTTGTTGAGATACTGCTTTGGTATCCTCGAAGAACCTTAGTCTATAAGGTGCTGCTTCGATCATCCAAAGAATCTCTTGTTTTGTTGAGATACTACTTTGTTATCCTCGGAGAACCTTAGTCTATAAGGTGCTGCTTCGACCACCCAAAGAATCTTGTGTTTTGTTGAGATACTGCTTTGGTATCCTAGGAGAGCCTTAGTCTATAAGGTGTTGCTTCGACTACCCGAAGAATCTCATGTTTTGCTGAGATACCGCTTTGGTATCCCCGGAGAGTCTTAGTCTATAAGGTGCTGCTTCAACCACATGAAGAATCTCATGTATTTTTGAGATACTGCTTTGGCATCGTCGGAGTGCCTTAGTCTATAAGGTGCTGCTTCAACCACCCGAAGAATCTCGTGTTTTGTTGAGATACTGCTTTGGTATCCTCGGAAAGCCTTAGTCTATAAGGTGCTGCTTCGACCACTCGAAGAATCTCGTGTTTTGTTGAGATACTGCTTTGGTATCCTCGAAGAACCTTAGTCTATAAGGTGCTGCTTCGATCACCCAAAGAATCTCATGTTTTGTTGAGATACTACTTTGGTATCCTCGGAGAACCTTAGTCTATAAGGTGGTCGAAGCAACCTTGTGTTTTGTTGAGATACTTCTTTGGTATCTTCGGAGAGCCTTAGTCAATAAGGTGCTGCTTAGACTACCCGAAGAATCTCGTGTTTTGCTGAGATACTGCTTTGGTATCCCCGGAGAGCTTTAGTCTATAAGGTGCTGCTTCAACCACCCGAAGAATCTTGTGTTTTTTTGAGATGCTGCATTGGCATTATCAGAGTGCCTTAGTCTATAAGGTGCTGCTTTGACCACCCGAAGAATCTCGTGTTTTGTTGAGATACTGCTTTGGTATCCTCGGAGAGCATTAGTCTATAAGGTGCTACTTCGACCACCCGAAGAATCTCGTGTTTTTTTGAGATACTGTTTTGGTATCCTTTGAGAACTTTAGTCTATAAGGTGCTGCTTCGATCACCCAAAGAATCTTATGTTTTGTTGAAATACTGCTTTGGTATCCTCGGAGAGTCTTAGTCTATAACGTGCTGCATCGACCACTTGAAGAATCTCGTGTTTTGCTGAGATATCGCTTTGGTATCCTCGGAGAGCCTTAGTCTATAAAGTGCTGCCTCAACCACCCGAAGAATCTCGTGTTTTTTTGAGATACTGCTTTGGTATCATCGGAGTGCCTTATTCTATAAGGTGCTGCTTCAACCACCTGAAGAATCTCGTGTATTTTTGAGATACTGCTTTGGCATCGTCGGAGTGCCTTAGTCTATAAGGTGCTGCTTCAACCACCCGAAGAATCTCTTGTTTTGTTGAGATACTGCTTTGGTATCCTCGGAAAGCCTTAGTCTATAAGGTGCTGCTTCGACCACTCGAAGAATCTCGTGTTTTGTTGAGATACTGCTTTGGTATCCTCGGAGAGCCTTTGTTTATAAGGTGCGGCTCCGAGCACCCAAAGAATATCATGTTTTGTTGAGATACTGCTTTGGTATTAACGAATAACCTTAGTCTATAAGGTGCTGCTTTGATCACCCAAAGAATCTCATGTTTTGTTGAGATACTACTTTGGTATCCTCGGAGAACCTTAGTCTATAAGGTGGTCGAAGCAACCTTGTGTTTTGTTGAGTTACTTCTTTGGTATCTTCGGAGAGCCTTAGTCTATAAGGTGCTGCTTAGACTACCCGAAGAATCTAGTGTTTTGCTGAGATACCGCTTTGGTATCCCCGAAGAGCCTTAGTCTATAAGGTGCTGCTTCAACCACCTGAAGAATCTTGTGTTTTTTTGAGATGCTGCTTTGGTATTATCAGAGTGCCTGAGTCTATAAGGTGCTGCTTTGACCACCCGAAGAATCTCCTGTTTTGTTGAGATACTGCTTTGGTATCCTCGGAGAGCATTAGTCTATAAGGTGCTGCTTCGACCACCCGAAGAATCTCGTGTTTTTTTGAGATACTGTTTTGGTATCCTTTGAGAACCTTAGTCTATAAGGTGCTTCTTTGATCACCCAAAGAATCTTATTTTTTGTTGAGATACTACTTTGGTATCATCAGAGACTTAGTCTATAAGGTGCTGCTTCGACCACCAGAAGAATCTCGTGTTTTTTTGAGATACTGCTTTGGTATCATTAGAGTGCCTTAGTCTATAAGGTGCTGCTTCGACCTCCCGATGAATCTGGTGTTTTGTTCAGATACTGCATTTGTATCGTCGGAGAGCCTTAGTCTATATGGCGCTGCTTCGACCAGCCGAAGAATCTCGTGTTTTTTTTTAGATACTCTTTTGGTATCCTCGGAGAACCTTAGTCTATAAGGTGCTACTTCGATCACCCAAAGAATACCATGTTTTGTTGAGATACTATTTTGGTATCCTTGGAGAACCTTAGTCTATAAGGTGATGCTTCGATCACCCAAAGAATCTCGTGTTTTGTTGAGATACTGCTTTGGTATCATCAGAGACTCAGTCAATAAGGTACTGCTTCGACCACCCGAAGAATCTCGTGTTTTGTTGAGATACTGCTTTGGAATCCTCGGAGAGCCTTAGTCTATAAGGTGCTGCTTCGACCACCCGAAGAATCTCACATTTTGTTGAGATACTGCTTTGGTATCCTCGGAGAACCTTAGTCTATAAGGTGTTGCATCGATCACCCGAAGAATCTCATGTTTTGTTGAGATACTGCTTTGGTATCCTCGGAGAGCCTTAGTCTATAAGGTGCTGCTTCAACCACCCAAAGAATCTCGTGTTTTTTTGAGATACTGCTTCGGTATCATCGGAGTGCCTTAGTCTATAAAGTGCTGCTTCGACCACCCGAAGAATCTCGTGTTTTATTGAGATACTGCTTTGGTATCCTCGGAGAGCCTTAGTTTATGAGGTGTTGCTTCGACCACCCAAAAATATCATGTTTTGTTGAGATACTACTTTGGTATCCTCAAAGAAACCTAGTCTATAAGGTGCTGCTTCGATAACCCGAAGAATTTCTTGTTTTGTTGAGATACTACTTTGGTAACCTCGGAGAACCTTAGTCTATAAGGTGCTGCTTTGACCACCCAAAGAACCTTGTGTTTTGTTTAGATACTTCTTTGGTATCGCCGGAGAGCCTTAGTCTATAAGGTGTTGCTTCGACTACCCGAAGAATCTCGTGTTTTGCTGAGATACCGCTTTGGTATCCCCGGAGAGTCCCAATGTATAAGGTGTTGTTTCAAACACATGAAGAGTCTCGTGTATTTTTGAGATACTGCTTTGGCATCTTCGGAGTGCCTTAGTCTATAAGATGCTGCTTCAACCACCCGAAGAATCTCAAGTTTTGTTGAGATACTGCTTTGGTATCCTCGAAGAACCTTAGTCTATAAGGTGCTGCTTCGATCACCCAAAGAATCTCATGTTTTGTTGAGATACTACTTTGTTATCCTCGGAGAACCTTAGTCTATAAGGTGCTGCTTCGACCACCCAAAGAACCTTGTGTTTTGTTGAGATACTTCTTTGGTATCTTCGGAGAGCCTTAGTAAAAGGTGCTGCTTTGACTACCCGAAGAATCTCGTGTTTTGCTAAGATACCGCTTTGGTATCCCCGGAGAGCCTTAGTCTATAAGGTGCTGCTTCTACCACCCGAAGAATCTTGTGTTTTTTTGAGACGCTGCTTTGGCATTATCAGAGTGCCTTAGTCTAGAAGGTGCTGCTTCGACCACCCGAAGAATCTCTTGTTTTGTTAAGATACTGCTTTGGTATCCTCGGAGAGCATTAGTCTATAAGGTGCTGCTTCGACCACCTGAAGAATCTCGTGTTTTTTTGAGATACTGTTTTGGTATCCTTTGAGAACTTTACTCTATAAGGTGCTGCTTCGATCACCCAAAGAATCCCATGGTTTGTTGAGATACAATTTTGGTATCCTCGAAGAACCTTAGTCTATAAGGTGCTACTTGGATCACATAAATAATCTCATGGTTTATTGAGATACTGCTTTGGTATTCTCAGAGAATCTTAGTCTATAAGGTGATACTTCAATCACCCAAAGAATCTCGTGTTTTGTTGAGATACTGCTTTGGTATCCTCAGAGAGCCTTAGTCTATAAGGTGCTGGTTCGATCACCCGAAGAGTCTCACGTTTTGTTGAGATACTTCTTTGGTATCCTCGGAGAGCCTCAGTATATAAGGTGCTGCTTCGACCACCCGAAAAATCTCGTGTTTTGTTGAGATACTGCTTTGGTATCCTCGGAGAACCTTAGTCTATAAGGTGCTGCTTCGAACACCCAAAGAATATCATGTTTTGTTGAGATACTGCTTTGGTATCCTCGGAGAACCTTAGTCTATATGGTGCTGCTTCGATCACCCAAAGAATCTCACGTTTTGTTGAGATACTACTTTGGTATCCTCGGAGAACCTTAGTCTATAAGGTGCTGCTTCGACCACCCAAAGAATCCTGTGTTTTGTTGAGATACTGCTTTGGTATCCTCGGAGAGTGTTAGTCTATAAGGTGCTGCTTCGACCACTTGAAGAATCTCGTGTTTTGCTGAGATATCGCTTTGGTATCCTCGGAGAGCCTTAGTCTATAAGGTGCTGCTTCAACCACCCGAAGAATCTCGTGTTTTTTTGAGATACTGCTTTGGTATCATCGGAGTGCCTTAGTCTATAAGGTGTTGCTTCGACCTCCCGAAGAAACTCGTGTTTTGTTGAGATACTGCTATGGTATCCTCGGAGAGCCTTAGTCTATAAGGTGCTGCTTCGACCAGCCGAAGAATCTCGTGTATTTTTTGAGATACTGTTTTGGTATCCTCGGAGAACCTTAGTCTATAAGGTGCTACTTCGATCACCCAAAGAATCCCATGTTTTGTTGAGATACTATTTTGGTATCCTTGGGGAACCTTAGTCTATAAGGTGATGCTTCGATCACCCAAAGAATCTCGTGTTTTGTTGAGATATTGCTTTGGTATTATCAGAGTCTTAGTCTATAAGGTGCTGCTTCGTCCACCCGAAAAATCTCGTGTTTTGTTGAGATACTTCTTTGGAATCCTCAGAGAGCCTTAGTCTATAAGGTGTTGCTTCGACCACCCGAAGAATCTCACATTTTGATGAGATATTGCTTTGTTATCCTCGGAGAACCTTAGTCTATAAGGTGTTGCATCGACCACCCGAAGAATCTCGTGTTTTTTTTGAGATACTGCTTTGGTATCCTCGGAGAGCCTTAGTCTATAAGGTGCTGCTTCGACCACCCGAAGAATCTCGTGTCTTGTTGAGATACTGCTTTGGTATCATCGGAGTGCCTTAGTCTATAAGGTGCTGCTTCGACCACTCGAAGAATCTCGTGTTTTCTTGAGATACTGCTTTGGTATCCTCGGAGAGCCTTTGTCTATAAGGTGCGGCTTCGAGCACCCATAGAATATCGTGTTTTGTTGAGATACTGCTTTGGTATCCTCGAAGAACCTTAGTCTATAAGGTGCTGCTTCGATCACCCAAAGAATCTCTTGTTTTGTTGAGATACTACTTTGTTATCCTCGGAGAACCTTAGTCTATAAGGTGTTGCTTCGACCACCCAAAGAATCTTGTGTTTTGTTGAGATACTGCTTTGGTATCCTAGGAGAGCCTTAGTCTATAAGGTGTTGCTTCGACTACCCGAAGAATCTCATGTTTTGCTGAGATACCGCTTTGGTATCCCCGGAGAGTCTTAGTCTATAAGGTGCTGCTTCAACCACATGAAGAATCTCGTGTATTTTTGAGATACTGCTTTGGCATCGTCGGAGTGCCTTAGTCTATAAGGTGCTGCTTCAACCACCCGAAGAATCTCGTGTTTTGTTGAGATACTGCTTTGGTATCCTCGGAAAGCCTTAGTCTATAAGGTGCTGCTTCGACCACTCGAGGAATCTCGTGTTTTGTTGAGATACTGCTTTGGTATCCTCGGAGAGCCTTTGTCAATAAGGTGCGGCTTCGAGCACCCAAAGAATATCATGTTTTGTTGAGATACTATTTTGGTATCCTCGAAGAACCTTAGTCTACAAGGTGCTGCTTCGATCACCCAAAGAATCTCATGTTTTGTTGAGATACTATTTTGGTATCCTCGGAGAACCTTAGTGTATAAGGTGGTCGAAGCAACCTTGTGTTTTGTTGAGATACTTCTTTGGTATCTTCGGAGAGCCTTAGTCAATAAGGTGCTGCTTAGACTACCCGAAGAATCTCGTGTTTTGCTGAGATACTGCTTTGGTATCCCCGGAGAGCTTTAGTCTATAAGGTGCTGCTTCAACCACCCGAAGAATCTTGTGTTTTTTTGAGATGCTGCATTGGCATTATCAGAGAGCCTTAGTCTATAAGGTGCTGCTTTGACCACCCGAAGAATCTCGTGTTTTGTTGAGATACTGCTTTGGTATCCTCGGAGAGCATTAGTCTATAAGGAGCTGCTTCGACCACCCGAAGAATCTCGTGTTTTTTTGAGATACTATTTTGGTATCCTTTGAGAACTTTAGTCTATAAGGTGCTGCTTCGACCAGCCGAAGAATCTCGTGTATTTTTTGAGATACTGTTTTGGTATCCTCGGAGAACCTTAGTCTATAAGGTGCTACTTCGATCACCCAAAGAATCCCATGTTTTGTTGAGATACTATTTTGGTATCCTTGGGGAACCTTAGTCTATAAGGTGATGCTTCGATCACCCAAAGAATCTCGTGTTTTGTTGAGATATGGCTTTGGTATTATCAGAGTCTTAGTCTATAAGGTGCTGCTTCGTCCACCCGAAAAATCTCGTGTTTTGTTGAGATACTGCTTTGGAATCCTCAGAGAGCCTTAGTCTATAAGGTGTTGCTTCGACCACCCGAAGAATCTCACATTTTGATAAGATATTGCTTTGGTATCCTCGGAGAACCTTAGTCTATAAGGTGTTGCATCGACCACCCGAAGAATCTCGTGTTTTTTTTGAGATACTGCTTTGGTATCCTCGGAGAGCCTTAGTCTATAAGGTGCTGCTTCGACCACCCGAAGAATCTCGTGTCTTGTTGAGATACTGCTTTGGTATCATCGGAGTGCCTTAGTCTATAAGGTGCTGCTTCGACCACTCGAAGAATCTCGTGTTTTGTTGAGATACTGCTTTGGTATCCTCGGAGAGCCTTTGTCTATAAGGTGCGGCTTCGAACACCCATAGAATATCGTGTTTTGTTGAGATACTGCTTTGGTATCCTCAAAGAACCTTAGTCTATAAGGTGCTGCTTCGATCACCCAAAGAATCTCTTGTTTTGTTGAGATACTACTTTGTTATCCTCGGAGAACCTTAGTCTATAAGGTGCTGCTTCGACCACCCAAAGAATCTTGTGTTTTGTTGAGATACTGCTTTGGTATCCTAGGAGAGCCTTAGTCTATAAGGTGTTGCTTCGACTACCCGAAGAATCTCATGTTTTGCTAAGATACCGCTTTGGTATCCCCGGAGAGTCTTAGTCTATAAGGTGCTGCTTCAACCACATGAAGAATCTCGTGTATTTTTGAGATACTGCTTTGGCATCGTCGGAGTGCCTTAGTCTATAAGGTGCTGCTTCAACCACCCGAAGAATCTCGTGTTTTGTTGAGATACTGCTTTGGTATCCTCGGAAACCCTTAGTCTATAAGGTGCTGCTTCGACCACTCGAGGAATCTCGTGTTTTGTTGAGATACTGCTTTGGTATCCTCAGAGAGCCTTTGTCAATAAGGTGCGGCTTCGAGCACCCAAAGAATATCATGTTTTGTTGAGATACTATTTTGATATCCTCGAAGAACCTTAGTCTATAAGGTGCTGCTTCGATCACCCAAAGAATCTCATGTTTTGTTGAGATACTACTTTGGTATCCTCGGAGAACCTTAGTCTATAAGGTGGTCGTAGCAACCTTGTGTTTTGTTGAGATACTTCTTTGGTATCTTCGGAGAGCCTTAGTCAATAAGGTACTGCTTAGACTACCCGAAGAATCTCGTGTTTTGCTGAGACACAACTTTGGTATCCCCGGAGAGCTTTAGTCTATAAGGTACTGCTTCAACCACCCAAAGAATCTTGTGTTTTTTTGAGATGCTGCATTGGCATTATCAGAGAGCCTTAGTCTATAAGGTGCTGCTTTGACCACCCGAAGAATCTCGTGTTTTGTTGAGATACTGCTTTGGTATCCTCGGAGAGCATTAGTCTATAAGGTGCTGCTTCGACCACCCGAAGAATCTCGTGTCTTGTTGAGATACTGCTTTGGTATCATCGGAGTGCCTTAGTCTATAAGGTGCTGCTTCGACCACTCGAAGAATCTCGTGTTTTCTTGAGATACTGCTTTGGTATCCTCGGAGAGCCTTTGTCTATAAGGTGCGGCTTCGAGCACCCATAGAATATCGTGTTTTGTTGAGATACTGCTTTGGTATCCTCGAAGAACCTTAGTCTATAAGGTGCTGCTTCGATCACCCAAAGAATCTCTTGTTTTGTTGAGATACTACTTTGTTATCCTCGGAGAACCTTAGTCTATAAGGTGCTGCTTCGACCACCCAAAGAATCTTGTGTTTTGTTGAGATACTGCTTTGGTATCCTAGGAGAGCCTTAGTCTATAAGGTGTTGCTTCGACTACCCGAAGAATCTCATGTTTTGCTGAGATACCGCTTTGGTATCCCCGGAGAGTCTTAGTCTATAAGGTGCTGCTTCAACCATATGAAGAATCTCGTGTATTTTTGAGATACTGCTTTGGCATCGTCGGAGTGCCTTAGTCTATAAGGTGCTGCTTCAACCACCCGAAGAATCTCGTGTTTTGTTGAGATACTGCTTTGGTATCCTCGGAAAGCCTTAGTCTATAAGGTGCTGCTTCGACCACTCGAGGAATCTCGTGTTTTGTTGAGATACTGCTTTGGTATCCTCGGAGAGCCTTTGTCAATAAGGTGCGGCTTCGAGCACCCAAAGAATATCATGTTTTGTTGAGATACTATTTTGGTATCCTCGAAGAACCTTAGTCTATAAGGTGCTGCTTCGATCACCCAAAGAATCTCATGTTTTGTTGAGATACTACTTTGGTATCCTCGGAGAACCTTAGTCTATAAGGTGGTCGAAGCAACCTTGTGTTTTGTTGAGATACTTCTTTGGTATCTTCCGAGAGCCTTAGTCAATAAGGTGCTGCTTAGACTACCCGAAGAATCTCGTGTTTTGCTAATATACTGCTTTGGTATCCCCAGAGAGCTTTAGTCTATAAGGTGCTGCTTCAACCACCCGAAGAATCTTGTGTTTTTTTGAGATGCTGCATTGGCATTATCAGAGAGCCTTAGTCTATAAGGTGCTGCTTTGACCACCCGAAGAATCTCGTGTTTTGTTGAGATACTGCTTTGGTATCCTCGGAGAGCATTAGTCTATAAGGTGCTGCTTCGACCACCCGAAGAATCTCGTGTTTTTTTGAGATACTATTTTGGTATCCTTTGAGAACTTTAGTCTATAAGGTGCTGCTTCGACCAGCCGAAGAATCTCGTGTATTTTTTGAGATACTGTTTTGGTATCCTCGGAGAACCTTAGTCTATAAGGTGCTACTTCGATCACCCAAAGAATCCCATGTTTTGTTGAGATACTATTTTGGTATCCTTGGGGAACCTTAGTCTATAAGGTGATGCTTCGATCACCCAAAGAATCTCGTGTTTTGTTGAGATATTGCTTTGGTATTATCAGAGTCTTAGTCTATAAGGTGCTGCTTCGTCCACCCGAAAAATCTCGTGTTTTGTTGAGATACTGCTTTGGAATCCTCAGAGAGCCTTAGTCTATAAGGTGTTGCTTCGACCACCCGAAGAATCTCACATTTTGATGAGATATTGCTTTGGTATCCTCGGAGAACCTTAGTCTATAAGGTGTTGCATCGACCACCCGAAGAATCTCGTGTTTTTTTTGAGATACTGCTTTGGTATCCTCGGAGAGCCTTAGTCTATAAGGTGCTGCTTCGACCACCCGAAGAATCTCGTGTCTTGTTGAGATACTGCTTTGGTATCATCGGAGTGCCTTAGTCTATAAGGTGCTGCTTCGACCACTCGAAGAATCTCGTGTTTTGTTGAGATACTGCTTTGGTATCCTCGGAGAGCCTTTGTCTATCAGGTGCGGCTTCGAGCACCCAAAGAATATCGTGTTTTGTTGAGAAACTGCTTTGGTATCCTCGAAGAACCTTAGTCTATAAGGTGCTGCTTCGATCACCCAAAGAATCTCTTGTTTTGTTGAGATACTACTTTGTTATCCTCGGAGAACCTTAATTTATAAGGTGCTTCTTCGACCACCCAAAGAATCTTGTGTTTTGTTGAGATACTGCTTTGGTATCCTAGGAGAGCCTTAGTCTATAAGGTGTTGCTTCGACTACCCGAAGAATCTCATGTTTTGCTAAGATACCGCTTTGGTATCCCCGGAGAGTCTTAGTCTATAAGGTGCTGCTTCAACCACATGAAGAATCTCGTGTATTTTTGAGATACTGCTTTGGCATCGTCGGAGTGCCTTAGTCTATAAGGTGCTGCTTCAACCACCCGAAGAATCTCGTGTTTTGTTGAGATACTGCTTTGGTATCCTCGGAAAGCCTTAGTCTATAAGGTGCTGCTTCGACCACTCGAGGAATCTCGTGTTTTGTTGAGATACTGCTTTGGTATCCTCGGAGATCCTTTGTCAATAAGGTGCGGCTTCGAGCACCCAAAGAATATCATGTTTTGTTGAGATACTATTTTGATATCCTCGAAGAACCTTAGTCTATAAGGTGCTGCTTCGATCACCCAAAGAATCTCATGTTTTGTCGAGATACTACTTTGGTATCCTCGGAGAACCTTAGTCTATAAGGTGGTCGTAGCAACCTTGTGTTTTGTTGAGATACTTCTTTGGTATCTTCGGAGAGCCTTAGTCAATAAGGTGCTGCTTAGACTACCCGAAGAATCTCGTGTTTTGCTGAGATACAACTTTGGTATCCCCGGAGAGCTTTAGTCTATAAGGTACTGCTTCAACCACCCGAAGAATCTTGTGTTTTTTTGAGATGCTGCATTGGCATTATCAGAGAGCCTTAGTCTATAAGGTGCTGCTTTGACCACCCGAAGAATCTCGTGTTTTGTTGAGATACTGCTTTGGTATCCTCGGAGAGCATTAGTCTATAAGGTGCTGCTTCGACCACCCGAAGAATCTCGTGTTTTTTTGAGATACTGTTTTGGTATCCTTTGAGAACTTTAGTCTATAAGGTGCTGCTTCGATCACCCAAAGAATCTTATGTTTTGTTGAGATACTGCTTTGGTATCCTCGGAGAGTCTTAGTCTATAACGTGCTGCATCGACCACTTGAAGAATCTCGTGTTTTGCTGAGATATCGCTTTGGTATCCTCGGAGAGCCTTAGTCTATAAAGTGCTGCCTCAACCACCCGAAGAATCTCGTGTTTTTTTGAGATACTGCTTTGGTATCATCGGAGTGCCTTATTCTATAAGGTGCTGCTTCAACCACCTGAAGAATCTCGTGTATTTTTGAGATACTGCTTTGGCATCGTCGGAGTGCCTTAGTCTATAAGGTGCTGCTTCAACCACCCGAAGAATCTCGTGTTTTGTTGAGATACTGCTTTGGTATCCTCGGAAAGCCTTAGTCTATAAGGTGCTGCTTCGACCACTCGAGGAATCTCGTGTTTTGTTGAGATACTGCTTTGGTATCCTCGGAGAGCCTTTGTCAATAAGGCGCGGCTTCGAGCACCCAAAGAATATCATGTTTTGTTGAGATACTATTTTGGTATCCTCGAAGAACCTTAGTCTATAAGGTGCTGCTTCGATCACCCAAAGAATCTCGTGTTTTGTTGAGATACTACTTTGGTATCCTCGGAGAACCTTAGTCTATAAGGTGGTCGAAGCAACCTTGTGTTTTGTTGAGTTACTTCTTTGGTATCTTCGGAGAGCCTTAGTCTATAAGGTGCTGCTTAGACTACCCGAAAAATCTAGTGTTTTGCTGAGGTACCGCTTTGGTATCCCCGAAGAGCCTTAGTCTATAAGGTGCTGCTTCAACCACCTGAAGAATCTTGTGTTTTGTTGAGATGCTGCTTTGGCATTATCAGAGTACCTGAGTCTATAAGGTGCTGCTTTGACCACCCGAAGAATCTCCTGTTTTGTTGAGATACTGCTTTGGTATCCTCGGAGAGCATTAGTCTATAAGGTGCTGCTTCGACCACCCAAAGAATCTCGTGTTTTTTTGAGATGCTGTTTTGGGATCCTTTGAGAACCTTAGTCTATAAGGTGCTGCTTCGATCACCCAAAGAATCTTATGTTTTGTTGAGATACTGCTTTGGTATCATCAGAGACTTAGTCTATAAGGTGCTGCTTCGACCACCAGAAGAATCTCGTGTTTTTTTGAGATACTGCTTTGGTATCATCAGAGTGCCTTAGTCTATAAGGTGCTGCTTCGACCTCCCGATGAATCTGGTGTTTTGTTCAGATACTGCATTTGTATCCTCGGAGAGCCTTAGTCTATATGGCGCTGCTTCGACCAGCCGAAGAATCTCGTGTTTTTTTTTTAGATACTCTTTTGGTATCCTCGGAGAACCTTAGTCTATAAGGTGCTACTTCGATCACCCAAAGAATACCATGTTTTGTTGAGATACTATTTTGGTATCCTTGGAGAACCTTAGTCTATAAGGTGATGCTTCGATCACCCAAAGAATCTCGTGTTTTGTTGAGATACTGCTTTGGTATCATTAGAGACTTAGTCAATAAGGTGCTGCTTCGACCACCCGAAGAATCTCGTGTTTTGTTGAGATACTGCTTTGGAATCCTCAGAGAGCCTTAGTCTATAAGGTGCTGCTTCGACAACCCGAAGAATCTCACATTTTGTTGAGATACTGCTTTGGTATCCTCGGAGAACCTTAGTCTATAAGGTGTTGCATCGATCACCCGAAGAATCTCATGTTTTGTTGAGATACTGCTTTGGTATCCTCGGAGAGCCTTAGTCTATAAGGTGCTGCTTCAACCACCTAAAGAATCTCGTGTTTTTTTGAGATACTGCTTTGGTATCATCGGAGTGCCTTAGTCTATAAAGTGCTGCTTCGACCACCCGAAGAATCTCCTGTTTTATTGAGATACTGCTTTGGTATCCTCGGAGAGCCTTAGTTTATGAGGTGTTGCTTCGACCACCCAAAAATATCATGTTTTGTTGAGATACTACTTTGGTAGCCTCAAAGAAACCTAGTCTATAAGGTGCTGCTTCGATAACCCGAAGAATTTCTTGTTTTGTTGAGATACTACTTTGGTATCCTCGGAGAACCTTAGTCTATAAGGTGCTGCTTTGACCACCCAAAGAACCTTGTGTTTTGTTGAGATACTTCTTTGGTATCGTCGGAGAGCCTTAGTCTATAAGGTGTTGCTTCGACTACCCGAAGAATCTCGTGTTTTGCTGAGATACCGCTTTGGTATCCCCGGAGAGTCCTAATGTATAAGGTGCTGTTTCAAACACATGAAGAGTCTCGTGTATTTTTGAGATACTGCTTTGGCATCTTCGGAGTGCCTTAGTCTATAAGATGCTGCTTCAACCATCCGAAGAATCTCGAGTTTTGCTGAGATACTGCTTTGGTATCCTCGGAGAGCCTTAGTCTATAAGGTGCTGCTTCGACCACTCGTAGAATCTCGTGTTTTGTTGAGATACTGCTTTGGTATCCTCGGAGAGCCTTTGTCTATAAGGTGCGGCTTCGTGCACCCAAAGAATATCATGTATTGTTGAGATACTGCTATGGTATCCTCGGAGAACCTTAGTCTACAAGGTGGTCGAAGCAACCTTGTGTTTTGTTGAGATACTTCTTTGGTATCTTCGGAGAGCCTTAGTCTATAAGGTCCTGCTTCGACTACCCGAAGAATCTCGTGTTTTGCTGAGATACCGCTTTGGTATCCCCGGAGAGCCTTAGTCTATAAGGTGCTGCTTCAACCACCCAAAGAATCTTGTGTTTTTTTGAGATGCTGCTTTGGCATTATCAGAGTTCCTTAGTCTATAAGGTGCTGCTTTGACCACCCGAAGAATCTCGTGTTTTGTTGAGATACTGCTTTGGTATCCTCGGAGAGCATTAGTCTATAAGGTGCTGCTTCGACCACCCGAAGAATCTCGTGTTTTTTTGAGATAGTGTTTTGGTATCCTTTGAGAAATTTAGTCTATAAGGTGCTGCATCGATCACCCAAAGAATCTTGTGTTTTGTTGAGATACTGCTTTGGTATCCTCGGAGAGTCTTAGTCTATAAGGTGCTGCTTCGACCACTTGGAGAATCTCGTGCTTTGCTGAGATATCGCTTTGGTATCCTCGGAGAGCCTTAGTCTATATGGCGCTGCTTCGACCAGCCGAAGAATCTCGTGTTTTTTTGAGATACTGTTTTGGTATCATCGGAGTGCCTTAGTCTATAAGGTGCTGCTTCGACCTCCCGAAGAATCTCGTGTTTTGTTCAGATACTGCTTTGGTATCCTCGGAGAGCCTTAGTCTATATGGCGCTGCTTCGACCAGCCGAAGAATCTCGTGTTTTTTTTAGATACTCTTTTGGTATCCTCGGAGAACCTTAGTCTATAAGGTGCTACTTCGATCACCCAAAGAATCCCATGTTTTGTTGAGATACTATTTTGGTATCCTTGGAGAACCTTAGTCTATAAAGTGATGCTTCGATCACCCAAAGAATCTCGTGTTTTGTTGAGATACTGCTTTGGTATCATCAGAGACTTAGTCAATAAGGTGCTGCTTCGACCACCCGAAGAGTCTCGTGTTTTGTTGAGATACTGCTTTGGAATCCTCGGAGAGCCTTAGTCTATTAGGTGCTGCTTCGACCACCCGAAGAATCTCACATTTTGTTGAGATACTGCTTTGGTATCCTCGGAGAACCTTAGTCTATAAGGTGTTGCATCGATCACCCGAACAATCTCATGTTTTGTTGAGATACTGCTTTGGTAACCTCGGAGAGCCGTAGTCTATAAGGTGCTGCTTCAACCACCCGAAGAATCTCGTGTTTTTTTTAGATACTGCTTTGGTATCATCGGAGTGCCTTAGTCTATAAAGTGCTGCATCGACCACCCGAAGAATCTCGTGTTTTGTTCAGATACTCCTTTGGTATCCTCGGAGAGCCTTAGTTTATGAGGTGCTGCTTTGACCACCCTAAAATATCATGTTTTGTTGAGATACTGCTTTGGTATCCTCAAAGAAACTTAGTCTATAAGGTGCTGCTTCGATAACCCGAAGAATTTCTTGTTTTGTTGAGATACTACTTTGGTATCCTCGGAGAACCTTAGTCTATAAGGTGCTGCTTTGACCACCCAAAGAACCTTGTGTTTTGTTGAGATACTTCTTTGGTATCCTCAGAGAGCCTTAGTCTATAAGGTGTTGCTTCGACTACCCGAAGAATCTCGTGTTTTGCTGAGATACCGCTTTGGTATCCCCGGAGAGTCCTAATGTATAAGGTGTTGTTTCAACCACATGAAGAGTCTCATGTATTTTTGAGATACTGCTTTGGCATCTTCGGAGTGCCTTAGTCTATAAGGTGCTGCTTCGACTACCCGAAGAATCTCGTGTTTTGCTGTATTACCGCTTTGGTATCCCCGGAGAGCCTTAGTCTATAAGGAGCTGCTTCAACCACCCAAAGAATCTTGTGTTTTTTTGAGATGCTGCTTTGGCATTATCAGAGTTCCTTAGCCTATAAGGTGCTGCTTTGACCACCCGAAGAATCTCGTGTTTTGTTGAGATACTGCTTTGGTATCCTCGGAGAGCATTAGTCTATAAGGTGCTGCTTCGACCACCCGAAGAATCTCGTGTTTTTTTGAGATACTGTTTTGGTATCCTTTGAGAACTTTAGTCTATAAGGTGTTGCATCGATCACCCAAAGAATCTTGTGTTTTGTTGAGATACTGCTTTGGTATCCTCGAAGAACCTTAGTCTATAAGGTGCTGCTTCGATCACCCAAAGAATCTCTTGTTTTGTTGAGATACTACTTTGTTATCCTCGGAGAACCTTAGTCTATAAGGTGCTGCTTCGACCACCCAAAGAATCTTGTGTTTTGTTGAGATACTGCTTTGGTATCCTAGGAGAGCCTTAGTCTATAAGGTGTTGCTTCGACTACCCGAAGAATCTCATGTTTTGCTAAGATACCGCTTTGGTATCCCCGGAGAGTCTTAGTCTATAAGGTGCTGCTTCAACCACATGAAGAATCTCGTGTATTTTTGAGATACTGCTTTGGCATCGTCGGAGTGCCTTAGTCTATAAGGTGCTGCTTCAACCACCCGAAGAATCTCGTGTTTTGTTGAGATACTGCTTTGGTATCCTCGGAAAGCCTTAGTCTATAAGGTGCTGCTTCGACCACTCGAGGAATCTCGTGTTTTGTTGAGATACTGCTTTGGTATCCTCGGAGAGCCTTTGTCAATAAGGTGCGGCTTCGAGCACCCAAAGAATATCATGTTTTGTTGAGATACTATTTTGATATCCTCGAAGAACCTTAGTCTATAAGGTGCTGCTTCGATCACCCAAAGAATCTCATGTTTTGTTGAGATACTACTTTGGTATCCTCGGAGAACCTTAGTCTATAAGGTGGTTAAGCAACCTTGTGTTTTGTTGAGATACTTCTTTGGTATCTTCGGAGAGCCTTAGTCAATAAGGTGCTGCTTAGACTACCCGAAGAATCTCGTGTTTTGCTGAGATACTGCTTTGGTATCCCCGGAGAGCTTTAGTCTATCAGGTATTGCTTCAACCAACCGAAGAATCTTGTGTTTTTTTGAGATGCTGCATTGGCATTATCAGAGAGCCTTAGTCTATAAGGTGCTGCTTTGACCACCCGAAGAATCTCGTGTTTTGTTGAGATACTGCTTTTTTATCCTCGGAGAGCATTAGTCTATAAGGTGCTGCTTCGACCACCCGAAGAATCTCGTGTTTTTTTGAGATACTGTTTTGGTATCCTTTGAGAACTTTAGTCTATAAGGTGCTGCTTCGATCACCCAAAGAATCTTATGTTTTGTTGAGATACTGCTTTGGTATCCTCGGAGAGTCTTAGTCTATAACGTGCTGCATCGACCACTTGAAGAATCTCGTGTTTTGCTGAGATATCGCTTTGGTATCCTCGGAGAGCCTTAGTCTATAAAGTGCTTCCTCAACCACCCGAAGAATCTCGTGTTTTTTTGAGATACTGCTTTGGTATCATCGGAGTGCCTTATTCTATAAGGTGCTGCTTCAACCACCTGAAGAATCTCGTGTATTTTTGAGATACTGCTTTGTCATCGTCGGAGTGCCTTAGTCTATAAGGTGCTGCTTCAACCACCCGAAGAATCTCGTGTTTTGTTGAGATACTGCTTTGGTATCCTCGGAAAGCCTTAGTCTATAAGGTGCTGCTTCGACCACTCGAGGAATCTCGTGTTTTGTTGAGATACTGCTTTGGTATCCTCGGAGAGCCTTTGTCAATAAGGTGCGGCTTCGAGCACCCAAAGAATATCATGTTTTGTTGAGATACTATTTTGGTATCCTCGAAGAACCTTAGTCTATAAGGTGCTGCTTCGATCACCCAAAGAATCTCGTGTTTTGTTGAGATACTACTTTGGTATCCTCGGAGAACCTTAGTCTATAAGGTGGTCGAAGCAACCTTGTGTTTTGTTGAGTTACTTCTTTGGTATCTTCGGAGAGCCTTAGTCTATAAGGTGCTGCTTAGACTACCCGAAGAATCTAGTGTTTTGCTGAGATACCGCTTTGGTATCCCCGAAGAGCCTTAGTCTATAAGGTGCTGCTTCAACCACCTGAAGAATCTTGTATTTTGTTGAGATGCTGCTTTGGCATTATCAGAGTACCTGAGTCTATAAGGTGCTGCTTTGACCACCCGAAGAATCTCCTGTTTTGTTGAGATACTGCTTTGGTATCCTCGGAGAGCATTAGTCTATAAGGTGCTGCTTCGACCACCCGAAGAATCTCGTATTTTTTTGAGATACTGTTTTGGTATCCTTTGAGAACCTTAGTCTATAAGGTGCTGCTTCGATCACCCAAAGAATCTTATGTTTTGTTGAGATACTGCTTTGGTATCATCAGAGACTTAGTCTATAAGGTGCTGCTTCGACCACCAGAAGAATCTCGTGTTTTTTTGAGATACTGCTTTGGTATCATCAGAGTGCCTTAGTCTATAAAGTGCTGCTTCGACCTCCCGATGAATCTGGTGTTTTGTTCAGATACTGCATTTGTATCCTCGGAGAGCCTTAGTCTATATGGCGCTGCTTCGACCAGCCGAAGAATCTCGTGTTTTTTTTTTAGATACTCTTTTGGTATCCTCGGAGAACCTTAGTCTATAAGGTGCTACTTCGATCACCCAAAGAATACCATGTTTTGTTGAGATACTATTTTGGTATCCTTGGAGAACCTTAGTCTATAAGGTGATGCTTCGATCACCCAAAGAATCTCGTGTTTTGTTGAGATACTGCTTTGGTATAATCAGAGACTTAGTCAATAAGGTGCTGCTTCGACCACCCGAAGAATCTCGTGTTTTGTTGAGATACTGCTTTGGAATCCTCGGAGAGCCTTAGTCTATAAGGTGCTGCTTCGACCACCCGAAGAATCTCACATTTTGTTGAGATACTGCTTTGGTATCCTCGGAGAACCTTAGTCTATAAGGTGTTGCATCGATCACCCGAAGAATCTCATGTTTTGTTGAGATACTGCTTTGGTATCCTCGGAGAGCCTTAGTCTATAAGGTGCTGCTTCAACCACCCAAAGAATGTCGTGTTTTTTTGAGATACTGCTTTGGTATCATCGGAGTGCCTTAGTCTATAAAGTGCTGCTTCGACCACCCGAAGAATCTCCTGTTTTATTGAGATACTGCTTTGGTATCCTCGGAGAGCCTTAGTTTATGAGGTGTTGCTTCGACCACCCAAAAATATCATGTTTTGTTGAGATACTACTTTGGTAGCCTCAAAGAAACCTAGTCTATAAGGTGCTGCTTCGATAACCCGAAGAATTTCTTGTTTTGTTGAGATACTACTTTGGTATCCTCGGAGAACCTTAGTCTATAAGGTGCTGCTTTGACCACCCAAAGAACCTTGTGTTTTGTTGAGATACTTCTTTGGTATCGTCGGAGAGCCTTAGTCTATAAGGTGTTGCTTCGACTACCCGAAGAATCTCGTGTTTTGCTGAGATACCGCTTTGGTATCCCCGGAGAGTCCTAATGTATAAGGTGCTGTTTCAAACACATGAAGAGTCTCGTGTATTTTTGAGATACTGCTTTGGCATCTTCGGAGTGCCTTAGTCTATAAGATGCTGCTTCAACCACCCGAAGAATCTCGAGTTTTGCTGAGATACTGCTTTGGTATCCTCGGAGAGCCTTAGTCTATAAGGTGCTGCTTCGACCACTCGTAGAATCTCGTGTTTTGTTGAGATACTGCTTTGGTATCCTCGGAGAGCCTTTGTCTATAAGGTGCGGCTTCGTGCACCCAAAGAATATCATGTATTGTTGAGATACTTCTATGGTATCCTCGGAGAACCTTATTCTACAAGGTGGTCGAAGCAACCTTGTGATTTGTTGAGATACTGCTTTGGTATCCTCGGAGAGCATTAGTCTATAAGGTGCTGCTTCGACCACCCGAAGAATCTCGTGTTTTTTTGAGATACTGTTTTGGTATCCTTTGAGAACTTTAGTCTATAAGGTGTTGCATCGATCACCCAAAGAATCTTGTGTTTTGTTGAGATACTGCTTTGGTATCCTCGAAGAACCTTAGTCTATAAGGTGCTGCTTCGATCACCCAAAGAATCTCTTGTTTTGTTGAGATACTACTTTGTTATCCTCGGAGAACCTTAGTCTATAAGGTGCTGCTTCGACCACCCAAAGAATCTTGTGTTTTGTTGAGATACTGCTTTGGTATCCTAGGAGAGCCTTAGTCTATAAGGTGCTGCTTCGATCACCCAAAGAATCTCATGTTTTGTTGAGATACTACTTTGGTATCCTCGGAGAACCTTAGTCTATAAGGTGGTTAAGCAACCTTGTGTTTTGTTGAGATACTTCTTTGGTATCTTCGGAGAGCCTTAGTCAATAAGGTGCTGCTTAGACTACCCGAAGAATCTCGTGTTTTGCTGAGATACTGCTTTGGTATCCCCGGAGAGCTTTAGTCTATCAGGTATTGCTTCAACCAACCGAAGAATCTTGTGTTTTTTTGAGATGCTGCATTGGCATTATCAGAGAGCCTTAGTCTATAAGGTGCTGCTTTGACCACCCGAAGAATCTCGTGTTTTGTTGAGATACTGCTTTTTTATCCTCGGAGAGCATTAGTCTATAAGGTGCTGCTTCGACCACCCGAAGAATCTCGTGTTTTTTTGAGATACTGTTTTGGTATCCTTTGAGAACTTTAGTCTATAAGGTGCTGCTTCGATCACCCAAAGAATCTTATGTTTTGTTGAGATACTGCTTTGGTATCCTCGGAGAGTCTTAGTCTATAACGTGCTGCATCGACCACTTGAAGAATCTCGTGTTTTGCTGAGATATCGCTTTGGTATCCTCGGAGAGCCTTAGTCTATAAAGTGCTTCCTCAACCACCCGAAGAATCTCGTGTTTTTTTGAGATACTGCTTTGGTATCATCGGAGTGCCTTATTCTATAAGGTGCTGCTTCAACCACCTGAAGAATCTCGTGTATTTTTGAGATACTGCTTTGTCATCGTCGGAGTGCCTTAGTCTATAAGGTGCTGCTTCAACCACCCGAAGAATCTCGTGTTTTGTTGAGATACTGCTTTGGTATCCTCGGAAAGCCTTAGTCTATAAGGTGCTGCTTCGACCACTCGAGGAATCTCGTGTTTTGTTGAGATACTGCTTTGGTATCCTCGGAGAGCCTTTGTCAATAAGGTGCGGCTTCGAGCACCCAAAGAATATCATGTTTTGTTGAGATACTATTTTGGTATCCTCGAAGAACCTTAGTCTATAAGGTGCTGCTTCGATCACCCAAAGAATCTCGTGTTTTGTTGAGATACTACTTTGGTATCCTCGGAGAACCTTAGTCTATAAGGTGGTCGAAGCAACCTTGTGTTTTGTTGAGTTACTTCTTTGGTATCTTCGGAGAGCCTTAGTCTATAAGGTGCTGCTTAGACTACCCGAAGAATCTAGTGTTTTGCTGAGATACCGCTTTGGTATCCCCGAAGAGCCTTAGTCTATAAGGTGCTGCTTCAACCACCTGAAGAATCTTGTATTTTGTTGAGATGCTGCTTTGGCATTATCAGAGTACCTGAGTCTATAAGGTGCTGCTTTGACCACCCGAAGAATCTCCTGTTTTGTTGAGATACTGCTTTGGTATCCTCGGAGAGCATTAGTCTATAAGGTGCTGCTTCGACCACCCGAAGAATCTCGTATTTTTTTGAGATACTGTTTTGGTATCCTTTGAGAACCTTAGTCTATAAGGTGCTGCTTCGATCACCCAAAGAATCTTATGTTTTGTTGAGATACTGCTTTGGTATCATCAGAGACTTAGTCTATAAGGTGCTGCTTCGACCACCAGAAGAATCTCGTGTTTTTTTGAGATACTGCTTTGGTATCATCAGAGTGCCTTAGTCTATAAAGTGCTGCTTCGACCTCCCGATGAATCTGGTGTTTTGTTCAGATACTGCATTTGTATCCTCGGAGAGCCTTAGTCTATATGGCGCTGCTTCGACCAGCCGAAGAATCTCGTGTTTTTTTTTTAGATACTCTTTTGGTATCCTCGGAGAACCTTAGTCTATAAGGTGCTACTTCGATCACCCAAAGAATACCATGTTTTGTTGAGATACTATTTTGGTATCCTTGGAGAACCTTAGTCTATAAGGTGATGCTTCGATCACCCAAAGAATCTCGTGTTTTGTTGAGATACTGCTTTGGTATAATCAGAGACTTAGTCAATAAGGTGCTGCTTCGACCACCCGAAGAATCTCGTGTTTTGTTGAGATACTGCTTTGGAATCCTCGGAGAGCCTTAGTCTATAAGGTGCTGCTTCGACCACCCGAAGAATCTCACATTTTGTTGAGATACTGCTTTGGTATCCTCGGAGAACCTTAGTCTATAAGGTGTTGCATCGATCACCCGAAGAATCTCATGTTTTGTTGAGATACTGCTTTGGTATCCTCGGAGAGCCTTAGTCTATAAGGTGCTGCTTCAACCACCCAAAGAATGTCGTGTTTTTTTGAGATACTGCTTTGGTATCATCGGAGTGCCTTAGTCTATAAAGTGCTGCTTCGACCACCCGAAGAATCTCCTGTTTTATTGAGATACTGCTTTGGTATCCTCGGAGAGCCTTAGTTTATGAGGTGTTGCTTCGACCACCCAAAAATATCATGTTTTGTTGAGATACTACTTTGGTAGCCTCAAAGAAACCTAGTCTATAAGGTGCTGCTTCGATAACCCGAAGAATTTCTTGTTTTGTTGAGATACTACTTTGGTATCCTCGGAGAACCTTAGTCTATAAGGTGCTGCTTTGACCACCCAAAGAACCTTGTGTTTTGTTGAGATACTTCTTTGGTATCGTCGGAGAGCCTTAGTCTATAAGGTGTTGCTTCGACTACCCGAAGAATCTCGTGTTTTGCTGAGATACCGCTTTGGTATCCCCGGAGAGTCCTAATGTATAAGGTGCTGTTTCAAACACATGAAGAGTCTCGTGTATTTTTGAGATACTGCTTTGGCATCTTCGGAGTGCCTTAGTCTATAAGATGCTGCTTCAACCACCCGAAGAATCTCGAGTTTTGCTGAGATACTGCTTTGGTATCCTCGGAGAGCCTTAGTCTATAAGGTGCTGCTTCGACCACTCGTAGAATCTCGTGTTTTGTTGAGATACTGCTTTGGTATCCTCGGAGAGCCTTTGTCTATAAGGTGCGGCTTCGTGCACCCAAAGAATATCATGTATTGTTGAGATACTTCTATGGTATCCTCGGAGAACCTTATTCTACAAGGTGGTCGAAGCAACCTTGTGATTTGTTGAGATACTTCTTTGGTATCTTCGGAGAGCCTTAGTCTATAAGGTGCTGCTTCGACTACCCGAAGAATCTCGTGTTTTGCTGAGATACCGCTTTGGTATCCCCGGAGAGCCTTAGTCTATAAGGTGCTGCTTCAACCACCCAAAGAATCTTGTGTTTTTTTGAGATGCTGCTTTGGCATTATCAGAGTTCCTTAGTCTATAAGGTGCTGCTTTGACCACCCGAAGAATCTCGTGTTTTGTTGAGATACTGCTTTGGTATCCTCGGAGAGCATTAGTCTATAAGGTGCTGCTTCGACCACCCGAAGAATCTCGTGTTTTTTTGAGATAGTGTTTTGGTATCCTTTGAGAACTTTAGTCTATAAGGTGCTGCATCGATCACCCAAAGAATCTTGTGTTTTGTTGAGATACTGCTTTGGTATCCTCGGAGAGTCTTAGTCTATAAGGTGCTGCTTCGACCACTTGAAGAATCTCGTGTTTTGCTGAGATATCGCTTTGGTATCCTCGGAGAGCCTTAGTCTATAAAGTGCTGCTTCAACCACCCGAAGAATCTCGTGTTTTTTTGAGATACTGTTTTGGTATCATCGGAGTGCCTTAGTCTATAAGGTGCTGCTTCGACCTCCCGAAGAATCTCGTGTTTTGTTCAGATACTGCTTTGGTATCCTCGGAGAGCCTTAGTCTATATGGCGCTGCTTCGACCAGCCGAAGAATCTCGTGTTTTTTTTAGATACTCTTTTGGTATCCTCGGAGAACCTTAGTCTATAAGGTGCTACTTCGATCACCCAAAGAATCCCATGTTTTGTTGAGATACTATTTTGGTATCCTTGGAGAACCTTAGTCAATAAGGTGATGCTTCGATCACCCAAAGAATCTCGTGTTTTGTTGAGATACTGCTTTGGTATCATCAGAGACTTAGTCTATAAGGTGCTGCTTCGACCTCCCGAAGAATCTCGTGTTTTGTTCAGATACTGCTTTGGTATCCTCGGAGAGCCTTAGTCTATATGGCGCTGCTTCGACCAGCCGAAGAATCTCGTGTTTTTTTTAGATACTCTTTTGGTATCCTCGGAGAACCTTAGTCTATAAGGTGCTACTTCGATCACCCAAAGAATCCCATGTTTTGTTGAGATACTATTTTGGTATCCTTGGAGAACCTTAGTCTATAAAGTGATGCTTCGATCACCCAAAGAATCTCGTGTTTTGTTGAGATACTGCTTTGGTATCATCAAAGACTTAGTCAATAAGGTGCTGCTTCGTCCACCCGAAGAGTCTCGTGTTTTGTTGAGATACTGCTTTGGAATCCTCGGAGAGCCTTAGTCTATTAGGTGCTGCTTCGACCACCCGAAGAATCTCACATTTTGTTGAGATACTGCTTTGGTATCCTCGGAGAACCTTAGTCTATAAGGTGTTGCATCGATCACCCGAACAATCTCATGTTTTGTTGAGATACTGCTTTGGTAACCTCGGAGAGCCGTAGTCTATAAGGTGCTGCTTCAACCACCCGAAGAATCTCGTGTTTTTTTTAGATACTGCTTTGGTATCATCGGAGTGCCTTAGTCTATAAAGTGCTGCATCGACCACCCGAAGAATCTCGTGTTTTATTGAGATACTGCTTTGGTATCCTCGGAGAGCCTTAGTTTATGAGGTGCTGCTTTGACCACCCTAAAATATCATGTTTTGTTGAGATACTGCTTTGGTATCCTCAAAGAAACTTAGTCTATAAGGTGCTGCTTCGATAACCCGAAGAATTTCTTGTTTTGTTGAGATACTACTTTGGTATCCTCGGAGAACCTTAGTCTATAAGGTGCTGCTTTGACCACCCAAAGAACCTTGTGTTTTGTTGAGATACTTCTTTGGTATCCTCGGAGAGCCTTAGTCTATAAGGTGTTGCTTCGACTACCCGAAGAATCTCGTGTTTTGCTGAGATACCGCTTTGGTATCCCCGGAGAGTCCTAATGTATAAGGTGTTGTTTCAACCACATGAAGAGTCTCATGTATTTTTGAGATACTGCTTTGGCATCTTCGGAGTGCCTTAGTCTATAAGGTACTGCTTCGACTACCCGAAGAATCTCGTGTTTTGCTGTATTACCGCTTTGGTATCCCCGGAGAGCCTTAGTCTATAAGGTGCTGCTTCAACCACCCAAAGAATCTTGTGTTTTTTTGAGATGCTGCTTTGGCATTATCAGAGTTCCTTAGTCTATAAGGTGCTGCTTTGACCACCCGAAGAATCTCGTGTTTTGTTGAGATACTGCTTTGGTATCCTCGGAGAGCATTAGTCTATAAGGTGCTGCTTCGACCACCGGAAGAATCTCGTGTTTTTTTGAGATACTATTTTGGTATCCTTTGAGAACTTTAGTCTATAAGGTGTTGCATCGATTACCCAAAGAATCTTGTGTTTTGTTGAGATACTGCTTTGGTATCCTCGGAGAGTCTTTGTCTATAAGGTGCTGCTTCGACCACTTGAAGAATCTCGTGTTTTGCTGAGATATCGCTTTGGTATCCTCGGAGAGCCTTAGTCTATAAAGTGCTGCTTCACCACCCGAAGAATCTCGTGTTTTTTTGAGATACTGTTTTGGTATCATCGGAGTGCCTTAGTCTATAAGGTGCTGCTTCGACCTCCCGAAGAATCTCGTGTTTTGTTCAGATACTGCTTTGGTATCCTCGGAGAGCCTTAGTCTATATGGCGCTGCTTCGACCAGCCGAAGAATCTCGTGTTTTTTTTTAGATACTCTTTTGGTATCCTCGGAGAAACTTAGTCTATAAGGTGCTACTTCGATCACCCAAAGAATCCCATGTTTTGTTGAGATACTATTTTGGTATCCTTGGAGAACCTTAGTCTATAAAGTGATGCTTCGATCACCCAAAGAATCTCGTGTTTTGTTGAGATACTACTTTGGTATCATCCGAGACTTAGTCAATAAGGTGCTGCTTCGACCACCCGAAGAGTCTCGTGTTTTGTTGAGATACTGCTTTGGAATCCTCGGAGAGCCTTAGTCTATTAGGTGCTGCTTCGACCACCCGAAGAATCTCACATTTTGTTGAGATACTGCTTTGGTATCCTCGGAGAACCTTAGTCTATAAGGTGTTGCATCGATCACCCGAACAATCTCATGTTTTGTTGAGATACTGCTTTGGTAACCTCGGAGAGCCGTAGTCTATAAGGTGCTGCTTCAACCACCCGAAGAATCTCGTGTTTTTTTGAGATACTGCTTTGGTATCATCGGAGTGCCTTAGTCTATAAAGTGCTGCTTCGACCACCCGAAGAATCTTGTGTTTTATTGAGATACTGCTTTGGTATCCTTGGAGAGCCTTAGTTTATGAGGTGCTGCTTTGACCACCCTAAAATATCATGTTTTGTTGAGATACTGCTTTGGTATCCTCAAAGAAACTTGGTCTATAAGGTGCTACTTCGATAACCCGAAGAATTTCTTGTTTTGTTGAGATACTACTTTGGTATCCTCGGAGAACCTTAGTCTATAAGGTGCTGCTTTGACCACCCAAAGAACCTTGTGTTTTGTTGAGATACTTCTTTGGTATCCTCGGAGAGCCTTAGTCTATAAGGTGTTGCTTCGACTACCCGAAGAATCTCGTGTTTTGCTGAGATACCGCTTTGGTATCCCCGGAGAGTCCTAATGTATAAGGTGCTGTTTCAACCACATGAAGAGTCTCATGTATTTTTGAGATACTGCTTTGGCATCTTCGGAGTACCTTAGTCTATAAGGTGCTACTTCGACTACCCGAAGAATCTCGTGTTTTGCTGAGATACCGCTTTGGTATCCCCGGAGAGCCTTAGTCTATAAGGTGCTGCTTCAACCACCCAAAGAATCTTGTGTTTTTTTGAGATGCTGCTTTGGCATTATCAGAGTTCCTTAGTCTATAAGGTGCTGCTTTGACCACCCGAAGAATCTCGTGTTTTGTTGAGATACTGCTTTGGTATCCTCGGAGAGCATTAGTCTATAAGGTGCTGCTTCGACCACCCGAAGAATCTCGTGTTTTTTTGAGATACTGTTTTGGTATCCTTTGAGAACTTTGGTCTATAAGGTGCTGCATCGATCACCCAAAGAATCTTGTGTTTTGTTGAGATACTGCTTTGGTATCCTCGGAGAGTCTTAGTCTATAAGGTGCTGCTTCGACCACTTGAAGAATCTCGTGTTTTGCTGAGATATCGCTTTGGTATCCTCGGAGAACCTTAGTCTATAAAGTGCTGCTTCAACCACCCGAAAAATCTCGTGTTTTTTTGAGATACTGTTTTGGTATCATGGGAGTGCCTTAGTCTATAAGGTGCTGCTTCGACTTCCCGAAGAATCTCGTGTTTTGTTCAGATACTGCTTTGGTATCCTCAGAGAGCCTTAGTCTATATGGCGCTGCTTCGATCAGCCGAAGAATCTCGTGTTTTTTTTTAGATACTCTTTTGGTATCCTCGGAGAACCTTAGTCTATAAGGTGCTACTTCGATCACCCAAAGAATCCCATGTTTTGTTGAGATACTATTTTGGTATCCTTGGAGAACCTTAGTCTATAAGGTGATGCTTCGATCACCCAAAGAATCTCGTGTTTTGTTGAGATACTGCTTTGGTATCATCAGAGACTTAGTCAATAAGGTGCTGCTTCGACCACCCGAAGAGTCTCGTGTTTTGTTGAGATACTGCTTTGGAATCTTCGGAGAGCCTTAGTCTATTAGGTGCTGCTTCGACCACCCGAAGAATCTCACATTTTGTTGAGATACTGCTTTGGTATCCTCGGAGAACCTTAGTCTATAAGTTGTTGCATCGATCACCCGAACAATCTCATGTTTTGTTGAGATACTGCTTTGGTAACCTCGGAGAGCCGTAGTCTATAAGGTGCTGCTTCAACCACCCGAAGAATCTCGTGTTTTTTTGAGATACTGCTTTGGTATCATCGGAGTGCCTTAGTCTATAAAGTGCTGCTTCGACCACCCGAAGAATCTCGTGTTTTATTGAGATACTGCTTTGGTATCCTCGGAGAGCCTTAGTTTATGAGGTGCTGCTTTGACCACCCTAAAATATCATGTTTTGTTGAGATACTGCTTTGGTATCCTCAAAGAAACCTAGTGTATAAGGTGCTGCTTCGATAACCCGAAGAATTTCTTGTTTTGTTGAGATACTACTTTGGTATCCTCGGAGAACCTTAGTCTATAAGGTGCTGCTTTGACCACCCAAAGAACCTTGTGTTTTGTTGAGATACTTCTTTGGTATCGTCGGAGAGCCTTAGTCTATAAGGTGTTGCTTCGACTACCCGAAGAATCTCGTGTTTTGCTGAGATACCGCTTTGGTATCCCCGGAGAGTCCTAATGTATAAGGTGTTGTTTCAACCACATGAAGAGTCTCATGTATTTTTGAGATACTACTTTGGCATCTTCGGAGTGCCTTAGTCTATAAGGTACTGCTTCGACTACCCGAAGAATCTCGTGTTATGCTGTATTACCGCTTTGGTATCCCCGGAGAGCCTTAGTCTATAAGGTGCTGCTTCAACCACCCAAAGAATCTTGTGTTTTTTTGAGATGCTGCTTTATCATTATCAGAGTTCCTTAGTCTATAAGGTGCTGCTTTGGCCACCCGAAGAATCTCGTGTTTTGTTGAGATACTGCTTTGGTATCCTCGGAGAGCATTAGTCTATAAGGTGCTGCTTCGACCACCCGAAGAATCTCGTGTTTTTTTGAGATACTATTTTGGTATCCTTTGAGAACTTTAGTCTATAAGGTGTTGCATCGATTACCCAAAGAATCTTGTGTTTTGTTGAGATACTGCTTTGGTATCCTCGGAGAGTCTTTGTCTATAAGGTGCTGCTTCGACCACTTGAAGAATCTCGTGTTTTGCTGAGATATCGCTTTGGTATCCTCGGAGAGCCTTAGTCTATAAAATGCTGCTTTACCACCCGAAGAATCTCGTGTTTTTTTGAGATACTGTTTTGGTATCATCGGAGTGCCTTAGTCTATAAGGTGCTGCTTCGACCTCCCGAAGAATCTCGTGTTTTGTTCAGATACTGCTTTGGTATCCTCGGAGAGCCTTAGTCTATATGGCGCTGCTTCGACCAGCCGAAGAATCTCGTGTTTTTTTTTAGATACTCTTTTGGTATCCTCGGAGAACCTTAGTCTATAAGGTGCTTCAGATCACCCAAAGAATCCCATGTTTTGTTGAGATACTATTTTGGTATCCTTGGAGAACCTTAGTCTATAAAGTGATGCTTCGATCACCCAAAGAATCTCGTGTTTTGTTGAGATACTGCTTTGGTATCATCTGAGACTTAGTCAATAAGGTGCTGCTTCGACCACCCGAAGAGTCTCGTGTTTTGTTGAGATACTGCTTTGGAATCCTCGGAGAGCCTTAGTCTATTAGGTGCTGCTTCGACCACCCGAAGAATCTCACATTTTGTTGAGATACTGCTTTGGTATCCTCGGAGAACCTTAGTCTATAAGGTGTTGCATCGATCACCCGAACAATCTCATGTTTTGTTGAGATACTGCTTTGGTAACCTCGAAGAGCCGTAGTCTATAAGGTGCTGCTTCAACCACCCGAAGAATCTCGTGTTTTTTTGAGATACTGCTTTGGTATCATCGGAGTGCCTTAGTCTATAAAGTGCTGCTTCGACCACCCGAAGAATCTTGTGTTTTATTGAGATACTGCTTTGGTATCCTTGGAGAGCCTTAGTTTATGAGGTGCTGCTTTGACCACCCTAAAATATCATGTTTTGTTGAGATACTGCTTTGGTATCCTCAAAGAAACTTGGTCTATAAGGTGCTACTTCGATAACCCGAAGAATTTCTTGTTTTGTTGAGATACTACTTTGGTATCCTCGGAGAACCTTAGTCTATAAGGTGCTGCTTTGACCACCCAAAGAACCTTGTGTTTTGTTGAGATACTTCTTTGGTATCCTCGGAGAGCCTTAGTCTATAAGGTGTTGCTTCGACTACCCGAAGAATCTCGTGTTTTGCTGAGATACCGCTTTGGTATCCCCGGAGAGTCCTAATGTATAAGGTGCTGTTTCAACCACATGAAGAGTCTCATGTATTTTTGAGATACTGCTTTGGCATCTTCGGAGTACCTTAGTCTATAAGGTGCTGCTTCGACTACCCGAAGAATCTCGTGTTTTGCTGAGATACCGCTTTGGTATCCCCGGAGAGCCTTAGTCTATAAGGTGCTGCTTCAACCACCCAAAGAATCTTGTGTTTTTTTGAGATGCTGCTTTGGCATTATCAGAGTTCCTTAGTCTATAAGGTGCTGCTTTGACCACCCGAAGAATCTCGTGTTTTGTTGAGATACTGCTTTGGTATCCTCGGAGAGCATTAGTCTATAAGGTGCTGCTTCGACCACCCGAAGAATCTCGTGTTTTTTTGAGATACTGTTTTGGTATCCTTTGAGAACTTTGGTCTATAAGGTGCTGCATCGATCACCCAAAGAATCTTGTGTTTTGTTGAGATACTGCTTTGGTATCCTCGGAGAGTCTTAGTCTATAAGGTGCTGCTTCGACCACTTGAAGAATCTCGTGTTTTGCTGAGATATCGCTTTGGTATCCTCGGAGAACCTTAGTCTATAAAGTGCTGCTTCAACCACCCGAAAAATCTCGTGTTTTTTTGAGATACTGTTTTGGTATCATCGGAATGCCTTAGTCTATAAGGTGCTGCTTCGACTACCCGAAGAATCTCGTGTTTTGCTGAGATACCGCTTTGGTATCCCCGGAGAGTCCTAATGTATAAGGTGCTGTTCCAAACACATGAAGAGTCTCGTGTATTTTTGAGATACTGCTTTGGCATCTTCGGAGTGCCTTAGTCTATAAGATGCTGCTTCAACCACCCGAAGAATCTCGAGTTTTGCTGAGATACTGCTTTGGTATCCTCGGAGAGCCTTAGTCTATAAGGTGCTGCTTCGACCACTCGTAGAATCTCGTGTTTTGTTGAGATACTGCTTTGGTATCCTCGGAGAGCCTGTGTCTATAAGGTGCGGCTTCGTGCACCCAAAGAATATCATGTTTTGTTGAGATACTGCTATGGTATCCTCGAAGAACCTTAGTCTATAAGGTGCTGCTTCGATCACCCAAATAATCTCATGTTTTGTTGAGATACTACTGTGGTATTCTCGGAGAACCTTAGTCTACAAGGTGGTCGAAGCAACCTTATGTTTTGTTGAGATACTTCTTTGGTATCTTCGGAGAACCTTAGTCTATAAGGTGCTGCTTCGACTACCCGAAGAATCTCGTGTTTTGCAGAGATACCGCTTTGGTATCCCCGGAGAGCCGTAGTCTATAAGATGCTGCTTCAACCACCCGAAGAATCTCGTGTTTTTTTGAGATACTGCTTTGGTATCATCGGAGTGCGTTAGTCTATAAAGTGCTGGTTCGACCACCCGAAGAATCTCGTGTTTTATTGAGATACTGCTTTGGTATCCTTGGAGAGCCTTAGTTTATGAGGTGCTGCTTTGACCACCCTAAAATATCATGTTTTGTTGAGATACTTCTTTGGTATCCTCAAAGAAACTTAGTCTATAAGGTGCTGCTTCGATAACCCGAAGAATTTCTTGTTTTGTTGAGATACTACTTTGGTATCCTCGGAGAACCTTAGTCTATAAGGTGCTGCTTTGACCACCCAAAGAACCTTGTGTTTTGTTGAGATACTTCTTTGGTATCCTCGGAGAGCCTTAGTCTGTAAGGTGTTTCTTCGACTACCCGAAGAATCTCGTGTTTTGCTGAGATACCGCTTTGGTATCCCCGGAGAGTCCTAATGTATAAGGTGCTGTTTCAACCACATGAAGAGTCTCATGTATTTTTGAGATACTGCTTTGGCATCTTCGGAGTGCCTTAGTCTATAAGGTGCTGCTTCGACTACCCGAAGAGTCTCGTGTTTTGCTGAGATACCGCTTTGGTATCCCCGGAGAGCCTTAGTCTATAAGGTGCTGCTTCGACCACCCGAAGAATCTCGTGTTTTTTTGAGATACTGTTTTGGTATCCTTTGAGAACTTTGGTCTATAAGGTGCTGCATCGATCACCCAAAGAATCTTGTGTTTTGTTGATATACTGCTTTGGTATCCTCGGAGAGTCTTAGTCTATAAGGTGCTGCTTCGACCACTTGAAGAATCTCGTGTTTTGCTGAGATATCGCTTTGGTATCCTCGGAGAGCCTTAGTCTATAAAGTGCTGCTTCAACCACCCGAAGAATCTCGTGTTTTTTTGAGATACTGTTTTGGTTTCATCGGAGTGCCTTAGTCTATAAGGTGCTGCTTCGACCTCCCGAAGAATCTCGTGTTTTGTTCAGATACTGCTTTGGTATCCTCGGAGAACCTTAGTCTATAAGGTGCTACTTCGATCGCCCAAAGAATCCCATGTTTTGTTGAGATACTATTTTGGTATCCTTGGAGAACCTTAGTCTATAAAGTGATGCTTCGATCACCCAAAGAATCTCGTGTTTTGTTGAGATACTGCTTTGGTATCATCAGAGACTTAGTCAATAAGGTGCTGCTTCGACCACCCGAAGAGTCTCGTGTTTTGTTGAGATACTGCTTTGGAATCCTCGGAAAGCCTTAGTCTATTAGGTGCTGCTTAGACCACCCGAAGAATCTCACATTTTGTTGAGATACTGCTTTGGTATCCTCGGAGAACCTTAGTCTATAAGGTGTTGGATCGATCACCCGAACAATCTCATGTTTTGTTGAGATACTGCTTTGGTAACCTCGGAGAGCCGTAGTCTATAAGGTGCTGCTTCAACCACCCGAAGAATCTCGTGTTTTTTTGAGATACTGCTTTGGTATCATCGGAGTGCCTTAGTCTATAAAGTGTTGCTTCGACCACCCGAAGAATCTCGTGTTTTATTGAGATACTGCTTTGGTATCCTCAGAGAGCCTTAGTTTATGAGGTGATGCTTTGACCACCCTAAAATATCATGTTTTGTTGAGATACTGCTTTGGTATCCTCAAAGAAACTTAGTCTATAAGGTGCTGCTTCGATAACCCGAAAAATTTCTTATTTTGTTGAGATACTACTTTGGTATCCTCGGAGAACCTTAGTCTATAAGGTGCTGCTTTGACCACCCAAAGAACCTTGTGTTTTGTTGAGATACTTCTTTGGTATCCTCGGAGAGCCTTAGTCTATAAGGTGTTGCTTCGACTACCCGAAGAATCTCGTGTTTTGCTGAGATACCGCTTTGGTATCCCCGGAGAGTCCTAATGTATAAGGTGCTGTTTCAACCACATGAAGAGTCTCATGTATTTTTGAGATACTGCTTGGGCATCTTCGGAGTGCCTTAGTCTATAAGGTGCTGGTTCAACCACCCGAAGAATCTCGAGTTTTGTTGAGATACTGCTTTGGTATCCTTGGAGAGCCTTAGTCTATAAGGTGCTGCTTTGACCACCCGAAGAATCTCGTGTTTTGTTGAGATACTGCTTTGGTATCCTCGGAGAGCATTAGTCTATAAGGTGCTGCTTCGACCACCCGAAGAATCTCGTGTTTTTTTGAGATACTGTTTTGGTATCCTTTGAGAACTTTAGTCTATAAGGTGTTGCTTCGATCACCCAAAGAATCTTGTGTTTCGTTGAGATACTGCTTTGGTATCCTCGGAGAGTCTTAGTCTATAAGGTGCTGCTTCGACCACTTGAAGAATCTCGTGTTTTGCTGAGATATCGCTTTGGTATCCTCGGAGAGCCTTAGTCTATAAAGTGCTGCTTCAACCACCCGAAGAATCTCGTGTTTTTTTGAGATACTGCTTTGGTATCATTGGAGTGCCTTAGTATATAAGGTGCTGCTTCGACCACTAGAAGAATCTCGTGTTTTGCTGAGATATCGCTTTGGTATCCTCGGAGAGCCTTAGTCTATAAAGTGCTGCTTCAACCACCCGAAGAATCTCGTGTTTTTTTGAGATACTGTTTTGGTATCATCGGAGTGCCTTAGTCTATAAGGTGCTGCTTCGACCTCCCGAAGAATCTCGTGTTTTGTTCAGATACTACTTTGGTATCCTCGGAGAGCCTTAGTCTATATGGCGCTGCTTCGACCAACCGAAGAATCTCGTGTTTTTTTTTTTGATACTCTTTTGGTATCCTCGGAGAACCTTAGTCTATAAGGTGCTACTTCGATCACCCAAAGAATCCCATGTTTTGTTGAGATACTATTTTGGTATCCTTGGAGAACCTTAGTCTATAAGGTGATGCTTCGATCACAGAAAGAGTCTCGTGTTTTGTTGAGATACTGCTTTGGTATCATCAGAGACTTAGTCAATAAGGTGCTGCTTCGACCACCCGAAGAGTCTCGTGTTTTGTTGAGATACTGCTGTGGAATCCTCGGAGAGCCTTAGTCTATTAGGTGCTGCTTCGACCACCCGAAGAATCTCACATTTTGTTGAGATACTGCTTTGGTATCCTCGGAGAGCCGTAGTCTATAAGGTGCTGCTTCAACCACCCGAAGAATCTCGTGTTTTTTTGAGATAATGCTTTGGTATCATCGGAGTGCCTTAGTCTATAAAATGCTGCTTCGACCACCCGATGAATCTCGTGTTTTATTGAGATACTGCTTTGGTATCCTCGGAGAGCCTTAGTTTATGAGGTGCTGCTTTGACCACCCTAAAATATCATGTTTTGTTGAGATACTTCTTTGGTATCCTCAAAGAAACTTAGTCTATAAGGTGCTGCTTCGATAACCCGAAGAATTTCTTGTTTTGTTGAGATACTACTTTGGTATCCTCGGAGAACCTTAGTCTATAAGGTGCTACTTTGACCACCCAAAGAACCTTGTGTTTTGTTGAGATACTTCTTTGGTATCCTCGGAGAGCCTTAGTCTATAAGGTGTTGCTTCGACTACCCGAAGAATCTCGTGTTTTGCTGAGATACCGCTTTGGTATCCCCGGAGAGTCCTAATGTATAAGGTGCTATTTCAACCACATGAAGAGTCTCATGTATTTTTGAGATACTGCTTTGGCATCTTCGGAGTGCCTTAGTCTATAAGGTGCTGCTTCAACCACCCGAAGAATCTCGAGTTTTGTTGAGATACTGCTTTGGTATCCTCGGAGAGCCTTAGTCTATAAGGTGCTGCTTTGACCACCCGAAGAATCTCGTGTTTTGTTGAGATACTGCTTTGGTATCCTCGGAGAGCATTAGTCTATAAGGTGCTGCTTCGACCACCTGAAGAATCTCGTGTTTTTTTGAGATACTGTTTTGGTATCCTTTGAGAACTTTAGTCTATAAGGTGCTGCTTCGATCACCCAAAGAATCTTGTGTTTTGTTGAGATACTGCTTTGGTATCCTCGGAGAGTCTTAGTCTATAAGGTGCTGCTTCGACCACTTGAAGAATCTCGTGTTTTGCTGAGATATCGCTTTGGTATCCTCGGAGAGCCTTAGTCTATAAAGTGCTGCTTCAACCACCGGAAGAATCTCGTGTTTTTTTGAGATACTGCTTTGGTATCATTGGAGTGCCTTAGTCTATAAGGTGCTGCTTCGACCTCCAGAAGAATCTCGTGTTTTGTTCAGATACTTCTTTGGTATCCTCGGAGAGCCTTAGTCTATATGGCGCTGCTTCGACTAGCCGAGGAATCTTGTGTTTTTTTTTGAGATACTGTTTTGGGGAGAACCTTAGTCTATAAGGTGCTACTTCGATCACCCAAAGAATCCCATGTTTTGTTGAGATACTATTTTGGTATCCTTGGAGAACCTTAGTCAATAAGGTGATGCTTCGATCACCCAAAGAATCTCGTGTTTTGTTGAGATACTACTTTGGTATCCTCGGAGAGCCTTAGTCTATAAGGTGCTGCTTCGACCACCCGAAGAATCTCACATTTTGTTGAGATACTGCTTTGGTATCCTCGGAGAGCCGTAGTCTATAAGGTGCTGCTTCAACCACCCGAAGAATCTCGTGTTTTTTTGAGATACTGCTTTGGTATCATCGGAGTGCCTTAGTCTATAAAATGCTGCTTCGACCACCCGATGAATCTCGTGTTTTATTGAGATACTGCTTTGGTATCCTCGGAGAGCCTTAGTTTATGAGGTGCTGCTTTGACCACCCTAAAATATCATGTTTTGTTGAGATACTTCTTTGGTATCCTCAAAGAAACTTAGTCTATAAGGTGCTGCTTCGATAACCCGAAGAATTTCTTGTTTTGTTGAGATACTACTTTGGTATCCTCGGAGAACCTTAGTCTATAAGGTGCTACTTTGACCACCCAAAGAACCTTGTGTTTTGTTGAGATACTTCTTTGGTATCCTCGGAGAGCCTTAGTCTATAAGGTGTTGCTTCGACTACCCGAAGAATCTCGTGTTTTGCTGAGACACCGCTTTGGTATCCCCGGAGAGTCCTAATGTATAAGGTGCTATTTCAACCACATGAAGAGTCTCATGTATTTTTGAGATACTGCTTTGGCATCTTCGGAGTGCCTTAGTCTATAAGGTGCTGCTTCAACCACCCGAAGAATCTCGAGTTTTGTTGAGATACTGCTTTGGTATCCTCGGAGAGCGTTAGTCTATAAGGTGCTGCTTTGACCACCCGAAGAATCTCGTGTTTTGTTGAGATACTGCTTTGGTATCCTCGGAGAGCATTAGTCTATAAGGTGCTGCTTCGACCACCTGAAGAATCTCGTGTTTTTTTGAGATACTGTTTTGGTATCCTTTGAGAACTTTAGTCTATAAGGTGCTGCTTCGATCACCCAAAGAATCTTGTGTTTTGTTGAGATACTGCTTTGGTATCCTCGGAGAGTCTTAGTCTATAAGGTGCTGCTTCGACCACTTGAAGAATCTCGTGTTTTGCTGAGATATCGCTTTGGTATCCTCGAAGAGCCTTAGTCTATAAAGTGCTGCTTCAACCACCGGAAGAATCTCGTGTTTTTTTGAGATACTGCTTCGGTATCATTGGAGTGCCTTAGTCTATAAGGTGCTGCTTGGACCTCCAGAAGAATCTCGTGTTTTGTTCAGATACTTCTTTGGTATCCTCGGAGAGCCTTAGTCTATATGGCGCTGCTTCGACTAGCCGAGGAATCTTGTGTTTTTTTTGAGATACTGTTTTGGTATCCTCGGAGAACCTTAGTCTATAAGGTGCTACTTCGATCACCCAAAGAATCCCATGTTTTGTTGAGATACTATTTTGGTATCCTTGGAGAACCTTAGTCTATAAAGTGATGCTTCGATCACCCAAAGAATCTCGTGTTTTGTTGAGATACTGCTTTGGTATCATCTGAGACTTAGTCAATAAGGTGCTGCTTCGACCACCCGAAGAGTCTCGTGTTTTGTTGAGATACTGCTTTGGAATCCTCAGAGAGCCTTAGTCTATTAGGTGCTGCTTCGACCACCCGAAGAATCTCACATTTTGTTGAGATACTGCTTTGGTATCCTCGGAGAACCTTAGTCTATAAGGTGTTGCATCGATCACCCGAACAATCTCATGTTTTGTTGAGATACTGCTTTGGTAACCTCGGAGAGCCGTAGTCTAGAAGGTGCTGCTTCAACCACCCGAAGAATCTCGTGTTTTTTTGAGATACTGCTTTGGTATCATCGGAGTGCCTTAGTCTATAAAGTGCTGCTTCGACCACCCGAAGAATCTTGTGTTTTATTGAGATACTGCTTTGGTATCCTTGGAGAGCCTTAGTTTATGAGGTGCTGCTTTGACCACCCTAAAATATCATGTTTTGTTGAGATACTGCTTTGGTATCCTCAAAGAAACTTGGTCTATAAGGTGCTACTTTGATAACCCGAAGAATTTCTTGTTTTGTTGAGATACTACTTTGGTATCCTCGGAGAACCTTAGTCTATAAGGTGCTGCTTTGACCACCCAAAGAACCTTGTGTTTTGTTGAGATACTTCTTTGGTATCCTCGGAGAGCCTTAGTCTATAAGGTGTTGCTTCGACTACCCGAAGAATCTCGTGTTTTGCTGAGATACCGCTTTGGTATCCCCGGAGAGTCCTAATGTATAAGGTGCTGTTTCAACCACATGAAGAGTCTCATGTATTTTTGAGATACTGCTTTGGCATCTTCGGAGTACCTTAGTCTATAAGGTGCTGCTTCGACTACCCGAAGAATCTCGTGTTTTGCTGAGATACCGCTTTGGTATCCCCGGAGAGCCTTAGTATATAAGGTGCTGCTTCAACCACCCAAAGAATCTTGTGTTTTTTTGAGATGCTGCTTTGGCATTATCAGAGTTCCTTAGTCTATAAGGTGCTGCTTTGACCACCCGAAGAATCTCGTGTTTTGTTGAGATACTGCTTTGGTATCCTCGGAGAGCATTAGTCTATAAGGTGCTGCTTCGACCACCCGAAGAATCTTGTGTTTTTTTGAGATACTGTTTTGGTATCCTTTGAGAACTTTGGTCTATAAGGTGCTGCATCGATCACCCAAAGAATCTTGTGTTTTGTTGAGATACTGCTTTGGTATCCTCGGAGAGTCTTAGTCTATAAGGTGCTGCTTCGACCACTTGAAGAATCTCGTGTTTTGCTGAGATATCGCTTTGGTATCCTCGGAGAACCTTAGTCTATAAAGTGCTGCTTCAACCACCCGAAAAATCTCGTGTTTTTTTGAGATACTGTTTTGGTATCATCGGAGTGCCTTAGTCTATAAGGTGCTGCTTCGACTACCCGAAGAATCTCGTGTTTTGCTGAGATACCGCTTTGGTATCCCCGGAGAGTCCTAATGTATAAGGTGCTGTTCCAAACACATGAAGAGTCTCGTGTATTTTTGAGATACTGCTTTGGCATCTTCGGAGTGCCTTAGTCTATAAGATGCTGCTTCAACCACCCGAAGTATCTCGAGTTTTGCTGAGATACTGCTTTGGTATCCTCGGAGAGCCTTAGTCTATAAGGTGCTGCTTCGACCACTCGTAGAATCTCGTGTTTTGTTGAGATACTGCTTTGGTATCCTCGGAGAGCCTTTGTCTATAAGGTGCGGCTTCGTGCACCCAAAGAATATCATGTTTTGTTGAGATACTGCTATGGTATCCTCGAAGAACCTTAGTCTATAAGGTGCTGCTTCGATCACCCAAATAATCTCATGTTTTGTTGAGATACTACTGTGGTATTCTCGGAGAACCTTAGTCTACAAGGTGGTCGAAGCAACCTTGTGTTTTGTTGAGATACTTCTTTGGTATCTTCGGAGAACCTTAGTCTATAAGGTGCTGCTTCGACTACCCGAAGAATCTCGTGTTTTGCAGAGATACCGCTTTGGTATCCCCGGAGAGCCGTAGTCTATAAGATGCTGCTTCAACCACCCGAAGAATCTCGTGTTTTTTTGAGATACTGCTTTGGTATCATCGGAGTGCGTTAGTCTATAAAGTGCTGGTTCGACCACCCGAAGAATCTCGTGTTTTATTGAGATACTGCTTTGGTATCCTTGGAGAGCCTTAGTTTATGAGGTGCTGCTTTGACCACCCTAAAATATCATGTTTTGTTGAGATACTTCTTTGGTATCCTCAAAGAAACTTAGTCTATAAGGTGCTGCTTCGATAACCCGAAGAATTTCTTGTTTTGTTGAGATACTACTTTGGTATCCTCGGAGAACCTTAGTCTATAAGGTGCTGCTTTGACCACCCAAAGAACCTTGTGTTTTGTTGAGATACTTCTTTGGTATCCTCGGAGAGCCTTAGTCTATAAGGTGTTTCTTCGACTACCCGAAGAATCTCGTGTTTTGCTGAGATACCGCTTTGGTATCCCCGGAGAGTCCTAATGTATAAGGTGCTGTTTCAACCACATGAAGAGTCTCATGTATTTTTGAGATACTGCTTTGGCATCTTCGGAGTGCCTTAGTCTATAAGGTGCTGCTTCGACTACCCGAAGAGTCTCGTGTTTTGCTGAGATACCGCTTTGGTATCCCCGGAGAGCCTTAGTCTATAAGGTGCTGCTTCGACCACCCGAAGAATCTCGTGTTTTTTTGAGATACTGTTTTGGTATCCTTTGAGAACTTTGGTCTATAAGGTGCTGCATCGATCACCCAAAGAATCTTGTGTTTTGTTGAGATACTGCTTTGGTATCCTCGGAGAGTCTTAGTCTATAAGGTGCTGCTTCGACCACTTGAAGAATCTCGTGTTTTGCTGAGATATCGCTTTGGTATCCTCGGAGAGCCTTAGTCTATAAAGTGCTGCTTCAACCACCCGAAGAATCTCGTGTTTTTTTGAGATACTGTTTTGGTTTCATCGGAGTGCCTTAGTCTATAAGGTGCTGCTTCGACCTCCCGAAGAATCTCGTGTTTTGTTCAGATACTGCTTTGGTATCCTCGGAGAACCTTAGTCTATAAGGTGCTACTTCGATCACCCAAAGAATCCCATGTTTTGTTGAGATACTATTTTGGTATCCTTGGAGAACCTTAGTCTATAAAGTGATGCTTCGATCACCCAAAGAATCTCGTGTTTTGTTGAGATACTGCTTTGGTATCATCAGAGACTTAGTCAATAAGGTGCTGCTTCGACCACCCGAAGAGTCTCGTGTTTTGTTGAGATACTGCTTTGGAATCCTCGGAAAGCCTTAGTCTATTAGGTGCTGCTTAGACCACCCGAAGAATCTCACATTTTGTTGAGATACTGCTTTGGTATCCTCGGAGAACCTTAGTCTATAAGGTGTTGGATCGATCACCCGAACAATCTCATGTTTTGTTGAGATACTGCTTTGGTAACCTCGGAGAGCCGTAGTCTATAAGGTGCTGCTTCAACCACCCGAAGAATCTCGTGTTTTTTTGAGATACTGCTTTGGTATCATCGGAGTGCCTTAGTCTATAAAGTGTTGCTTCGACCACCCGAAGAATCTCGTGTTTTATTGAGATACTGCTTTGGTATCCTCGGAGAGCCTTAGTTTATGAGGTGATGCTTTGACCACCCTAAAATATCATGTTTTGTTGAGATACTGCTTTGGTATCCTCAAAGAAACTTAGTCTATAAGGTGCTGCTTCGATAACCCGAAAAATTTCTTATTTTGTTGAGATACTACTTTGGTATCCTCGGAGAACCTTAGTCTATAAGGTGCTGCTTTGACCACCCAAAGAACCTTGTGTTTTGTTGAGATACTTCTTTGGTATCCTCGGAGAGCCTTAGTCTATAAGGTGTTGCTTCGACTACCCGAAGAATCTCGTGTTTTGCTGAGATACCGCTTTGGTATCCCCGGAGAGTCCTAATGTATAAGGTGCTGTTTCAACCACATGAAGAGTCTCATGTATTTTTGAGATACTGCTTGGGCATCTTCGGAGTGCCTTAGTCTATAAGGTGCTGGTTCAACCACCCGAAGAATCTCGAGTTTTGTTGAGATACTGCTTTGGTATCCTTGGAGAGCCTTAGTCTATAAGGTGCTGCTTTGACCACCCGAAGAATCTCGTGTTTTGTTGAGATACTGCTTTGGTATCCTCGGAGAGCATTAGTCTATAAGGTGCTGCTTCGACCACCCGAAGAATCTCGTGTTTTTTTGAGATACTGTTTTGGTATCCTTTGAGAACTTTAGTCTATAAGGTGTTGCTTCGATCACCCAAAGAATCTTGTGTTTCGTTGAGATACTGCTTTGGTATCCTCGGAGAGTCTTAGTCTATAAGGTGCTGCTTCGACCACTTGAAGAATCTCGTGTTTTGCTGAGATATCGCTTTGGTATCCTCGGAGAGCCTTAGTCTATAAAGTGCTGCTTCAACCACCCGAAGAATCTCGTGTTTTTTTGAGATACTGCTTTGGTATCATTGGAGTGCCTTAGTATATAAGGTGCTGCTTCGACCACTAGAAGAATCTCGTGTTTTGCTGAGATATCGCTTTGGTATCCTCGGAGAGCCTTAGTCTATAAAGTGCTGCTTCAACCACCCGAAGAATCTCGTGTTTTTTTGAGATACTGTTTTGGTATCATCGGAGTGCCTTAGTCTATAAGGTGCTGCTTCGACCTCCCGAAGAATCTCGTGTTTTGTTCAGATACTACTTTGGTATCCTCGGAGAGCCTTAGTCTATATGGCGCTGCTTCGACCAACCGAAGAATCTCGTGTTTTTTTTTTTGATACTCTTTTGGTATCCTCGGAGAACCTTAGTCTATAAGGTGCTACTTCGATCACCCAAAGAATCCCATGTTTTGTTGAGATACTATTTTGGTATCCTTGGAGAACCTTAGTCTATAAGGTGATGCTTCGATCACAGAAAGAGTCTCGTGTTTTGTTGAGATACTGCTTTGGTATCATCAGAGACTTAGTCAATAAGGTGCTGCTTCGACCACCCGAAGAGTCTCGTGTTTTGTTGAGATACTGCTGTGGAATCCTCGGAGAGCCTTAGTCTATTAGGTGCTGCTTCGACCACCCGAAGAATCTCACATTTTGTTGAGATACTGCTTTGGTATCCTCGGAGAGCCGTAGTCTATAAGGTGCTGCTTCAACCACCCGAAGAATCTCGTGTTTTTTTGAGATACTGCTTTGGTATCATCGGAGTGCCTTAGTCTATAAAATGCTGCTTCGACCACCCGATGAATCTCGTGTTTTATTGAGATACTGCTTTGGTATCCTCGGAGAGCCTTAGTTTATGAGGTGCTGCTTTGACCACCCTAAAATATCATGTTTTGTTGAGATACTTCTTTGGTATCCTCAAAGAAACTTAGTCTATAAGGTGCTGCTTCGATAACCCGAAGAATTTCTTGTTTTGTTGAGATACTACTTTGGTATCCTCGGAGAACCTTAGTCTATAAGGTGCTACTTTGACCACCCAAAGAACCTTGTGTTTTGTTGAGATACTTCTTTGGTATCCTCGGAGAGCCTTAGTCTATAAGGTGTTGCTTCGACTACCCGAAGAATCTCGTGTTTTGCTGAGATACCGCTTTGGTATCCCCGGAGAGTCCTAATGTATAAGGTGCTATTTCAACCACATGAAGAGTCTCATGTATTTTTGAGATACTGCTTTGGCATCTTCGGAGTGCCTTAGTCTATAAGGTGCTGCTTCAACCACCCGAAGAATCTCGAGTTTTGTTGAGATACTGCTTTGGTATCCTCGGAGAGCCTTAGTCTATAAGGTGCTGCTTTGACCACCCGAAGAATCTCGTGTTTTGTTGAGATACTGCTTTGGTATCCTCGGAGAGCATTAGTCTATAAGGTGCTGCTTCGACCACCTGAAGAATCTCGTGTTTTTTTGAGATACTGTTTTGGTATCCTTTGAGAACTTTAGTCTATAAGGTGCTGCTTCGATCACCCAAAGAATCTTGTGTTTTGTTGAGATACTGCTTTGGTATCCTCGGAGAGTCTTAGTCTATAAGGTGCTGCTTCGACCACTTGAAGAATCTCGTGTTTTGCTGAGATATCGCTTTGGTATCCTCGGAGAGCCTTAGTCTATAAAGTGCTGCTTCAACCACCGGAAGAATCTCGTGTTTTTTTGAGATACTGCTTTGGTATCATTGGAGTGCCTTAGTCTATAAGGTGCTGCTTCGACCTCCAGAAGAATCTCGTGTTTTGTTCAGATACTTCTTTGGTATCCTCGGAGAGCCTTAGTCTATATGGCGCTGCTTCGACTAGCCGAGGAATCTTGTGTTTTTTTTGAGATACTGTTTTGGGGAGAACCTTAGTCTATAAGGTGCTACTTCGATCACCCAAAGAATCCCATGTTTTGTTGAGATACTATTTTGGTATCCTTGGAGAACCTTAGTCAATAAGGTGATGCTTCGATCACCCAAAGAATCTCGTGTTTTGTTGAGATACTACTTTGGTATCCTCGGAGAGCCTTAGTCTATAAGGTGCTGCTTCGACCACCCGAAGAATCTCACATTTTGTTGAGATACTGCTTTGGTATCCTCGGAGAGCCGTAGTCTATAAGGTGCTGCTTCAACCACCCGAAGAATCTCGTGTTTTTTTGAGATACTGCTTTGGTATCATCGGAGTGCCTTAGTCTATAAAATGCTGCTTCGACCACCCGATGAATCTCGTGTTTTATTGAGATACTGCTTTGGTATCCTCGGAGAGCCTTAGTTTATGAGGTGCTGCTTTGACCACCCTAAAATATCATGTTTTGTTGAGATACTTCTTTGGTATCCTCAAAGAAACTTAGTCTATAAGGTGCTGCTTCGATAACCCGAAGAATTTCTTGTTTTGTTGAGATACTACTTTGGTATCCTCGGAGAACCTTAGTCTATAAGGTGCTACTTTGACCACCCAAAGAACCTTGTGTTTTGTTGAGATACTTCTTTGGTATCCTCGGAGAGCCTTAGTCTATAAGGTGTTGCTTCGACTACCCGAAGAATCTCGTGTTTTGCTGAGACACCGCTTTGGTATCCCCGGAGAGTCCTAATGTATAAGGTGCTATTTCAACCACATGAAGAGTCTCATGTATTTTTGAGATACTGCTTTGGCATCTTCGGAGTGCCTTAGTCTATAAGGTGCTGCTTCAACCACCCGAAGAATCTCGAGTTTTGTTGAGATACTGCTTTGGTATCCTCGGAGAGCGTTAGTCTATAAGGTGCTGCTTTGACCACCCGAAGAATCTCGTGTTTTGTTGAGATACTGCTTTGGTATCCTCGGAGAGCATTAGTCTATAAGGTGCTGCTTCGACCACCTGAAGAATCTCGTGTTTTTTTGAGATACTGTTTTGGTATCCTTTGAGAACTTTAGTCTATAAGGTGCTGCTTCGATCACCCAAAGAATCTTGTGTTTTGTTGAGATACTGCTTTGGTATCCTCGGAGAGTCTTAGTCTATAAGGTGCTGCTTCGACCACTTGAAGAATCTCGTGTTTTGCTGAGATATCGCTTTGGTATCCTCGAAGAGCCTTAGTCTATAAAGTGATGCTTCAACCACCGGAAGAATCTCGTGTTTTTTTGAGATACTGCTTTGGTATCATTGGAGTGCCTTAGTCTATAAGGTGCTGCTTGGACCTCCAGAAGAATCTCGTGTTTTGTTCAGATACTTCTTTGGTATCCTCGGAGAGCCTTAGTCTATATGGCGCTGCTTCGACTAGCCGAGGAATCTTGTGTTTTTTTTGAGATACTGTTTTGGTATCCTCGGAGAACCTTAGTCTATAAGGTGCTACTTCGATCACCCAAAGAATCCCATGTTTTGTTGAGATACTATTTTGGTATCCTTGGAGAACCTTAGTCAATAAGGTGATGCTTCGATCACCCAAAGAATCTCGTGTTTTGTTGAGATACTACTTTGGTATCATCAGAGACTTAGTCTATAAGGTGCTGCTTCGACCACCCGAAGAATCTAGTGTTTTGTTGAGATACTGCTTTGGAATCCTCGGAGAGCCTTAGTCTATAAGGTGCTACTTCGACCACCCGAAGAATCTCACATTTTGTTGAGATACTGCTTTGGTATCCTCGGAGAACCTTAGTCTATAAAGTGTTGCATCGATCATACGAAGAATCTCATGTTTTGTTGAGATACTGCTTTGGTACCCTCGGAGTGCCTTAGTCTATAAGGTGCTGCTTCAACCACCCGAAGAATCTCGAGTTTTGTTGAGATACTGCTTTGGTATCCTCGGAGAGCCTTAGTCTATAAGGTGCTGCTTCGACCACTCGTAGAATCTCGTGTTTTGTTGAGATACTGCTTTGGTATCCTCGGAGAGCCTTTGTCTATAAGGTGCGGCTTCGTGAACCCAATAAATATCATGTTTTGTTGAGATACTGCTATGGTATCCTCGGAGAACCTTAGTCTATAAGGTGCTGCTTCGATTACCCAAAGAATCTCATGTTTTGTTGAGATACTACTTTGGTATTCTTGGAGAACCTTTGTCTATAAGGTGGTCGAAGCAACCTTGTGTTTTGTTGAGATACTTCTTTGGTATCTTCGGAGAGCCTTAGTCTATAGGGTGCTGCTTTGACCACCCGAAGAATCTCGTGTTTTGTTGAGATACTGCTTTGGTATCCTCGGAGAGCATTAGTCTATAAGGTGCTGCTTCGACCACCCGAAGAATCTCGTGTTTTTTTGAGATACTATTTTGGTATCCTTTGAGAACTTTAGTCTATAAGGTGCTGCTTCGATCACCCAAAGAATCTTGTGTTTTGTTGAGATACTGCTTTGGTATCCTCGGAGAGTCTTAGTCTATAAGGTGCTGCTTCGACCACTTGAAGAATCTCGTGTTTTGTTGAGATATCGCTTTGGTATCCTCGGAGAGCCTTAGTCTATAAAGTACTGCTTCAACCACCCGAAGAATCTCGTGTTTTTTTGAGATACTGCTTTGGTATCTTTGGAGTGCCTTAGTCTATAAGGTGCTGCTTTGACCTCCCGAAGAATCTCGTGTTTTGCTCAGATACAGCTTTGGTATCCTCGGAGAGCCTTAGTCTATATGGCGCTGCTTCGACTAGCCAAAGAATCTCGTGTTTTTTTTGAGATACTGTTTTGGTATCCTCGGAGAACCTTAGTCTATAAGGTGCTACTTCGATCACCCAAAGAATCCCATGTTTTGTTGAGATACTATTTTGGTATCCTTGGAGAACCTTAGTCAATAAGGTGATGCTTCGATCACCCAAAGAATCTCGTGTTTTGTTGAGATACTGCTTTGGTATCATCAGAGACTTAGTCTATAAGGTGCTGCTTCGACCACCCGAAGAATCTCGTGTTTTTTTGAGATACTGCTTTGGAATCCTCGGAGAGCCTTAGTCTATAAGGTACTGCTTCGACCACCCGAAGAATCTCACATTTTGTTGAGATACTGCTTTGGTATCCTCGGAGAACCTTAGTCTATAAGGTGTTGCATCGATCACCCGAAGAATCTCATGTTTTGTTGAGATACTGCTTTGGTACCCTCGGAGAACCTTAGTCTTTAAGGTGCTGCTTCAACCACCCGAAGAATCTCGTGTTTTATTGAGATACTGCTTTGGTATCCTCGGAGAGCCTTTGTCTATAAGGTGTTGCTTCGAGCACCCAAAAATATCATGTTTTGTTGAGATACTGCTTTGGTATCCTCAAAGAAACTTAGTCTATAAGGTGATGCTTCGATAACCCAAAGAATTTCTTGTTTTGTTGAGATACTACTTTGGTATCCTTGGAGAACCTTAGTCTATAAGGTGCTGCTTCGACCACCCAAAGAACCTTGTGTTTTGTTGAGATACTTCTTTGGTATCCTCGGAGAGCCTTAGTCTATAAGGTGTTGCTTCGACTACCCGAAGAATCTCGTGTTTTGCTGAGATACCGCTTTGGTATCCCCGGATTGTGTTAATCTATAAGGTGCTGTTTCAACCACATGAAGAGTCTCGTGTATTTTTGAGATACTGCTTTGGCATCTTCAGAGTGCCTTAGTCTATAAGGCACTGCTTCAACTACCCGAAGAATCTCGAGTTTTGTTGAGATACTGCTTTCGTATCCTCGGAGAGCCTTAGTCGATAAGGTGCTGCTTCGACCACTCGAAGAATCTTGTGTTTTGTTGAGATACTGCTTTGGTATCCTCGGAGAGCCTTTGTCTATAAGGTGCGGCTTCGAGCACCCAAAGAATATCACGTTTTGCTGAAATACTGCTTTGGTATCCTCGAAGAACCTTAGTCTATAAGGTGCTGCTTCGATCACCCAAAGAATCTCATGTTTTGTTGAGATACTACTTTGGTATCCTCGGAGAACCTTAGTCTATAAGGTGCTGCTTCGACCACCCAAAGAACCTTGTGTTTTTTTGAGATACTTCTTTGGTATCCTCGGAGAGCCTTAGTCTATAAGGTGTTGCTTCGACTACCCGAAGAATCTCGTATTTTGCTGAGATACCGCTTTGGTATCCCCGGAGAGTCGTAATCTATAAGGTGCTGTTTCAACCACATGAAGAGTCTCGTGTATTTTTGAGATACTGCTTTGGCATCTTCGGAGTGCCTTAATCTATAAGGTACTGCTTCAACTACCCAAAGAATCTCAAGTTTTGTTGAGATACTGCTTTCGTATCCTCTGAGAGCCTTAGTCTATAAGGTGGTGCTTCGACCACTCGAAGAATCTCGTGTTTTGTTGAGATACTGCTTTGGTATCCTCGGAGAGCCTTTGTCTATAAGGTGCGACTTCGAGCAACCAGAGAATATCATGTTTTGTTGAAATACTGCTTTGGTATCCTCGAAGAACCTTAGTCTATAAGGTGCTGCTTCGATCACCCAAAGAATCTCATGTTTTGTTGAGATACTACTTTGGTATCCTCGGAGAACCTTAGTCTATAAGGTGCTGCTTCGACCACCCAAAGAACCTTGTGTTTTGTTGAGATACTTATTTGGTATCTTCGGAGAGCCTTAGTCTATAAGGTGCTGCTTCGACTACCCGAAGAATCTCGTGTTTTGCTGAGATACCGCTTTGGTATCCCCGGAGAGCCTTAGTCTATAAGTTGCTGCTTCAACCACCCGAAGAATCTTGTGTTTTTTTGAGATGCTGCTTTGGCATTATCAGAGTGCCTTAGTCTATAATGTGCTGCTTTGACCACCCGAAGAATCTCGTGTTTTGTTGAGATACTGCTTTGGTATCCTCGGAGAGCATTTGTCTATAAGGTGCTGCTTCGACCACCCGAAGAATCTCGTGTTTTTTTGAGATACTGTTTTGGTATCCTTTGAGAACTTTAGTCTATAAGGTGCTGCTTCGATCACCCAAATAATCTTGTGTTTTGTTGAGATACTGCTTCGGTATCCTCGGAGAGTCTTAGTCTATAACGTGCTGTGTCGACCACTTGAAGAATCTAGTGTTTTGTTGAGATACTGCTTTGGTATCCTCGGAGAGCCTTAGTCTATAAGGTGCTGCTTCGACCTCCCGAAGAATCTCGTGTTTTGTTCAGATACCGCTTTGGTATCCTCGGAGAGCCTTAGTCTATATGACGCTGCTTCGACTAGCAGAAGAATCTCGTGTTTTTTTTGAGATACTGTTTTGGTATCCTCGGAGAACCTTAGTCTATAAGGTGCTACTTCGATCACCCAAAGAATCCCATGTTTTGTTGAGATACTATTTTGGTATCCTTGGAGAACCTTAGTCAATAAGGTGATGCTTCGATCACCCAAAGAATCTCGTGTTTTGTTGAGATACTGCTTTGGTATCCTCGGAGAGCCTTTGTCTATAAGGTGCGGCTTCGAGCACCCAAAGAATATCACGTTTTGTTGAAATACTGCTTTGGTATCCTCGAAGAACCTTAGTCTATAAGGTGCTGCTTCGATCACCCAAAGAATCTCATGTTTTGTTGAGATACTATTTTGGTATCCTCGGAGAACCTTAGTCTATAAGGTGCTGCTTCGACCACCCAAAGAACCTTGTGTTTTTTTGAGATACTTCTTTGGTATCCTCGGAGAGCCTTAGTCTATAAGGTGTTGCTTCGACTACCCGAAGAATCTCGTATTTTGCTGAGATACCGCTTTGGTATCCCCGGAGAGTCGTAATCTATAAGGTGCTGTTTCAACCACATGAAGAGTCTCGTGTATTTTTGAGATATTGCTTTGGCATCTTCGGAGTGCCTTAATCTATAAGGTACTGCTTCAACTACCCGAAGAATCTCGAGTTTTGTTGAGATACTGCTTTCGTATCCTCGGAGAGCCTTAGTCTATAAGGTGCTGCTTCGACCACTCGAAGAATCTCGTGTTTTGTTGAGATACTGCTTTGGTATCCTCGGAGAGCCTTTGTCTATAAGGTGCGACTTCGAGCACCCAAAGAATATCATGTTTTGTTGAAATACTGCTTTGGTATCCTCGAAGAACCTTAGTCTATAAGGTGCTGCTTCGATCACCCAAAGAATCTCATGTTTTGTTGAGATACTACTTTGGTATCCTCGGAGAACCTTAGTCTATAAGGTGCTGCTTAGACCACCCAAAGAACCTCGTGTTTTGTTGAGATACTGCTTTGGTATCATCAGAGACATAGTCTATAAGGTGCTGCTTCGACCACCCGAAGAATCTCGTGTTTTGTTGAGATACTGCTTTGGAATCCTCGGAGAACCTTAGTCTATAAGGTGCTGCTTCGACCACTCGAAGAATCTCGTGTTTTGTTGAGATACTGCTTTGGTATCCTCGGAGAGCCTTTGTCTATAAGGTGCGACTTCGAGCACCCAAAGAATATCATGTTTTGTTGAAATACTGCTTTGGTATCCTCGAAGAACCTTAGTCTATAAGGTGCTGCTTCGATCACCCAAAGAATCTCATGTTTTGTTTAGATACTACTTTGGTATCCTCGGAGAACCTTAGTCTATAAGGTGTTGCTTCGACCACCCAAAGAACCTTGTGTTTTGTTGAGATACATATTTGGTATCTTCGGAGAGCCTTAGTCTATAAGGTGCTGCTTCGACCACTCGAAGAATCTCGTGTTTTGTTGAGATACTGCTTTGGTATCCTTGGAGAGCCTTTGTTTATAAGGTGCGACTTCGAGCACCCAAAGAATATCATGTTTTGTTGAAATACTGCTTTGGTATCCTCGAAGAACCTTAGTCTATAAGGTGCTGCTTCGATCACCCAAAGAATCTCATGTTTTGTTGAGATACTACTTTGGTATCCTCGGAGAACCTTAGTCTATAAGGTGCTGCTTCGACCACCCAAAGAACCTTGTGTTTTGTTGAGATACTTATTTGGTATCTTCGGAGAGCCTTAGTCTATAAGGTGCTGCTTCGACTACCCGAAGAATCTCGTGTTTTGCTGAGATACCGCTTTGGTATCCCCGGAGAGCCTTAGTCTATAAGGTGCTGCTTCAACCACCCGAAGAATCTTGTGTTTTTTTGAGATGCTGCTTTGGCATTATCAGAGTGCCTTAGTCTATAAGGTGCTGCTTTGACCACCCGAAGAATCTCGTGTTTTGTTGAGATACTGCTTTGGTATCCTCGGAGAGCATTTGTCTATAAGGTGCGGCTTCGACCACCCGAAGAATCTCGTGTTTTTTTGAGATACTGTTTCGGTATCCTTTGAGAACTTTAGTCTATAAGGTGCTGCTTCGATCACCCAAATAATCTTGTGTTTTGTTGAGATACTGCTTTGGTATCCTCGGAGAGTCTTAGTCTATAACGTGCTGCTTCGACCACTTGAAGAATCTCGTGTTTTGCTGAGATATCGCTTTGGTATCCTCGGAGAGCCTTAGTCTATAAAGTGCTGCTTCAACCACCCGAAGAATCTCGTGTTTTTTTGAGATACTGCTTTGGTATCATCGGAGTGCCTTAGTCTATAAGGTGCTGCTTCGACCACCCGAAGAATCTCGTGTTTTGTTCAGATACTGCTTTGGTATCCTCGGAGAGCCTTAGTCTATATGACTCTGCTTCGACCAGCCGAAGAATCTCGTGTTTTGTTTGAGATACTGTTTTGGTATCCTCGGAGAACCTTAGTCTATAAGTTGCTACTTCGATCACCCAAAGAATCCCATGTTTTGTTGAGATACTATTTTGGTATCCTTGGAGAACCTTAGTCTATAAGGTGATGCTTCGATCACCCAAAGAATCTCGTGTTTTGTTGAGATACTGCTTTGGTATCATCAGAGACATAGTCTATAAGGTGCTGCTTCGACCACCCGAAGAATCTCGTGTTTTGTTGAGATACTGCTTTGGAATCCTCGGAGAACCTTAGTCTATAAGTTGTTGCATCGATCACCCCAAGAATCTCATGTTTTGTTGAGATACTGCTTTGGTATCCTCGGAGAGCCTTAGTCTATAAGGTGCTGCTTCAACCACCCGAAGAATCTCGTGTTTTTTTGAGATACTGCTTTGGTATCATCGGAGTGCCTTAGTCTAGAAAGTGCTGCTTCGACCACCCGAAGAATCTCGTGTTTTATTGAGATACTGCTTTGGTATCCTCGGAGAGCCTTAGTTTATGAGGTGCTGCTTAGAGCACCCAAAAATATTATGTTTTGTTGAGATACTGCTTTGGTATCCTCAAAGAAACTTAATCAATAAGGTGCTGCTTCGATAACCCAAAGAATTTCTTGTTTTGTTGAGATACTACTTTGGTATCCTCGGAGAACCTTAGTCTATAAGGTGCTGCTTCGACCACCCAAAGAACCTTGTGTTTTGTTGAGATACTTCTTTGGTATCCTCGGAGAGCCTTAGTCTATAAGGTGCTGCTTCGACCTCCCGAAGAATCTCGTGTTTTGTTCAGATACCGCTTTGGTATCCTCGGAGAGCCTTAGTCTATATGGCGCTGCTTCGACTAGCCGAAGAATCTCGTGTTTTTTTTGAGATACTGTTTTGGTATCCTCGGAGAACCTTAGTCTATAAGGTGCTACTTCGATCACCCAAAGAATCCCATGTTTTGTTGAGATACTATTTTGGTATCCTTGGAGAACCTTAGTCAATAAGGTGATGCTTCGATCACCCAAAGAATCTTGTGTTTTGTTGAGATACTGCTTTGGTATCATCAGAGACTTAGTCTATAAGGTGCTGCTTCGACCACCCGAAGAATCTCGTGTTTTTTTGAGATACTGCTTTGGAATCCTCGGAGAGCCTTAGTCTATAAGGTGCTGCTTCGACCACCCGAAGAATCTCACATTTTGTTGAGATACTGCTTTGGTATCCTCGGAGAACCTTAGTCTATAAGGTGTTGCATCGATCACCCGAAGAATCTCATGTTTTGTTGAGATACTGCTTTGGTACCTCGGAGAGCCTTAGTCTTTAAGGTGCTGCTTCAACCACACGAAGAATCTCGTGTTTTATTGAGATACTGCTTTGGTATCCTCGGAGAGCCTTTGTCTATAAGGTGTTGCTTCGAGCACCCAAAAATAGCATGTTTTGTTGAGATACTGCTTTGGTATCCTCAAAGAAACTTAGTCTATAAGGTGATGCTTCGATAACCCAAAGAATTTCTTGTTTTGTTGAGATACTACTTTGGTATCCATGGAGAACCTTAGTCTATAAGGTGCTGCTTCGACCACCCAAAGAACCTTGTGTTTTGTTGAGATACTTCTTTGGTATCCTCGGAGAGCCTTAGTCTATAAGGTGTTGCTTCGACTACCCGAAGAATCTCGTGTTTTGCTGAGATACCGCTTTGGTATCCCCGGAGAGTGTTAATCTATAAGGTGCTGTGCCAACCACATGAAGAGTCTCGTGTATTTTTGAGATACTGCTTTGGCATCTTCAGAGTGCCTTAGTCTATAAGGTACTGCTTCAACTACCCGAAGAATCTCGAGTTTTGTTGAGATACTGCTTTCGTATCCTCGGAGAGCCTTAGTCGATAAGGTGCTACTTCGACCACTCGAAGAATCTTGTGTTTTGTTGAGATACTGCTTTGGTATCCTCGGAGAGCCTTTGTCTATAAGGTGCGGCTTCGAGCACCCAAAGAATATCACGTTTTGTTGAAATACTGCTTTGGTATCCTCGAAGAACCTTAGTCTATAAGGTGCTGCTTCGATCACCCAAAGAATCTCATGTTTTGTTGAGATACTACTTTGGTATCCTCGGAGAACCTTAGTCTATAAGGTGCTGCTTCGACCACCCAAAGAACCTTGTGTTTTGTTGAGATACTTCTTTGGTATCCTCGGAGAGCCTTAGTCTATAAGGTGCTGCTTCAACCTCCCGAAGAATCTCGTGTTTTGTTCAGATACCGCTTTGGTATCCTCGGAGAGCCTTAGTCTATATGGCGTTGCTTCGACTAGCCGAAGAATCTCGTGTTTTTTTTTAGATACTGTTTTGGTATCCTCGGAGAACCTTAGTCTATAAGGTGCTACTTCGATCACCCAAAGAATCCCATGTTTTGTTGAGATACTATTTTGGTATCCTTGGAGAACCTTAGTCAATAAGGTGATGCTTCGATCACCCAAAGAATCTCGTGTTTTGTTGAGATACTGCTTTGGTATCATCAGAGACATAGTCTATAAGGTGCTGCTTCGACCACCCGAAGAATCTCATGTTTTGTTGAGATACTGCTTTGGAATCCTCGGAGAGCCTTAGTCTATAAGGTGCTGCTTCGACCACCCGAAGAATCTCACATTTTGTTGAGATACTGCTTTGGTATCCTCGGAGAGCCTTAGTCTATAAGGTGCTGCTTCAACCACCCGGAGAATCTCGTGTTTTTTTGAGATACTGCTTTGGTATCATCGGAGTGCCTTAGTCTAGAAAGTGCTGCTTCGACCACCCGAAGAATCTCGTGTTTTATTGAGATACTGCTTTGGTATCCTCGGAGAGCCTTAGTTTATGAGGTGCTGTTTCGAGCACCCAAAAATATTATGTTTTGTTGAGATACTGCTTTGGTATCCTCAAAGAAACTTAGTCTATAAGGTGCTGCTTCGATAACCCAAAGAATTTCTTGTTTTGTTGAGATACTACTTTGGTATCCTCGGAGAACCCTAGTCTATAAGGTGCTGCTTCGACCACCCAAAGAACCTTGTGTTTTGTTGAGATACTTCTTTGGTATCCTCGGAGAGCCTTAGTCTATAAGGTGCTGCTTCGACCTCCCGAAGAATCTCGTGTTTTGTTCAGATACCGCTTTGGTATCCTCGGAGAGCCTTAGTCTATATGGCGCTGCTTCGACTAGCCGAAGAATCTCGTGTTTTTTTTGAGATACTGTTTTGGTATCCTCGGAGAACCTTAGTCTATAAGGTGCTACTTCGATCACCCAAAGAATCCCATGTTTTGTTGAGATACTATTTTGGTATCCTTGGAGAACCTTAGTCAATAAGGTGATGCTTCGATCACCCAAAGAATCTCGTGTTTTGTTGAGATACTGCTTTGGTATCATCAGAGACTTAGTCTATAAGGTGCTGCTTCGACCACCCGAAGAATCTCGTGTTTTTTTGAGATACTGCTTTGGAATCCTCGGAGAGCCTTAGTCTATAAGATGCTGCTTCGACCACCCGAAGAATCTCACATTTTGTTGAGATACTGCTTTGGTATCCTCGGAGAACCTTAGTCTATAAGGTGTTGCATCGATCACCCGAAGAATCTCATGTTTTGTTGAGATACTGCTTTGGTACCCTCGGAGAGCCTTAGTCTTTAAGGTGCTGCTCCAACCACACGAAGAATCTCGTGTTTTATTGAGATACTGCTTTGGTATCCTCGGAGAGCCTTTGTCTATAAGGTGTTGCTTCGAGCACCCAAAAATATCATGTTTTGTTGAGATACTGCTTTGGTATCCTTAAAGAAACTTAGTCTATAAGGTGATGCTTCGATAACCCAAAGAATTTCTTGTTTTGTTGAGATACTACTTTGGTATCCTTGGAGAACCTTAGTCTATAAGGTGCTGCTTCGACCACCCAAAGAACCTTGTGTTTTGTTGAGATACTTCTTTGGTATCCTCGGAGAGCCTTAGTCTATAAGGTGTTGCTTCGACTACCCGAAGAATCTCGTGTTTTGCTGAGATACCGCTTTGGTATCCCCGGAGAGTGTTAATCTATAAGGTGCTGTGCCAACCACATGAAGAGTCTCGTGTATTTTTGAGATACTGCTTTGGCATCTTCAGAGTGCCTTAGTCTATAAGGTACTGCTTCAACTACCCGAAGAATCTCGAGTTTTGTTGAGATACTGCTTTCGTATCCTCGGAGAGCCTTAGTCGATAAGGTGCTACTTCGACCACTCGAAGAATCTTGTGTTTTGTTGAGATACTGCTTTGGTATCCTCGGAGAGCCTTTGTCTATAAGGTGCGGCTTCGAGCACCCAAAGAATATCACGTTTTGTTGAAATACTGCTTTGGTATCCTCGAAGAACCTTAGTCTATAAGGTGCTGCTTCGATCACCCAAAGAATCTCATGTTTTGTTGAGATACTACTTTGGTATCCTCGGAGAACCTTAGTCTATAAGGTGCTGCTTCGACCTCCCGAAGAATCTCGTGTTTTGTTCAGATACCGCTTTGGTATCCTCGGAGAGCCTTAGTCTATATGGCGTTGCTTCGACTAGCCGAAGAATCTCGTGTTTTTTTTTAGATACTGTTTTGGTATCCTCGGAGAACCTTAGTCTATAAGGTGCTACTTCGATCACCCAAAGAATCCCATGTTTTGTTGAGATACTATTTTGGTATCCTTGGAGAACCTTAGTCAATAAGGTGATGCTTCGATCACCCAAAGAATCTCGTGTTTTGTTGAGATACTGCTTTGGTATCATCAGAGACTTAGTCTATAAGGTGCTGCTTCGACCACCCGAAGAATCTCGTGTTTTGTTGAGATACTGCTTTGGAATCCTCGGAGAGCCTTAGTCTATAAGGTGCTGCTTCGACCACCCGAAGAATCTCACATTTTGTTGAGATACTGCTTTGGTATCCTCGGAGAACCTTAGTCTATAAGGTGTTGCATCGATCACCCGAAGAATCTCATGTTTTGTTGAGATACTGCTTTGGTACCCTCGGAGAGCCTTAGTCTTTAAGGTGCTGCTTCAACCACACGAAGAATCTCGTGTTTTATTGAGATACTGCTTTGGTATCCTCGGAGAGCCTTTGTCTATAAGGTGTTGCTTCGAGCACCCAAAAATATCATGTTTTGTTGAGATACTGCTTTGGTATCCTCAAAGAAACTTAGTCTATAAGGTGATGCTTCGATAACCCAAAGAATTTCTTGTTTTGTTGAGATACTACTTTGGTATCCTTGGAGAACCTCAGTATATAAGGTGCTGCTTCGACCACCCAAAGAACCTTGTGTTTTGTTGAGATACTTCTTTGGTATCCTCGGAGAGCCTTAGTCTATAAGGTGTTGCTTCGACTTCCCGAAGAATCTCGTGTTTTGCTGAGATACCGCTTTGGTATCCCCGAAGATTGTTAATCTATAAGGTGCTGTGCCAACCACATGAAGAGTCTCGTGTATTTTTGAGATACTGCTTTGGCATCTTCGGAGTGCCTTAATCTATAAGGTACTGCTTCAACTACCCGAAGAATCTCGAGTTTTGTTGAGATACTACTTTCGTATCCTCGGAGAGCCTTAGTCTATAAGGTGCTGCTTCGACCACTCGAAGAATCTCGTGTTTTGTTGGGATACTGCTTTGGTATCCTCGGAGAGCCTTTGTCTATAAGGTGCGACTTCGAGCACCCAAAGAATATCATGTTTTGTTGAAATACTGCTTTGGTATCCTCGAAGAACCTTAGTCTATAAGGTGCTGCTTCAATCACCCAAAGAATCTCATGTTTTGTTGAGATACTACTTTGGTATCCTCGGAGAACCTTAGTCTATAAGGTGCTGCTTCTACCACCCAAAGAACCTTGTGTTTTGTTGAGATACTTATTTGGTATCTTCGGAGAGCCTTAGTCTATAAGGTGCTGCTTCGACCACTCGAAGAATCTCGTGTTTTGTTGAGATACTGCTTTGGTATCCTCGGAGAGCCTTTGTCTATAAGGTGCGACTTCGAGCACCCAAAGAATATCATGTTTTGTTGAAATACTGCTTTGGTATCCTCGGAGAACCTTAGTCTATAAGTTGCTGCTTCGATCACCCAAAGAATCCCATGTTTTGTTGAGATACTATTTTGGTATCCTTGGAGAACCTTAGTCTATAAGGTGATGCTTCGATCACCCAAAGAAACTCGTGTTTTGTTGAGATACTGCTTTGGTATCATCAGAGACTTAGTCTATAAGGTGCTGCTTCGACTACCCGAAGAATCTCGTGTTTTGTTGAGATACTGCTTTGGAATCCTCGGAGAGCCTTAGTCTATAAGGTGCTGCTTCGACCACCCGAAGAATCTCACATTTTGTTGAGATACTGCTTTGGTATCCTCGGAGAACCTTAGTCTATAAGGTGTTGCATCGATCACCCGAAGAATCTCATGTTTTGTTGAGATACTGCTTTGGTACCCTCAAAGAGCCTTAGTGTTTAGGTGCTGCTTCATCCACCCGAAGAATCTCGTGTTTTATTGAGATACTGCTTTGGTATCCTCGGAGAGCCTTTGTCTATAAGGTGTTGCTTCGAGCACCCAAAAATATCATGTTTTGTTGAGATACTGCTTTGGTATCCTCAAAGAAACTTAGTCTATAAGGTGATGCTTCGATAACCCAAAGAATTTCTTGTTTTGTTGAGATACTACTTTGGTATCCTTGGAGAACCTTAGTCTATAAGGTGCTGCTTCGACCACCCAAAGAACCTTGTGTTTTGTTGAGATACTTCTTTGGTATCCTCGGAGAGCCTTAGTCTATAAGGTGTTGCTTCGACTACCCGAAGAATCTCGTGTTTTGCTGAGATACCGCTTTGGTATCCCCGGAGAGTGTTAATCTATAAGGTGCTGTTTCAACCACATGAAGAGTCTCGTGTATTTTTGAGATACTGCTTTGGCATCTTCAGAGTGCCTTAGTCTATAAGGTACTGCTTCAACTACCCGAAGAATCTCGAGTTTTGTTGAGATACTGCTTTCGTATCCTCGGAGAGCCTTAGTCGATAAGGTGCTGCTTCGACCACTTGAAGAATCTTGTGTTTTGTTGAGATACTGCTTTGGTATCCTCGGAGAGCCTTTGTCTATAAGGTGCGGCTTCGAACACCCAAAGAATATCACGTTGTGTTGAAATACTGCTTTGGTATCCTCGAAGAACCTTAGTCTATAAGGTGCTGCTTCGATCACCCAAAGAATCTCATGTTTTGTTGAGATACTACTTTGGTATCCTCGGAGAACCTTAGTCTATAAGGTGCTGCTTCGACCACCCAAAGAACCTTGTGTTTTTTTGAGATACTTCTTTGGTATCCTCGGAGAGCCTTAGTCTATAAGGTGTTGCTTCGACTACCCGAAGAATCTCGTATTTTGCTGAGATACCGCTTTGGTATCCCCGGAGAGCCTTAGTCTATAAGGTGCTGCTTCAACCACCCGAAGAATCTTGTGTTTTTTTGAGATGCTGCTTTGGCATTATCAGAGTGCCTTAGTCTATAAGGTGCTGCTTTGACCACCCGAAGAATCTCGTGTTTTGTTGAGATACTGCTTTGGTATCCTCGGAGAGCATTTGTCTATAAGGTGCTGCTTCGACCACATGAAGAATCTCGTGTTTTTTTTAGATACTGTTTTGGTATCCTTTGAGAACTTTAGTCTATAAGGTACTGCTTCGATCACCCAAATAATCTTGTGTTTTGTTGAGATACTGCTTCAGTATCCTCGGAGAGTCTTAGTCTATAACGTGCTGCTTCGACCACTTGAAGAATCTCGTGTTTTGCTGAGATATCGCTTTGGTATCCTCGGAGAGCCTTAGTCTATAACGTGCTGCTTCAACCACCCGAAGAATCTCGTGTTTTTTTGAGATACTGCTTTGGTATCATCGGAGTGCCTTAGTCTATAAGGTGCTGCTTCGACCTCCCGAAGAATCTCGTGTTTTGTTCAGATACTGCTTTGGTATCCTCGGAGAGCCTTAGTCTATATGACTCTGCTTCGACCAGCCGAAGAATCTCTTTTTTTGTTTGAGATACTGTTTTGGTATCCTCGGAGAACCTTAGTCTATAAGTTGCTACTTCGATCACCCAAAGAATCCCATGTTTTCTTGAGATACTATTTTGGTATCCTTGGAGAACCTTAGTCTATAAGGTGATGCTTCGATCACCCAAAGAATCTCGTGTTTTGTTGAGATACTGCTTTGGTATCATCAGAGACATAGTCTATAAGGTGCTGCTTCGACCACCCGAAGAATCTCGTGTTTTGTTGAGATACTGCTTTGGAATCCTCGGAGAACCTTAGTCTATAAGTTGTTGCATCGATCACCCCAAGAATCTCATGTTTTGTTGAGATACTTCTTTGGTATCCTCGAAGAGCCTTAGTCTATAAGGTGCTGCTTCAACCACCCGAAGAATCTCGTGTTTCTTTGAGATACTGCTTTGGTATCATCGGAGTGCCTTAGTCTATAAAGTGCTGCTTCGACCACCCGAAGAATCTCGTGTTTTATTGAGATACTGCTTTGGTATCCTCGGAGAGCCTTAGTTTATGAGGTACTGCTTCGAGCACCCAAAAATATTATGTTTTGTTGAGATACTGCTTTGGTATCCTCAAAGAAACTTAGTCTATAAGGTGCTGCTTCGATAACCCAAAGAATTTCTTGTTTTGTTGAGATACTACTTTGGTATCCTCGGAGAACCTTAGTCTATAAGGTGCTGCTTCGACCACCCAAAGAACCTTGTGTTTTGTTGAGATACTTCTTTGGTATCCTCGGAGAGCCTTAGTCTATAAGGTGTTGCTTCGACTACCCGAAGAATCTCGTGTTTTGCTGAGATACCGCTTTGGTATCCCCGGAGAGCCTTAGTCTATAAGGTGCTGCTTCGACCACCCGAAGAATCTCACATTTTGTTGAGATACTGCTTTGGTATCCTTGGAGAACCTTAGTCTATAAGGTGTTGCATCGATCACCCGAAGAATCTCATGTTTTGTTGAGATACTGCTTTGGTACCCTCGGAGAGCCTTAGTCTTTAAGGTGCTGCTTCAACCACCCGAAAAATCTCGTGTTTTATTGAGATAATGCTTTGGTATCCTCGGAGAGCCTTTGTCTATAAGGTGTTGCTTCGAGCACCCAAAAATATCATGTTTTGTTGAGATACTGCTTTGATATCCTCAAAGAAACTTAGTCTATAAGATGATGCTTCGATAACCCAAAGAATTTCTTGTTTTGTTGAGATACTACTTTGGTATCCTTGGAGAACCTTAGTCTATAACATGCTGCTTCGACCACCCAAAGAACCTTGTGTTTTGTTGAGATACTTCTTTGGTATCCTCGGAGAGCCTTAGTCTATAAGGTGTTGCTTCGACTACCCGAAGAATCTCGTGTTTTGTTGAGATACCGCTTTGGTATCCCCGGAGAGCCTTAGTCTATAAGGTGCTGCTTCGACCACCCGAAGAATCTCACATTTTGTTGAGATACTTCTTTGGTATCCTCGGAGAACCTTAGTCTATAAGGTGTTGCATCGATCACCCGAAGAATCTCATGTTTTGTTGAGATACTGCTTTGGTACCCTCGGAGAGCCTTAGTCTTTAAGGTGCTGCTTCAACCACCCGAAAAATCTCGTGTTTTATTGAGATAATGCTTTGGTATCCTCGGAGAGCCTTTGTCTATAAGGTGTTGTTTCGAGCACCCAAAAATATCATGTTTTGTTGAGATACTGCTTTGGTATCCTCAAAGAAACTTAGTCTATAAGGTGATGCTTCGATAACCCAAAGAATTTCTTGTTTTGTTGAGATACTACTTTGGTATCCTTGGAGAACCTTAGTCTATAACATGCTGCTTCGACCACCCAAAGAACCTTGTGTTTTGTTGAGATACTTCTTTGGTATCCTCGGAGAGTCTTAGTCTATAACGTGCTGCTTCGACCACTTGAAGAATCTCGTGTTTTGCTGAGATATCGCTTTGGTATCCTCGGAGAGCCTTAGTCTATAAAGTGCTGCTTCAACCACCCGAAGAATCTCGTGTTTTTTTGAGATACTGCTTTGGTATCATCGGAGTGCCTTAGTCTATAAGGTGCTGCTTCGACCTCCCGAAGAATCTCGTGTTTTGTTCAGATACTGCTTTGGTATCCTTTGAGAACTTTAGTCTATAAGGTGCTGCTTCGATCACCCAAATAATCTTGTGTTTTGTTGAGATACTGCTTCGGTATCCTCAGAGAGTCTTAGTCTATAACGTGCTGCTTCGACCACTTGAAGAATCTCGTGTTTTGCTGAGATATCGCTTTGGTATCCTCGGAGAGCCTTAGTCTATAACGTGCTGCTTCAACCACCCGAAGAATCTCGTGTTTTTTTGAGATACTGCTTTGGTATCATCGGAGTGCCTTAGTCTATAAGGTGCTGCTTCGACCTCCCGAAGAATCTCGTGTTTTGTTCAGATACTGCTTTGGTATCCTCGGAGAGCCTTAGTCTATATGACTCTGCTTCGACCAGCCGAAGAATCTCTTTTTTTTTTTGAGATACTGTTTTGGTATCCTCGGAGAACCTTAGTCTATAAGTTGCTACTTCGATCACCCAAAGAATCCCATGTTTTCTTGAGATACTATTTTGGTATCCTTGGAGAACCTTAGTCTATAAGGTGATGCTTCGATCACCCAAAGAATCTCGTGTTTTGTTGATATACTGCTTTGGTATCATCAGAGACATAGTCTATAAGGTGCTGCTTCGACCACCCGAAGAATCTCGTGTTTTGTTGAGATACGGCTTTGGAATCCTCGGAGAACCTTAGTCTATAAGTTGTTGCATCGATCACCCCAAGAATCTCATGTTTTGTTGAGATACTTCTTTGGTATCCTCGAAGAGCCTTAGTCTATAAAGTGCTGCTTCAACCACCCGAAGAATCTCGTGTTTCTTTGAGATACTGCTTTGGTATCATCGGAGTGCCTTAGTCTATAAAGTGCTGCTTCGACCACCCGAAGAATCTCGTGTTTTATTGAGATACTGCTTTGGTATCCTCGGAGAGCCTTAGTTTATGAGGTACTGCTTCGAGCACCCAAAAATATTATGTTTTGTTGAGATACTGCTTTGGTATCCTCAAAGAAACTTAGTCTATAAGGTGCTGCTTCGATAACCCAAAGAATTTCTTGTTTTGTTGAGATACTACTTTGGTATCCTCGGAGAACCTTAGTCTATAAGGTGCTGCTTCGACCACCCAAAGAACCTTGTGTTTTGTTGAGATACTTCTTTGGTATCCTCGGAGAGCCTTAGTCTATAAGGTGTTGCTTCGACTACCCGAAGAATCTCGTGTTTTGCTGAGATACCGCTTTGGTATCCCCGGAGAGCCTTAGTCTATAAGGTGCTGCTTCGACCACCCGAAGAATCTCACATTTTGTTGAGATACTGCTTTGGTATCCTTGGAGAACCTTAGTCTATAAGGTATTGCATCGATCACCCGAAGAATCTCATGTTTTGTTGAGATACTGCTTTGGTACCCTCGGAGAGCCTTAGTCTTTAAGGTGCTGCTTCAACCACCCGAAAAATCTCGTGTTTTATTGAGATAATGCTTTGGTATCCTCGGAGAGCCTTTGTCTATAAGGTGTTGCTTCGAGCACCCAAAAATATCATGTTTTGTTGAGATACTGCTTTGGTATCCTCAAAGAAACTTAGTCTATAAGGTGATGCTTCGATAACCCAAAGAATTTCTTGTTTTGTTGAGATACTACTTTGGTATCCTTGGAGAACCTTAGTCTATAACATGCTGCTTCGACCACCCAAAGAACCTTGTGTTTTGTTGAGATACTTCTTTGGTATCCTCGGAGAGCCTTAGTCTATAAGGTGTTGCTTCGACTACCCGAAGAATCTCGTGTTTTGTTGAGATACCGCTTTGGTATCCCCGGAGAGCCTTAGTCTATAAGGTGCTGCTTCGACCACCCGAAGAATCTCACATTTTGTTGAGATACTTCTTTGGTATCCTCGGAGAACCTTAGTCTATAAGGTGTTGCATCGATCACCCGAAGAATCTCATGTTTTGTTGAGATACTGCTTTGGTACCCTCGGAGAGCCTTAGTCTTTAAGGTGCTGCTTCAACCACCCGAAAAATCTCGTGTTTTATTGAGATAATGCTTTGGTATCCTCGGAGAGCCTTTGTCTATAAGGTGTTGTTTCGAGCACCCAAAAATATCATGTTTTGTTGAGATACTGCTTTGGTATCCTCAAAGAAACTTAGTCTATAAGGTGATGCTTCGATAACCCAAAGAATTTCTTGTTTTGTTGAGATACTACTTTGGTATCCTTGGAGAACCTTAGTCTATAACATGCTGCTTCGACCACCCAAAGAACCTTGTGTTTTGTTGAGATAATTCTTTGGTATCCTCGGAGAGTCTTAGTCTATAACGTGCTGCTTCGACCACTTGAAGAATCTCGTGTTTTGCTGAGATATCGCTTTGGTATCCTCGGAGAGCCTTAGTCTATAAAGTGCTGCTTCAACCACCCGAAGAATCTCGTGTTTTTTTGAGATACTGCTTTGGTATCATCGGAGTGCCTTAGTCTATAAGGTGCTGCTTCGACCTCCCGAAGAATCTCGTGTTTTGTTCAGATACTGCTTTGGTATCCTTTGAGAACTTTAGTCTATAAGGTGCTGCTTCGATCACCCAAATAATCTTGTGTTTTGTTGAGATACTGCTTCGGTATCCTCGGAGAGTCTTAGTCTATAACGTGCTGCTTCGACCACTTGAAGAATCTCGTGTTTTGCTGAGATATCGCTTTGGTATCCTCGGAGAGCCTTAGTCTATAACGTGCTGCTTCAACCACCCGAAGAATCTCGTGTTTTTTTGAGATACTGCTTTGGTATCATCGGAGTGCCTTAGTCTATAAGGTGCTGCTTCGACCTCCCGAAGAATCTCGTGTTTTGTTCAGATACTGCTTTGGTATCCTCGGAGAGCCTTAGTCTATATGACTCTGCTTCGACCAGCCGAAGAATCTCTTTTTTTGTTTGAGATACTGTTTTGGTATCCTCGGAGAACCTTAGTCTATAAGTTGCTACTTCGATCACCCAAAGAATCCCATGTTTTCTTGAGATACTATTTTGGTATCCTTGGAGTGCCTTAGTCTATAAGGTGATGCTTCGATCACCCAAAGAATCTCGTGTTTTGTTGATATACTGCTTTGGTATCATCAGAGACATAGTCTATAAGGTGCTGCTTCGACCACCCGAAGAATCTCGTGTTTTGTTGAGATACTGCTTTGGAATCCTCGGAGAACCTTAGTCTATAAGTTGTTGCATCGATCACCCCAAGAATCTCATGTTTTGTTGAGATACTTCTTTGGTATCCTCGAAGAGCCTTAGTCTATAAAGTGCTGCTTCAACCACCCGAAGAATCTCGTGTTTCTTTGAGATACTGCTTTGGTATCATCGGAGTGCCTTAGTCTATAAAGTGCTGCTTCGACCACCCGAAGAATCTCGTGTTTTATTGAGATACTGCTTTGGTATCCTCGGAGAGCCTTAGTTTATGAGGTACTGCTTCGAGCACCCAAAAATATTATGTTTTGTTGAGATACTGCTTTGGTATCCTCAAAGAAACTTAGTCTATAAGGTGCTGCTTCGATAACCCAAAGAATTTCTTGTTTTGTTGAGATACTACTTTGGTATCCTCGGAGAACCTTAGTCTATAAGGTGCTGCTTCGACCACCCAAAGAACCTTGTGTTTTGTTGAGATACTTCTTTGGTATCCTCGGAGAGCCTTAGTCTATAAGGTGTTGCTTCGACTACCCGAAGAATCTCGTGTTTTGCTGAGATACCGCTTTGGTATCCCCGGAGAGCCTTAGTCTATAAGGTGCTGCTTCGACCACCCGAAGAATCTCACATTTTGTTGAGATACTGCTTTGGTATCCTTGGAGAACCTTAGTCTATAAGGTGTTGCATCGATCACCCGAAGAATCTCATGTTTTGTTGAGATACTGCTTTGGTACCCTCGGAGAGCCTTAGTCTTTAAGGTGCTGCTTCAACCACCCGAAAAATCTCGTGTTTTATTGAGATAATGCTTTGGTATACTCGGAGAGCCTTTGTCTATAAGGTGTTGCTTCGAGCACCCAAAAATATCATGTTTTGTTGAGATACTGCTTTGGTATCCTCAAAGAAACTTAGTCTATAAGGTGATGCTTCGATAACCCAAAGAATTTCTTGTTTTGTTGAGATACTACTTTGGTATCCTTGGAGAACCTTAGTCTATAACATGCTGCTTCGACCACCCAAAGAACCTTGTGTTTTGTTGAGATACTTCTTTGGTATCCTCGGAGAGTCTTAGTCTATAACGTGCTGCTTCGACCACTTGAAGAATCTCGTGTTTTGCTGAGATATCGCTTTGGTATCCTCGGAGAGCCTTAGTCTATAAAGTGCTGCTTCAACCACCCGAAGAATCTCGTGTTTTTTTGAGATACTGCTTTGGTATCATCAGAGTGCCTTAGTCTATAAGGTGCTGCTTCGACCTCCCGAAGAATCTTGTGTTTTGTTCAGATACTGCTTTGGTATCCTCGGAGAGCCTTAGTCTATATGACTCTGCTTCGACCAGCCGAAGAATCTCGTGTTTTGTTTGAGATACTGTTTTGGTATCCTCGGAGAACCTTAGTCTATAAGTTGCTACTTCGATCACCCAAAGAATCCCATGTTTTGTTGAGATACTATTTTGGTATCCTTGGAGAACCTTAGTCTATAAGGTGATGCTTCGATCACCCAAAGAATCTCGTGTTTTGTTGAGATACTGCTTTGGTATCATCAGAGACATAGTCTATAAGGTGCTGCTTCGACCACCCGAAGAATCCCGTGTTTTGTTGAGATACTGCTTTGGAATCCTCGGAGAACCTTAGTCTATAAGTTGTTGCATCGATCACCCCAAGAATCTCATGTTTTGTGAGATACTGCTTTGGTATCCTCGGAGAGCCTTAGTCTATAAAGTGCTGCTTCAACTACCCGAAGAATCTCGTGTTTTTTTGAGACACTGCTTTGGTATCATCGGAGTGCCTTAGTCTATAAAGTGCTGCTTCGACCACCCGAAGAATCTCGTGTTTTATTGAGATACTGCTTTGGTATCCTCGGAGAGCCTTAGTTTATGAGGTGCTGCTTCGAGCACCCAAAAATATTATGTTTTGTTGAGATACTGCTTTGGTATCCTCAAAGAAACTTAGTCTATAAGGTGCTGCTTCGATAACCCAAAGAATTTCTTGTTTTGTTGAGATACTACTTTGGTATCCTCGGAGAACCTTAGTCTATAAGGTGCTGCTTCGACCACCCAAAAAACCTTGTTTTTTGTTGAGATACTTCTTTGGTATCCTCGGAGAGCCTTAGTCTATAAGGTGCTGCTTCGACCTCCCGAAGAATCTCGTGTTTTGTTCAGATACCGCTTTGGTATCCTCGGAGAGCCTTAGTCTATATGGCGCTGCTTCAACCACCCGAAAAATCTCGTGTTTTATTGAGATAATGCTTTGGTATCCTCGGAGAGCCTTTGTCTATATGGTGTTGTTTCGAGCACCCAAAAATATCATGTTTTGTTGAGATACTGCTTTGGTATCCTCAAAGAAACTTAGTCTATAAGGTGATGCTTCGATAACCCAAATAATTTCTTGTTTTGTTGAGATACTACTTTGGTATCCTTGGAGAACCTTAGTCTATAACATGCTGCTTCGACCACCCAAAGAACCTTGTGTTTTGTTGAGATACTTCTTTGGTATCCTCGGAGAGTCTTAGTCTATAACGTGCTGCTTCGACCACTTGAAGAATCTCGTGTTTTGCTGAGATATCGCTTTGGTATCCTCGGAGAGCCTTAGTCTATAAAGTGCTGCTTCAACCACCCGAAGAATCTCGTGTTTTTTTGAGATACTGCTTTGGTATCATCGGAGTGCCTTAGTCTATAAGGTGCTGCTTCGACCTCCCGAAGAATCTCGTGTTTTGTTCAGATACTGCTTTGGTATCCTCGGAGAGCCTTAGTCTATATGACTCTGCTTCGACCAGCCGAAGAATCTCGTTTTTTGTTTGAGATACTGTTTTGGTATCCTCGGAGAACCTTAGTCTATAAGTTGCTACTTCGATCACCCAAAGAATCCCATGTTTTCTTGAGATACTATTTTGGTATCCTTGGAGAACCTTAGTCTATAAGGTGATGCTTCGATCACCCAAAGAATCTCGTGTTTTGTTGAGATACTGCTTTGGTATCATCAGAGACATAGTCTATAAGGTGCTGCTTCGACCACCCGAAGAATCTCGTGTTTTGTTGAGATACTGCTTTGGAATCCTCGGAGAACCTTAGTCTATAAGGTGCTGCTTCGACCACCCAAAAAACCTTGTTTTTTGTTGAGATACTTCTTTGGTATCCTCGGAGAGCCTTAGTCTATAAGGTGCTGCTTCGACCTCCCGAAGAATCTCGTGTTTTGTTCAGATACCGCTTTGGTATCCTCGGAGAGCCTTAGTCTATATGGCGCTGCTTCAACCACCCGAAAAATCTCGTGTTTTATTGAGATAATGCTTTGGTATCCTCGGAGAGCCTTTGTCTATAAGGTGTTGTTTCGAGCACCCAAAAATATCATGTTTTGTTGAGATACTGCTTTGGTATCCTCAAAGAAACTTAGTCTATAAGGTGATGCTTCGATAACCCAAAGAATTTCTTGTTTTGTTGAGATACTACTTTGGTATCCTTGGAGAACCTTAGTCTATAACATGCTGCTTCGACCACCCAAAGAACCTTGTGTTTTGTTGAGATACTTCTTTGGTATCCTCGGAGAGTCTTAGTCTATAACGTGCTGCTTCGACCACTTGAAGAATCTCGTGTTTTGCTGAGATATCGCTTTGGTATCCTCGGAGAGCCTTAGTCTATAAAGTGCTGCTTCAACCACCCGAAGAATCTCGTGTTTTTTTGAGATACTGCTTTGGTATCATCGGAGTGCCTTAGTCTATAAGGTGCTGCTTCGACCTCCCGAAGAATCTTGTGTTTTGTTCAGATACTGCTTTGGTATCCTCGGAGAGCCTTAGTCTATATGACTCTGCTTCGACCAGCCGAAGAATCTCGTGTTTTGTTTGAGATACTGTTTTGGTATCCTCGGAGAACCTTAGTCTATAAGTTGCTACTTCGATCACCCAAAGAATCCCATGTTTTGTTGAGATACTATTTTGGTATCCTTGGAGAACCTTAGTCTATAAGGTGATGCTTCGATCACCCAAAGAATCTCGTGTTTTGTTGAGATACTGCTTTGGTATCATCAGAGACATAGTCTATAAGGTGCTGCTTCGACCACCCGAAGAATCTCGTGTTTTGTTGAGATACTGCTTTGGAATCCTCGGAGAACCTTAGTCTATAAGTTGTTGCATCGATCACCCCAAGAATCTCATGTTTTGTGAGATACTGCTTTGGTATCCTCGGAGAGCCTTAGTCTATAAGGTGCTGCTTCAACTACCCGAAGAATCTCGTGTTTTTTTGAGACACTGCTTTGGTATCATCGGAGTGCCTTAGTCTATAAAGTGCTGCTTCGACCACCCGAAGAATCTCGTGTTTTATTGAGATACTGCTTTGGTATCCTCGGAGAGCCTTAGTTTATGAGGTGCTGCTTCGAGCACCCAAAAATATTATGTTTTGTTGAGATACTGCTTTGGTATCCTCAAAGAAACTTAGTCTATAAGGTGCTGCTTCGATAACCCAAAGAATTTCTTGTTTTGTTGAGATACTACTTTGGTATCCTCGGAGAACCTTAGTCTATAAGGTGCTGCTTCGACCACCCAAAAAACCTTGTTTTTTGTTGAGATACTTCTTTGGTATCCTCGGAGAGCCTTAGTCTATAAGGTGCTGCTTCGACCTCCCGAAGAATCTCGTGTTTTGTTCAGATACCGCTTTGGTATCCTCGGAGAGCCTTAGTCTATATGGCGCTGCTTCGACTAGCCGAAGAATCTCGTGTTTTTTTTGAGATACTGTTTTGGTATCCTCGGAAAACCTTAGTCTATAAGGTGCTACTTCGATCACCCAAAGAATCCCATGTTTTGTTGAGATACTATTTTGGTATCCTTGGAGAACCTTAGTCAATAAGGTGATGCTTCGATCACCCAAATAAACTCGTGTTTTGTTGAGATACTGCTTTGGTATCATCAGAGACTTAGTCTATAAGGTGCTGCTTCGACCACCCGAAGAATCTCGTGTTTTGTTGAGATACTGCTTTGGAATCCTCGGAGAGCCTTAGTCTATAAGGTGCTGCTTCGACCACCCGAAGAATCTCACATTTTGTTGAGATACTGCTTTGGTATCCTCGGAGAACCTTAGTCTATAAGGTGTTGCATCGATCACCCGAAGAATCTCATGTTTTGTTGAGATACTGCTTTGGTACCCTCGGAGAGCCTTAGTCTTTAAGGTGCTGCTTCAACCACCCGAAGAATCTCGTGTTTTATTGAGATACTGCTTTGGTATCCTCGGAGAGCCTTTGTCTATAAGGTGTTGCTTCGAGCACCCAAAAATATCATGTTTTGTTGAGATACTGCTTTGGTATCCTCAAAGAAACTTAGTCTATAAGGTGATGCTTCGATAACCCAAAGAATTTCTTATTTTGTTGAGATACTACTTTGGTATCCTTGGAGAACCTTAGTCTATAAGGTGCTGCTTCGACCACCCAAAGAACCTTGTGTTTTGTTGAGATACTTCTTTGGTATCCTCGGAGAGCCTTAGTCTATAAGGTGTTGCTTCGACTACCCGAAGAATCTCGGGTTTTGCTAAGATACCGCTTTGGTATCCCCGGAGAGTGTTAATCTATAAGGTGCTGTTTCAACCACATGAAGAGTCTCGTGTATTTTTGTGATACTGCTTTGGCATCTTCAGAGTGCCTTAGTCTATAAGGTACTGCTTCAACTACCCGAAGAATCTAGAGTTTTGTTGAGATACTGCTTTCGTATCCTCGGAGAGCCTTAGTCGATAAGGTGCTGCTTCGACCACTTGAAGAATCTTGTGTTTTGTTGAGATACTGCTTTGGTATCCTCGGAGAGCCTTTGTCTATAAGGTGCGGCTTCGAACACCCAAAGAATATCACGTTTTGTTGAAATACTGCTTTGGTATCCTCGAAGAACCTTAGTCTATAAGGTGCTGCTTCAATCACCCAAAGAATCTCATGTTTTGTTGAGATACTACTTTGGTATCCTCGGAGAACCTTAGTCTATAAGGTGCTGCTTCGACCACCCAAAGAACCTTGTGTTTTTTTGAGATACTTCTTTGGTATCCTCGGAGAGCCTTAGTCTATAAGGTGTTGCTTCGACTACCCGAAGAATCTCGTATTTTGCTGAGATACCGCTTTGGTATCCCCGGAGAGCCTTAGTCTATAAGGTGCTGCTTCAACCACCCGAAGAATCTTGTGTTTTTCTGAGATGCTGCTTTGGCATTATCAGAGTGCCTTAGTCTATAAGGTGCTGCTTTGACCACCCGAAGAATCTCGTGTTTTGTTGAGATACTGCTTTGGTATCCTCGGAGAGCATTTGTCTATAAGGTGCTGCTTCGACCACCCGAAGAATCTCGTGTTTTTTTGAGATACTGTTTTGGTATCCTTTGAGAACTTTAGTCTATAAGGTGCCGCTTCGATCACCCAAATAATCTTGTGTTTTGTTGAGATACTGCTTCGGTATCCTCGGAGAGTCTTAGTCTATAACGTGCTGCTTCGACCACTTGAAGAATCTCGTGTTTTGCTGAGATATCGCTTTGGTATCCTCGGAGAGCCTTAGTCTATAAAGTGCTGCTTCAACCACCCGAAGAATCTCGTGTTTTTATGAGATACTGCTTTGGTATCATCGGAGTGCCTTAGTCTATAAGGTGCTGCTTCGACCTCCCGAAGAATCTCGTGTTTTGTTCAGATACTGCTTTGGTATCCTCGGAGAGCCTTAGTCTATATGACTCTGCTTCGACCAGCCGAAGAATCTCGTTTTTTGTTTGAGATACTGTTTTGGTATCCTCGGAGAACCTTAGTCTATAAGTTGCTACTTCGATCACCCAAAGAATCCCATGTTTTCTTGAGATACTATTTTGGTATCCTTGGAGAACCTTAGTCTATAAGGTGATGCTTCGATCACCCAAAGAATCTCGTGTTTTGTTGAGATACTGCTTTGGTATCATCAGAGACATAGTCTATAAGGTGCTGCTTCGACCACCCGAAGAATCTCGTGTTTTGTTGAGATACTGCTTTGGAATCCTCGGAGAACCTTAGTCTATAAGGTGCTGCTTCGACCACCCAAAAAACCTTGTTTTTTGTTGAGATACTTCTTTGGTATCCTCGGAGAGCCTTAGTCTATAAGGTGCTGCTTCGACCTCCCGAAGAATCTCGTGTTTTGTTCAGATACCGCTTTGGTATCCTCGGAGAGCCTTAGTCTATATGGCGCTGCTTCAACCACCCGAAAAATCTCGTGTTTTATTGAGATAATGCTTTGGTATCCTCGGAGAGCCTTTGTCTATAAGGTGTTGTTTCGAGCACCCAAAAATATCATGTTTTGTTGAGATACTGCTTTGGTATCCTCAAAGAAACTTAGTCTATAAGGTGATGCTTCGATAACCCAAAGAATTTCTTGTTTTGTTGAGATACTACTTTGGTATCCTTGGAGAACCTTAGTCTATAACATGCTGCTTCGACCACCCAAAGAACCTTGTGTTTTGTTGAGATACTTCTTTGGTATCCTCGGAGAGTCTTAGTCTATAACGTGCTGCTTCGACCACTTGAAGAATCTCGTGTTTTGCTGAGATATCGCTTTGGTATCCTCGGAGAGCCTTAGTCTATAAAGTGCTGCTTCAACCACCCGAAGAATCTCGTGTTTTTTTGAGATACTGCTTTGGTATCATCGGAGTGCCTTAGTCTATAAGGTGCTGCTTCGACCTCCCGAAGAATCTTGTGTTTTGTTCAGATACTGCTTTGGTATCCTCGGAGAGCCTTAGTCTATATGACTCTGCTTCGACCAGCCGAAGAATCTCGTGTTTTGTTTGAGATACTGTTTTGGTATCCTCGGAGAACCTTAGTCTATAAGTTGCTACTTCGATCACCCAAAGAATCCCATGTTTTGTTGAGATACTATTTTGGTATCCTTGGAGAACCTTAGTCTATAAGGTGATGCTTCGATCACCCAAAGAATCTCGTGTTTTGTTGAGATACTGCTTTGGTATCATCAGAGACATAGTCTATAAGGTGCTGCTTCGACCACCCGAAGAATCTCGTGTTTTGTTGAGATACTGCTTTGGAATCCTCGGAGAACCTTAGTCTATAAGTTGTTGCATCGATCACCCCAAGAATCTCATGTTTTGTGAGATACTGCTTTGGTATCCTCGGAGAGCCTTAGTCTATAAGGTGCTGCTTCAACTACCCGAAGAATCTCGTGTTTTTTTGAGACACTGCTTTGGTATCATCGGAGTGCCTTAGTCTATAAAGTGCTGCTTCGACCACCCGAAGAATCTCGTGTTTTATTGAGATACTGCTTTGGTATCCTCGGAGAGCCTTAGTTTATGAGGTGCTGCTTCGAGCACCCAAAAATATTATGTTTTGTTGAGATACTGCTTTGGTATCCTCAAAGAAACTTAGTCTATAAGGTGCTGCTTCGATAACCCAAAGAATTTCTTGTTTTGTTGAGATACTACTTTGGTATCCTCGGAGAACCTTAGTCTATAAGGTGCTGCTTCGACCACCCAAAAAACCTTGTTTTTTGTTGAGATACTTCTTTGGTATCCTCGGAGAGCCTTAGTCTATAAGGTGCTGCTTCGACCTCCCGAAGAATCTCGTGTTTTGTTCAGATACCGCTTTGGTATCCTCGGAGAGCCTTAGTCTATATGGCGCTGCTTCGACTAGCCGAAGAATCTCGTGTTTTTTTTGAGATACTGTTTTGGTATCCTCGGAAAACCTTAGTCTATAAGGTGCTACTTCGATCACCCAAAGAATCCCATGTTTTGTTGAGATACTATTTTGGTATCCTTGGAGAACCTTAGTCAATAAGGTGATGCTTCGATCACCCAAATAAACTCGTGTTTTGTTGAGATACTGCTTTGGTATCATCAGAGACTTAGTCTATAAGGTGCTGCTTCGACCACCCGAAGAATCTCGTGTTTTGTTGAGATACTGCTTTGGAATCCTCGGAGAGCCTTAGTCTATAAGGTGCTGCTTCGACCACCCGAAGAATCTCACATTTTGTTGAGATACTGCTTTGGTATCCTCGGAGAACCTTAGTCTATAAGGTGTTGCATCGATCACCCGAAGAATCTCATGTTTTGTTGAGATACTGCTTTGGTACCCTCGGAGAGCCTTAGTCTTTAAGGTGCTGCTTCAACCACCCGAAGAATCTCGTGTTTTATTGAGATACTGCTTTGGTATCCTCGGAGAGCCTTTGTCTATAAGGTGTTGCTTCGAGCACCCAAAAATATCATGTTTTGTTGAGATACTGCTTTGGTATCCTCAAAGAAACTTAGTCTATAAGGTGATGCTTCGATAACCCAAAGAATTTCTTATTTTGTTGAGATACTACTTTGGTATCCTTGGAGAACCTTAGTCTATAAGGTGCTGCTTCGACCACCCAAAGAACCTTGTGTTTTGTTGAGATACTTCTTTGGTATCCTCGGAGAGCCTTAGTCTATAAGGTGTTGCTTCGACTACCCGAAGAATCTCGTGTTTTGCTAAGATACCGCTTTGGTATCCCCGGAGAGTGTTAATCTATAAGGTGCTGTTTCAACCACATGAAGAGTCTCGTGTATTTTTGTGATACTGCTTTGGCATCTTCAGAGTGCCTTAGTCTATAAGGTACTGCTTCAACTACCCGAAGAATCTAGAGTTTTGTTGAGATACTGCTTTCGTATCCTCGGAGAGCCTTAGTCGATAAGGTGCTGCTTCGACCACTTGAAGAATCTTGTGTTTTGTTGAGATACTGCTTTGGTATCCTCGGAGAGCCTTTGTCTATAAGGTGCGGCTTCGAACACCCAAAGAATATCACGTTTTGTTGAAATACTGCTTTGGTATCCTCGAAGAACCTTAGTCTATAAGGTGCTGCTTCGATCACCCAAAGAATCTCATGTTTTGTTGAGATACTACTTTGGTATCCTCGGAGAACCTTAGTCTATAAGGTGCTGCTTCGACCACCCAAAGAACCTTGTGTTTTTTTGAGATACTTCTTTGGTATCCTCGGAGAGCCTTAGTCTATAAGGTGTTGCTTCGACTACCCGAAGAATCTCGTATTTTGCTGAGATACCGCTTTGGTATCCCCGGAGAGCCTTAGTCTATAAGGTGCTGCTTCAACCACCCGAAGAATCTTGTGTTTTTTTGAGATGCTGCTTTGGCATTATCAGAGTGCCTTAGTCTATAAGGTGCTGCTTTGACCACCCGAAGAATCTCGTGTTTTGTTGAGATACTGCTTTGGTATCCTCGGAGAGCATTTGTCTATAAGGTGCTGCTTCGACCACCCGAAGAATCTCGTGTTTTTTTGAGATACTGTTTTGGTATCCTTTGAGAACTTTAGTCTATAAGGTGCCGCTTCGATCACCCAAATAATCTTGTGTTTTGTTGAGATACTGCTTCGGTATCCTCGGAGAGTCCTAGTCTATAACGTGCTGCTTCGACCACTTGAAGAATCTCGTGTTTTGCTGAGATATCGCTTTGGTATCCTCGGAGAGCCTTAGTCTATAAAGTGCTGCTTCAACCACCCGAAGAATCTCGTGTTTTTATGAGATACTGCTTTGGTATCATCGGAGTGCCTTAGTCTATAAGGTGCTGCTTCGACCTCCCGAAGAATCTCGTGTTTTGTTCAGATACTGCTTTGGTATCCTCGGAGAGCCTTAGTCTATATGACTCTGCTTCGACCAGCCGAAGAATCTCGTTTTTTGTTTGAGATACTGTTTTGGTATCCTCGGAGAACCTTAGTCTATAAGTTGCTACTTCGATCACCCAAAGAATCCCATGTTTTCTTGAGATACTATTTTGGTATCCTTGGAGAACCTTAGTCTATAAGGTGATGCTTCGATCACCCAAAGAATCTCGTGTTTTGTTGAGATACTGCTTTGGTATCATCAGAGACATAGTCTATAAGGTGCTGCTTCGACCACCCGAAGAATCTCGTGTTTTGTTGAGATACTGCTTTGGAATCCTCGGAGAACCTTAGTCTATAAGTTGTTGCATCGATCACCCCAAGAATCTCATGTTTTGTTGAGATACTGCTTTGGTATCCTCGGAGAGCCTTAGTCTATAAGGTGCTGCTTCAACCACCCGAAGAATCTCGTGTTTCTTTGAGATACTGCTTTGGTATCATCGGAGTGCCTTAGTCTATAAAGTGCTGCTTCGACCACCCGAAGAATCTCGTGTTTTATTGAGATACTGCTTTGGTATCCTCGGAGAGCCTTAGTTTATGAGGTGCTATTTCAATCACATGAAGAGTCTCGTGTATTTTTGAGATACTGCTTTGGCATCTTCGGAGTGCCTTAGTCTATAAGGTACTGCTTCAACTACGCGAAGAATCTCGAGTTTTGTTGAGATACTGCTTTCGTATCCTCGGAGAGCCTTAGTCGATAAGGTGCTGCTTCGACCACTCGAAGAATCTCGAATTTTGTTGAGATACTGCTTTGGTATCCTCGGAGAGCCTTTGTCTATAACGTGCGGCTTCGAGCACCCAAAGAATATCATGTTTTGTTGAAATACTGCTTTGGTATCCTCGAAGAACCTTAGTCTATAAGGTGCTGCTTCGATCACCCAAAGAATCCCATGTTTTGTTGAGATACTATTTTGGTATCCTTTGAGAACCTTAGTCAATAAGGTGATGCTTCGATCACCCAAAGAATCTCGTGTTTTGTTGAGATACTGCTTTGGTACCCTCGGAGAGCCTTAGTCTATAAGGTGTTGCATCGATCACCCGAAGAATCTCATGTTTTGTTGAGATACTGCTTTGGTACCCTCGGAGAGCCTTAGTCTTTAAGGTGCTGCTTCAACCACCCGAAGAATCTCGTGTTTTATTGAGATACTGCTTTGGTATCCTCGGAGAGCCTTTGTCTATAAGGTGTTGCTTCGAGCACCCAAAAATATCATGTTTTGTTGAGATACTGCTTTGGTATCCTCAAAGAAACTTAGTCTATAACGTGATGCTTCGATAACCCAAAGAATTTCTTGTTTTGTTGAGATACTACTTTGGTATCCTTGGAGAACCTTAGTCTATAAGGTGCTGCTTCGACCACCCAAAGAACCTTGTGTTTTGTTGAGATACTTCGTTGGTATCCTCGGAGAGCCTTAGTCTATAAGGTGTTGCTTCGACTACCCGAAGAATCTCGTGTTTTGCTGAGATACCGCTTTGGTATCCCCGGAGAGTGTTAATCTATAAGGTGCTGTTTCAACCACATGAAGAGTCTCGTGTATTTTTGAGATACTGCTTTGGCATCTTCAGAGTGCCTTAGTCTATAAGGTACTGCTTCAACTACCCGAAGACTCTCGAGTTTTGTTGAGATACTGCTTTCGTATCCTCGGAGAGCCTTAGTCGATAAGGTGCTGCTTCGACCACTTGAAGAATCTTGTGTTTTGTTGAGATACTGCTTTGGTATCCTCGGATAGCCTTTGTCTATAAGGTGCGGCTTTGAGCACCCAAAGAATATCACGTTTTGTTGAAATACTGCTTTGGTATCCTCGAAGAACCTTAGTCTATAAGGTGCTGCTTCGATCACCCAAAGAATCTCATGTTTTGTTGAGATACTACTTTGGTATCCTCGGAGAACCTTAGTCTATAAGGTGCTGCTTCGACCACCCAAAGAACCTTGTGTTTTTTTGAGATAATTCTTTGGTATCCTCGGAGAGCCTTAGTCTATAAGGTGTTGCTTCGACTACCCGAAGAATCTCGTATTTTGCTGAGATACCGCTTTGGTATCCCCGGAGAGCCTTAGTCTATAAGGTGCTGCTTCAACCACCCGAAGAATCTTGTGTTTTTTTGAGATACGGCTTTGGCATTATCAGAGTGCCTTAGTCTATAAGGTGCTGCTTTGACCACCCGAAGAATCTCGTGTTTTGTTGAGATACTGCTTTGGTATCCTCGGAGAGCATTTGTATATAAGGTGCTGCTTCGACCACCCGAAGAATCTCGTGTTTTTTTGAGATACTGTTTTGGTATCCTTTGAGAACTTTAGTCTATAAGGTGCTGCTTCGATCACCCAAATAATCTTGTGTTTTGTTGAGATACTGCTTCGGTATCCTCGGAGAGTCTTAGTCTATAACGTGCTGCTTCGACCACTTGAAGAATCTCGTGTTTTGCTGAGATATCGCTTTGGTATCCTCGGAGAGCCTTAGTCTATAAAGTGCTGCTTCAACCACCCGAAGAATCTCGTGTTTTTTTGAGATACTGCTTTGGTATCATCGGAGTGCCTTAGTCTATAAGGTGCTGCTTCGACCTCCCGAAGAATCTCGTGTTTTGTTCAGATACTATTTTGGTATCCTTGGAGAACCTTAGTCTATAAGGTGATGCTTCGATCACCCAAAGAATCTTGTGTTTTGTTGAGATACTGCTCTGGTATCATCAGAGACATAGTCTATAAGGTGCTGCTTCGACCACCCGAAGAATCTCATGTTTTGTTGAGATACTGCTTTGGAATCCTTGGAGAACCATAGTCTATAAGTTGTTGCATCGATCACCCCAAGAATCTCATGTTTTGTTGAGATACTGCTTTGGTATCCTCGGAGAGCCTTAGTCTATAAGGTGCTGCTTCAACCACCCGAAGAATCTCGTGTTTCTTTGAGATACTGCTTTGGTATCATCGGAGTGCCTTAGTCTATAAAGTGCTGCTTCGACCACCCGAAGAATCTCGTGTTTTATTGAGATACTGCTTTGGTATCCTCGGAGAGCCTTAGTTTATGAGGTGCTGCTTCGAGCACCCAAAAATATTATGTTTTGTTGAGATACTGCTTTGGTATCCTCAAAGAAACTTAGTCTATAAGGTGCTGCTTCGATAACCCAAAGAATTTCTTGTTTTGTTGAGATACTACTTTGGTATCCTCGGAGAACCTTAGTCTATAAGGTGCTGCTTCGACCACCCAAAGAACCTTGTGTTTTGTTGAGATACTTCTTTGGTATCCTCGGAGAGCCTTAGTCTATAAGGTGTTGCTTCGACTACCCGAAGAATCTCGTGTTTTGCTGAGATACCGCTTTGGTATCCCCGGAGAGTCTTAATCTATAAGGTGCTGTTTCAACCACATGAAGAGTCTCGTGTATTTTTGAGATACTGCTTTGGCATCTTCGGAGTGCCTTAGTCTATAAGGTACTGCTTAAACTACCCGAAGAATCTCGAGTTTTGTTGAGATACTGCTTTCGTATCCTCGGAGTGCCTTAGTCGATAAGGTGCTGCTTCGACCACTCGAAGAATCTTGTGTTTTGTTGAGATACTGCTTTGGTATCCTCGGAGAGCCTTTGTCTATAAGGTGCGGCTTCGAGCACCCAAAGAATATCATATTTTGCTAAAATACTGCTTTGGTATCCTCGAAGAACCTTAGTCTATAAGGTGCTGCTTCGATCACCCAAAGAATCCCATGTTTTGTTGAGATACTATTTTTGTATCCTTTGAGAACCTTAGTCAATAAGGTGATGCTTCGATCACCCAAAGAATCTCGTGTTTTGTTGAGATACTACTTTGGTATCATCAGAGACTTAGTCTATAAGGTGCTGCTTCGACCACCCGAAGAATCTAGTGTTTTGTTGAGATACTGCTTTGGAATCCTCGGAGAGCCTTAGTCTATAAGGTGCTACTTCGACCACCCGAGGAATCTCACATTTTGTTGAGATACTGCTTTGGTATCCTCGGAGAACCTTAGTCTATAAGGTGTTGCATCGATCACCCGAAGAATCTCATGTTTTGTTGAGATACTGCTTTGGTACCCTCGGAGTGCCTTAGTCTATAAGGTGCTGCTTCAACCACCCGAAGAATCTCGAGTTTTGTTGAGATACTGCTTTGGTATCCTCAGAGAGCCTTAGTCTATAAGGTGCTGCTTCGACCACTCGTAGAATCTCGTGTTTTGTTGAGATACTGCTTTGGTATCCTCGGAGAGCCTTTGTCTATAAGGTGCGGCTTCGTGAACCCAAAGAATATCATGTTTTGTTGAGATACTGCTATGGTATCCTCGGAGAACCTTAGTCTATAAGGTGCTGCTTCGATTACCCAAAGAATCTCATGTTTTGTTGACATACTACTTTGGTATTCTCGGAGAACCTTAGTCTATAAGGTGGTCGAAGCAACCTTGTGTTTTGTTGAGATACTTCTTTGGTATCTTCGGAGAGCCTTAGTCTATAAGGTGCTGCTTTGACCACCCGAAGAATCTCGTGTTTTGTTGAGATACTGCTTTGGTATCCTCGGAGAGCATTAGTCTATAAGGTGCTGCTTCTACCACCCAAAGAATCTCGTGTTTTTTTGAGATACTATTTTGGTATCCTTTGAGAACTTTAGTCTATAAGGTGCTGCTTCGATCACCCAAAGAATCTTGTGTTTTGTTGAGATACTGCTTTGGTATCCTCGGAGAGTCTTAGTCTATAAGGTGCTGCTTCGACCACTTGAAGAATCTCGTGTTTTGCTGAGATATCCCTTTGGTATCCTCGAAGAGCCTTAGTCTATAAAGTGCTGCTTCAACCACCCGAAGAATCTCGGGTTTTTTTGAGATACTGCTTGGTATCATTGGAGTGCCTTAGTCTATAAGGTGCTGCTTCGACCTCCCGAAGAATCTCGTGTTTTGTTCAGATACTGCTTTGGTATCCTCGGAGAGCCTTTGTCTATATGGCGCTGCTTCAACTAGCCGAAGAATCTCGTGTTTTTTTTGAGATACTATTTTGGTATCCTCGGAGAACCTTAGTCTATAAGGTGCTACTTCGATCACCCAAAGAATCCCATGTTTTGTTGAGATACTATTTTGGTATCCTTGGAGAACCTTAGTCAATAAGGTGATGCTTCGATCACCTAAAGAATCTCGTGTTTTATTGAGATACTGCTTTGGTATCATCAGAGACTTAGTCTATAAGGTGCTGCTTCGACCACCCGAAGAATATCGTGTTTTTTTGAGATACTGCTTTGGAATCCTCGGAGAGCCTTAGTCTATAAGGTGCTGCTTCGACCTCCCGAAGAATCTCACATTTTGTTGAGATACTGCTTTGGTATCCTCGGAGAACCTTAGTCTATAAGGTGTTGCATCGATCACCCGAAGAATCTCATGTTTTGTTGAGATACTGCTTTGGTACCCTCGGAGAGCCTTAATCTTTAAGGTGCTGCTTCAACCACCCGAAGAATCTCGTGTTTTATTGAGATAATGCTTTGGTATCCTCGGAGAGCCTTTGTCTATAAGGTGTTGCTTCGAGCACCCAAAAATATCATGTTTTGTTGAGATACTGCTTTGGTATCCTCAAAGAAACTTAGTCTATAAGGTGATGCTTCGATAACCCAAAGAATTTCTTGTTTTGTTGAGATACTACTTTGGTATCCTTGGAGAACCTTAGTCTATAACGTGCTGCTTCGACCACCCAAAGAACCTTGTGTTTTGTTGAGATACTTCTTTGGTATCCTCGGAGAGCCTTAGTCTATAAGGTGTTGCTTCGACTACCCGAAGAATCTCGTGTTTTGCTGAGATACCGCTTTGGTATCCCCGGAGAGTGTTAATCTATAAGGTGCTGTTTCAACCACATGAAGAGTCTCGTGTATTTTTGAGATACTGCTTTGGCATCTTCAGAGTGCCTTAGTCTATAAGGTACTGCTTCAACTACCCGAAGAATCTCGAGTTTTGTTGAGATACTGCTTTCGTATTCTCGGAGAGCCTTAGTCGATAAGGTGCTGCTTCGACCACTCGAAGAATCTTGTGTTTTGTTGAGATACTGCTTTGGTATCCTCGGAGAGCCTTTGTCTATAAGGTGCGGCTTCGAACACCCAAAGAATATCACGTTTTGTTGAAATACTGCTTTGGTATCCTCGTAGAACCTTAGTCTATAAGGTGCTGCTTCGATCACCCAAAGAATCTCATGTTTTGTTGAGATACTACTTTGGTATCCTCGGAGAACCTTAGTCTATAAGGTGCTGCTTCGACCACCCAAAGAACCTTGTGTTTTTTTGAGATACTTCTTTGGTATCCTCGGAGAGCCTTAGTCTATAAGGTGTTGCTTCGACTACCCGAAGAATCTCGTATTTTGCTGAGATACCGCTTTGGTATCCCTGGAGAGTCGTAATCTATAAGGTGCTGTTTCAACCACATGAAGAGTCTCGTGTATTTTTGAGATACTGCTTTGGCATCTTCGGAGTGCCTTAGTCTATAAGGTACTGCTTCAAATACCCGAAGAATCTCGAGTTTTGTTGAGATACTGCTTTCGTATCCTCGGAGAGCCTTAGTCTATAAGGTGCTGCTTCGACCACTCGAAGAATCTCGTGTTTTGTTGAGATACTGCTTTGGTATTATCGGAGAGCCTTTGTCTATAAGGTGCGACTTCGAGCACCCAAAGAATATCATGTTTTGTTGAAATACTGCTTTGGTATCCTCGAAGAACCTTAGTCTATAAGGTGCTGCTTCGATCACCCAAAGAATCTCATGTTTTGTTGAGATACTACTTTGGTATCCTCGGAGAACCTTAGTCTATAAGGTGATGCTTCGACCACCCAAAGAACCTTGTGTTTTGTTGAGATACTTCTTTGGTATCTTCGAAGAGCCTTAGTCTATAAGGTGCTGCTTCGACTACCCGAAGAATCTCGTGTTTTGCTGAGATACCGCTTTGGTATCCCCGGAGAGCCTTAGTCTATAAGGTGCTGCTTCAACCACCCGAAGAATCTTGTGTTTTTTTGAGATGCTTCTTTGGCATTATCAGAGTGCCTTAGTCTATAAGGTGCTGCTTTGACCACCCGAAGAATCTCGTGTTTTGTTGAGATACTGCTTTGGTATCCTCGGAGAGCATTAGTCTATAAGGTGCTGCTTCGACCACCCGAAGAATCTCGTGTTTTTTTGAGATACTGTTTTGGTATCCTTTGAGAACTTTAGTCTATAAGGTGCTGCTTCGATCACCCAAATAATCTTGTGTTTTGTTGAGATACTGCTTCGGTATCCTCGGAGAGTATTAGTCTATAACGTGCTGCTTCGACCACTTGAAGAATCTCGTGTTTTGCTGAGATATCGCTTTGGTATCCTCGGAGAGCCTTAGTCTATAAAGTGCTGCTTCAACCACCCGAAGAATCTCGTGTTTTTTTGAGATACTGCTTTGGTATCATCGGAGTGCCTTAGTCTATAAGGTGCTGCTTCGACCTCCCGAAGAATCTCGTGTTTTGTTCAGATAATGCTTTGGTATCCTCGGAGAGCCTTAGTCTATATGACTCTGCTTCGACTAGCCGAAGAATCTCGTGTTTTTTTTGAGATACTGTTTTGGTATCCTCGGAGAACCTTAGTCTATAAGTTGCTACTTCGATCACCTAAAGAATCCCATGTTTTTTTGAGATACTGCTTTGGTATCCTCAGAGAGCCTTAGTTTATAAGGTGCTGCTTCGAGCACCCAAAAATATTATGTTTTGTTGAGATACTGCTTTGGTATCCTCAAAGAAACTTAGTCTATAAGGTGCTGCTTCGATAACCCAAAGAATTTCTTGTTTTGTTGAGATACTACTTTGGTATCCTCAGAGAACCTTAGTCTATAAGGTGCTGCTTCGACCACCCAAAGAACCTTGTGTTTTGTTGAGATATTTCTTTGGTATCCTCGGAGAGCATTAGTCTATAAGGTGTTGCTTCGACTACCCGAAGAATCTCGTGTTTTGCTGAGATACCGCTTTGGTATCCCCAGAGAGTCTTAATCTATAAGGTGCTGTTTCAACCACATGAAGAGTCTCGTGTATTTTTGAGATACTGTTTTGGCATCTTCGGAGTGCCTTAGTCTATAAGGTGCTGCTTCAACCACCCGAAGAATCTCGAGTTTTGTTGAGATACTACTTTGGTATCCTCGGAGAGCCTTAGTCTATAAGGTGCTGCTTCGACAACTCGAAGAATCTCGTGTTTTGTTGAGATAATGCTTTGGTATCCTCAGAGATCCTTTGTCTATAAGGTGCGGCTTCGAGCACCCAAAGAATATCATGTTTTGTTGAGATACTGCTTTGGTATCCTCGAAGAACCTTAGTCTATAAGGTGCTGCTTCGATCACCCAAAGAATCTCATGATTTGTTGAGATACTACTTTGGTATTCTCGGAGAACCTTAGTCTATAAGGTGGTCGAAGCAACCTTGTGTTTTGTTGATATACTTCTTTGGTATCTTCGGAGAGCCTTAGTCTATAAGGTGCTGCTTCGACTACCCGAAGAATCTCGTGTTTTGCTGAGATACAGCTTTGGTATACCCGGAGAGCCTTAGTCTATAAGGTGCTGCTTCAACCACCCGAAGAATCATGTGTTTATTTGAGATGCTGCTTTGGCATTATCAGAGTGCCTTAGTCTATAAGGTGCTGCTTTGACCACCCGAAGAATCACGTGTTTTGTTGAGATACTTCTTTGGTATCTTCGAAGAGCCTTAGTCTATAAGGTGCTGCTTCGACTACCCGAAGAATCTCGTGTTTTGCTGAGATACCGCTTTGGTATCCCCGGAGAGCCTTAGTCTATAAGGTGCTGCTTCAACCACCCGAAGAATCTTGTGTTTTTTTGAGATGCTGCTTTGGCATTATCAGAGTGCCTTAGTCTATAAGGTGCTGCTTTGACCACCCGAAGAATCTCGTGTTTTGTTGAGATACTGCTTTGGTATCCTCAGAGAGCATTAGTCTATAAGGTGCTGCTTCGACCACCCGAAGAATCTCGTGTTTTTTTGAGATACTGTTTTGGTATCCTTTGAGAACTTTAGTCTATAAGGTGCTGCTTCGATCACCCAAATAATCTTGTGTTTTGTTGAGATACTGCTTCGGTATCCTCGGAGAGTATTAGTCTATAACGTGCTGCTTCGACCACTTGAAGAATCTCGTGTTTTGCTGAGATATCGCTTTGGTATTCTCGGAGAGCCTTAGTCTATAAAGTGCTGCTTCAACCACCCGAAGAATCTCGTGTTTTTTTGAGATACTGCTTTGGTATCATCGGAGTGCCTTAGTCTATGAGGTGCTGCTTCGACCTCCCGAAGAATCTCGTGTTTTGTTCTGATACTGCTTTGGTATCCTCGGAGAGCCTTAGTCTATATGACTCTGCTTCGACTAGCCGAAGAATCTCGTGTTTTTTTTGAGATACTGTTTTGGTATGCTTGGAGAACCTTAGTCTATAAGTTGCTACTTCGATCACCTAAAGAATCCCATGTTTTTTTGAGATACTGTTTAGGTATCCTCAGAGAACCTTAGTCTATAAGGTGATGCATCGATCACCCAAAGAATCTTGTGTTTTGTTGAGATACTGCTTTGGTATCATCAGAGACATAGTCTATAAGGTGCTGCTTCGACCACCCGAAGAATCTCGTGTTTTGTTGAGATACTGCTTTGGAATCCTCGGAGAACCTTAGTCTATAAGTTGTTACATCGATCACCCCAAGAATCTCATGTTTTGTTGAGATACGGCTTTGGTATCCTCGGAGAGCCTTAGTCTATAAGGTGCTGCTTCAACCACCCGAAGAATCTCGTGTTTTTTTGAGATACTGCTTTGGTATCATCGGAGTGCCTTAGTCTATAAAGTGCTGCTTCGACCACCCGAAGAATCTCGTGTTTTATTGAGATACTGCTTTGGTATCCTCAGAGAGCCTTTGTTTATAAGGTGCTGCTTCGAGCACCCAAAAATATTATGTTTTGTTGAGATACTGCTTTGGTATCCTCAAAGAAACTTAGTCTATAAGGTGCTGCTTCGATAACCCAAAGAATTTCTTGTTTTGTTGAGATACTACTTTGGTATCCTCGGAGAACCTTAGTCTATAAGGTGCTGCTTCGACCACCCAAAGAATCTTGTAATTTGTTGAGATACTGCTTTGGTATCCTCGGAGAGTCTTAGTCTATAAGGTGCTGCTTCGACCACTTGAAGAATCTCGTGTTTTGCTGAGATATCCCTTTGGTATCCTCGAAGAGCCTTAGTCTATAAAGTGCTGCTTCAACCACCCGAAGAATCTCGGGTTTTTTTGAGATACTGCTTGGTATCATTGGAGTGCCTTAGTCTATAAGGTGCTGCTTCGACCTCCCGAAGAATCTCGTGTTTTGTTCAAATACTGCTTTGGTATCCTCGGAGAGCCTTTGTCTATATGGCGCTGCTTCAACTAGCCGAAGAATCTCGTGTTTTTTTTGAGATACTATTTTGGTATCCTCGGAGAACCTTAGTCTATAAGGTGCTACTTCGATCACCCAAAGAATCCCATGTTTTGTTGAGATACTATTTTGGTATCCTTGGAGAACCTTAGTCAATAAGGTGATGCTTCGATCACCTAAAGAATCTCGTGTTTTATTGAGATACTGCTTTGGTATCATCAGAGACTTAGTCTATAAGGTGCTGCTTCGACCACCCGAAGAATATCGTGTTTTGTTGAGATACTGCTTTGGAATCCTCGGAGAGCCTTAGTCTATAAGGTGCTGCTTCGACCACCCGAAGAATCTCACATTTTGTTGAGATACTGCTTTGGTATCCTCGGAGAACCTTAGTCTATAAGGTGTTGCATCGATCACCCGAAGAATCTCATGTTTTGTTGAGATACTGCTTTGGTACCCTCGGAGAGCCTTAATCTTTAAGGTGCTGCTTCAACCACCCGAAGAATCTCGTGTTTTATTGAGATAATGCTTTGGTATCCTCGGAGAGCCTTTGTCTATAAGGTGTTGCTTCGAGCACCCAAAAATATCATGTTTTGTTGAGATACTGCTTTGGTATCCTCAAAGAAACTTAGTCTATAAGGTGATGCTTCGATAACCCAAAGAATTTCTTGTTTTGTTGAGATACTACTTTGGTATCCTTGGAGAACCTTAGTCTATAACGTGCTGCTTCGACCACCCAAAGAACCTTGTGTTTTGTTGAGATACTTCTTTGGTATCCTCGGAGAGCCTTAGTCTATAAGGTGTTGCTTCGACTACCCGAAGAATCTCGTGTTTTGCTGAGATACCGCTTTGGTATCCCCGGAGAGTGTTAATCTATAAGGTGCTGTTTCAACCACATGAAGAGTCTCGTGTATTTTTGAGATACTGCTTTGGCATCTTCAGAGTGCCTTAGTCTATAAGGTACTGCTTCAACTACCCGAAGAATCTCGAGTTTTGTTGAGATACTGCTTTCGTATTCTCGGAGAGCCTTAGTCGATAAGGTGCTGCTTCGACCACTCGAACAATCTTGTGTTTTGTTGAGATACTGCTTTGGTATCCTCGGAGAGCCTTTGTCTATAAGGTGCGGCTTCGAACACCCAAAGAATATCACGTTTTGTTGAAATACTGCTTTGGTATCCTCGTAGAACCTTAGTCTATAAGGTGCTGCTTCGATCACCCAAAGAATCTCATGTTTTGTTGAGATACTACTTTGGTATCCTCGGAGAACCTTAGTCTATAAGGTGCTGCTTCGACCACCCAAAGAACCTTGTGTTTTTTTGAGATACTTCTTTGGTATCCTCGGAGAGCCTTAGTCTATAAGGTGTTGCTTCGACTACCCGAAGAATCTCGTATTTTGCTGAGATACCGCTTTGGTATCCCTGGAGAGTCGTAATCTATAAGGTGCTGTTTCAACCACATGAAGAGTCTCGTGTATTTTTGAGATACTGCTTTGGCATCTTCGGAGTGCCTTAGTCTATAAGGTACTGCTTCAACTACCCGAAGAATCTCGAGTTTTGTTGAGATACTGCTTTCGTATCCTCGGAGAGCCTTAGTCTATAAGGTGCTGCTTCGACCACTCGAAGAATCTCGTGTTTTGTTGAGATACTGCTTTGGTATTATCGGAGAGCCTTTGTCTATAAGGTGCGACTTCGAGCACCCAAAGAATATCATGTTTTGTTGAAATACTGCTTTGGTATCCTCGAAGAACCTTAGTCTATAAGGTGCTGCTTCGATCACCCAAAGAATCTCATGTTTTGTTGAGATACTACTTTGGTATCCTCGGAGAACCTTAGTCTATAAGGTGATGCTTCGACCACCCAAAGAACCTTGTGTTTTGTTGAGATACTTCTTTGGTATCTTCGGAGAGCCTTAGTCTATAAGGTGCTGCTTCGACTACCCGAAGAATCTCGTGTTTTGCTGAGATACCGCTTTGGTATCCCCGGAGAGCCTTAGTCTATAAGGTGCTGCTTCAACCACCCGAAGAATCTTGTGTTTTTTTGAGATGCTTCTTTGGCATTATCAGAGTGCCTTAGTCTATAAGGTGCTGCTTTGACCACCCGAAGAATCTCGTGTTTTTTTGAGATACTGTTTTGGTATCCTTTGAGAACTTTAGTCTATAAGGTGCTGCTTCGATCACCCAAATAATCTTGTGTTTTGTTGAGATACTGCTTCGGTATCCTCGGAGAGTATTAGTCTATAACGTGCTGCTTCGACCACTTGAAGAATCTCGTGTTTTGCTGAGATATCGCTTTGGTATCCTCGGAGAGCCTTAGTCTATAAAGTGCTGCTTCAACCACCCGAAGAATCTCGTGTTTTTTTGAGATACTGCTTTGGTATCATCGGAGTGCCTTAGTCTATAAGGTGCTGCTTCGACCTCCCGAAGAATCTCGTGTTTTGTTCAGATACTGCTTTGGTATCCTCGGAGAGCCTTAGTCTATATGACTCTGCTTCGACTAGCCGAAGAATCTCGTGTTTTTTTTGAGATACTGTTTTGGTATCCTCGGAGAACCTTAGTCTATAAGTTGCTACTTCGATCACCTAAAGAATCCCATGTTTTTTTGAGATACTGCTTTGGTATCCTCAGAGAGCCTTAGTTTATAAGGTGCTGCTTCGAGCACCCAAAAATATTATGTTTTGTTGAGATACTGCTTTGGTATCCTCAAAGAAACTTAGTCTATAAGGTGCTGCTTCGATAACCCAAAGAATTTCTTGTTTTGTTGAGATACTACTTTGGTATCCTCAGAGAACCTTAGTCTATAAGGTGCTGCTTCGACCACCCAAAGAACCTTGTGTTTTGTTGAGATATTTCTTTGGTATCCTCGGAGAGCATTAGTCTATAAGGTGTTGCTTCGACTACCCGAAGAATCTCGTGTTTTGCTGAGATACCGCTTTGGTATCCCCAGAGAGTCTTAATCTATAAGGTGCTGTTTCAACCACATGAAGAGTCTCGTGTATTTTTGAGATACTGTTTTGGCATCTTCGGAGTGCCTTAGTCTATAAGGTGCTGCTTCAACCACCCGAAGAATCTCGAGTTTTGTTGAGATACTACTTTGGTATCCTCGGAGAGCCTTAGTCTATAAGGTGCTGCTTCGACAACTCGAAGAATCTCGTGTTTTGTTGAGATAATGCTTTGGTATCCTCAGAGATCCTTTGTCTATAAGGTGCGGCTTCGAGCACCCAAAGAATATCATGTTTTGTTGAGATACTGCTTTGGTATCCTCGAAGAACCTTAGTCTATAAGGTGCTGCTTCGATCACCCAAAGAATCTCATGATTTGTTGAGATACTACTTTGGTATTCTCGGAGAACCTTAGTCTATAAGGTGGTCGAAGCAACCTTGTGTTTTGTTGATATACTTCTTTGGTATCTTCGGAGAGCCTTAGTCTATAAGGTGCTGCTTCGACTACCCGAAGAATCTCGTGTTTTGCTGAGATACAGCTTTGGTATACCCGGAGAGCCTTAGTCTATAAGGTGCTGCTTCAACCACCCGAAGAATCATGTGTTTATTTGAGATGCTGCTTTGGCATTATCAGAGTGCCTTAGTCTATAAGGTGCTGCTTTGACCACCCGAAGAATCACGTGTTTTGTTGAGATACTTCTTTGGTATCTTCGAAGAGCCTTAGTCTATAAGGTGCTGCTTCGACTACCCGAAGAATCTCGTGTTTTGCTGAGATACCGCTTTGGTATCCCCGGAGAGCCTTAGTCTATAAGGTGCTGCTTCAACCACCCGAAGAATCTTGTGTTTTTTTGAGATGCTGCTTTGGCATTATCAGAGTGCCTTAGTCTATAAGGTGCTGCTTTGACCACCCGAAGAATCTCGTGTTTTGTTGAGATACTGCTTTGGTATCCTCAGAGAGCATTAGTCTATAAGGTGCTGCTTCGACCACCCGAAGAATCTCGTGTTTTTTTGAGATACTGTTTTGGTATCCTTTGAGAACTTTAGTCTATAAGGTGCTGCTTCGATCACCCAAATAATCTTGTGTTTTGTTGAGATACTGCTTCGGTATCCTCGGAGAGTATTAGTCTATAACGTGCTGCTTCGACCACTTGAAGAATCTCGTGTTTTGCTGAGATATCGCTTTGGTATCCTCGGAGAGCCTTAGTCTATAAAGTGCTGCTTCAACCACCCGAAGAATCTCGTGTTTTTTTGAGATACTGCTTTGGTATCATCGGAGTGCCTTAGTCTATAAGGTGCTGCTTCGACCTCCCGAAGAATCTCGTGTTTTGTTCAGATACTGCTTTGGTATCCTCGGAGAGCCTTAGTCTATATGACTCTGCTTCGACTAGCCGAAGAATCTCGTGTTTTTTTTGAGATACTGTTTTGGTATGCTTGGAGAACCTTAGTCTATAAGTTGCTACTTCGATCACCTAAAGAATCCCATGTTTTTTTGAGATACTGTTTAGGTATCCTCAGAGAACCTTAGTCTATAAGGTGATGCATCGATCACCCAAAGAATCTTGTGTTTTGTTGAGATACTGCTTTGGTATCATCAGAGACATAGTCTATAAGGTGCTGCTTCGACCACCCGAAGAATCTCGTGTTTTGTTGAGATACTGCTTTGGAATCCTCGGAGAACCTTAGTCTATAAGTTGTTACATCGATCACCCCAAGAATCTCATGTTTTGTTGAGATACTGCTTTGGTATCCTCGGAGAGCCTTAGTCTATAAGGTGCTGCTTCAACCACCCGAAGAATCTCGTGTTTTTTTGAGATACTGCTTTGGTATCATCGGAGTGCCTTAGTCTATAAAGTGCTGCTTCGACCACCCGAAGAATCTCGTGTTTTATTGAGATACTGCTTTGGTATCCTCAGAGAGCCTTTGTTTATAAGGTGCTGCTTCGAGCACCCAAAAATATTATGTTTTGTTGAGATACTGCTTTGGTATCCTCAAAGAAACTTAGTCTATAAGGTGCTGCTTCGATAACCCAAAGAATTTCTTGTTTTGTTGAGATACTACTTTGGTATCCTCGGAGAACCTTAGTCTATAAGGTGCTGCTTCGACCACCCAAAGAACCTTGTGTTTTGTTGAGATATTTCTTTGGTATCCTCGGAGAGCATTAGTCTATAAGGTGTTGCTTCGACTACCCGAAGAATCTCGTGTTTTGCTGAGATACCGCTTTGGTATCCCCAGAGAGTCTTAATCTATAAGGTGTTGTTTCAACCACATGAAGAGTCTCGTGTATTTTTGAGATACTGTTTTGGCATCTTCGGAGTGCCTTAGTCTATAAGGTGCTGCTTCAACCACCCGAAGAATCTCGAGTTTTGTTGAGATACTACTTTGGTATCCTCGGAGAGCCTTAGTCTATAAGGTGCTGCTTCGACAACTCGAAGAATCTCGTGTTTTGTTGAGATAATGCTTTGGTATCCTCGGAGATCCTTTGTCTATAAGGTGCGGCTTCGAGCACCCAAAGAATATCATGTTTTGTTGAGATACTGCTTTGGTATCCTCGAAGAACCTTAGTCTATAAGGTGCTGCTTCGATCACCCAAAGAATCTCATGATTTGTTGAGATACTACTTTGGTATTCTCGGAGAACCTTAGTCTATAAGGTGGTCGAAGCAACCTTGTGTTTTGTTGATATACTTCTTTGGTATCTTCGGAGAGCCTTAGTCTATAAGGTGCTGCTTCGACTACCCGAAGAATCTCGTGTTTTGCTGAGATACAGCTTTGGTATACCCGGAGAGCCTTAGTCTATAAGGTGCTGCTTCAACCACCCGAAGAATCATGTGTTTTTTTGAGATGCTGCTTTGGCATCCTCGGAAAGCATTAGTCTATAAGGTGCTGCTTCGACCACCCGAAGAATCTTGTGTTTTTTTGAGATACTGTTTTGGTATCATTTGAGAACTTTAGTCTATAAGGTGCTGCTTCGATCACCCAAATAATCTTGTGTTTTGTTGATATATCGCTTTGGTATCCTCGGAGAGCCTTAGTCTATAAAGTGCTGCTTCAACCACCCGAAGAATCTTGTGTTTTTTTGAGATACTGCTTTGGTATCATCGGAGTGCCTTAGTCTATAAGGTGCTGCTTCGACCTCCCGAAGAATCTCGTGTTTTGTTCAGATACTGCTTTGGTATCCTCGGAGGGCCTTAGTCTATATGGCTCTGCTTCGACCAGCCGAAGAATCTCGTGTTTTTTTTGAGATACTATTTTGGTATCCTCGGAGAACCTTAGTCTATAAGTTGCTACTTCGATCACCCAAAGAATCCCATGTTTTGTTGAGATACTGCTTTGGTTTCCTCTTAGAGTCTTAGTATATAAGGTGCTGCTTCGATCACCCAAAGAATCTCGTGTTTTGTTGAGATACTGCTTTGGTATCATCAGAGACTTAGTCTATAAGGTGCTGCTTCGACCACCCGAAGAATCTCGTGTTTTGTTGAGATACTGCTTTGGAATCCTCGGAGAACCTTAGTCTATAAGGTGTTGCATCGATCACCCGAAGAGTCTCATATTTTGTTGAGATACTGCTTCGGTATCCTCGGAGAGTCTTAGTCTATAACGTGCTGCTTCGACCACTTGAAGAATCTCGTGTTTTGCTGAGATATCGCTTTGGTATCATCGGAGAGCCTTAGTCTATAAAGTGCTGCTTCGACCACCCGAAGAATCTCGTGTTTTTTTGAGATACTGCTTTGGTATCATCGGAGTGCCTTAGTCTATAAGGTGCTGCTTCGACCTCCCGAAGAATCCGTGTTTTATTCAGATACTGCTTTGGTATCCTCGGAGAGCCTTAGTCTATATGACTCTGCTTCGACTAGCCGAAGAATCTCGTGTTTTTTTTGAGATACTGTTTTGGTATCCTCGGAGAACCTTAGTCTATAAGTTGCTACTTCGATCACCTAAAGAATCCCATGTTTTTTTGAGATACTGTTTAGGTATCCTCGGAGAACCTTAGTCTATAAGGTGATGCTTCGATCACCCAAAGAATCTCGTGTTTTGTTGATATACTGCTTTGGTATCATCAGAGACATAGTCTATAAGGTGCTGCTTCGACCACCCGAAGAATCTCGTGTTTTGTTGAGATACTGCTTTGGAATCCTCGAAGAACCTTAGTCTATAAGTTTATTGCATCGATCACCCCAAGAATCTCATGTTTTGTTGAGATACTGCTTTGGTATCCTCGGAGAGCCTTAGTCTATAAGGTGCTGCTTCAACCACCCGAAGAATCTCGTGTTTTTTTGAGATACTTCTTTGGTATCATCGGAGTGCCTTAGTCTATAAAGTGCTGCTTCGACCACCCGAAGAATCTCGTGTTTTATTGAGATACTGCTTTGGTATCCTCGGAGAGCCTTAGTTTATAAGGTGCTGCTTCGAGCACCCAAAAATATTATGTTTTGTTGAGATACTGCTTTGGTATCCTCAAAGAAACTTAGTCTATAAGGTGCTGCTTCGATAACCCAAAGAATTTCTTGTTTTGTTGAGATACTACTTTGGTATCCTCGGAGAACCTTAGTCTATAAGGTGCTGCTTCGACCACCCAAAGAACCTTGTGTTTTGTTGAGATATTTCTTTGGTATCCTCGGAGAGCATTAGTCTATAAGGTGTTGCTTCGACTACCCGAAGAATCTCGTGTTTTGCTGAGATACCGCTTTGGTATCCCCGGAGAGTCTTAATCTATAAGGTGCTGTTTCAACCACATGAAGAGTCTCGTGTATTTTTGAGATACTGTTTTGGCATCTTCGGAGTGCCTTAGTCTATAAGGTGCTGCTTCAACCACCCGAAGAATCTCGAGTTTTGTTGAGATACTGCTTTGGTATCCTCGGAGAGCCTTAGTCTATAAGGTGCTGCTTCGACCACTCGAAGAATCTCGTGTTTTGTTGAGATAATGCTTTGGTATCCTCGGAGATCCTTTGTCTATAAGGTGCGGCTTCGAGCACCCAAAGAATATCATGTTTTGTTGAGATGCTGCTTTGGTATCCTCGAAGAACCTTAGTCTATAAGGTGGTGCTTCGATCACCCAAAGAATCTCATGATTTGTTGAGATACTACTTTGGTATTCTCGGAGAACCTTAGTCTATAAGGTGGTCGAAGCAACCTTGTGTTTTGTTGATATACTTCTTTGGTATCTTCGGAGAGCCTTAGTCTATAAGGTGCTGCTTCGACTACCCGAAGAATCTCGTGTTTTGCTGAGATACAGCTTTGGTATACCCGGAGAGCCTTAGTCTATAAGGTGCTGCTTCAACCACCCGAAGAATCATGTGTTTTTTTGAGATGCTGCTTTGGCATTATCAGAGTGCCTTAGTCTATAAGGTACTGCTTTGACCACCCGAAGAATCACGTGTTTTGTTGAGATACTGCTTTGGTATCCTCGGAGAGCATTAGTCTATAAGGTGCTGCTTCGACCACCCGAAGAATCTTGTGTTTTTTTGAGATACTGTTTTGGTATCATTTGAGAAATTTAGTCTATAAGGTGCTGCTTCGATCACCCAAATAATCTTGTGTTTTGTTGAGATACTGCTTTGGTATCCTCGGAGAGTCTTAGTCTATAAGGTACTGCTTCGACCACTTGAAGAATCTCGTGTTTTGCTGAGATATCGCTTTGGTATCCTCGGAGAGCCTTAGTCTATAAAGTGCTGCTTCAACCACCCGAAGAATCTTGTGTTTTTTTGAGATACTGCTTTGGTATCATCGGAGTGCCTTAGTCTATAAGGTGCTGCTTCGACCTCCCGAAGAATCTCGTGTTTTGTTCAGATACTGCTTTGGTATCCTCGGAGGGCCTTAGTCTATATGGCTCTGCATCGACCAGCCGAAGAATCTCGTGTTTTTTTTGAGATACTGTTTTGGTATCCTCGGAGAACCTTAGTCTATAAGTTGCTACTTCGATCACCCAAAGAATCCCATGTTTTGTTGAGATACTGCTTTGGTATCCTCTTAGTGTCTTAGTATATAAGGTGCTGCTTCGATCACCCAAAGAATCTCGTGTTTTGTTCAGATACTGCTTTGGTATCATCAGAGACTTAGTCTATAAGGTGCTGCTTCGACCACCCGAAGAATCTCGTGTTTTGTTGAGATACTGCTTTGGAATCCTCGGAGAACCTTAGTCTATAAGGTGTTGCATCGATCACCCGAAGAATCTCATGTTTTGTTGAGATACTGCTTTGGTATCCTCGGAGAGCCTTAGTCTATAAGGTGCTGCTTCAACCACCCGAAGAATCTCATGTTTTTTTGAGATACTGCTTTGGTATCATCGGAGTTCCTTAGTCTATAAAGTGCTGCATCGACCACCCGAAGAATCTCGTGTTTTATTGAGATACTGCTTTGGTATCCTCGGAGAGCCTTAGTTTATGAGGTGCTGCTTCGAGCACCCAAAAATATTATGTTTTGTTGAGATACTGCTTTGATATCCTCAAAGAAACTTAGTCTATAATATGCTGTTTCGATAACCCAAAGAATTTCTTGTTTTGTTGAGTTACTACTTTGTTATCCTCGGAGAACCTTAGTCTATAAGGTGCTGCTTCGACCACCCAAAGAACCTTGTGTTTTGTTGAGATACTTCTTTGGTATCCTCGGAGAGCCTTAGTCTATAAGGTGTTGCTTCGACTACCCGAAGAATCTCGTGTTTTGCTTAGATACTGCTTTGGTATCCCCGGTGAGTCTTAATCTATAAGGTGCTATTTCAACCACATGAAGAGTCTCGTGTATTTTTGAGATACTGCTTTGGCATCTTCGGAGTTCCTTAGACTCTAAGGTGTTGCTTCAACCACCCGAAAAATCTCGAGTTTTGTTGAGATACTGCTTTGGTATCCTCGGAGAGCCTTAGTCTATAAGGTGCTGCTTCGACCACTAGAAGAATCTCGTGTTTTGTTGAGATACTGTTTTGGTATCTTCAGAGAGCCTTTGTCTATAAGTTGAGGCTTCGAGCACCCAAAGAATATCATGTTTTGTTGAGATACTGATTTGGTATCCTCGAAGAACCTTAGTCTATAAGGTGCTCCTTCGATCACCCAAAGAATCTCATGTTTTGTTGAGATACTACTTTGGTATTCTCGGAGAACCTTAGTCTATAAGGTGGTCGAAGCAACCTTGTGTTTTGTTGAGATACTTCTTTGGTATCTTCGGAGAGCCTTAGTCTATAAGGTGCTGCTTCGACTACCCGAAGAATCTCGTGTTTTGCTGAGATACCGCTTTGGTATCCCCGGAGAGTCGTAATCTATAAGGTGCTGTTTCAATCACATGAAGAGTCTCGTGTATTTTTGAGATACTGCTTTGGCATCTTCCGAGTGCCTTAGTCTATAGGGTACTGCTTCAACTACCCGAAGAATCTCGAGTTTTGTTGAGATACTGCTTTCGTATCCTCGGAGAGCCTTAGTCTATAAGGTGCTGCTTCGACCACTCGAAGAATCTCGTGTTTTGTTGAGATACTGCTTTGGTATCCTCGGAGAGCCTTTGTCTATAAGGTGCGACTTCGAGCACCTAAAGAATATCATGTTTTGTTGAAATACTGCTTTGGTATCCTCGAAGAACCTTAGTCTATAAGGTGCTGCTTCGATCACCCAAAGAATCTCATGTTTTGTTGAGATACTTCTTTGGTATCTTCGGAGAGCCCTAGTCTATAAGGTGCTGCTTCGACTACCCGATGAATCTCGTGTTTTGCTGAGATACCGCTTTGGTATCCCCGGAGAGCCTTAGTCTATAAGGTGTTGCTTCAACCACCCGAAGAATCTTGTATTTTTTTGAGATGCTGCTTTGGCATTATCAGAGTGCCTTAGTCTATAAGGTGCTGCTTTGACCACCCGAAGAATCTCGTGTTTTGATGAGATACTGCTTTGGTATCCTCGGAGAGCATTAGTCTATAAGGTGCTGCTTCGACCACCCGAAGAATCTCGTGTTTTTTTGAGATACTGTTTTGGTATCCTTTGAGAACTTTAGTCTATAAGGTGCTGCTTCGATCACCCAAATAATCTTCTGTTTTGTTGAGATACTGCTTCGGTATCCTCGGAGAGTCTTTGTCTATAACGTGCTGCTTCGACCACTTGAAGAATCTCGTGTTTTGCTGAGATATCGCTTTGGTATCCTCGGAGAGCCTTAGTCTATAAAGTGCTGCTTCAACCACCCGAAGAATCTCGTGTTTTATTGAGATACTGCTTTGGTATCCTCGGAGAGCCTTAGTTTATGAGGTGCTGCTTCGAGCACCCAAAAATATTATGTTTTGTTGAGATACTGCTTTGATATCCTCAAAGAAACTTAGTCTATAATGTGCTGTTTCGATAACCCAAAGAATTTCTTGTTTTGTTGAGATACTACTTTGTTATCCTCGGAGAACCTTAGTCTATAAGGTGCTGCTTCGACCACCTAAAGAACCTTGTGTTTTGTTGAGATACTTCTTTGGTATCCTCGGAGAGCCTTAGTCTATAAGGTGTTGCTTCGACTACCCGAAGAATCTCGTGTTTTGTTGAGATACTGCTTTCGTATCCTCGGAGAGCCTTAGTCTATAAGGTGCTGCTTCGACCACTCGAAGAATCTTGTGTTTTGTTGAGATACTGCTTTGGTATCCTCGGAGAGCCTTTGCCTATAAGGTGCAACTTCGAGCACCCAAAGAATATCGTGTTTTGTTGAAATACTGCTTTGGTATCCTCGAAGAACCTTAGTCTATAAGGTGCTGCTTCGATCACCCAAAGAATCTCATGTTTTGTTGAGATACTTCTTTGGTATCTTCGGAGAGCCTTAGTCTATAAGGTGCTGCTTCGACTACCCGAAGAATCTCGTGTTTTGCTGAGATACCGCTTTGGTATCGCCGGAGTGCCTTAGTCTATAAGGTGCTGCTTCAACCACCCGAAGAATCTTGTGTTTTTTTGAGATGCTGCTTTGGCATTATCAGAGTGCCTTAGTCTATAAGGTGCTGCTTTGACCACCCGAAGAATCTCGCGTTTTGTTGAGATACTGCTTTGGTATCCTCGGAGAGCATTAGTCTATAAGGTGCTGCTTCAACCACCCGAAGAATCTCTTGTTTTTTTAAGATACTATTTTGGTATCCTTTGAGAACTTTAGACTATAAGGTGCTGCTTCGATCACCCAAATAATCTTGTGTTTTGTTGAGATACTGCTTCGGTATCCTCGGAGAGTCTTTGTCTATAACGTGCTGCTTCGACCACTTGAAGAATCTCGTGTTTTGCTGAGATATCGCTTTGGTATCCTCGGAGAGCCTTAGTCTATAAAGTGCTGCTTCAACCACCCGAAGAATCTCGTGTTTTTTTGAGATACTGCTTTGGTATCATCGGAGAGCCTTAGTCTATATGACTCTGCTTCGACCAGCCGAAGAATCTCGTGTTTTTTTTGAGATACTGTTTAGGTATCCTCGGAGAACCTTAGTCTATAAGGTGATGCTTCGATCACCCAAAGAATCTCGTGTTTTGTTGAGATACTGCTTCGGTATCATCAGAGACATAGTCTATAAGGTGCTGCTTCGACCACCCGAAGAATATCGTGTTTTGTTGAGATACTGCTTTGGAATCCTCGGAGAACCTTAGTCTATAAGTTGTTGCATCGATCACCCCAAGAATCTCATGTTTTGTTGAGATACTGCTTTGGTATCCTCGGAGAGCCTTAGTCTATAAGGTGCTGCTTCAACAACCCGAAGAATCTCGTGTTTTTTTGAGATACTGCTTTGGTATCATCGGAGTGCCTTAGTCTATAAAGTGTTGCTTCGACCACCCAAAGAATCTCGTGTTTTATTGAGATACTGCTTTGGTATCCTCGGAGAGCCTTAGTTTATGAGGTGCTGCTTCGAGGACCCAAAAATATTATGTTTTGTTGAGATACTGCTTTGGTATCCTCAAAGAAACTTAGTCTATAAGGTGCTGCTTCGATAACCCAAAGAATTTCTTGTTTTGTTGAGATACTACTTTGGTATCCTCGGAGAACCTTAGTCTATAAGGTGCTGCTTCGACCACCCAAAGAACCTTGTGTTTTGTTGAGATACTTCTTTGGTATCCTCGGAGAGCCTTAGTCTATAAGGTGTTGCTTCGACTACCCGAAGAATCTCGTGTTTTGCTGAGATACCGCTTTGGTATCCCCGGAGAGTCTTAATCTATAAGGTGATGTTTCAACCACATGAAGAGTCTCGTGTATTTTTGAGATACTATTTTGGCATCTTCGGAGTGCCTTAGTCTATAAGGTGCTGCTTCAACCACCCGAAGAATCTCGTGTTTTGTTGAGATACTGCTTTTGTATCCTCGGAGAGCATTAGTCTATAAGGTGCTGCTTCGACCACCCGAAGAATCTCGTGTTTTTTTGAGATACTGTTTTGGTATCCTTTGAGAACTTTAGTCTATAAGGTGCTGCTTCGATCACCCAAATAATCTTGTGTTTTGTTGAGATACTGCTTCGGTATCCTCGGAGAGTCTTTGTCTATAACGTGCTGCTTCGACCACTTGAAGAATCTCGTGTTTTGCTGAGATATCACTTTGGTATCCTCGGAGAGCCTTAGTCTATAAAGTGCTGCTTCAACCACCCGAAGAATCTCGTGTTTTTTTGAGATACTGCTTTGGTATCACCGGAGTGCCTTAGTCTATAAGGTGCTGCTTCGACCTCCCGAAGAATCTCGTGTTTTGTTCAGATACTGCTTTGGTATCCTCGGAGAGCCTTAGTCTATATGACTCTGCTTCGACCAGCCGAAGAATCTCGTGTTTTTTTTGAGATACTGTTTAGGTATCCTCGGAGAACCTTAGTCTATAAGGTGATGCTTCGATCACCCAAAGAATCTCGTGTTTTGTTGAGATGCTGCTTTGGTATCATCAGAGACATAGTCTATAAGGTGCTGCTTCGACCACCCGAAGAGTCTCGTGTTTTGTTGAGATACTGCTTTGGAATCCTCGGAGAACCTTAGTCTATAAGTTGTTGCATCGATCACCCCAAGAATCTCATTTTTTGTTGAGATACTGCTTTGGTATCCTCGGAGAGCCTTAGTCTATAAGGTGCTGCTTCAACCACCCGAAGAATCTCGTGTTTTTTTGAGATACTGCTTTGGTATCATCGGAGTGCCTTAGTCTATAAAGTGCTGCTTCGACCACCCGAAGAATCTCGTGTTTTATTGAGATACTGCTTTGGTATCCTCAGAGAGCCTTAGTTTATGAGGTGCTGCTTCGAGCACCCAAAAATATTACGTTTTGTTGAGATACTACTTTGGTATCCTCAAAGAAACATAGTCTATAAGGTGCTGCTTCGATAACCCAAATAATTTCTTGTTTTGTTGAGATACTACTTTGGTATCCTCGGAGAACCTTAGTCTATAAGGTGCTGCTTCGACCACCCAAAGAACCTTGTGTTTTGTTGAGATACTTCTTTGGTATCCTCGGAGAGCCTTAGTCTATAAGGTGTTGCTTCGACTACCCGAAGAATCTCGTGTTTTGCTGAGATACCGCTTTGGTATCCCCGGAGAGTCTTAATCTATAAGGTGCTGTTTCAACCACATGAAGAGTCTCGTGTATTTTTCAGATACTGTTTTGGCATCTTCGGAGTGCCTTAGTCTATAAGGTGCTGCTTCAACCACCCGAAGAATCTCGAGTTTTGTTGAGATACTGCTTTGGTATCCTCGGAGAGCCGTAGTCTATAACCTGCTGCTTCGACCACTCGAAGAATCTCGTGTTTTGTTGAGATAATGCTTTGGTATCCTCGGAGATCCTTTGTCTATAAGGTGCGGCTTCGAGCACACAAAGAATATCATGTTTTGTTGAGATACTGCTTTGGTATCCTCGAAGAACCTTAGTCTATAAGGTGCTGCTTCGATCACCCAAAGAATCTCATGTTTTGTTGAGATACAACTTTGGTATTCTCGGAGAACCTTAGTCTATAAGGTGGTCGAAGCAACCTTGTGTTTTGTTGATATACTTCTTTGGTATCTTCGGAGAGCCTTAGTCTATAAGGTGCTGCTTCGACTACCCGAAGAATCTCGTGTTTTGCTGAGATACCGCTTTGGTATTCCCGGAGAGCCTTAGTCTATAAGGTGCTGCTTCAACCACCTGAAGAATCATGTCTTTTTTTGAGATACTGCTTTGGCATTATCAGAGTGCCTTAGTCTATAAGGTGCTGCTTTGACCACCCGAAGAATCACGTGTTTTGTTGAGATACTGCTTTGGTATCCTCGGAGAGCATTAGTCTATAAGGTGCTGCTTCGACCACCCGAAGAATCTCGTGTTTTTTTTGAGATACTGTTTTGGTATCCTTTGAGAACTTTAGTCTATAAGGCGCTGCTTCGATCAGCCAAATAATCTTGTGTTTTGTTGAGATACTGCTTTGGTATCCTCGGAGAGTCTTAGTCTATAAGGTGCTGCTTCGACCCCCCGAAGAATCTCGTGTTTTTTTGAGATACTGTTTTGGTATCCTTTGAGAACTTTAGTCTATAAGGTGCTGCTTCGATCACCCAAATAATCTTCTGTTTTGTTGAGATACTGCTTCGGTATCCTCGGAGAGTCTTTGTCTATAACGTGCTGCTTCGACCACTTGAAGAATCTCGTGTTTTGCTGAGATATCGCTTTGGTATCCTCGGAGAGCCTTAGTCTATAAAGTGCTGCTTCAACCACCCGAAGAATCTCGTGTTTTATTGAGATACTGCTTTGGTATCCTCGGAGAGCCTTAGTTTATGAGGTGCTGCTTCGAGCACCCAAAAATATTATGTTTTGTTGAGATACTGCTTTGATATCCTCAAAGAAACTTAGTCTATAATGTGATGTTTCGATAACCCAAAGAATTTCTTGTTTTGTTGAGATACTACTTTGTTATCCTCGGAGAACCTTAGTCTATAAGGTGCTGCTTCGACCACCCAAAGAACCTTGTGTTTTGTTAAGATACTTCTTTGGTATCCTCGGAGAGCCTTAGTCTATAAGGTGTTGCTTCGACTACCCGAAGAATCTCGTGTTTTGCTTAGATACTGCTTTGGTATCCCCGGTGAGTCTTAATCTATAAGGTGCTGTTTCAACCACATGAAGAGTCTCGTGTATTTTTGAGATACTGCTTTGGCATCTTCGGAGTTCCTTAGACTATAAGGTGTTGCTTCAACCACCCGAAAAATCTTGAGTTTTGTTGAGATACTGCTTTGGTATCCTCGGAGAGCCTTAGTCTATAAGGTGCTGCTTCGACCACTCGAAGAATCTCGTGTTTTGTTGAGATACTGTTTTGGTATCCTCAGAGAGCCTTTGTCTATAAGGTGAGGCTTCGAGCACCCAAAGAATATCATGTTTTGTTGAGATACTGCTTTGGTATCCTCGAAGAACCTTAGTCTATAAGGTGCTACTTCGATCACCCAAAGAATCTCATGTTTTGTTGAGATACTACTTTGGTATTCTCGGAGAACCTTAGTCTATAAGGTGGTCGGAGCAACCTTGTGTTTTGTTGAGATACTTCTTTGGTATCTTCGGAGAGCCTTAGTCTATAAGGTGCTGCTTCGACTACCCGAAGAATCTCGTGTTTTGCTGAGATACCGCTTTGGTATCCCCGGAGAGTCGTAATCTATAAGGTGCTGTTTCAATCAAATGAAGAGTCTCGTGTATTTTTGAGATACTGCTTTGGCATCTTCGGAGTGCCTTAGTCTATAAGGTACTGCTTCAACTGCCCGAAGAATCTCGAGTTTTGTTGAGATACTGCTTTCGTATCCTCGGAGAGCCTTAGTCTATAAGGTGCTGCTTCGACCACTCGAAGAATCTCGTGTTTTGTTGAGATACTGCTTTGGTATCCTCAGAGAGCCTTTGTCTATAAGGTGCGACTTCGAGCACCCAAAGAATATCGTGTTTTGTTGAAATACTGCTTTGGTATCCTCGAAGAACCTTAGTCTATAAGGTGCTGCTTCGATCACCCAAAGAATCTCATGTTTTGTTGAGATACTTCTTTGGTATCTTCGGAGAGCCTTAGTCTATAAGGTGCTGCTTCGACTACCCGAAGAATCTCGTGTTTTGCTGAGATACCGCTTTGGTATCGCCGGAGAGCCTTAGTCTATAAGGTGCTGCTTCAACCACCCGAAGAATCTTGTGTTTTTTTGAGATGCTGCTTTGGCATTATCAGAGTGCCTTAGTCTATAAGGTGCTGCTTTGACCACCCGAAGAATCTCGCGTTTTGTTGAGATACTGCTTTGGTATCCTCGGAGAGCATTAGTCTATAAGGTGCTGCTTCGACCACCCGAAGAATCTCGTGTTTTTTTAAGATACTATTTTGGTATCCTTTGAGAACTTTAGTCTATAAGGTGCTGCTTCGATCACCCAAATAATCTTTTGTTTTGTTGAGATACTGCTTCGGTATCCTCTGAGAGTCTTTGTCTATAACGTGCTGCTTCGACCACTTGAAGAATCTCGTGTTTTGCTGAGATATCGCTTTGGTATCCTCGGAGAGCCTTAGTCTATAAAGTGCTGCTTCAACCACCCGAAGAATCTCGTGTTTTTTTGAGATACTGCTTTGGTATCATCGGAGAGCCTTAGTCTATATGACTCTGCTTCGACCAGCCGAAGAATCTCGTGTTTTTTTTGAGATACTGTTTAGGTATCCTCGGAGAACCTTAGTCTATAAGGTGATGCTTCGATCACCCAAAGAATCTCGTGTTTTGTTGAGATACTGCTTTGGTATCATCAGAGACATAGTCTATAAGGTGCTGCTTCGACCACCCGAAGAATATCGTGTTTTGTTGAGATACTGCTTTGGAATCCTCGGAGAACCTTAGTCTATAAGTTGTTGCATCGATCACCCCAAGAATCTCATGTTTTGTTGAGATACTGCTTTGGTATCCTCGGAGAGCCTTAGTCTATAAGGTGCTGCTTCAACAACCCGAAGAATCTCGTGTTTTTTTGAGATACTGCTTTGGTATCATCGGAGTGCCTTAGTCTATAAAGTGCTGCTTCGACCACCCGAAGAATCTCGTGTTTTATTGAGATACTGCTTTGGTATCCTCTGAGAGCCTTAGTTTATGAGGTGCTGCTTCGAGCACCCAAAAATATTATGTTTTGTTGAGATACTGCTTTGGTATCCTCAAAGAAACTTAGTCTATAAGGTGCTGCTTCGATAACCCAAAGAATTTCTTGTTTTGTTGAGATACTACTTTGGTATCCTCGGAGAACCTTAGTCTATAAGGTGCTACTTCGACCACCCAAAGAACCTTGTGTTTTGTTGAGATACTTCTTTGGTATCCTCGGAGAGCCTTAGTCTATAAGGTGTTGCTTCGACTACCCGAAGAATCTCGGTATTTGCTGAGATACCGCTTTGGTATCCCCGGAGAGTCTTAATCTATAAGGTGCTGTTTCAACCACATGAAGAGTCTCGTGTATTTTTGAGATACTGTTTTGGCATCTTCGGAGTGCCTTAGTCTATAAGGTGCTGCTTCAACCACCCAAAGAATCTCGTGTTTTGTTGAGATACTGCTTTGGTATCCTCGGAGAGCATTAGTCTATAAGGTGCTGCTTCGACCACCCGAAGAATCTCGTGTTTTTTTGAGATACTGTTTTGGTATCCTTTGAGAACTTTAGTCTATAAGGTGCTGCTTCGATCACCCAAATAATCTTGTGTTTTGTTGAGATACTGCTTCGGTATCCTCGGAGAGTCTTTGTCTATAACGTGCTGCTTCGACCACTTGAAGAATCTCGTGTTTTGCTGAGATATCACTTTGGTATCCTCGGAGAGCCTTAGTCTATAAAGTGCTGCTTCAACCACCCGAAGAATCTCGTGTTTTTTTGAGATACTGCTTTGATATCACCGGAGTGCCTTAGTCTATAAGGTGCTGCTTCGACCTCCCGAAGAATCTCGTGTTTTGTTCAGATACTGCTTTGGTATCCTCGGAGAGCCATAGTCTATATGGCTCTACTTCGACCAGCCGAAGAATCTCGTGTTTTTTTTGAGATACTGTTTAGGTATCCTCGGAGAACCTTAGTATATAAGGTGATGCTTCGATCACCCAAAGAATCTCGTGTTTTGTTGAGATGTTGCTTTGGTATCATCAGAGAGATAGTCTATAAGGTGCTGCTTCGACCACCCGAAGAGTCTCGTGTTTTGTTGAGATACTGCTTTGGAATCCTCGGAGAACCTTAGTCTATAAGTTGTTGCATCGATCACCCCAAGAATCTCATGTTTTGTTGAGATACTGCTTTGGTATCCTCGGAGAGCCTTAGTCTATAAGGTGCTGCTTCAACCACCCGAAGAATCTCGTGTTTTTTTGAGATACTGCTTCGGTATCATCGGAGTGCCTTAGTCTATAAAGTGCTGCTTCGACCACCCGAAGAATCTCGTGTTTTATTGAGATACTGCTTTGGTATCCTCAGAGAGCCTTAGTTTATGAGGTGCTGCTTCGAGCACCCAAAAATATTACGTTTTGTTGAGATACTGCTTTGGTATCCTCAAAGAAACTTAGTCTATAAGGTGCTGCTTCGACCACCCAAAGAACCTTGTGTTTTGTTGAGATACTTCTTTGGTATCCTCGGAGAGCCTTAGTCTAAAAGGTGTTGCTTCGACTACCCGAAGAATCTCGTGTTTTGTTGAGATACCGCTTTGGTATCCCCGGAGAGTCTTAATCTATAAGGTGCTGTTTCAACCACATGAAGAGTCTCGTGTATTTTTGAGATACTGTTTTGGCATCTTCGGAGTGCCTTAGTCTATAAGGTGCTGCTTCAACCACCCGAAGAATCTCGAGTTTTGTTGAGATACTGCTTTGGTATCCTCGTAGAGCCTTAGTCTATAACCTGCTGTTTCGACCACTCGAAGAATCTCGTGTTTTGTTGAGATAATGCTTTGGTATCCTAGGAGATCCTTTGTCTATAAGGTGCGGCTTCGAGCACACAAAGAATATCATGTTTTGTTGAGATACTGCTTTGGTATCCTCGGAGAGCCTTAGTCTATAAGGTGCTGCTTCAACCACCCGAAGAATCTCGTGTTTTTTTGAGATACTGCTTCGGTATCATCGGAGTGCCTTAGTCTATAAAGTGCTGCTTCGACCACCCGAAGAATCTCGTGTTTTATTGAGATACTGCTTTGGTATCCTCAGAGGGCCTTAGTCTATATGGCTCTGCTTCGACCAGCCGAAGAATCTCGTGTTTTGTTTGAGATACTGTTTTGGTATCCTCGGAGAACCTTAGTCTATAAGGTGCTGCTTCGACTACCCGAAGAATCTCGTGTTTTGCTGAGATACCGCTTTGGTATACCCGGAGAGCCTTAGTCTATAAGGTGCTGCTTCAACCACCTGAAGAATCATGTCTTTTTTTGAGATGCTGCTTTGGCATTATCAGAGTGCCTTAGTCTATAAGGTGCTGCTTTGACCACCCGAAGAATCACGTGTTTTGTTGAGATACTGCTTTGGTATCCTCGGAGAGCATTAGTCTATAAGGTGCTGCTTCGACCACCCGAAGAATCTCGTGTTTTTTTTGAGATACTGTTTTGGTATCCTTTGAGAACTTTAGTCTATAAGGCGCTGCTTCGATCAGCCAAATAATCTTGTGTTTTGTTGAGATACTGCTTTGGTATCCTCGGAGAGTCTTAGTCTACAAGGTGCTGCTTCGACCCCCCGAAGAATCTCGTGTTTTTTTGAGATACTGTTTTGGTATCCTTTGAGAACTTTAGTCTATAAGGTGCTGCTTCGATCACCCAAATAATCTTCTGTTTTGTTGAGATACTGCTTCGGTATCCTCGGAGAGTCTTTGTCTATAACGTGCTGCTTCGACCACTTGAAGAATCTCGTGTTTTGCTGAGATATCGCTTTGGTATCCTCGGAGAGCCTTAGTCTATAAAGTGCTGCTTCAACCACCCGAAGAATCTCGTGTTTTATTGAGATACTGCTTTGGTATCCTCGGAGAGCCTTAGTTTATGAGGTGCTGCTTCGAGCACCCAAAAATATTACGTTTTGTTGAGATACTACTTTGGTATCCTCAAAGAAACTTAGTCTATAAGGTGCTGCTTCGATAACCCAAAGAATTTCTTGTTTTGTTGAGATACTACTTTGGTATCCTCGGAGAACCTTAGTCTATAAGGTGCTGCTTCGACCACCCAAAGAACCTTGTGTTTTGTTGAGATACTTCTTTGGTATCCTCGGAGAGCCTTAGTCTATAAGGTGTTGCTTCGACTACCCGAAGAATCTCGTGTTTTGTTGAGATACCGCTTTGGTATCCCCGGAGAGTCTTAATCTATAAGGTGCTGTTTCAACCACATGAAGAGTCTCGTGTATTTTTGAGATACTGTTTTGGCATCTTCGGAGTGCCTTAGTCTATAAGGTGCTGCTTCAACCACCCGAAGAATCTCGAGTTTTGTTGAGATACTACTTTGGTATCCTCGTAGAGCCTTAGTCTATAACCTGCTATTTCGACCACTCGAAGAATCTCGTGTTTTGTTGAGATAATGCTTTGGTATCCTCGGAGATCCTTTGTCTATAAGGTACGGCTTCGAGCACACAAAGAATATCATGTTTTGTTGAGATACTGCTTTGGTATCCTCGAAGAACCTTAGTCTATAAGGTGCTGCTTCGATCACCCAAAGAATCTCATGTTTTGTTGAGATACAACTTTGGTATTCTCGGAGAACCTTAGTCTATAAGGTGGTCGAAGCAACCTTGTGTTTTGTTGATATACTTCTTTGGTATCTTTGGAGAGCCTTAGTCTATATGACTCTGCTTCGACCAGCCGAAGAATCTCGTGTTTTTTTTGAGATACTGTTTAGGTATCCTCGGAGAACCTTAGTCTATAAGGTGATGCTTCGATCACCCAAAGAATCTCGTGTTTTGTTGAGATACTGCTTTGGTATCATCAGAGACATAGTCTATAAGGTGCTGCTTCGACCACCCGAAGAATGTCGTGTTTTGTTGAGATACTGCTTTGGAATCCTCGGAGAACCTTAGTCTATAAGTTGTTGCATCGATCACCCCAAGAATCTCATGTTTTGTTGAGATACTGCTTTGGTATCCTCGGAGAGCCTTAGTCTATAAGGTGCTGCTTCAACAACCCGAAGAATCTCGTGTTTTTTTGAGATACTGCTTTGGTATCATCGGAGTGCCTTAGTCTATAAAGTGCTGCTTCGACCACCCGAAGAATCTCGTGTTTTATTGAGATACTGCTTTGGTATCCTCTGAGAGCCTTAGTTTATGAGGTGCTGCTTCGAGCACCCAAAAATATTATGTTTTGTTGAGATACTGCTTTGGTATCCTCAAAGAAACTTAGTCTATAAGGTGCTGCTTCGATAACCCAAAGAATTTCTTGTTTTGTTGAGATACTACTTTGGTATCCTCGGAGAACCTTAGTCTATAAGGTGCTACTTCGACCACCCAAAGAACCTTGTGTTTTGTTGAGATACTTCTTTGGTATCCTCGGAGAGCCTTAGTCTATAAGGTGTTGCTTCGACTACCCGAAGAATCTCGGTATTTGCTGAGATACCGCTTTGGTATCCCCGGAGAGTCTTAATCTATAAGGTGCTGTTTCAACCACATGAAGAGTCTCGTGTATTTTTGAGATACTGTTTTGGCATCTTCGGAGTGCCTTAGTCTATAAGGTGCTGCTTCAACCACCCGAAGAATCTCGTGTTTTGTTGAGATACTGCTTTGGTATCCTCGGAGAGCATTAGTCTATAAGGTGCTGCTTCGACCACCCGAAGAATCTCGTGTTTTTTTGAGATACTGTTTTGGTATCCTTTGAGAACTTTAGTCTATAAGGTGCTGCTTCGATCACCCAAATAATCTTGTGTTTTGTTGAGATACTGCTTCGGTATCCTCGGAGAGTCTTTGTCTATAACGTGCTGCTTCGACCATTTGAAGAATCTCGTGTTTTGCTGAGATATCACTTTGGTGTCCTCGGAGAGCCTTAGTCTATAAAGTGCTGCTTCAACCACCCGAAGAATCTCGTGTTTTTTTGAGATACTGCTTTGATATCACCGGAGTGCCTTAGTCTATAAGGTGCTGCTTCGACCTCCCGAAGAATCTCGTGTTTTGTTCAGATACTGCTTTGGTATCCTCGGAGAGCCATAGTCTATATGGCTCTACTTCGACCAGCCGAAGAATCTCGTGTTTTTTTTGAGATACTGTTTAGGTATCCTCGGAGAACCTTAGTATATAAGGTGATGCTTCGATCACCCAAAGAATCTCGTGTTTTGTTGAGATGTTGCTTTGGTATCATCAGAGACATAGTCTATAAGGTGCTGCTTCGACCACCCGAAGAGTCTCGTGTTTTGTTGAGATACTGCTTTGGAATCCTCGGAGAACCTTAGTCTATAAGTTGTTGCATCGATCACCCCAAGAATCTCATGTTTTGTTGAGATACTGCTTTGGTATCCTCGGAGAGCCTTAGTCTATAAGGTGCTGCTTCAACCACCCGAAGAATCTCGTGTTTTTTTGAGATACTGCTTCGGTATCATCGGAGTGCCTTAGTCTATAAAGTGCTGCTTCGACCACCCGAAGAATCTCGTGTTTTATTGAGATACTACTTTGGTATCCTCAGAGAGCCTTAGTTTATGAGGTGCTGCTTCGAGCACCCAAAAATATTACGTTTTGTTGAGATACTGCTTTGGTATCCTCAAAGAAACTTAGTCTATAAGGTGCTGCTTCGATAACCCAAAGAATTTCTTGTTTTGTTGAGATACTACTTTGGTATCCTCGGAGAACCTTAGTCTATAAGGTGCTGCTTCGACCACCCAAAGAACCTTGTGTTTTGTTGAGATACTTCTTTGGTATCCTCGGAGAGCCTTAGTCTATAAGGTGTTGCTTTGACTACCCGAAGAATCTCGTGTTTTGTTGAGATACCGCTTTGGTATCCCCGGAGAGTCTTAATCTATAAGGTGCTGTTTCAACCACATGAAGAGTCTCGTGTATTTTTGAGATACTGTTTTGGCATCTTCGGAGTGCCTTAGTCTATAAGGTGCTGCTTCAACCACCCGAAGAATCTCGAGTTTTGTTGAGATACTGCTTTGGTATCCTCGTAGAGCCTTAGTCTATAACCTGCTGTTTCGACCACTCGAAGAATCTCGTGTTTTGTTGAGATAATGCTTTGGTATCCTCGGAGATCCTTTGTCTATAAGGTGCGGCTTCGAGCACACAAAGAATATCATGTTTTGTTGAGATACTGCTTTGGTATCCTCGGAGAGCCTTAGTCTATAAGGTGCTGCTTCAACCACCCGAAGAATCTCGTGTTTTTTTGAGATACTACTTCGGTATCATCGGAGTGCCTTAGTCTATAAAGTGCTGCTTCGACCACCCGAAGAATCTCGTGTTTTATTGAGATACTGCTTTGGTATCCTCAGAGGGCCTTAGTCTATATGGCTCTGCTTCGACCAGCCGAAGAATCTCGTGTTTTGTTTGAGATACTGTTTTGGTATCCTCAGAGAACCTTAGTCTATAAGGTGCTGCTTCGACTACCCGAAGAATCTCGTGTTTTGCTGAGATACCGCTTTGGTATACCCGGAGAGCCTTAGTCTATAAGGTGCTGCTTTAACCACCTGAAGAATCATGTCTTTTTTTGAGATGCTGCTTTGGCATTATCAGAGTGCCTTAGTCTATAAGGTGCTGCTTTGACCACCCGAAGAATCACGTGTTTTGTTGAGATACTGCTTTGGTATACTCGGAGAGCATTAGTCTATAAGGTGCTGCTTCGACCACCCGAAGAATCTCGTGTTTTTTTTGAGATACTGTTTTGGTATCCTTTGAGAACTTTAGTCTATAAGGCGCTGCTTCGATCAGCCAAATAATCTTGTGTTTTGTTGAGATACTGCTTTGGTATCCTCGGAGAGTCTTAGTCTATAAGGTGCTGCTTCGACCCCCCGAAGAATCTCGTGTTTTTTTGAGATACTGTTTTGGTATCCTTTGAGAACTTTAGTCTATAAGGTGCTGCTTTGATCACCCAAATAATCTTCTGTTTTGTTGAGATACTGCTTCGGTATCCTCGGAGAGTCTTTGTCTATAACGTGCTGCTTCGACCACTTGAAGAATCTCGTGTTTTGCTGAGATATCGCTTTGGTATCCTCGGAGAGCCTTAGTCTATAAAGTGCTGCTTCAACCACCCGAAGAATCTCGTGTTTTATTGAGATACTGCTTTGGTATCCTCGGAGAGCCTTAGTTTATGAGGTGCTGCTTCGAGCACCCAAAAATATTACGTTTTGTTGAGATACTACTTTGGTATCCTCAAAGAAACTTAGTCTATAAGGTGCTGCTTCGATAACCCAAAGAATTTCTTGTTTTGTTGAGATACTACTTTGGTATCCTCGGAGAACCTTAGTCTATAAGGTGCTGCTTCGACCACCCAAAGAACCTTGTGTTTTGTTGAGATACTTCTTTGGTATCCTCGGAGAGCCTTAGTCTATAAGGTGTTGCTTCGACTACCCGAAGAATCTCGTGTTTTGTTGAGATACCGCTTTGGTATCCCCGGAGAGTCTTAATCTATAAGGTGCTGTTTCAACCACATGAAGAGTCTCGTGTATTTTTGAGATACTGTTTTGGCATCTTCGGAGTGCCTTAGTCTATAAGGTGCTGCTTCAACCACCCGAAGAATCTCGAGTTTTGTTGAGATACTGCTTTGGTATCCTCGTAGAGCCTTAGTCTATAACCTGCTGTTTCGACCACTCGAAGAATCTCGTGTTTTGTTGAGATAATGCTTTGGTATCCTCGGAGATCCTTTGTCTATAAGGTGCGGCTTCGAGCACACAAAGAATATCATGTTTTGTTGAGATACTGCTTTGGTATCCTCGAAGAACCTTAGTCTATAAGGTGCTGCTTCGATCACCCAAAGAATCTCATGTTTTGTTGAGATACAACTTTGGTATTCTCGGAGAACCTTAGTCTATAAGGTGGTCGAAGCAACCTTGTGTTTTGTTGATATACTTCTTTGGTATCTTCGGAGAGCCTTAGTCTATAAGGTGCTGCTTCGACTACCCGAAGAATCTCGTGTTTTGCTGGGATACCGCTTTGGTATACCCGGAGAGCCTTAGTCTATAAGGTGCTGCTTCAACCACCTGAAGAATCATGTCTTTTTTTGAGATGCTGCTTTGGCATTATCAGAGTGCCTTAGTCTATAAGGTGCTGCTTTGACCACCCGAAGAATCACGTGTTTTGTTGAGATACTGCTTTGGTATCCTCGGAGAGCATTAGTCTATAAGGTGCTGCTTCGACCACCCGAAGAATCTCGTGTTTTTTTGAGATACTGTTTTGGTATCCTTTGAGAACTTTAGTCTATAAGGCGCTGCTTCGATCAGCCAAATAATCTTGTGTTTTGTTGAGAAACTGCTTTGGTATCCTCGGAGAGTCTTAGTCTATAAGGTACTGCTTCGACCACTTGAAGAATCTCGTGTTTTGCTGAGATATCGCTTTGGTATCCTCGGAGAGCCTTAGTCTATAAAGTGCTGCTTCAACCACCCGAAGAATCTCATGTTTTTTTGAGATACTGCTTTGGTATCATCGGAGTGCCTTAGTCTATAAGGTGCTGCTTCGACCTCCCGAAGAATCTCGTGTTTTGTTCAGATACTGCTTTGGTATCCTTGGAGGGCCTTAGTCTATATGGCTCTGCTTCGACCAGCCGAAGAATCTCGTGTTTTGTTTGAGATACTGTTTTGGTATCCTCAGAGAACCTTAGTCTATAAGTTGCTACTTCGATCACCCAAAGAATCCCATGTTTTGTTGAGATACTGCTTTGGTATCCTCTTAGAGTCTTAGTATATAAGGTGCTGCTTCGATCACCCAAAGAATCTCGTGTTTTGTTGAGATACTGCTTTGGTATCATCAGAGACTTAGTCTATAAGGTGCTGCTTCGACCACCCGAAGAATCTCGTGTTTTGTTGAGATACTGCTTTGGAATCCTCGGAGAACCTTAGTCTATAAGGTGTTGCATCGATCACCCGAAGAATCTCATATTTTGTTGAGATACTGCTTTGGTATCCTCGGAGAGCCTTAGTCTATAAGGTGTTGCTTCAACCACCCGAAGAATCTCGTGTTTTTTTGAGATACTGCTTTGGTATCATCGGAGTGCCTTAGTCTATAAAGTGCTGCTTCGACCACCCGAAGAATCTCGTGTTTTATTGAGATACTGCTTTGGTATCCTCGGAGAGCCTTAGTTTATGAGGTTCTGCTTCGAGCACCCAAAAATATTATGTTTTGTTGAGATACTGCTTTGGTATCCTCAAAAAAACTTAGTCTATAAGGTGCTGCTTCGATAACCCAAAGAATTTCTTGTTTTGTTGAGATACTACTTTGGTATCCTTGGAGAACCTTAGTCTATAAGGTGCTGCTTCGACCACCCAAACAACCTTGTGTTTTGTTGAGATACTTCTTTGGTATCCTCGGAGAGCCTTAGTCTATAAGGTGTTGCTTCGACTACCCGAAGAATCTCGTGTTTTGCTGAGATACCGCTTTGGTATCCCCGGAGAGTCTTAATCTATAAGGTGCTGTTTCAACCACATGAAGAGTCTCGTGTATTTTTGAGATACTGTTTTGGCATCTTCGGAGTGCCTTAGTCTATAAGGTGCTGCTTCATCCACCCGAAGAATCTCGAGTTTTGTTGAGATACTGCTTTGGTATCCTCGGAGAGCCTTATTCTATAAGGTGCTGCTTCGACCACTCGAAGAATCTCGTGTTTTGTTGATATAATGCTTTGGTATCCTCGGAGATCCTTCGTCTATAAGGTGCGGCTTCAAGCACACAAAGAATATCATGTTTTGTTGAGATACTGCTTTGGTATCCTCGAAGAACCTTAGTCTATAAGGTGCTGCTTCGATCACCCAAAGAATCTCATGTTTTGTTGAGATACAACTTTGGTATTCTCGGAGAACCTTAGTCTATAAGGTGGTCGAAGCAACCTTGTGTTTTGTTGATATACTTCTTTGGTATCTTCGGAGAGCCTTAGTCTATAAGGTGCTGCTTCGACTACCCGAAGAATCTCGTGTTTTGCTGAGATACCGCTTTGGTATACCCGGAGAGCCTTAGTCTATAAGGTGCTGCTTCAACCACCTGAAGAATCATGTCTTTTTTTGAGATGCTGCTTTGGCATTATCAGAGTTCCTTAGTCTATAAGGTGCTGCTTTGACCACCCGAAGAATCACGTGTTTTGTTGAGATACTGCTTTGGTATCCTCGGAGAGCATTAGTCTATAAGGTGCTGCTTCGACCACCCGAAGAATCTCGTGTTTTTTTGAGATACTGTTTTGGTATCCTTTGAGAACTTTAGTCTATAAGGCGCTGCTTCGATCACCCAAATAATCTTGTGTTTTGTTGAGATACTGCTTTGGTATCCTCGAAGAGTCTTAGTCTATAAGGTACTGCTTCGACCACTTGAAGAATCTCGTGTTTTGCTGAGATATCGCTTTGGTATCCTCGGAGAGCCGTAGTCTATAAAGTGCTGCTTCAACCACCCGAAGAATCTCATGTTTTTTTGAGATAATGCTTTGGTATCATCGGAGTCCTTAGTCTATAAGGTGCTGCTTCGATCTCCCGAAGAATCTCGTGTTTTGTTCAGATACTGCTTTGGTATCCTCGGAGGGCCTTAGTCTATATGGCTCTGCTTCGACCAGCCGAAGAATCTCGTGTTTTGTTTGAGATACTGTTTTGGTATCCTCGGAGAACCTTAGTCTATAAGTTGCTACTTCGATCACCCAAAGAATCCCATGTTTTGTTGAGATACTGCTTTGGTATCCTCTTAGAGTCTTAGTATATAAGGTGCTGCTTCGATCACCCAAAGAATCTCGTGTTTTGTTGAGATACTGCTTTGGTATCATCAGAGACTTAGTCTATAAGGTGCTGCTTCGACCACCCGAAGAATCTCGTGTTTTGTTGAGATACTGCTTTGGAATCCTCGGAGAACCTTAGTCTATAAGGTGTTGCATCGATCACCCGAAGAATCTCATATTTTGTTGAGATACTGCTTTGGTATCCTCGGAGAGCCTTAGTCTATAAGGTGTTGCTTCAACCACCCGAAGAATCTCGTGTTTTTTTGAGATACTGCTTTGGTATCATCGGAGTGCCTTAGTCTATAAAGTGCTGCTTCGACCACCCGAAGAATCTCGTGTTTTATTGAGATACTGCTTTGGTATCCTCGGAGAGCCTTAGTTTATGAGGTTCTGCTTCGAGCACCCAAAAATATTATGTTTTGTTGAGATACTGCTTTGGTATCCTCAAAAAAACTTAGTCTATAAGGTGCTGCTTCGATAACCCAAAGAATTTCTTGTTTTGTTGAGATACTACTTTGGTATCCTTGGAGAACCTTAGTCTATAAGGTGCTGCTTCGACCACCCAAAGAACCTTGTGTTTTGTTGAGATACTTCTTTGGTATCCTCGGAGAGCCTTAGTCTATAAGGTGTTGCTTCGACTACCCGAAGAATCTCGTGTTTTGCTGAAATACCGCTTTGGTATCCCCGGAGAGTCTTAATCTATAAGGTGCTGTTTCAACCACATGAAGAGTCTTGTGTATTTTTGAGATACTGTTTTGGCATCTTCGGAGTGCCTTAGTCTATAAGGTGCTGCTTCATCCACCCGAAGAATCTCGAGTTTTGTTGAGATACTGCTTTGGTATCCTCGGAGAGCCTTAGTCTATAAGGTGCTGCTTCGACCACTCGAAGAATCTCGTGTTTTGTTGATATAATGCTTTGGTATCCTCGGAGATCCTTCGTCTATAAGGTGCGGCTTCAAGCACACAAAGAATATCATGTTTTGTTGAGATACTACTTTGGTATCCTCGAAGAACCTTAGTCTATAAGGTGCTGCTTCGATCACCCAAAGAATCTCATGTTTTGTTGAGATACAACTTTGGTATTCTCGGAGAACCTTAGTCTATAAGGTGGTCGAAGCAACCTTGTGTTTTGTTGATATACTTCTTTGGTATCTTCGGAGAGCCTTAGTCTATAAGGTGCTGCTTCGACTACCCGAAGAATCTCGTGTTTTGCTGAGATACCGCTTTGGTATACCCGGAGAGCCTTAGTCTATAAGGTGCTGCTTCAACCACCTGAAGAATCATGTCTTTTTTTGAGATGCTGCTTTGGCATTATCAGTGTGCCTTAGTCTATATGGTGCTGCTTTGACCACCCGAAGAATCACGTGTTTTGTTGAGATACTGCTTTGGTATCCTCGGAGAGCATTAGTCTATAAGGTGCTGCTTCGACCACCCGAAGAATCTCGTGTTTTTTTGAGATACTGTTTTGGTATCCTTTGAGAACTTTAGTCTATAAGGCGCTGCTTCGATCACCCAAATAATCTTGTGTTTTGTTGAGATACTGCTTTGGTATCCTCGAAGGGTCTTAGTCTATAAGTTACTGCTTCGACTACTTGAAGAATCTCGTGTTTTGCTGAGATATCGCTTTGGTATCCTCGGAGAGCCTTAGTCTATAAAGTGCTGCTTCAACCACCCGAAGAATCTCGTGTTTTTTTGAGATACTGCTTTGGTATCATCGGAGTGCCTTAGTCTATAAGGTGCTGCTTCGACCTCCCGAAGAATCTTGTTTTTTGTTCAGATACTTCTTTGGTATCCTCTGAGGGCCTTAGTCTATATGGCTCTGCTTCGACCAGCCGAAGAATCTCGTGTTTTGTTTGAGATACAGTTTTGGTATCCTCGGAGAACCTTAGTCTATAAGTTGCTACTTCGATCACCCAAAGAATCCCATGTTTTGTTGAGATACTACTTTGGTATCCTCTTAGAGTCTTAGTATATAAGGTGCTGCTTCGATCACCCAAAGAATCTCGTGTTTTGTTGAGATACTGCTTTGGTATCATCAGAGACTTAGTCTATAAGGTGCTGCTTCGACCACCCGAAGAATCTCGTGTTTTGTTGAGATACTGCTTTGGAATCCTCGGAGAACCTTAGTCTATAAGGTGTTGCATCGATCACCCGAAGAATCTCATATTTTGTTGAGATACTGCTTTGGTATCCTCGTAGAGCCTTAGTCTATAAGGTGCTGCTTCAACCACCCGAAGAATCTCGTGTTTTTTTGATATACTGCTTTGGTATCATCGGAGTGCCTTAGTCTATAAAGTGCTGCTTCGACCACCCGAAGAATCCCGTGTTTTATTGAGATACTGCTTTGGTATCCTCGGAGAGCCTTAGTTTATGAGGTGCTGCTTCGAGCACCCAAAAATATTATGTTTTGTTGAGATACTGCTTTGGTATCCTCAAAGAAACTTAGTCTATAAGGTGCTGCTTCGATAACCCAAAGAATTTCTTGTTTTGTTGAGTTACTACTTTGGTATCCTTGGAGAACCTTAGTCTATAAGGTGCTGCTTCGACCACCCAAAGAACCTTGTGTTTTGTTGAGATACTTCTTTGGTATCCTCGGAGAGCCTTAGTCTATAAGGTGTTGCTTCGACTACCCGAAGAATCTCGTGTTTTGCTGAGATACCGCTTTGGTATCCCCGGAGAGTCTTAATCTATAAGGTGCTGTTTCAACCACATGAAGAGTCTCGTGTATTTTTGAGATACTGTTTTGGCATCTTCGGAGTGCCTTAGTCTATAAGGTGCTGCTTCATCCACCCGAAGAATCTCGAGTTTTGTTGAGATACTGCTTTGGTATCCTCGGAGAGCCTTAGTCTATAAGGTGCGGCTTCGACCACTCGAAGAATCTCGTGTTTTGTTGATATAATGCTTCGGTATCCTCGGAGATCCTTCGTCTATAAGGTGCGGCTTCGAGCACACAAAGAATATCATGTTTTGTTGAGATACTGCTTTGGTATCCTCGAAGAACCTTAGTCTATAAGGTGCTGCTTCGATCACCCAAAGAATCTCATGTTTTGTTGAGATACAACTTTGGTATTCTCGGAGAACCTTAGTCTATAAGGTGGTCGAAGCAACCTTGTGTTTTGTTGATATACTTCTTTGGAATCTTCGGAGAGCCTTAGTCTATAAGGTGCTGCTTCGACTACCCGAAGAATCTTGTTTTTTGTTCAGATACTACTTTGGTATCCTCTGAGGGCCTTAGTCTATATGGCTCTGCTTCGACCAGCCGAAGAATCTCGTGTTTTGTTTGAGATACAGTTTTGGTATCCTCGGAGAACCTTAGTCTATAAGTTGCTACTTCGATCACCCAAAGAATCCCATGTTTTGTTGAGATACTACTTTGGTATCCTCTTAGAGTCTTAGTATATAAGGTGCTGCTTCGATCACCCAAAGAATCTCGTGTTTTGTTGAGATACTGCTTTGGTATCATCAGAGACTTAGTCTATAAGGTGCTGCTTCGACCACCCGAAGAATCTCGTGTTTTGTTGAGATACTGCTTTGGAATCCTCGGAGAACCTTAGTCTATAAGGTGTTGCATCGATCACCCGAAGAATCTCATATTTTGTTGAGATACTGCTTTGGTATCCTCGTAGAGCCTTAGTCTATAAGGTGCTGCTTCAACCACCCGAAGAATCTCGTGTTTTTTTGATATACTGCTTTGGTATCATCGGAGTGCCTTAGTCTATAAAGTGCTGCTTCGACCACCCGAAGAATCCCGTGTTTTATTGAGATACTGCTTTGGTATCCTCGGAGAGCCTTAGTTTATGAGGTGCTGCTTCGAGCACCCAAAAATATTATGTTTTGTTGAGATACTGCTTTGGTATCCTCAAAGAAACTTAGTCTATAAGGTGCTGCTTCGATAACCCAAAGAATTTCTTGTTTTGTTGAGTTACTACTTTGGTATCCTTGGAGAACCTTAGTCTATAAGGTGCTGCTTCGACCACCCAAAGAACCTTGTGTTTTGTTGAGATACTTCTTTGGTATCCTCGGAGAGCCTTAGTCTATAAGGTGTTGCTTCGACTACCCGAAGAATCTCGTGTTTTGCTGAGATACCGCTTTGGTATCCCCGGAGAGTCTTAATCTATAAGGTGCTGTTTCAACCACATGAAGAGTCTCGTGTATTTTTGAGATACTGTTTTGGCATCTTCGGAGTGCCTTAGTCTATAAGGTGCTGCTTCATCCACCCGAAGAATCTCGAGTTTTGTTGAGATACTGCTTTGGTATCCTCGGAGAGCCTTAGTCTATAAGGTGCGGCTTCGACCACTCGAAGAATCTCGTGTTTTGTTGATATAATGCTTCGGTATCCTCGGAGATCCTTCGTCTATAAGGTGCGGCTTCGAGCACACAAAGAATATCATGTTTTGTTGAGATACTGCTTTGGTATCCTCGAAGAACCTTAGTCTATAAGGTGCTGCTTCGATCACCCAAAGAATCTCATGTTTTGTTGAGATACAACTTTGGTATTCTCGGAGAACCTTAGTCTATAAGGTGGTCGAAGCAACCTTGTGTTTTGTTGATATACTTCTTTGGTATCTTCGGAGAGCCTTAGTCTATAAGGTGCTGCTTCGACTACCCGAAGAATCTCGTGTTTTGCTGAGATACCGCTTTGGTATACCCGGAGAGCCTTAGTCTATAAGGTGCTGCTTCAACCACCTGAAGAATCATGTCTTTTTTTGAGATGCTGCTTTGGCATTATCAGAGTGCCTTAGTCTATAAGGTGCTGCTTTGACCACTCGAAGAATCACGTGTTTTGTTGAGATACTGCTTTGGTATCCTCGTAGAGCATTAGTCTATAAGGTGCTGCTTCGACCACCCGAAGAATCTCGGGTTTTTTTGAGATACTGTTTTGGTATCCTTTGAGAACTTTAGTCTATAAGGCGCTGCTTCGATCACCCAAATAATCTTGTGTTTTGTTGAGATACTGCTTTGGTATCCTCGGAGAGTCTTAGTCTATAAGGTACTGCTTCGACCACTTGAAGAATCTCGTGTTTTGCTGAGATATCGCTTTGGTATCCTCGGAGAGCCTTAGTCTATAAAGTGCTGCTTCAACCACCCAAAGAATCTCGTGTTTTTTTTAGATACTGCTTTGGTATCATCGGAGTGCCTTAGTCTATAAGGTGCTGCTTCAACCACCTGAAGAATCATGTCTTTTTTTGAGATGCTGCTTTGGCATTATCAGAGTGCCTTAGTCTATAAGGTGCTGCTTTGACCACCCGAAGAATCACGTGTTTTGTTGAGATACTGCTTTGGTATCCTCGGAGAGCATTAGTCTATAAGGTGCTGCTTCGACCACCCGAAGAATCTCGTGTTTTTTTGAGATACTGTTTTGGTATCCTTTGAGAACTTTAGTCTATAAGGCGTTGTTCGATCACCCAAATAATCTTGTGTTTTGTTGAGATACTGCTTTGGTATCCTCGAAGAGTCTTAGTCTATAAGGTACTGCTTCGACTACTTGAAGAATCTCGTGTTTTGCTGAGATATCGCTTTGGTATCCTCGGAGAGCCTTAGTCTATAAAGTGCTGCTTCAACCACCCGAAGAATCTCGTGTTTTTTTGAGATACTGCTTTGGTATCATCGGAGTGCCTTAGTCTATAAGGTGCTGCTTCGACCTCCCGAAGAATCTTGTTTTTTGTTCAGATACTGCTTTGGTATCCTCTGAGGGCCTTAGTGTATATGGCTCTGCTTCGACCAGCCGAAGAATCTCGTGTTTTGTTTGAGATACAGTTTTGGTATCCTCGGAGAACCTTAGTCTATAAGTTGCTACTTCGATCACCCAAAGAATCCCATGTTTTGTTGAGATACTGCTTTGGTATCCTCTTAGAGTCTTAGTATATAAGGTGCTGCTTCGATCACCTAAAGAATCTCGTGTTTTGTTGAGATACTGCTTTGGTATCATCAGAGACTTAGTCTATAAGGTGCTGCTTCGACCACCCGAAGAATCTCGTGTTTTGTTGAGATACTGCTTTGGAATCCTCGGAGAACCTTAGTCTATAAGGTGTTGCATCGATCACCCGAAGAATCTCATATTTTGTTGAGATACTGCTTTGGTATCCTCGTAGAGCCTTAGTCTATAAGGTGCTGCTTCAACCACCCGAAGAATCTCGTGTTTTTTTGATATACTGCTTTGGTATCATCGGAGTGCCTTAGTCTATAAAGTGCTGCTTCGACCACCCGAAGAATCTCGTGTTTTGTTGAGATACTGCTTTGGTATCCTCGTAGAGCATTAGTCTATAAGGTGCTGCTTCGACCACCCGAAGAATCTCGGGTTTTTTTGAGATACTGTTTTGGTATCCTTTGAGAACTTTAGTCTATAAGGCGCTGCTTCGATCACCCAAATAATCTTGTGTTTTGTTGAGATACTGCTTTGGTATCCTCGGAGTGTCTTAGTCTATAAGGTACTGCTTCGACCACTTGAAGAATCTCGTGTTTTGCTGAGATATCGCTTTGGTATCCTCGGAGAGCCTTAGTCTATAAAGTGCTGCTTCAACCACCCGAAGAATCTCGTGTTTTTTTTAGATACTGCTTTGGTATCATCGGAGTGCCTTAGTCTATAAGGTGCTGCTTCAACCACCTGAAGAATCATGTCTTTTTTTGAGATGCTGCTTTGGCATTATCAGAGTGCCTTAGTCTATAAGGTGCTGCTTTGACCACCCGAAGAATCACGTGTTTTGTTGAGATACTGCTTTGGTATCCTCGGAGAGCATTAGTCTATAAGGTGCTGCTTCGACCACCCGAAGAATCTCGTGTTTTTTTGAGATACTGTTTTGGTATCCTTTGAGAACTTTAGTCTATAAGGCGCTGCTTCGATCACCCAAATAATCTTGTGTTTTGTTAAGATACTGCTTTGGTATCCTCGAAGAGTCTTAGTCTATAAGGTACTGCTTCGACTACTTGAAGAATCTCGTGTTTTGCTGAGATATCGCTTTGGTATCCTCGGAGAGCCTTAGTCTATAAGGTGCTGCTTCGATCACCCAAAGAATCTCATGTTTTGTTGAGATACAACTTTGGTATTCTCGGAGAACCTTAGTCTATAAGGTGGTCGAAGCAACCTTGTGTTTTGTTGATATACTTCTTTGGTATCTTCGGAGAGCCTTAGTCTATAAGGTGCTGCTTCGACTACCCGAAGAATCTCGTGTTTTGCTGAGAACAGCTTTGGTATACCCGGAGAGCCTTAGTCTATAAGGTGCTGCTTCAACCACCTGAAGAATCATGTCTTTTTTTGAGATGCTGCTTTGGCATTATCAGATTGCCTTAGTCTATAAGGTGCTGCTTTGACCACCCGAAGAATCACGTGTTTTGTTGAGATACTGCTTTGGTATCCTCGGAGAGCCTTAGTCTATAAGGTGCTGCTTCGACCACCCGAAGAATCTCGTGTTTTTTTGAGATACTGTTTTGGTATCCTTTGAGAACTTTAGTCTATAAGGCGCTGCTTCGATCACCCAAATAATCGTGTGTTTTGTTGAGATACTGCTTTGGTATCCTCGGAGAGTCTTAGTCTATAAGGTACTGCTTCGACCACTTGAAGAATCTCGGGTTTTGGTGAGATATCGCTTTGGTATCCTCGGAGAGCCTTAGTCTATAAAGTGCTGCTTCAACCACCCGAAGAATCTCGTGTTTTTTTGAGATACTGCTTTGGTATCATCGGAGTGCCTTAGTCTATAAGGTGCTGCTTCGACCTCCCGAAGAATCTCGTGTTTTGTTCAGATACTGCTTTGGTATCCTCGGAGGGCCTTAGTGTATATGGCTCTGCTTCGACCAGCCGAAGAATCTCGTGTTTTGTTTGAGATACAGTTTTGGTATCCTCGGAGAACCTTAGTCTATAAGTTGCTACTTCGATCACCCAAAGAATCCCATGTTTTGTTGAGATACTGCTTTGGTATCCTCTTAGAGTCTTAGTATATAAGGTGCTGCTTCGATCACCTAAAGAATTTCGTGTTTTGTTGAGATACTGCTTTGGTATCATCAGAGACTTAGTCTATAAGGTGCTGCTTCGACCACCCGAAGAATCTCGTGTTTTGTTGAGATACTGCTTTGGAATCCTCGGAGAACCTTAGTCTATAAGGTGTTGCATCGATCACCCGAAGAATCTCATATTTTGTTGAGATACTGCTTTGGTATCCTCGTAGAGCCTTAGTCTATAAGGTGCTGCTTCAACCACCCGAAGAATCTCGTGTTTTTTTGATATACTGCTTTGGTATCATCGGAGTGCCTTAGTCTATAAAGTGCTGCTTCGACCACCCGAAGAATCTCGTGTTTTATTGAGATACTGCTTTGGTATCCTCGGAGAGCCTTAGTTTATGAGGTGCTGCTTCGAGCACCCAAAAATATTATGTTTTGTTGAGATACTGCTTTGGTATCCTCAAAGAAACTTAGTCTATAAGGTGCTGCTTCGATAACCCAAAGAATTTCTTGTTTTGTTGAGTTACTACTTTGGTATCCTTGGAGAACCTTAGTCTATAAGGTGCTGCTTCGACCACCCAAAGAACCTTGTGTTTTGTTGAGATACTTCTTTGGTATCCTCGGAGAGCCTTAGTCTATAAGGTGTTGCTTCGACTACCCGAAGAATCTCGTGTTTTGCTGAGATACCGCTTTGGTATCCCCGGAGAGTCTTAATCTATAAGGTGCTGTTTCAACCACATGAAGAGTCTCGTGTATTTTTGAGATACTGTTTTGGCATCTTCGGAGTGCCTTAGTCTATAAGGTGCTGCTTCATCCACCCGAAGAATCTCGAGTTTTGTTGAGATACTGCTTTGGTATCCTCGGAGAGCCTTAGTCTATAAGGTGCTGCTTCGACCACTCGAAGAATCTCGTGTTTTGTTGATATAATGCTTTGGTATCCTCGGAGATCCTTCGTCTATAAGGTGCGGCTTCGAGCACACAAAGAATATCATGTTTTGTTGAGATACTGCTTTGGTATCCTCGAAGAACCTTAGTCTATAAGGTGCTGCTTCGATCACCCAAAGAATCTCATGTTTTGTTGAGATACAACTTTGGTATTCTCGGAGAACCTTAGTCTATAAGGTGGTCGAAGCAACCTTGTGTTTTGTTGATATACTTCTTTGGTATCTTCGGAGAGCCTTAGTCTATAAGGTGCTGCTTCGACTACCCGAAGAATCTCGTGTTTTGCTGAGAACAGCTTTGGTATACCCGGAGAGCCTTAGTCTATAAGGTGCTGCTTCAACCACCTGAAGAATCATGTCTTTTTTTGAGATGCTGCTTTGGCATTATCAGATTGCCTTAGTCTATAAGGTGCTGCTTTGACCACCCGAAGAATCACGTGTTTTGTTGAGATACTGCTTTGGTATCCTCGGAGAGCCTTAGTCTATAAGGTGCTGCTTCGACCACCCGAAGAATCTCGTGTTTTTTTGAGATACTGTTTTGGTATCCTTTGAGAACTTTAGTCTATAAGGCGCTGCTTCGATCACCCAAATAATCGTGTGTTTTGTTGAGATACTGCTTTGGTATCCTCGGAGAGTCTTAGTCTATAAGGTACTGCTTCGACCACTTGAAGAATCTCGGGTTTTGGTGAGATATCGCTTTGGTATCCTCGGAGAGCCTTAGTCTATAAAGTGCTGCTTCAACCACCCGAAGAATCTCGTGTTTTTTTGAGATACTGCTTTGGTATCATCGGAGTGCCTTAGTCTATAAGGTGCTGCTTCGACCTCCCGAAGAATCTCGTGTTTTGTTCAGATACTGCTTTGGTATCCTCGGAGGGCCTTAGTCTATATGGCTCTGCTTCGACCAGCCGAAGAATCTCGTGTTTTGTTTGAGATACTGTTTTGGTATCCTCGGAGAACCTTAGTCTATAAGTTGCTACTTCGATCACCCAAAGAATCCCATGTTTTGTTGAGATACTGCTTTGGTATCCTCTTAGAGTCTTAGTATATAAGGTGCTGCTTCGATCACCCAAAGAATCTCGTGTTTTGTTGAGATACTGCTTTGGTATCATCAGAGACTTAGTCTATAAGGTGCTGCTTCGACCACCCGAAGAATCTCGTGTTTTGTTGAGATACTGCTTTGGAATCCTTGGAGAACCTTAGTCTATAAGGTGTTGCATCGATCACCCGAAGAATCTCATATTTTGTTGAGATACTGCTTTGGTATCCTCGGAGAGCCTTAGTCTATAAGGTGCTGCTTCAACCACCCGAAGAATCTGGTGTTTTTTTGAGATACTGCTTTGGTATCATCGGAGTGCCTTAGTCTATAAAGTGCTGCTTCGACCACCCGAAGAATCTCGTGTTTTATTGAGATACTGCTTTGGTATCCTCGGAGAGCCTTAGTTTATGAGGTGCTGCTTCGAGCACCCAAAAATATTATGTTTTGTTGAGATACTGCTTTGGTATCCTCAAAGAAACTTAGTCTATAAGGTGCTGCTTCGATAACCCAAAGAATTTCTTGTTTTGTTGAGATACTACTTTAGTATCCTTGGAGAACCTTAGTCTATAAGGTGCTGCTTCGACCACCCAAAGAACCTTGTGTTTTGTTGAGATACTTCTTTGGTATCCTCGGAGAGCCTTAGTCTATAAGGTGTTGGTTCGACTACCCGAAGAATCTCGTGTTTTGCTGAGATACCGCTTTGGTATCCCCTGAGAGTCTTAATCTATAAGGTGCTGTTTCAACCACATGAAGAGTCTCGTGTATTTTTGAGATACTATTTTGGCATCTTCGGAGTGCCTTAGTCTATAAGGTGCTGCTTCATCCACCCGAAGAATCTCGAGTTTTGTTGAGATACTGCTTTGGTATCCTCGGCGAGCCTTAGTCTATAAGGTGCTGCTTCGACCACTCAAAGAATCTCGTGTTTTATTGATATAATGCTTTGGTATCCTCGGAGTCCTTCGTCTATAAGGTGCGGCTTCGAGCACACAAAGAATATCATGTTTTGTTGAGATACAACTTTGGTATTCTCGGAGAACCTTAGTCTATAAGGTGGTCGAAGCAACCTTGTGTTTTATTGATATACTTCTTTGGTATCTTCGGAGAGCCTTAGTCTATAAGGTGCTGCTTCGACTACCCGAAGAATCTCGTGTTTTGCTGAGATACCGCTTTGGTATAACCAGAGAGCCTTAGTCTATAAGGTGCTGCTTCAACCACCCGAAGAATCATGTCTTTTTTTGAGATGCTGCTTTGGCATTATCAGAGTGCCTTAGTCTATAAGGTGCTGCTTTGACCACCCGAAGAATCACGTGTTTTGTTGAGATACTGCTTTGGTATCCTCGGAGAGCATTAGTCTATAAGGTGCTGTTTCGACCACCCGAAGAATCTCGTGTTTTTTTGAGATACTGTTTTGGTATCCTTTGAGAACTTTAGTCTATAAGGCCCTGCTTCGATCACGCAAATAACCTTGTGTTTTGTTGAGATACTGCTTTGGTATCCTCGGAGAGTCTTAGTCTATAAGGTACTGCTTCGACCACTTGAAGAATCTCGTGTTTTGCTGAGATATCGCTTTGGTATCCTCGGAGAGCCTTAGTCTATAAAGTGCTGCTTCAACCACCCGAAGAATCTCGTGTTTTTTTGAGATACTGCTTTGGTATCATCGGAGTGCCTTAGTCTATAAGGTGCTGCTTCGACCTCCCGAAGAATCTCGTGTTTTGTTCAGATACTGCTTTGGTATCCTCGGAGGGCCTTAGTCTATATGGCTCTGCTTCGACCAGCCGAAGAATCTCGTGTTTTGTTTGAGATATTATTTTGGTATCCTCAGAGAACCTTAGTCTATAAGTTGCTACTTCGATCACCCAAAGAATCCCATGTTTTGTTGAGATACTGCTTTGGTATCCTCTTAGAGTCTTAGTATATAAGGTGCTGCTTCGATCACCCAAAGAATCTCGTGTTTTGTTGAGATACTGCTTTGGTATCATCAGAGACTTTGTCTATAAGGTGCTGCTTCGACCACCCGAAGAATCTCGTGTTTTGTTGAGATACTGCTTTGGAATCCTCGGAGAACCTTAGTCTATAAGGTGTTGCATCGATCACCCGAAGAATCTCATATTTTATTGAGATACTGCTTTGGTATCCTCGGAGAGCCTTAGTCTATAAGGTGTTGCTTCAACCACCCGAAGAATCTCATGTTTTTTTGAGATACTGCGTTGGTATCATCGGAGTGCCTTAGTCTATAAAGTGCTGCATCGACCACTTGAAGAATCTCGTGTTTTATTGAGATACTGCTTTGGTATCCTCGGAGAGCCTTAGTTTATGAGGTGCTGCTTCGAGCACCCAAAAATATTATGTTTTGTTGAGATACTGTTTTGGTATCCTCAAAGAAACTTAGTCTATAATGTGCTGCTTCGATAACCCAAAGAATTTCTTGTTTTGTTGAGATACTACTTTGGTATCCTCGGAGAACCTTAGTCTATAAGGTGCTGCTTCGACCACCCAAATAACCTTGTGTTTTGTTGAGATACTTCTTTGGTATCCTCGGAGAACCTTAGTCTATAAGGTGTTTCTTCGACTACCCGAAGAATCTTGTGTTTTGCTTAGATACCGCTTTGGTATCCCCGGTGAGTCTTAATCTATAAGGTGCTGTTTCAACCACATGAAGAGTCTCGTGTATTTTTGAGATACTGCTTTGGCATCTTCGGAGTGCCTTAGACTATAAGGTGCTGCTTCAACCACCCGAAGAATCTCGAGTTTTGTTGAGATACTGCTTTGGTATCCTCGGAGAGCCTTAGTCTATAAGGTGCTGCTTCGACCACTCGAAGAATCTCGTGTTTTGTTGAGATACTGCTTTGGTATCCTCGGAGAGCCTTTGTCTATAAGGTGCGGCTTCGAGCACCCTAAGAATATCATGTATTGTTGAGATACTGCTTTGGTATCCTCGAAGAAGCTTAGTCTATAAGGTGCTGCTTCGATCACCCAAAGAATCTCATGTTTTGTTGAGATACTACTTTGGTATTCTCGGAGAACCTTAGTCTATAAGGTGGTCGAAGCAACCTTGTGTTTTGTTGAGATACTTCTTTGGTATCTTCGGAGAGCCTTAGTCTATAAGGTGCTTCTTCGACTATCCGAAGAATCTCGTGTTTTGCTGAGATACCGCTTTGGTATACCCGGAGAGCCTTAGACTATAAGGTGCTGCTTCAACCACCCGAAGAATCATGTGTTTTTTTGAGATGCTGCTTTGGCATTATCAGAGTGCCTTCGTCTATAAGGTGCTGCTTCGACCACCCGAAGAATCTCGTGTTTTGTTGAGATACTGCTTTGGTATCCTCGGAGAGCATTAGTCTATAAGGTGCTGCTTCAACCACCCGAAGAATCTTGTGTTTTTTTGAGATGCTGCTTTGGCATTATCAGAGTGCCTTAGTCTATAAGGTGCTGCTTTGACCACCCGAAGAATCTCGTGTTTTGTTGAGATACTGCTTTGGTATCCTCGGAGAGCATTAGTCTATAAGGTGCTGCTTCGACCACCCGAAGAATCTCGTGTTTTTTTGAGATACTGTTTTGGTATCCTTTGAGAACTTTAGTCTATAAGGTGTTGCTTCGATCACCCAAATAATCTTGTGTTTTGTTGAGATACTGCTTCGGTATCCTCGGAGAGTCTTAGTCTATAACGTGCTGCTTCGGCCACTTGAAGAATCTCGTGTTTTGCTGAGATATCGCTTTGGTATCCTCGGAGAGCCTTAGTCTATAAAGTGCTGCTTCAACCACCCGAAGAATCTCGTGTTTTTTTGAGATACTGCTTTGGTATCATCGGAGTGCCTTAGTCTATAAGGTGCTGCTTCGACCTCCCGAAGAATCTCGTGTTTTGTTCTGATACTGCTTTGGTACCCTCGGAGAGCCTTAGTCTTTATGACTCTGCTTCGACCAGCCGAAGAATCTCGTGTTTTTTTTGAGATACTGTTTAGGAATCCTCGGAGAACCTTAGTCTATAAGGTGATGCTTCGATCACCCAAAGAATCTCGTGTTTTGTTGAGATACTGCTTTGTTATCATCAGAGACATAGTCTATAAGGTGCTGCTTCGACCACCCAAAGAATCTCGTGTTTTGTTGAGATACTGCTTTGGAATCCTCGGAGAACCTTAGTCTATAAGTTGTTGCATCGATCACCCCAAGAATCACATGTTTTGTTGAGATACTGCTTTGGTATCCTCGGAGAGCCTTAGTCTATAAGGTGCTGCTTCAACCACTCGAAGAATCTCGTGTTTTTTTGAGATACTGCTTTGGTATCATCGGAGTGCCTTAGTCTATAAAGTGCTGCTTCGACCACCCGAAGAATCTCGTGTTTCATTGAGATACTGCTTTGGTATCCTCGGAGAGCCTTAGTTTATGAAGTGCTGCTTCGAGCACCCAAAAATATTATGTTTTGTTGAGATACTGCTTTGGTATCCTCAAAGAAACTTAGTCTATAAGGTGCTGCTTCGATAACCCAAAGAATTTCTTGTTTTGTTGAGATACTACTTTGGTATCCTCGCAGAACCTTAGTCTATAAGGTGCTGCTTCGACCACCCAAAGAACCTTGTGTTTTGTTGAGATACTTCTTTGGTATCCTCGGAGAGGCTTAGTCTATAAGGTGTTGCTTCGACTACCCGAAGAATCTCGTGTTTTGCTGAGATACCGCTTTGGTATCCCCGGAGAGTCTTAATCTATAAGGTGCTGTTTCAACCACATGAAGAGTCTCGTGTATTTTTGAGATACTGTTTTGGCATCTTTGGAGTGCCTTAGTCTATAAGGTACTGCTTCAACCACCCGAAGAATCTCGAGTTTTGTTGAGATACTGCTTTGGTATCCTCGGAGAGCCTTAGTCTATAAGGTGCTGCTTCGACCACTCGAAGAATCTCGTGTTTTGTTGAGATAATGCTTTGGTATCCTCGGAGATCCTTTGTCTATAAGGTGCGGCTTCGAGCACCCAAAGAATATCATGTTTTGTTAAGATACTGCTTTGGTATCCTCGAAGAACCTTAGTTTATAAGGTGGTGCTTCGATCACCCAAAGAATCTCATGTTTTGTTGTGATACTACTTTGGTATTCTCGGAGAACCATAGTCTATAAGGTGGTCGAAGCAACCTTGTGTTTTGTTGAGTTACTTCTTTGGTATCTTCGGAGAGCCTTAGTCTATAAGGTGCTGCTTCGACTACCCGAAGAATCTCGTGTTTTGCTGAGATACCGCTTTGGTATACCCGGAGAGCCTTAGTCTATAAGGTGCTGCTTCAACCACCCGAAGAATCCTGTGCTTTTTTGAGATGCTGCTTTGGCATTATCAGAGTGCCTTAGTCTATAAGGTGCTGCTTTGACCACCCGAAGAATCACGTGTTTTGTTGAGATACTGCTTTGGTATCCTCGGAGAGCATTAGTCTATAAGGTGCTGCTTCGACCACCCGAAGAATCTCGTGTTTTTTTGAGATACTGTTTTGGTATCCTTTGAGAACTTTAGTCTATAAGGCGCTGCTTCGATCACCCAAATAATCTTGAGTTTTGTTGAGATACTGCTTTGGTATCCTCAGAGAGTCTTAGTCTATAAGGTACTGCTTCGACCACTTGAAGAATCTCGTGTTTTGCTGAGATATCGCTTTGGTATCATCGGAGAGCCTTAGTCTATAAAGTGCTGCTTCAACCACCCGAAGAAACTCGTGTTTTTTTGAGATACTGCTTTGGTATCATCGGAGTGCCTTAGTCTATAAGGTGCTGCTTCGACCTCTCGAAGAATGTTGTGTTTTGTTCAGATACTGCTTTGGTATCCTCGGAGGGCCTTAGTCTATATGGCTCTGCTTCGACCAGCCGAAGAATCTCGTGTTTTGTTTGAGATACTGTTTTGGTATCCTCGGAGAACCTTAGTCTATAAGTTGCTACTTCGATCACCCAAAGAATCCCATGTTTTGTTGAGATACTGCTTTGGTATCCTCTTAGAGTCTTAGTATATAAGGTGCTGCTTCGATCACCCAAAGAATCTCGTGTTTTGTTGAGATACTGCTTTGGTATCATCAGAGACTTAGTCTATAAGGTGCTGCTTCGACCACCCGAAGAATCTCGTGTTTTGTTGAGATACTGCTTTGGAATCCTCGGAGAACCTTAGTCTATAAGGTGTTGCATCGATCACCCGAAGAATCTCATGTTTTTTTGAGATACTGCTTTGGTATCCTCGGAGAGCCTTAGTCTATAAGGTGCTGCTTCAACCACCCAAAGAATCTCGTGTTTTTTTGAGATACTGCTTTGGTATCATCGGAGTGCCTTAGTCTATAAAGTGCTGCATCGACCACCTGAAGAGTCTCGTGTTTTATTGAGATACTGCTTTGGTATCCTCAGAGAGCCTTAGTTTATGAGGTGCTGCTTCGAGCACCCAAAAATATTATGTTTTGTTGAGATACTGTTTTGGTATCCTCAAAGAAACTTAGTCTATAATGTGCTGCTTCGATAACCCAAAGAATTTCTTGTTTTGTTGAGATACTACTTTGGTATCCTCGGAGAACCTTAGTCTATAAGGTGCTGCTTCGACCACCCAAAGACCCTTGTGCTTTGTTGAGATACTTCTTTGGTATCCTCGGAGAGCCTTAGTCTATAAGGTGTTGCTTCGACTACCCGAAGAATCTCGTGTTTTGCTTAGATACCGCTTTGGTATCCCCGGTGAGTCTTAATCTATAAGGTGCTGTTTCAACCACATGAAGAGTCTCATGTATTTTTGAGATACTGCTTTGGCATCTTCGGAGTGCCTTAGTCTATAAGGTGCTGCTTCAACCACCCGAAGAATCTCGAATTTTGTTGAGATACTGCTTTGGTATCCTCGGAGAGACTTAGCCTATAAGGTGTTGCTTCGACCACTCGAAGAATCTCGTGTTTTGTTGAGATACTGCTTTGGTATCCTCAGAGAGCCTTTGTCTATAAGGTGCGGCTTCGAGCACCCAAAGAATATCATATTTTGTTGAGATACTGCTTTGGTATCCTCGAAGAACCTTAGTCTATAAGGTGCTGCTTCGATCACCCAAAGAATCTCATGTTTTGTTGAGATACTACTTTGGTATTCTCGGAGAACCTTAGTCTATAAGGTGGTCGAAGCACCATTGTGTTTTGTTGAGATACTTCTTTGGTATCTTCGGAGAGCCTTAGTCTATAAGGTGCTGCTTCGACTACCCGAAGAATCTCGTGTTTTGCTGAGATACCGCTTTGGTATACCCGGAGAGCCTAAGTCTATAAGGTGCTGCTTCAATCACCCGAAGAATCATGTGTTTTTTTGAGATGCTTCTTTGGAATTATCAGAGTGCCTTAGTCTATAAGGTGCTGCTTTGACCACCCGAAGAATCTCGTGTTTTGTTGAGATACTGCTTTGGTATCCTCGGAGAGCATTAGTCTATAAGGTGCTGCTTCGACCACCCGAAGAATCTCGTGTTTTTTTGAGATACTGTTTTGGTATCCTTTGAGAACTTTAGTCTATAAGGTGTTGCTTCGATCACCCAAATAATCTTGTGTTTTGTTGAGATACTGCTTTGGTATCCTTGGAGAGTCTTACTCTATAAGGTGCTGCTTCGACCCCCCGAAGAATCTCGTGTTTTGCTGAGATACTGCTTTGGTATCATCGGAGTGCCTTAGTCTATAAGGCGCTGCTTCGACCTCCCGAAGAATCTCGTGTTTTGTTCAGATACTGCTTTGGTATCCTCGGAGAGCCTTAGTCTATATGGCTCTGCTTCGACCAGCCGAAGAATCTCGTGTTTTTTTTGAGATACTGTTTTGGTATCCTCGAAGAACCTTAGTCTATAAGTTGCTACTTCGATCACCCAAAGAATCCCATGTTTTGTTGAGATACTGCTTTGGTATCATCAGAGACTTAGTCTATAAGGTGCTGCTTCGACCACCCGAAGAATCTCGTGTTTTATTGGGATACTTCTTTGGAATCCTCGGAGAACCTTAGTCTATAAGGTGTTGCATCGATCACCCGAAGAATCTCATGTTTTGTTGAGATACTGCTTTGATATCCTCGGAGAGCCTTAGTCTATAAGGTGCTGCTTCAACCAGCCGAAGAATCTCACGTTTTTTTGAAATACTGCTTTGGTATCATCGGAGTGCCTTAGTCTATAAAGTGCTGCTTCGACCACCCGAGGAATCTCGAGTTTTGTTGAGATACTACTTTGGTATCCTCGGAGAACCTTAGTCTATAAGGTGCTGCTTCGACCACCCAAAGTACCTTGTGTTTTGTTGAGATACTTCTTTGGTATCCTCGGAGAGCCTTAGTCTATAAGGTGTTGCTTCGACTATTCGAAGAATCTCATGTTTTGCTGAGATACCGCTTTGGTATCGCCGGAGAGTCTTAATCTATAAGGTGTTGTTTCAAACACATGAAGAGTCTCGTGTATTTTTGAGATACTGCTTTGGCATCTTCGGAGTGCCTTAGTCTATAAGGTGCTGCTTCAACCACCCGAAGAATCTCGAGTTTTGTTAAGATACTGCTTCGGTATCCTCGGAGAGACTTAGTTTATAAGGTGCCGCTTCGACCACTCGAAGAATCTCGTGTTTTGTTGAGATACTGCTTTGGTATCCTCAGAGAGCCTTTGTCTATAAGGTGCGGCTTCGAGCACCCAAAGAATCTCATGTTTTGTTGAGATACTACTTTGGTATTCTCGGAGAACCTTAGTCTATAAGGTGGTCGAAGCAACCTTGTGTTTTGTTGAGATACTTCTTTGGTATCTTCGGAGAGCCTTAGTCTATAAGGTGCTGCTTCGACTACCCGAAGAATCTCGTGTTTTGCTGAGATACCGCTTTGGTATACCCGGAGAGCCTTAGTCTATAAGGTGCTGCTTCAACCACCCGAAGAATCATGTGTTTTTTTGAGATGCTGCTTTGGCATTATCAGAGTGCCTTAGTCTATAAGGTGCTGCTTTGACCACCCAAAGAATCTCGTGTTTTGTTGAGATACTGCTTTGGTATCCTCGGAGAGCATTAGTCTATAAGGTGCTGCTTCGACCACCCGAAGAATCTCGTGTTTTTTTGAGATATTGTTTTGGTATCCTTTGAGAACTTTAGTCTATAAAGTGCTGCTTCGATCACCCAAATAATCTTGTGTTTTGTTGAGATACTTCTTTGGTATCCTCGGAGAGTCTTAGTCTATAAGGTGCTGCTTCGACCACTTGAAGAATCTCGTGTTTTGCTGAGATATCGCTTTGGTATCCTTGGAGAGCCTTAGTCTATAAAGTGCTGCTTCAACCACCCGAAGAATCTCGTGTTTTTTTGAGATACTGCTTTGGTATCATCGGAGTGCCTTAGTCTATAAGGTGCTGCTTCGACCTCCCGAAGAATCTCGTGTTTTGTTCAGATACTGCTTTGGTATCCTCGGAGAGCCTTAGGCTATATGGCTCAGCTTCGACCAGCCGAAGAATCTCGTGTTTTTTTTGAGATACTGTTTCGGTATCCTCGGAGAGCCTTAGTCTATAAGTTGCTACTTTGATCACCCAAATAATCTTGTGTTTTGTTCAGATACTGCTTTGGTATCCTCGGAGAGTCTTAGTGTATAAGGTGCTGCTTCGACCACTTGAAGAATCTCGTGTTTTGCTGAGATATCGCTTTGGTATCCTCGGAGATCCTTAGTCTATAAAGTGCTGCTTCATCCACCCGAAGAATCTCGTGTTTTTTTGAGATACTGCTTTGGTATCATCGGAGTGCCTTAGTCTAAAAAGTGCTGCTTCGACCGCCCGAAGAATCTCGTGTTTTGTTCAGATACTGCTTTGGTATCCTCAGAGAGCCTTAGTCTATATGGCTCTGCTTCGATCAGCCGAAGAATCTCGTGTTTTTTTGAGATACTGTTTTGGTATCCTCGGAGAACCTTAGTCTATAAGTTGCTACTTCGATCACCCAAATAATCTTGTGTTTTGTTGAGATACTGCTTTGGTATCCTCGGAGAGTCTTAGTATATAAGGTGCTGCTTCGACCACTTGAAGAACCTTGTGTTTTGTTGAGATACTACTTTGGTATTCTCGGAGAACCTTAGTCTATAAGGTGTTCGAAGCAACCTTGTGTTTTGTTGAGACACTTCTTTGGTATCTTCGGAGAGCCTTAGTCTATAAGGTGCTGCTTCGACTACTTGAAGAATCTCGTGTTTTGCTGAGATACCGGTGTGGTATACCCGGAGAGCCTTAGTCTATAAGGTGCTGCTTCAACCACCCGAAGAATCATGTGTTTTTTTGAGATGCTGCTTTGGCATTACCAGAGTGCCTTAGTCTATAAGGTGCTACTTTGTCCACCCGAAGAATCTCGTGTTTTGTTGAGATACTGCTTTGGTATCATCAGAGACTTAGTCTATAAGGTGCTGCTTCGACCACCCGAAGAATCTCGTGTTTTGTTGGGATACTTCTTTGGAATCCTCGGAGAACCTTAGTCTATAAGTAGTTGCATCGATCACCCGAAGAATCTCATGTTTTCTTGAGATACTGCTTTGGTATCCTCGGAGAGCCTTAGTCTATAAGGTGCTGCTTCAACCAGCCGAAGAATCTCATGTTTTTTTGAAATACTGCTTTGGTATCATCGGAGTGCCTTAGTCTATAAAGTGCTGCTTCGACCACCCGAGGAATCTCGAGTTTTGTTGAGATACTACTTTGGTATCCTCGGAGAACCTTAGTCTATAAGGTGCTGCTTCGACCACCCAAAGAACCTTGTGTTTTGTTGAGATACTTCTTTGGTATCCTTGGAGAGCCTTAGTCTATAAGGTGTTGCTTCGATTATTCGAAGAATCTCGTGTTTTGCTGAGATACCGCTTTGGTATCCCCGGAGAGTCTTAATCTATAAGGTGTTGTTTCAAACACATGAAGAGTCTCGTGTATTTTTGAGATACTGCTTTGGCATCTTCGGAGTGCCTTAGTCTATAAGGTGCTGCTTCAACCACCCGAAGAATCTCGATTTTTGTTAAGATACTGCTTCGGTATCCTCGGAGAGACTTAGTTTATAAGGTGCCGCTTCGACCACTCGAAGAATCTCGTGTTTTGTTGAGAAACTGCTTTGGTATCCTCAGAGAGCCTTTGTCTATAAGGTGCGGCTTCAAGAACCCAAAGAATCTCATGTTTTGTTGAGATACTACTTTGGTATTCTCGGAGAACCTTAGTCTATAAGGTGGTCGAAGCAACCTTGTGTTTTGTTGAGATACTTCTTTGGTATCTTCGGAGGGCCTTAGTCTATAAGGTGCTGCTTCGACTACCCGAAGAATCTCGTGTTTTGCTAAGATACCGCTTTGGTATACCCGGAGAGCCTTAGTCTATAAGGTGTTGCTTCAACCACCCGAAGAACCATGTGTTTTTTTGAGATGCTGCTTTGGCATTATCAGAGTGCCTTAGCCTATAAGGTGCTGCTTTGACCACCCAAAGAATCTCGTGTTTTGTTGAGATACTGCTTTGGTATCCTCGGAGAGCATTAGTCTATAAGGTGCTGCTTCGACCACCCGAAGAATCTCGTGTTTTTTTGAGATATTGTTTTGGTATCCTTGGAGAACTTTAGTCTATAAGGTGCTGCTTCGATCACCCAAATAATCTTGTGTTTTGTCGAGATACTGCTTTGGTATCCTCGGAGAGTCTTAGTCTATAAGGTGCTGCTTCGACCACTTGAAGAATCTCGTGTTTTGCTGAGATATCGCTTTGGTATCCTTGGAGAGCCTTAGTCTATAAAGTGCTGCTTCAACCACCCGAAGAATCTCGTGTTTTTTTGAGATAATGCTTTGGTATCATTGGAGTGCCTTAGTCTATAAGGTGCTGCTTCGACCTCCCGAAGAATCTCATGTTTTGTTGAGATACTGCTTTGGTATCCTCGGAGAGCCTTAGTCTATAAGGTGCTGCTTCAACCAGCCGAAGAATCTCACGTTTTTTTGAAATACTGCTTTGGTATCATCGGAGTGCCTTAGTCTATAAAGTGCTGCTTCGACCACCCGAGGAATCTCGAGTTTTGTTGAGATACTACTTTGGTATCCTCGGAGAACCTTAGTCTATAAGGTGCTGCTTCGACCACCCAAAGTACCTTGTGTTTTGTTGAGATACTTCTTTGGTATCCTCGGAGAGCCTTAGTCTATAAGGTGTTGCTTCGACTATTCGAAGAATCTCATGTTTTGCTGAGATACCGCTTTGGTATCGCCGGAGAGTCTTAATCTATAAGGTGTTGTTTCAAACACATGAAGAGTCTCGTGTATTTTTGAGATACTGCTTTGGCATCTTCGGAGTGCCTTAGTCTATAAGGTGCTGCTTCAACCACCCGAAGAATCTCGAGTTTTGTTAAGATACTGCTTCGGTATCCTCGGAGAGACTTAGTTTATAAGGTGCCGCTTCGACCACTCGAAGAATCTCGTGTTTTGTTGAGATACTGCTTTGGTATCCTCAGAGAGCCTTTGTCTATAAGGTGCGGCTTCGAGCACCCAAAGAATCTCATGTTTTGTTGAGATACTACTTTGGTATTCTCGGAGAACCTTAGTCTATAAGGTGGTCGAAGCAACCTTGTGTTTTGTTGAGATACTTCTTTGGTATCTTCGGAGAGCCTTAGTCTATAAGGTGCTGCTTCGACTACCCGAAGAATCTCGTGTTTTGCTGAGATACCGCTTTGGTATACCCGGAGAGCCTTAGTCTATAAGGTGCTGCTTCAACCACCCGAAGAATCATGTGTTTTTTTGAGATGCTGCTTTGGCATTATCAGAGTGCCTTAGTCTATAAGGTGCTGCTTTGACCACCCAAAGAATCTCGTGTTTTGTTGAGATACTGCTTTGGTATCCTCGGAGAGCATTAGTCTATAAGGTGCTGCTTCGACCACCCGAAGAATCTCGTGTTTTTTTGAGATATTGTTTTGGTATCCTTTGAGAACTTTAGTCTATAAAGTGCTGCTTCGATCACCCAAATAATCTTGTGTTTTGTTGAGATACTTCTTTGGTATCCTCGGAGAGTCTTAGTCTATAAGGTGCTGCTTCGACCACTTGAAGAATCTCGTGTTTTGCTGAGATATCGCTTTGGTATCCTTGGAGAGCCTTAGTCTATAAAGTGCTGCTTCAACCACCCGAAGAATCTCGTGTTTTTTTGAGATACTGCTTTGGTATCATCGGAGTGCCTTAGTCTATAAGGTGCTGCTTCGACCTCCCGAAGAATCTCGTGTTTTGTTCAGATACTGCTTTGGTATCCTCGGAGAGCCTTAGTCTATATGGCTCAGCTTCGACCAGCCGAAGAATCTCGTGTTTTTTTTGAGATACTGTTTCGGTATCCTCGGAGAGCCTTAGTCTATAAGTTGCTACTTTGATCACCCAAATAATCTTGTGTTTTGTTCAGATACTGCTTTGGTATCCTCGGAGAGTCTTAGTGTATAAGGTGCTGCTTCGACCACTTGAAGAATCTCGTGTTTTGCTGAGATATCGCTTTGGTATCCTCGGAGATCCTTAGTCTATAAAGTGCTGCTTCATCCACCCGAAGAATCTCGTGTTTTTTTGAGATACTGCTTTGGTATCATCGGAGTGCCTTAGTCTAAAAAGTGCTGCTTCGACCGCCCGAAGAATCTCGTGTTTTGTTCAGATACTGCTTTGGTATCCTCAGAGAGCCTTAGTCTATATGGCTCTGCTTCGATCAGCCGAAGAATCTCGTGTTTTTTTGAGATACTGTTTTGGTATCCTCGGAGAACCTTAGTCTATAAGTTGCTACTTCGATCACCCAAATAATCTTGTGTTTTGTTGAGATACTGCTTTGGTATCCTCGGAGAGTCTTAGTATATAAGGTGCTGCTTCGACCACTTGAAGAACCTTGTGTTTTGTTGAGATACTACTTTGGTATTCTCGGAGAACCTTAGTCTATAAGGTGTTCGAAGCAACCTTGTGTTTTGTTGAGACACTTCTTTGGTATCTTCGGAGAGCCTTAGTCTATAAGGTGCTGCTTCGACTACTTGAAGAATCTCGTGTTTTGCTGAGATACCGGTTTGGTATACCCGGAGAGCCTTAGTCTATAAGGTGCTGCTTCAACCACCCGAAGAATCATGTGTTTTTTTGAGATGCTGCTTTGGCATTACCAGAGTGCCTTAGTCTATAAGGTGCTACTTTGTCCACCCGAAGAATCTCGTGTTTTGTTGAGATACTGCTTTGGTATCATCAGAGACTTAGTCTATAAGGTGCTGCTTCGACCACCCGAAGAATCTCGTGTTTTGTTGGGATACTTCTTTGGAATCCTCGGAGAACCTTAGTCTATAAGTAGTTGCATCGATCACCCGAAGAATCTCATGTTTTGTTGAGATACTGCTTTGGTATCCTCGGAGAGCCTTAGTCTATAAGGTGCTGCTTCAACCAGCCGAAGAATCTCATGTTTTTTTGAAATACTGCTTTGGTATCATCGGAGTGCCTTAGTCTATAAAGTGCTGCTTCGACCACCCGAGGAATCTCGAGTTTTGTTGAGATACTACTTTGGTATCCTCAGAGAACCTTAGTCTATAAGGTGCTGCTTCGACCACCCAAAGAACCTTGTGTTTTGTTGAGATACTTCTTTGGTATCCTTGGAGAGCCTTAGTCTATAAGGTGTTGCTTCGATTATTCGAAGAATCTCGTGTTTTGCTGAGATACCGCTTTGGTATCCCCGGAGAGTCTTAATCTATAAGGTGTTGTTTCAAACACATGAAGAGTCTCGTGTATTTTTGAGATACTGCTTTGGCATCTTCGGAGTGCCTTAGTCTATAAGGTGCTGCTTCAACCACCCGAAGAATCTCGATTTTTGTTAAGATACTGCTTCGGTATCCTCGGAGAGACTTAGTTTATAAGGTGCCGCTTCGACCACTCGAAGAATCTCGTGTTTTGTTGAGAAACTGCTTTGGTATCCTCAGAGAGCCTTTGTCTATAAGGTGCGGCTTCGAGCACCCAAAGAATCTCATGTTTTGTTGAGATACTACTTTGGTATTCTCGGAGAACCTTAGTCTATAAGGTGGTCGAAGCAACCTTGTGTTTTGTTGAGATACTTCTTTGGTATCTTCGGAGGGCCTTAGTCTATAAGGTGCTGCTTCGACTACCCGAAGAATCTCGTGTTTTGCTAAGATACCGCTTTGGTATACCCGGAGAGCCTTAGTCTATAAGGTGTTGCTTCAACCACCCGAAGAATCATGTGTTTTTTTGAGATGCTGCTTTGGCATTATCAGAGTGCCTTAGTCTATAAGGTGCTGCTTTGACCACCCAAAGAATCTCGTGTTTTGTTGAGATACTGCTTTGGTATCCTCGGAGAGCATTAGTCTATAAGGTGCTGCTTCGACCACCCGAAGAATCTCGTGTTTTTTTGAGATATTGTTTTGGTATCCTTGGAGAACTTTAGTCTATAAGGTGCTGCTTCGATCACCCAAATAATCTTGTGTTTTGTCGAGATACTGCTTTGGTATCCTCGGAGAGTCTTAGTCTATAAGGTGCTGCTTCGACCACTTGAAGAATCTCGTGTTTTGCTGAGATATCGCTTTGGTATCCTTGGAGAGCCTTAGTCTATAAAGTGCTGCTTCAACCACCCGAAGAATCTCGTGTTTTTTTGAGATAATGCTTTGGTATCATTGGAGTGCCTTAGTCTATAAGGTGCTGCTTCGACCTCCCGAAGAATCTCGTGTTTTGTTCAGATACTGCTTTGGTATCCTCGGAGAGCCTTAGTCTATATGGCTCAGCTTCGACCAGCCGAAGAATCTCGTGTTTTTTTTGAGATACTATTTCGGTATCCTCGGAGAACCTTAGTCTATAAGTTGCTACTTTGATCACCCAAATAATCTTGTGTTTTGTTCAGATACTGCTTTGGTATCCTCGGAGAGTCTTAGTATATAAGGTGCTGCTTCGACCACTTGAAGAATCTCGTGTTTTGCTGAGATATCGCTTTGGTATCCTCAGAGATCCTTAGTCTATAAAGTGCTGCTTCATCCACCCGAAGAATCTCGTGTTTTTTTGAGATACTGCTTTGGTATCATCGGAGTGCCTTAGTCTAAAAAGTGCTGCTTCGACCGCCCGAAGAATCTCGTGTTTTGTTCAGATACTGCTTTGGTATCCTCGGAGAGCCTTAGTCTATATGGCTCTGCTTCGATCAGCCGAAGAATCTCGTGTTTTTTTGAGATACTGTTTTGGTATCCTCGGAGAACCTTAGTCTATAAGTTGCTACTTCGATCACCCAAATAATCTTGTGTTTTGTTGAGATACTGCTTTAGTATCCTCGGAGAGTCTTAGTATATAAGGTGCTGCTTCGACCACTTCAAGAACCTCGTGTTTTGTTGAGATACTACTTTGGTATTCTCGGAGAACCTTAGTCTATAAGGTGTTCGAAGCAACCTTGTGTTTTGTTGAGACACTTCTTTGGTATCTTCGGAGAGCCTTAGTCTATAAGGTGCTGCTTCGACTACCTGAAGAATCTCGTGTTTTGCTGAGATACCGGTTTGGTATACCCGGAGAGCCTTAGTCTATAAGGTGCTGCTTCAACCACCCGAAGAATCATGTGTTTTTTTGAGATGCTGCTTTGGCATTACCAGAGTGCCTTAGTCTATAAGGTGCTACTTTGTCCACCCGAAGAATCTCGTGTTTTGTTGAGATACTGCTTTGGTATCCTCGGAGAGCATTAGTCTATAAGTTGCTGCTTCGACCACCCGAAGAATCTCGTGTTTTTTTGAGATACTGTTTTGGTATCCTTTGAGAACTTTAGTCTATAAGGTGCTGCTTCGATCACCCAAATAATCTCGTGTTTTGTTGAGATACTGCTTTGGTATCCTCGGAGAGTCTTAGTATATAAGGTGCTGCTTCGACCACTTGAAGAATCTCGTGTTTTGCTGAGATATCGCTTTGGTATCCTCGGAGATCCTTAGTCTATAAAGTGCTGCTTCATCCACCCGAAGAATCTCGTGTTTTTTTGAGATACTGCTTTGGTATCATCGGAGTGCCTTAGTCTAAAAAGTGCTGCTTCGACCGCCCGAAGAATCTCGTGTTTTGTTCAGATACTGCTTTGGTATCCTCGGAGAGCCTTAGTCTATATGGCTCTGCTTCGATCAGCCGAAGAATCTCGTGTTTTTTTGAGATACTGTTTTGGTATCCTCGGAGAACCTTAGTCTATAAGTTGCTACTTCGATCACCCAAATAATCTTGTGTTTTGTTGAGATACTGCTTTGGTATCCTCGGAGAGTCTTAGTATATAAGGTGCTGCTTCGACCACTTGAAGAACCTCGTGTTTTGTTGAGATACTACTTTGGTATTCTCGGAGAACCTTAGTCTATAAGGTGTTCGAAGCAACCTTGTGTTTTGTTGAGACACTTCTTTGGTATCTTTGGAGAGCCTTAGTCTATAAGGTGCTGCTTCGACTACCTGAAGAATCTCCTGTTTTGCTGAGATACCGGTTTGGTATACCCGGAGAGCCTTAGTCTATAAGGTGCTGCTTCAACCACCCGAAGAATCATGTGTTTTTTTGAGATGCTGCTTTGGCATTATCAGAGTGCCTTAGTCTATTAGGTGCTGCTTTGTCCACCCGAAGAATCTCGTGTTTTGTTGAGATACTGCTTTGGTATCCTCGGAGAGCATTAGTCTATAAGGTGCTGCTTCGACCACCCGAAGAATCTCGTGTTTTTTTGAGATACTGTTTTGGTATCCTTTGAGAACTTTAGTCTATAAGGTGCTGCTTCGATCACCCAAATAATCTCGTGTTTTATTGAGATACTGCTTTGGTATCCTCGGAGAGTCTTAGTCTATAAGGTGCTGCTTCGACCACTTGAAGAATCTCGTGTTTTGCTGAGATATCGCTTTGGTATCCTTGGAGAGCCTTAGTCTATAAAGTGCTGCTTCAACCACCCGAAGAATCTCGTGTTTTTTTGAGATACTGCTTTGGTATCATCGGAGTGCCTTAGTCTATAAGGTGCTGCTTCGACCTCCCGAAGAATCTCGTGTTTTGTTCAGATACTGCTTTGGTATCCTCGGAGAGCCTTAGTCTATATGGCTCAGCTTCGACCAGCCGAAGAATCTCGTGTTTTTTTTGAGATACTATTTCGGTATCCTCGGAGAACCTTAGTCTATAAGTTGCTACTTTGATCACCCAAATAATCTTGTGTTTTGTTCAGATACTGCTTTGGTATCCTCGGAGAGTCTTAGTATATAAGGTGCTGCTTCGACCACTTGAAGAATCTCGTGTTTTGCTGAGATATCGCTTTGGTATCCTCGGAGATCCTTAGTCTATAAAGTGCTGCTTCATCCACCCGAAGAATCTCGTGTTTTTTTGAGATACTGCTTTGGTATCATCGGAGTGCCTTAGTCTAAAAAGTGCTGCTTCGACCGCCCGAAGAATCTCGTGTTTTGTTCAGATACTGCTTTGGTATCCTCGGAGAGCCTTAGTCTATATGGCTCTGCTTCGATCAGCCGAAGAATCTCGTGTTTTTTTGAGATACTGTTTTGGTATCCTCGGAGAACCTTAGTCTATAAGTTGCTACTTCGATCACCCAAATAATCTTGTGTTTTGTTGAGATACTGCTTTAGTATCCTCGGAGAGTCTTAGTATATAAGGTGCTGCTTCGACCACTTCAAGAACCTCGTGTTTTGTTGAGATACTACTTTGGTATTCTCGGAGAACCTTAGTCTATAAGGTGTTCGAAGCAACCTTGTGTTTTGTTGAGACACTTCTTTGGTATCTTCGGAGAGCCTTAGTCTATAAGGTGCTGCTTCGACTACCTGAAGAATCTCGTGTTTTGCTGAGATACCGGTTTGGTATACCCGGAGAGCCTTAGTCTATAAGGTGCTGCTTCAACCACCCGAAGAATCATGTGTTTTTTTGAGATGCTGCTTTGGCATTACCAGAGTGCCTTAGTCTATAAGGTGCTACTTTGTCCACCCGAAGAATCTCGTGTTTTGTTGAGATACTGCTTTGGTATCCTCGGAGAGCATTAGTCTATAAGTTGCTGCTTCGACCACCCGAAGAATCTCGTGTTTTTTTGAGATACTGTTTTGGTATCCTTTGAGAACTTTAGTCTATAAGGTGCTGCTTCGATCACCCAAATAATCTCGTGTTTTGTTGAGATACTGCTTTGGTATCCTCGGAGAGTCTTAGTATATAAGGTGCTGCTTCGACCACTTGAAGAATCTCGTGTTTTGCTGAGATATCGCTTTGGTATCCTCGGAGATCCTTAGTCTATAAAGTGCTGCTTCATCCACCCGAAGAATCTCGTGTTTTTTTGAGATACTGCTTTGGTATCATCGGAGTGCCTTAGTCTAAAAAGTGCTGCTTCGACCGCCCGAAGAATCTCGTGTTTTGTTCAGATACTGCTTTGGTATCCTCGGAGAGCCTTAGTCTATATGGCTCTGCTTCGATCAGCCGAAGAATCTCGTGTTTTTTTGAGATACTGTTTTGGTATCCTCGGAGAACCTTAGTCTATAAGTTGCTACTTCGATCACCCAAATAATCTTGTGTTTTGTTGAGATACTGCTTTGGTATCCTCGGAGAGTCTTAGTATATAAGGTGCTGCTTCGACCACTTCAAGAACCTCGTGTTTTGTTGAGATACTACTTTGGTATTCTCGGAGAACCTTAATCTATAAGGTGTTCGAAGCAACCTTGTGTTTTGTTGAGACACTTCTTTGGTATCTTCGGAGAGCCTTAGTCTATAAGGTGCTGCTTCGACTACCTGAAGAATCTCGTGTTTTGCTGAGATACCGGTTTGGTATACCCGGAGAGCCTTAGTCTATAAGGTGCTGCTTCAACCACCCGAAGAATCATGTGTTTTTTTGAGATGCTGCTTTGGCATTACCAGAGTGCCTTAGTCTATAAGGTGCTACTTTGTCCACCCGAAGAATCTCGTGTTTTGTTGAGATACTGCTTTGGTATCCTCGGAGAGCATTAGTCTATAAGTTGCTGCTTCGACCACCCGAAGAATCTCGTGTTTTTTTGAGATACTGTTTTGGTATCCTTTGAGAACTTTAGTCTATAAGGTGCTGCTTCGATCACCCAAATAATCTCGTGTTTTGTTGAGATACTGCTTTGGTATCCTCGGAGAGTCTTAGTATATAAGGTGCTGCTTCGACCACTTGAAGAATCTCGTGTTTTGCTGAGATATCGCTTTGGTATCCTCGGAGATCCTTAGTCTATAAAGTGCTGCTTCATCCACCCGAAGAATCTCGTGTTTTTTTGAGATACTGCTTTGGTATCATCGGAGTGCCTTAGTCTAAAAAGTGCTGCTTCGACCGCCCGAAGAATCTCGTGTTTTGTTCAGATACTGCTTTGGTATCCTCGGAGAGCCTTAGTCTATATGGCTCTGCTTCGATCAGCCGAAGAATCTCGTGTTTTTTTGAGATACTGTTTTGGTATCCTCGGAGAACCTTAGTCTATAAGTTGCTACTTCGATCACCCAAATAATCTTGTGTTTTGTTGAGATACTGCTTTGGTATCCTCGGAGAGTCTTAGTATATAAGGTGCTGCTTCGACCACTTGAAGAACCTCGTGTTTTGTTGAGATACTACTTTGGTATTCTCGGAGAACCTTAGTCTATAAGGTGTTCGAAGCAACCTTGTGTTTTGTTGAGACACTTCTTTGGTATCTTTGGAGAGCCTTAGTCTATAAGGTGCTGCTTCGACTACCTGAAGAATCTCCTGTTTTGCTGAGATACCGGTTTGGTATACCCGGAGAGCCTTAGTCTATAAGGTGCTGCTTCAACCACCCGAAGAATCATGTGTTTTTTTGAGATGCTGCTTTGGCATTATCAGAGTGCCTTAGTCTATTAGGTGCTGCTTTGTCCACCCGAAGAATCTCGTGTTTTGTTGAGATACTGCTTTGGTATCCTCGGAGAGCATTAGTCTATAAGGTGCTGCTTCGACCACCCGAAGAATCTCGTGTTTTTTTGAGATACTGTTTTGGTATCCTTTGAGAACTTTAGTCTATAAGGTGCTGCTTCGATCACCCAAATAATCTCGTGTTTTGTTGAGATACTGCTTTGGTATCCTCGGAGAGTCTTAGTCTATAAGGTGCTGCTTCGACCACTTGAAGAATCTCGTGTTTTGCTGAGATATCGCTTTGGTATCCTTGGAGAGCCTTAGTCTATAAAGTGCTGCTTCAACCACCCGAAGAATCTCGTGTTTTTTTGAGATACTGCTTTGGTATCATCGGAGTGCCTTAGTCTATAAGGTGGTGCTTCGACCTCCCGAAGAATCTCGTGTTTTGTTCAGATACTGCTTTGGTATCCTCGGAGAGCCTTAGTCTATATGGCTCAGCTTCGACCAGCCGAAGAATCTCGTGTTTTTTTTGAGATACTATTTCGGTATCCTCGGAGAACCTTAGTCTATAAGTTGCTACTTTGATCACCCAAATAATCTTGTGTTTTGTTCAGATACTGCTTTGGTATCCTCGGAGAGTCTTAGTATATAAGGTGCTGCTTCGACCACTTGAAGAATCTCGTGTTTTGCTGAGATATCGCTTTGGTATCCTCGGAGATCCTTAGTCTATAAAGTGCTGCTTCATCCACCCGAAGAATCTCGTGTTTTTTTGAGATACTGCTTTGGTATCATCGGAGTGCCTTAGTCTAAAAAGTGCTGCTTCGACCGCCCGAAGAATCTCGTGTTTTGTTCAGATACTGCTTTGGTATCCTCGGAGAGCCTTAGTCTATATGGCTCTGCTTCGATCAGCCGAAGAATCTCGTGTTTTTTTGAGATACTGTTTTGGTATCCTCGGAGAACCTTAGTCTATAAGTTGCTACTTCGATCACCCAAATAATCTTGTGTTTTGTTGAGATACTGCTTTGGTATCCTCGGAGAGTCTTAGTATATAAGGTGCTGCTTCGACCACTTGAAGAACCTCGTGTTTTGTTGAGATACTACTTTGGTATTCTCGGAGAACCTTAGTCTATAAGGTGTTCGAAGCAACCTTGTGTTTTGTTGAGACACTTCTTTGGTATCTTTGGAGAGCCTTAGTCTATAAGGTGCTGCTTCGACTACCTGAAGAATCTCCTGTTTTGCTGAGATACCGGTTTGGTATACCCGGAGAGCCTTAGTCTATAAGGTGCTGCTTCAACCACCCGAAGAATCATGTGTTTTTTTGAGATGCTGCTTTGGCATTATCAGAGTGCCTTAGTCTATTAGGTGCTGCTTTGTCCACCCGAAGAATCTCGTGTTTTGTTGAGATACTGCTTTGGTATCCTCGGAGAGCATTAGTCTATAAGGTGCTGCTTCGACCACCCGAAGAATCTCGTGTTTTTTTGAGATACTGTTTTGGTATCCTTTGAGAACTTTAGTCTATAAGGTGCTGCTTCGATCACCCAAATAATCTCGTGTTTTGTTGAGATACTGCTTTGGTATCCTCGGAGAGTCTTAGTCTATAAGGTGCTGCTTCGACCACTTGAAGAATCTCGTGTTTTGCTGAGATATCGCTTTGGTATCCTTGGAGAGCCTTAGTCTATAAAGTGCTGCTTCAACCACCCGAAGAATCTCGTGTTTTTTTGAGATACTGCTTTGGTATCATCGGAGTGCCTTAGTCTATAAGGTGGTGCTTCGACCTCCCGAAGAATCTCGTGTTTTGTTCAGATACTGCTTTGGTATCCTCGGAGAGCCTTAGTCTATATGGCTCAGCTTCGACCAGCCGAAGAATCTCGTGTTTTTTTTGAGATACTATTTCGGTATCCTCGGAGAACCTTAGTCTATAAGTTGCTACTTTGATCACCCAAATAATCTTGTGTTTTGTTCAGATACTGCTTTGGTATCCTCGGAGAGTCTTAGTATATAAGGTGCTGCTTCGACCACTTGAAGAATCTCGTGTTTTGCTGAGATATCGCTTTGGTATCCTCGGAGATCCTTAGTCTATAAAGTGCTGCTTCATCCACCCGAAGAATCTCGTGTTTTTTTGAGATACTGCTTTGGTATCATCGGAGTGCCTTAGTCTAAAAAGTGCTGCTTCGACCGCCCGAAGAATCTCGTGTTTTGTTCAGATACTGCTTTGGTATCCTCGGAGAGCCTTAGTCTATATGGCTCTGCTTCGATCAGCCGAAGAATCTCGTGTTTTTTTGAGATACTGTTTTGGTATCCTCGGAGAACCTTAGTCTATAAGTTGCTACTTCGATCACCCAAATAATCTTGTGTTTTGTTGAGATACTGCTTTAGTATCCTCGGAGAGTCTTAGTATATAAGGTGCTGCTTCGACCACTTCAAGAACCTCGTGTTTTGTTGAGATACTACTTTGGTATTCTCGGAGAACCTTAGTCTATAAGGTGTTCGAAGCAACCTTGTGTTTTGTTGAGACACTTCTTTGGTATCTTCGGAGAGCCTTAGTCTATAAGGTGCTGCTTCGACTACCTGAAGAATCTCGTGTTTTGCTGAGATACCGGTTTGGTATACCCGGAGAGCCTTAGTCTATAAGGTGCTGCTTCAACCACCCGAAGAATCATGTGTTTTTTTGAGATGCTGCTTTGGCATTACCAGAGTGCCTTAGTCTATAAGGTGCTACTTTGTCCACCCGAAGAATCTCGTGTTTTGTTGAGATACTGCTTTGGTATCCTCGGAGAGCATTAGTCTATAAGTTGCTGCTTCGACCACCCGAAGAATCTCGTGTTTTTTTGAGATACTGTTTTGGTATCCTTTGAGAACTTTAGTCTATAAGGTGCTGCTTCGATCACCCAAATAATCTCGTGTTTTGTTGAGATACTGCTTTGGTATCCTCGGAGAGTCTTAGTATATAAGGTGCTGCTTCGACCACTTGAAGAATCTCGTGTTTTGCTGAGATATCGCTTTGGTATCCTCGGAGATCCTTAGTCTATAAAGTGCTGCTTCATCCACCCGAAGAATCTCGTGTTTTTTTGAGATACTGCTTTGGTATCATCGGAGTGCCTTAGTCTAAAAAGTGCTGCTTCGACCGCCCGAAGAATCTCGTGTTTTGTTCAGATACTGCTTTGGTATCCTCGGAGAGCCTTAGTCTATATGGCTCTGCTTCGATCAGCCGAAGAATCTCGTGTTTTTTTGAGATACTGTTTTGGTATCCTCGGAGAACCTTAGTCTATAAGTTGCTACTTCGATCACCCAAATAATCTTGTGTTTTGTTGAGATACTGCTTTGGTATCCTCGGAGAGTCTTAGTATATAAGGTGCTGCTTCGACCACTTGAAGAACCTCGTGTTTTGTTGAGATACTACTTTGGTATTCTCGGAGAACCTTAGTCTATAAGGTGTTCGAAGCAACCTTGTGTTTTGTTGAGACACTTCTTTGGTATCTTTGGAGAGCCTTAGTCTATAAGGTGCTGCTTCGACTACCTGAAGAATCTCCTGTTTTGCTGAGATACCGGTTTGGTATACCCGGAGAGCCTTAGTCTATAAGGTGCTGCTTCAACCACCCGAAGAATCATGTGTTTTTTTGAGATGCTGCTTTGGCATTATCAGAGTGCCTTAGTCTATTAGGTGCTGCTTTGTCCACCCGAAGAATCTCGTGTTTTGTTGAGATACTGATTTGGTATCCTCGGAGAGCATTAGTCTATAAGGTGCTGCTTCGACCACCCGAAGAATCTCGTGTTTTTTTGAGATACTGTTTTGGTATCCTTTGAGAACTTTAGTCTATAAGGTGCTTCTTCGATCACCCAAATAATCTCGTGTTTGGTTGAGATACTGCTTTGGTATCCTCGGAGAGTCTTAGTATATAAGGTGCTGCTTCGACCACTTGAAGAATCTCGTGTTTTGCTGAGATATCGCTTTGGTATCCTCGGAGATCCTTAGTCTATAAAGTGCTGCTTCATCCACCCGAAGAATCTCGTGTTTTTTTGAGATACTGCTTTGGTATCATCGGAGTGCCTTAGTCTAAAAAGTGCTGCTTCGACCGCCCGAAGAATCTCGTGTTTTGTTCAGATACTGCTTTGGTATCCTCGGAGAGCCTTAGTCTATATGGCTCTGCTTTGATCAGCCGAAGAATCTCGTGTTTTTTTGAGAAACTGTTTTGGTATCCTCGGAGAACCTTAGTCTATAAGTTGCTACTTCGATCACCCAAATAATCTTGTGTTTTGTTGAGATACTGCTTTGGTATCCTCGGAGAGTCTTAGTATATAAGGTGCTGCTTCGACCACTTGAAGAACCTCGTGTTTTGTTGAGATACTACTTTGGTATTCTCGGAGAACCTTAGTCTATAAGGTGTTCGAAGCAACCTTGTGTTTTGTTGAGACACTTCTTTGGTATCTTTGGAGAGCCTTAGTCTATAAGGTGCTGCTTCGACTACCTGAAGAATCTCCTGTTTTGCTGAGATACCGGTTTGGTATACCCGGAGAGCCTTAGTCTATAAGGTGCTGCTTCAACCACCCGAAGAATCATGTGTTTTTTTGAGATGCTGCTTTGGCATTATCAGAGTGCCTTAGTCTATTAGGTGCTGCTTTGTCCACCCGAAGAATCTCGTGTTTTGTTGAGATACTGATTTGGTATCCTCGGAGAGCATTAGTCTATAAGGTGCTGCTTCGACCACCCGAAGAATCTCGTGTTTTTTTGAGATACTGTTTTGGTATCCTTTGAGAACTTTAGTCTATAAGGTGCTGCTTCGATCACCCAAATAATCTCGTGTTTTGTTGAGATACTGCTTTGGTATCCTCGGAGAGTCTTAGTCTATAAGGTGCTGCTTCGACCACTTGAAGAATCTCGTGTTTTGCTGAGATATCGCTTTGGTATCCTTGGAGAGCCTTAGTCTATAAAGTGCTGCTTCAACCACCCGAAGAATCTCGTGTTTTTTTGAGATACTGCTTTGGTATCATCGGAGTGCCTTAGTCTATAAGGTGCTGCTTCGACCTCCTGAAGAATCTCGTGTTTTGTTCAGATACTGCTTTGGTATCCTCGGAGAGCCTTAGTTTATATGGCTCAGCTTCGCCCAGCCGAAGAATCTCATGTTTTTTTTAGATATTGTTTTGGTATCCACGGAGAACCTTAGTCTATAAGTTACTACTTCGATCACCCAAATAATCTTGTGTTTTGTTGAGATACTGCTTTGGTATCCTCGGAGAGTCTTAGTATATAAGGTGCTGCTTCGACCACTTGAAGAATCTCGTGTTTTGCTGAGATATCGCTTTGGTATCCTCGGAGATCCTTAGTCTTTAAAGTGCTGCTTCATCCACCCGAAGAATCTCGTGTTTTTTTGAGATACTGCTTTGGTATCATCGGAGTGCCTTAGTCTAAAAGGAGCTGCTTCGACCTCCCGAAGAATCTCGTGTTTTGTTCAGATACTGCTTTGGTATCCTCGGAGAGCCTTAGTCTATATGGCTCTGCTTCGACCAGCCGAAGAATCTCGTGTTTTTTTTGAGATACTGTTTTGGTATCCTCGGAGAACCTTAGTCTATAAGTTGCTACTTCGATCACCCAAATAATCTTGTGTTTTGTTGAGATACTGCTTTAGTATCCTCGGAGAGTCTTAGTATATAAGGTGCTGCTTCGACCACTTGAAGAATCTCATGTTTTGTTGAGATACTACTTTGGTATTCTCGGAGAACCTTAGTCTATAAGGTGGTCGAAGCAACCTTGTGTTTTGTTGAGATACTTCTTTGGTATCTTCGGAGAGCCTTAGTCTATAAGGTGCTGCTTCGACTACCCGAAGAATCTCGTGTTTTGCTGAGATACCGGTTTGGTATACCCGGAGAGCCTTAGTCTATAAGGTGCTGCTTCAACCACCCGAAGAATCATGTGTTTTTTTGAGATGCTGCTTTGGCATTATCAGAGTGCCTTAGTCTATAAGGTGCTGCTTTGTCCACCCGAAGAATCTCGTGTTTTGTTGAGATACTGCTTTGGTATCCTCGGAGAGCATTAGTCTATAAGGTGCTGCTTCGACCACCCGAAGAATCTCGTGTTTTTTTGAGATACTGTTTTGGTATCCTTTGAGAACTTTAGTCTATAAGGTGCTGCTTCAATCACCCAAATAATCTTGTGTTTTGTTGAGATACTGCTTTGGTATCCTCGGAGAGTCTTAGTCTATAAGGTGCTGCTTCGACCACTTGAAGAATCTCGTGTTTTGCTGAGATATCGCTTTGGTATCCTTGGAGAGCCTTAGTCTATAAAGTGCTGCTTCAACCACCCGAAGAATCTCGTGTTTTTTTGAGATACTGCTTTGGTATCATCAGAGTGCCTTAGTCTATAAGGTGCTGCTTCGACCTCCCGAAGAATCTCGTGTTTTGTTCAGATACTGCTTTGGTATCCTCGGAGAGCCTTAGTCTATATGGCTCAGCTTCGACCAGCCGAAGAATCTCGTGTTTTTTTGAGATAATGTTTTGGTATCCTCGGAGAACCTTAGTCTATAAGTTGCTACTTCGATCACCCAAATAATCTTGTGTTTTGTTGAGATACTGCTTTGGTATCCTCTTAGAGTCTTAGTATATAAGGTGCTGCTTCGACCACTTGAAGAATCTCGTGTTTTGCTGAGATATCGTTTTGGTATCCTCGGAGATCCTTAGTCTATAAAGTGCTGCTTCATCCACCCGAAGAATCTCGTGTTTTTTTGAGATACTGCTTTGGTATCATCGGAGTGCCTTAGTCTAAAAGGTACTGCTTCGACCTCCCGAAGAATCTCGTGTTTTGTTCAGATACTGCTTTGGTATCCTCAGAGAGCCTTAGTCTATATGGCTCTGCTTCGACCAGCCAAAGAATCTCGTGTTCTTTTTGAGATACTGTTTTGGTATCCTCGGAGAACCTTAGTCTATAAGTTGCTACTTCGATCACCCAAATAATCTTGTGTTTTGTTGAGATACTACTTTGGTATTCTCGGAGAAACTTAGTCTATAAGGTGGTCGAAGCAACCTTGTGTTTTGTTGAGATACTTCTTTGGTATCTTCAGAGAGCCTTAGTCTATAAGGTGCTGCTTCGACTACACGAAGAATCTCGTGTTTTGCTGAGATACCGGTTTGGTAATACCCGGAGAGCCTTAGTCTATAAGGTGCTGCTTCAACCACCCGAAGAATCATGTATGTTTTTGAGATGCTGCTTTGGCATTATCAGAGTGCCTTAGTCTATAAGGTGCTGGTTTGACCACCCGAAGAATCTCGTGTTTTGTTGAGGTACTGCTTTGGAATCCTCGGAGAGCATTAGTCTATAAGGTGCTGCTTCGACCACCCGAAGAATCTCGTGTTTTTTTGAGATACTATTTTGGTATCCTTTGAGAACTTTAGTCTATAAGGTGCTGCTTCGATCACCCAAATAATCTTGTCTTTTGTTGAGATACTGCTTTGGTATCCTCTGAGAGTCTTAGTCTATAAGTTGCTGCTTCAACCACTTGAAGAATCTCGTGTTTTGCTGAGATATCGCTTTGGTATCCTCGGAGAGCCTTAGCCTATAAAGTGCTGCTTCAACCACCCGAAGAATCTCGTGTTTTTTTGAGATACTGCTTTGGTATCATCGGAGTGCCTTAGTCTATAAGGTGCTGCTTCGACCTCCCGAAGAATCTCGTGTTTTGTTCATATACTGCTTTGGTATCCTCGGAGAGCCTTAGTCTATATGGCTCTGCTTCGACCAGCCGAAGAATCTCGTGTTTTTTTGAGATACTGTTTTGGTATCCTCGGAGAACCTTAGTGTATAAGTTGCTACTTCGATCACCCAAATAATCTTGTGTTTTGTTGAGATACTGCTTTGGTATCCTCGGAGAGTCTTAGTATATAAGGTGCTGCTTCGACCACTTGAAGAATCTCGTGTTTTGCTGAGATATCGTTTTGGTATCCTCAGAGATCCTTAGTCTATAAAGTGCTGCTTCATCCACCCGAAGAATCTCGTGTTTTTTTGAGATACTGCTTTGGAATCATCGGAGTGCCTTAGTCTATAAGGTGCTGCTTCGACCTCCCGAAGAATCTCGTGTTTTGTTCAGATACTACTTTGGTATCCTCAGAGAGCCTTAGTCTATATGGCTCTGCTTTGACCAGCCGAAGAATCTCGTGTTTTTTTTGAGATACTGTTTTGGTATCCTCGGAGAACCTTAGTCTATAAGTTGCTACTTCGATCACCCAAAGAATCCCATGTTTTGTTGAGATACTATTTTGGTATCCTTGGAGAACCTTAGTCTATAAGGTGATGCTTCGATCACCCAAAGAATCTCGTGTTTTGTTGAGATACTGCTTTGGTATCATCAGAGACTTAGTGTATAAGGTGCTGCTTCGACCACCCGAAGAATCTCGTGTTTTGTTGAGATACTGCTTTGGAATCCTCGGAGAACCTTAGTCTATAAGGTGTTGCATCGATCACCCGAAGAATCTCATGTTTTGTGGAGATACTGCTTTGGTATCCTCGGAGAGCCTTAGTCTATAAGGTGCTGCTTCAACCACCCGAAGAATCTCGTGTTTTGTTGAGATACTGCTTTGGTATCATCGGAGTGCCATAGTCTATAAAGTGCTGCTTCGACCACCCGAAGAATCTCGTGTTTTATTGAGATACTGTTTTGGTATCCTCGGAGAGCCTTAGTTTATGAGGTGCTGCTTCGAGCACCCAAAAATATTATGTTTTGTTGAGATACTGCTTTGTTATCCTCAAAGAAACTTAGTCTACAAGGTGCTGCTTCGATAACCCAAAGAATTTCTTGTTTTATTGAGATACTACTTTCGTATCCTTGGAGAACCTTAGTCTATAAGGTGCTACTTCGACCACCCAAAGAACCTTGTGTTTTGTTGATATACTTCTTTGGTATCCTCGGAGAGCCTTAGTCTATAAGGTGTTGCTTCGACTACCCGAAGAATCTCGTGTTTTGCTGAGATACCGCTTTGGTATCCCCGGAGAGTCTTAATCTATAAGGTGCTGTTTCAACCACATGAAGAGTCTCGTGTATTTTTGAGATACTACTTTGGCATCTTCGGAGTGCCTTAGTCTATAAGGTGCTGCTTCAACCACCCGAAGAATCTCGAGTTTTGTTGAGATATTGCTTTGGTATCCTCGGAGAGCCTTAGTCTATAATGTGCTGCTTCGACCACTCGAAGAATCTCGTGTTTTGTTGAGATACTGCTTTGGTATCCTCGGAGAGCATTTGTCTATAAGGTGCGGCTTCGAGCACCCAAAGAATATCATGTTTTGTTGAGATACTGCTTTGGTATCCTCGAAGAACCTTAGTCTATAAGGTACTGCTTCGATCACCCAAAGAATCTCATGTTTTGTTGAGATACTACTTTGGTATCCTCGGAGAACCTTAGTCTATAAGGTGCTGCTTCGACCACCCAAATAACCTTGTGTTTTGTTGAGATACTTCTTTGGTATCTTCGGAGATCCTTAGTCTATAAGGTGCTTCTTCGACTACCCGAAGAATCTCGTGTTTTGCTGAGATACCGCTATGGTATCCCCGGAGAGCCTTAGTCTATAAGGTGCTGCTTCAACCACCTGAAAAATCTTGTGTTTTTTTGAGATGCTGCTTTGGCATTATCAGAGTGCCTTAGTCTATAAGGTTCTGTTTCGACCACCCGAAGAATCTCGTGTTTTGTTGAGATACTGCTTTGGTATCCTCGGAGAGCATTAGTATATACGTGCTGCTTCGACCACCCGAAGAATCTCATGTTTTTTTGAGATACTGTTTTGGTATCCTTTGAGAACTTTAGTCTATAAGGTGCTGCTTCGATCACCCAGAGAATCCCATGGTTTGTTGAGATACTATTTCGTTATCCTCGGAGAACCTTAGTCTATAAGGTGATGCTTCGATCACCCAAAGAATCTCTTGTTTTGTTGAGATACTGCTTGGGTATCATCGAAGAGACTTAGTCTATAAGGTGCTGCTTCGACCACCCGAAGTATCTCGTGTTTTGTTGAGATATTGCTTTGGAATCCTCGGAGAGCCTTAGTCTATAAGGTGCTGCTTCGACCAGCCGAAGAATCTCGTGTTTTTTTTGAGATACTGTTTTGGTATCCTCGGAGAACCTTAGTCTATAAGTTGCTACTTCGATCACCCAAAGAATCCCATGTTTTGTTGAGATACTATTTTGGTATCCTTGGAGAACCTTAGTCTATAAGGTGATGCTTCGATCACCCAAAGAATCTCGTGTTTTGTTGAGATACTGCTTTGGTATCATCAGAGACTTAGTGTATAAGGTGCTGCTTCGACCACCCGAAGAATCTCGTGTTTTGTTGAGATACTGCTTTGGAATCCTCGGAGAACCTTAGTCTATAAGGTGTTGCATCGATCACCCGAAGAATCTCATGTTTTGTGGAGATACTGCTTTGGTATCCTCGGAGAGCCTTAGTCTATAAGGTGCTGCTTCAACCACCCGAAGAATCTCGTGTTTTGTTGAGATACTGCTTTGGTATCATCGGAGTGCCATAGTCTATAAAGTGCTGCTTCGACCACCCGAAGAATCTCGTGTTTTATTGAGATACTGTTTTGGTATCCTCGGAGAGCCTTAGTTTATGAGGTGCTGCTTCGAGCACCCAAAAATATTATGTTTTGTTGAGATACTGCTTTGGTATCCTCAAAGAAACTTAGTCTACAAGGTGCTGCTTCGATAACCCAAAGAATTTCTTGTTTTATTGAGATACTACTTTCGTATCCTTGGAGAACCTTAGTCTATAAGGTGCTACTTCGACCACCCAAAGAACCTTGTGTTTTGTTGATATACTTCTTTGGTATCCTCGGAGAGCCTTAGTCTATAAGGTGTTGCTTCGACTACCCGAAGAATCTCGTGTTTTGCTGAGATACCGCTTTGGTATCCCCGGAGAGTCTTAATCTATAAGGTGCTGTTTCAACCACATGAAGAGTCTCGTGTATTTTTGAGATACTACTTTGGCATCTTCGGAGTGCCTTAGTCTATAAGGTGCTGCTTCAACCACCCGAAGAATCTCGAGTTTTGTTGAGATACTGCTTTGGTATCCTCGGAGAGCCTTAGTCTATAATGTGCTGCTTCGACCACTCGAAGAATCTCGTGTTTTGTTGAGATACTGCTTTGGTATCCTCGGAGAGCATTTGTCTATAAGGTGCGGCTTCGAGCACCCAAAGAATATCATGTTTTGTTGAGATACTGCTTTGGTATCCTCGAAGAACCTTAGTCTATAAGGTACTGCTTCGATCACCCAAAGAATCTCATGTTTTGTTGAGATACTACTTTGGTATCCTCGGAGAACCTTAGTCTATAAGGTGCTGCTTCGACCACCCAAATAACCTTGTGTTTTGTTGAGATACTTCTTTGGTATCTTCGGAGATCCTTAGTCTATAAGGTGCTTCTTCGACTACCCGAAGAATCTCGTGTTTTGCTGAGATACCGCTATGGTATCCCCGGAGAGCCTTAGTCTATAAGGTGCTGCTTCAACCACCTGAAAAATCTTGTGTTTTTTTGAGATGCTGCTTTGGCATTATCAGAGTGCCTTAGTCTATAAGGTTCTGTTTCGACAACCCGAAGAATCTCGTGTTTTGTTGAGATACTGCTTTGGTATCCTCGGAGAGCATTAGTATATACGTGCTGCTTCGACCACCCGAAGAATCTCATGTTTTTTTGAGATACTGTTTTGGTATCCTTTGAGAACTTTAGTCTATAAGGTGCTGCTTCGATCACCCCGAGAATCCCATGGTTTGTTGAGATACTATTTCGTTATCCTCGGAGAACCTTAGTCTATAAGGTGATGCTTCGATCACCCAAAGAATCTCTTGTTTTGTTGAGATACTGCTTGGGTATCATCGAAGAGACTTAGTCTATAAGGTGCTGCTTCGACCACCCGAAGTATCTCGTGTTTTGTTGAGATATTAGTTTGGAATCCTCGGAGAGCCTTAGTCTATAAGGTGCTGCTTCGACCAGCCGAAGAATGTCGTGTTTTTTTTGAGATACTATTTTGGTATCCTCGGAGAACCTTAGTCTATAAGTTGCTACTTCGATCACCCAAAGAATCCCATGTTTTGTTGAGATACTATATTGGTATCCTTGGAGAACCTTAGTCTATAAGGTGATGCTTCGATCACCCAAAGAATCTCGTGTTTTGTTGAGATACTGCTTTGGTATCATCAGAGACTTAGTGTATAAGGTGCTGCTTCGACCACCCGAAGAATCTCGTGTTTTGTTGAGATACTGCTTTGGAATCCTCGGAGAACCTTAGTCTATAAGGTGTTGCATCGATCACCCGAAGAATCTCATGTTTTGTGGAGATACTGCTTTGGTATCCTCGGAGAGCCTTAGTCTATAAGGTGCTGCTTCAACGACCCGAAGAATCTCGTGTTTTGTTGAGATACTGCTTTGGTATCATCGGAGTTCCATAGTCTATAAAGTGCTGCTTCGACCACCCGAATAATCTCGTGTTTTATTGAGATACTGTTTTGGTATCCTCGGAGAGCCTTAGTTTATGGGGTGCTGCTTCGAGCACCCAAAAATATTATGTTTTGTTGAGATACTGCTTTGGTATCCTCAAAGAAACTTAGTCTACAAGGTGCTGCTTCGATAACCCAAAGAATTTCTTGTTTTATTGCGATACTACTTTCGTATCCTTGGAGAACCTTAGTCTATAAGGTGCTACTTCGACCACCCAAAGAACCTTGTGTTTTGTTGATATACTTCTTTGGTATCCTCGGAGAGCCTTAGTCTATAAGGTGTTGCTTCGACTACCCGAAGAATCTCGTGTTTTGCTGAGATACCGCTTTGGTATCCCCGGAGAGTCTTAATCTATAAGGTGCTGTTTCAACCACATGAAGAGTCTCGTGTATTTTTGAGATACTACTTTGGCATCTTCGGAGTGCCTTAGTCTATAAGGTGCTGCTTCAACCACCCGAAGAATCTCGAGTTTTGTTGAGATACTGCTTTGGTATCCTCGGAGAGCCTTAGTCTATAATGTGCTGCTTCGACCACTCGAAGAATCTCGTGTTTTGTTGAGATACTGCTTTGGTATCCTCGGAGAGCATTTGTCTATAAGGTGCGGCTTCGAGCACCCAAAGAATATCATGTTTTGTTGAGATACTGCTTTGGTATCCTCGAAGAACCTTAGTCTATAAGGTACTGCTTCGATCACCCAAAGAATCTCATGTTTTGTTGAGATACTACTTTGGTATCCTCGGAGAACCTTAGTCTATAAGGTGCTGCTTCGACCACCCAAATAACCTTGTGTTTTGTTGAGATACTTCTTTGGTATCTTCGGAGATCCTTAGTCTATAAGGTGCTTCTTCGACTACCCGAAGAATCTCGTGTTTTGCTGAGATACCGCTATGGTATCCCCGGAGAGCCTTAGTCTATAAGGTGCTGCTTCAACCACCTGAAAAATCTTGTGTTTTTTTGAGATGCTGCTTTGGCATTATCAGAGTGCCTTAGTCTATAAGGTTCTGTTTCGACCACCCGAAGAATCTCGTGTTTTGTTGAGATACTGCTTTGGTATCCTCGGAGAGCATTAGTATATACGTGCTGCTTCGACCACCCGAAGAATCTCATGTTTTTTTGAGATACTGTTTTGGTATCCTTTGAGAACTTTAGTCTATAAGGTGCTGCTTCGATCACCCAGAGAATCCCATGGTTTGTTGAGATACTATTTCGTTATCCTCGGAGAACCTTAGTCTATAAGGTGATGCTTCGATCACCCAAAGAATCTCGTGTTTTGTTGAGATACTGCTTTGGTATCATCAGAGACTTAGTGTATAAGGTGCTGCTTCGACCACCCGAAGAATCTCGTGTTTTGTTGAGATACTGCTTTGGAATCCTCGGAGAACCTTAGTCTATAAGGTGTTGCATCGATCACCCGAAGAATCTCATGTTTTGTGGAGATACTGCTTTGGTATCCTCGGAGAGCCTTAGTCTATAAGGTGCTGCTTCAACCACCCGAAGAATCTCGTGTTTTGTTGAGATACTGCTTTGGTATCATCGGAGTTCCATAGTCTATAAAGTGCTGCTTCGACCACCCGAATAATCTCGTGTTTTTTTGAGATACTGTTTTGGTATCCTCGGAGAGCCTTAGTTTATGGGGTGCTGCTTCGAGCACCCAAAAATATTATGTTTTGTTGAGATACTGCTTTGGTATCCTCAAAGAAACTTAGTCTACAAGGTGCTGCTTCGATAACCCAAAGAATTTCTTGTTTTATTGAGATACTACTTTCGTATCCTTGGAGAACCTTAGTCTATAAGGTGCTACTTCGACCACCCAAAGAACCTTGTGTTTTGTTGATATACTTCTTTGGTATCCTCGGAGAGCCTTAGTCTATAAGGTGTTGCTTCGACTACCCGAAGAATCTCGTGTTTTGCTGAGATACCGCTTTGGTATCCCCGGAGAGTCTTAATCTATAAGGTGCTGTTTCAACCACATGAAGAGTCTCGTGTATTTTTGAGATACTACTTTGGCATCTTCGGAGTGCCTTAGTCTATAAGGTGCTGCTTCAACCACCCGAAGAATCTCGAGTTTTGTTGAGATACTGCTTTGGTATCCTCGGAGAGCCTTAGTCTATAATGTGCTGCTTCGACCACTCGAAGAATCTCGTGTTTTGTTGAGATACTGCTTTGGTATCCTCGGAGAGCATTTGTCTATAAGGTGCGGCTTCGAGCACCCAAAGAATATCATGTTTTGTTGAGATACTGCTTTGGTATCCTCGAAGAACCTTAGTCTATAAGGTACTGCTTCGATCACCCAAAGAATCTCATGTTTTGTTGAGATACTACTTTGGTATCCTCGGAGAACCTTAGTCTATAAGGTGCTGCTTCGACCACCCAAATAACCTTGTGTTTTGTTGAGATACTTCTTTGGTATCTTCGGAGATCCTTAGTCTATAAGGTGCTTCTTCGACTACCCGAAGAATCTCGTGTTTTGCTGAGATACCGCTATGGTATCCCCGGAGAGCCTTAGTCTATAAGGTGCTGCTTCAACCACCTGAAAAATCTTGTGTTTTTTTGAGATGCTGCTTTGGCATTATCAGAGTGCCTTAGTCTATAAGGTTCTGTTTCGACCACCCGAAGAATCTCGTGTTTTGTTGAGATACTGCTTTGGTATCCTCGGAGAGCATTAGTATATACGTGCTGCTTCGACCACCCGAAGAATCTCATGTTTTTTTGAGATACTGTTTTGGTATCCTTTGAGAACTTTAGTCTATAAGGTGCTGCTTCGATCACCCAGAGAATCCCATGGTTTGTTGAGATACTATTTCGTTATCCTCGGAGAACCTTAGTCTATAAGGTGATGCTTCGATCACCCAAAGAATCTCGTGTTTTGTTGAGATACTGCTTTGGTATCATCAGAGACTTAGTGTATAAGGTGCTGCTTCGACCACCCGAAGAATCTCGTGTTTTGTTGAGATACTGCTTTGGAATCCTCGGAGAACCTTAGTCTATAAGGTGTTGCATCGATCACCCGAAGAATCTCATGTTTTGTGGAGATACTGCTTTGGTATCCTCGGAGAGCCTTAGTCTATAAGGTGCTGCTTCAACCACCCGAAGAATCTCGTGTTTTGTTGAGATACTGCTTTGGTATCATCGGAGTTCCATAGTCTATAAAGTGCTGCTTCGACCACCCGAATAATCTCGTGTTTTTTTGAGATACTGTTTTGGTATCCTCGGAGAGCCTTAGTTTATGGGGTGCTGCTTCGAGCACCCAAAAATATTATGTTTTGTTGAGATACTGCTTTGGTATCCTCAAAGAAACTTAGTCTACAAGGTGCTGCTTCGATAACCCAAAGAATTTCTTGTTTTATTGAGATACTACTTTCGTATCCTTGGAGAACCTTAGTCTATAAGGTGCTACTTCGACCACCCAAAGAACCTTGTGTTTTGTTGATATACTTCTTTGGTATCCTCGGAGAGCCTTAGTCTATAAGGTGTTGCTTCGACTACCCGAAGAATCTCGTGTTTTGCTGAGATACCGCTTTGGTATCCCCGGAGAGTCTTAATCTATAAGGTGCTGTTTCAACCACATGAAGAGTCTCGTGTATTTTTGAGATACTACTTTGGCATCTTCGGAGTGCCTTAGTCTATAAGGTGCTGCTTCAACCACCCGAAGAATCTCGAGTTTTGTTGAGATACTGCTTTGGTATCCTCGGAGAGCCTTAGTCTATAATGTGCTGCTTCGACCACTCGAAGAATCTCGTGTTTTGTTGAGATACTGCTTTGGTATCCTCGGAGAGCATTTGTCTATAAGGTGCGGCTTCGAGCACCCAAAGAATATCATGTTTTGTTGAGATACTGCTTTGGTATCCTCGAAGAACCTTAGTCTATAAGGTACTGCTTCGATCACCCAAAGAATCTCATGTTTTGTTGAGATACTACTTTGGTATCCTCGGAGAACCTTAGTCTATAAGGTGCTGCTTCGACCACCCAAATAACCTTGTGTTTTGTTGAGATACTTCTTTGGTATCTTCGGAGATCCTTAGTCTATAAGGTGCTTCTTCGACTACCCGAAGAATCTCGTGTTTTGCTGAGATACCGCTATGGTATCCCCGGAGAGCCTTAGTCTATAAGGTGCTGCTTCAACCACCTGAAAAATCTTGTGTTTTTTTGAGATGCTGCTTTGGCATTATCAGAGTGCCTTAGTCTATAAGGTTCTGTTTCGACCACCCGAAGAATCTCGTGTTTTGTTGAGATACTGCTTTGGTATCCTCGGAGAGCATTAGTATATACGTGCTGCTTCGACCACCCGAAGAATCTCATGTTTTTTTGAGATACTGTTTTGGTATCCTTTGAGAACTTTAGTCTATAAGGTGCTGCTTCGATCACCCAGAGAATCCCATGGTTTGTTGAGATACTATTTCGTTATCCTCGAAGAACCTTAGTCTATAAGGTGATGCTTCGATCACCCAAAGAATCTCTTGTTTTGTTGAGATACTGCTTGGGTATCATCGAAGAGACTTAGTCTATAAGGTGCTGCTTCGACCACCCGAAGTATCTCGTGTTTTGTTGAGATATTGCTTTGGAATCCTCGGAGAGCCTTAGTCTATAAGGTGCTGCTTCGACCAGCCGAAGAATCTCGTGTTTTTTTTGAGATACTATTTTGGTATCCTCGGAGAACCTTAGTCTATAAGTTGCTACTTCGATCACCCAAAGAATCCCATGTTTTGTTGAGATACTATTTTGGTATCCTTGGAGAACCTTAGTCTATAAGGTGATGCTTCGATCACCCAAAGAATCTCGTGTTTTGTTGAGATACTGCTTTGGTATCATCAGAGACTTAGTGTATAAGGTGCTGCTTCGACCACCCGAAGAATCTCGTGTTTTGTTGAGATACTGCTTTGGAATCCTCGGAGAACCTTAGTCTATAAGGTGTTGCATCGATCACCCGAAGAATCTCATGTTTTGTGGAGATACTGCTTTGGTATCCTCGGAGAGCCTTAGTCTATAAGGTGCTGCTTCAACCACCCGAAGAATCTCGTGTTTTGTTGAGATACTGCTTTGGTATCATCGGAGTGCCATAGTCTATAAAGTGCTGCTTCGACCACCCGAATAAGCTCGTGTTTTATTGAGATACTGTTTTGGTATCCTCGGAGAGCCTTAGTTTATGAGGTGCTGCTTCGAGCACCCAAAAATATTATGTTTTGTTGAGATACTGCTTTGGTATCCTCAAAGAAACTTAGTCTACAAGGTGCTGCTTCGATAACCCAAAGAATTTCTTGTTTTATTGAGATACTACTTTCGTATCCTTGGAGAACCTTAGTCTATAAGGTGCTACTTCGACCACCCAAAGAACCTTGTGTTTTGTTGATATACTTCTTTGGTATCCTCGGAGAGCCTTAGTCTATAAGGTGTTGCTTCGACTACCCGAAGAATCTCGTGTTTTGCTGAGATACCGCTTTGGTATCCCCGGAGAGTCTTAATCTATAAGGTGCTGTTTCAACCACATGAAGAGTCTCGTGTATTTTTGAGATACTACTTTGGCATCTTCGGAGTGCCTTAGTCTATAAGGTGCTGCTTCAACCACCCGAAGAATCTCGAGTTTTGTTGAGATACTGCTTTGGTATCCTCGGAGAGCCTTAGTCTATAATGTGCTGCTTCGACCACTCGAAGAATCTCGTGTTTTGTTGAGATACTGCTTTGGTATCCTCGGAGAGCATTTGTCTATAAGGTGCGGCTTCGAGCACCCAAAGAATATCATGTTTTGTTGAGATACTGCTTTGGTATCCTCGAAGAACCTTAGTCTATAAGGTACTGCTTCGATCACCCAAAGAATCTCATGTTTTGTTGAGATACTACTTTGGTATCCTCGGAGAACCTTAGTCTATAAGGTGCTGCTTCGACCACCCAAATAACCTTGTGTTTTGTTGAGATACTTCTTTGGTATCTTCGGAGATCCTTAGTCTATAAGGTGCTTCTTCGACTACCCGAAGAATCTCGTGTTTTGCTGAGATACCGCTATGGTATCCCCGGAGAGCCTTAGTCTATAAGGTGCTGCTTCAACCACCTGAAAAATCTTGTGTTTTTTTGAGATGCTGCTTTGGCATTATCAGAGTGCCTTAGTCTATAAGGTTCTGTTTCGACCACCCGAAGAATCTCGTGTTTTGTTGAGATACTGCTTTGGTATCCTCGGAGAGCATTAGTATATACGTGCTGCTTCGACCACCCGAAGAATCTCATGTTTTTTTGAGATACTGTTTTGGTATCCTTTGAGAACTTTAGTCTATAAGGTGCTGCTTCGATCACCCAGAGAATCCCATGGTTTGTTGAGATACTATTTCGTTATCCTCGAAGAACCTTAGTCTATAAGGTGATGCTTCGATCACCCAAAGAATCTCTTGTTTTGTTGAGATACTGCTTGGGTATCATCGAAGAGACTTAGTCTATAAGGTGCTGCTTCGACCACCCGAAGTATCTCGTGTTTTGTTGAGATATTGCTTTGGAATCCTCGGAGAGCCTTAGTCTATAAGGTGCTGCTTCGACCAGCCGAAGAATCTCGTGTTTTTTTTGAGATACTATTTTGGTATCCTCGGAGAACCTTAGTCTATAAGTTGCTACTTCGATCACCCAAAGAATCCCATGTTTTGTTGAGATACTATTTTGGTATCCTTGGAGAACCTTAGTCTATAAGGTGATGCTTCGATCACCCAAAGAATCTCGTGTTTTGTTGAGATACTGCTTTGGTATCATCAGAGACTTAGTGTATAAGGTGCTGCTTCGACCACCCGAAGAATCCCGTGTTTTGTTGAGATACTGCTTTGGAATCCTCGGAGAACCTTAGTCTATAAGGTGTTGCATCGATCACCCGAAGAATCTCATGTTTTGTGGAGATACTGCTTTGGTATCCACGGAGAGCCTTAGTCTATAAGGTGCTGCTTCAACCACCCGAAGAATCTCGTGTTTTGTTGAGATACTGCTTTGGTATCATCGGAGTGCCATAGTCTATAAAGTGCTGCTTCGACCACCCGAAGAATCTCGTGTTTTATTGAGATACTGTTTTGGTATCCTCGGAGAGCCTTAGTTTATGAGGTGCTGCTTCGAGCACCCAAAAATATTATGTTTTGTTGAGATACTGCTTTGGTATCCTCAAAGAAACTTAGTCTACAAGGTGCTGCTTCGATAACCCAAAGAATTTCTTGTTTTATTGAGATACTACTTTCGTATCCTTGGAGAACCTTAGGCTATAAGGTGCTACTTCGACCACCCAAAGAACCTTGTGTTTTGTTGATATACTTCTTTGGTATCCTCGGAGAGCCTTAGTCTATAAGGTGTTGCTTCGACTACCCGAAGAATCTCGTGTTTTGCTGAGATACCGCTTTGGTATCCCCGGAGAGTCTTAATCTATATGGTGCTGTTTCAACCACATGAAGAGTCTCGTGTATTTTTGAGATACTACTTTGGCATCTTCGGAGTGCCTTAGTCTATAAGGTGCTGCTTCAACCACCCGAAGAATCTCGAGTTTTGTTGAGATACTGCTTTGGTATCCTCGGAGAGCCTTAGTCTATAATGTGCTGCTTCGACCACTCGAAGAATCTCGTGTTTTGTTGAGATACTGCTTTGGTATCCTCGGAGAGCATTTGTCTATAAGGTGCGGCTTCGAGCACCCAAAGAATATCATGTTTTGTTGAGATACTGCTTTTGTATCCTCGAAGAACCTTAGTCTATAAGGTACTGCTTCGATCACCCAAAGAATCTCATGTTTTGTTGAGATACTACTTTGGTATCCTCGGAGAACCTTAATCTATAAGGTGCTGCTTCGACCACCCAAATAACCTTGTGTTTTGTTGAGATACTTCTTTGGTATCTTCGGAGATCCTTAGTCTATAAGGTGCTGCTTCGACTACCCGAAGAATCTCGTGTTTTGCTGAGATACCGCTATGGTATCCCCGGAGAGCCTTAGTCTATAAGGTGCTGCTTCAACCACCTGAAGAATCTTGTGTTTTTTTGAGATGCTGCTTTGGCATTATCAGAGTGCCTTAGTCTATAAGGTGCTGTTTCAACCACCTTAAGAATCTCGTGTTTTGTTGAGATACTGCTTTGGTATCCTCGGAGAGCATTAGTATATACGTGCTGCTTTGACCACCCGAAGAATCTCGTGTTTTGTTGAGATACTGCTTTGGAATCCTCGGAGAACCTTAGTCTATAAGGTGTTGCATCGATCACCCGAAGAATCTCATGTTTTGTGGAGATACTGCTTTGGTATCCTCGGAGAGCCTTAGTCTATAAGGTGCTGCTTCAACCACCCGAAGAATCTCGTGTTTTGTTGAGATACTGCTTTGGTATCATCGGAGTGCCATAGTCTATAAAGTGCTGCTTCGACCACCCGAAGAATCTCGTGTTTTATTGAGATACTGTTTTGGTATCCTCGGAGAGCCTTAGTTTATGAGGTGCTGCTTCGAGCACCCAAAAATATTATGTTTTGTTGAGATACTGCTTTGGTATCCTCAAAGAAACTTAGTCTACAAGGTGCTGCTTCGATAACCCAAAGAATTTCTTGTTTTATTGAGATACTACTTTCGTATCCTTAGAGAACCTTAGTCTATAAGGTGCTACTTCGACCACCCAAAGAACCTTGTGTTTTGTTGATATACTTCTTTGGTATCCTCGGAGAGCCTTAGTCTATAAGGTGTTGCTTCGACTACCCGAAGAATCTCGTGTTTTGCTGAGATACCGCTTTGGTATCCCCGGAGAGTCTTAATCTATAAGGTGCTGTTTCAACCACATGAAGAGTCTCGTGTATTTTTGAGATACTACTTTGGCATCTTCGGAGTGCCTTAGTCTAAGGTGCTGCTTCAACCACCCGAAGAATCTCGAGTTTTGTTGAGATACTGCTTTGGTATCCTCGGAGAGCCTTAGTGTATAATGTGCTGCTTCGACCACTCGAAGAATCTCGTGTTTTGTTGAGATACTGCTTTGGTATCCTCGGAGAGCATTTGTCTATAAGGTGCGGCTTCGAGCACCCAAAGAATATCATGTTTTGTTGAGATACTACTTTGGTATCCTCGAAGAACCTTAGTCTATAAGGTACTGCTTCGATCACCCAAAGAATCTCATGTTTTGTTGAGATACTACTTTGGTATCCTCGGAGAACCTTAATCTATAAGGTGCTGCTTCGACCACCCAAATAACCTTGTGTTTTGTTGAGATACTTCTTTGGTATCTTCGGAGATCCTTAGTCTATAAGGTGCTGCTTCGACTACCCGAAGAATCTCGTGTTTTGCTGAGATACCGCTATGGTATCCCCGGAGAGCCTTAGTCTATAAGGTGCTGCTTCAACCACCTGAAGAATCTTGTGTTTTTTTGAGATGCTGCTTTGGCATTATCAGAGTGCCTTAGTCTATAAGGTGCTGTTTCGACCACCTTAAGAATCTCGTGTTTTGTTGAGATACTGCTTTGGTATCCTCGGAGAGCATTAGTATATACGTGCTGCTTCGACCACCCGAAGAATCTCATGTTTTTTTGAGATACTGTTTTGGTATCCTTTGAGAACTTTAGTCTATAAGGTGCTGCTTCGATCACCGAGAGAATCCCATGGTTTGTTGAGATACTATTTCGTTATCCTCGGAGAACCTTAGTCTATAAGGTGATGCTTCGATCACCCAAAGAATCTCTTGTTTTGTTGAGATACGGCTTGGGTATCATCGGAGAGACTTAGTCTATAAGGTGCTGCTTCGACCACCCGAAGTATCTCGAAGTATCTCGTGTTTTGTTGAGATATTGCTTTGGAATCCTCGGAGAGCCTTAGTCTATAAGGTGCTGCTTCGACCAGCCGAAGAATCTCGTGTTTTTTTTGAGATACTGTTTTGGTATCCTCGGAGAACCTTAGTCTATAAGTTGCTGCTTCGATCACCCAAAGAATCCCATGTTTTGTTGAGATACTATTTTGGTATCCTTGGAGAACCTTAGTCTATAAGGTGATGCTTCGATCACCCAAAGAATCTCGTGTTTTGTTGAGATACTGCTTTGGTATCATCAGAGACTTAGTGCATAAGGTGCTGCTTCGACCACCCGAAGAATCTCGTGTTTTGTTGAGATACTGCTTTGGAATCCTCGGAGAACCTTAGTCTATAAGGTGTTGCATCGATCACCCGAAGAATCTCATGTTTTGTTGAGATACTGCTTTGGTATCCTCGGAGAGCCTTAGTCTATAAGGTGCTGCTTCAACCACCCGAAGAATCTCGTGTTTTGTTGAGATACTGCTTTGGTATCATCGGAGTGCCATAGTCTATAAAGTGCTGCTTCGACCACCCGAAGAATCTCGTGTTTTATTGAGATACTGCTTTGGTATCCTCGGAGAGCCTTAGTTTATGAGGTGCTGCTTCGAGCACCCAAAAATATTATGTTTTGTTGAGATACTGCTTTGGTATCCTCAAAGAAACTTAGTCTACAAGGTGCTGCTTCGATAACCCAAAGAATTTCTTGTTTTATTGAGATACTACTTTCGTATCCTTAGAGAACCTTAGTCTATAAGGTGCTACTTCGACCACCCAAAGAACCTTGTGTTTTGTTGATATACTTCTTTGGTATCCTCGGAGAGCCTTAGTCTATAAGGTGTTGCTTCGACTACCCGAAGAATCTCGTGTTTTGCTGAGATACCGCTTTGGTATCCCCGGAGAGTCTTAATCTATAAGGTGCTGTTTCAACCACATGAAGAGTCTCGTGTATTTTTGAGATACTACTTTGGCATCTTCGGAGTGCCTTAGTCTAAGGTGCTGCTTCAACCACCCGAAGAATCTCGAGTTTTGTTGAGATACTGCTTTGGTATCCTCGGAGAGCCTTAGTCTATAATGTGCTGCTTCGACCACTCGAAGAATCTCGTGGTTTGTTGAGATACTGCTTTGGTATCCTCGGAGAGCATTTGTCTATAAGGTGCGGCTTCGAGCACCCAAAGAATATCATGTTTTGTTGAGATACTACTTTGGTATCCTCGAAGAACCTTAGTCTATAAGGTACTACTTCGATCACCCAAAGAATCTCATGTTTTGTTGAGATACTACTTTGGTATCCTCGGAGAACCTTAATCTATAAGGTGCTGCTTCGACCACCAAAATAACCTTGTGTTTTGTTGAGATACTTCTTTGGTATCTTCGGAGATCCTTAGTCTATAAGGTGCTGCTTCGACTACCCGAAGAATCTCGTGTTTTGCTGAGATACCGCTATGGTATCCCCGGAGAGCCTTAGTCTATAAGGTGCTGCTTCAACCACCTGAAGAATCTTGTGTTTTTTTGAGATGCTGCTTTGGCATTATCAGAGTGCCTTAGTCTATAAGGTGCTGTTTCGACCACCTTAAGAATCTCGTGTTTTGTTGAGATACTGCTTTGGTATCCTCGGAGAGCATTAGTATATACGTGCTGCTTCGACCACCCGAAGAATCTCATGTTTTTTTGAGATACTGTTTTGGTATCCTTTGAGAACTTTAGTCTATAAGGTGCTGCTTCGACTACCCGAAGAATCTCGTGTTTTGCTGAGATACCGCTTTGGTATCCCCGGAGAGTCTTAATCTATAAGGTGCTGTTTCAACCACATGAAGAGTCTCGTGTATTTTTGAGATACTACTTTGGCATCTTCGGAGTGCCTTAGTCTAAGGTGCTGCTTCAACCACCCGAAGAATCTCGAGTTTTGTTGAGATACTGCTTTGGTATCCTCGGAGAGCCTTAGTCTATAATGTGCTGCTTCGACCACTCGAAGAATCTCGTGTTTTGTTGAGATACTGCTTTGGTATCCTCGGAGAGCATTTGTCTATAAGGTGCGGCTTCGAGCACCCAAAGAATATCATGTTTTGTTGAGATACTGCTTTTGTATCCTCGAAGAACCTTAGTCTATAAGGTACTGCTTCGATCACCCAAAGAATCTCATGTTTTGTTGAGATACTACTTTGGTATCCTCGGAGAACCTTAATCTATAAGGTGCTGCTTCGACCACCCAAATAACCTTGTGTTTTGTTGAGATACTTCTTTGGTATCTTCGGAGATCCTTAGTCTATAAGGTGCTGCTTCGACTACCCGAAGAATCTCGTGTTTTGCTGAGATACCGCTATGGTATCCCCGGAGAGCCTTAGTCTATAAGGTGCTGCTTCAACCACCTGAAGAATCTTGTGTTTTTTTGAGATGCTGCTTTGGCATTATCAGAGTGCCTTAGTCTATAAGGTGCTGTTTCAACCACCTTAAGAATCTCGTGTTTTGTTGAGATACTGCTTTGGTATCCTCGGAGAGCATTAGTATATACGTGCTGCTTTGACCACCCGAAGAATCTCGTGTTTTGTTGAGATACTGCTTTGGAATCCTCGGAGAACCTTAGTCTATAAGGTGTTGCATCGATCACCCGAAGAATCTCATGTTTTGTGGAGATACTGCTTTGGTATCCTCGGAGAGCCTTAGTCTATAAGGTGCTGCTTCAACCACCCGAAGAATCTCGTGTTTTGTTGAGATACTGCTTTGGTATCATCGGAGTGCCATAGTCTATAAAGTGCTGCTTCGACCACCCGAAGAATCTCGTGTTTTATTGAGATACTGTTTTGGTATCCTCGGAGAGCCTTAGTTTATGAGGTGCTGCTTCGAGCACCCAAAAATATTATGTTTTGTTGAGATACTGCTTTGGTATCCTCAAAGAAACTTAGTCTACAAGGTGCTGCTTCGATAACCCAAAGAATTTCTTGTTTTATTGAGATACTACTTTCGTATCCTTAGAGAACCTTAGTCTATAAGGTGCTACTTCGACCACCCAAAGAACCTTGTGTTTTGTTGATATACTTCTTTGGTATCCTCGGAGAGCCTTAGTCTATAAGGTGTTGCTTCGACTACCCGAAGAATCTCGTGTTTTGCTGAGATACCGCTTTGGTATCCCCGGAGAGTCTTAATCTATAAGGTGCTGTTTCAACCACATGAAGAGTCTCGTGTATTTTTGAGATACTACTTTGGCATCTTCGGAGTGCCTTAGTCTAAGGTGCTGCTTCAACCACCCGAAGAATCTCGAGTTTTGTTGAGATACTGCTTTGGTATCCTCGGAGAGCCTTAGTGTATAATGTGCTGCTTCGACCACTCGAAGAATCTCGTGTTTTGTTGAGATACTGCTTTGGTATCCTCGGAGAGCATTTGTCTATAAGGTGCGGCTTCGAGCACCCAAAGAATATCATGTTTTGTTGAGATACTACTTTGGTATCCTCGAAGAACCTTAGTCTATAAGGTACTGCTTCGATCACCCAAAGAATCTCATGTTTTGTTGAGATACTACTTTGGTATCCTCGGAGAACCTTAATCTATAAGGTGCTGCTTCGACCACCCAAATAACCTTGTGTTTTGTTGAGATACTTCTTTGGTATCTTCGGAGATCCTTAGTCTATAAGGTGCTGCTTCGACTACCCGAAGAATCTCGTGTTTTGCTGAGATACCGCTATGGTATCCCCGGAGAGCCTTAGTCTATAAGGTGCTGCTTCAACCACCTGAAGAATCTTGTGTTTTTTTGAGATGCTGCTTTGGCATTATCAGAGTGCCTTAGTCTATAAGGTGCTGTTTCGACCACCTTAAGAATCTCGTGTTTTGTTGAGATACTGCTTTGGTATCCTCGGAGAGCATTAGTATATACGTGCTGCTTCGACCACCCGAAGAATCTCATGTTTTTTTGAGATACTGTTTTGGTATCCTTTGAGAACTTTAGTCTATAAGGTGCTGCTTCGATCACCGAGAGAATCCCATGGTTTGTTGAGATACTATTTCGTTATCCTCGGAGAACCTTAGTCTATAAGGTGATGCTTCGATCACCCAAAGAATCTCTTGTTTTGTTGAGATACGGCTTGGGTATCATCGGAGAGACTTAGTCTATAAGGTGCTGCTTCGACCACCCGAAGTATCTCGAAGTATCTCGTGTTTTGTTGAGATATTGCTTTGGAATCCTCGGAGAGCCTTAGTCTATAAGGTGCTGCTTCGACCAGCCGAAGAATCTCGTGTTTTTTTTGAGATACTGTTTTGGTATCCTCGGAGAACCTTAGTCTATAAGTTGCTGCTTCGATCACCCAAAGAATCCCATGTTTTGTTGAGATACTATTTTGGTATCCTTGGAGAACCTTAGTCTATAAGGTGATGCTTCGATCACCCAAAGAATCTCGTGTTTTGTTGAGATACTGCTTTGGTATCATCAGAGACTTAGTGCATAAGGTGCTGCTTCGACCACCCGAAGAATCTCGTGTTTTGTTGAGATACTGCTTTGGAATCCTCGGAGAACCTTAGTCTATAAGGTGTTGCATCGATCACCCGAAGAATCTCATGTTTTGTTGAGATACTGCTTTGGTATCCTCGGAGAGCCTTAGTCTATAAGGTGCTGCTTCAACCACCCGAAGAATCTCGTGTTTTGTTGAGATACTGCTTTGGTATCATCGGAGTGCCATAGTCTATAAAGTGCTGCTTCGACCACCCGAAGAATCTCGTGTTTTATTGAGATACTGCTTTGGTATCCTCGGAGAGCCTTAGTTTATGAGGTGCTGCTTCGAGCACCCAAAAATATTATGTTTTGTTGAGATACTGCTTTGGTATCCTCAAAGAAACTTAGTCTACAAGGTGCTGCTTCGATAACCCAAAGAATTTCTTGTTTTATTGAGATACTACTTTCGTATCCTTAGAGAACCTTAGTCTATAAGGTGCTACTTCGACCACCCAAAGAACCTTGTGTTTTGTTGATATACTTCTTTGGTATCCTCGGAGAGCCTTAGTCTATAAGGTGTTGCTTCGACTACCCGAAGAATCTCGTGTTTTGCTGAGATACCGCTTTGGTATCCCCGGAGAGTCTTAATCTATAAGGTGCTGTTTCAACCACATGAAGAGTCTCGTGTATTTTTGAGATACTACTTTGGCATCTTCGGAGTGCCTTAGTCTAAGGTGCTGCTTCAACCACCCGAAGAATCTCGAGTTTTGTTGAGATACTGCTTTGGTATCCTCGGAGAGCCTTAGTCTATAATGTGCTGCTTCGACCACTCGAAGAATCTCGTGGTTTGTTGAGATACTGCTTTGGTATCCTCGGAGAGCATTTGTCTATAAGGTGCGGCTTCGAGCACCCAAAGAATATCATGTTTTGTTGAGATACTACTTTGGTATCCTCGAAGAACCTTAGTCTATAAGGTACTACTTCGATCACCCAAAGAATCTCATGTTTTGTTGAGATACTACTTTGGTATCCTCGGAGAACCTTAATCTATAAGGTGCTGCTTCGACCACCAAAATAACCTTGTGTTTTGTTGAGATACTTCTTTGGTATCTTCGGAGATCCTTAGTCTATAAGGTGCTGCTTCGACTACCCGAAGAATCTCGTGTTTTGCTGAGATACCGCTATGGTATCCCCGGAGAGCCTTAGTCTATAAGGTGCTGCTTCAACCACCTGAAGAATCTTGTGTTTTTTTGAGATGCTGCTTTGGCATTATCAGAGTGCCTTAGTCTATAAGGTGCTGTTTCGACCACCTTAAGAATCTCGTGTTTTGTTGAGATACTGCTTTGGTATCCTCGGAGAGCATTAGTATATACGTGCTGCTTCGACCACCCGAAGAATCTCATGTTTTTTTGAGATACTGTTTTGGTATGCTTTGAGAACTTTAGTCTATAAGGTGCTGCTTCGATCACCCAGAGAATCCCATGGTTTGTTGAGATACTATTTCGTTATCCTCGGAGAACCTTAGTCTATAAGGTGATGCTTCGATCACCCAAAAAATCTCTTGTTTTGTTGAGATACGGCTTGGGTATCATCGGAGAGACTTAGTCTATAAGGTGCTGCTTCGACCACCCGAAGTATCTCGTGTTTTGTTGAGATATTGCTTTGGAATCCTCGGAGAGCCTTAGTCTATAAGGTGCTGCTTCGACCAGCCGAAGAATCTCGTGTTTTTTTTGAGATACTGTTTTGGTATCCTCGGAGAACCTTAGTCTATAAGTTGCTGCTTCGATCACCCAAAGAATCCCATGTTTTGTTGAGATACTATTTTGGTATCCTTGGAGAACCTTAGTCTATAAGGTGATGCTTCGATCACCCAAAGAATCTCGTGTTTTGTTGAGATACTGCTTTGGTATCATCAGAGACTTAGTGCATAAGGTGCTGCTTCGACCACCCGAAGAATCTCGTGTTTTGTTGAGATACTGCTTTGGAATCCTCGGAGAACCTTAGTCTATACGGTGTTGCATCGATCACCCGAAGAATCTCATGTTTTGTTGAGATACTGCTTTGGTATCCTCGGAGAGCCTTAGTCTATAAGGTGCTGCTTCAACCACCCGAAGAATCTCGTGTTTTGTTGAGATACTGCTTTGGTATCATCGGAGTGCCATAGTCTATAAAGTGCTGCTTCGACCACCCGAAGAATCTCGTGTTTTATTGAGATACTGCTTTGGTATCCTCGGAGAGCCTTAGTTTATGAGGTGCTGCTTCGAGCACCCAAAAATATTATGTTTTGTTGAGATACTGCTTTGGTATCCTCAAAGAAACTTAGTCTACAAGGTGCTGCTTCGATAACCCAAAGAATTTCTTGTTTTATAGAGATACTACTTTCGTATCCTTGGAGAACCTTAGTCTATAAGGTGCTTCTTCGACCACCCAAAGAACCTTGTGTTTTGTTGATATACTTCTTTGGTATCCTCGGAGAGCCTTAGTCTATAAGGTGTTGCTTCGACTACCCGAAGAATCTCGTGTTTTGCTGAGATACCGCTTTGGTATCCCCGGAGAGTCTTAATCTATAAGGTGCTGTTTCAACCACATGAAGAGTCTCGTGTATTTTTGAGATACTGCTTTGGCATCTTCGGAGTGCCTTAGTCTATAAGGTGCTGCTTCAACCACACGAAGAATCTCGAGTTTTGTTGAGATACTGCTTTGGTATCCTCGGAGAGCCTTAGTCTATAATGTGCTGCTTCGACCACTCGAAGAATCTCGTGTTTTGTTGAGATACTGCTTTGGTATCCTCGGAGAGCATTTGTCTATAACGTGCGGCTTCGAGCACCCAAAGAATATCATGTTTTGTTGAGATACTGCTTTGGTATCCTCGAAGAACCTTAGTCTATAAGGTACTGCTTCGATCACCCAAAGAATCTCATGTTTTGTTGAGATACTACTTTGGTATCCTCGGAGAACCTTAGTCTATAAGGTGCTGCTTCGACCACCCAAATAACCTTGTGTTTTGTTGAGATACTGCTTGGGTATCATCGGAGAGACTTAGTCTATAAGGTGCTGTTTCGACCACCCGAAGTATCTCGTGTTTTGTTGAGATATTGCTTTGGAATCCTCGGAGAGCCTTAGTCTATAAGGTGCTGCTTCGACCAGCCGAAGAATCTCGTGTATTTTTTGAGATACTGTTTTGGTATCCTCGGAGAACCTTAGTTTATAAGTTGCTACTTCGATCACCCAAAGAATCCCATGTTTTGTTGAGATACTATTTTGGTATCCTTGGAGAACCTTAGTCTATAAGGTGATGCTTCGATCACCCAAAGAATCTCGTGTTTTGTTGAGATACTGCTTTGGTATCATCAGAGACTTAGTCTATAAGATGCTGCTTCGACCACCCGAAGAATCTCGTGTTTTGTTGAGATACTGCTTTGGAATCCTCGGAGAACCTTAGTCTATAAGGTGTTGCATCGATCACCTGAAGAATCTCATGTTTTGTTGAGATACTGCTTTGGTATCCTCGGAGAGCCTTACTCTATAAGGTGCTGCTTCAACCACCCGAAGAATCTCGTGTTTTTTTGAGATACTGCTTTGGTATCATCGGAGTGCCTTAGTCTATAAAGTGCTGCTTCGACCACCCGAAGAATCTCGTGTTTTATTGAGATACTGCTTTGGTATCCTCGGAGTGCCTTAGTTTATGAGGTGGTGCTTCGAGCACCCAAAAATATTATGTTTTGTTGAGATACTGCTTTGGTATCCTCAAAGAAACTTAGTCTATAAGGTGCTGCTTCGATAACCCAAAGAATTTCTTGTTTTGTTGAGATACTACTTTGGTATCCTCGGAGAACCTTAGTCTATAAGGTGCTGCTTCGACCACCCAAAGAACCTTGTGTTTTGTTGAGATACTTCTTTGGTATCCTCGGAGAGCCTTAGTCTATAAGGTGTTGCTTTGACTACCCAAAGAATCTCGTGTTTTGCTGAGATACCGCTTTGGTATCCCCGGAGAGTCTTAATCTATAAGGTGCTATTTCAACCACATGAAGAGGGTCGTGTATTTTTGAGATACTGCTTTGGCATCTTCGGAGTGCCTTAGTCTATAAGGTGCTGCTTCAACCACCCGAAGAATCTCGAGTTTTGTTGAGATACTGCTTTGGTATCCTCGGAGAGCCTTAGTCTATAATGTGCTGCTTCGACCACTCGAAGAATCTCGTGTTTTGTTGAGATACTGCTTTGGTATCCTCGGAGAGCATTTGTCTATAACGTGCGGCTTCGAGCACCCAAAGAATATCATGTTTTGTTGAGATACTGCTTTGGTATCCTCGAAGAACCTTAGTCTATAAGGTGCTGCTTCGATCACCCAAAGAATCTCATGTTTTGTTGAGATACTACTTTGGTATCCTCGGAGAACCTTAGTCTATAAGGTGCTGCTTCGACCACCCAAATAACCTTGTGTTTTGTTGAGATACTGCTTGGGTATCATCGGAGAGACTTAGTCTATAAGGTGCTGCTTCGACCACCCGAAGTATCTCGTGTTTTGTTGAGATATTGCTTTGGAATCCTCGGAGAGCCTTAGTCTATAAGGTGCTGCTTCGACCAGCCGAAGAATCTCGTGTTTTTTTTGAGATACTGTTTTGGTATCCTCGGAGAACCTTAGTTTATAAGTTGCTACTTCGATCACCCAAAGAATCCCATGTTTTGTTGAGATACTATTTTGGTATCCTTGGAGAACCTTAGTCTATAAGGTGATGCTTCGATCACCCAAAGAATCTCGTGTTTTGTTGAGATACTGCTTTGGTATCATCAGAGACTTAGTCTATAAGATGCTGCTTCGACCACCCGAAGAATCTCGTGTTTTGTTGAGATACTGCTTTGGAATCCTCGGAGAACCTTAGTCTATAAGGTGTTGCATCGATCACCTGAAGAATCTCATGTTTTGTTGAGATACTGCTTTGGTATCCTCGGAGAGCCTTACTCTATAAGGTGCTGCTTCAACCACCCGAAGAATCTCGTGTTTTTTTGAGATACTGCTTTGGTATCATCGGAGTGCCTTAGTCTATAAAGTGCTGCTTCGACCACCCGAAGAATCTCGTGTTTTATTGAGATACTGCTTTGGTATCCTCGGAGTGCCTTAGTTTATGAGGTGCTGCTTCGAGCACCCAAAAATATTATGTTTTGTTGAGATACTGCTTTGGTATCCTCAAAGAAACTTAGTCTATAAGGTGCTGCTTCGATAACCCAAAGAATTTCTTGTTTTGTTGAGATACTACTTTGGTATCCTCGGAGAACCTTAGTCTATAAGGTGCTGCTTCGACCACCCAAAGAACCTTGTGTTTTGTTGAGATACTTCTTTGGTATCCTCGGAGAGCCTTAGTCTATAAGGTGTTGCTTTGACTACCCAAAGAATCTCGTGTTTTGCTGAGATACCGCTTTGGTATCCCCGGAGAGCCTTAATCTATAAGGTGCTATTTCAACCACATCAAGAGGGTCGTGTATTTTTGAGATACTGCTTTGGCATCTTCGGAGTGCCTTAGTCTATAAGGTGCTGCTTCAACCACCCGAAGAATCTCGAGTTTTGTTGAGATACTGCTTTGGTATCCTCGGAGAGCCTTAGTCTATAATGTGCTGCTTCGACCACTCGAAGAATCTCGTGTTTTGTTGAGATACTGCTTTGGTATCCTCGGAGAGCATTTGTCTATAACGTGCGGCTTCGAGCACCCAAAGAATATCATGTTTTGTTGAGATACTGCTTTGGTATCCTCGAAGAACCTTAGTCTATAAGGTGCTGCTTCGATCACCCAAAGAATCTCATGTTTTGTTGAGATACTACTTTGGTATCCTCGGAGAACCTTAGTCTATAAGGTGCTGCTTCGACCACCCAAATAACCTTGTGTTTTGTTGAGATACTGCTTGGGTATCATCGGAGAGACTTAGTCTATAAGGTGCTGCTTCGACCACCCGAAGTATCTCGTGTTTTGTTGAGATATTGCTTTGGAATCCTCGGAGAGCCTTAGTCTATAAGGTGCTGCTTCGACCAGCTGAAGAATCTCGTGTTTTTTTTGAGATACTGTTTTGGTATCCTCGGAGAACCTTAGTTTATAAGTTGCTACTTCGATCACCCAAAGAATCCCATGTTTTGTTGAGATACTATTTTGGTATCCTTGGAGAACCTTAGTCTATAAGGTGATGCTTCGATCACCCAAAGAATCTCGTGTTTTGTTGAGATACTGCTTTGGTATCATCAGAGACTTAGTCTATAAGATGCTGCTTCGACCACCCAAAGAATCTCGTGTTTTGTTGAGATACTGCTTTGAAATCCTCGGAGAACCTTAGTCTATAAGGTGTTGCATCGATCACCTGAAGAATCTCATGTTTTGTTGAGATACTGCTTTGGTATCCTCGGAGAGCCTTACTCTATAAGGTGCTGCTTCAACCACCCGAAGAATCTCGTGTTTTTTTGAGATACTGCTTTGGTATCATCGGAGTGCCTTAGTCTATAAAGTGTTGCTTCGACCACCCGAAGAATCTCGTGTTTTATTGAGATACTGCTTTGGTATCCTCGGAGTGCCTTAGTTTATGAGGTGCTGCTTCGAGCACCCAAAAATATTATGTTTTGTTGAGATACTGCTTTGGTATCCTCAAAGAAACTTAGTCTATAAGGTGCTGCTTCGATAACCCAAAGAATTTCTTGTTTTGTTGAGATACTACTTTGGTATCCTCGGAGAACCTTAGTCTATAAGGTGTTGCTTCGACCACCGAAAGAACCTTGTGTTTTGTTGAGATACTTCTTTGGTATCCTCGGAGAGCCTTAGTCTATAAGGTGTTGCTTCGACTACCCGAAGAATCTCGTGTTTTGCTGAGATACCGCTTTGGTATCCCCGGAGAGTCTTAATCTATAAGGTGCTGTTTCAACCACATGAAGAGTCTCGTGTATTTTTGAGATACTGCTTTGGCATCTTCGGAGTGCCTTAGTCTATAAGTTGCTGCTTCAACCACCCGAAGAATCTCGAGTTTTGTTGAGATACTGCTTTGGTATCCTCGGAGAGCCTTAGTTTATAAGGTGCTGCTTCGACCACTCGAAGAATCTCGTGTTTTGTTGAGATACTGCTTTGGTATCCTCGGAGAGCCTTTGTCTTTAATGTGCGGCTTCGAGCACCCAAAGAATATCATGTTTTGTTGAGATACTGCTTTGGTATCCTCGAAGAACCTTAGTCTATAAGGTGCTGCTTCGATCACCCAAAGAATCTCATGTTTTGTTGAGATACTACTTTGGTATTCTCGGAGAACCTTAGTCTATAAGGTGGTCGAACAACCTTGTGTTTTGTTGAGATACTTCTTTGGTATCTTCGGAGAGCCTTAGTCTATAAGGTGCTGCTTCGACTACCCGAAGAATCTCGTGTTTTGCTGAGATACCAGTTTGGTATACCCGGAGAGCCTTAGTCAATAAGGTGCTGCTTCAACCACCCGAAGAATCGTGTGTTTTTTTGAGATGCTGCTTTGGCATTATCAGAGTGCCTTAGTCTATAAGGTGCTGCTTTGACCACCCGAAGAATCTCGTGTTTTGTTGAGATACTGCTTTGGTATCCTCGGAGAGCATTAGTCTATAAGGTACTGCTTCGACCACCCGAAGAATCTCGTGGTTTTTTGAGATACTGTTTTGGTATCCTTTGAGAACTTTAGTCTATAAGATGCTGCTTCGATCACCCAAATAATCTTGTGTTTTGTTGAGATACTGCTTTGGTATCCTCGGAGAGTCTTAGTCTATAAGGTGCTGCTTCGACCACTTGAAGAATCTCGTGTTTTACTGAGATATCGCTTTGGTATCCTCGGAGAGCCTTAGTATATAAAGTGCTGCTTCAACCACCTGAAGAATCTCGTGTTTTTTTGAGATACTGCTTTGGTATCATCGGAGTGCCTTAGTCTATAAGGTGCTGCTTCGACCTCCCGAAGAATCTCGTGTTTTGTTCAGATACTGCTTTGGTATCCTCGGAGAGCCTTAGTCTATATGGCTCTGCTTCGACCAGCCGAAGAATCTCGTGTTTTTTTTGAGATACTGTTTTGGTATCCTCGGAGAACCTTAGTTTATAAGTTGCTACTTCGATCACCCAAATAATTTTGTGTTTTGTTGAGATACTGCTTTGGTATCCTCGAAGAGTCTTAGTATATAAGGTGCTGCTTCGACCACTTGAAGAATCTTGTGTTTTGCTGAGATATCGCTTTGGTATCCTCGGAGATCCTTAGTCTATAAAGTGCTACTTCATCCACCCGAACAATCTCGTGTTTTTTTGAGATACTTCTTTGGTATCATCGGAGTGCCTTAGTCTAAAAGGTGCTGCTTCGACCTCCCGAAGAATCTCGTGTTTTGTTCAGATACTGCTTTGGTATCCTCGGAGAGCCTTAGTCTATATGGCTCTGCTTCGACCAGCCGAAGAATCTCGTGTTTTTTTTGAGATATTGTTTTGGTATCCTCAGAGAACCTTAGTCTATAAGTTGCTACTTCGATCACCCAAATAATCTTGTGTTTTGTTGAGATACTGCTTTGGTATCCTCGGAGAGTCTTAGTATATAAGGTACTGCTTCGACCACTTGAAGAATCTCATGTTTTGTTGAGATACTACTTTGGTATTCTCGGAGAACCTTAGTCTATAAGGTGGTCGAAGCACCCTTGTGTTTTGTTGAGATACTTCTTTGGTATCTTCGGAGAGCCTTAGTCTATAAGGTGCTGCTTCGACTACCCGAAGAATCTCGTGTTTTGCTGAGATACCGGTTTGGTATACACGAAGAGCCTTAGTCTATAAGGTGCTGCTTGAACCACCCGAAGAATCATGTGTTTTTTTGAGATGCTGCTTTGGCATTATCAGAGTGCCTTAGTCTATAAGGTGCTAGTTTGACCACCCGAAGAATCTCGTGTTTTGTTGAGATACTGCTTTGGTATCCTCGGAGAGCATTAGTCTATAAGGTGCTGCTTCGACCACCCGAAGAATCTCGTGGTTTTTTGAGATACTGTTTTGGTATCCTTTGAGAACTTTAGTCTATAAGATGCTGCTTCGATCACCCAAATAATCTTGTGTTTTGTTGAGATACTGCTTTGGTATCCTCGGAGAGTCTTAGTCTATAAGGTGCTGCTTCGACCACTTGAAGAATCTCGTGTTTTACTGAGATATCGCTTTGGTATCCTCGGAGAGCCTTAGTCTATAAAGTGCTGCTTCAACCACCTGAAGAATCTCGTGTTTTTTTGAGATACTGCTTTGGTATCATCGGAGTGCCTTAGTCTATAAGGTGCTGCTTCGACCTCCCGAAGAATCTCGTGTTTTGTTCAGATACTGCTTTGGTATCCTCGGAGAGCCTTAGTCTATATGGCTCTGCTTCGACCAGCCGAAGAATCTAGTGTTTTTTTTGAGATACTGTTTTGGTATCCTCGGAGAACCTTAGTTTATAAGTTGCTACTTCGATTACCCAAATAATTTTGTGTTTTGTTGAGATACTGCTTTGGTATCCTCGAAGAGTCTTAGTATATAAGGTGCTGCTTCGACCACTTGAAGAATCTTGTGTTTTGCTGAGATATCGCTTTGGTATCCTCGGAGATCCTTAGTCTATAAAGTGCTACTTCATCCACCCGAACAATCTCGTGTTTTTTTGAGATACTTCTTTGGTATCATCGGAGTGCCTTAGTCTAAAAGGTGCTGCTTCGACCTCCCGAAGAATCTCGTGTTTTGTTCAGATACTGCTTTGGTATCCTCGGAGAGCCTTAGTCTATATGGCTCTGCTTCGACCAGCCGAAGAATCTCGTGTTTTTTTTTGAGATATTGTTTTGGTATCCTCAGAGAACCTTAGTCTATAAGTTGCTACTTCGATCACCCAAATAATCTTGTGTTTTGTTGAGATACTGCTTTGGTATCCTCGGAGAGTCTTAGTATATAAGGTACTGCTTCGACCACTTGAAGAATCTCATGTTTTGTTGAGATACTACTTTGGTATTCTCGGAGAACCTTAGTCTATAAGGTGGTCGAAGCACCCTTGTGTTTTGTTGAGATACTTCTTTGGTATCTTCGGAGAGCCTTAGTCTATAAGGTGCTGCTTCGACTACCCGAAGAATCTCGTGTTTTGCTGAGATACCGGTTTGGTATACCCGAAGAGCCTTAGTCTATAAGGTGCTGCTTGAACCACCCGAAGAATCATGTGTTTTTTTGAGATGCTGCTTTGGCATTATCAGAGTGCCTTAGTCTATAAGGTGCTGGTTTGACCACCCGAAGAATCTCGTGTTTTGTTGAGATACTGCTTTGGTATCCTCGGAGAGCATTAGTCTATAAGGTGCTGCTTCGACCACCCGAAGAATCTCGTGGTTTTTTGAGATACTGTTTTGGTATCCTTTGAGAACTTTAGTCTATAATATGCTGCTTCGATCACCCAAATAATCTTGTGTTTTGTTGAGATACTGCTTTGGTATCCTCGGAGAGTCTTAGTCTATAAGGTGCTGCTTCGACCACTTGAAGAATCTCGTGTTTTACTGAGATATCGCTTTGGTATCCTCGGAGATCCTTAGTCTATAAAGTGCTACTTCATCCACCCGAACAATCTCGTGTTTTTTTGAGATACTTCTTTGGTATCATCGGAGTGCCTTAGTCTAAAAGGTGCTGCTTCGACCTCCCGAAGAATCTCGTGTTTTGTTCAGATACTGCTTTGGTATCCTCGGAGAGCCTTAGTCTATATGGCTCTGCTTCGACCAGCCGAAGAATCTCGTGTTTTTTTTGAGATATTGTTTTGGTATCCTCAGAGAACCTTAGTCTATAAGTTGCTACTTCGATCACCCAAATAATCTTGTGTTTTGTTGAGATACTGCTTTGGTATCCTCGGAGAGTCTTAGTATATAAGGTACTGCTTCGACCACTTGAAGAATCTCATGTTTTGTTGAGATACTACTTTGGTATTCTCGGAGAACCTTAGTCTATAAGGTGGTCGAAGCACCCTTGTGTTTTGTTGAGATACTTCTTTGGTATCTTCGGAGAGCCTTAGTCTATAAGGTGCTGCTTCGACTACCCGAAGAATCTCGTGTTTTGCTGAGATACCGGTTTGGTATACACGAAGAGCCTTAGTCTATAAGGTGCTGCTTGAACCACCCGAAGAATCATGTGTTTTTTTGAGATGCTGCTTTGGCATTATCAGAGTGCCTTAGTCTATAAGGTGCTAGTTTGACCACCCGAAGAATCTCGTGTTTTGTTGAGATACTGCTTTGGTATCCTCGGAGAGCATTAGTCTATAAGGTGCTGCTTCGACCACCCGAAGAATCTCGTGGTTTTTTGAGATACTGTTTTGGTATCCTTTGAGAACTTTAGTCTATAAGATGCTGCTTCGATCACCCAAATAATCTTGTGTTTTGTTGAGATACTGCTTTGGTATCCTCGGAGAGTCTTAGTCTATAAGGTGCTGCTTCGACCACTTGAAGAATCTCGTGTTTTACTGAGATATCGCTTTGGTATCCTCGGAGAGCCTTAGTCTATAAAGTGCTGCTTCAACCACCTGAAGAATCTCGTGTTTTTTTGAGATACTGCTTTGGTATCATCGGAGTGCCTTAGTCTATAAGGTGCTGCTTCGACCTCCCGAAGAATCTCGTGTTTTGTTCAGATACTGCTTTGGTATCCTCGGAGAGCCTTAGTCTATATGGCTCTGCTTCGACCAGCCGAAGAATCTAGTGTTTTTTTTGAGATACTGTTTTGGTATCCTCGGAGAACCTTAGTTTATAAGTTGCTACTTCGATTACCCAAATAATTTTGTGTTTTGTTGAGATACTGCTTTGGTATCCTCGAAGAGTCTTAGTATATAAGGTGCTGCTTCGACCACTTGAAGAATCTTGTGTTTTGCTGAGATATCGCTTTGGTATCCTCGGAGATCCTTAGTCTATAAAGTGCTACTTCATCCACCCGAACAATCTCGTGTTTTTTTGAGATACTTCTTTGGTATCATCGGAGTGCCTTAGTCTAAAAGGTGCTGCTTCGACCTCCCGAAGAATCTCGTGTTTTGTTCAGATACTGCTTTGGTATCCTCGGAGAGCCTTAGTCTATATGGCTCTGCTTCGACCAGCCGAAGAATCTCGTGTTTTTTTTTGAGATATTGTTTTGGTATCCTCAGAGAACCTTAGTCTATAAGTTGCTACTTCGATCACCCAAATAATCTTGTGTTTTGTTGAGATACTGCTTTGGTATCCTCGGAGAGTCTTAGTATATAAGGTACTGCTTCGACCACTTGAAGAATCTCATGTTTTGTTGAGATACTACTTTGGTATTCTCGGAGAACCTTAGTCTATAAGGTGGTCGAAGCACCCTTGTGTTTTGTTGAGATACTTCTTTGGTATCTTCGGAGAGCCTTAGTCTATAAGGTGCTGCTTCGACTACCCGAAGAATCTCGTGTTTTGCTGAGATACCGGTTTGGTATACCCGAAGAGCCTTAGTCTATAAGGTGCTGCTTGAACCACCCGAAGAATCATGTGTTTTTTTGAGATGCTGCTTTGGCATTATCAGAGTGCCTTAGTCTATAAGGTGCTGGTTTGACCACCCGAAGAATCTCGTGTTTTGTTGAGATACTGCTTTGGTATCCTCGGAGAGCATTAGTCTATAAGGTGCTGCTTCGACCACCCGAAGAATCTCGTGGTTTTTTGAGATACTGTTTTGGTATCCTTTGAGAACTTTAGTCTATAATATGCTGCTTCGATCACCCAAATAATCTTGTGTTTTGTTGAGATACTGCTTTGGTATCCTCGGAGAGTCTTAGTCTATAAGGTGCTGCTTCGACCACTTGAAGAATCTCGTGTTTTACTGAGATATCGCTTTGGTATCCTCGGAGAGCCTTAGTCTATAAAGTGCTGCTTCAACCACCTGAAGAATCTCGTGTTTTTTTGAGATACTGCTTTGGTATCATCGGAGTGCCTTAGTCTATAAGGTGCTGCTTCGACCTCCCGAAGAATCTCGTGTTTTGTTCAGATACTGCTTTGGTATCCTCGGAGAGCCTTATTCTATATGGCTCTGGTTCGACCAGCCGAAGAATCTCGTGTTTTTTTTGAGATACTGTTTTGGTATCCTCGGAGAACCTTAGTTTATAAGTTGCTACTTCGATCACCCAAATAATTTTGTGTTTTGTTGAGATACTGCTTTGGTATCCTCGAAGAGTCTTAGTATATAAGGTGCTGCTTCGACCACTTGAAGAATCTTGTGTTTTGCTGAGATATCGCTTTGGTATCCTCGGAGATCCTTAGTCTATAAAGTGCTACTTCATCCACCCGAACAATCTCGTGTTTTTTTGAGATACTTCTTTGGTATCATCGGAGTGCCTTAGTCTAAAAGGTGCTGCTTCGACCTCCCGAAGAATCTCGTGTTTTGTTCAGATACTGCTTTGGTATCCTCGGAGAGCCTTAGTCTATATGGCTCTGCTTCGACCAGCCGAAGAATCTCGTGTTTTTTTTTGAGATATTGTTTTGGTATCCTCAGAGAACCTTAGTCTATAAGTTGCTACTTCGACCACCCAAATAATCTTGTGTTTTGTTGAGATACTGCTTTGGTATCCTCGGAGAGTCTTAGTATATAAGGTACTGCTTCGACCACTTGAAGAATCTCATGTTTTGTTGAGATACTACTTTGGTATTCTCGGAGAACCTTAGTCTATAAGGTGGTCGAAGCACCCTTGTGTTTTGTTGAGATACTTCTTTGGTATCTTCGGAGAGCCTTAGTCTATAAGGTGCTGCTTCGACTACCCGAAGAATCTCGTGTTTTGCTGAGATACCGGTTTGGTATACCCGAAGAGCCTTAGTCTATAAGGTGCTGCTTGAACCACCCGAAGAATCATGTGTTTTTTTGAGATGCTGCTTTGGCATTATCAGAGTGCCTTAGTCTATAAGGTGCTGGTTTGACCACCCGAAGAATCTCGTGTTTTGTTGAGATACTGCTTTGGTATCCTCGGAGAGCATTAGTCTATAAGGTGCTGCTTCGACCACCCGAAGAATCTCGTGGTTTTTTGAGATACTGTTTTGGTATCCTTTGAGAACTTTAGTCTATAAGATGCTGCTTCGATCACCCAAATAATCTTGTGTTTTGTTGAGATACTGCTTTGGTATCCTCGGAGAGTCTTAGTCTATAAGGTGCTGCTTCGACCACTTGAAGAATCTCGTGTTTTACTGAGATATCGCTTTGGTATCCTCGGAGAGCCTTAGTCTATAAAGTGCTGCTTCAACCACCTGAAGAATCTCGTGTTTTTTTGAGATACTGCTTTGGTATCATCGGAGTGCCTTAGTCTATAAGGTGCTGCTTCGACCTCCCGAAGAATCTCGTGTTTTGTTCAGATACTGCTTTGGTATCCTCGGAGAGCCTTAGTCTATATGGCTCTGGTTCGACCAGCCGAAGAATCTCGTGTTTTTTTTGAGATACTGTTTTGGTATCCTCGGAGAACCTTAGTTTATAAGTTGCTACTTCGATCACCCAAATAATTTTGTGTTTTGTTGAGATACTGCTTTGGTATCCTCGAAGAGTCTTAGTATATAAGGTGCTGCTTCGACCACTTGAAGAATCTTGTGTTTTGCTGAGATATCGCTTTGGTATCCTCGGAGATCCTTAGTCTATAAAGTGCTACTTCATCCACCCGAACAATCTCGTGTTTTTTTGAGATACTTCTTTGGTATCATCGGAGTGCCTTAGTCTAAAAGGTGCTGCTTCGACCTCCCGAAGAATCTCGTGTTTTGTTCAGATACTGCTTTGGTATCCTCGGAGAGCCTTAGTCTATATGGCTCTGCTTCGACCAGCCGAAGAATCTCGTGTTTTTTTTTGAGATATTGTTTTGGTATCCTCAGAGAACCTTAGTCTATAAGTTGCTACTTCGATCACCGAAATAATCTTGTGTTTTGTTGAGATACTGCTTTGGTATCCTCGGAGAGTCTTAGTATATAAGGTACTGCTTCGACCACTTGAAGAATCTCATGTTTTGTTGAGATACTACTTTGGTATTCTCGGAGAACCTTAGTCTATAAGGTGGTCGAAGCACCCTTGTGTTTTGTTGAGATACTTCTTTGGTATCTTCGGAGAGCCTTAGTCTATAAGGTGCTGCTTCGACTACCCGAAGAATCTCGTGTTTTGCTGAGATACCGGTTTGGTATACCCGAAGAGCCTTAGTCTATAAGGTGCTGCTTGAACCACCCGAAGAATCATGTGTTTTTTTGAGATGCTGCTTTGGCATTATCAGAGTGCCTTAGTCTATAAGGTGCTGGTTTGACCACCCGAAGAATCTCGTGTTTTGTTGAGATACTGCTTTGGTATCCTCGGAGAGCATTAGTCTATAAGGTGCTGCTTCGACCACCCGAAGAATCTCGTGGTTTTTTGAGATACTGTTTTGGTATCCTTTGAGAACTTTAGTCTATAAGATGCTGCTTCGATCACCCAAATAATCTTGTGTTTTGTTGAGATACTGCTTTGGTATCCTCGGAGAGTCTTAGTCTATAAGGTGCTGCTTCGACCACTTGAAGAATCTCGTGTTTTACTGAGATATCGCTTTGGTATCCTCGGAGAGCCTTAGTCTATAAAGTGCTGCTTCAACCACCTGAAGAATCTCGTGTTTTTTTGAGATACTGCTTTGGTATCATCGGAGTGCCTTAGTCTATAAGGTGCTGCTTCGACCTCCCGAAGAATCTCGTGTTTTGTTCAGATACTGCTTTGGTATCCTCGGAGAGCCTTAGTCTATATGGCTCTGCTTCGACCAGCCGAAGAATCTCGTGTTTTTTTTGAGATACTGTTTTGGTATCCTCGGAGAACCTTAGTTTATAAGTTGCTACTTCGATCACCCAAATAATTTTGTGTTTTGTTGAGATACTGCTTTGGTATCCTCGAAGAGTCTTAGTATATAAGGTGCTGCTTCGACCACTTGAAGAATCTTGTGTTTTGCTGAGATATCGCTTTGGTATCCTCGGAGATCCTTAGTCTATAAAGTGCTACTTCATCCACCCGAACAATCTCGTGTTTTTTTGAGATACTTCTTTGGTATCATCGGAGTGCCTTAGTCTAAAAGGTGCTGCTTCGACCTCCCGAAGAATCTCGTGTTTTGTTCAGATACTGCTTTGGTATCCTCGGAGAGCCTTAGTCTATATGGCTCTGCTTCGACCAGCCGAAGAATCTCGTGTTTTTTTTGAGATATTGTTTTGGTATCCTCAGAGAACCTTAGTCTATAAGTTGCTACTTCGATCACCCAAATAATCTTGTGTTTTGTTGAGATACTGCTTTGGTATCCTCGGAGAGTCTTAGTATATAAGGTACTGCTTCGACCACTTGAAGAATCTCATGTTTTGTTGAGATACTACTTTGGTATTCTCGGAGAACCTTAGTCTATAAGGTGGTCGAAGCACCCTTGTGTTTTGTTGAGATACTTCTTTGGTATCTTCGGAGAGCCTTAGTCTATAAGGTGCTGCTTCGACTACCCGAAGAATCTCGTGTTTTGCTGAGATACCGGTTTGGTATACACGAAGAGCCTTAGTCTATAAGGTGCTGCTTGAACCACCCGAAGAATCATGTGTTTTTTTGAGATGCTTCTTTGGCATTATCAGAGTGCCTTAGTCTATAAGGTGCTGGTTTGACCACCCGAAGAATCTCGTGTTTTGTTGAGATACTGCTTTGGTATCCTCGGAGAGCATTAGTCTATAAGGTGCTGCTTCGACCACCCGAAGAATCTCGTGGTTTTTTGAGATACTATTTTGGTATCCTTTGAGAACTTTAGTCTATAAGGTGCTGCTTCGATCACCCAAATAATCTTGTGTTTTGTTGAGATACTGCTTTGGTATCCTCGGAGAGTCTTAGTCTATAAGGTGCTGCTTCGACCACTTGAAGAATCTCGTGTTTTACTGAGATATCGCTTTGGTATCCTCGGAGAGCCTTAGTCTATAAAGTGCTGCTTCAACCACCTGAAGAATCTCGTGTTTTTTTGAGATACTGCTTTGGTATCATCGCAGTGCCTTAGTCTATAAGGTGCTGCTTCGACCTCCCGAAGAATCTCGTGTTTTGTTCAGATACTGCTTTGGTATCCTCGGAGAGCCTTAGTCTATATGGCTCTGCTTCGACCAGCCGAAGAATCTCGTGTTTTTTTTGAGATACTGTTTTGGTATCCTCGGAGAACCTTAGTTTATAAGTTGCTACTTCGATCACCCAAATAATTTTGTGTTTTGTTGAGATACTGCTTTGGTATCCTCGAAGAGTCTTAGTATATAAGGTGCTGCTTCGACCACTTGAAGAATCTTGTGTTTTGCTGAGATATCGCTTTGGTATCCTCGGAGATCCTTAGTCTATAAAGTGCTACTTCATCCACCCGAACAATCTCGTGTTTTTTTGAGATACTTCTTTGGTATCATCGGAGTGCCTTAGTCTAAAAGGTGCTGCTTCGACCTCCCGAAGAATCTCGTGTTTTGTTCAGATACTGCTTTGGTATCCTCGGAGAGCCTTAGTCTATATGGCTCTGCTTCGACCAGCCGAAGAATCTCGTGTTTTTTTTGAGATATTGTTTTGGTATCCTCAGAGAACCTTAGTCTATAAGTTGCTACTTCGATCACCCAAATAATCTTGTGTTTTGTTGAGATACTGCTTTGGTATCCTCGGAGAGTCTTAGTATATAAGGTACTGCTTCGACCACTTGAAGAATCTCATGTTTTGTTGAGATACTACTTTGGTATTCTCGGAGAACCTTAGTCTATAGGGTGGTCGAAGCACCCTTGTGTTTTGTTGAGATACTTCTTTGGTATCTTCGGAGAGCCTTAGTCTATAAGGTGCTGCTTCGACTACCCGAAGAATCTCGTGTTTTGCTGAGATACCGGTTTGGTATACACGAAGAGCCTTAGTCTATAAGGTGCTGCTTGAACCACCCGAAGAATCATGTGTTTTTTTGAGATGCTTCTTTGGCATTATCAGAGTGCCTTAGTCTATAAGGTGCTGGTTTGACCACCCGAAGAATCTCGTGTTTTGTTGAGATACTGCTTTGGTATCCTCGGAGAGCATTAGTCTATAAGGTGCTGCTTCGACCACCCGAAGAATCTCGTGGTTTTTTGAGATACTATTTTGGTATCCTTTGAGAACTTTAGTCTATAAGGTGCTGCTTCGATCACCCAAATAATCTTGTGTTTTGTTGAGATACTGCTTTGGTATCCTCGGAGAGTCTTAGTCTATAAGGTGCTGCTTCGACCACCCAAAGAACCTTGTGTTTTGTTGAGATACTTCTTTGGTATCCTCGGAGAGCCTTAGTCTATAAGGTGTTGCTTCGACTACCCGAAGAATCTCGTGTTTTGCTGAGATACCACTTTGGTATCCCCGGAGAGTCTTAATCTATAAGGTGCTGTTTCAACCACATGAAGAGTCTCGTGTATTTTTGAGATACTGCTTTGGCATCTTCGGAGTGCCTTAGTCTATAAGGTGCTGCTTCAACCACCCGAAGAATCTCGAGTTTTGTTGAGATACTGCTTTGGTATCCTCGGAGAGCCTTAGTTTATAAGGTGCTGCTTCGACCACTCGAAGAATCTCGTGTTTTGTTGAGATACTGCTTTGGTATCCTCGGAGAGCCTTTGTCTTTAATGTGCGGCTTCGAGCACCCAAAGAATATCATGTTTTGTTGAGATACTGCTTTGGTATCCTCGAAGAACCTTAGTCTATAAGGTGCTGCTTCGATCACCCAAAGAATCTCATGTTTTGTTGAGATACTACTTTGGTATTCTCGGAGAACCTTAGTCTATAAGGTGGTCGAACAACCTTGTGTTTTGTTGAGATACTTCTTTGGTATCTTCGGAGAGCCTTAGTCTATAAGGTGCTGCTTCGACTACCCGAAGAATCTCGTGTTTTGCTGAGATACCAGTTTGGTATACCCGGAGATCCTTAGTCAATAAGGTGCTGCTTCAACCACCCGAAGAATCGTGTGTTTTTTTGAGATGCTGCTTTGGCATTATCAGAGTGCCTTAGTCTATAAGGTGCTGCTTTGACCACCCGAAGAATCTCGTGTTTTGTTGAGATACTGCTTTGGTATCCTCGGAGAGCATTAGTCTATAAGGTACTGCTTCGACCACCCGAAGAATCTCGTAGTTTTTTGAGATACTGTTTTGGTATCCTTTGAGAACTTTAGTCTATAAGATGCTGCTTCGATCACCCAAATAATCTTGTGTTTTGTTGAGATACTGCTTTGGTATCCTCGGAGAGTCTTAGTCTATAAGGTGCTGCTTCGACCACTTGAAGAATCTCGTGTTTTACTGAGATATCGCATTGGTATCCTCGGAGAGCCTTAGTCTATAAAGTGCTGCTTCAACCACCTGAAGAATCTCGTGTTTTTTTGAGATACTGCTTTGGTATCATCGGAGTGCCTTAGTCTATAAGGTGCTGCTTCGACCTCCCGAAGAATCTCGTGTTTTGTTCAGATACTGCTTTGGTATCCTCGGAGAGCCTTAGTCTATATGGCTCTGCTTCGACCAGCCGAAGAATCTCGTGTTTTTTTTGAGATACTGTTTTGGTATCCTCGGAGAACCTTAGTTTATAAGTTGCTACTTCGATCACCCAAATAATTTTGTGTTTTGTTGAGATACTGCTTTGGTATCCTCGAAGAGTCTTAGTATATAAGGTGCTGCTTCGACCACTTGAAGAATCTTGTGTTTTGCTGAGATATCGCTTTGGTATCCTCGGAGATCCTTAGTCTATAAAGTGCTACTTCATCCACCCGAACAATCTCGTGTTTTTTTGAGATACTTCTTTGGTATCATCGGAGTGCCTTAGTCTAAAAGGTGCTGCTTCGACCTCCCGAAGAATCTCGTGTTTTGTTCAGATACTGCTTTGGTATCCTCGGAGAGCCTTAGTCTATATGGCTCTGCTTCGACCAGCCGAAGAATCTCGTGTTTTTTTTGAGATATTGTTTTGGTATCCTCAGAAAACCTTAGTCTATAAGTTGCTACTTCGATCACCCAAATAATCTTGTGTTTTGTTGAGATACTGCTTTGGTATCCTCGGAGAGTCTTAGTATATAAGGTACTGCTTCGACCACTTGAAGAATCTCATGTTTTGTTGAGATACTACTTTGGTATTCTCGGAGAACCTTAGTCTATAAGGTGGTCGAAGCACCCTTGTGTTTTGTTGAGATACTTCTTTGGTATCTTCGGAGAGCCTTAGTCTATAAGGTGCTGCTTCGACTACCCGAAGAATCTCGTGTTTTGCTGAGATACCGGTTTGGTATACCCGAAGAGCCTTAGTCTATAAGGTGCTGCTTGAACCACCCGAAGAATCATGTGTTTTTTTGAGATGCTGCTTTGGCATTATCAGAGTGCCTTAGTCTATAAGGTGCTGGTTTGACCACCCGAAGAATCTCGTGTTTTGTTGAGATACTGCTTTGGTATCCTCGGAGAGCATTAGTCTATAAGGTGCTGCTTCGACCACCCGAAGAATCTCGTGGTTTTTTGAGATACTATTTTGGTATCCTTTGAGAACTTTAGTCTATAAGGTGCTGCTTCGATCACCCAAATAATCTTGTGTTTTGTTGAGATACTGCTTTGGTATCCTCGGAGAGTCTTAGTCTATAAGGTGCTGCTTCGACCACTTGAAGAATCTCGTGTTTTACTGAGATATCGCTTTGGTATCCTCGGAGAGCCTTAGTCTATAAAGTGCTGCTTCAACCACCTGAAGAATCTCGTGTTTTTTTGAGATACTGCTTTGGTATCATCGGAGTGCCTTAGTCTATAAGGTGCTGCTTCGACCTCCCGAAGAATCTCGTGTTTTGTTCAGATACTGCTTTGGTATCCTCGGAGAGCCTTAGTCTATATGGCTCTGCTTCGACCAGCCGAAGAATCTCGTGTTTTTTTTGAGATACTGTTTTGGTATCCTCGGAGAACCTTAGTTTATAAGTTGCTACTTCGATCACCCAAATAATTTTGTGTTTTGTTGAGATACTGCTTTGGTATCCTCGAAGAGTCTTAGTATATAAGGTGCTGCTTCGACCACTTGAAGAATCTTGTGTTTTGCTGAGATATCGCTTTGGTATCCTCGGAGATCCTTAGTCTATAAAGTGCTACTTCATCCACCCGAACAATCTCGTGTTTTTTTGAGATACTTCTTTGGTATCATCGGAGTGCCTTAGTCTAAAAGGTGCTGCTTCGACCTCCCGAAGAATCTCGTGTTTTGTTCAGATACTGCTTTGGTATCCTCGGAGAGCCTTAGTCTATATGGCTCTGCTTCGACCAGCCGAAGAATCTCGTGTTTTTTTTGAGATATTGTTTTGGTATCCTCAGAGAACCTTAGTCTATAAGTTGCTACTTCGATCACCCAAATAATCTTGTGTTTTGTTGAGATACTGCTTTGGTATCCTCGGAGAGTCTTAGTATATAAGGTACTGCTTCGACCACTTGAAGAATCTCATGTTTTGTTGAGATACTACTTTGGTATTCTCGGAGAACCTTAGTCTATAAGGTGGTCGAAGCACCCTTGTGTTTTGTTGAGATACTTCTTTGGTATCTTCGGAGAGCCTTAGTCTATAAGGTGCTGCTTCGACTACCCGAAGAATCTCGTGTTTTGCTGAGATACCGGTTTGGTATACACGAAGAGCCTTAGTCTATAAGGTGCTGCTTGAACCACCCGAAGAATCATGTGTTTTTTTGAGATGCTTCTTTGGCATTATCAGAGTGCCTTAGTCTATAAGGTGCTGGTTTGACCACCCGAAGAATCTCGTGTTTTGTTGAGATACTGCTTTGGTATCCTCGGAGAGCATTAGTCTATAAGGTGCTGCTTCGACCACCCGAAGAATCTCGTGGTTTTTTGAGATACTATTTTGGTATCCTTTGAGAACTTTAGTCTATAAGGTGCTGCTTCGGTCACCCAAATAATCTTGTGTTTTGTTGAGATACTGCTTTGGTATCCTCGGAGAGTCTTAGTCTATAAGGTGCTGCTTCGACCACCCAAAGAACCTTGTGTTTTGTTGAGATACTTCTTTGGTATCCTCGGAGAGCCTTAGTCTATAAGGTGTTGCTTCGACTACCCGAAGAATCTCGTGTTTTGCTGAGATACCACTTTGGTATCCCCGGAGAGTCTTAATCTATAAGGTGCTGTTTCAACCACATGAAGAGTCTCGTGTATTTTTGAGATACTGCTTTGGCATCTTCGGAGTGCCTTAGTCTATAAGGTGCTGCTTCAACCACCCGAAGAATCTCGAGTTTTGTTGAGATACTGCTTTGGTATCCTCGGAGAGCCTTAGTTTATAAGGTGCTGCTTCGACCACTCGAAGAATCTCGTGTTTTGTTGAGATACTGCTTTGGTATCCTCGGAGAGCCTTTGTCTTTAATGTGCGGCTTCGAGCACCCAAAGAATATCATGTTTTGTTGAGATACTGCTTTGGTATCCTCGAAGAACCTTAGTCTATAAGGTGCTGCTTCGATCACCCAAAGAATCTCATGTTTTGTTGAGATACTACTTTGGTATTCTCGGAGAACCTTAGTCTATAAGGTGGTCGAACAACCTTGTGTTTTGTTGAGATACTTCTTTGGTATCTTCGGAGAGCCTTAGTCTATAAGGTGCTGCTTCGACTACCCGAAGAATCTCGTGTTTTGCTGAGATACCAGTTTGGTATACCCGGAGATCCTTAGTCAATAAGGTGCTGCTTCAACCACCCGAAGAATCGTGTGTTTTTTTGATATGCTGCTTTGGCATTATCAGAGTGCCTTAGTCTATAAGGTGCTGCTTTGACCACCCGAAGAATCTCGTGTTTTGTTGAGATACTGCTTTGGTATCCTCGGAGAGCATTAGTCTATAAGGTACTGCTTCGACCACCCGAAGAATCTCGTAGTTTTTTGAGATACTGTTTTGGTATCCTTTGAGAACTTTAGTCTATAAGATGCTGCTTCGATCACCCAAATAATCTTGTGTTTTGTTGAGATACTGCTTTGGTATCCTCGGAGAGTCTTAGTCTATAAGGTGCTGCTTCGACCACTTGAAGAATCTCGTGTTTTACTGAGATATCGCATTGGTATCCTCGGAGAGCCTTAGTCTATAAAGTGCTGCTTCAACCACCTGAAGAATCTCGTGTTTTTTTGAGATACTGCTTTGGTATCATCGGAGTGCCTTAGTCTATAAGGTGCTGCTTCGACCTCCCGAAGAATCTCGTGTTTTGTTCAGATACTGCTTTGGTATCCTCGGAGAGCCTTAGTCTATATGGCTCTGCTTCGACCAGCCGAAGAATCTCGTGTTTTTTTTGAGATACTGTTTTGGTATCCTCGGAGAACCTTAGTTTATAAGTTGCTACTTCGATCACCCAAATAATTTTGTGTTTTGTTGAGATACTGCTTTGGTATCCTCGAAGAGTCTTAGTATATAAGGTGCTGCTTCGACCACTTGAAGAATCTTGTGTTTTGCTGAGATATCGCTTTGGTATCCTCGGAGATCCTTAGTCTATAAAGTGCTACTTCATCCACCCGAACAATCTCGTGTGTTTTTGAGATACTTCTTTGGTATCATCGGAGTGCCTTAGTCTAAAAGGTGCTGCTTCGACCTCCCGAAGAATCTCGTGTTTTGTTCAGATACTGCTTTGGTATCCTCGGAGAGCCTTAGTCTATATGGCTCTGCTTCGACCAGCCGAAGAATCTCGTGTTTTTTTTTGAGATATTGTTTTGGTATCCTCAGAGAACCTTAGTCTATAAGTTGCTACTTCGATCACCCAAATAATCTTGTGTTTTGTTGAGATACTGCTTTGGTATCCTCGGAGAGTCTTAGTATATAAGGTACTGCTTCGACCACTTGAAGAATCTCATGTTTTGTTGAGATACTACTTTGGTATTCTCGGAGAACCTTAGTCTATAAGGTGGTCGAAGCACCCTTGTGTTTTGTTGAGATACTTCTTTGGTATCTTCGGAGAGCCTTAGTCTATAAGGTGCTGCTTCGACTACCCGAAGAATCTCGTGTTTTGCTGAGATACCAGTTTGGTATACCCGAAGAGCCTTAGTCTATAAGGTGCTGCTTGAACCACCCGAAGAATCATGTGTTTTTTTGAGATGCTGCTTTGGCATTATCAGAGTGCCTTAGTCTATAAGGTGCTGGTTTGACCACCCGAAGAATCTCGTGTTTTGTTGAGATACTGCTTTGGTATCCTCGGAGAGCATTAGTCTATAAGGTGCTGCTTCGACCACCCGAAGAATCTCGTGGTTTTTTGAGATACTGTTTTGGTATCCTTTGAGAACTTTAGTCTATAAGATGCTGCTTCGATCACCCAAATAATCTTGTGTTTTGTTGAGATACTGCTTTGGTATCCTCGGAGAGTGTTAGTCTATAAGGTGCTGCTTCGACCACTTGAAGAATCTCGTGTTTTACTGAGATATCGCTTTGGTATCCTCGGAGAGCCTTAGTCTATAAAGTGCTGCTTCAACCACCTGAAGAATCTCGTGTTTTTTTGAGATACTGCTTTGGTATCATCGGAGTGCCTTAGTCTATAAGGTGCTGCTTCGACCTCCCGAAGAATCTCGTGTTTTGTTCAGATACTGCTTTGGTATCCTCGGAGAGCCTTAGTCTATATGGCTCTGCTTCGACCAGCCGAAGAATCTCGTGTTTTTTTTGAGATACTGTTTTGGTATCCTCGGAGAACCTTAGTTTATAAGTTGCTACTTCGATCACCCAAATAATTTTGTGTTTTGTTGAGATACTGCTTTGGTATCCTCGAAGAGTCTTAGTATATAAGGTGCTGCTTCGACCACTTGAAGAATCTTGTGTTTTGCTGAGATATCGCTTTGGTATCCTCGGAGATCCTTAGTCTATAAAGTGCTACTTCATCCACCCGAACAATCTCGTGTTTTTTTGAGATACTTCTTTGGTATCATCGGAGTGCCTTAGTCTAAAAGGTGCTGCTTCGACCTCCCGAAGAATCTCGTGTTTTGTTCAGATACTGCTTTGGTATCCTCGGAGAGCCTTAGTCTATATGGCTCTGCTTCGACCAGCCGAAGAATCTCGTGTTTTTTTTGAGATATTGTTTTGGTATCCTCAGAAAACCTTAGTCTATAAGTTGCTACTTCGATCACCCAAATAATCTTGTGTTTTGTTGAGATACTGCTTTGGTATCCTCGGAGAGTCTTAGTATATAAGGTACTGCTTCGACCACTTGAAGAATCTCATGTTTTGTTGAGATACTACTTTGGTATTCTCGGAGAACCTTAGTCTATAAGGTGGTCGAAGCACCCTTGTGTTTTGTTGAGATACTTCTTTGGTATCTTCGGAGAGCCTTAGTCTATAAGGTGCTGCTTCGACTACCCGAAGAATCTCGTGTTTTGCTGAGATACCGGTTTGGTATACCCGAAGAGCCTTAGTCTATAAGGTGCTGCTTGAACCACCCGAAGAATCATGTGTTTTTTTGAGATGCTGCTTTGGCATTATCAGAGTGCCTTAGTCTATAAGGTGCTGGTTTGACCACCCGAAGAATCTCGTGTTTTGTTGAGATACTGCTTTGGTATCCTCGGAGAGCATTAGTCTATAAGGTGCTGCTTCGACGACCCGAAGAATCTCGTGGTTTTTTGAGATACTGTTTTGGTATCCTTTGAGAACTTTAGTCTATAAGGTGCTGCTTCGATCACCCAAATAATCTTGTGTTTTGTTGAGATACTGCTTTGGTATCCTCGGAGAGTCTTAGTCTATAAGGTGCTACTTCGACCACTTGAAGAATCTCGTGTTTTACTGAGATACTGCTTTGGTATCCTCGGAGAGCCTTAGTCTATAAAGTGCTGCTTCAACCACCCGAAGAATCTCGTGTTTTTTTGAGATACTGCTTTGGTATCATCAGAGTGCCTTAGTCTATAAGGTGCTGCTTCGACCTCCCGAAGAATCTCGTGTTTTGTTCAGATACTGCTTTGATATCCTCGGAGAGCCTTAGTCTATATGGCTCTGCTTCGACCAGCCGTAGAATCTTGTGTTTTTTTTGAGATACTGTTTTGGTATCCTAGGAGAACCTTAGTCTATAAGTTGCTACTTCGATCACCCAAATAATCTTGTGTTTTGTTGAGATACTGCTTTGGTATCCTCGGAGAGTCTTAGTATATAAGGTGCTGCTTCGACCACTTGAAGAATCTCGTGTTTTGCTGAGATATCGCTTTGGTATCCTCGGAGAGCCTTAGTCTATAAAGTGCTGCTTCAACCACCCGAAGAATCTGGTGTTTTTTTGAGATACTGCTTTGGTATCATCGGAGTGCCTTAGTCTATAAGGTGCTGCTTCGACCTCCCGAAGAATCTCGTGTTTTGTTCAGATACTGCTTTGGTATCCTCGGAGAGCCTTAGTCTATATGGTTCTACTTCGACCAGCCGAAGAATCTCGTGTTTTTTTTGAGATACAGTTTTGGTATCCTCGGAGAACCTTAGTCTATAAGTTGCTACTTCGATCACCCAAAGAATCCCATGTTTTGTTGAGATACTATTTTGGTATCCTTGGAGAACCTTAGTCTATAAGGTGATGCTTCGATCACCCAAAGAATCTCATGTTTTGTTGAGATACTGCTTTGGTATCATCAGAGAATTAGTCTATAAGGTGCTGCTTCGACCACCCGAAGAATCTCGTGTTTTATTGAGATACTGCTTTGGAATCCTCGGAGAACCTTAGTCAATTAGGTGTTGCATCGATCACCCGAAGATTCTCATGTTTTTTTTAGATACTGCTTTGGTATCCTCGGAGAGCCTTAGTCTATAAGGTGCTGTTTCAACCACCCGAAGAATCTCGTGTTTTTTTGAGATACTGCTTTGGTATCATCAGAGTGCCTTAGTCTATAAAGTGCTGCTTCGACCACCAGAAGAATCTCGTGTTTTATTGAGATACTGCTTTGATATCCTCGAAGAGCCTTAGTTTATGAGGTGCTGCTTCGAGCACCCAAAAATATTATGTTTTTTTGAGATACTGCTTTGGTATCCTCAAAGAAACTTAGTCTATAAGGTGCTGCTTCGATAACCCAAAGAATTTATTGTTTTGTTGAGATACTACTTTGGTATCCTCGGAGAACCTTAGTCTATAAGGTGCTGCTTCAACCACCCAAAGAACCTTGTGTTTTGTTGAGATACTTCTTTGGTATCCTCGGAGAGCCTTAGTCTATAAGGTGTTGCTTCGACTACCCGAAGAATCTCGTGTTTTGCTGAGACACCGCTTTGGTATCCCCGGAGAGTCTTAATCTATAAGGTGCTGTTTCAACCACATGAAGAGTCTCGTGTATTTTTGAGATACTGCTTTGGCATCTTTGGAGTGCCTTAGTCTATAAGGTGCTGCTTCAACCACCCGAAGAATCTCGAGTTTTGTTGAGATACTGCTTTGGTATCCTCGGAGAGCCTTAGTCTATAAGGTGCGGCTTCGACCACTCGAAGAATCTCGTGTTTTGTTGAGATACTGCTTTGGTATCCTCGAAGAGTCTTAGTATATAAGGTGTTGCCTCGACCACTTGAAGAATCTTGTGTTTTGCTGAGATATCGCTTTGGAATCCTCGGAGATCCTTAGTCTATAAAGTGCTACTTCATCCACCCGAAGAATCTCGTGTTTTTTTGAGATACTTCTTTGGTATCATCGGAGTGCCTTAGTCTAAAAGGTGCTGCTTCGACCTCCCGAAGAATCTCGTGTTTTGTTCAGATACTGCTTTGGTATCCTCGGAGAGCCTTAGTCTATATGGCTCTGCTTCGACCAGCCGAAGAATCTCGTGTTTTTTTTGAGATATTGTTTTGGTATCCTCAGAGAACCTTAGTCTATAAGTTGCTACTTCGATCACCCAAATAATCTTCTGTTTTGTTGAGATACTGCTTTGGTATCCTCGGAGAGTCTTAGTATATAAGGTACTGCTTCGACCACTTGAAGAATCTCATGTTTTGTTGAGATACTACTTTGGTATTCTCGGAGAACCTTAGTCTATAAGGTGGTCGAAGCACCCTTGTGTTTTGTTGAGATACTTCTTTGGTATCTTCGGAGAGCCTTAGTCTATAAGGTGCTGCTTCGACTACCCGAAGAATCTCGTGTTTTGCTGAGATACCGGTTTGGTATACCCGAAGAGCCTTAGTCTATAAGGTGCTGCTTGAACCACCCGAAGAATCATGTGTTTTTTTGAGATGCTGCTTTGGCATTATCAGAGTGCCTTAGTCTATAAGGTGCTGGTTTGACCACCCGAAGAATCTCGTGTTTTGTTGAGATACTGCTTTGGTATCCTCGGAGAGCATTAGTCTATAAGGTGCTGCTTCGACCACCCGAAGAATCTCGTGGTTTTTTGAGATACTGTTTTGGTATCCTTTGAGAACTTTAGTCTATAAGGTGCTGCTTCGATCACCCAAATAATCTTGTGTTTTGTTGAGATACTGCTTTGGTATCCTCGGAGAGTCTTAGTCTATAAGGTGCTGCTTCGACCACTTGAAGAATCTCGTGTTTTACTGAGATACTGCTTTGGTATCCTCGGAGAGCCTTAGTCTATAAAGTGCTGCTTCAACCACCCGAAGAATCTCGTGTTTTTTTGAGATACTGCTTTGGTATCATCAGAGTGCCTTAGTCTATAAGGTGCTGCTTCGACCTCCCGAAGAATCTCGTGTTTTGTTCAGATACTGCTTTGATATCCTCGGAGTGCCTTAGTCTATATGGCTCTGCTTCAACCAGCCGTAGAATCTTGTGTTTTTTTTTAGATACTGTTTTGGTATCCTAGGAGAACCTTAGTCTATAAGTTGCTACTTCGATCACCCAAATAATCTTGTGTTTTGTTGAGATACTGCTTTGGTATCCTCGGAGAGTCTTAGTATATAAGGTGCTGCTTCGACCACTTGAAGAATCTCGTGTTTTGCTGAGATATCGCTTTGGTATCCTCGGAGAGCCTTAGTCTATAAAGTGCTGCTTCAACCACCCGAAGAATCTGGTGTTTTTTTGAGATACTGCTTTGGTATCATCGGAGTGCCTTAGTCTATAAGGTGCTGCTTCGACCTCCCGAAGAATCTCGTGTTTTGTTCAGATACTGCTTTGGTATCCTCGGAGAGCCTTAGTCTATATGGTTCTGCTTCGACCAGCCGAAGAATCTCGTGTTTTTTTTGAGATACTGTTTTGGTATCCTCGGAGAACCTTAGTCTATAAGTTGCTACTTCGATCACCCAAAGAATCCCATGTTTTGTTGAGATACTATTTTGGTATCCTTGGAGAACCTTAGTCTATAAGGTGATGCTTCGATCACCGAAAGAATCTCATGTTTTGTTGAGATACTGCTTTGGTATCATCAGAGAATTAGTCTATAAGGTGCTGCTTCGACCACCCGAAGAATCTCGTGTTTTATTGAGATACTGCTTTGGAATCCTCGGAGAACCTTAGTCAATTAGGTGTTGCATCGATCACCCGAAGATTCTCATGTTTTTTTTAGATACTGCTTTGGTATCCTCGGAGAGCCTTAGTCTATAAGGTGCTGTTCAACCACCCGAAGAATCTCGTGTTTTTTTGAGATACTGCTTTGGTATCATCAGAGTGCCTTAGTCTATAAAGTGCTGCTTCGACCACCCGAAGAATCTCGTGTTTTATTGAGATACTGCTTTGATATCCTCGAAGAGCCTTAGTTTATGAGGTGCTGCTTCGAGCACCCAAAAATATTATGTTTTGTTGAGATACTGCTTTGGTATCCTCAAAGAAACTTAGTCTATAAGGTGCTGCTTCGATAACCCAAAGAATTTATTGTTTTGTTGAGATACTACTTTGGTATCCTCGGAGAACCTTAGTCTATAAGGTGCTGCTTCAACCACCCAAAGAACCTTGTGTTTTGTTGAGATACTTCTTTGGTATCCTCGGAGAGCCTTAGTCTATAAGGTGTTGCTTCGACTACCCGAAGAATCTCGTGTTTTGCTGAGACACCGCTTTGGTATCCCCGGAGAGTCTTAATCTATAAGGTGCTGTTTCAACCACATGAAGAGTCTCGTGTATTTTTGAGATACTGCTTTGGCATCTTTGGAGTGCCTTAGTCTATAAGGTGCTGCTTCAACCACCCGAAGAATCTCGAGTTTTGTTGAGATACTGCTTTGGTATCCTCGGAGAGCCTTAGTCTATAAGGTGCGGCTTCGACCACTCGAAGAATCTCGTGTTTTGTTGAGATACTGCTTTGGTATCCTCGAAGAGTCTTAGTATATAAGGTGTTGCCTCGACCACTTGAAGAATCTTGTTTTTTGCTGAGATATCGCTTTGGAATCCTCGGAGATCCTTAGTCTATAAAGTGCTACTTCATCCACCCGAAGAATCTCGTGTTTTTTTGAGATACTTCTTTGGTATCATCGGAGTGCCTTAGTCTAAAAGGTGCTGCTTCGACCTCCCGAAGAATCTCGTGTTTTGTTCAGATACTGCTTTGGTATCCTCGGAGAGCCTTAGTCTATATGGCTCTGCTTCGACCAGCCGAAGAATCTCGTGTTTTTTTGAGATATTGTTTTGGTATCCTCAGAGAACCTTAGTCTATAAGTTGCTACTTCGATCACCCAAATAATCTTCTGTTTTGTTGAGATACTGCTTTGGTATCCTCGGAGAGTCTTAGTATATAAGGTACTGCTTCGACCACTTGAAGAATCTCATGTTTTGTTGAGATACTACTTTGGTATTCTCGGAGAACCTTGGTCTATAAGGTGGTCGAAGCACCCTTGTGTTTTGTTGAGATACTTCTTTGGTATCTTCGGAGAGCCTTAGTCTATAAGGTGCTGCTTCGACTACCCGAAGAATCTCGTGTTTTGCTGAGATACCGGTTTGGTATACCCGGAGAGCCTTAGTCTATAAGGTGCTGCTTGAACCACCCGAAGAATCATGTGTTTTTTTGAGATGCTGCTTTGGCATTATCAGAGTGCCTTAGTCTATAAGGTGCTGGTTTGACCACCCGAAGAATCTCGTGTTTTGTTGAGATACTGCTTTGGTATCCTCGGAGAGCATTAGTCTATAAGGTGCTGCTTCGACCACCCGAAGAATCTCGTGGTTTTTTTAGATACTTTTTTGGTATCCTTTGAGAACTTTAGTCTATAAGGTGCTGCTTCGATCACCCAAATAATCTTGTGTTTTGTTGAGATACTGCTTTGGTATCCTCGGAGAGACTTAGTCTATAAGGTGCTGCTTCGACCACTTGAAGAATCTCGTGTTTTACTGAGATACTGCTTTGGTATCCTCGGAGAGCCTTAGTCTATAAAGTGCTGCTTCAACCACCCGAAGAATCTCGTGTTTTTTTGAGATACTGCTTTGGTATCATCAGAGTGCCTTAGTCTATAAGGTGCTGCTTCGACCTCCCGAAGAATCTCGTGTTTTGTTCAGATACTGCTTTGATATCCTCGGAGAGCCTTAGTCTATATGGCTCTGCTTCGACCAGCCGTAGAATCTTGTGTTTTTTTTGAGATACTGTTTTGGTATCCTAGGAGAACCTTAGTCTATAAGTTGCTACTTCGATCACCCAAATAATCTTGTGTTTTGTTGAGATACTGCTTTGGTATCCTCGGAGAGTCTTAGTATATAAGGTGCTGCTTCGACCACTTGAAGAATCTCGTGTTTTGCTGAGATATCGCTTTGGTATCCTCGGAGAGCCTTAGTCTATAAAGTGCTGCTTCAACCACCCGAAGAATCTGGTGTTTTTTTGAGATACTGCTTTGGTATCATCGGAGTGCCTTAGTCTATAAGGTGCTGCTTCGACCTCCCGAAGAATCTCGTGTTTTGTTCAGATACTGCTTTGGTATCCTCGGAGAGCCTTAGTCTATATGGTTCTACTTCGACCAGCCGAAGAATCTCGTGTTTTTTTTGAGATACAGTTTTGGTATCCTCGGAGAACCTTAGTCTATAAGTTGCTACTTCGATCACCCAAAGAATCCCATGTTTTGTTGAGATACTATTTTGGTATCCTTGGAGAACCTTAGTCTATAAGGTGATGCTTCGATCACCCAAAGAATCTCATGTTTTGTTGAGATACTGCTTTGGTATCATCAGAGAATTAGTCTATAAGGTGCTGCTTCGACCACCCGAAGAATCTCGTGTTTTATTGAGATACTGCTTTGGAATCCTCGGAGAACCTTAGTCAATTAGGTGTTGCATCGATCACCCGAAGATTCTCATGTTTTTTTTAGATACTGCTTTGGTATCCTCGGAGAGCCTTAGTCTATAAGGTGCTGTTTCAACCACCCGAAGAATCTCGTGTTTTTTTGAGATACTGCTTTGGTATCATCAGAGTGCCTTAGTCTATAAAGTGCTGCTTCGACCACCAGAAGAATCTCGTGTTTTATTGAGATACTGCTTTGATATCCTCGAAGAGCCTTAGTTTATGAGGTGCTGCTTCGAGCACCCAAAAATATTATGTTTTTTTGAGATACTGCTTTGGTATCCTCAAAGAAACTTAGTCTATAAGGTGCTGCTTCGATAACCCAAAGAATTTATTGTTTTGTTGAGATACTACTTTGGTATCCTCGGAGAACCTTAGTCTATAAGGTGCTGCTTCAACCACCCAAAGAACCTTGTGTTTTGTTGAGATACTTCTTTGGTATCCTCGGAGAGCCTTAGTCTATAAGGTGTTGCTTCGACTACCCGAAGAATCTCGTGTTTTGCTGAGACACCGCTTTGGTATCCCCGGAGAGTCTTAATCTATAAGGTGCTGTTTCAACCACATGAAGAGTCTCGTGTATTTTTGAGATACTGCTTTGGCATCTTTGGAGTGCCTTAGTCTATAAGGTGCTGCTTCAACCACCCGAAGAATCTCGAGTTTTGTTGAGATACTGCTTTGGTATCCTCGGAGAGCCTTAGTCTATAAGGTGCGGCTTCGACCACTCGAAGAATCTCGTGTTTTGTTGAGATACTGCTTTGGTATCCTCGAAGAGTCTTAGTATATAAGGTGTTGCCTCGACCACTTGAAGAATCTTGTGTTTTGCTGAGATATCGCTTTGGAATCCTCGGAGATCCTTAGTCTATAAAGTGCTACTTCATCCACCCGAAGAATCTCGTGTTTTTTTGAGATACTTCTTTGGTATCATCGGAGTGCCTTAGTCTAAAAGGTGCTGCTTCGACCTCCCGAAGAATCTCGTGTTTTGTTCAGATACTGCTTTGGTATCCTCGGAGAGCCTTAGTCTATATGGCTCTGCTTCGACCAGCCGAAGAATCTCGTGTTTTTTTTGAGATATTGTTTTGGTATCCTCAGAGAACCTTAGTCTATAAGTTGCTACTTCGATCACCCAAATAATCTTCTGTTTTGTTGAGATACTGCTTTGGTATCCTCGGAGAGTCTTAGTATATAAGGTACTGCTTCGACCACTTGAAGAATCTCATGTTTTGTTGAGATACTACTTTGGTATTCTCGGAGAACCTTAGTCTATAAGGTGGTCGAAGCACCCTTGTGTTTTGTTGAGATACTTCTTTGGTATCTTCGGAGAGCCTTAGTCTATAAGGTGCTGCTTCGACTACCCGAAGAATCTCGTGTTTTGCTGAGATACCGGTTTGGTATACCCGAAGAGCCTTAGTCTATAAGGTGCTGCTTGAACCACCCGAAGAATCATGTGTTTTTTTGAGATGCTGCTTTGGCATTATCAGAGTGCCTTAGTCTATAAGGTGCTGGTTTGACCACCCGAAGAATCTCGTGTTTTGTTGAGATACTGCTTTGGTATCCTCGGAGAGCATTAGTCTATAAGGTGCTGCTTCGACCACCCGAAGAATCTCGTGGTTTTTTGAGATACTGTTTTGGTATCCTTTGAGAACTTTAGTCTATAAGGTGCTGCTTCGATCACCCAAATAATCTTGTGTTTTGTTGAGATACTGCTTTGGTATCCTCGGAGAGTCTTAGTCTATAAGGTGCTGCTTCGACCACTTGAAGAATCTCGTGTTTTACTGAGATACTGCTTTGGTATCCTCGGAGAGCCTTAGTCTATAAAGTGCTGCTTCAACCACCCGAAGAATCTCGTGTTTTTTTGAGATACTGCTTTGGTATCATCAGAGTGCCTTAGTCTATAAGGTGCTGCTTCGACCTCCCGAAGAATCTCGTGTTTTGTTCAGATACTGCTTTGATATCCTCGGAGTGCCTTAGTCTATATGGCTCTGCTTCAACCAGCCGTAGAATCTTGTGTTTTTTTTTAGATACTGTTTTGGTATCCTAGGAGAACCTTAGTCTATAAGTTGCTACTTCGATCACCCAAATAATCTTGTGTTTTGTTGAGATACTGCTTTGGTATCCTCGGAGAGTCTTAGTATATAAGGTGCTGCTTCGACCACTTGAAGAATCTCGTGTTTTGCTGAGATATCGCTTTGGTATCCTCGGAGAGCCTTAGTCTATAAAGTGCTGCTTCAACCACCCGAAGAATCTGGTGTTTTTTTGAGATACTGCTTTGGTATCATCGGAGTGCCTTAGTCTATAAGGTGCTGCTTCGACCTCCCGAAGAATCTCGTGTTTTGTTCAGATACTGCTTTGGTATCCTCGGAGAGCCTTAGTCTATATGGTTCTGCTTCGACCAGCCGAAGAATCTCGTGTTTTTTTTGAGATACTGTTTTGGTATCCTCGGAGAACCTTAGTCTATAAGTTGCTACTTCGATCACCCAAAGAATCCCATGTTTTGTTGAGATACTATTTTGGTATCCTTGGAGAACCTTAGTCTATAAGGTGATGCTTCGATCACCGAAAGAATCTCATGTTTTGTTGAGATACTGCTTTGGTATCATCAGAGAATTAGTCTATAAGGTGCTGCTTCGACCACCCGAAGAATCTCGTGTTTTATTGAGATACTGCTTTGGAATCCTCGGAGAACCTTAGTCAATTAGGTGTTGCATCGATCACCCGAAGATTCTCATGTTTTTTTTAGATACTGCTTTGGTATCCTCGGAGAGCCTTAGTCTATAAGGTGCTGTTCAACCACCCGAAGAATCTCGTGTTTTTTTGAGATACTGCTTTGGTATCATCAGAGTGCCTTAGTCTATAAAGTGCTGCTTCGACCACCCGAAGAATCTCGTGTTTTATTGAGATACTGCTTTGATATCCTCGAAGAGCCTTAGTTTATGAGGTGCTGCTTCGAGCACCCAAAAATATTATGTTTTGTTGAGATACTGCTTTGGTATCCTCAAAGAAACTTAGTCTATAAGGTGCTGCTTCGATAACCCAAAGAATTTATTGTTTTGTTGAGATACTACTTTGGTATCCTCGGAGAACCTTAGTCTATAAGGTGCTGCTTCAACCACCCAAAGAACCTTGTGTTTTGTTGAGATACTTCTTTGGTATCCTCGGAGAGCCTTAGTCTATAAGGTGTTGCTTCGACTACCCGAAGAATCTCGTGTTTTGCTGAGACACCGCTTTGGTATCCCCGGAGAGTCTTAATCTATAAGGTGCTGTTTCAACCACATGAAGAGTCTCGTGTATTTTTGAGATACTGCTTTGGCATCTTTGGAGTGCCTTAGTCTATAAGGTGCTGCTTCAACCACCCGAAGAATCTCGAGTTTTGTTGAGATACTGCTTTGGTATCCTCGGAGAGCCTTAGTCTATAAGGTGCGGCTTCGACCACTCGAAGAATCTCGTGTTTTGTTGAGATACTGCTTTGGTATCCTCGAAGAGTCTTAGTATATAAGGTGTTGCCTCGACCACTTGAAGAATCTTGTTTTTTGCTGAGATATCGCTTTGGAATCCTCGGAGATCCTTAGTCTATAAAGTGCTACTTCATCCACCCGAAGAATCTCGTGTTTTTTTGAGATACTTCTTTGGTATCATCGGAGTGCCTTAGTCTAAAAGGTGCTGCTTCGACCTCCCGAAGAATCTCGTGTTTTGTTCAGATACTGCTTTGGTATCCTCGGAGAGCCTTAGTCTATATGGCTCTGCTTCGACCAGCCGAAGAATCTCGTGTTTTTTTGAGATATTGTTTTGGTATCCTCAGAGAACCTTAGTCTATAAGTTGCTACTTCGATCACCCAAATAATCTTCTGTTTTGTTGAGATACTGCTTTGGTATCCTCGGAGAGTCTTAGTATATAAGGTACTGCTTCGACCACTTGAAGAATCTCATGTTTTGTTGAGATACTACTTTGGTATTCTCGGAGAACCTTGGTCTATAAGGTGGTCGAAGCACCCTTGTGTTTTGTTGAGATACTTCTTTGGTATCTTCGGAGAGCCTTAGTCTATAAGGTGCTGCTTCGACTACCCGAAGAATCTCGTGTTTTGCTGAGATACCGGTTTGGTATACCCGGAGAGCCTTAGTCTATAAGGTGCTGCTTGAACCACCCGAAGAATCATGTGTTTTTTTGAGATGCTGCTTTGGCATTATCAGAGTGCCTTAGTCTATAAGGTGCTGGTTTGACCACCCGAAGAATCTCGTGTTTTGTTGAGATACTGCTTTGGTATCCTCGGAGAGCATTAGTCTATAAGGTGCTGCTTCGACCACCCGAAGAATCTCGTGGTTTTTTTAGATACTTTTTTGGTATCCTTTGAGAACTTTAGTCTATAAGGTGCTGCTTCGATCACCCAAATAATCTTGTGTTTTGTTGAGATACTGCTTTGGTATCCTCGGAGAGACTTAGTCTATAAGGTGCTGCTTCGACCACTTGAAGAATCTCGTGTTTTACTGAGATACTGCTTTGGTATCCTCGGAGAGCCTTAGTCTATAAAGTGCTGCTTCAACCACCCGAAGAATCTCGTGTTTTTTTGAGATACTGCTTTGGTATCATCAGAGTGCCTTAGTCTATAAGGTGCTGCTTCGACCTCCCGAAGAATCTCGTGTTTTGTTCGGATACTGCTTTGATATCCTCGGAGAGCCTTAGTCTATATGGCTCTTCTTCGACCAGCCGAAAAATCTCGTGTTTTTTTTGAGATACTGTTTTGGTATCCTCGGAGAACCTTAGTTTATAAGTTGCTACTTCGATCACCCAAATAATTTTGTGTTTTGTTGAGATACTGCTTTGGTATCCTCGGAGAGTCTTAGTATATAAGGTGCTGCTTCGACCACTTGAAGAATCTCGTGTTTTGCTGAGATATCGCTTTGGTATCCTCGGAGAGCCTTAGTCTATAAAGTGCTGCTTCAACCACCCGAAGAATCTGGTGTTTTTTTGAGATACTGCTTTGGTATCATCGGAGTGCCTTAGTCTATAAGGTGCCGCTTCGACCTCCCGAAGAATCTCGTGTTTTGTTCAGATACTGCTTTGGATTCCTCGGAGAGCCTTAGTCTATATGGTTCTGCTTCGACCAGCCGAAGAATCTCGTGTTTTTTTTGAGATACTGTTTTGGTATCCTCGGAGAACCTTAGTCTATAAGTTGCTACTTCGATCACCCAAAGAATCCCATGTTTTGTTGAGATACTATTTTGGTATCCTTGGAGAACCTTAGTCTATAAGGTGATGCTTCGATCACCCAAAGAATCTCATGTTTTGTTGAGATACTGCTTTGGTATCATCAGAGACTTAGTCTATAAGGTGCTGCTTCGACCACCCGAAGAATCTCGTGTTTTATTGAGATACTGCTTTGGAATCCTCGGAGAACCTTAGTCTATTAGGTGTTGCATCGATCACCCGAAGATTCTCATGTTTTGTTTAGATACTGCTTTGGTATCCTCGGAGAGCCTTAGTCTATAAGTGCTGTTTCAACCACCCGAAGAATCTCGTGTTTTTTTGAGATACTGCTTTGGTATCATCAGAGTGCCTTAGTCTATAAAGTGCTGCTTCGACCACCCGAAGAATCTCGTGTTTTATTGAGATACTGCTTTGATATCCTCGAAGAGCCTTAGTTTATGAGGTGCTGCTTCGAGCACCCAAAAATATTATGTTTTGTTGAGATACTACTTTGGTATCCTCAAAGAAACTTAGTCTATAAGGTACTGCTTCGATAACCCAAAGAATTTATTGTTTTGTAGAGATACTACTTTGGTATCCTCGGAGAACCTTAGTCTATAAGGTGCTGCTTCAACCACCCAAAGAACCTTGTGTTTTGTTGAGATACTTCTTTGGTATCCTCGGAGAGCCTTAGTCTATAAGGTGTTGCTTCGACTACCCGAAGAATCTCGTGTTTTGCTGAGACACCGCTTTGGTATCCCCGGAGAGTCTTAATCTATAAGGTGTTGTTTCAACCACATGAAGAGTCTCGTGTATTTTTGAGATACTGCTTTGGCATCTTTGGAGTGCCTTAGTCTATAAGGTGCTGCTTCAACCACCCGAAGAATCTCGAGTTTTGTTGAGATACTGCTTTGGTATCCTCGGAGAGCCTTATTCTATAAGGTGCGGCTTCGACCACTCGAAGAATCTCGTGTTTTGTTGAGATACTGCTTTGGTATCCTCGAAGAGTCTTAGTATATAAGGTGCTGCTTTGACAACTTGAAGAATCTTGTGTTTTGCTGAGATATCGCTTTGGTATCCTCGGAGATCCTTAGTCTATAAAGTGCTACTTCATCCACCCGAAGAATCTCGTGTTTTTTTTGAGATACTTCTTTGGTATCATCGGAGTGCCTTAGTCTAAAAGGTACTGCTTCGACCTCCCGAAGAATCTCGTGTTTTGTTCAGATACTGCTTTGGTATCCTCGGAGAGCCTTAGTCTATATGGCTCTGCTTCGACCAGCCGAAGAATCTCGTGTTTTTTTTGAGATATTGTTTTGGTATCCTCAGAGAACCTTAGTCTATAAGTTGCTACTTCGATCACCCAAATAATCTTCTGTTTTGTTGAGATACTGCTTTGGTATCCTCGGAGAGTCTTAGTATATAAGGTACTGCTTCGACCACTTGAAGAATCTCATGTTTTGTTGAGATACTAATTTGGTATTCTCGGAGAACCTTAGTCTATAAGGTGGTCGAAGCACCCTTGTGTTTTGTTGAGATACTTCTTTGGTATCTTCGGAGAGCCTTAGTCTATAAGGTGCTGCTTCGACTACCCGAAGAATCTCGTGTTTTGCTGAGATACCGGTTTGGTATACCCGGAGAGCCTTAGTCTATAAGGTGTTGCTTGAACCACCCGAAGAATCATGTGTTTTTTTGAGATGCTGCTTTGGCATTATCAGAGTGCCTTAGTCTATAAGGTGCTGGTTTGACCACCCGAAGAATCTCGTGTTTTGTTGAGATACTGCTTTGGTATCCTCGGAGAGCATTAGTCTATAAGGTGCTGCTTCGACCACCCGAAGAATCTCGTGGTTTTTTGAGATACTGTTTTGGTATCCTTTGAGAACTTTAGTCTATAAGGTGCTGCTTCGATCACCCAAATAATCTTGTGTTTTGTTGAGATACTGCTTTGGTATCCTCGGAGAGTCTTAGTCTATAAGGTGCTGCTTCGACCACTTGAAGAATCTCGTGTTTTACTGAGATACTGCTTTGGTATCCTCGGAGAGCCTTAGTCTATAAAGTGCTGCTTCAACCACCCGAAGAATCTCGTGTTTTTTTGAGATACTGCTTTGGTATCATCAGAGTGCCTTAGTCTATAAGGTGCTGCTTCGACCTCCCGAAGAATCTCGTGTTTTGTTCAGATACTGCTTTGATATCCTCGGAGAGCCTTAGTCTATATGGCTCTGCTTCGACCAGCCGTAGAATCTTGTGTTTTTTTTGAGATACTGTTTTGGTATCCTCAGAGAACCTTAGTCTATAAGTTGCTACTTCGATCACCCAAATAATCTTGTGTTTTGTTGAGATACTGCTTTGGTATCCTCGGAGAGTCTTAGTATATAAGGTGCTGCTTCGACCACTTGAATAATCTCGTGTTTTGCTGAGATATCGCTTTGGTATCCTCGGAGAGCCTTAGTCTATAAAGTGCTGCTTCAACCACCTGAAGAATCTGGTGTTTTTTTGAGATACTGCTTTGGTATCATCGGAGTGCCTTAGTCTATAAGGTGCTGCTTCGACCTCCCGAAGAATCTCGTGTTTTGTTCAGATACTGCTTTAGTATCCTCGGAGAGCCTTAGTCTATATGGTTCTGCTTCGACCAGCCGAAGAATCTCGTGTTTTTTTTGAGATACTGTTTGGTATCCTCGGAGAACCTTAGTCTATAAGTTGCTACTTCGATCACCCAAAGAATTCCATGTTTTGTTGAGATACTATTTTGGTATCCTTGGAGAACCTTAGTCTATAAGGTGATGCTTCGATCACCCAAAGAATCTCATGTTTTGTTGAGATACTGCTTTGGTATCATCAAAGACTTAGTCTATAAGGTGCTGCTTCGACCACCCGAAGAATCTCGTGTTTTATTGAGATACTGCTTTGGAATCCTCGGAGAACCTTAGTCTATTAGGTGTTGCATCGATCACCCGAAGATTCTCATGTTTTGTTTAGATACTGCTTTGGTATCCTCGGAGAGCCTTAGTCTATAAGGTGCTGTTTCAACCGCCCGAAGAATCTCGTGTTTTTTTGAGATACTGCTTTGGTATCATCAGAGTGCCTTAGTCTATAAAGTGCTGCTTCGACCACCCGAAGAATCACGTGTTTTATTGAGATACTGCTTTGATATCCTCGAAGAGCCTTAGTTTATGAGGTGCTGCTTCGAGCACCCAAAAATATTATGTTTTGTTGAGATACTGCTTTGGTATCCTCAAAGAAACTTAGTCTATAAGGTGCTGCTTCGATAACCCAAAGAATTTATTGTTTTGTTGAGATACTACTTTGGTATCCTCGGAGAACCTTAGTCTATAAGGTGCTGCTTCAACCACCCAAAGAACCTTGTGTTTTGTTGAGATACTTCTTTGGTATCCTCGGAGAGCCTTAGTCTATAAGGTGTTGCATCGATCACCCGAAGATTCTCATGTTTTGTTTAGATACTGCTTTGGTATCCTCGGAGAGCCTTAGTCTATAAGGTGCTGTTTCAACCACCCGAAGAATCTCGTGTTTTTTTGAGATACTGCTTTGGTATCATCAGAGTGCCTTAGTCTATAAAGTGCTGCTTCGACCACCCGAAGAATCTCGTGTTTTATTGAGATACTGCTTTGATATCCTCGAAGAGCCTTAGTTTATGAGGTGCTGCTTCGAGCACCCAAAAATATTATGTTTTGTTGAGATACTGCTTTGGTATCCTCAAAGAAACTTAGTCTATAAGGTGCTGCTTCGATAACCCAAAGAATTTATTGTTTTGTTGAGATACTACTTTGGTATCCTCGGAGAACCTTAGTCTATAAGGTGCTGCTTCAACCACCCAAAGAACCTTGTGTTTTATTGAGATACTTCTTTGGTATCCTCGGAGAGCCTTAGTCTATAAGGTGTTGCTTCGACTACCCGAAGAATCTCGTGTTTTGCTGAGACACCGCTTTGGTATCCCCGAAGAGTCTTAATCTATAAGGTGTTGTTTCAACCACATGAAGAGTCTCGTGTATTTTTGAGATACTGCTTTGGCATGTTTGGAGTGCCTTAGTCTATAAGGTGCTGCTTCAACCACCCGAAGAATCTCGAGTTTTGTTGAGATACTGCTTTGGTATCCTCGGAGAGCCTTAGTCTATAAGGTGCTGCTTCGACCACCCGAAGAATCTCATGTTTTGTTGAGATACTGCTTTGGTATCCTCGGAGAGCCTTAGTCTATAAGGTGCTGCTTCGAGCACCCAAAGAATATAATGTTTTGTTGAGATACTGCTTTGGTATCCTCGGAGAGCCTGAGTCTATAAGGTGCTGTTTCGATCACCCAAAGAATCTCTTGTTTTGTTGAGATACTGCTTGGGTATCATCAGAGAGACTTAGTCCATTAGTTGTTGCTTCAACAACCCAAAGAATCTCATGTTTTGTTGAGATACTTCTTTGGTATCTTCGGAGAGCCTTAGTCTATAAGGTGCTGCTTCGAACACCCAAAGAATCTCATGTTTTGTTGAGATACTACTTTGGTATTCTCGGAGAACCTTAGTCTATAAGGTGGTCGAACAACCTTGTGTTTTGTTGAGATACTTCTTTGGTATCTTCGGAGAGCCTTAGTCTATAAGGTGCTGCTTCGACTACCCGAAGAATCTCGTGTTTTGCTGAGATACCAGTTTGGTATACCCGGAGAGCCTTAGTCAATAAGGTGCTGCTTCAACCACCCGAAGAATCATGTGTTTTTTTGAGATGCTGCTTTGGCATTATCAGAGTGCGTTAGTCTATAAGGTGTTGCTTTGACCACCCGAAGAATCTCGTGTTTTGTTGAGATACTGCTTTGGTATCCTCGGAGAGCATTAGTCTATAAGGTACTGCTTCGACCACCCGAAGAATCTTGTGGTTTTTTGAGATACTGTTTTGGTATCCTTTGAGAACTTTAGTTTATAAGGTGCTGCTTCGATCACCCAAATAATCTTGTGTTTTGTTGAGATACTGCTTTGGTATCCTCGGAGAGTCTTAGTCTATAAGGTGCTGCTTCGACCACTTGAAGAATCTCGTGTTTTATTGAGATACTGCTTTGGTATCCTCGGAGAGCCTTAGTCTATAAAGTGCTGCTTCATCCACCCGAAGAATCTCGAGTTTTGTTGAGATACTACTTTGGTATCCTCAGAGAGCCTTAGTCTATAAGGTGCTGCTTCGACCACTCGAAGAATCTCGTGTTTTGTTGAGATACTGCTTTGGTATCCTTGGAGAGCCTTTGTCTATAAGGTGCGGCTTCGAGCACCCAAAGAATATCATGTTTTGTTGAGATACTGCTTTGGTATCCTCGAGGAACCTTAGTCTATAAGGTGCTGCTTCGATCACCTAAAGAATCTCATGTTTTGTTGAGATACTACTTTGGTATCCTCGGATAACCTTAGTCTATAAGGTGCTGCTTCGACCACCCAAATAACCTTGTGTTTTGTTGAGATACTTCTTTGGTATCTTCGGAGATCCTTAGTCTATAAGGTGCTGCCTCGACAACCCGAAGAATCTCGTGTTTTGCTGAGATACCGCTTTGGTATCCCCGGAGAGCCTTAGTCTATAAGGTGCTGCTTTAAATACCTGAAGAATCTTGTGTTTTTTTTAGATGCTGCTTTGGCATTATCAGAGTGCCTTAGTCTATAAGGTGCTGCTTCGACCACCCGAAGAATCTCGTGTTTTGTTGAGATACTGCTTTGGTATCCTCGGAGAGCATTAGTATATACGTGCTGCTTCGACCACCCGAAGAATCTCGTGTTTTTTTGAGAGACTGTTTTGGTATCCTTTGAGAACTTTAGTCTATAAGGTGCTGCTTCGATCACCCAGAGAATCCCATGGTTTGTTGAGATACTATTTCGTTATCCTCGGAGAACCTTTGTCTATAAGGTGATGCTTCGATCACCCAGAGAATCTCTTGTTTTGTTGAGATACTACTTTGGTATCCTCGGAGAACCTTAGTCTATAAGGTGCTGCTTCGACCACCCAAAGAACCTTGTGTTTTGTTGAGATACTTCTTTGGTATCCTCGGAGAGCCTTAGTCTATAAGGTGTTGCTTCGACTATCCCAAGAATCTCGTGTTTTGCTGAGATACCGCTTTGGTATCCCCAGAGAGTCTTAATCTATAAGGTGCTGTTTCAACCACATGAAGAGTCTCGTGTATTTTTGAGATACTGCTTTGGCATCTTCGGAGTGCCGTAGTCTATAAGGTGCTGCTTCAACCACCCGAAGAATCTCGAGTTTTGTTGAGATACTGCTTTGGTATCCTCGGAGAGCCTTAGTCTATAAGGTGCTGCTTCGACCACTCGAAGAATCTTGTGTTTGTTGAAATACTGCTTTGGTATGCTCGGAGAGCCTTTGTCTATAAGGTGCGGCTTCGAGCACCCAAAGAATATCATGTTTTGTTGAGATACTGCTTTGGTATCCTCGAAGAACCTTAGTCTATAAGGTGCTGCTTTGATCACCCAAAGAATCTCATGTTTTGTTGAGATACTACTTTGGTATCCTCGGAGAACCTTAGTCTATAAGGTGCTGTTTCAACCACCCAAAGAACCTTGTGTTTTGTTGAGATACTGCTTTGGTATCCTCGGAGAGCCTTAGTCTATAAGGTGCTGCTTCGACCACTCGAAGAATCTCGTGTTTTGTTGAGATACTGCTTTGGTATCCTTGGAGAGCCTTTGTCTATAAGGTGCGGCTTCGAGCACCCAAAGAATATCATGTTTTGTTGAGATACTGCTTCGGTATCCTCGAAGAACCTTAGTCTATAAGGTGCTGCTTCGATCACCTAAAGAATCTCATGTTTTGTTGAGATACTACTTTGGTATCCTCGGATAATCTTAGTCTATAAGGTGCTGCTTCGACCACCCAAATAACCTTGTGTTTTGTTGAGATACTTCTTTGGTATCTTCGGAGAGCCTTAGTCTATAAGGTGCTGCCTCGACAACCCGAAGAATCTCGTGTTTTGCTGAGATATCGCTTTGGTATCCCCGGAGAGCCTTAGTCTATAAGGTGCTGCTTTAACCACCTGAAGAATCTTGTGTTTTTTTGAGATGCTGCTTTGGCATTATCAGAGTGCCTTAGTCTATAAGGTGCTGCTTCGACCACCCGAAGAATCTCGTGTTTTGTTGAGATACTGCTTTGGTATCCTCGGAGAGCATTAGTATATACGTGCTGCTTCGACCACCCGAAGAATCTCGTGTTTTTTTGAGATACTGTTTTGGTATCCTTTGAGAACTTTAGTCTATAAGGTGCTGCTTCGATCACCCAGAGAATCCCATGGTTTGTTGAGATACTATTTCGTTATCCTCGGAGAACCTTTGTCTATAAGGTGATGCTTCGATCACCTAAAGAATCTCTTGTTTTGTTGAGATACTACTTTGGTATCCTCGGAGAACCTTAGTCTATAAGGTGCTGCTTCGACCACCCAAAGAACCTTGTGTTTTGTTGAGATACTTCTTTGGTATCCTCGGAGAGCCTTAGTCTATAAGGTGTTGCTTCGACAACCCGAAGAATCTCGTGTTTTGCTGAGATACCGCTTTGGTATCCCCGGAGAGTCTTAATCTATAAGGTGCTATTTCAACCACATGAAGAGTCTCGTGTATTTTTGAGATACTGCTTTGGCATCTTCGGAGTGCCTTAGTCTATAAGGTGCTGCTTCAACCACCCGAAGAATCTCGAGTTTTGTTGAGATACTGCTTTGGTATCCTCGGAGAGCCTTAGTCTATAAGGTGCTGCTTCGACCACTCGAAGAATCTTGTGTTTGTTGAAATACTGCTTTGGTATGCTCGGAGAGCCTTTGTCTATAAGGTGCGGCTTCGAGCACCCAAAGAATATCATGTTTTGTTGAGATACTGCTTTGGTATCCTCGAAGAACCTTAGTCTATAAGGTGCTGCTTTGATCACCCAAAGAATCTCATGTTTTGTTGAGATACTACTTTGGTATCCTCGGAGAACCTTAGTCTATAAGGTGCTGCTTCGACCACCCAAAGAACCTTGTGTTTTGTTGAGATACTGCTTTGGTATCCTCGGAGAGTCTTAGTCTATAAGGTGCTGCTTCGACCACTTGAAGAATCTCGTGTTTTACTGAGATACTGCTTTGGTATCCTCGGAGAGCCTTAGTCTATAAGGTGCTGCTTCAACCACCCGAAGAATCTCGTGTTTTTTTGAGATACTGCTTTGGTATCCTCGGAGTGCCTTAGTTTATAAAGTGCTGCATCGACCACCCGAAGAATCTCATGTTTTATTGAGATACCGCTTTGGTATCCTCGGAGAGCCTTAGTTTATGAGGTGCTGCTTCGAGTACCCAAAAATATTATGTTTTGTTGAGATACTGCTTTGGTATCCTCAAACAAACTTAGTCTATAAGGTGCTGCTTCGATAACCCAAAGAATTTCTTGTTTTGTTGAGATACTACTTTGGTATCCTCGGAGAACCTTAGTCTATAAGGTACTGCTTCGACCACACAAAGAACCTTGTGTTTTGTTGAGATACTTCTTTGGTATCCTCGGAGAGCCTTAGTCTATAAGGTGTTGCTTCGACTACCCGAAGAATCTCGTGTTTTGCTGAGATACCTCTTTGGTATCCCCGGAGAGTCTTAATCTATAAGGTGCTGTTTCAACCACATGAAGAGTCTCGTGTATTTTTGAGATACTGCTTTGGCATCTTCGGAGTGCCTTAGTCTATAAGGTGCTGCTTCAACCACCCGAAGAATCTCGAGTTTTGTTGAGGTACTGCTTTGGTATCCTCGGAGAGCCTTAGTCTATAAGGTGCTGCTTCGACCACTCGAAGAATCTTCTGTTTGTTGAAATACTGCTTTGGTATGCTCGGAGAGCCTTTGTCTATAAGGTGCGGCTTCGAGCACCCAAAGAATATCACATTTTGTTGAGATACAACTTTGGTATCCAAGAAGAACCTTAGTCTATAAGGTGCTACTTTGATCACCCAAAGAATCTCATGTTTTGTTGAGATACTACTTTGGTATCCTCGGAGAACCTTAGTCTATAAGGTGCTGCTTCGACCACCCAAAGAACCTTGTGTTTTGTTGAGATACTGCTTTGGTATCCTCGGAGAGTCTTAGTCTATAAGGTGCTGCTTCGACCACTTGAAGAATCTCGTGTTTTACTGAGATACTGCTTTGGTATCCTCGGAGAGCCTTAGTCTATAAGGTGCTGCTTCAACCACCCGAAGAATCTCGTGTTTTTTTGAGATACTGCTTTGGTATCATCGGAGTGCCTTAGTTTATAAAGTGCTGCTTCGACAACCCGAAGAATCTCATGTTTTATTGAGATACTGCTTTGGTATCCTCGGAGAGCCTTAGTTTATGAGGTGCTGCTTCGAGTACCCAAAAATATTATGTTTTGTTGAGATACTGCTTTGGTATCCTCAAACAAACTTAGTCTATAAGGTGCTGCTTCGATAACCCAAAGAATTTATTGTTTTGTTGAGATACTACTTTGGTATCCTCGGAGAACCTTAGTCTATAAGGTGCTGCTTCGACCACCCAAAGAACCTTGTGTTTTGTTGAGATACTTCTTTGGTATCCTCGGAGAGCCTTAGTCTATAAGGTGTTGCTTCGACTACCCGAAGAATCTCGTGTTTTGCTGAGATACCGCTTTGGTATCCCCGGAGAGTCTTAATCTATAAGGTGCTGTTTCAACCACATGAAGAGTCTCGTGTATTTTTGAGATACTGCTTTGGCATCTTCGGAGTGCCTTAGTCTATAAGGTGCTGCTTCAACCACCTGAAGAATCTCGAGTTTTGTTGAGATGCTGCTTTGGTATCCTCGGAGAGCCTTAGTCTATAAGGTGCTGCTTCGACCACTCGAAGAATCTTGTGTTTGTTGAAATACTGCTTTGGTATGCTTGGAGAGCCTTTGTCTATAAGGTGCGGCTTCGAGCACCCAAAGAATATCATGTTTTGGTGAGATACTGCTTTGGTATCCTCGAAGAACCTTAGTCTATAAGGTGCTGCTTTGATCACCCAAAGAACCTCATGTTTTGTTGAGATACTACTTTGGTATCCTCGGAGAACCTTAGTCTATAAGGTGCTGCTTCGACCACCCAAAGAACCTTGTGTTTTGTTGAGATACTGCTTTGGTATCCTCGGAGAGTCTTAGTCTATAAGGTGCTGCTTCGACCACTTGAAGAATCTCGTGTTTTACTGAGATACTGCTTTGGTATCATCGGAGAGCCTTAGTTTATGAGGTGCTGCTTCGAGCACCCAAAAATATCATGTTTTGTTGAGATACTGCTTTGGTATCCTCAAAGAAACTTAGTCTATAAGGTGCTGCTTCGATAACCCAAAGAATATCTTGTTTTGTTGAGATACTACTTTGGTATCCTCAGAGAACCTTAGTCTATAACGTGCTGCTTCGACCACCCAAAGAACCTTGTGTTTTGTTGAGATACTTCTTTGGTATCCTCGGAGAGCCTTAGTCTATAAGGTGTTGCTTCGACTACCCGAAGAATCTCGTGATTTGCTGAGATACCGCTTTGGTATCCCCGGAGAGTCTTAATCTATAAGGTGCTGTTTCAACCACATGAAGAGTCTCGTGTATTTTTGAGATACTGCTTTGGCATCTTCGGAGTGCCTTAGTCTATAAGGTGCTGCTTCAACCACCTGAAGAATCTCGAGTTTTGTTGAGATGCTGCTTTGGTATCCTCGGAGAGCCTTAGTCTATAAGGTGCTGCTTCGACCACTCGAAGAATCTTGTGTTTGTTGAAATACTGCTTTGGTATGCTCGGAGAGCCTTTGTCTATAAGGTGCGGCTTCGAGCACCCAAAGAATATCATGTTTTGTTGAGATACTGCTTTGGTATCCTCGAAGAACCTTAGTCTATAAGGTGCTGCTTTGATCACCCAAAGAATCTCATGTTTTGTTGAGATACTACTTTGGTATCCTCGGAGAACCTTAGTCTATAAGGTGCTGCTTCGACCACCCAAAGAACCTTGTGTTTTGTTGAGATACTGCTTTGGTATCCTCGGAGAGTCTTAGTCTATAAGGTGCTGCTTCGACCACTTGAAGAATCTCGTGTTTTACTGAGATACTGCTTTGGTTTCCTCGGAGAGCCTTAGTCTATAAGGTGCTGCTTCAACCACCCGAAGAATCTCGTGTTTTTTTGAGATACTGCTTTGGTATCATCGGAGTGCCTTAGTTTATAAAGTGCTGCTTCGACAACCCGAAGAATCTCATGTTTTATTGAGATACTGCTTTGGTATCCTCGGAGAGCCTTAGTTTATGAGGTGCTGCTTCGAGTACCCAAAAATATTATGTTTTGTTGAGATACTGCTTTGGTAGCCTCAAACAAACTTAGTCTATAAGGTGCTGCTTCGATAACCCAAAGAATTTCTTGTTTTGTTGAGATACTACTTTGGTATCCTCGGAGAACCTTAGTCTATAAGGTGCTGCTTCGACCACCCAAAGAACCTTGTGTTTTGTTGAGATACTTCTTTGGTATCCTCGGAGAGCCTTAGTCTATAAGGTGTTGCTTCGACTACCCGAAGAATCTCGTGTTTTGCTGAGATACCGCTTTGGTATCCCCGGAGAGTCTTAATCTATAAGGTGCTGTTTCAACCACATGAAGAGTCTCGTGTATTTTTGAGATACTGCTTTGGCATCTTCGGAGTGCCTTAGTCTATAAGGTGCTGCTTCAACCACCTGAAGAATCTCGAGTTTTGTTGTGATGCTGCTTTGGTATCCTCGGAGAGCCTTAGTCTATAAGGTGCTGCTTCGACCACTCGAAGAATCTTGTGTTTGTTGAAATACTGCTTTGGTATGCTTGGAGAGCCTTTGTCTATAAGGTTCGGCTTCGAGCACCCAAAGAATATCATGTTTTGGTGAGATACTGCTTTGGTATCCTCGAAGAACCTTAGTCTATAAGGTGCTGCTTTGATCACCCAAAGAACCTCATGTTTTGTTGAGATACTACTTTGGTATCCTCGGAGAACCTTAGTCTATAAGGTGCTGCTTCGACCACCCAAAGAACCTTGTGTTTTGTTGAGATACTGCTTTGGTATCCTCGGAGAGTCTTAGTCTATAAGGTGCTGCTTCGACCACTTGAAGAATCTCGTGTTTTACTGAGATACTGCTTTGGTATCCCCGGAGAGCCTTAGTTTATGAGGTGCTGCTTCGAGCACCCAAAAATATCATGTTTTGTTGAGATACTGCTTTGGTATCCTCAAAGAAACTTAGTCTATAAGGTGCTGCTTCGATAACCCAAAGAATATCTTGTTTTGTTGAGATACTACTTTGGTATCCTCAGAGAACCTTAGTCTATAACGTGATGCTTCGACCACCCAAAGAACCTTGTGTTTTGTTGAGATACTTCTTTGGTATCCTCGGAGAGCCTTAGTCTATAAGGTGTTGCTTCGACTACCCGAAGAATCTCGTGATTTGCTGAGATACCGCTTTGGTATCCCCGGAGAGTCTTAATCTATAAGGTGCTGTTTCAACCACATGAAGAGTCTCGTGTATTTTTGAGATACTGCTTTGGCATCTTCGGAGTGCCTTAGTCTATAAGTTGCTGCTTCAACCACCTGAAGAATCTCGAGTTTTGTTGAGATGCTGCTTTGGTATCCTCGGAGAGCCTTAGTCTATAAGGTGCTGCTTCGACCACTCGAAGAATCTTGTGTTTGTTGAAATACTGCTTTGGTATGCTCGGAGAGCCTTTGTCTATAAGGTGCGGCTTCGAGCACCCAAAGAATATCATGTTTTGTTGAGATACTGCTTTGGTATCCTCGAAGAACCTTAGTCTATAAGGTGCTGCTTTGATCACCCAAAGAATCTCATGTTTTGTTGAGATACTACTTTGGTATCCTCGGAGAACCTTAGTCTATAAGGTGCTGCTTCGACCACCCAAAGAATCTTGTGTTTTGTTGAGATACTGCTTTGGTATCCTCGGAGAGTCTTAGTCTATAAGGTGCTGCTTCGACCACTTGAAGAATCTCGTGTTTTACTGAGATACTGCTTTGGTATCCTCGGAGAGCCTTAGTCTATAAGGTGCTGCTTCAACCACCTGAAGAATCTCGTGTTTTTATGAGATACTGCTTTGGTATCATCGGAGTGCCTTAGTCTTTAAGGTGCTGCTTCGACCACCTGAAGAATCTCGTGTTTTATTGAGATACTGCTTTGGTATCCTCGGAGAGCCTTAGTTTATGAGGTGCTGCTTCGAGCACCCAAAAATATCATGTTTTGTTGAGATACTGCTTTGGTATCCTCAAAGAAACTTAGTCTATAAGGTGCTGCTTCGATAACCCAAAGAATCTCTTGTTTTGTTGAGATACTACTTTGGTATCCTTGAAGAACCTTAGTCTATAAGGTGTTGCTTCAATCACCCATAGAATCTCATGTTTTGTTGAGATACTACTTTGGTATCCTCGGAGAACCTTAGTCTATAAGGTGCTGCTTCGACCACCCAAAGAACCTTGCGTTTTGTTGAGATACTTCTTTGGTATATTCGGAGAGCCTTAGTCTATAAGGTGCTGCTTCGAATAACCGAAGAATCTCGTGTTTTGCTGAGATACCGCTTTGGTATCCCCGGAGAGCCTTAGTCTATAAGGTGCTGCTTCAACCACCCGAAGAATCTTGTGTTTTTTTGAGATGCTGTTTGGCATTATCAGAGTGCCTTAGTCTATAAGGTGCTGCTTCGACCACCCGAAGAATCTCGTGTTTTGTTGAGATACTGCTTTGGTATCCTCAAAGACCTTAGTCTATAAGGTGCTGCTTCGACCACCCGAAGAATATCGTGTTTTTTTGAGATACTGTTTTGGTAACCTTTGAGAACTTTAGTCTATAAGGTGCTGCTTCGATCACCCAGAGAATCCCATGGTTTGTAGAGATACTATTTCGTTATCCTAAGAGAACCTTAGTCTATAAGGTGATGCTTCGATCACCCAATGAATCTCTTGTTTTGTTGAGATACTGCTTGGGTATCATCGGAGAGGCTTAGTCTATAAGGTGCTGCTTCGACCACCCGAAGAATCTCGTGTTTTGTTGAGATATTGTTTTGGAATCCTCGGAGAGCCTTAGTATATAAGGTGCTGCTTCGACCAACCTAAGAATCTCGTGTTTTTTTTGAGATACTGTTTTGGTATCCTTGGAGAACCTTAGTCTATAAGGTGCTACTTCGACCACTCAAAGAATCTCGTGTTTTGTTGAGATACTGCTTTGGTATCCTCGGAGAGCCTTGGTCTATAAGGTGCGGCTTCGAGCACCCATTGAATATCATGTTTTATTGAGATACTGCTTTGGAATCTTCGGAGAGCCTGAGTCTATAAGGTGCTGCTTTGAGCACCCAAAGAACATCATGTTTTGTTGAGATACTGCTTTGGTATCCTCGAAGAAACTTAGTCTATAAGCTGCTGCTTCGACTACCCGAAGAATCTCGTGTTTTGCTGAGATACCGCTTTGGTATCCTAGGATAGCCTTAGTCTATAAGGTGCTGCTTCAACCACCCGAAGAATCTCGTGTTTTGTTGAGATAATGCTTTGGTATCCTCGGAGAGCCTTAGTCTATATGGTGCTGCTTCAACCACCCAAAGAATCTCGTGTTTTATTGAGATACTGCTTTGGTATCCTCGGAGTGCCTTAGTCTATAAGGTGCTGCTTCGACTACCCGAAGAATCTCGTGTTTTATTGAGATACTGCTTTGGTATACTCAGAGAGCCTTAGTTTATGAGGTGCTGCTTCGAGCACCCAAAAATATCATGTTTTGTTGAGATACTGCTTTGGTATCCTCAAAGAAACTTAGTCTATAAGGTGCTGCTTCGATAACCCAAAGAATCTCTTGTTTTGTTGAGATACTACTTTGGTATCCTCGGAGAACCTTAGTTTATAAGGTGCTGCTTCGACCACCCAAAGAACCTTGTGTTTTGTTGAGATACTTCTTTGGTATCCTCGGAGAGCCTTAGTCTATAAGGTGTTGCTTTGACTACCCGAAGAATCTCGTGTTTTCCTGAGATACCGCTTTGGTATCCCCGGAGAGCCTTAGTCTATAAGGTGCTGCTTCAACCACCCGAAGAATCTTGTGTTTTTTTGAGATGCTGCTTTGGCATTATCAGAGTGCCTTAGTCTATAAGGTGCTGCTTCGACCACCCGAAGAATCTCGAGTTTTGTTGAGATACTGCTTTGGTATCCTCGGAGAGCCTTAGTCTACAAGGTGCTGCCTCGACCACTCAAAGAATCTCGTGTTTTGTTGAGATACTGCTTTGGTATCCTCGGAGAGCCTTTGTCTATAAGGTGCAGCTTCGAGCACCCAAAGAATATCATGTTTTGTTGAGATACTGCTTTGGTATCCTCGAAGAACCTTAGTCTATAAGGTGCTGCTTCAATCACCCAAAGAAACTCATGTTTTGTTGAGATACTACTTTGGTATCCTCGGAGAACCTTAGTCTATAAGGTGCTGCTTTGTCCACCCAAAGTACCTTGTGTTTTGTTGAGATACTTCTTTGGTATCTTCGGAGAGCCTTAGTCTATAAGGTGCCGCTTCAACCACTCGAAGAATCTTGTGTTTTTTTGAGATGCTGCTTTGGCATTATCAGAGTGCCTTAGTCTATAAGGTGCTGCTTCGACCACCCGAAGAATCTCGTGTTTTGTTGAGATATTGCTTTGGTATCCTCGGAGAGCATTAGTCTATAAGGTGCTGCTTCGACCACCCGAAGAATATCGTGTTTTTTTGAGATACTATTTTGGTAACCTTTGAGAACTTTAGTCTATAAGGTGCTGCTTCGATCACCCAGAGAATCCCATGGTTTGTTGAGATACTATTTCGTTATCCTCAGAGAACCTTAGTCTATAAGGTGATGCTTCGATCACCCAATGAATCTCTTGTTTTGTTGAGATACTGCTTGGGTATCATCGGAGAGGCTTAGTCTATAAGGTGCTGCTTCGACCACCCGAAGAATCTCGTGTTTTGTTGAGATATTGTTTTGGAATCCTCGGAGAGCCTTAGTATATAAGGTGCTGCTTCGACCAACCTAAGAATCTCGTGTTTTTTTTGAGATACTGTTTTGGTATCCTTGGAGAACCTTAGTCTATAAGGTGCTACTTCGACCACTCAAAGAATCTCGTGTTTTGTTGAGATACTGCTTTGGTATCCTCGGAGAGCCTTGGTCTATAAGGTGCGGCTTCGAGCACCCATTGAATATCATGTTTTATTGAGATACTGCTTTGGAATCTTCGGAGAGCCTGAGTTTATAAGGTGCTGCTTTGAGCACCCAAAGAACATCATGTTTTGTTGAGATACTGCTTTGGTATCCTCGAAGAAACTTAGTCTATAAGCTGCTGCTTCGACTACCTGAAGAATCTCGTGTTTTGCTGAGATACCGCTTTGGTATCCTAGGATAGCCTTAGTCTATAAGGTGCTGCTTCAACCACCCGAAGAATCTCGTGTTTTGTTGAGATAATGCTTTGGTATCCTCGGAGAGCCTTAGTCTATATGGTGCTCCTTCAACCACCCAAAGAATCTCGTGTTTTTTTGAGATACTGCTTTGGTATCCTCGGAGTGCCTTAGTCTATAAGGTGCTGCTTCGACTACCCGAAGAATCTCGTGTTTTATTGAGATACTGCTTTGGTATACTCAGAGAGCCTTAGTTTATGAGGTGCTGCTTCGAGCACCCAAAAATATCATGTTTTGTTGAGATACTGCTTTGGTATCCTCAAAGAAACTTAGTCTATAAGGTGCGGCTTCGATAACCCAAAGAATCTCTTGTTTTGTTGAGATACTACTTTGGTATCCTCGGAGAACCTTAGTTTATAAGGTGCTGCTTCGACCACCCAAAGAACCTTGTGTTTTGTTGAGATACTTCTTTGGTATCCTCGGAGAGCCTTAGTCTATAATGTGTTGCTTTGACTACCCGAAGAATCTCGTGTTTTCCTGAGATACCGCTTTGGTATCCCCGGAGAGCCTTAGTCTATAAGGTGCTGCTTCAACCACCCGAAGAATCTTGTGTTTTTTTGAGATGCTGCTTTGGCATTATCAGAGTGCCTTAGTCTATAAGGTGCTGCTTCGACCACCCGAAGAATCTCGAGTTTTGTTGAGATACTGCTTTGGTATCCTCGGAGAGCCTTAGTCTACAAGGTGCTGCCTCGACCACTCAAAGAATCTCGTGTTTTGTTGAGATACTGATTTGGTATCCTCGGAGAGCCTTTGTCTATAAGGTGCAGCTTCGAGCACTTAAAGAATATCATGTTTTGTTGAGATACTGCTTTGGTATCCTCGAAGAACCTTAGTCTATAAGGTGCTGCTTCAATCACCCAAAGAAACTCATGTTTTGTTGAGATACTACTTTGGTATCCTCGGAGAACCTTAGTCTATAAGGTGCTGCTTTGTCCACCCAAAGTACCTTGTGTTTTGTTGAGATACTTCTTTGGTATCTTCGGAGAGCCTTAGTCTATAAGGTGCTGCTTCAACCACCCGAAGAATCTTGTGTTTTTTTGAGATGCTGCTTTGGCATTATCAGAGTGCCTTAGTCTATAAGGTGCTGCTTCGACCACCCGAAGAATCTCGTGTTTTGTTGAGATATTGCTTTGGTATCCTCGGAGAGCATTAGTCTATAAGGTGCTGCTTCGACCACCCGAAGAATATCGTGTTTTTTTGAGATACTGTTTTGGTAACCTTTGAGAACTTTAGTCTATAAGGTGCTGCTTCGATCACCCAGAGAATCCCATGGTTTGTTGAGATACTATTTCGTTATCCTCAGAGAACCTTAGTCTATAAGGTGATGCTTCGATCACCCAATGAATCTCTTGTTTTGTTGAGATACTGCTTGGGTATCATCGGAGAGGCTTAGTCTATAAGGTGCTGCTTCGACCACCCGAAGAATCTCGTGTTTTGTTGAGATATTGTTTTGGAATACTCGGAGAGCCTTAGTATATAAGGTGCTGCTTCGACCAACCTAAGAATCTCGTGTTTTTTTTGAGATACTGTTTTGGTATCCTTGGAGAACCTTAGTCTATAAGGTGCTACTTCGACCACTCAAAGAATCTCGTGTTTTGTTGAGATACTGCTTTGGTATCCTCGGAGAGCCTTGGTCTATAAGGTGCGGCTTCGAGCACCCATTGAATATCATGTTTTATTGAGATACTGCTTTGGAATCTTCGGAGAGCCTGAGTCTATAAGGTGCTGCTTTGAGCACCCAAAGAACATCATGTTTTGTTGAGATACTGCTTTGGTATCCTCGAAGAAACTTAGTCTATAAGCTGCTGCTTCGACTACCTGAAGAATCTCGTGTTTTGCTGAGATACCGCTTTGGTATCCTAGGATAGCCTTAGTCTATAAGGTGCTGCTTCAACCACCCGAAGAATCTCGTGTTTTGTTGAGATAATGCTTTGGTATCCTCGGAGAGCCTTAGTCTATATGGTGCTGCTTCAACCACCCAAAGAATCTCGTGTTTTTTTGAGATACTGCTTTGGTATCCTCGGAGTGCCTTAGTCTATAAGGTGCTGCTTCGACTGCCCGAAGAATCTCGTGTTTTATTGAGATACTGCTTTGGTATACTCAGAGAGCCTTAGTTTATGAGGTGCTGCTTCGAGCACCCCAAAATATCATGTTTTGTTGAGATACTGCTTTGGTATCCTCAAAGAAACTTAGTCTATAAGGTGCTGCTTCGATAACCCAAAGAATCTCTTGTTTTGTTGAGATACTACTTTGGTATCCTCGGAGAACCTTAGTTTATAAGGTGCTGCTTCGACCACCCAAAGAACCTTGTGTTTTGTTGAGATACTTTTTTGGTATCCTCGGAGAGCCTTAGTCTATAAGGTGTTGCTTTGACTACCCGAAGAATCTCGTGTTTTCCTGAGATACCGCTTTGGTATCCCCGGAGAGCCTTAGTCTATAAGGTGCTGCTTCAACCACCCGAAGAATCTTGTGTTTTTTTGAGATGCTGCTTTGGCATTATCAGAGTGCCTTAGTCTATAAGGTGCTGCTTCGACCACCCGAAGAATCTCGAGTTTTGTTGAGATACTGCTTTGGTATCCTCGGAGATCCTTAGTCTACAAGGTGCTGCCTCGACCACTCAAAGAATCTCGTGTTTTGTTGAGATACTGCTTTGGTATCCTCGGAGAGCCTTTGTCTATAAGGTGCAGCTTCGAGCACCCAAAGAATATCATGTTTTGTTGAGATACTTCTTTGGTATCCTCGAAGAACCTTAGTCTATAAGGTGCTGCTTCAATCACCCAAAGAATCTCATGTTTTGTTGAGATACTACTTTGGTATCCTCGGAGAACCTTAGTCTATAAGGTGCTGCTTCGTCCACCCAAAGTACCTTGTGTTTTGTTGAGATACTTCTTTGGTATCTTCGGAGAGCCTTAGTCTATAAGGTGCTGCTTCAACCACCCGAAGAATCTTGTGTTTTTTTGAGATGCTGCTTTGGCATTATCAGAGTGCCTTAGTCTATAAGGTGCTGCTTCGACCACCCGAAGAATCTCGTGTTTTGTTGAGATACTGCTTTGGTATCCTCGGAGAGCATTAGTCTATAAGGTGCTGCTTCGACCACCCGAAGAATATCGTGTTTTTTTGAGATACTGTTTTGGTAACCTTTGAGAACTTTAGTCTATAAGGTGCTGCTTCGATCACCCAGAGAATCTCATGGTTTGTTGAGATACTATTTCGTTATCCTCAGAGAACCTTAGTCTATAAGGTGATGCTTCGATCACCCAATGAATCTCTTGTTTTGTTGAGATACTGCTTGGGTATCATCGGAGAGGCTTAGTCTATAAGGTGCTGCTTCGACCACCCGAAGAATCTCGTGTTTTGTTGAGATATTGTTTTGGAATCCTCGGAGAACCTTAGTCTATAAGGTGCTGCTTCGCCCAACCGAAGAATCTCGTGTTTTTTTTGAGATACTGTTTTGGTATCCTCGGAGAACCTTAGTCTATAAGGTGCTACTTCGATCACCCAAAGAATCCCATGTTTTGTTGAGATACTATTTTGGTATCCTTGGAGAACCTTAGTCTATAAGGTGATGCTTCGATCACCCAAAGAATCTCATGTTTTGTTGAGATACTACTTTGGTATCATCAGAGACTTAGTCTATAAGGTGCTGCTTCGACCACCCGAAAAATCTCGTGTTTTGTTGAGATACTGCTTTGGAATCCTCGGAGAGCCTTATTCTATAAGGTGCTGCTTCGACCACCCGAAGAATCTCGTGTTTTGTTGAGATATTGTTTTGGAATCCTCGGAGAGCCTTAGTATATAAGGTGCTGCTTCGACCAACCTAAGAATCTCGTGTTTTTTTTGAGATACTGTTTAGGTATCCTTGGAGAACCTTAGTCTATAAGGTGCTACTTCGACAACTCAAAGAATCTCGTGTTTTGTTGAGATACTGCTTTGGTATCCTCGGAGAGCCTTGGTCTATAAGGTGCGGCTTCGAGCACCCATTGAATATCATGTTTTATTGAGATACTGCTTTGGAATCTTCGGAGAGCCTGAGTCTATAAGGTGCTGCTTTGAGCACCCAAAGAACATCATGTTTTGTTGAGATACTGCTTTGGTATCCTCGAAGAAACTTAGTCTATAAGATGCTGCTTCGACTACCTGAAGAATCTCGGGTTTTGCTGAGATACCGCTTTGGTATCCTAGGATAGCCTTAGTCTATAAGGTGCTGCTTCAACCACCCGAAGAATCTCGTGTTTTGTTGAGATAATGCTTTGGTATCCTCGGAGAGCCTTAGTCTATATGGTGCTGCTTCAACCACCCTAAGAATCTCGTGTTTTTTTGAGATACTGCTTTGGTATCCTCGGAGTGCCTTAGTCTATAAGGTGCTGCTTCGACTACCCGAAGAATCTCGTGTTTTATTGAGATACTGCTTTGGTATACTCAGAGAGCCTTAGTTTATGAGGTGCTGCTTCGAGCACCCAAAAATATCATGTTTTGTTGAGATACTGCTTTGGTATCCTCAAAGAAACTTAGTCTATAAGGTGCTGCTTCGATAACCCAAAGAATCTCTTGTTTTGTTGAGATACTACTTTGGTATCCTCGGAGAACCTTAGTTTATAAGGTGCTGCTTCGACCACCCAAAGAACCTTGTGTTTTGTTGAGATACTTTTTTGGTATCCTCGGAGAGCCTTAGTCTATAAGGTGTTGCTTTGACTACCCGAAGAATCTCGTGTTTTCCTGAGATACCGCTTTGGTATCCCCGGAGAGCCTTAGTCTATAAGGTGCTGCTTCAACCACCCGAAGAATCTTGTGTTTTTTTGAGATGCTGCTTTGGCATTATCAGAGTGCCTTAGTCTATAAGGTGCTGCTTCGACCACCCGAAGAATCTCGAGTTTTGTTGAGATACTGCTTTGGTATCCTCGGAGAGCCTTAGTCTACAAGGTGCTGCCTCGACCACTCAAAGAATCTCGTGTTTTGTTGAGATACTGCTTTGGTATCCTCGGAGAGCCTTTGTCTATAAGGTGCAGCTTCGAGCACCCAAAGAATATCATGTTTTGTTGAGATACTGCTTTGGTATCCTCGAAGAACCTTAGTCTATAAGTTGCTGCTTCAATCACCCAAAGAATCTCATGTTTTGTTGAGATACTACTTTGGTATCCTCGGAGAACCTTAGTCTATAAGGTGCTGCTTCGTCCACCCAAAGTACCTTGTGTTTTATTGAGATACTTCTTTGGTATCTTCGGAGAGCCTTAGTCTATAAGGTGCTGCTTCAACCACCCGAAGAATCTTGTGTTTTTTTGAGATGCTGCTTTGGCATTATCAGAGTGCCTTAGTCTATAAGGTGCTGCTTCGACCACCCGAAGAATCTCGTGTTTTGTTGAGATACTGCTTTGGTATCCTCGGAGAGCATTAGTCTATAAGGTGCTGCTTCGACCACCCGAAGAATATCGTGTTTTTTTGAGATACTGTTTTGGTAACCTTTGAGAACTTTAGTCTATTAGGGGCTGCTTCGATCACCCATAGAATCCCATGGTTTGTTGAGATACTATTTCGTTATCCTCGGAGAACCTTAGTCTATAAGGTGATGCTTCGATCACCCAAAGAATCTCTTGTTTTGTTGAGATACTGCTTGGGTATCATCGGAGAGACTTAGTCTATAAGGTGCTGCTTCGACCATCCGAAGAATCTCGTGTTTTGTTGAGATATTGTTTTGGAATCCTCGGAGAACCTTAGTCTATAAGGTGCTGCTTCGCCCAACCGAAGAATCTCGTGTTTTTTTTGAGATACTGTTTTGGTATCCTCGGAGAACCTTAGTCTATAAGGTGCTACTTCGATCACCCAAAGAATCCCATGTTTTGTTGAGATACTATTTTGGTATCCTTGGAGAACCTTAGTCTATAAGGTGATGCTTCGATCACCCAAAGAATCTCATGTTTTGTTGAGATACTACTTTGGTATCATCAGAGACTTAGTCTATAAGGTGCTGCTTCGACCACCCGAAAAATCTCGTGTTTTGTTGAGATACTGCTTTGGAATCCTCGGAGAGCCTTATTCTATAAGGTGCTGCTTCGACCACCCGAAGAATCTCACATTTTGTTGAGATACTGCTTTGGTATCCTCGGAGAACCTTAGTCTATAAGGTGTTGCATCGATCACCCGAAGAATCTCATGTTTTGTTAAGATACAGCTTTGGTATCCTCGGAGAGCCTTAGTCTATAAGGTGCTGCTTCAACCACCCGAAGAATCTCGTGTTTTTTGAGATACTGCTTTGGTAGCACCAGAGTGCCTTAGTCTATAAGGTGCTGCTTCGACCACCTGAAGAATCTCGTGTTTTATTGAGATACTGCTTTGGTATCCTCGGAGAGCCTTAGTTTATGAGGTGCTGCTTCGAGCACCCTAAAATATCATGTTTTGTTGAGATACTGCTTTGGTATCCTTAAAGAAACTTAGTCTATAAGGTGCTGCTTCGATAACCCAAAGAATCTCTTGTTTTGTTGAGATACTACTTTGGTATCCTCGGAGAACGTTAGTCTATAAGGTGCTGCTTCGACCACCCAAAGCACCTTGTGTTTTGTTGAGATATTTCTTTGGTATCCTCGGAGAGCCTTAGTCTATAAGGTGTTTCTTCGACTACCCGAAGAATCTCGTGTTTTGCTGAGATACCGCTTTGGTATCCCCGGAGAGTCTTAATCTATAAGGTGTTGTTTCAGCCACATGAAGAGTTTCGTGTATTTTTTGAGATACTGCTTTGGCATCTTCGGAGTGCCTTAGTCTATAAGGTGCTGCTTCAACCACCCGAAGAATCTCGAGTTTTGTTGAGATACTGCTTTGGTATCCTCGGAGAGCCTTAGTTTATAAGGTGCTGCTTCGACCACTCGAAGAATCTCGTGTTTTGTTGAGATACTGCTTTGGTATCCTCGGAGAGCCTTTGTCTATAAGGTGCAGCTTCGAGATCCCAAAGAATATCATGTTTTGTTGAGATACTGCTTTGGTATCCTCGAAGAACCTTAGTCTATAAGGTGTTGCTTCAATCACCCAAAGAATCTCATGTTTTGTTGAGATACTACTTTGGTATCCTCGGAGAACCTTAGTCTATAAGGTGCTGCTTCGACCACCCAAAGAACCTTGTGTTTTGTTGAGATACTTCTATGGTATCTTCGGAGAGCCTTAGTCTATAAGGTGCTGCTTCGACTACCCGAAGAATCTCGTGTTTTGCCGAGATACCGCTTTGGTATCCCCGGAGAGCCTTAGTCTATAAGGTGCTGCTTCAACCACCCGAAGAATCTTGTGTTTTTTTGAGATACTGCTTTGGCATTATCAGAGTGCCTTAGTCTATAAGGTGCTGCTTCGACCACCCGAAGAATCTCGAGTTTTGTTGAGATACTGCTTTGGTATCCTCGGAGAGCCTTAGTCTACAAGGTGCTGCTTCGACCACTCAAAGAATCTCGTGTTTTGTTGAGATACTGCTTTGGTATCCTCGGAGAGCCTTTGTCTATAAGGTGCAGCTTCGAGCACCCAAAGAATATCATGTTTTGTTGAGATACTGCTTTGGTATCCTCAAAGAACCTTAGTCTATAAGGTGCTGCTTCAATCACCCAAAGAATCTCGTGTTTTATTGAGATATTACTTTGGTATCCTCGGAGAACCTTAGTCTATAAGGTGCTGCTTCGACCACCCAAAGAACCTTGTGTTTTATTGAGATACTTCTTTGGTATCTTCGGAGAGCCTTAGTCTATAAGGTGCTGCTTCAAGCACCCGAAGAATCTTGTGTTTTTTTGAGATGCTGCTTTGGCATTATCAGAGTGCCTTAGTCTATAAGGTGCTGCTTCGACCACCCGAAGAATCTCGTGTTTTGTTGAGATACTGCTTTGGTATCCTCGGAGAGCATTAGTCTATAAGGTGCTGCTTCGACCACCCGAAGAATATCGTGTTTTTTTGAGATACTGTTTTGGTAACCTTTGAGAACTTTAGTCTATTAGGTGCTGCTTCGATCACCCATAGAATCCCATGGTTTGTTGAGATACTATTTCGTTATCCTCGGAGAACCTTAGTCTATAAGGTGATGCTTCGATCACCCAAAGAATCTCTTGTTTTGTTGAGATACTGCTTGGGTATCATCGGAGAGACTTAGTCTATAAGGTGCTGCTTCGACCACCCAAAGAACCTTGTGTTTTGTTGAGATACTTCTTTGGTATCTTTAGAGAGCCTTAGTCTATAAGGTGCTGCTTCAACCACCCGAAGAATCTTGTGTTTTTTTGAGATGCTGCTTTGGCATTATCAGAGTGCCTTAGTCTATAAGGTGCTGCTTCGACCACCCGAAGAATCTCGTGTTTTGTTGAGATACTGCTTTGGTATCCTCGGAGAGCATTAGTCTATAAGGTGCTGCTTCGACCAGCCGAAGAATATCGTGTTTTTTTGAGATACTGTTTTGGTAACCTTTGAGAACTTTAGTCTATTAGGTGCTGCTTCGATCACCCAGAGAATCCCATGGTTTATTGAGATACTATTTCGTTATCCTCGGAGAACCTTAGTCTATAAGGTGATGCTTCGATCACCCAAAGAATCTCTTGTTGTGTTGAGATACAGCTTGGGTATCATCGGAGAGACTTAGTCTATAAGGTGCTGCTTCGACCACCCGAAGAATCTCGTGTTTTGTTGAGATATTGTTTTGAAATCCTCGGAGAGCCTTAGTCTATAAGGTGCTGCTTCGCCCAACCGAAGAATCTCGTGTTTTTATTGAGATACTATTTTGGTATCCTCGGAGAACCTTAGTCTATAAGGTGCTGCTTCGACCACCCGAAGAATCTCGTGTTTTGTTGAGATACTGCTTTGGTATCCTCGGAGAGCATTAGTCTATAAGGTGCTGCTTCGACCAGCCGAAGAATATCGTGTTTTTTTGAGATACTGTTTTGGTAACCTTTGAGAACTTTAGTCTATTAGGTGCTGCTTCGATCACCCAGAGAATCCCATGGTTTATTGAGATACTATTTCGTTATCCTCGGAGAACCTTAGTCTATAAGGTGATGCTTCGATCACCCAAAGAATCTCTTGTTTTGTTGAGATACAGCTTGGGTATCATCGGAGAGACTTAGTCTATAAGGTGCTGCTTCGACCACCCGAAGAATCTCGTGTTTTGTTGAGATATTGTTTTGAAATCCTCGGAGAGCCTTAGTCTATAAGGTGCTGCTTCGCCCAACCGAAGAATCTCGTGTTTTTATTGAGATACTATTTTGGTATCCTCGGAGAACCTTAGTCTATAAGGTGCTACTTCGATCACCCAAAGAATCCCATGTTTTGTTGAGATACTATTTTGGTATCCTTGGAGAACCTTAGTCTATAAGGTGATGCTTCGATCACCCAAAGAATCTAATGTTTTGTTGAGATACTACTTTGGTATCATCAGAGACTTAGTCTATAAGGTGTTGCTTCGACCACCCGAAAAATCTCGTGTTTTGTTGAGATCCCGCTTTGGAATCCTCTGAGAGCCTTAGTCTATAAGGTGCTGCTTCGACCACCCGAAGAATCTCACATTTTATTGAGATACTGCTTTGGTATCCTCGGAGAACCTTAGTCTATAAGGTGTTGCATCGATCACCTGAAGAATCTCGTGTTTTGTTGAGATACTGCTTTGGTATCCTCGGAGAGCCTTAGTTTATAAGGTGCTGCTTCAACCACCCAAAGAATCTCGTGTTTTTTTGAGATACTGCTTTGGTAGCATCGGAGTGCCTTAGTCTATAAGGTGCTGCTTCGACCACCTGAAGAATCTCGTGTTTTATTGAGATACTGCTTTGGTATCCTCGGAGAGCCTTAGTTTATGAGGTGCTGCTTCGAGCACCCAAAAATATCATGTTTTGTTGAGATACTGCTTTGGTATCCTCAAAGAAACTTAGTCTATAAGGTGCTGCTTCGATAACCCAAAGAATCTCTTGTTTTGTTGAGATACTACTTTGGAATCCTCGGAGAACCTTAGTCTATAAGGTGCTGCTTCGACCACCCAAAGAACCTTGTGTTTTGTTGAGATATTTCTTTGGTATCCTCGGAGAGCCTTAGTCTATAAGGTGTTTCTTCGACTACCCGAAGAATCTCGTGTTTTGCTGAGATACCGCTTCGGTATCCCCGGAGAGTCTTAATCTATAAGGTGTTGTTTCAACCACATGAAGAGTCTCGTGTATTTTTTGAGATACTGCTTTGGCATCTTCGGAGTGCCTTAGTCTATAAGGTGCTGCTTCAACCACCCGAAGAATCTCGAGTTTTGTTGAGATACTGCTTTGGTATCCTCGGAGAGCCTTAGTCTATAAGGTGCTGCTTCGACCACTCGAAGAATCTCGTGTTTTGTTGAGATACTGCTTTGGTATCCTCGGAGAGCCTTTGTCTATAAGGTGCAGCTTCGAGCACCCAAAGAATATCATGTTTTGTTGAGATACTGCTTTGGTATCCTCGTAGAACCTTAGTCCATAAGGTGCTGCTTCAATCACCCAAAGAATCTCATGTTTTGTTGAGATACTACTTTGGTATACTCGGAGAACCTTAGTCTATAAGGTGCTGCTTCGACCACCCAAAGAACCTTGTGTTTTGTTGAGATACTTCTTTGGTATCTTCGGAGAGCCTTAGTCTATAAGGTGCTGCTTCGACTACCCGAAGAATCTCGTGTTTTGCTGAGATACCGCTTTGGTATCCCCGGAGAGCCTTAGTCTATAAGGTGCTGCTTCAACCACCCGAAGAATCTTGTGTTTTTTTGAGATGCTGCTACTTCGATCACCCAAAGAATCCCATGTTTTGTTGAGATACTATTTTGGTATCCTTGGAGAACCTTAGTCTATAAGGTGATGCTTCGATCACCCAAAGAATCTCATGTTTTGTTGAGATACTACTTTGGTATCATCCGAGAATTAGTCTATAAGGTGCTGCTTCGACCACCCGAAAAATCTCGTGTTTTGTTGAGATACTGCTTTGGAATCCTCGGAGAGCCTTAGTCTATAAGGTGCTGCTTCGACCACCCGAAGAATCTCACATTTTGTTGAGATACTGCTTTGGTATCCTCGGAGAACCTTAGTCTATAAGGTGTTGCATCGTTCACCCGAAGAATCTCATGTTTTGTTGAGATACTGCTTTGGTATCCTCAGAGAGCCTTAGTCTATAAGGTGCTGCTTCAACCACCCGAAGAATCTCGTGTTTTTTTGAGATACTGCTTTGGTATCATCGGAGTGCCATAGTCTATAAGGTGCTGCTTCGACCACCTGAAGAATCTCGTGTTTTATTGAGATACTGCTTTGGTATCCTCGGAGAGCCTTAGTTTATGAGGTGCTGCTTCGAGCACCCAAAAATATCATGTTTTGTTGAGATACTGCTTTGGTATCCTCAAAGAAACTTAGTCTATAAGGTGCTGCTTCGACCACCCAAAGAACCTTGTGTTTTGTTGAGATATTTCTTTGGTATCCTCGGAGAGCCTTAGTCTATATGGTGTTTCTTCGACTACCCGAAGAATTTCGTGTTTTGCTGAGATACCGCTTTGGTATCCCCGGAGAGTCTTAATCTATAAGGTGTTGTTTCAACCACATGAAGAGTCTCGTGTATTTTTTGAGATACTGCTTTGGCATCTTCGGAGTGCCTTAGTCTATAAGGTGCTGCTTCAACCACACGAAGAATCTCGAGTTTTGTTGAGATACTGCTTTGGTATCCTCGGAGAGCCTTAGTCTATAAGGTGCTGCTTCGACCACCCGAAGAATCTCATGTTTTGTTGAGATACTGCTTTGGTATCCTCGGAGAGCCTTAGTCTATAAGGTGCTGCTTCGAGCACCCAAAGAATATAATGTTTTGTTGAGATACTGCTTTGGTATCCTCGGAGAGCCTGAGTCTATAAGGTGCTGTTTCGATCACCCAAAGAATCTCTTGTTTTGTTGAGATACTGCTTGGGTATCATCAGAGAGACTTAGTCCATTAGTTGTTGCTTCAACAACCCAAAGAATCTCATGTTTTGTTGAGATACTTCTTTGGTATCTTCGGAGAGCCTTAGTCTATAAGGTGCTGCTTCGACTACCCGAAGAATCTCGTGTTTTGCTGAGATACTGCTTTGGTATCCTCGGAGAGCATTAGTCTATAAGGTGCTGCTTCGACCACCCGAAGAATATCGTGTTTTTTTGAGATACTGTTTTGGTAACCTTTGAGAACTTTAGTCTATAAGGTGCTGCTTTGATCACCCAGAGAATCCCATGGTTTGTTGAGATACTATTTCGTTATCCTCGGAGAACCTTAGTCTATAAGGTGATGCTTCGATCACCCAAAGAATCTCTTGTTTTGTTGAGATACTGCTTGGGTATCATCGGAGAGACTTAGTCTATAAGGTGCTGCTTCGACCACCCGAAGAATCTCGTGTTTTGTTGAGATATTGTTTTGGAATCCTCGGAGAGCCTTGGTCTATAAGGTGCTGCTTCGACCAACCAAAGAATCTCGTGTTTCTTTTGAGATACTGTTTTGGTATCCTCGAAGAACCTTAGTCTATAAGGTGCTACTTCGACCACTCAAAGAATCTCGTGTTTTGTTGATATATTGCTTTGGTATCTTCGGCGAGCCTTTGTCTATAAGGTACGGCTTCGAGCACCCAATGAATATCATGTTTTGTTGGGATACTGCTTTGGTATCATCGGAGAGCCTTAGTCTATAAGGTGCTGCTTTGACACCCAAAGAACATCATGTTTTGTTGAGATACTGCTTTGGTATCCTCGAAGAAACTTAGTCTATAAGCTGCTGCTTCGACTACCCGAAGAATCTCGTGTTTTGCTGAGATACCTCTTTGGTATCCTAGGAGAGCCTTAGTCTATAAGGTGCTGCTTCAACCACCCAAAGAATCTCGTGTTTTCTTGAGATACTGCTTTGGTATCCTCGGAGAGCCTTAGTCTATAAGGTGCGGCTTCAACCACCCGAAGAATCTCGTGTTTTTTTGAGATACTGCTTTGGTATCCTCGGAGTGCCTTAGTCTATAATGTGCTGCTTCGACCACCCGAAGAATCTCGTGTTTTATTGAGATACTACTTTGGTATCCTCAGAGAGCCTTAGTTTATGAGGTGCTGCTTCGAGCACCCAAAAATATCATGTTTTGTTGAGATACTGCTTTGGTATCCTCAAAGAAACTTAGTCTATAAGGTGTTGCTTCGATAACCCAAAGAATCTCTTGTTTTGATGAGATACTACTTTGGTATCCTCAGAGAACCTTAGTCTATAAGGTGCTGCTTCGACCACCCAAAGAACCTTGTGTTTTGTTGAGATACTTCTTTGGTATCCTCGGAGAGCCTTAGTCTTTAAGGTGTTGCTTCGACTACCCGAAGAATCTCGTGTTTTGCTGAGATACCGCTTTGGTATCCCCGGAGAGTCTTAATCTATAAGGTGCTGTTTCAACCACATGAAGTGTCTCGTGTATTTTTGAGATACTGCTTTGGCATCTTCGGAGTGCCTTAGTCTATAAGGTGCTGCTTCAACCACCTGAGGAATCTCGAGTTTTGTTGAGATACTGGTTTGGTATCCTCGGAGAGCCTTAGTCTATAAGGTGCTGCTTCGACCACTCGAAGAATCTCGGGTTTTGTTGAGATACTTCTTTGGTATCCTCGGAGAGCCTTTGTCTATAAGGTGCTGCTTCGACTACCCAAAGAATTTCGTGTTTTGCTTAAATACCGCTTTGGTATCCTCGGAGGGCCTTAGTCTATAAGGTACTGCTTCAACCACCCGAAGAATCTCGTGCTCTTTTGAGATACTGCTTTGGTATCATCGGAGTACCTTAGTCTATAAGGTGCTGCTTCGACCACCCGAAGAATCTCGTGTTTTGTTGAGATACTGCTTTGGTATCCTCGGAGAGCATTAGTCTATAAGGTGCTGCTTCGACCACCCGAAGAATCTCGTGTTTTTTTGAGATACTATTTTGGTATCCTTGGAGAACTTTAGTCTATAAGGTGCTACTTCGATCACCCAAAGAATCGCATGGTTTGTTGAGATACTATTTTGGTATCCTCAGAGAACCTTAGTCTATAAGGTGATTCTTCGATCACCCAAAGTATCTCTTGTTTTGTTGAGACACTACTTGGGTATCATCGGAGGGACTTTTTCTATAAGGTGCTGGTTCGACCACCCGAAGAATCTCGTGTTTTGTTGAGATACTGCTTTCGAATCCTCGAAAAGCCTTAGTCTATTAGGTACTGCTTCAACCAGCCGAAGAATCTCGTTTTTTTTTTTGAGATACTGGTTTGGTATCCTCGGAGAACCTTAGTCTATAAGGTGCTACTTCGACCACTCGAAGAATCTCGTGTTTTGTTGAGATACTGCTTTGGTATCCTCGGAGAGCCTTTGTCTATAAGGTGCGGCTTCGAGCACCCAAAGAATATAATGTTTTGTTGAGATACTGCTTTGGTATCTTCGGAGAGCCTTAGTCTATAAGGCGCTGCTTTGAGCACCCAAAGAACATCATGTTTTGTTGAGATACTGCTTTGGTATCCTCGAAGAATCTTAGTCTATAGCTGCTGCTTCGACTACCCGAAGAATCTCGTGTTTTGCTGAGATACCGCTTTGGTATCCTCGGAGAGCCTTAGTATATAAGGTACTGCTTCAACCACCCGAAGAATCTCGTGTTTTTTCGAGATACTGCTTTGGTTTCATCGGAGTGCCTTAGTCTATAAGGTGCTGCTTCGACCACCCGAAGAATCTCGTGTTTTATTGAGATACTGCTTTGGTATCCTCGGAGAGCCTTAGTTTATGAGGTGCTGCTTCGAGCACCCAAAAAATATCATGTTTTTTTGAGATACTGCGTTGGTATCCTCAAAGAACCTAAGTCTATAAGGTGCTGGTTCGATCACCTAAAGAATCTCTTGTTTTGTTGAGATACTACTTTGGTATCCTCGGAGGACCTTAGTCTATAAGGTGCTGCTTCGACCACCCAAAGAACCTTGTGTTTTATTGAGATACTTCTTTGGTATCCTCGGAGAGCCTTGGTCTATAAGGTGCTGCTTCGACTACCCGAAGAATCTCATGTTTTGTTGAGATACTTCTTTTGTATCCCCGGAGAGCCTTAGTCTATAAGATGCTGCTTCAACCACCTGAAGAATCTCCTGTTTTTTTGAGATACTGCTTTGGCATCATCAGAGTGCCTTAGTCTATAAGGTGCTGCTTCAACCACCCAAAGAATCTCATGTTTTGTTGAGATACTGCTTTGATATCCTCGGAGAACCTTAGTCTATAAGGTGCTGCTTCGACCACCCGAAGAATCTCATGTTTTGTTGAGATACTGCTTTGGTATCCTCGGAGAGCCTTAGTCTATAAGGTGCTGCTTCGAGCACCCAAAGAATATAATGTTTTGTTGAGATACTGCTTTGGTATCCTCGGAGAGCCTGAGTCTATAAGGTGCTGTTTCGATCACCCAAAGAATCTCTTGTTTTGTTGAGATACTGCTTGGGTATCATCGGAGAGACTTAGTCCATTAGTTGTTGCTTCAACAACCCAAAGAATCTCATGTTTTGTTGAGATACTACTTTGGTATCCTCGGAGAACCTTAGTCTATAAGGTGCTACTTCGACCACCCAAATAACCTTGTGTTTTGTTGAGATACTTCTTTGGTATCTTCGGAGATCCTTAGTCTATAAGGTGCTGCTTCGACTACCCGAAGAATCTCGTGTTTTGCTGAGATACCGCTATGGTATCCCCGGAGAGCCTTAGTCTATAAGGTGCTGCTTCAACCACCTGAAAAATCTTGTGTTTTTTTGAGATGCTGCTTTGGCATTATCAGAGTGCCTTAGTCTATAAGGTGCTGTTTCGACCACCCGAAGAATCTCGTGTTTTGTTGAGATACTGCTTTGGTATCCTCGGAGAGCATTAGTCTATAAGGTGCTGCTTCGACCACCCGAAGAATCTCGTGTTTTTTTGAGATACTATTTTGGTATCCTTGGAGAACTTTAGTCTATAAGGTGCTACTTCGATCACCCAAAGAATCGCATGGTTTGTTGAGATACTATTTTGGTATCCTCAGAGAACCTTAGTCTATAAGGTGATGCTTCGATCACCCAAAGTATCTCTTGTTTTGTTGAGACACTACTTGGGTATCATCGGAGAGACTTTTTCTATAAGGTGTTGGTTCGACCACCCGAAGAATCTCGTGTTTTGTTGAGATACTGCTTTCGAATCCTCGGAAAGCCTTAGTCTATTAGGTACTGCTTCAACCAGCCGAAGAATCTCATTTTTTTTTTGAGATACTGGTTTGGTATCCTCGGAGAACCTTAGTCTATAAGGTGCTACTTCGACCACTCGAAGAATCTCGTGTTTTGTTGAGATACTGCTTTGGTATCCTCGGAGAGCCTTTGTCTATAAGGTGCGGCTTCGAGCACCCAAAGAATATAATGTTTTGTTGAGATACTGCTTTGGTATCTTCGGAGAGCCTTAGTCTATAAGGCGCTGCTTTGAGCACCCAAAGAACATCATGTTTTGTTGAGATACTGCTTTGGTATCCTCGAAGAATCTTAGTCTATAGCTGCTGCTTCGACTACCCGAAGAATCTCGTGTTTTGCTGAGATACCGCTTTGGTATCCTCGGAGAGCCTTAGTATATAAGGTACTGCTTCAACCACCCGAAGAATCTCGTGTTTTTTTGAGATACTGCTTTGGTTTCATCGGAGTGCCTTAGTCTATAAGGTGCTGCTTCGACCACCCGAAGAATCTCGTGTTTTACTGAGATACTGCTTTGGTATCCTCGGAGAGCCTTAGTTTATGAGGTGCTGCTTCGAGCACCCAAAAAATATCATGGTTTTTTGAGATACTGCGTTGGTATCCTCAAAGAACCTTAGTCTATAAGGTGCTGCTTCGATCACCTAAAGAATCTCTTGTTTTGTTGAGATACTACTTTGGTATCCTCGGAGGACCTTAGTCTATAAGGTGCTGCTTCGACCACCCAAAGAACCTTGTGTTTTATTGAGATACTTCTTTGGTATCCTCGGAGAGCCTTGGTCTATAAGGTGCTGCTTCGACTGCCCGAAGAATCTCATGTTTTGTTGAGATACTTCTTTTGTATCCCCGGAGAGCCTTAGTCTATAAGATGCTGCTTCAACCACCTGAAGAATCTCCTGTTTTTTTGAGATACTGCTTTGGCATCATCAGAGTGCCTTAGTCTATAAGGTGCTGCTTCAACCACCCAAAGAATCTCATGTTTTGTTGAGATACTGCTTTGATATCCTCGGAGAACCTTAGTCTATAAGGTGCTGCTTCGACCACCCGAAGAATCTCGTGTTTTTTTGAGATACTATTTTGGTATCCTTGGAGAACTTTAGTCTATAAGGTGCTACTTCGATCACCCAAAGAATCGCATGGTTTGTTGAGATACTATTTTGGTATCCTCAGAGAACCTTAGTCTATAAGGTGATTCTTCGATCACCCAAAGTATCTCTTGTTTTGTTGAGACACTACTTGGGTATCATCGGAGGGACTTTTTCTATAAGGTGCTGGTTCGACCACCCGAAGAATCTCGTGTTTTGTTGAGATACTGCTTTCGAATCCTCGAAAAGCCTTAGTCTATTAGGTACTGCTTCAACCAGCCGAAGAATCTCGTTTTTTTTTTGAGATACTGGTTTGGTATCCTCGGAGAACCTTAGTCTATAAGGTGCTACTTCGACCACTCGAAGAATCTCGTGTTTTGTTGAGATACTGCTTTGGTATCCTCGGAGAGCCTTTGTCTATAAGGTGCGGCTTCGAGCACCCAAAGAATATAATGTTTTGTTGAGATACTGCTTTGGTATCTTCGGAGAGCCTTAGTCTATAAGGCGCTGCTTTGAGCACCCAAAGAACATCATGTTTTGTTGAGATACTGCTTTGGTATCCTCGAAGAATCTCAGTCTATAGCTGCTGCTTCGACTACCCGAAGAATCTCGTGTTTTGCTGAGATACCGCTTTGGTATCCTCGGAGAGCCTTAGTATATAAGGTACTGCTTCAACCACCCGAAGAATCTCGTGTTTTTTCGAGATACTGCTTTGGTTTCATCGGAGTGCCTTAGTCTATAAGGTGCTGCTTCGACCACCCGAAGAATCTCGTGTTTTATTGAGATACTGCTTTGGTATCCTCGGAGAGCCTTAGTTTATGAGGTGCTGCTTCGAGCACCCAAAAAATATCATGTTTTTTTGAGATACTGCGTTGGTATCCTCAAAGAACCTAAGTCTATAAGGTGCTGGTTCGATCACCTAAAGAATCTCTTGTTTTGTTGAGATACTACTTTGGTATCCTCGGAGGACCTTAGTCTATAAGGTGCTGCTTCGACCACCCAAAGAACCTTGTGTTTTATTGAGATACTTCTTTGGTATCCTCGGAGAGCCTTGGTCTATAAGGTGCTGCTTCGACTACCCGAAGAATCTCATGTTTTGTTGAGATACTTCTTTTGTATCCCCGGAGAGCCTTAGTCTATAAGATGCTGCTTCAACCACCTGAAGAATCTCCTGTTTTTTTGAGATACTGCTTTGGCATCATCAGAGTGCCTTAGTCTATAAGGTGCTGCTTCAACCACCCAAAGAATCTCATGTTTTGTTGAGATACTGCTTTGATATCCTCGGAGAACCTTAGTCTATAAGGTGCTGCTTCGACCACCCGAAGAATCTCATGTTTTGTTGAGATACTGCTTTGGTATCCTCGGAGAGCCTTAGTCTATAAGGTGCTGCTTCGAGCACCCAAAGAATATAATGTTTTGTTGAGATACTGCTTTGGTATCCTCGGAGAGCCTGAGTCTATAAGGTGCTGTTTCGATCACCCAAAGAATCTCTTGTTTTGTTGAGATACTGCTTGGGTATCATCGGAGAGACTTAGTCCATTAGTTGTTGCTTCAACAACCCAAAGAATCTCATGTTTTGTTGAGATACTACTTTGGTATCCTCGGAGAACCTTAGTCTATAAGGTGCTACTTCGACCACCCAAATAACCTTGTGTTTTGTTGAGATACTTCTTTGGTATCTTCGGAGATCCTTAGTCTATAAGGTGCTGCTTCGACTACCCGAAGAATCTCGTGTTTTGCTGAGATACCGCTATGGTATCCCCGGAGAGCCTTAGTCTATAAGGTGCTGCTTCAACCACCTGAAAAATCTTGTGTTTTTTTGAGATGCTGCTTTGGCATTATCAGAGTGCCTTAGTCTATAAGGTGCTGTTTCGACCACCCGAAGAATCTCGTGTTTTGTTGAGATACTGCTTTGGTATCCTCGGAGAGCATTAGTCTATAAGGTGCTGCTTCGACCACCCGAAGAATCTCGTGTTTTTTTGAGATACTATTTTGGTATCCTTGGAGAACTTTAGTCTATAAGGTGCTACTTCGATCACCCAAAGAATCGCATGGTTTGTTGAGATACTATTTTGGTATCCTCAGAGAACCTTAGTCTATAAGGTGATGCTTCGATCACCCAAAGTATCTCTTGTTTTGTTGAGACACTACTTGGGTATCATCGGAGAGACTTTTTCTATAAGGTGTTGGTTCGACCACCCGAAGAATCTCGTGTTTTGTTGAGATACTGCTTTCGAATCCTCGGAAAGCCTTAGTCTATTAGGTACTGCTTCAACCAGCCGAAGAATCTCATTTTTTTTTTGAGATACTGGTTTGGTATCCTCGGAGAACCTTAGTCTATAAGGTGCTACTTCGACCACTCGAAGAATCTCGTGTTTTGTTGAGATACTGCTTTGGTATCCTCGGAGAGCCTTTGTCTATAAGGTGCGGCTTCGAGCACCCAAAGAATATAATGTTTTGTTGAGATACTGCTTTGGTATCTTCGGAGAGCCTTAGTCTATAAGGCGCTGCTTTGAGCACCCAAAGAACATCATGTTTTGTTGAGATACTGCTTTGGTATCCTCGAAGAATCTTAGTCTATAGCTGCTGCTTCGACTACCCGAAGAATCTCGTGTTTTGCTGAGATACCGCTTTGGTATCCTCGGAGAGCCTTAGTATATAAGGTACTGCTTCAACCACCCGAAGAATCTCGTGTTTTTTTGAGATACTGCTTTGGTTTCATCGGAGTGCCTTAGTCTATAAGGTGCTGCTTCGACCACCCGAAGAATCTCGTGTTTTACTGAGATACTGCTTTGGTATCCTCGGAGAGCCTTAGTTTATGAGGTGCTGCTTCGAGCACCCAAAAAATATCATGGTTTTTTGAGATACTGCGTTGGTATCCTCAAAGAACCTTAGTCTATAAGGTGCTGCTTCGATCACCTAAAGAATCTCTTGTTTTGTTGAGATACTACTTTGGTATCCTCGGAGGACCTTAGTCTATAAGGTGCTGCTTCGACCACCCAAAGAACCTTGTGTTTTATTGAGATACTTCTTTGGTATCCTCGGAGAGCCTTGGTCTATAAGGTGCTGCTTCGACTGCCCGAAGAATCTCATGTTTTGTTGAGATACTTCTTTTGTATCCCCGGAGAGCCTTAGTCTATAAGATGCTGCTTCAACCACCTGAAGAATCTCCTGTTTTTTTGAGATACTGCTTTGGCATCATCAGAGTGCCTTAGTCTATAAGGTGCTGCTTCAACCACCCAAAGAATCTCATGTTTTGTTGAGATACTGCTTTGATATCCTCGGAGAACCTTAGTCTATAAGGTGCTGCTTCGACCACCCGAAGAATCTCGTGTTTTTTTGAGATACTATTTTGGTATCCTTGGAGAACTTTAGTCTATAAGGTGCTACTTCGATCACCCAAAGAATCGCATGGTTTGTTGAGATACTATTTTGGTATCCTCAGAGAACCTTAGTCTATAAGGTGATTCTTCGATCACCCAAAGTATCTCTTGTTTTGTTGAGACACTACTTGGGTATCATCGGAGGGACTTTTTCTATAAGGTGCTGGTTCGACCACCCGAAGAATCTCGTGTTTTGTTGAGATACTGCTTTCGAATCCTCGAAAAGCCTTAGTCTATTAGGTACTGCTTCAACCAGCCGAAGAATCTCGTTTTTTTTTTTGAGATACTGGTTTGGTATCCTCGGAGAACCTTAGTCTATAAGGTGCTACTTCGACCACTCGAAGAATCTCGTGTTTTGTTGAGATACTGCTTTGGTATCCTCGGAGAGCCTTTGTCTATAAGGTGCGGCTTCGAGCACCCAAAGAATATAATGTTTTGTTGAGATACTGCTTTGGTATCTTCGGAGAGCCTTAGTCTATAAGGCGCTGCTTTGAGCACCCAAAGAACATCATGTTTTGTTGAGATACTGCTTTGGTATCCTCGAAGAATCTTAGTCTATAGCTGCTGCTTCGACTACCCGAAGAATCTCGTGTTTTGCTGAGATACCGCTTTGGTATCCTCGGAGAGCCTTAGTATATAAGGTACTGCTTCAACCACCCGAAGAATCTCGTGTTTTTTCGAGATACTGCTTTGGTTTCATCGGAGTGCCTTAGTCTATAAGGTGCTGCTTCGACCACCCGAAGAATCTCGTGTTCTATTGAGATACTGCTTTGGTATCCTCGGAGAGCCTTAGTTTATGAGGTGCTGCTTCGAGCACCCAAAAAATATCATGTTTTTTTGAGATACTGCGTTGGTATCCTCAAAGAACCTTAGTCTATAAGGTGCTGGTTCGATCACCTAAAGAATCTCTTGTTTTGTTGAGATACTACTTTGGTATCCTCGGAGGACCTTAGTCTATAAGGTGCTGCTTCGACCACCCAAAGAACCTTGTGTTTTATTGAGATACTTCTTTGGTATCCTCGGAGAGCCTTGGTCTATAAGGTGCTGCTTCGACTACCCGAAGAATCTCATGTTTTGTTGAGATACTTCTTTTGTATCCCCGGAGAGCCTTAGTCTATAAGATGCTGCTTCAACCACCTGAAGAATCTCCTGTTTTTTTGAGATACTGCTTTGGCATCATCAGAGTGCCTTAGTCTATAAGGTGCTGCTTCAACCACCCAAAGAATCTCATGTTTTGTTGAGATACTGCTTTGATATCCTCGGAGAACCTTAGTCTATAAGGTGCTGCTTCGACCACCCGAAGAATCTCATGTTTTGTTGAGATACTGCTTTGGTATCCTCGGAGAGCCTTAGTCTATAAGGTGCTGCTTTGAGCACCCAAAGAATATAATGTTTTGTTGAGATACTGCTTTGGTATCCTCGGAGAGCCTGAGTCTATAAGGTGCTGTTTCGATCACCCAAAGAATCTCTTGTTTTGTTGAGATACTGCTTGGGTATCATCGGAGAGACTTAGTCCATTAGTTGTTGCTTCAACAACCCAAAGAATCTCATGTTTTGTTGAGATACTACTTTGGTATCCTCGGAGAACCTTAGTCTATAAGGTGCTACTTCGACCACCCAAATAACCTTGTGTTTTGTTGAGATACTTCTTTGGTATCTTCGGAGATCCTTAGTCTATAAGGTGCTGCTTCGACTACCCGAAGAATCTCGTGTTTTGCTGAGATACCGCTATGGTATCCCCGGAGAGCCTTAGTCTATAAGGTGCTGCTTCAACCACCTGAAAAATCTTGTGTTTTTTTGAGATGCTGCTTTGGCATTATCAGAGTGCCTTAGTCTATAAGGTGCTGTTTCGACCACCCGAAGAATCTCGTGTTTTGTTGAGATACTGCTTTGGTATCCTCGGAGAGCATTAGTCTATAAGGTGCTGCTTCGACCACCCGAAGAATCTCGTGTTTTTTTGAGATACTATTTTGGTATCCTTGGAGAACTTTAGTCTATAAGGTGCTACTTCGATCACCCAAAGAATCGCATGGTTTGTTGAGATACTATTTTGGTATCCTCAGAGAACCTTAGTCTATAAGGTGATGCTTCGATCACCCAAAGTATCTCTTGTTTTGTTGAGACACTACTTGGGTATCATCGGAGAGACTTTTTCTATAAGGTGTTGGTTCGACCACCCGAAGAATCTCGTGTTTTGTTGAGATACTGCTTTCGAATCCTCGGAAAGCCTTAGTCTATTAGGTACTGCTTCAACCAGCCGAAGAATCTCATTTTTTTTTTGAGATACTGGTTTGGTATCCTCGGAGAACCTTAGTCTATAAGGTGCTACTTCGACCACTCGAAGAATCTCGTGTTTTGTTGAGATACTGCTTTGGTATCCTCGGAGAGCCTTTGTCTATAAGGTGCGGCTTCGAGCACCCAAAGAATATAATGTTTTGTTGAGATACTGCTTTGGTATCTTCGGAGAGCCTTAGTCTATAAGGCGCTGCTTTGAGCACCCAAAGAACATCATGTTTTGTTGAGATACTGCTTTGGTATCCTCGAAGAATCTTAGTCTATAGCTGCTGCTTCGACTACCCGAAGAATCTCGTGTTTTGCTGAGATACCGCTTTGGTATCCTCGGAGAGCCTTAGTATATAAGGTACTGCTTCAACCACCCGAAGAATCTCGTGTTTTTTTGAGATACTACTTTGGTTTCATCGGAGTGCCTTAGTCTATAAGGTGCTGCTTCGACCACCCGAAGAATCTCGTGTTTTACTGAGATACTGCTTTGGTATCCTTGGAGAGCCTTAGTTTATGAGGTGCTGCTTCGAGCACCCAAAAAATATCATGTTTTTTTGAGATACTGCGTTGGTATCCTCAAAGAACCTTAGTCTATAAGGTGCTGCTTCGATCACCTAAAGAATCTCTTGTTTTGTTGAGATACTACTTTGGTATCCTCGGAGGACCTTAGTCTATAAGGTGCTGCTTCGACCACCCAAATAACCTTGTGTTTTATTGAGATACTTCTTTGGTATCCTCGGAGAGCCTTGGTCTATAAGGTGCTGCTTCGACTGCCCGAAGAATCTCATGTTTTGTTGAGATACTTCTTTTGTATCCCCGGAGAGCCTTAGTCTATAAGATGCTGCTTCAACCACCTGAAGAATCTCCTGTTTTTTTGAGATACTGCTTTGGCATCATCAGAGTGCCTTAGTCTATAAGGTGCTGCTTCAACCACCCAAAGAATCTCATGTTTTGTTGAGATACTGCTTTGATATCCTCGGAGAACCTTAGTCTATAAGGTGCTGCTTCGACCACCCGAAGAATCTCATGTTTTGTTGAGATACTGCTTTGGTATCCTCGGAGAGCCTTAGTCTATAAGGTGCTGCTTCGAGAACCCAAAAAATATAATGTTTTGTTGAGATACTGCTTTGGTATCCTCGGAGAGCCTGAGTCTATAAGGTGCTGTTTCGATCACCCAAAGAATCTCTTGTTTTGTTGAGATACTGCTTGGATATCATCGGAGAGACTTAGTCCATTAGTTGTTGCTTCAACAACCCAAAGAATCTCATGTTTTGTTGAGATACTACTTTGGTATCCTCGGAGAACCTTAGTCTATAAGGTGCTGCTTCGACCACCCAAATAACCTTGTGTTTTGTTGAGATACTTCCTTGGTATCTTCGGAGATCCTTAGTCTATAAGGTGCTGCTTCGACTACCCGAAGAATCTCGTGTTTTGCTGAGATACCGCTATGGTATCCCCGGAGAGCCTTAGTCTATAAGGTGTTGCTTCAACCAGCTAAAAAATCTTGTGTTTTTTTGAGATGCTGCTTTGGCATTATCAGAGTGCCTTAGTCTATAAGGTGCTGTTTCGACCACCCGAAGAATCTCGTGTTTTGTTGAGATACTGCTTTGGTATCCTCGGAGAGCATTAGTCTATAAGGTGCTGCTTCGACCACCCGAAGAATCTCGTGTTTTTTTGAGATACTATTTTGGTATCCTTGGAGAACTTTAGTCTATAAGGTGCTACTTCGATCACCCAAAGAATCGCATGGTTTGTTGAGATACTATTTTGGTATCCTCAGAGAACCTTAGTCTATAAGGTGATGCTTCGATCACCCAAAGTATCTCTTGTTTTGTTGAGACACTACTTGGGTATCATCGGAGAGACTTTTTCTATAAGGTGTTGGTTCGACCACCCGAAGAATCTCGTGTTTTGTTGAGATACTGCTTTCGAATCCTCGGAAAGCCTTAGTCTATTAGGTACTGCTTCAACCAGCCGAAGAATCTCATTTTTTTTTTGAGATACTGGTTTGGTATCCTCGGAGAACCTTAGTCTATAAGGTGCTACTTCGACCACTCGAAGAATCTCGTGTTTTGTTGAGATACTGCTTTGGTATCCTCGGAGAGCCTTTGTCTATAAGGTGCGGCTTCGAGCACCCAAAGAATATAATGTTTTGTTGAGATACTGCTTTGGTATCTTCGGAGAGCCTTAGTCTATAAGGCGCTGCTTTGAGCACCCAAAGAACATCATGTTTTGTTGAGATACTGCTTTGGTATCCTCGAAGAATCTTAGTCTATAGCTGCTGCTTCGACTACCCGAAGAATCTCGTGTTTTGCTGAGATACCGCTTTGGTATCCTCGGAGAGCCTTAGTATATAAGGTACTGCTTCAACCACCCGAAGAATCTCGTGTTTTTTTGAGATACTACTTTGGTTTCATCGGAGTGCCTTAGTCTATAAGGTGCTGCTTCGACCACCCGAAGAATCTCGTGTTTTACTGAGATACTGCTTTGGTATCCTTGGAGAGCCTTAGTTTATGAGGTGCTGCTTCGAGCACCCAAAAAATATCATGTTTTTTTGAGATACTGCGTTGGTATCCTCAAAGAACCTTAGTCTATAAGGTGCTGCTTCGATCACCTAAAGAATCTCTTGTTTTGTTGAGATACTACTTTGGTATCCTCGGAGGACCTTAGTCTATAAGGTGCTGCTTCGACCACCCAAATAACCTTGTGTTTTATTGAGATACTTCTTGGGTATCCTCGGAGAGCCTTGGTCTATAAGGTGCTGCTTCGACTGCCCGAAGAATCTCATGTTTTGTTGAGATACTTCTTTTGTATCCCCGGAGAGCCTTAGTCTATAAGATGCTGCTTCAACCACCTGAAGAATCTCCTGTTTTTTTGAGATACTGCTTTGGCATCATCAGAGTGCCTTAGTCTATAAGGTGCTGCTTCAACCACCCAAAGAATCTCATGTTTTGTTGAGATACTGCTTTGATATCCTCGGAGAACCTTAGTCTATAAGGTGCTGCTTCGACCACCCGAAGAATCTCATGTTTTGTTGAGATACTGCTTTGGTATCCTCGGAGAGCCTTAGTCTATAAGGTGCTGCTTCGAGAACCCAAAAAATATAATGTTTTGTTGAGATACTGCTTTGGTATCCTCGGAGAGCCTGAGTCTATAAGGTGCTGTTTCGATCACCCAAAGAATCTCTTGTTTTGTTGAGATACTGCTTGGATATCATCGGAGAGACTTAGTCCATTAGTTGTTGCTTCAACAACCCAAAGAATCTCATGTTTTGTTGAGATACTACTTTGGTATCCTCGGAGAACCTTAGTCTATAAGGTGCTGCTTCGACCACCCAAATAACCTTGTGTTTTGTTGAGATACTTCCTTGGTATCTTCGGAGATCCTTAGTCTATAAGGTGCTGCTTCGACTACCCGAAGAATCTCGTGTTTTGCTGAGATACCGCTATGGTATCCCCGGAGAGCCTTAGTCTATAAGGTGTTGCTTCAACCAGCTAAAAAATCTTGTGTTTTTTTGAGATGCTGCTTTGGCATTATCAGAGTGCCTTAGTCTATAAGGTGCTGTTTCGACCACCCGAAGAATCTCGTGTTTTGTTGAGATACTGCTTTGGTATCCTCGGAGAGCATTAGTCTATAAGGTGCTGCTTCGACCACCCGAAGAATCTCGTGTTTTTTTGAGATACTATTTTGGTATCCTTGGAGAACTTTAGTCTATAAGGTGCTACTTCGATTACCCAAAGAATCGCATGGTTTGTTGAGATACTATTTTGGTATCCTCAGAGAACCTTAGTCTATAAGGTGCTGCTTCGATCACCCAAAGTATCACTTGTTTTGTTGAGACACTACTTGGGTATCATCGGAGAGACTTTTTCTATAAGGTGCTGGTTCGACCACCCGAAGAATCTCGTGTTTTGTTGATATACTGCTTTCGAATCCTCGGAAAGCCTTAGTCTATTAAGTACTGCTTCAACCAGCCGAAGAATCTCGTTTTTTTTTTGAGATACTGGTTTGGTATCCTCGGAGAACCTTAGTCTATAAGGTGCTACTTCGACCACTCGAAGAATCTCGTGTTTTGTTGAGATACTGCTTTGGTATCCTCGGAGAGCCTTTGTCTATAAGGTGCGGCTTCGAGCACCCAAAGAATATAATGTTTTGTTGAGATACTGCTTTGGTATCTTCGGAGAGCCTTAGTCTATAAGGCGCTTCTTTGAGCACCCAAAGAACATCATGTTTTGTTGAGATACTGCTTTGGTATCCTCGAAGAATCTTAGTCTATAGCTGCTGCTTCGACTACCCGAAGAATCTCGTGTTTTGCTGAGATACCGCTTTGGTATCCTCGGAGAGCCTTAGTATATAAGGTACTGCTTCAACCACCCGAAGAATCTCGTGTTTTTTTGAGATACTGCTTTGGTTTCATCGGAGTGCCTTAGTCTATAAGGTGCTGCTTCGACCACCCGAAGAATCTCGTGTTTTATTGAGATACTGCTTTGGTATCCTCGGAGAGCCTTAGTTTATGAGGTGCTGCTTCGAGCACCCAAAAAATATCATGTTTTTTTGAGATACTGCGTTGGTATCCTCAAAGAACCTTAGTCTATAAGGTGCTGCTTCGATCACCTAAAGAATCTCTTGTTTTGTTGAGATACTACTTTGGTATCCTCGGAGAACCTTAGTCTATAAGGTGCTTCTTCGACCACCCAAAGAACCCTGTGTTTTATTGAGATACTTCTTTGGTATCCTCGGAGAGCCTTGGTCTATAAGGTGCTGCTTCGACTACCCGAAGAATCTCATGTTTTGTTGAGATACTTCTTTTGTATCCCCGGAGAGCCTTAGTCTATAAGATGCTGCTTCAACCACCTGAAGAATCTCCTGTTTTTTTGAGATACTGCTTTGGCATCATCAGAGTGCCTTAGTCTATAAGGTGCTGCTTCAACCACCCAAAGAATCTCATGTTTTGTTGAGATACTGCTTTGATATCCTCGGAGAGCCTTAGTCTATAAGGTGCTGCTTCGACCACCCGAAGAATCTCATGTTTTGTTGAGATACTGCTTTGGTATCCTCGGAGAGCCTTAGTCTATAAGGTGCTGCTTCGAGCACCCAAAGAATATAATGTTTTGTTGAGATACTGCTTTGGTATCCTCGGAGAGCCTGAGTCTATAAGGTGCTGTTTCGATCACCCAAAGAATCTCTTGTTTTGTTGAGATACTGCTTGGGTATCATCGGAGAGACTTAGTCCATTAGTTGTTGCTTCAACAACCCAAAGAATCTCATGTTTTGTTGAGATACTACTTTGGTATCCTCGGAGAACCTTAGTCTATAAGGTGCTGCTTCGACCACCCAAATAACCTTGTGTTTTGTTGAGATACTTCTTTGGTATCTTCGGAGATCCTTAGTGTATAAGGTGCTGCTTCGACTACCCGAAGAATCTCGTGTTTTGCTGAGATACCGCTATGGTATCCCCGGAGAGCCTTAGTCTATAAGGTGCTGCTTCAACCACCTGAAAAATCTTGTGTTTTTTTGAGATGCTGCTTTGGCATTATCAGAGTGCCTTAGTCTATAAGGTGCTGTTTCGACCACCCGAAGAATCTCGTGTTTTGTTGAGATACTGCTTTGGTATCCTTGGAGAGCATTAGTCTATAAGGTGCTGTTTCGACCACCCGAAGAATCTCGTGTTTTGTTGAGATACTGCTTTGGTATCCTCGGAGAGCATTAGTCTATAAGGTGCTGCTTCGACCACCCGAAGAATCTCGTGTTTTTTTGAGATACTATTTTGGTATCCTTGGAGAACTTTAGTCTATAAGGTGCTACTTCGATTACCCAAAGAATCGCATGGTTTGTTGAGATACTATTTTGGTATCCTCAGAGAACCTTAGTCTATAAGGTGATGCTTCGATCACCCAAAGTATCACTTGTTTTGTTGAGACACTACTTGGGTATCATCGGAGAGACTTTTTCTATAAGGTGCTGGTTCGACCACCCGAAGAATCTCGTGTTTTGTTGAGATACTGCTTTCTAATCCTCGGAAAGCCTTAGTCTATTAGGTACTGCTTCAACCAGCCGAAGAATCTCGTTTTTTTTTTGAGATACTGGTTTGGTATCCTCGGAGAACCTTAGTCTATAAGGTGCTACTTCGACCACTCGAAGAATCTCGTGTTTTGTTGAGATACTGCTTTGGTATCCTCGGAGAGCCTTTGTCTATAAGGTGCGGCTTCGAGCACCCAAAGAATATAATGTTTTGTTGAGATACTGCTTTGGTATCTTCGGAGAGCCTTAGTCTATAAGGCGCTGCTTTGAGCACCCAAAGAACATCATGTTTTGTTGAGATACTGCTTTGGTATCCTCGAAGAATCTTAGTCTATAGCTGCTGCTTCGACTACCCGAAGAATCTCGTGTTTTGCTGAGATACCGCTTTGGTATCCTCGGAGAGCCTTAGTATATAAGGTACTCCTTCAACCACCCAAAGAATCTCGTGTTTTTTTGAGATACTGCTTTGGTTTCATCGGAGTGCCTTAGTCTATAAGGTGCTGCTTCGACCACCCGAAGAATCTCGTGTTTTACTGAGATACTGCTTTGGTATCCTCGGAGAGCCTTAGTTTATGAGGTGCTGCTTCGAGCACCCAAAAAATATCATGTTTTTTTGAGATACTGCGTTGGTATCCTCAAAGAACCTTAGTCTATAAGGTGCTGCTTCGATCACCTAAAGAATCTCTTGTTTTGTTGAGATACTACTTTGGTATCCTCGGAGGACCTTAGTCTATAAGGTGCTGCTTCGACCACCCAAAGAACCTTGTGTTTTATTGAGATACTTCTTTGGTATCCTCGGAGAGCCTTGGTCTATAAGGTGCTGCTTCGACTGCCCGAAGAATCTCATGTTTTGTTGAGATACTTCTTTTGTATCCCCGGAGAGCCTTAGTCTATAAGATGTTGCTTCAACCACCTGAAGAATCTCCTGTTTTTTTGAGATACTGCTTTGGCATCATCAGAGTGCCTTAGTCTATAAGGTGCTGCTTCAACCACCCAAAGAATTTCATATTTTGTTGAGATAATGCTTTGATATCCTCGGAGAGCCTTAGTCTATAAGGTGCTGCTTCGACCACCCGAAGAATCTCATGTTTTGTTGAGATACTGCTTTGGTATCCTCGGAGAGCCTTAGTCTTTAAGGTGCTGCTTCGAGCACCCAAAGAATATAATGTTTTGTTGAGATACTGCTTTGGTATCCTCGGAGAGCCTGAGTCTATAAGGTGCTGTTTCGATCACCCAAAGAACCTCTTGTTTTGTTGAGACACTGCTTGGGTATCATCGGAGAGACTTAGTCCATTAGTTGTTGCTTCAACAACCCGAAGAATCTCGTGTTTTATTGAGATACTCCTTTGGTATCCTTGGAGAGCCTTAGTCTATAGGGTGCTACTTTGACCAATCAAAGAATCTCGTGTTTTTTTGAGATACTGTTTTGGTATCCTTGGAGAACCTTAGTCTATAAGGTGCTGCTTCGATCACCCAAGGAATCACATGGTTTGTTGAGATACTATTTTGGTAGCCTCGAAGAACCTTAGTCTATAAGGTGATGCTTCAAGCACCCAAAGAATATCATGTTTTGTTAAGATACTTCTTTGGTATCTTCGAAGAGCCTTAGTCTATAAGGTGCTGCTTTGAGCACCCAAAGAACATCATGTTTTGTTGAGATACTGCTTTGGTATCCTCGAAGAACCTTAGTCTATAAGCTGCTGCTTCGACTACCCGAAGAATCTCGTGTTTTGCTGAGATACCGCTTTGGTATCCTAGGAGAGCCTTAGTCTATAAGGTGCTGCTTCAACCACCCGAAGAATATCGTGTCTTTTTGAGATACTGCTTTGGTATCATCGGAGTGCCTTAGTCTATAAGGTGTTGCTTCGATCACCCAAATAATCTCTTTTTTTGTTAAGATACTATTTTGGTATCCTCGGAGAACCTTAGTTTATAAGGTGCCGCTTCGACTACCCGAAGAATCTCGTGTTTTGCTTAAACACCATTTTGGTATCCTCGGAGAGCCTTAGTCTATAAGGTGCTGCTTCAACCACCCGAAGAATCTCGTGTTTTTTTGAGATACTGCTTTGGTATCATCGGAGTGCCTTAGTCTATAAGGTGCTGCTTCGACCACTCGAAGAATCTTGTGTTTTGTTGATATACTGCTTTGGTATCCTCGGAGAGCCTTTGTCTATAAGGTACTGCTTCGAGCACCCAAAGAATATTATGTTTTGTTAAGATACTGCTTTGGTATTCTCGAAGAACCTTAGTCTATAAGGTGCTGCTTCGATCACCCAAAGAATCTCATGTTTTGTTGAGATACTACTTTGGTATCCTCGGAGAACCTTAGTCTATAAGATGCTGCTTCGACCACCCAAAGAACCTTGTCTTTTGTTGAGATACTTCTTTGTTATCCTCGGGGGGCCTTAGTCTATAAGGTGCTGCTTCGACTACCCGAAGAATCTCGTGTTTTGCTGAGATACCACTTTGGTATCCTCGGAGAGCCTTAGTCTATAAGGTGCTGCTTCAACCACCCGAAGAATCTTGTGTTTTTTTTAGATGCTGCTTTGGCATCATCGGAGTGCCTTAGTCTATAAGGTGCTGCTTCGACCACCCGAAGAATCTCATGTTTTGTTGAGATACTGCTTTGGTATCCTCGGAGAGCCTAAGTCTATAAGGTGATGCTTCGACCACCCGAAGAATCTCGTATTTTATTGAGATACTATTCTGGTATCCTCGGAGAGCCTTAGTCTATAGGGTGCTACTTCGACCACCCAAAGAATCTCGTGTTTTGTTGAGATACTACTTTGGTATCCCCGGAGAGCCTGAGTCTATAAGGTGCTGTTTCGATCACCCAAAGAATCTCTTGTTTTGTTGAGATACTGCTTGGGTATCATCGGAGAGACTTAGTCCTTTAGTTGTTGCTTCAACAACCCGAAGAATCTCGTGTTTTATTGAGTTACTCCTTTGGTATCCTCGGAGAGCCTTAGTCTATAGGGTGCTACTTTGACCAATCAAAGAATATCGTGTTTTTTTGAGATACTGTTTTGGTATCCTTGGAGAACCTTAGTCTATAAGGTGCAGCTTCGATCACCCAAGGAATCCCATGGTTTGTTGAGATACTATTTTGGTATCCTCGAAGAACCTTAGTCTATAAGGTGATGCTTCGAGCACCCAAAGAATATCATGTTTTGTTAAGATACTTCTTTGGTATCTTCGGAGAGCCTTAGTCTATAAGGTGCTGCTCTGAGCACCCAAAGAACATCATGTTTTGTTGAGATACTGCTTTGGTATCCTCGAAGAACCTTAGTCTATAAGCTGCTGCTTCGACTACCCGAAGAATCTCGTGTTTTGCTGAGATACCGCTTTGGTATCCTCGGAGAGCCTTAGTCTATAAGGTGCTGCTTCAACCACCCGAAGAATATCGTGCTTTTTTGAGACCCTGCTTTGGTATCATCGGAGTGCCTTAGTCTATAAGGTGCTGCTTCGACCACCCGAAGAATCTCGTATTTTATTGAGATACTGCTTTGGTATCCTCGGAGAGCCTTAGTTTATGAGGTGTTGCTTCGAGCACCCAAAAAATATCATGTTTTGTTGAGATACTGCTTTGGTATCCTCAAAGAACCTTAGTCTATAAGGTGCTGCTTCGATCACCCAAAGAATCTCTTCTTTTGTTAAGATACTACTTTGGTATCCTCGGAGAACCTTAGTCTATAAGGTGCTGCTTCGACTACCCGAAGAATCTCGTGTTTTGCTTAAATACCATTTTGGTATCCTCGGAGAGCCTTAGTCTATAACGCGCTGCTTCAACCACCCGAAGAATCCCGTGTTTTTTTGAGATACTGCTTTGGTATCATCGCAGTGCCTTAGTCTATAAGGTGCGGCTTCGACCACCCGATGAATCTTGTGTTTTCTTGATATACTGCTTTGGTATCCTCGGAGAGCCTTTGTCTATAAGGTGCTGCTTCGAGCACCCAAAGAATATCATGTTTTGTTAAGATACTGCTTTGGTATTCTCGAAGAACCTTAGTCTATAAGGTGCTGCTTCGATCACCCAAAGAATCTCATGTTTTGTTGAGATACTACTTTGGTATCCTCGGAGAACCTTAGTCTATCAGGTGCTGCTTCGACCACCCAAAGAACCTTAGATTTTGTTGAGATACTTCTTTGTTATCCTCGGAGGGCCTTAGTCTATAAGGTGCTGCTTCGACTACCCGAAGAATCTCGTGTTTTGCTGAGATACCGCTTTGGTATCCTAGGAGAGCCTTAGTCTATAAGGTGCTGCTTCAACCAACCGAAGAATATCGTGTTTTTTTGAGATACTGCTTTGGTATCATCGGAGTGCCTTAGTCTATAAGGTGCTACTTCGACCACCCGAAGAATCTCGTGTTTTATTCAGATACTGCTTTGGTATCCCCGGAGAGCCTTAGTTTATGAGGTGCTGCTTCGAGCACCCAAAAAATATCATGTTTTGTTGAGATACTGCTTTGGTATCCTCAAAGAACCTTAGTCTATAAGGTGCTGCTTCGATCACCCAAAGAATCTCTTGTTTTGTTAAGATACTACTTTGGTATCCTCGGAGAACCTTAGTCTATAAGGTGCTGCTTCGACTACCCGAAGAATCTCGTGTTTTGCTTAAATACCAATTTGGTATCCTCGGAGAGCCTTAGTCTATAAGGTGCTGCTTCAACCACCTGAAGAATCTCGTGTTTTTTTAAGATACTGCTTTGGTATCATCGGAGTGCCTTAGTATATAAGGTGCTTCTTCGACCACCCAAAGAATCTTGTGTTTTGTTGATATATTGCTTTGGTATCCTCGGAGAGCCTTTGTCTATAAGGTGTTGCTTCGAGCACCCAAAGAATATCATGTTTTGTTAAGATACTGCTTTGGTATTCTCAAAGAACCTTAGTCTATAAGGTGCTGCTTCGATCACCCAAAGAATCTCATGTTTTGTTGAGATACTACTTTGGTATCCTCGGAGAACCTTAGTCTATAAAGTGCTGCTTCGACCACCCAAAGAACCTTGTCTTTTGTTGAGATACTTCTTTGTTATCCTCGGAGGGCCTTAGTCTATATGGTGCTGCTTCGACTACCCGAAGAATCTCGTGTTTTGCTGAGATACCACTTTGGTATCCTCGGAGAGCCTTAGTCTATAAGGTGCTGCTTCAACCACCCGAAGAATCTTGTGTTTTTTTTAGATGCTGCTTTGGCATCATCGGAGTGCCTTAGTCTATAAGGTGCTGCTTCGACCACCCGAAGAATCTCATGTTTTGTTGAGATACTGCTTTGGTATCCTCGGAGGGCCTAAGTCTATAAGGTGCTGCTTCGACCACCCGAAGAATCTCGTATTTTATTGAGATACTATTCTGGTATCCTCGGAGAGCCTTAGTCTATAAGGTGCTACTTCGACCACCCAAAGAATCTCGTGTTTTGTTGAGATACTACTTTGGTATCCCCGGAGAGCCTGAGTCTATAAGGTGCTGTTTCGATCACCCAAAGAATCTCTTGTTTTGTTGAGATACTGCTTGGGTATCATTGGAGAGACTTAGTCCTTTAGTTGTTGCTTCAACAACCCGAAGAATCTCGTGTTTTATTGAGATACTACTTTGGTATCCTCGGAGAGCCTTAGTCTATAGGGTGCTACTTTGACCAATCAAAGAATCTCATTTTTTTTTGAGATACTGTTTTGGTATCCTTGGAGAACCTTAGTCTATAAGGTGCTGGTTCGATCACCCAAGGAATCCCATGGTTTGTTGAGATACTATTTTGGTATCCTCGAAGAACCTTAGTCTATAAGGTGATGCTTCGAGCACCCAAAGAATATCATGTTTTGTTAAGATACTTCTTTGGTATCTTCGGAGAGCCTTAGTCTATAAGGTGCTGCTTTGAGCACCCAAAGAACATCATGTTTTGTTGAGATACTGCTTTGGTATCCTCGAAGAACCTTAGTCTATAAGCTGCTGCTTCGACTACCCGAAGAATCTCGTGTTTTGCTGAGATACCACTTTGGTATCCTCGGAGAGCCTTAGTCTATAAGGTGCTGCTTCAACCACCCGAAGAATATCGTGTTTTTTTGAGATACTGCTTTGGTATCATCGGAGTGCCTTAGTCTATAAGGTGTTGCTTCGACCACCCGAAGAATCTCGTGTTTTATTGAGATACTGCATTGGTATCCTCGGAGAGCCTTAGTTTATGAGGTGCTGCTTCGAGCACCCAAAAAATATCATGTTTTGTTGAGATACTGCTTTGGTATCCTCAAAGAACCTTAGTCTATAAGGTGCTGCTTCGATCACCCAAAGAATCTCTTGTTTTGTTAAGATACTACTTTGGTATCCTCGGAGAACCTTAGTCTATAAGGTGCTGCTTTGACTACCCGAAGAATCTCGTGTTTTGCTTAAATACCATTTTGGTATCCTCGGAGAGCCTTAGTCTATAAGGTGCTGCTTCAACCACCCGAAGAATCTCGTGTTTTTTTGAGATACTGCTTTGGTATCATCGGAGTGCCTTAGTCTATAAGGTGCTGCTTCGACCACCCGAAGAATCTTGTGTTTTGGTGATATACTGCTTTGGTATCCTCGGAGAGCCTTTGTCTATAAGGTGCTGCTTCGAGCACCCAAAGAATATCATGTTTTGTTAAGATACTGCTTTGGTATTCTCGAAGAACCTTAGTCTATAAGGTGCTGCTTCGATCACCTAAAGAATCTCTTGTTTTGTTAAGATACTACTTTGGTATCCTCGGAGAACCTTAGTCTATAAGGTGCTGCTTCGACTACCCGAAGAATCTCGTGTTTTGCTTAAATACCATTTTGGTATCCTCGGAGCGCCTTAGTCTATAAGGTGCTGCTTCAACCACCTGAAGAATCTCGTGTTTTTTTAAGATACTGCTTTGGTATCATCGGAGTGCCTTAGTCTATAAGGTGCTTCTTCGACCACCCAAAGAATCTTGTGTTTTGTTGATATACTGCTTTGGTATCCTCGGAGAGCCTTTGTCTATAAGGTGTTGCTTCGAGCACCCAAAGAATATCATGTTTTGTTAAGATACTGCTTCGGTATTCTCGAAGAACCTTAGTCTATAAGGTGCTGCTTCGATCACCCAAAGAATCTCATGTTTTGTTGAGATACTACTTTGGTATCCTCGGAGAACCTTAGTCTATAAGGTGCTGCTTCGACCACCCAAAGAACCTTGTCTTTTGTTGAGATACTTCTTTGTTATCCTCGGAGGGCCTTAGTCTATAAGGTGCTGCTTCGACTACCCGAAGAATCTCGTGTTTTGCTGAGATACCGCTTTGGTATCCTAGGAGAGCCTTAGTCTATATGGTGCTGCTTCAACCGACCGAAGAATATCGTGTTTTTTTGAGATACTGCTTTGGTATCATCGGAGTGCCTTAGTCTATAAGGTGCTACTTCGACCACCCGAAGAATCTCGTGTTTTATTCAGATACTGCTTTGGTATCCTCGGAGAGCCTTAGTTTATGAGGTGCTGCTTCGAGCACCCAAAAAATATCATGTTTTGTTGAGATACTGCTTTGGTATCCTCAAAGAACCTTAGTCTATAAGGTGCTGCTTCGATCACCCAAAGAATCTCTTGTTTTGTTAAGATACTACTTTGGTATCCTCGGAGAACCTTAGTCTATAAGGTGCTGCTTCGACTACCCAAAGAATCTCGTGTTTTGCTTAAATACCATTTTGGTATCCTCAGAGAGCCTTAGTCTATAAGGTGCTGCTTCAACCACCTGAAGAATCTCGTGTTTTTTTAAGATACTGCTTTGGTATCATCGGAGTGCCTTAGTCTATAAGGTGCTTCTTCGACCACCCAAAGAATCTTGTGTTTTGTTGATATACTGCTTTGGTATCCTCGGAGAGCCTTTGTCTATAAGGTGTTGCTTCGAGCACCCAAAGAATATCATGTTTTGTTAAGATACTGCTTTGGTATTCTCGAAGAACCTTAGTCTATAAGGTGCTGCTTCGATCACCCAAAGAATCTCATGTTTTGTTGAGATACTACCTTGGTATCCTCGGAGAACCTTAGTCTATAAGGTGCTGCTTCGACCACCCAAAGAACCTTGTCTTTTGTTGAGATACTTCTTTGTTATCCTCGGAGGGCCTTAGTCTATAAGGTGCTGCTTCGACTACCCGAAGAATCTCGTGTTTTGCTGAGATACCACTTTGGTATCCTCGGAGAGCCTTAGTCTATAAGGTGCTGCTTCAACCACCCGAAGAATCTTGTGTTTTTTTTAGATGCTGCTTTGGCATCATCGGAGTGCCTTAGTCTATAAGGTGCTGCTTCGACCACCCGAAGAATCTCATGTTTTGTTGAGATACTGCTTTGGTATCCTCGGAGGGCCTAAGTCTATAAGGTGCTGCTTCGACCACCCGAAGAATCTCGTATTTTATTGAGATACTATTCTGGTATCCTCGGAGAGCCTTAGTCTATAAGGTGCTACTTCGACCACCCAAAGAATCTCGTGTTTTGTTGAGATACTACTTTGGTATCCCCGGAGAGCCTGAGTCTATAAGGTGCTGTTTCGATCACCCAAAGAATCTCTTGTTTTGTTGAGATACTGCTTGGGTATCATTGGAGAGACTTAGTCCTTTAGTTGTTGCTTCAACAACCCGAAGAATCTCGTGTTTTATTGAGATACTCCTTTGGTATCCTCGGAGAGCCTTAGTCTATAGGGTGCTACTTTGACCAATCAAAGAATCTCGTGTTTTTTTGAGATACTGTTTTGGTATCCTTGGAGAACCTTAGTCTATAAGGTGCTGGTTCGATCACCCTAGGAATCCCATGGTTTGTTGAGATACTATTTTGGTATCCTCGAAGAACCTTAGTCTATAAGGTGATGCTTCGAGCACCCAAAGAATATCATGTTTTGTTAAGATACTTCTTTGGTATCTTCGGAGAGCCTTAGTCTATAAGGTGCTGCTTTGAGCACCCAAAGAACATCATGTTTTGTTGAGATACTGCTTTGGTATCCTCGAAGAACCTTAGTCTATAAGCTGCTGCTTCGACTACCCGAAGAATCTCGTGTTTTGCTGAGATACCGCTTTGGTATCCTCGGAGAGCCTTAGTCTATAAGGTGCTGCTTCAACCACCCGAAGAATATCGTGTTTTTTTGAGATACTGCTTTGGTATCATCGGAGTGCCTTAGTCTATAAGGTGCTGCTTCGAGCACCCAAAAAATATCATGTTCTGTTGAGATACTGCTTTGGTATTCTCAAAGAACCTTAGTCTATAAGGTGCTGCTTCGATCACCCAAAGAATCTCTTGTTTTGTTAAGATACTACTTTGGTATCCTCGGAGAACCTTAGTCTATAAGGTGCTGCTTCGACTACCCGAAGAATCTCGTGTTTCGCTTAAATACCATTTTGGTATCCTCGGAGAGCCTTAGTCTATTAGGTGCTGCTTCAACCACCCGAAGAATCTCGTGTTTTTTTGAGATACTGCTTTGGTATCATCGGAGTGCCTTAGTCTATAAGGTGCTGCTTCGACCACCCGAAGAATCTTGTGTTTTGGTGATATACTGCTTTGGTATCCTCGGAGAGCCTTTGTCTATAAGGTGGTGCTTCGAGCACCCAAAGAATATCATGTTTTGTTAAGATACTGCTTTGGTATTCTCGAAGAACCTTAGTCTATAAGGTGCTGCTTCGATCACCCAAAGAATCTAATGTTTTGTTGAGATACTACTTTGGTATCCTCGGAGAACCTTAGTCTATAAGGTGCTGCTTCAACCACCCGAAGAATCTTGTGTTTTTTTTAGATGCTGCTTTGGCATCATCGGAGTGCCTTAGTCTATAAGGTGCTGCTTCGACCATCCGAAGAATCTCATGTTTTGTTGAGATGCTGCTTTGGTATCCTCGGAGAGCCTAAGTCTATAAGGTGCTGCTTCGACCACCCGAAGAATCTTGTGTTTTTTTTAGATGCTGCTTTGGCATCATCGGAGTGCCTTAGTCTATAAGGTGCTGCTTCGACCACCCGAAGAATCTCATGTTTTGTTGAGATACTGCTTTGGTATCCTCGGAGGGCCTAAGTCTATAAGGTGCTGCTTCGACCACCCGAAGAATCTCGTATTTTATTGAGATACTATTCTGGTATCCTCGGAGAGCCTTAGTCTATAAGGTGCTACTTCGACCACCCAAAGAATCTCGTGTTTTGTTGAGATACTACTTTGGTATCCCCGGAGAGCCTGAGTCTATAAGGTGCTGTTTCGATCACCCAAAGAATCTCTTGTTTTGTTGAGATACTGCTTGGGTATCATTGGAGAGACTTAGTCCTTTAGTTGTTGCTTCAACAACCCGAAGAATCTCGTGTTTTATTGAGATACTCCTTTGGTATCCTCGGAGAGCCTTAGTCTATAGGGTGCTACTTTGACCAATCAAAGAATCTCGTGTTTTTTTGAGATACTGTTTTGGTATCCTTGGAGAACCTTAGTCTATAAGGTGCTGGTTCGATCACCCTAGGAATCCCATGGTTTGTTGAGATACTATTTTGGTATCCTCGAAGAACCTTAGTCTATAAGGTGATGCTTCGAGCACCCAAAGAATATCATGTTTTGTTAAGATACTTCTTTGGTATCTTCGGAGAGCCTTAGTCTATAAGGTGCTGCTTTGAGCACCCAAAGAACATCATGTTTTGTTGAGATACTGCTTTGGTATCCTCGAAGAACCTTAGTCTATAAGCTGCTGCTTCGACTACCCGAAGAATCTCGTGTTTTGCTGAGATACCGCTTTGGTATCCTCGGAGAGCCTTAGTCTATAAGGTGCTGCTTCAACCACCCGAAGAATATCGTGTTTTTTTGAGATACTGCTTTGGTATCATCGGAGTGCCTTAGTCTATAAGGTGCTGCTTCGAGCACCCAAAAAATATCATGTTCTGTTGAGATACTGCTTTGGTATTCTCAAAGAACCTTAGTCTATAAGGTGCTGCTTCGATCACCCAAAGAATCTCTTGTTTTGTTAAGATACTACTTTGGTATCCTCGGAGAACCTTAGTCTATAAGGTGCTGCTTCGACTACCCGAAGAATCTCGTGTTTCGCTTAAATACCATTTTGGTATCCTCGGAGAGCCTTAGTCTATTAGGTGCTGCTTCAACCACCCGAAGAATCTCGTGTTTTTTTGAGATACTGCTTTGGTATCATCGGAGTGCCTTAGTCTATAAGGTGCTGCTTCGACCACCCGAAGAATCTTGTGTTTTGGTGATATACTGCTTTGGTATCCTCGGAGAGCCTTTGTCTATAAGGTGGTGCTTCGAGCACCCAAAGAATATCATGTTTTGTTAAGATACTGCTTTGGTATTCTCGAAGAACCTTAGTCTATAAGGTGCTGCTTCGATCACCCAAAGAATCTAATGTTTTGTTGAGATACTACTTTGGTATCCTCGGAGAACCTTAGTCTATAAGGTGCTGCTTCAACCACCCGAAGAATCTTGTGTTTTTTTTAGATGCTGCTTTGGCATCATCGGAGTGCCTTAGTCTATAAGGTGCTGCTTCGACCATCCGAAGAATCTTATGTTTTGTTGAGATGCTGCTTTGGTATCCTCGGAGAGCCTAAGTCTATAAGGTGCTGCTTCGACCACCCGAAGAATCTCGTATTTTATTGAGATACTATTCTGGTATCCTCGGAGAGCCTTAGTCTATAAGGTGCTACTTCGACCACCCAAAGAATCTCGTGTTTTGTTGAGATACTACTTTGGTATCCCCGGAGAGCCTGAGTCTATAAGGTGCTGTTTCGATCACCCAAAGAATCTCTTGTTTTGTTGAGATACTGCTTGGGTATCATTGGAGAGACTTAGTCCTTTAGTTGTTGCTTCAACAACCCGAAGAATCTCGTGTTTTATTGAGATACTCCTTTGGTATCCTCGGAGAGCCTTAGTCTATAGGGTGCTACTTTGACCAATCAAAGAATCTCGTGTTTTTTTGAGATACTGTTTTGGTATCCTTGGAGAACCTTAGTCTATAAGGTGCTGGTTCGATCACCCAAGGAATCCCATGGTTTGTTGAGATACTATTTTGGTATCCTCGAAGAACCTTAGTCTATAAGGTGATGCTTCGAGCACCCAAAGAATATCATGTTTTGTTAAGATACTTCTTTGGTATCTTCGGAGAGCCTTAGTCTATAAGGTGCTGCTTTGAGCACCCATAGAACATCATGTTTTGTTGAGATACTGCTTTGGTATCCTCGAAGAACCTTAGTCTATAAGCTGCTGCTTCGACTACCCGAAGAATCTCGTGTTTTGCTGAGATACCGCTTTGGTATCCTCGGAGAGCCTTAGTCTATAAGGTGCTGCTTCAACCACCCGAAGAATATCGTGTTTTTTTGAGATACTGCTTTGGTATCATCGGAGTGCCTTAGTCTATAAGGTGCTGCTTCGACCACCCGAAGAATCTCGTGTTTTATTGAGATACTGCATTGGTATCCTCGGAGAGCCTTAGTTTATGAGGTGCTGCTTCGAGCACCCAAAAAATATCATGTTTTGTTGAGATACTGCTTTGGTATCCTCAAAGAACCTTAGTCTATAAGGTGCTGCTTCGATCACCCAAAGAATCTCCTGTTTTGTTAAGATACTACTTTGGTATCCTCGGAGAACCTTAGTCTATAAGGTGCTGCTTTGACTACCCGAAGAATCTCGTGTTTTGCTTAAATACCATTTTGGTATCCTCGGAGAGCCTTAGTCTATAAGGTGCTGCTTCAACCACCCGAAGAATCTCGTGTTTTTTTGAGATACTGCTTTGGTATCATCGGAGTGCCTTAGTCTATAAGGTGCTGCTTCGACCACCCGAAGAATCTTGTGTTTTGGTGATATACTGCTTTGGTATCCTCAGAGAGCCTTTGTCTATAAGGTGCTGCTTCGAGCACCCAAAGAATATCATGTTTTGTTAAGATACTGCTTTGGTATTCTCGAAGAACCTTAGTCTATAAGGTGCTGCTTCGATCACCCAAAGAATCTCTTGTTTTGTTAAGATACTACTTTGGTATCCTCGGAGAACCTTAGTCTATAAGGTGCTGCTTCGACTACCCGAAGAATCTCGTGTTTTGCTTAAATACCATTTTGGTATCCTCGGAGAGCCTTAGTCTATAAGGTGCTGCTTCAACCACCTGAAGAATCTCGTGTTTTTTTAAGATACTGCTTTGGTATCATCGGAGTGCCTTAGTCTATAAGGTGCTTCTTCGACCACCCAAAGAATCTTGTGTTTTGTTGATATACTGCTTTGGTATCCTCGGAGAGCCTTTGTCTATAAGGTGTTGCTTCGAGCACCCAAAGAATATCATGTTTTGTTAAGATACTGCTTTGGTATTCTCGAAGAACCTTAGTCTATAAGGTGCTGCTTCGATCACCCAAAGAATCTCATGTTTTGTTGAGATACTACTTTGGTATCCGCGGAGAACCTTAGTCTATAAGGTGCTGCTTCGACCACCCAAAGAACCTTGTCTTTTGTTGAGATACTTCTTTGTTATCCTCGGAGGGCCTTAGTCTATAAGGTGCTGCTTCGACTACCCGAAGAATCTCGTGTTTTGCTGAGATACCACTTTGGTATCCTCGGAGAGCCTTAGTCTATAAGGTGCTGCTTCAACCACCCGAAGAATCTTGTGTTTTTTTTAGATGCTGCTTTGGCATCATCGGAGTGCCTTAGTCTATAAGGTGCTGCTTCGACCACCTGAAGAATCTCATGTTTTGTTGAGATACTGCTTTGGTATCCTCGGAGGGCCTAAGTCTATAAGGTGCTGCTTCGACCACCCGAAGAATCTCGTATTTTATTGAGATACTATTGTGGTATCCTCGGAGAGCCTTAGTCTATAAGGTGCTACTTCGACCACCCAAAGAATCTCGTGTTTTGTTGAGATACTACTTTGGTATCCCCGGAAAGCCTGAGTCTATAAGGTGTTGTTTCGATCACCCAAAGAATCTCTTGTTTTGTTGAGATACTGCTTGGGTATCATTGGAGAGACTTAGTCCTTTAGTTGTTGCTTCAACAACCCGAAGAATCTCGTGTTTTATTGAGATACTCCTTTGGTATCCTCGGAGAGCCTTAGTCTATAGGGTGCTACTTTGACCAATCAAAGAATCTCGTGTTTTTTTGAGATACTGTTTTGGTATCCTTGGAGAACCTTAGTCTATAAGGTGCTGGTTCGATCACCCTAGGAATCCCATGGTTTGTTGAGATACTATTTTGGTATCCTCGAAGAACCTTAGTCTATAAGGTGATGCTTCGAGCACCCAAAGAATATCATGTTTTGTTAAGATACTTCTTTGGTATCTTCGGAGAGCCTTAGTCTATAAGGTGCTCCTTTGAGCACCCAAAGAACATCACGTTTTGTTGAGATACTGCTTTGGTATCCTCGAAGAACCTTAGTCTATAAGCTGCTGCTTCGACTACCCGAAGAATCTCGTGTATTGCTGAGATACCGCTTTGGTATCCTCGGAGAGCCTTAGTCTATAAGGTGCTGCTTCAACCACCCGAAGAATATCGTGTTTTTTTGAGATACTGCTTTGGTATCATCGGAGTGCCTTAGTCTATAAGGTGCTGCTTCGAGCACCCAAAAAATATCATGTTCTGTTGAGATACTGCTTTGGTATCCTCAAAGAACCTTAGTCTATAAGGTGCTGCTTCGATCACCCAAAGAATCTCTTGTTTTGTTAAGATACTACTTTGGTATCCTCGGAGAACCTTAGTCTATAAGGTGCTGCTTCGACTACCCGAAGAATCTCGTGTTTCGCTTAAATACAATTTTGGTATCCTCGGAGAGCCTTAGTCTATTAGGTGCTGCTTCAACCACCCGAAGAATCTCGTGGTTTTTTTAGATACTGCTTTGGTATCATCGGAGTGCCTTAGTCTATAAGGTGCTGCTTCGACCACCCGAAGAATCTTGTGTTTTGGTGATATACTGCTTTGGTATCCTCGGAGAGCCTTTATCTATAAGGTGCTGCTTCGAGCACCCAAAGAATATCATGTTTTGTAAAGATACTGCTTTGGTATTCTCGAAGAACCTTAGTCTATAAGGTGCTGCTTCGATCACCCAAAGAATCTCATGTTTTTTTGAGATACTACTTTGGTATCCTCGGAGAACCTTAGTCTATAAGGTGCTGCTTCAACCACCCGAAGAATCTTGTGTTTTTTTTAGATGCTGCTTTGGCATCATCGGAGTGCCTTAGTCTATAAGGTGCTGCTTCGACCATCCGAAGAATCTCATGTTTTGTTGAGATGCTGCTTTGGTATCCTCGGAGAGCCTAAGTCTATAAGGTGCTGCTTCGACCACCCGAAGAATCTCGTATTTTATTGAGATACTATTCTGGTATCCTCGGAGAGCCTTAGTCTATAAGGTGCTACTTCGACCACCCAAAGAATCTCGTGTTTTGTTGAGATACTACTTTGGTATCCCCGGAGAGCCTGAGTCTATAAGGTGCTGTTTCGATCACCCAAAGAATCTCTTGTTTTGTTGAGATACTGCTTGGGTATCATTGGAGAGACTTAGTCCTTTAGTTGTTGCTTCAACAACCCGAAGAATCTCGTGTTTTATTGAGATACTCCTTTGGTATCCTCGGAGAGCCTTAGTCTATAGGGTGCTACTTTGACCAATCAAAGAATCTCGTGTTTTTTTGAGATACTGTTTTGGTATCCTTGGAGAACCTTAGTCTATAAGGTGCTGGTTCGATCACCCAAGGAATCCCATGGTTTGTTGAGATACTATTTTGGTATCCTCGAAGAACCTTAGTCTATAAGGTGATGCTTCGAGCACCCAAAGAATATCATGTTTTGCTAAGATACTTCTTTGGTATCTTCGGAGAGCCTTAGTCTATAAGGTGATGCTTTGAGCACCCAAAGAACATCATGTTTTGTTGAGATACTACTTTGGTATCCTCGAAGAACCTTAGTCTATAAGCTGCTGCTTCGACTACCCGAAGAATCTCGTGTTTTGCTGAGATACCGCTTTGGTATCCTCGGAGAGCCTTAGTCTATAAGGTGCTGCTTCAACCACCCGAAGAATATCGTGTTTTTTTGAGATACTGGTTTGGTATCATCGGAGTGCCTTAGTCTATAAGGTGCTGCTTCGACCACCCGAAGAATCTCGTGTTTTATTGAGATACTGCATTGGTATCCTCGGAGAGCCTTAGTTTATGAGGTGCTGCTTCGAGCACCCAAAAAATATCATGTTTTGTTGAGATACTGCTTTGGTATCCTCAAAGAACCTTAGTCTATAAGGTGCTGCTTCGATCACCCAAAGAGTCTCTTGTTTTGTTAAGATACTACTTTGGTATCCTCGGAGAACCTTAGTCTATAAGGTGCTGCTTTGACTACCCGAAGAATCTCGTGTTTTGCTTAAATACCATTTTGGTATCCTCGGAGAGCCTTAGTCTATAAGGTGCTGCTTCAACCACCCGAAGAATCTCGTATTTTATTGAGATACTATTCTGGTATCCTCGGAGAGCCTTAGTCTATAAGGTGCTACTTCGACCACCCAAAGAATCTCGTGTTTTGTTGAGATACTACTTTGGTATCCCCGGAGAGCCTGAGTCTATAAGGTGCTGTTTCGATCACCCAAAGAATCTCTTGTTTTGTTGAGATACTGCTTGGGTATCATTGGAGAGACTTAGTCCTTTAGTTGTTGCTTCAACAACCCGAAGAATCTCGTGTTTTATTGAGATACTCCTTTGGTATCCTCGGAGAGCCTTAGTCTATAGGGTGCTACTTTGACCAATCAAAGAATCTCGTGTTTTTTTGAGATACTGTTTTGGTATCCTTGGAGAACCTTAGTCTATAAGGTGCTGGTTCGATCACCCAAGGAATCCCATGGTTTGTTGAGATACTATTTTGGTATCCTCGAAGAACCTTAGTCTATAAGGTGATGCTTCGAGCACCCAAAGAATATCATGTTTTGTTAAGATACTTCTTTGGTATCTTCGGAGAGCCTTAGTCTATAAGGTGCTGCTTTGAGCACCCAAAGAACATCATGTTTTGTTGAGATACTGCTTTGGTATCCTCGAAGAACCTTAGTCTATAAGCTGCTGCTTCGACTACCCGAAGAATCTCGTGTTTTGCTGAGATACCGCTTTGGTATCCTCGGAGAGCCTTAGTCTATAAGGTGCTGCTTCAACCACCCGAAGAATATCGTGTTTTTTTGAGATACTGCTTTGGTATCATCGGAGTGCCTTAGTCTATAAGGTACTGCTTCGAGCACCCAAAAAATATCATGTTCTGTTGAGATACTGCTTTGGTATCCTCAAAGAACCTTAGTCTATAAGGTGCTGCTTCGATCACCCAAAGAATCTCTTGTTTTGTTAAGATACTACTTTGGTATCCTCGGAGAACCTTAGTCTATAAGGTGCTGCTTCGACTACCCGAAGAATCTCGTGTTTCGCTTAAATACAATTTTGGTATCCTCGGAGAGCCTTAGTCTATTAGGTGCTGCTTCAACCACCCGAAGAATCTCGTGTTTTTTTTAGATACTGCTTTGGTATCATCGGAGTGCCTTAGTCTATAAGGTGCTGCTTCGACCACCCGAAGAATCTTGTGTTTTGGTGATATACTGCTTTGGTATCCTCGGAGAGCCTTTATCTATAAGGTGCTGCTTCGAGCACCCAAAGAATATCATGTTTTGTTAAGATACTGCTTTGGTATTCTCGAAGAACCTTAGTCTATAAGGTGCTGCTTCGATCACCCAAAGAATCTCATGTTTTTTTGAGATACTACTTTGGTATCCTCGGAGAACCTTAGTCTATAAGGTGCTGCTTCGATCACCCAAAGAATCTCTTGTTTTGTTAAGATACTACTTTGGTATCCTCGGAGAACCTTAGTCTATAAGGTGCTGCTTCGACTACCCGAAGAATCTCGTGTTTCGCTTAAATACAATTTTGGTATCCTCGGAGAGCCTTAGTCTATTAGGTGCTGCTTCAACCACCCGAAGAATCTCGTGTTTTTTTTAGATACTGCTTTGGTATCATCAGAGTGCCTTAGTCTATAAGGTGCTGCTTCGACCACCCGAAGAATCTTGTGTTTTGGTGATATACTGCTTTGGTATCCTCGGAGAGCCTTTATCTATAAGGTGCTGCTTCGAGCACCCAAAGAATATCATGTTTTGTAAAGATACTGCTTTGGTATTCTCGAAGAACCTTAGTCTATAAGGTGCTGCTTCGATCACCCAAAGAATCTCATGTTTTTTTGAGATACTACTTTGGTATCCTCGGAGAACCTTAGTCTATAAGGTGCTGCTTCAACCACCCGAAGAATCTTGTGTTTTTTTTAGATGCTGCTTTGGCATCATCGGAGTGCCTTAGTCTATAAGGTGCTGCTTCGACCATCCAAAGAATCTCATGTTTTGTTGAGATGCTGCTTTGGTATCCTCGGAGAGCCTAAGTCTATAAGGTGCTGCTTCGACCACCCGAAGAATCTCGTATTTTATTGAGATACTATTCTGGTATCCTCGGAGACCCTTAGTCTATAAGGTGCTACTTCGACCACCCAAAGAATCTCGTGTTTTGTTGAGATACTACTTTGGTATCCCCGGAGAGCCTGAGTCTATAAGGTGCTGTTTCGATCACCCAAAGAATCTCTTGTTTTGTTGAGATACTGCTTGGGTATCATTGGAGAGACTTAGTCCTTTAGTTGTTGCTTCAACAACCCGAAGAATCTCGTGTTTTATTGAGATACTCCTTTGGTATCCTCGGAGAGCCTTAGTCTATAGGGTGCTACTTTGACCAATCAAAGAATCTCGTGTTTTTTTGAGATACTGTTTTGGTATCCTTGGAGAACCTTAGTCTATAAGGTGCTGGTTCGATCACCCAAGGAATCCCATGGTTTGTTGAGATACTATTTTGGTATCCTCGAAGAACCTTAGTCTATAAGGTGATGCTTCGAGCACCCAAAGAATATCATGTTTTGTTAAGATACTTCTTTGGTATCTTCGGAGAGCCTTAGTCTATAAGGTGCTGCTTTGAGCACCCAAAGAACATCATGTTTTGTTGAGATACTACTTTGGTATCCTCGAAGAACCTTAGTCTATAAGCTGCTGCTTCGACTACCCGAAGAATCTCGTGTTTTGCTGAGATACCGCTTTGGTATCCTCGGAGAGCCTTAGTCTATAAGGTGCTGCTTCAACCACCCGAAGAATATCGTGTTTTTTTGAGATACTGGTTTGGTATCATCGGAGTGCCTTAGTCTATAAGGTGCTGCTTCGACCACCCGAAGAATCTCGTGTTTTATTGAGATACTGCATTGGTATCCTCGGAGAGCCTTAGTTTATGAGGTGCTGCTTCGAGCACCCAAAAAATATCATGTTTTGTTGAGATACTGCTTTGGTATCCTCAAAGAACCTTAGTCTATAAGGTGCTGCTTCGATCACCCAAAGAATCTCTTGTTTTGTTAAGATACTACTTTGGTATCCTCGGAGAACCTTAGTCTATAAGGTGCTGCTTTGACTACCCGAAGAATCTCGTGTTTTGCTTAAATACCATTTTGGTATCCTCGGAGAGCCTAAGTCTATAAGGTGCTGCTTCGACCACCCGAAGAATCTCGTATTTTATTGAGATACTATTCTGGTATCCTCGGAGACCCTTAGTCTATAAGGTGCTACTTCGACCACCCAAAGAATCTCGTGTTTTGTTGAGATACTACTTTGGTATCCCCGGAGAGCCTGAGTCTATAAGGTGCTGTTTCGATCACCCAAAGAATCTCTTGTTTTGTTGAGATACTGCTTGGGTATCATTGGAGAGACTTAGTCCTTTAGTTGTTGCTTCAACAAACCGAAGAATCTCGTGTTTTATTGAGATACTCCTTTGGTATCCTCGGAGAGCCTTAGTCTATAGGGTGCTACTTTGACCAATCAAAGAATCTCGTGTTTTTTTGAGATACTGTTTTGGTATCCTTGGAGAACCTTAGTCTATAAGGTGCTGGTTCGATCACCCAAGGAATCCCATGGTTTGTTGAGATACTATTTTGGTATCCTCGAAGAACCTTAGTCTATAAGGTGATGCTTCGAGCACCCAAAGAATATCATGTTTTGTTAAGATACTTCTTTGGTATCTTCGGAGAGCCTTAGTCTATAAGGTGCTGCTTTGAGCACCCAAAGAACATCATGTTTTGTTGAGATACTGCTTTGGTATCCTCGAAGAACCTTAGTCTATAAGCTGCTGCTTCGACTACCCGAAGAATCTCGTGTATTGCTGAGATACCGCTTTGGTATCCTCGGAGAGCCTTAGTCTATAAGGTGCTGCTTCAACCACCCGAAGAATATCGTGTTTTTTTGAGATACTGCTTTGGTATCATCGGAGTGCCTTAGTCTATAAGGTGCTGCTTCGAGCACCCAAAAAATATCATGTTCTGTTGAGATACTGCTTTGGTATCCTCAAAGAACCTTAGTCTATAAGGTGCTGCTTCGATCACCCAAAGAATCTCTTGTTTTGTTAAGATACTACTTTGGTATCCTCGGAGAACCTTAGTCTATAAGGTGCTGCTTCGACTACCCGAAGAATCTCGTGTTTCGCTTAAATACAATTTTGGTATCCTCGGAGAGCCTTAGTCTATTAGGTGCTGCTTCAACCACCCGAAGAATCTCGTGTTTTTTTTAGATACTGCTTTGGTATCATCAGAGTGCCTTACTCTATAAGGTGCTGCTTCGACCACCCGAAGAATCTTGTGTTTTGGTGATATACTGCTTTGGTATCCTCGGAGAGCCTTTATCTATAAGGTGCTGCTTCGAGCACCCAAAGAATATCATGTTTTGTAAAGATACTGCTTTGGTATTCTCGAAGAACCTTAGTCTATAAGGTGCTGCTTCGATCACCCAAAGAATCTCATGTTTTTTTGAGATACTACTTTGGTATCCTCGGAGAACCTTAGTCTATAAGGTGCTGCTTCAACCACCCGAAGAATCTTGTGTTTTTTTTAGATGCTGCTTTGGCATCATCGGAGTGCCTTAGTCTATAAGGTGCTGCTTCGACCATCCGAAGAATCTCATGTTTTGTTGAGATGCTGCTTTGGTATCCTCGGAGAGCCTAAGTCTATAAGGTGCTGCTTCGACCACCCGAAGAATCTCGTATTTTATTGAGATACTATTCTGGTATCCTCGGAGACCCTTAGTCTATAAGGTGCTACTTCGACCACCCAAAGAATCTCGTGTTTTGTTGAGATACTACTTTGGTATCCCCGGAGAGCCTGAGTCTATAAGGTGCTGTTTCGATCACCCAAAGAATCTCTTGTTTTGTTGAGATACTGCTTGGGTATCATTGGAGAGACTTAGTCCTTTAGTTGTTGCTTCAACAACCCGAAGAATCTCGTGTTTTATTGAGATACTCCTTTGGTATCCTCGGAGAGCCTTAGTCTATAGGGTGCTACTTTGACCAATCAAAGAATCTCGTGTTTTTTTGAGATACTGTTTTGGTATCCTTGGAGAACCTTAGTCTATAAGGTGCTGGTTCGATCACCCAAGGAATCCCATGGTTTGTTGAGATACTATTTTGGTATCCTCGAAGAACCTTAGTCTATAAGGTGATGCTTCGAGCACCCAAAGAATATCATGTTTTGTTAAGATACTTCTTTGGTATCTTCGGAGAGCCTTAGTCTATAAGGTGCTGCTTTGAGCACCCAAAGAACATCATGTTTTGTTGAGATACTACTTTGGTATCCTCGAAGAACCTTAGTCTATAAGCTGCTGCTTCGACTACCCGAAGAATCTCGTGTTTTGCTGAGATACCGCTTTGGTATCCTCGGAGAGCCTTAGTCTATAAGGTGCTGCTTCAACCACCCGAAGAATATCGTGTTTTTTTGAGATACTGGTTTGGTATCATCGGAGTGCCTTAGTCTATAAGGTGCTGCTTCGACCACCCGAAGAATCTCGTGTTTTATTGAGATACTGCATTGGTATCCTCGGAGAGCCTTAGTTTATGAGGTGCTGCTTCGAGCACCCAAAAAATATCATGTTTTGTTGAGATACTGCTTTGGTATCCTCAAAGAACCTTAGTCTATAAGGTGCTGCTTCGATCACCCAAAGAATCTCTTGTTTTGTTAAGATACTACTTTGGTATCCTCGGAGAACCTTAGTCTATAAGGTGCTGCTTTGACTACCCGAAGAATCTCGTGTTTTGCTTAAATACCATTTTGGTATCCTCGGAGAGCCTTAGTCTATAAGGTGCTGCTTCAACCACCCGAAGAATCTCGTATTTTATTGAGATACTATTCTGGTATCCTCGGAGAGCCTTAGTCTATAAGGTGCTACTTCGACCACCCAAAGAATCTCGTGTTTTGTTGAGATACTACTTTGGTATCCCCGGAGAGCCTGAGTCTATAAGGTGCTGTTTCGATCACCCAAAGAATCTCTTGTTTTGTTGAGATACTGCTTGGGTATCATTGGAGAGACTTAGTCCTTTAGTTGTTGCTTCAACAACCCGAAGAATCTCGTGTTTTATTGAGATACTCCTTTGGTATCCTCGGAGAGCCTTAGTCTATAGGGTGCTACTTTGACCAATCAAAGAATCTCGTGTTTTTTTGAGATACTGTTTTGGTATCCTTGGAGAACCTTAGTCTATAAGGTGCTGGTTCGATCACCCAAGGAATCCCATGGTTTGTTGAGATACTATTTTGGTATCCTCGAAGAACCTTAGTCTATAAGGTGATGCTTCGAGCACCCAAAGAATATCATGTTTTGTTAAGATACTTCTTTGGTATCTTCGGAGAGCCTTAGTCTATAAGGTGCTGCTTTGAGCACCCAAAGAACATCATGTTTTGTTGAGATACTGCTTTGGTATCCTCGAAGAACCTTAGTCTATAAGCTGCTGCTTCGACTACCCGAAGAATCTCGTGTTTTGCTGAGATACCGCTTTGGTATCCTCGGAGAGCCTTAGTCTATAAGGTGCTGCTTCAACCACCCGAAGAATATCGTGTTTTTTTGAGATACTGCTTTGGTATCATCGGAGTGCCTTAGTCTATAAGGTGCTGCTTCGAGCACCCAAAAAATATCATGTTCTGTTGAGATACTGCTTTGGTATCCTCAAAGAACCTTAGTCTATAAGGTGCTGCTTCGATCACCCAAAGAATCTCTTGTTTTGTTAAGATACTACTTTGGTATCCTCGGAGAACCTTAGTCTATAAGGTGCTGCTTCGACTACCCGAAGAATCTCGTGTTTCGCTTAAATACAATTTTGGTATCCTCGGAGAGCCTTAGTCTATTAGGTGCTGCTTCAACCACCCGAAGAATCTCGTGTTTTTTTTAGATACTGCTTTGGTATCATCAGAGTGCCTTAGTCTATAAGGTGCTGCTTCGACCACCCGAAGAATCTTGTGTTTTGGTGATATACTGCTTTGGTATCCTCGGAGAGCCTTTATCTATAAGGTGCTGCTTCGAGCACCCAAAGAATATCATGTTTTGTTAAGATACTGCTTTGGTATTCTCGAAGAACCTTAGTCTATAAGGTGCTGCTTCGATCACCCAAAGAATCTCATGTTTTTTTGAGATACTACTTTGGTATCCTCGGAGAACCTTAGTCTATAAGGTGCTGCTTCAACCACCCGAAGAATCTTGTGTTTTTTTTAGATGCTGCTTTGGCATCATCGGAGTGCCTTAGTCTATAAGGTGCTGCTTCGACCATCCGAAGAATCTCATGTTTTGTTGAGATGCTGCTTTGGTATCCTCGGAGAGCCTAAGTCTATAAGGTGCTGCTTCGACCACCCGAAGAATCTCGTATTTTATTGAGATACTATTCTGGTATCCTCGGAGACCCTTAGTCTATAAGGTGCTACTTCGACCACCCAAAGAATCTCGTGTTTTGTTGAGATACTACTTTGGTATCCCCGGAGAGCCTGAGTCTATAAGGTGCTGTTTCGATCACCCAAAGAATCTCTTGTTTTGTTGAGATACTGCTTGGGTATCATTGGAGAGACTTAGTCCTTTAGTTGTTGCTTCAACAACCCGAAGAATCTCGTGTTTTATTGAGATACTCCTTTGGTATCCTCGGAGAGCCTTAGTCTATAGGGTGCTACTTTGACCAATCAAAGAATCTCGTGTTTTTTTGAGATACTGTTTTGGTATCCTTGGAGAACCTTAGTCTATAAGGTGCTGGTTCGATCACCCAAGGAATCCCATGGTTTGTTGAGATACTATTTTGGTATCCTCGAAGAACCTTAGTCTATAAGGTGATGCTTCGAGCACCCAAAGAATATCATGTTTTGTTAAGATACTTCTTTGGTATCTTCGGAGAGCCTTAGTCTATAAGGTGCTGCTTTGAGCACCCAAAGAACATCTTGTTTTGTTGAGATACTGCTTTGGTATCCTCGAAGAACCTTAGTCTATAAGCTGCTGCTTCGACTACCCGAAGAATCTCGTGTTTTGCTGAGATACCGCTTTGGTATCCTCGGAGAGCCTTAGTCTATAAGGTGCTGCTTCAACCACCCGAAGAATATCGTGTTTTTTTGAGATACTGGTTTGGTATCATCGGAGTGCCTTAGTCTATAAGGTGCTGCTTCGACCACCCGAAGAATCTCATGTTTTATTGAGATACTGGATTGGTATCCTCGGAGAGCCTTAGTTTATGAGGTGCTGCTTCGAGCACCCAAAAAATATCATGTTTTGTTGAGATACTGCTTTGGTATCCTCAAAGAACCTTAGTCTATAAGGTGCTGCTTCGATCACCCAAAGAATCTCTTGTTTTGTTAAGATACTACTTTGGTATCCTCGGAGAACCTTAGTCTATAAGGTGCTGCTTTGACTACCCGAAGAATCTCGTGTTTTGCTTAAATACCATTTTGGTATCCTCGGAGAGCCTTAGTCTATAAGGTGCTGCTTCAACCACCCGAAGAATCTCGTATTTTATTGAGATACTATTCTGGTATCCTCGGAGAGCCTTAGTCTATAAGGTGCTACTTCGACCACCCAAAGAATCTCGTGTTTTGTTGAGATACTACTTTGGTATCCCCGGAGAGCCTGAGTCTATAAGGTGCTGTTTCGATCACCCAAAGAATCTCTTGTTTTGTTGAGATACTGCTTGGGTATCATTGGAGAGACTTAGTCCTTTAGTTGTTGCTTCAACAACCCGAAGAATCTCGTGTTTTATTGAGATACTCCTTTGGTATCCTCGAAGAGCCTTAGTCTATAGGGTGCTACTTTGACCAATCAAAGAATCTCGTGTTTTTTTGAGATACTGTTTTGGTATCCTTGGAGAACCTTAGTCTATAAGGTGCTGGTTCGATCACCCAAGGAATCCCATGGTTTGTTGAGATACTATTTTGGTATCCTCGAAGAACCTTAGTCTATAAGGTGATGCTTCGAGCACCCAAAGAATATCATGTTTTGTTAAGATACTTCTTTGGTATCTTCGGAGAGCCTTAGTCTATAAGGTGCTGCTTTGAGCACCCAAAGAACATCATGTTTTGTTGAGATACTGCTTTGGTATCCTCGAAGAACCTTAGTCTATAAGCTGCTGCTTCGACTACCCGAAGAATCTCGTGTTTTGCTGAGATACCGCTTTGGTATCCTCGGAGAGCCTTAGTCTATAAGGTGCTGCTTCAACCACCCGAAGAATATCGTGTTTTTTTGAGATACTGCTTTGGTATCATCGGAGTGCCTTAGTCTATAAGGTGCTGCTTCGAGCACCCAAAAAATATCATGTTCTGTTGAGATACTGCTTTGGTATCCTCAAAGAACCTTAGTCTATAAGGTGCTGCTTCGATCACCCAAAGAATCTCTTGTTTTGTTAAGATACTACTTTGGTATCCTCGGAGAACCTTAGTCTATAAGGTGCTGCTTCGACTACCCGAAGAATCTCGTGTTTCGCTTAAATACCATTTTGGTATCCTCGGAGAGCCTTAGTCTATTAGGTGCTGCTTCAACCACCTGAAGAATCTCGTGTTTTTTTTAGATACTGCTTTGGTATCATCGGAGTGCCTTAGTCTATAAGGTGCTGCTTCGACCACCCGAAGAATCTTGTGTTTTGGTGATATACTACTTTGGTATCCTCGGAGAGCCTTTATCTATAAGGTGCTGCTTCGAGCACCCAAAGAATATCATGTTTTGTTAAGATACTGCTTTGGTATTCTCGAAGAACCTTAGTCTATAAGGTGCTGCTTCGATCACCCAAAGAATCTCATGTTTTTTTGAGATACTACTTTGGTATCCTCGGAGAACCTTAGTCTATAAGGTGCTGCTTCAACCACCCGAAGAATCTTGTGTTTTTTTTAGATGCTGCTTTGGCATCATCGGAGTGCCTTAGTCTATAAGGTGCTGCTTCGACCATCCGAAGAATCTCATGTTTTGTTGAGATGCTGCTTTGGTATCTTCGGAGAGCCTAAGTCTATAAGGTGCTGCTTCGACCACCCGAAGAATCTCGTATTTTATTGAGATACTATTCTGGTATCCTCGGAGAGCCTTAGTCTATAAGGTGCTACTTCGACCACCCAAAGAATCTCGTGTTTTGTTGAGATACTACTTTGGTATCCCCGGAGAGCCTGAGTCTATAAGGTGCTGTTTCGATCACCCAAAGAATCTCTTGTTTTGTTGAGATACTGCTTGGGTATCATTGGAGAGACTTAGTCCTTTAGTTGTTGCTTCAACAACCCGAAGAATCTCGTGTTTTATTGAGATACTCCTTTGGTATCCTCGGAGAGCCTTAGTCTATAGGGTGCTACTTTGACCAATCAAAGAATCTCGTGTTTTTTTGAGATACTGTTTTGGTATCCTTGGAGAACCTTAGTCTATAAGGTGCTGGTTCGATCACCCAAGGAATCCCATGGTTTGTTGAGATACTATTTTGGTATCCTCGAAGAACCTTAGTCTATAAGGTGATGCTTCGAGCACCCAAAGAATATCATGTTTTGTTAAGATACTTCTTTGGTATCTTCGGAGAGCCTTAGTCTATAAGGTGCTGCTTTGAGCACCCAAAGAACATCATGTTTTGTTGAGATACTGCTTTGGTATCCTCGAAGAACCTTAGTCTATAAGCTGCTGCTTCGACTACCCGAAGAATCTCGTGTTTTGCTGAGATACCGCTTTGGTATCCTCGGAGAGCCTTAGTCTATAAGGTGCTGCTTCAACCACCCGAAGAATATCGTGTTTTTTTGAGATACTGCTTTGGTATCATCGGAGTGCCTTAGTCTATAAGGTGCTGCTTCGACCACCCGAAGAATCTCGTGTTTTATTGAGATACTGCATTGGTATCCTCGGAGAGCCTTAGTTTATGAGGTGCTGCTTCGAGCACCCAAAAAATATCATGTTTTGTTGAGATACTGCTTTGGTATCCTCAAAGAACCTTAGTCTATAAGGTGCTACTTCGATCACCCAAAGAATCTCTTTTTTTGTTAAGATACTACTTTGGTATCCTCGGAGAACCTTAGTCTATAAGGTGCTGCTTTGACTACCCGAAGAATCTCGTGTTTTGCTTAAATACCATTTTGGTATCCTCGGAGAGCCTTAGTCTATAAGGTGCTGCTTCAACCACCCGAAGAATCTCGTATTTTATTGAGATACTATTCTGGTATCCTCGGAGAGCCTTAGTCTATAAGGTGCTACTTCGACCACCCAAAGAATCTCGTGTTTTGTTGAGATACTACTTTGGTATCCCCGGAGAGCCTGAGTCTATAAGGTGTTGTTTCGATCACCCAAAGAATCTCTTGTTTTGTTGAGATACTGCTTGGGTATCATTGGAGAGACTTAGTCCTTTAGTTGTTGCTTCAACAACCCGAAGAATCTCGTGTTTTATTGAGATACTCCTTTGGTATCCTCGGAGATCCTTAGTCTATAGGGGGCTACTTTGACCAAACAAAGAATCTCGTGTTTTTTTGAGATACTGTTTTGGTATCCTTGGAGAACCTTAGTCTATAAGGTGCTGGTTCGATCACCCAAGGAATCCCATGGTTTGTTGAGATACTATTTTGGTATCCTCGAAAAACCTTAGTCTATAAGGTGATGCTTCGAGCACCCAAAGAATATCATGTTTTGTTAAGATACTTCTTTGGTATCTTCGGAGAGCCTTAGTCTATAAGGTCCTGCTTTGAGCACCCAAAGAACATCATGTTTTGTTGAGATACTGCTTTGGTATCCTCGAAGAACCTTAGTCTATAAGCTGCTGCTTCGACTACCCGAAGAATCTCGTGTTTTGCTGAGATACCGCTTTGGTATCCTCGGAGAGCCTTAGTCTATAAGGTGCTGCTTCAACCACCCGAAGAATATCGTGTTTTTTTGAGATACTGCTTTGGTATCATCGGAGTGCCTTAGTCTATAAGGTGTTGCTTCGAGCACCCAAAAAATATCATGTTTTGTTGAGATACTGCTTTGGTATCCTCAAAGAACCTTAGTCTATAAGGTGCTGCTTCGATCACCCAAAGAATCTCTTATTTTGTTAAGATACTACTTTGGTATCCTCGGAGAACCTTAGTCTATAAGGTGCTGCTTCGACTACCCGAAGAATCTCGTGTTTCGCTTAAATACCATTTTGGTATCCTCGGAGAGCCTTAGTCTATTAGGTGCTGCTTCAACCACCCGAAGAATCTCGTGTTTTTTTTAGATACTGCTTTGGTATCATCGGAGTGCCTTAGTCTATAAGGTGCTGCTTCGACCACCCGAAGAATCTTGTGTTTTGGTGATATACTGCTTTGGTATCCTCGGAGAGCCTTTATCTATAAGGTGCTGCTTCGAGCACCCAAAGAATATCATGTTTTGTTAAGATACTGCTTTGGTATTCTCGAAGAACCTTAGTCTATAAGGTGCTGGTTCAATCACCCAAAGAATCTCTTGTTTTGTTAAGATACTACTTTGGTGTCCTCGGAGAACCTTAGTCTATAAGGTGCTGCTTCGACTACCCGAAGAATCTCGTGTTTCGCTTAAATACCATTTTGGTATCCTCGGAGAGCCTTAGTCTATTAGGTGCTGCTTCAACCACCCGAAGAATCTCGTGTTTTTTTTAGATACTGCTTTGGTATCATCGGAGTGCCTTAGTCTATAAGGTGCTGCTTCGAACACCCGAAGAATCTTGTGTTTTGGTGATATACTGCTTTGGTATCCTCGGAGAGCCTTTATCTATAAGGTGCTGCTTCGAGCACCCAAAGAATATCATGTTTTGTTAAGATACTGCTTTGGTATTCTCGAAGAACCTTAGTCTATAAGGTGCTGCTTCGATCACCCAAAGAATCTCATGTTTTTTTGAGATACTACTTTGGTATCCTCGGAGAACCTTAGTCTATAAGGTGCTGCTTCAACCACCCGAAGAATCTTGTGTTTTTTTTAGATGCTGCTTTGGCATCATCGGAGTGCCTTAGTCTATAAGGTGCTGCTTCGACCATCCGAAGAATCTCATGTTTTGTTGAGATGCTGCTTTGGTATCCTCGGAGAGCCTAAGTCTATAAGGTGCTGCTTCGACCACCCGAAGAATCTCGTATTTTATTGAGATATTATTCTGGTATCCTCGGAGAGCCTTAGTCTATAAGGTGCTACTTCGACCACCCAAAGAATCTCGTGTTTTGTTGAGATACTACTTTGGTATCCCCGGAGAGCCTGATTCTATAAGGTGCTGTTTCGATCACCCAAAGAATCTCTTGTTTTGTTGAGATACTGCTTGGGTATCATTGGAGAGACTTAGTCCTTTAGTTGTTGCTTCAACAACCCGAAGAATCTCGTGTTTTATTGAGATACTCCTTTGGTATCCTCGGAGAGCCTTAGTCTATAGGGTGCTACTTTGACCAATCAAAGAATCTCGTGTTTTTTTGAGATACTGTTTTGGTATCCTTGGAGAACCTTAGTCTATAAGGTGCTGGTTCGATCACCCAAGGAATCCCATGGTTTGTTGAGATACTATTTTGGTATCCTCGAAGAACCTTAGTCTATAAGGTGATGCTTCGAGCACCCAAAGAATATCATGTTTTGTTAAGATACTTCTTTGGTATCTTCGGAGAGCCTTAGTCTATAAGGTGCTGCTTTGAGCACCCAAAGAACATCATGTTTTGTTGAGATACTGCTTTGGTATCCTCCAAGAACCTTAGTCTATAAGCTGCTGCTTCGACTACCCGAAGAATCTCGTGTTTTGCTGAGATACCGCTTTGGTATCCTCGGAGAGCCTTAGTCTATAAGGTGCTGCTTCAACCACCCGAAGAATATCGTGTTTTTTTGAGATACTGCTTTGGTATCATCGGAGTGCCTTAGTCTATAAGGTGCTGCTTCGACCACCCGAAGAATCTCGTGTTTTATTGAGATACTGCATTGGTATCCTCGGAGAGCCTTAGTTTATGAGGTGCTGCTTCGAGCACCCAAAAAATATCATGTTTTGTTGAGATACGGCTTTGGTATCCTCAAAGAACCTTAGTCTATAAGGTGCTGCTTCGATCACCCAAAGAATCTCTTGTTTTGTTAAGATACTACTTTGGTATCCTCGGAGAACCTTAGTCTATAAGGTGCTGCTTTGACTACCCGAAGAATCTCGTGTTTTGCTTAAATACCATTTTGGTATCCTCGGAGAGCCTTAGTCTATAAGGTGCTGCTTCAACCACCCGAAGAATCTCGTGTTTTTTTGAGATACTGCTTTGGTATCATCGGAGTGCCTTAGTCTATAAGGTGCTGCTTCGACCACCCGAAGAATCTTGTGTTTTGGTGATATACTGCTTTGGTATCCTCGGAGAGCCTTTGTCTATAAGGTGCTGCTTCGAGCACCCAAAGAATATCATGTTTTGTTAAGATACTGCTTTGGTATTCTCGAAGAACCTTAGTCTATAAGGTGCTGCTTCGATCACCCAAAGAATCTCTTGTTTTGTTAAGATACTACTTTGGTATCCTCGGAGAACCTTAGTCTATAAGGTGCTGCTTCGACTACCCGAAGAATCTCGTGTTTTGCTTAAATACCATTTTGGTATCCTCGGAGAGCCTTAGTCTATAAGGTGCTGCTTCAACCACCTGAAGAATCTCGTGTTTTTTTAAGATACTGCTTTGGTATCATCGGAGTGCCTTAGTCTATAAGGTGCTTCTTCGACCACCCAAAGAATCTTGTGTTTTGTTGATATACTGCTTTGGTATCCTCGGAGAGCCTTTGTCTATAAGGTGTTGCTTCGAGCACCCAAAGAATATCATGTTTTGTTAAGATACCACTTTGGTATTCTCGAAGAACCTTAGTCTATAAGGTGCTGCTTCGATCACCCATAGAATCTCATGTTTTGTTGAGATACTACTTTGGTATCCTCGGAGAACCTTAGTCTATAAGGTGCTGCTTCGACCACCCAAAGAACCTTGTCTTTTGTTGAGATACTTCTTTGTTATCCTCGGAGGGCCTTAGTCTATAAGGTGCTGCTTCGACTACCCGAAGAATCTCGTGTTTTGCTGAGATACCACTTTGGTATCCTCGGAGAGCCTTAGTCTATAAGGTGCTGCTTCAACCACCCGAAGAATCTTGTGTTTTTTTTAGATGCTGCTTTGGCATCATCGAAGTGCCTTAGTCTATAAGGTGCTGCTTCGACCACCCGAAGAATCTCAAGTTTTGTTGAGATACTGCTTTGGTATCATCGGAGGGCCTAAGTCTATAAGGTGTTGCTTCGACCACCCGAAGAATCTCGTATTTTATTGAGATACTATTCTGGTATCCTCGAAGAGCCTTAGTCTATAAGGTGCTACTTCGACCACCCAAAGAATCTCGTGTTTTGTTGAGATACTACTTTGGTATCCCCGGAGAGCCTGAGTCTATAAGGTGCTGTTTCGATCACCCAAAGAATCTCTTGTTTTGTTGAGATACTGCTTGGGTATCATTGGAGAGACTTAGTCCTTTAGTTGTTGCTTCAACAACCCGAAGAATCTCGTGTTTTATTGAGATACTCCTTTGGTATCCTCGGAGAGCCTTAGTCTATAGGGTGCTACTTTGACCAATCAAAGAATCTCGTGTTTTTTTGAGATACTATTTTGGTATCCTTGGAGAACCTTAGTCTATAAGGTGCTGGTTCGATCACCCTAGGAATCCCATGGTTTGTTGAGATACTATTTTGGTATCCTCGAAGAACCTTAGTCTATAAGGTGATGCTTCGAGCACCCAAAGAATATCATGTTTTGTTAAGATACTTCTTTGGTATCTTCGGAGAGCCTTAGTCTATAAGGTGCTGCTTTGAGCACCCAAAGAACATCATGTTTTGTTGAGATACTGCTTTGGTATCCTCGAAGAACCATAGTCTATAAGCTGCTGCTTCGACTACCCGAAGAATCTCGTGTTTTGCTAAGATACCGCTTTGGTATCCTCGGAGAGCCTTAGTCTATAAGGTGCTGCTTCAACCACCCGAAGAATATCGTGTTTTATTGAGATACTGCTTTGGTATCCTCGGAGAGCCTTAGTTTATGAGGTGCTGCTTCGAGCACCCAAAAAATATCATGTTCTGTTGAGATACTGCTTTGGTATCCTCAAAGAACCTTAGTCTATAAGGTGCTGCTTCGATCACCCAAAGAATCTCTTGTTTTGTTAAGATACTACTTTGGTATCCTCGGAGAACCTTAGTCTATAAGGTGCTGCTTCGACTACCCGAAGAATCTCGTGTTTCGCTTAAATACCATTTTGGTATCCTCGGAGAGCCTTAGTCTATTAGGTGCTGCTTCAACCACCCGAAGAATCTCGTGTTTTTTTTAGATACTGCTTTGGTATCATCGGAGTGCCTTAGTCTATAAGGTGCTGCTTCGACCACCCGAAGAATCTTGTGTTTTGGTGATATACGGCTTTGGTATCCTCGGAGAGCCTTTATCTATAAGGTGCTGCTTCGAGCACCCAAAGAATATCATGTTTTGTTAAGATACTGCTTTGGTATTCTCGAAGAACCTTAGTCTATAAGGTGCTGCTTCGATCACCCAAAGAATCTCATGTTTTGTTGAGATACTACTTTGGTATCCTCGGAGAACTTTAGTCTATAAGGTGCTGCTTCAACCACCCGAAGAATCTTGTGTTTTTTTTAGATGCTGCTTTGGCATCATCGGAGTGCCTTAGTCTATAAGGTGCTGATTCGACCATCCGAAGAATCTCATGTTTTGTTGAGATGCTGCTTTGGTATCCTCGGAGAGCCTAAGTCTATAAGGTGCTGCTTCGACCACCCGAAGAATCTCGTATTTTATTGAGATACTATTCTGGTATCCTCGGAGAGCCTTAGTCTATAAGGTGCTACTTCGACCACCCAAAGAATCTCGTGTTTTGTTGAGATATTACTTTGGTATCCCCGGAGAGCCTGAGTCTATAAGGTGCTGTTTCGATCACCCAAAGAATCTCTTGTTTTGTTGAGATACTGTTTGGGTATCATCGGAGAGACTTAGTCCTTTAGTTGTTGCTTCAACAACCCGAAGAATCTCGTGTTTTATTGAGATACTCCTTTGGTATCCTCGGAGAGCCTGAGTCTATAGGGTGCTACTTTGACCAATCAAAGAATCTCGTGTTTTTTTGAGATACTGTTTTGGTATCCTTGGAGAACCTTAGTCTATAAGGTGTTGCTTCAATCACCCAAGGAATCCCATGGTTTGTTGAGATACTATTTTGGTATCCTCGAAGAACCTTAGTCTATAAGGTGATGCTTCGAGCACCCAAAGAATATCATGTTTTGTTAAGATACTTCTTTGGTATCTTCGAAGAGCCTTAGTCTATAAGGTGCTGCTTTGAGCACCCAAAGAACATCATGTTTTGTTGAGATACTGCTTTGGTATCCTCGAAGAACCTTAGTCTATAAGCTGCTGCTTCGACTACCCGAAGAATCTCGTGTTTTGCTGAGATACCGCTTTGGTATCCTCGGAGAGCCTTAGTCTATAAGCTGCTGCTTCAACCACCCGAAGAATATCGTGGTTTTTTGAGATACTGCTTTGGTATCATCGGAGTGCCTTAGTCTATAAGGTGCTGCTTCGACCACCCGAAGAATCTCGTGTTTTATTGAGATACTGCTTTGGTATCCTCGGAGAGCCTTAGTTTATGAGGTGCTGCTTCGAGCACCCAAAAAATATCATGTTCTGTTGAGATACTGCTTTGGTATCCTCAAAGAACCTTAGTCTATAAGGTGCTGCTTCGATCACCCAAAGAATCTCTTGTTTTGTTAAGATACTACTTTGGTATCCTCGGAGAACCTTAGTCTATAAGGTGCTGCTTCGACTACCCGAAGAATCTCGTGTTTCGCTTAAATACCATTTTGGTATCCTCGGAGAGCCTTAGTCTATTAGGTGCTGCTTCAACCACCCGAAGAATCTCGTGTTTTTTTTAGATACTGCTTTGGTATCATCGGAGTGCCTTAGTCTATAAGGTGCTGCTTCGACCACCCGAAGAATCTTGTGTTTTGGTGATATACTGCTTTGGTATCCTCGGAGAGCCTTTATCTATAAGGTGCTGCTTCGAGCACCCAAAGAATATCATGTTTTGTTAAGATACTGCTTTGGTATTCTCGAAGAACCTTAGTCTATAAGGTGCTGCTTCGATCACCCAAAGAATCTCATGTTTTGTTGAGATACTACTTTGGTATCCTCGGACAACCTTAGTCTATAAGGTGCTGCTTCAACCACCCGAAGAATCTTGTGTTTTTTTTAGATGCTGCTTTGGCATCATCGGAGTGCCTTAGTCTATAAGGTGCTGATTCGACCATCCGAAGAATCTCATGTTTTGTTGAGATGCTGCTTTGGTATCCTCGGAGAGCCTAAGTCTATAAGGTGCTGCTTCGACCACCCGAAGAATCTCGTATTTTATTGAGATACTATTCTGGTATCCTCGGAGAGCCTTAGTCTATAAGGTGCTACTTCGACCACCCAAAGAATCTCGTGTTTTGTTGAGATACTACTTTGGTATCCCCGGAGAGCCTGAGTCTATAATGTGCTGTTTCGATCACCCAAAGAATCTCTTGTTTTGTTGAGATACTGCTTGGGTATCATCGGAGAGACTTAGTCCTTTAGTTGTTGCTTCAACAACCCGAAGAATCTCGTGTTTTATTGAGATACTCCTTTGGTATCCTCGGAGAGCCTGAGTCTATAGGGTGCTACTTTGACCAATCAAAGAATCTCGTGTTTTTTTGAGATACTGTTTTGGTATCCTTGGAGAACCTTAGTCTATAAGGTGCTGCTTCGATCACCCAAGGAATCCCATGGTTTGTTGAGATACTATTTTGGTATCCTCGAAGAACCTTAGTCTATAAGGTGATGCTTCGAGCACCCAAAGAATATCATGTTTTGTTAAGATACTTCTTTGGTATCTTCGAAGAGCCTTAGTCTATAAGGTGCTGCTTTGAGCACCCAAAGAACATCATGTTTTGTTGAGATACTGCTTTGGTATCCTCGAAGAACCTTAGTCTATAAGCTGCTGCTTCGACTACCCGAAGAATCTCGTGTTTTGCTGAGATACCGCTTTGGTATCCTCGGAGAACCTTAGTCTATAAGCTGCTGCTTCAACCACCCGAAGAATATCGTGTTTTTTTGAGATACTGCTTTGGTATCATCGGAGTGCCTTAGTCTATAAGGTGCTGCTTCGACCACCCGAAAAATCTCGTGTTTTATTGAGATACTGCTTTGGTATCCTCGGAGAGCCTTTATCTATAAGGTGCTGCTTCGAGCACCCAAAAAATATCATGTTCTGTTGAGATACTGCTTTGGTATCCTCAAAGAACCTTAGTCTATAAGGTGCTGCTTCGATCACCCAAAGAATCTCTTGTTTTGTTAAGATACTACTTTGGTATCCTCGGAGAACCTTAGTCTATAAGGTGCTGCTTCGACTACCCGAAGAATCTCGTGTTTCGCTTAAATACCATTTTGGTATCCTCGGAGAGCCTTAGTCTATTAGGTGCTGCTTCAACCACCCGAAGAATCTCGTGTTTTTTTTAGATACTGCTTTGGTATCATCGGAGTGCCTTAGTCTATAAGGTGCTGCTTCGACCACCCGAAGAATCTTGTGTTTTGGTGATATACTACTTTGGTATCCTCGGAGAGCCTTTATCTATAAGGTGCTGCTTCGAGCACCCAAAGAATATCATGTTTTGTTAAGATACTGCTTTGGTATTCTCGAAGAACCTTAGTCTATAAGGTGCTGCTTCGATCACCCAAAGAATCTCATGTTTTTTTGAGATACTACTTTGGTATCCTCGGAGAACCTTAGTCTATAAGGTGCTGCTTCAACCACCCGAAGAATCTTGTGTTTTTTTTAGATGCTGCTTTGGCATCATCGGAGTGCCTTAGTCTATAAGGTGCTGCTTCGACCATCCGAAGAATCTCATGTTTTGTTGAGATGCTGCTTTGGTATCCTCGGAGAGCCTAAGTCTATAAGGTGCTGCTTCGACCACCCGAAGAATCTCGTATTTTATTGAGATACTATTCTGGTATCCTCGGAGAGCCTTAGTCTATAAGGTGCTACTTCGACCACCCAAAGAATCTCGTGTTTTGTTGAGATACTACTTTGGTATCCCCGGAGAGCCTGAGTCTATAAGGTGCTGTTTCGATCACCCAAAGAATCTCTTGTTTTGTTGAGATACTGCTTGGGTATCATTGGAGAGACTTAGTCCTTTAGTTGTTGCTTCAACAACCCGAAGAATCTCGTGTTTTATTGAGATACTCCTTTGGTATCCTCGGAGAGCCTTAGTCTATAGGGTGCTACTTTGACCAATCAAAGAATCTCGTGTTTTTTTGAGATACTGTTTTGGTATCCTTGGAGAACCTTAGTCTATAAGGTGCTGGTTCGATCACCCAAGGAATCCCATGGTTTGTTGAGATACTATTTTGGTATCCTCGAAGAACCTTAGTCTATAAGGTGATGCTTCGAGCACCCAAAGAATATCATGTTTTGTTAAGATACTTCTTTGGTATCTTCGGAGAGCCTTAGTCTATAAGGTGCTGCTTTGAGCACCCAAAGAACATCATGTTTTGTTGAGATACTGCTTTGGTATCCTCGAAGAACCTTAGTCTATAAGCTGCTGCTTCGACTACCCGAAGAATCTCGTGTTTTGCTGAGATACCGCTTTGGTATCCTCGGAGAGCCTTAGTCTATAAGGTGCTGCTTCAACCACCCGAAGAATATCGTGTTTTTTTGAGATACTGCTTTGGTATCATCGGAGTGCCTTAGTCTATAAGGTGCTGCTTCGACCACCCGAAGAATCTCGTGTTTTATTGAGATACTGCATTGGTATCCTCGGAGAGCCTTAGTTTATGAGGTGCTGCTTCGAGCACCCAAAAAATATCATGTTTTGTTGAGATACTGCTTTGGTATCCTCAAAGAACCTTAGTCTATAAGGTGCTGCTTCGATCACCCAAAGAATCTCTTGTTTTGTTAAGATACTACTTTGGTATCCTCGGAGAACCTTAGTCTATAAGGTGCTGCTTTGACTACCCGAAGAATCTCGTGTTTTGCTTAAATACCATTTTGGTATCCTCGGAGAGCCTTAGTCTATAAGGTGCTGCTTCAACCACCCGAAGAATCTCGTGTTTTTTTGAGATACTGCTTTGGTATCATCGGAGTGCCTTAGTCTATAAGGTGCTGCTTCGACCACCCGAAGAATCTTGTGTTTTGGTGATATACTGCTTTGGTATCCTCGGAGAGCCTTTGTCTATAAGGTGCTGCTTCGAGCACCCAAAGAATATCATGTTTTGTTAAGATACTGCTTTGGTATTCTCGAAGAACCTTAGTCTATAAGGTGCTGCTTCGATCACCCAAAGAATCTCTTGTTTTGTTAAGATACTACTTTGGTATCCTCGGAGAACCTTAGTCTATAAGGTGCTGCTTCGACTACCCGAAGAATCTCGTGTTTTGCTTAAATACCATTTTGGTATCCTCGGAGAGCCTTAGTCTATAAGGTGCTGCTTCAACCACCTGAAGAATCTCGTGTTTTTTTAAGATACTGCTTTGGTATCATCGGAGTGCCTTAGTCTATAAGGTGCTTCTTCGACCACCCAAAGAATCTTGTGTTTTGTTGATATACTGCTTTGGTATCCTCGGAGAACCTTTGTCTATAAGGTGCTGCTTCGACCACCCATAGAATCTCATGTTTTGTTGAGATACTACTTTGGTATCCTCGGAGAACCTTAGTCTATAAGGTGCTGCTTCGACCACCCAAAGAACCTTGTCTTTTGTTGAGATACTTCTTTGTTATCCTCGGAGGGCCTTAGTCTATAAGGTGCTGCTTCGACCACCCGAAGAATCTCAAGTTTTGCTGAGATACCACTTTGGTATCCTCGGAGAGCCTTAGTCTATAAGGTGCTGCTTCAACCACCCGAAGAATCTTGTGTTTTTTTTAGATGCTGCTTTGGCATCATCGAAGTGCCTTAGTCTATAAGGTGCTGCTTCGACCACCCGAAGAATCTCAAGTTTTGTTGAGATACTGCTTTGGTATCATCGGAGGGCCTAAGTCTATAAGGTGTTGCTTCGACCACCCGAAGAATCTCGTATTTTATTGAGATACTATTCTGGTATCCTCGGAGAGCCTTAGTCTATAAGGTGCTACTTCGACCACCCAAAGAATCTCGTGTTTTGTTGAGATACTACTTTGGTATCCCCGGAGAGCCTGAGTCTATAAGGTGCTGTTTCGATCACGCAAAGAATCTCTTGTTTTGTTGAGATACTGCTTGGGTATCATTGGAGAGACTTAGTCCTTTAGTTGTTGCTTCAACAACCCGAAGAATCTCGTGTTTTATTGAGATACTCCTTTGGTATCCTCGGAGAGCCTTAGTCTATAGGGTGCTACTTTGACCAATCAAAGAATCTCGTGTTTTTTTGAGATACTATTTTGGTATCCTTGGAGAACCTTAGTCTATAAGGTGCTGGTTCGATCACCCTAGGAATCCCATGGTTTGTTGAGATACTATTTTGGTATCCTCGAAGAACCTTAGTCTATAAGGTGATGCTTCGAGCACCCAAAGAATATCATGTTTTGTTAAGATACTTCTTTGGTATCTTCGGAGAGCCTTAGTCTATAAGGTGCTGCTTTGAGCACCCAAAGAACATCATGTTTTGTTGAGATACTGCTTTGGTATCCTCGAAGAACCATAGTCTATAAGCTGCTGCTTCGACTACCCGAAGAATCTCGTGTTTTGCTGAGATACCGCTTTGGTATCCTCGGAGAGCCTTAGTCTATAAGGTGCTGCTTCAACCACCCGAAGAATATCGTGTTTTATTGAGATACTGCTTTGGTATCCTCGGAGAGCCTTAGTTTATGAGGTGCTGCTTCGAGCACCCAAAAAATATCATGTTCTGTTGAGATACTGCTTTGGTATCCTCAAAGAACCTTAGTCTATAAGGTGCTGCTTCGATCACCCAAAGAATCTCTTGTTTTGTTAAGATACTACTTTGGTATCCTCGGAGAACCTTAGTCTATAAGGTGCTGCTTCGACTACCCGAAGAATCTCGTGTTTCGCTTAAATACCATTTTGGTATCCTCGGAGAGCCTTAGTCTATTAGGTGCTGCTTCAACCACCCGAAGAATCTCGTGTTTTTTTTAGATACTGCTTTGGTATCATCGGAGTGCCTTAGTCTATAAGGTGCTGCTTCGACCACCCGAAGAATCTTGTGTTTTGGTGATATACGACTTTGGTATCCTCGGAGAGCCTTTATCTATAAGGTGCTGCTTCGAGCACCCAAAGAATATCATGTTTTGTTAAGATACTGCTTTGGTATTCTCGAAGAACCTTAGTCTATAAGGTGCTGCTTCGATCACCCAAAGAATCTCATGTTTTGTTGAGATACTACTTTGGTATCCTCGGAGAACCTTAGTCTATAAGGTGCTGCTTCAACCACCCGAAGAATCTTGTGTTTTTTTTAGATGCTGCTTTGGCATCATCGGAGTGCCTTAGTCTATAAGGTGCTGATTCGACCATCCGAAGAATCTCATGTTTTGTTGAGATGCTGCTTTGGTATCCTCGGAGAGCCTAAGTCTATAAGGTGCTGCTTCGACCACCCGAAGAATCTCGTATTTTATTGAGATACTATTCTGGTATCCTCGGAGAGCCTTAGTCTATAAGGTGCTACTTCGACCACCCAAAGAATCTCGTGTTTTGTTGAGATATTACTTTGGTATCCCCGGAGAGCCTGAGTCTATAAGGTGCTGTTTCGATCACCCAAAGAATCTCTTGTTTTGTTGAGATACTGCTTGGGTATCATCGGAGAGACTTAGTCCTTTAGTTGTTGCTTCAACAACCCGAAGAATCTCGTGTTTTATTGAGATACTCCTTTGGTATCCTCGGAGAGCCTGAGTCTATAGGGTGCTACTTTGACCAATCAAAGAATCTCGTGTTTTTTTGAGATACTGTTTTGGTATCCTTGGAGAACCTTAGTCTATAAGGTGTTGCTTCAATCACCCAAGGAATCCCATGGTTTGTTGAGATACTATTTTGGTATCCTCGAAGAACCTTAGTCTATAAGGTGATGCTTCGAGCACCCAAAGAATATCATGTTTTGTTAAGATACTTCTTTGGTATCTTCGAAGAGCCTTAGTCTATAAGGTGCTGCTTTGAGCACCCAAAGAACATCATGTTTTGTTGAGATACTGCTTTGGTATCCTCGAAGAACCTTAGTCTATAAGCTGCTGCTTCGACTACCCAAAGAATCTCGTGTTTTGCTGAGATACCGCTTTGGTATCCTCGGAGAGCCTTAGTCTATAAGCTGCTGCTTCAACCACCCGAAGAATATCGTGGTTTTTTGAGATACTGCTTTGGTATGATCGGAGTGCCTTAGTCTATAAGGTGCTGCTTCGACCACCCGAAGAATCTCGTGTTTTATTGAGATACTGCTTTGGTATCCTCGGAGAGCCTTAGTTTATGAGGTGCTGCTTCGAGCACCCAAAAAATATCATGTTCTGTTGAGATACTGCTTTGGTATCCTCAAAGAACCTTAGTCTATAAGGTGCTGCTTCGATCACCCAAAGAATCTCTTGTTTTGTTAAGATACTACTTTGGTATCCTCGGAGAACCTTAGTCTATAAGGTGCTGCTTCGACTACCCGAAGAATCTCATGTTTCGCTTAAATACCATTTTGGTATCCTCGGAGAGCCTTAGTCTATTAGGTGCTGCTTCAACCACCCGAAGAATATCGTGTTTTTTTTAGATACTCCTTTGGTATCATCGGAGTGCCTTAGTCTATAAGGTGCTGCTTCGACCACCCGAAGAATCTTGTGTTTTGGTGATATACTGCTTTGGTATCCTCGGAGAGCCTTTATCTATAAGGTGCTGCTTCGAGCACCCAAAGAATATCATGTTTTGTTAAGATACTGCTTTGGTATTCTCGAAGAACCTTAGTCTATAAGGTGCTGCTTCGATCACCCAAAGAATCTCATGTTTTGTTGAGATACTACTTTGGTATCCTCGGAGAACCTTAGTCTATAAGGTGCTGCTTCAACCACCCGAAGAATCTTGTGTTTTTTTTAGATGCTGCTTTGGCATCATCGGAGTGCCTTAGTCTATAAGGTGCTGATTCGACCATCCGAAGAATCTCATGTTTTGTTGAGATGCTGCTTTGGTATCCTCGGAGAGCCTAAGTCTATAAGGTGCTGCTTCGACCACCCGAAGAATCTCGTATTTTATTGAGATACTATTCTGGTATCCTCGGAGAGCCTTAGTCTATAAGGTGCTACTTCGACCACCCAAAGAATCTCGTGTTTTGTTGAGATACTACTTTGGTATCCCCGGAGAGCCTGAGTCTATAATGTGCTGTTTCGATCACCCAAAGAATCTCTTGTTTTGTTGAGATACTGCTTGGGTATCATCGGAGAGACTTAGTCCTTTAGTTGTTGCTTCAACAACCCGAAGAATCTCGTGTTTTATTGAGATACTCCTTTGGTATCCTCGGAGAGCCTGAGTCTATAGGGTGCTACTTTGACCAATCAAAGAATCTCGTGTTTTTTTGAGATACTGTTTTGGTATCCTTGGAGAACCTTAGTCTATAAGGTGCTGCTTCGATCACCCAAGGAATCCCATGGTTTGTTGAGATACTATTTTGGTATCCTCGAAGAACCTTAGTCTATAAGGTGATGCTTCGAGCACCCAAAGAATATCATGTTTTGTTAAGATACTTCTTTGGTATCTTCGAAGAGCCTTAGTCTATAAGGTGCTGCTTTGAGCACCCAAAGAACATCATGTTTTGTTGAGATACTGCTTTGGTATCCTCGAAGAACCTTAGTCTATAAGCTGCTGCTTCGACTACCCGAAGAATCTCGTGTTTTGCTGAGATACCGCTTTGGTATCCTCGGAGAGCCTTAGTCTATAAGCTGCTGCTTCAACCACCCGAAGAATATCGTGTTTTTTTGAGATACTGCTTTGGTATCATCGGAGTGCCTTAGTCTATAAGGTGCTGCTTCGACCACCCGAAGAATCTCGTGTTTTATTGAGATACTGCTTTGGTATCCTCGGAGAGCCTTAGTTTATGAGGTGCTGCTTCGAGCACCCAAAAAATATCATGTTCTGTTGAGATACTGCTTTGGTATCCTCAAAGAACCTTAGTCTATAAGGTGCTGCTTCGATCACCCAAAGAATCTCTTGTTTTGTTAAGATACTACTTTGGTATCCTCGGAGAACCTTAGTCTATAAGGTGCTGCTTCGACTACCCGAAGAATCTCGTGTTTTGCTTAAATACCATTTTGGTATCCTCGGAGAGCCTTAGTCTATTAGGTGTTGCTTCAACCACCCGAAGAATCTCGTGTTTTTTTGAGATACTGCTTTGGTATCATCGGAGTGCCTTAGTCTATAAGGTGCTGCTTCGACCACCCGAAGAATCCTGTGTTTTGGTGATATACTGCTTTGGTATCCTCGGAGAGCCTTTGTCTATAAGGTGTTGCTTCGAGCACCCAAAGAATATCATGTTTTGTTAAGATACTGCTTTGGTATTCTCGAAGAACCTTAGTCTATAAGGTGCTGCTTCGATCACCCAAAGAATCTCATGTTTTGTTGAGATACTACTTTGGTATCCTCGGAGAACCTTAGTCTATAAGGTGCTGCTTCAACCACCCGAAGAATCTTGTGTTTTTTTTAGATGCTGCTTTGGCATCATCGGAGTGCCTTAGTCTATAAGGTGCTGCTTTGACCATCCGAAGAATCTCATGTTTTGTTGAGATGCTGCTTTGGTATCCTCGGAGAGACTTAGTCCTTTAGTTGTTGCTTCAACAACCCGAAGAATCTCGTGTTTTATTGAGATACTCCTTTGGTATCCTCGGAGAGCCTGAGTCTATAGGGTGCTACTTTGACCAATCAAAGAATCTCGTGTTTTTTTGAGTTACTGTTTTGGTATCCTTGGAGAACCTTAGTCTATAAGGTGCTGCTTCGATCACCCAAGGAATCCCATGGTTTGTTGAGATAATATTTTGGTATCCTCGAAGAACCTTAGTCTATAAGGTGATGCTTCGAGCACCCAAAGAATATCATGTTTTGTTAAGATACTTCTTTGGTATCTTCGAAGAGCCTTAGTCTATAAGGTGCTGCTTTGAGCACCCAAAGAACATCATGTTTTGTTGAGATACTGCTTTGGTATCCTCGAAGAACCTTAGTCTATAAGCTGCTGCTTCGACTACCCGAAGAATCTCGTGTTTTGCTGAGAGACCGCTTTGGTATCCTCGGAGAGCCTTAGTCTATAAGCTGCTGCTTCAACCACCCGAAGAATATCGTGTTTTTTTGAGATACTGCTTCGGTATCATCGGAGTGCCTTAGTCTATAAGGTGCTGCTTCGACCACCCGAAGAATCTCGTGTTTTATTGAGATACTGCTTTGGTATCCTCGGAGAGCCTTAGTTTATGATGTGCTGCTTCGAGCACCCAAAAAATATCATGTTTTGTTGAGATACTGCTTTGGTATCCTCAAAGAACCTTAGTCTATAAGGTGCTGTTTCGATCACCCAAAGAATCTCTTATTTTGTTAAGATACTACTTTGGTATCCTCGGAGAACCTTAGTCTATAAGGTGCTGCTTCGACTACCCGAAGAATCTCGTGTTTTGCTTAAATACCATTTTGGTATCCTCGGAGAGCCTTAGTCTATAAGGTGCTGCTTCAACCACCCGAAGAATCTCGTGTTTTTTTGAGATACTGCTTTGGTATCATCGGAGTGCCTTATTCTATAAGGTGCTGGTTCGACCACCCGAAGAATCTTGTGTTTTGTTGATATACTGCTTTGGTATCCTCGGAGAGCCTTTTTCTATAAGGTGCTGCTTCGAGCACCCAAAGAATATCTTGTTTTGTTAAGATACTGCTTTGGTATTCTCGAAGAACCTTAGTCTATAAGGTGCTGCTTCGATCACCCAAAGAATCTCATGTTTTGTTGAGATACTACTTTGGTATCCTCGGAGAACCTTAGTCTATAAGGTGCTGCTTCGACCACCCAAACAACCTTGTCTTTTGTTGAGATACTTCTTTGTTATCCTCGGAGGGCCTTAGTCTATAAGGTGCTGCTTCGACTACCCAAAGAATCTCGTGTTTTACTGAGATACCACTTTGGTATCCTCGGAGAGCCTTAGTCTATAAGGTGCTGCTTCAACCACCCGAAGAATCTTGTGTTTTTTTTAGATGCTGCTTTGGCATCATCGGAGTTCCTTAGTCTATAAGGTGCTGCTTCGACCACCCGAAGAATCTCGTATTTTATTGAGATACTATTCTGGTATCCTCGGAGAGCCTTAGTCTATAAGGTGCTACTTCGACCACCCAAAGAATCTCGTGTTTTGTTGAGATACTACTTTGGTATCCCCGGAGAGCCTGAGTCTATAAGGTGCTGTTTCGATCACGCAAAGAATCTCTTGTTTTGTTGAGATACTGCTTGGGTATCATTGGAGAGACTTAGTCCTTTAGTTGTTGCTTCAACAACCCGAAGAATCTCGTGTTTTATTGAGATACTCCTTTGGTATCCTCGGAGAGCCTTAGTCTATAGGGTGCTACTTTGACCAATCAAAGAATCTCGTGTTTTTTGAGATACTGTTTTGGTATCCTTGGAGAACCTTAGTCTATATGGTGCTGGTTCGATCACCCAAGGAATCCCATGGTTTGTTGAGATACTATTTTGGTATCCTCGAAGAACCTTAGTCTATAAGGTGATGCTTCGAGCACCCAAAGAATATCATGTTTTGTTAAGATACTTCTTTGGTATCTTTGGAGAGACTTAGTCTATAAGGTGCTGCTTTGAGCACCCAAAGAACATCATGTTTTGTTGAGATACTGCTTTGGTATCCTCGAAGAACCTTAGTCTATAAGCTGCTGCTTCGACTACCTGAAGAATCTCGTGTTTTGCTGAGATACCGCTTTGGTATCCTCGGAGAGCCTTAGTCTATAAGGTGCTGCTTCAACCACCCGAAGAATATCGTGTTTTTTTGAGATACTGCTTTGGTATCATCGGAGTGCCTTAGTCTATAAGGTGCTGCTTCGACCACCCGAAGAATCTCGTGTTTTATTGAGATACTGCTTTGGTATCCTCGGAGAGCCTTAGTTATGAGGTGCTGCTTCGAGCACCCAAAAAATATCATGTTTTGTTGAGATACTGCTTTGGTATCCTCAAAGAACCTTAGTCTATAAGGTGCTGCTTCGATCACCTAAAGAATCTCATGTTTTGTTGAGATGCTACTTTGGTATCCTCGGAGAACCTTAGTCTATAAGGTGCTGCTTCGACAACCCAAAGAACCTTGTCATTTGTTGAGATACTTCTTTGTTATCCTCGGAGGGCCTTAGTCTATAAGGTGCTGCTTCGACTACCCGAAGAATCTCGTGTTTTGCTGAGATACCGCTTTGGTATCCTAGGAGAGCCTTAGTCTATAAGGTGCTGCTTCAACCACCCGAAGAATATCGTGTTTTTTTGAGATACTGCTTTGGTATCATCGGAGTGCCTTAGTCTATAAGGTGCTGCTTCGACCACCCGAAGAATCTCGTGTTTTATTCAGATACTGCTTTGGTATCTTCGGAGAGCCTTAGTTTATGAGGTGCTGCTTCGAGCACCCAAAAAATATCATGTTTTGTTGAGATACTGCTTTGGTATCCTCAAAGAACCTTAGTCTATAAGGTGCTGCTTCGATCACCCAAAGAATCTCTTGTTTTGTTAAGATACTACTTTGGTATCCTCGGAGAACCTTAGTCTATAAGGTGCTGCTTCGACTACCCGAAGAATCTCGTGTTTTGCTTAAATACCATTTTGGTATCCTCGAAGAGCCTTAGTCTATAAGGTGCTGCTTCAACCACCCGCAGAATCTCGTGTTTTTTTGAGATACTGCTTTGGTATCCTCGGAGAGCCTTTGTCTATAAGGTGCTGCTTCGAGCACCCAAAGAATATCATGTTTTGTTAAGATACTGCTTTGGTATTCTCGAAGAACCTTAGTCTATAAGGTGCTCTTCGATCACCCAAAGAATCTCATGTTTTGTTGAGATACTACTTTGGTATCCTCGGAGAACCTTAGTCAATAAGGTGCTGCTTCGACCACCCAAAGAACCTTGTCTTTTGTTGAGATACTTCTTTGTTATCCTCGGAGGGCCTTAGTCTATAAGGTGCTGCTTCGACTACCCGAAGAATCTCGTGTTTTGCTGAGATACCACTTTGGTATCCTCGGAGAGCCTTAGTCTATAAGGTGCTGCTTCAACCACCCGAAGAATCTTGTGTTTTTTTTAGATGCTGCTTTGGCATTATCGGAGTGCCTTATTCTATAAGGTGCTGCTTCGACCACCCGAAGAATCTCATGTTTTGTTGAGATACTGCTTTGGTATCCTCGGAGAGCCTAAGTCTATAAGGTGCTGCTTCGACCACCCGAAGAATCTCGTATTTTATTGAGATACTAATCTAGTATCCTCGGAGAGCCTTAGTCTATAAGGTGCTACTTCGACCACCCAAAAAATCTCGTGTTTTGTTGAGATACTACTTTGGTATCCCCGGAGAGCCTGAGTCTATAAGGTGTTGTTTCGATCACGCAAAGAATCTCTTGTTTTGTTGAGATACTGCTTGGGTATCATTGGAGAGACTTAGTCCTTTAGTTGTTGCTTCAACAACCCGAAGAATCTCGTGTTTTATTGAGATACTCCTTTGGTATCCTCGGAGAGCCTTAGTCTATAGGGTGCTACTTTGACCAATCAAAGAATCTCGTGTTTTTTTGAGATACTGTTTTGGTATCCTTGGAGAACCTTAGTCTATAAGGTGCTGGTTCGATCACCCAAGGAATCCCATGGTTTGTTGAGATACTATTTTGGTATCCTCGAAGAACCTTAGTATATAAGGTGATGCTTCGAGCACCCAAAGAATATCATGTTTTGTTAAGATACTTCTTTGGTATCTTCGGAGAGCCTTAGTCTATAAGGTGCTGCTTTGAGCACCCAAAGAACATCATGTTTTGTTGAGATACAACTTTGGTATCCTCGAAGAACCTTAGTCTATAAGCTGCTGCTTCGACTACCTGAAGAATCTCGTGTTTTGCTGAGATACCACTTTGGTATCCTCGGAGAGCCTTAGTCTATAAGGTGCTGCTTCGACCACCCGAAGAATCTTGTGTTTTGTTGATATACTGCTTTGGTATCCTAGGAGAGCCTTTTTCTATAAGGTGCTGCTTCGAGCACCCAAAGAATATCATGTTTTGTTAAGATACTGCTTTGGTATTCTCGAAGAACCTTAGTCTATAACGTGCTGCTTCGATCACCCAAAGAATCTCATGTTTTGTTGAGATACTACTTTGGTATCCTCGGAGAACCTTAGTCTATAAGGTGCTGCTTCGACCACCCAAAGAACCTTGTCTTTTGTTGAGATACTTCTTTGTTATCCTCGGGGGGCCTTAGTCTATAAGGTGCTGCTTCGACTACCCGAAGAATCTCGTGTTTTGCTGAGATACCGCTTTGGTATCCTCGGAGAGCCTTAGTCTATAAGGTGCTGCTTCAACCACCCGAAGAATCTTGGGTTTTTTTGAGATGCTGCTTTGGCATCATCGGAGTGCCTTAGTCTATAAGGTGCTGCTTCAACCACCCGAAGAATCTCATGTTTTGTTGAGATACTGCTTTGGTATACTCGGAGAGCCTAAGTCTATAAGGTGCTGCTTCGACCACCCGAAGAATCTCGTGTTTTATTGAGATATTATTCTGGTATCCTCGGAGAGCCTTAGTCTATAAGGTGCTGCTTCGGCCACCCAAAGAATCTCGTGTTTTGTTGAGATACTACTTTGGTATCCCCGGAGAGCCTGAGTCTATAAGGTGCTGTTTCGATCACCCAAAGAATCTCTTGTTTTGTTGAGATACTGCTTGGGTATCATCGGAGAGACTTAGTCCATTAGTTGTTGCTTCAACAACCCGAAGAATCTCGTGTTTTATTGAGATACTCCTTTGGTATCCTCGGAGAGCCTTAGTCTATAGGGTGCTACTTTGACCAATCAATGAATCTCGTGTTTTTTTGAGATACTGTTTTGGTATCCTTGGAGAACCTTAGTCTATAAGGTGCTACTTCGATAACCCAAGGAATCCCTTGGTTTGTTGAGATACTATTTTGGTATCCTCGAAGAACCTTAGTCTATAAGGTGATGCTTCGAGCACCCAAAGAATATCATGTTTTGTTAAGATACTTCTTTGGTATCTTCGGAGAGCCTTAGTCTATAAGGTGCTGCTTTGAACACCCAAAGAACATCATGTTTTGTTGAGATACTGCTTTGGTATCCTCGAAGAACCTTAGTCTATAAGCTGCTGCTTCGACTACCCGAAGAATCACGTGTTTTGCTGAGATACCGCTTTGGTATCCTCGGAGAGCCTTAGTCTATAAGGTGCTGCTTCAACCACCCGAAGAATATCGTGTTTTTTTGAGATACAGCTTTGGTATCATCGGAGAGCCTTAGTCTATAAGGTGCTGCTTTGACCACCCGAAGAATCTCGTGTTTTATTGAGATACTGCTTTGGTATCCTCGGAGAACCTTAGTCAATAAGGTGCTGCTTCGACCACCCAAAGAACCTTGTCTTTTGTTGAGATACTTCTTTGTTATCCTCGGAGGGCCTTAGTCTATAAGGTGCTGCTTCGACTACCCGAAGAATCTCGTGTTTTGCTGAGATACCACTTTGGTATCCTCGGAGAGCCTTAGTCTATAAGGTGCTGCTTCAACTACCCGAAGAATCTTGTGTTTTTTTTAGATGCTGCTTTGGCATCATCGGAGTGCCTTATTCTATAAGGTGCTGCTTCGACCACCCGAAGAATCTCATGTTTTGTTGAGATACTGCTTTGGTTTCCTCGGAGAGCCTAAGTCTATAAGGTGCTGCTTCGACCACCCGAAGAATCTCGTATTTTATTAAGATACTATTCTAGTATCCTCGGAGAGCCTTAGTCTATAAGGTGCTACTTTGACCACCCAAAGAATCTCGTGTTTTGTTGAGATACTACTTTGGTATCCCCGGAGAGCCTGAGTCTATAAGGTGCTGTTTCGATCACGCAAAGAATCTCTTGTTTTGTTGAGATACTGCTTGGGTATCATTGGAGAGACTTAGTCCTTTAGTTGTTGCTTCAACAACCCGAAGAATCTCGTGTTTTATTGAGATACTCCTTTGGTATCCTCGGAGAGCCTTAGTCTATAGGGTGACCAATCAAAGAATCTCGTGTTTTTTTGAGATACTGTTTTGGTATCCTTGGAGAACCTTAGTCTATAAGGTGCTGGTTCGATCACCCAAGGAATCCCATGGTTTGTTGAGATACTATTTTGGTATCCTCGTAGAACCTTAGTCTATAAGGTGATGCTTCGAGCACCCAAAGAATATCATGTTTTGTTAAGATACTTCTTTGGTATCCTCGGAGAGCCTTAGTCTATAAGGTGCTGCTTTGAGCACCCAAAGAACATCATGTTTTGTTGAGATACAACTTTGGTATCCTCGAAGAACCTTAGTCTATAAGCTGCTGCTTCGACTACCTAAAGAATCTTGTGTTTTGCTGAGATACCGCTTTGGTATCCTCGGAGAGCCTTAGTCTATAAGGTGCTGCTTCGACCACCCGAAGAATCTTGTGTTTTGTTGATATACTGCTTTGGTATCCTCGGAGAGCCTTTGTCTATAAGGTGCTGCTTCGAGCACCCAAAGAATATCATGTTTTGTTAAGATACTGCTTTGGTATTCTCGAAGAACCTTAGTCTATAACGTGCTGCTTCGATCACCCAAAGAATCTCATGTTTTGTTGAGATACTACTTTGGTATCCTCGGAGAACCTTAGTCTATAAGGTGCTGCTTCGACCACCCAAAGAACCTTGTCTTTTGTTGAGATACTTCTTTGTTATCCTCGGGGGGCCTTAGTCTATAAGGTGCTGCTTCGACTACCCGAAGAATCTCGTGTTTTGCTGAGATACCGCTTTGGTATCCTCGGAGAGCCTTAGTCTATAAGGTGCTGCTTCAACCACCCGAAGAATCTTGGGTTTTTTTGAGATGCTGCTTTGGCATCATCGGAGTGCCTTAGTCTATAAGGTGCTACTTCAACCACCCGAAGAATCTCATGTTTTGTTGAGATACTGCTTTGGTATCCTCGGAGAGCCTAAGTCTATAAGGTGCTGCTTTGACCACCCGAAGAATCTCGTATTTTATTGAGATACTATTCTGGTATCCTCGGAGAGCCTTAGTCTATAAAGTGCTACTTCGACCACCCAAAGAATCTCGTGTTTTGTTGAGATACTACTTTGGTATCCCCGGAGAGCCTGAGTCTATAAGGTGCTGTTTCGATCACGCAAAGAATCTCTTGTTTTGTTGAGATACAGCTTGGGTATCATTGGAGAGACTTAGTCCTTTAGTTGTTGCTTCAACAACCCGAAGAATCTCGTGTTTTATTGAGATACTCCTTTGGTATCCTCGAAGAGCCTTAGTCTATAGGGTGCTACTTTGACCAATCAAAGAATCTCGTGTTTTTTTGAGATACTGTTTTGGTATCCTTGGAGAACCTTAGTCTATAAGGTGCTGGTTCGATCACCCAAGGAATCCCATGGTTTATTGAGATACTATTTTGGTATCCTCGAAGAACCTTAGTCTATAAGGTGATGCTTCGAGCACCCAAAGAATATCATGTTTTGTTAATATACTTCTTTGGTATCTTCAGAGAGCCTTAGTCTATAAGGTGCTGCTTTGAGCACCCAAAGAACATCATGTTTTGTTGAGATACTGCTTTGGTATCCTCGAAGAACCTTAGTCGATAAGCTGCTGCTTCGACTACCTGAAGAATCTCGTGTTTTGCTGAGAACCCGCTTTGGTATCCTCGGAGAGCCTTAGTCTATAAGGTGCTGCTTCTACCACCCAAAGAATATCGTGTTTTTTTGAGATACTGCTTTGGTATCATCGGAGTGCCTTAGTCTATAAGGTGCTGCTTCGACCACCCGAAGAATCTCGTGTTTCATTGAGATACTGCTTTGGTATCCTCGGAGAGCCTTAGTTTATGAGGTGCTGCTTCGAGCACCCAAAAAATATCATGTTTTGTTGAGATACTGCTTTGGTATCCTCAAAGAACCTTAGTCTATAAGGTGCTGCTTCGATCACCCAAAGAATCTCTTGTTTTGTTAAGATACTACTTTGGTATCCTCGGGCAACCTTAGTCTTTAAGGTGCTGCTTCGACTACCCGAAGAATCTCGTGTTTTGCTTAAATACCTTTTTGGTATCCTCGGAGAGCCTTAGTCTATAAGGTGCTGCTTCAATCACCCGAAGAATCTCGTGTTTTTTTGAGATACTGCTTTGGTATCATCGGAGTGCCTTAGTCTATAAGGTGCTGCTTCGACCACCCGAAGAATCTTGTGTTTTGTTGATATACTGCTTTGGTATCCTCGGAGAGCCTTTGTCTATAAGGTGCTGCTTCGAGGACCCAAAGAATATCATGTTTTGTTAAGATACTGCTTTGGTATTCTCGAAGAACCTTAGCCTATAAGGTGCTGCTTCGATCACCCAAAGAATCTCATGTTTTGTTGAGATACTACTTTGGTATCCTCGGAGAACCTTAGTCTATAAGGTGCTACTTCGACCACCCAAAGAACCTTGTCTTTTGTTGAGATACTTCTTTGTTATCCTCGGAGGGCCTTAGTCTATAAGGTGCTGCTTCAACTACCCGATGAATCTCGTGTTTTGCTGAGATACCACTTTGGTATCCTCGGAGAGCCTTAGTCTATAAGGTGCTGCTTCAACCACCCGAAGAATCTTGTGTTTTTTTTAGATGCTGCTTTGGCAGCATCGGAGTGCCTTAGTCTATAAGGTGCTGCTTCGACCACCCGAAGAATCTCATGTTTTGTTGAGATACTGCTTTGGTATCCTCGGAGAGCCTAAGTCTATAAGGTGCTGCTTCGACCACCCGAAGAATCTCGTATTTTATTGAGATACTATTCTAGTATCCTCGGAGAGCCTTAGTCTATAAGGTGCTACTTCGACCACCCAAAGAATCTCGTGTTTTGTTGAGATACTACTTTGGTATCCCAGGAGAGCCTTAGTCTATAAGGTGCTGTTTCGATCACGCAAAGAATCTCTTGTTTTGTTGAGATACTGCTTGGGTATCATTGGAGAGACTTAGTCCTTTAGTTGTTGCTTCAACAACCCGAAGAATCTCGTGTTTTATTGAGATACTCCTTTGGTATCCTCGGAGAGCCTTAGTCTATAGGGTGCTACTTTGACCAATCAAAGAATCTCGTGTTTTTTTGAGATACTGTTTTGGTATCCTTGGAGAACCTTAGTCTATAAGGTGCTGGTTCGATCACCCAAGGAATCCCATGGTTTGTTGAGATACTATTTTGGTATCCTCGAAGAACCTTAGTCTATAAGGTGATGCTTCGAGCACCCAAAGAATATCATGTTTTGTTAAGATACTTCTTTGGTATCCTCGGAGAGCCTTAGTCTATAAGGTGCTGCTTTGAGCACCCAAAGAACATCATGTTTTGTTGAGATACAACTTTGGTATCCTCGAAGAACCTTAGTCTATAAGCTGCTGCTTCGACTACCTAAAGAATCTTGTGTTTTGCTGAGATACCGCTTTGGTATCCTCGGAGAGCCTTAGTCTATAAGGTGCTGCTTCGACCACCCGAAGAATCTTGTGTTTTGTTGATATACTGCTTTGGTATCCTCGGAGAGCCTTTGTCTATAAGGTGCTGCTTCGAGCACCCAAAGAATATCATGTTTTGTTAAGATACTGCTTTGGTATTCTCGAAGAACCTTAGTCTATAACGTGCTGCTTCGATCACCCAAAGAATCTCATGTTTTGTTGAGATACTACTTTGGTATCCTCGGAGAACCTTAGTCTATAAGGTGCTGCTTCGACCACCCAAAGAACCTTGTCTTTTGTTGAGATACTTCTTTGTTATCCTCGGGGGGCCTTAGTCTATAAGGTGCTGCTTCGACTACCCGAAGAATCTCGTGTTTTGCTGAGATACCGCTTTGGTATCCTCGGAGAGCCTTAGTCTATAAGGTGCTGCTTCAACAACCCGAAGAATCTTGGGTTTTTTTGAGATGCTGCTTTGGCATCATCGGAGTGCCTTAGTCTATAAGGTGCTACTTCAACCACCCGAAGAATCTCATGTTTTGTTGAGATACTGCTTTGGTATCCTCGGAGAGCCTAAGTCTATAAGGTGCTGCTTCGACCACCCGAAGAATCTCGTATTTTATTGAGATACTATTCTGGTATCCTCGGAGAGCCTTAGTCTATAAGGTGCTACTTCGACCACCCAAAGAATCTCGTGTTTTGTTGAGATACTACTTTGGTATCCCCGGAGAGCCTGAGTCTATAGGGTGCTGTTTCGATCACGCAAAGAATCTCTTGTTTTGTTGAGATACTGCTTGGGTATCATTGGAGAGACTTAGTCCTTTAGTTGTTGCTTCAACAACCCGAAGAATCTCGTGTTTTATTGAGATACTCCTTTGGTATCCTCGGAGAGCCTTAGTCTATAGGGTGCTACTTTGACCAATCAAAGAATCTCGTGTTTTTTTGAGATACTGTTTTGGTATCCTTGGAGAACCTTAGTCTATAAGGTGCTGGTTCGATCACCCAAGGAATCCCATGGTTTATTGAGATACTATTTTGGTATCCTCGAAGAACCTTAGTTTATAAGGTGATGCTTCGAGCACCCAAAGAATATCATGTTTTGTTAATATACTTCTTTGGTATCTTCGGAGAGCCTTAGTCTATAAGGTGCTGCTTTGAGCACCCAAAGAACATCATGTTTTGTTGAGATACTGCTTTGGTATCCTCGAAGAACCTTAGTCTATAAGCTGCTGCTTCGACTACCTGAAGAATCTCGTGTTTTGCTGAGAACCCGCTTTGGTATCCTCGGAGAGCCTTAGTCTATAAGGTGCTGCTTCTACCACCCGAAGAATATCGTGTTTTTTTGAGATACTGCTTTGGTATCATCGGAGTGCCTTAGTCAATAAGGTGCTGCTTCGACCACCCAAAGAATCTCGTGTTTCATTGAGATACTGCTTTGGTATCCTCGGAGAGCCTTAGTTTATGAGGTGCTGCTTCGAGCACCCAAAAAATATCATGTTTTGTTGAGATACTGCTTTGGTATCCTCAAAGAACCTTAGTCTATAAGGTGCTGCTTCGATCACCCAAAGAATCTCTTGTTTTGTTAAGATACTACTTTGGTATCCTCGGAGAACCTTAGTCTATAAGGTGCTGCTTCTACTACCTGAAGAATCTCGTGTTTTGCTTAAATACCTTTTTGGTATCCTCGGAGAGCCTTAGTCTATAAGGTGCTGCTTCAACCACCCGAAGAATCTCGTGTTTTTTTGAGATACTGCTTTGGTATCATCGGAGTGCCTTAGTCTATAAGGTGCTGCTTCGACCACCCGAAGAATCTTGTGTTTTGTTGATATACTGCTTTGGTATCCTCGGAGAGCCTCTGTCTATAAGGTGCTGCTTCGAGGACCCAAAGAATATCATGTTTTGTTAAGATACTGCTTTAGTATTCTCGAAGAACCTTAGTCTATAAGGTGCTGCTTCGATCACCCAAAGAATCTCATGTTTTGTTGAGATACTACTTTGGTATCCTCGGAGAACCTTAGTCTATATGGTGCTACTTCGACCACCCAAAGAACCTTGTCTTTTGTTGAGATACTTCTTTGTTATCCTCGGAGGGCCTTAGTCTATAAGGTGCTGCTTCGACTACCCGAAGAATCTCGTGTTTTGCTGAGATACCGCTTTGGTATCCTCGGAGAGCCTTAGTCTATAAGGTGCTGCTTCAACCACCCGAAGAATCTTGGGTTTTTTTGAGATGCTGCTTTGGCATCATCGGAGTGCCTTAGTCTATAAGGTGCTGCTTCGACCACCCGAAGAATCTCATGTTTTGTTGAGATACTGGTTTGGTATCCTCGGAGAACCTAAGTCTATAAGGTGCTGCTTCGACCACCCGAAGAATCTCGTGTTTTATTGAGATATTATTCTGGTATCCTCGGAGAGCCTTAGTCTATAAGGTGCTGCTTCGACCACCCAAAGAATCTAGTGTTTTGTTGAGATACTACTTTGGTATCCCCGGAGAGCCTGAGTCTATAAGGTGATGTTTCGATCACCCAAAGAATCTCTTGTTTTGTTGAGATACTGCTTGGGTATCATCGGAGAGACTTAGTCCATTAGTTGTTGCTTCAACAACACGAAGAATCTCGTGTTTTATTGAGATACTCCTTTGGTATCCTCGGAGAGCCTTAGTCTATAGGGTGCTACTTTGACCAATCAAAGAATCTCGTGTTTTTTTGAGATACTGTTTTGGTATCCTTGGAGAACCTTAGTCTATAAGGTGCTGCTTCGATAACCCAAGGAATCCCTTGGTTTGTTGAGATACTATTTTGGTATAATCGAAGAACCTTAGTCTATAAGGTGATGCTTCGAGCACCCAAAGAATATCATTTTTTGTTAAGATACTTCTTTGGTATCTTCGGAGAGCCTTAGTCTATAAGGTGCTGCTTTGAGCACCCAAAGAACATCATGTTTTGTTGAGATACTGCTTTGGTATCCTCGAAGAACCTTAGTCTATAAGCTGCTGCTTCGACTACCTGAAGAATCTCGTGTTTTGCTGAGATACCGCTTTGGTATCCTCGGAGAGCCTTAGTCTATAAGGTGCTACTTCAACCACCCGAAGAATATCGTGTTTTTTTGAGATACTGCTTTGGTATTATCGGAGTGCCTTAGTCTATAATGTGCTGCTTCGACCACCCGAAGAATCTCGTGTTTTATTGAGATACTGCTTTGGTATCCTCGGAGAGCCTTAGTTTATGAGGTGCTGCTTCGAGCACCCAAAAAATATCATGTTTTGTTGAGATACTGCGTTGGTATCCTCAAAGAACCTTAGTCTATAAGGTGCTGCTTCGATCACCCAAAGAATCTCTTGTTTTGTTAAGATACTACTTTGGTATCCTCGGAGAACCTTAGTCTATAAGGTGCTGCTTCAACCACCAGAAGAATCTCGTGTTTTTTTGAGATACTGCTTTGGTATCATCGGAGTGCCTTAGTTTATAAGGTGCTGCTTCGACCACCCGAAGAATCTTGTGTTTTGTTGATATACTGCTTTGGTATCCTCGGAGAGCCTTTGTCTATAAGGTGCTGCTTCGAGCACCCAAAGAATATCATGTTTTGTTAAGATACTGCTTTGGTATTCTCGAAGAACCTTAGTCTATAAGGTGTTGCTTCGATCACCCAAAGAATCTCATGTTTTGTTGAGATACTACTTTGGTATCCTCGGAGAACCTTAGTCTATAAGGTGCTACTTCGACCACCCAAAGAACCTTGTCTTTTGTTGAGATACTTCTTTGTTATCCTCGGAGGGCCTTAGTCTATAAGGTGCTGCTTCGACTACCCGAAGAATCTCGTGTTTTGCTGAGATACCGCTTTGGTATCCTAGGAGAGCCTTAGTCTATAAGGTGCTGCTTCAACCACCCGAAGAATCTTGGGTTTTTTTGAGATGCTGCTTTGGCATCATCGGAGTGCCTTAGTCTATAAGGTGCTGCTTCGACCACCCGAAGAATCTCATGTTTTGTTGAGATACTGCTTTGGTATCCTCGGAGAGCCTAAGTCTATAAGGTGCTGCTTCGACCACCCGAAGAATCTCGTATTTTATTGAGATATTATTCTGGTATCCTCGGAGAGCCTTAGTGTATAAGGTGCTGCTTCGACCACCCAAAGAATCTCGTGTTTTGTTGAGATACTACTTTGGTATCCCCGGAGAGCCTGAGTCTATAAGGTGCTGTTTCGATCACCCAAAGAATCTCTTGTTTTGTTGAGATACTGCTTGGGTATCATCGGAGAGACTTAGTCCATTAGTTATTGCTTCAACAACCCGAAGAATCTCGTGTTTTATTGAGATACTCCTTCGGTATCCTCGGAGAGCCTTAGTCTATAGGGTGCTACTTTGACCAATCAAAGAATCTCGTGTTTTTTTGAGATACTGTTTTGGCATCCTTGGAGAACCTTAGTCTATAAGGTGCTGCTTCGATAATCCAAGGAATCTCTTGGTTTGTTGAGATACTATTTTGGTATCCTCGAAGAACCTTAGTCTATAAGGTGATGCTTCGAGCACCCAAAGAATATCATGTTTTGTTAAGATACTTCTTTGGTATCTTCGGAGAGCCTTAGTCTATAAGGTGCTGCTTTGAGCACCCAAAGAACATCATGTTTTGTTGAGATGTTGCTTTGGTATCCTCGAAGAACCTTAGTCTATAAGGTGCTGCTTCAACCACCCGAAGAATCTCGTGTTTTTTTGAGATACCGCTTTGGTATCATCGGAGAGCCTTATTCTATAAGGTGCTGCTTCGACCACCCGAAGAATCTTGTGTTTTATTAAGATACTGCTTTGGTATCCTCGGAGAGCCTTAGTTTATGAGGTGCTGCTTCGAGCACCTAAAAAATATCATGTTTTGTTGAGATACTGCTTTGGCATCCCCGGAGAGCCTTAGTCTAGAAGGTGCTGCTTCAACCACCTGAAGAATCTCGTGTTTTTTTGAGATACACCTTTGGCATCATCGGAGTGCCTTATTCTATAAGGTGTTGCTTCAACCTCCCGAAGAATCTCGTGTTTTGTTGAGATACCGCTTTGCTATCCTCGGAGAGCCTTAGTCTATAAGGTGCTGCTTCGACCACCCGAAGAATCTCATGTTTTGTTGAGATACTATTTTGGTATCCTCGAAGAGCCTTAGTCTATAAGGTTGTGTTTCGAGCATCCAAAGAATATCATGTTTTGTTGAGATACTGCTTTGGTATCCTCGAAGAACCTTAGTCTATAAGGTGCTGCTTCGACTACCCGAAGAATCTCGTGTTTTACTTCAATACCGTTTTGGTATCCTCGGAGAGCCTTAGTCTATAAGGGGCTACTTCAACCACCCGAAGAATCTAGTGTTTTTTTGAGATACTGCTTTGGTATCATCGGAGTGCCTTAGTCTATAAGGTGCTGCTTCGACCACCCGAAGAATCTTGTGTTTTGTTGATATACTGCTTTGGTATCCTCGGAGAGCCTTTGTCTATAAGGTGCTGCTTCGAGCACCCAAAGAATATCATGTTTTGTTAAGATACTGCTTTGGTATTCTTGAAGAACCTTAGTGTATAAGGTGCTTCTTCGATCAACCATAGAATCTCATGTTTTGTTGAGATACTACTTTGGTATCCTCGGAGAACCTTAGTCTATAAGGTGCTGCTTCGACCACCCAAAGAACCTTGCCTTTTGTTGAGATACTTCTTTGTTATCCTCGGAGGGCCTTAGTCTATAAGGTGCTGCTTCGACTACCCGAAGAATCTCGTGTTTTGCTGAGATACCGCTTTGGTATCCTAGGAGAGCCTTAGTCTATAAGGTGCTGCTTCAACCACCCGAAGAATCTTGGGTTTTTTTGAGATGCTGCTTTGGCATCATCGGAGTGCCTTAGTCTATAAGGTGCTGCTTCGACCACCCGAAGAATCTCATGTTTTGTTGAGATACTGCTTTGGTATCCTCGGAGAGCCTAAGTCTATAAGGTGCTGCTTCGACCACCCGAAGAATCTCGTATTTTATTGAGATATTATTCTGGTATCCTCGGAGAGCCTTAGTGTATAAGGTGCTGCTTCGACCACCCAAAGAATCTCGTGTTTTGTTGAGATACTACTTTGGTATCCCCGGAGAGCCTGAGTCTATAAGGTGCTGTTTCGATCACCCAAAGAATCTCTTGTTTTGTTGAGATACTGCTTGGGTATCATCGGAGAGACTTAGTCCATTAGTTATTGCTTCAACAACCCGAAGAATCTCGTGTTTTATTGAGATACTCCTTCGGTATCCTCGGAGAGCCTTAGTCTATAGGGTGCTACTTTGACCAATCAAAGAATCTCGTGTTTTTTTGAGATACTGTTTTGGCATCCTTGGAGAACCTTAGTCTATAAGGTGCTGCTTCGATAATCCAAGGAATCTCTTGGTTTGTTGAGATACTATTTTGGTATCCTCGAAGAACCTTAGTCTATAAGGTGATGCTTCGAGCACCCAAAGAATATCATGTTTTGTTAAGATACTTCTTTGGTATCTTCGGAGAGCCTTAGTCTATAAGGTGCTGCTTTGAGCACCCAAAGAACATCATGTTTTGTTGAGATGTTGCTTTGGTATCCTCGAAGAACCTTAGTCTATAAGGTGCTGCTTCAACCACCCGAAGAATCTCGTGTTTTTTTGAGATACCGCTTTGGTATCATCGGAGAGCCTTATTCTATAAGGTGCTGCTTCGACCACCCGAAGAATCTTGTGTTTTATTAAGATACTGCTTTGGTATCCTCGGAGAGCCTTAGTTTATGAGGTGCTGCTTCGAGCACCTAAAAAATATCATGTTTTGTTGAGATACTGCTTTGGCATCCCCGGAGAGCCTTAGTCTAGAAGGTGCTGCTTCAACCACCTGAAGAATCTCGTGTTTTTTTGAGATACACCTTTGGCATCATCGGAGTGCCTTATTCTATAAGGTGTTGCTTCAACCTCCCGAAGAATCTCGTGTTTTGTTGAGATACCGCTTTGCTATCCTCGGAGAGCCTTAGTCTATAAGGTGCTGCTTCGACCACCCGAAGAATCTCATGTTTTGTTGAGATACTATTTTGGTATCCTCGAAGAGCCTTAGTCTATAAGGTTGTGTTTCGAGCATCCAAAGAATATCATGTTTTGTTGAGATACTGCTTTGGTATCCTCGAAGAACCTTAGTCTATAAGGTGCTGCTTCGACTACCCGAAGAATCTCGTGTTTTACTTCAATACCGTTTTGGTATCCTCGGAGAGCCTTAGTCTATAAGGGGCTACTTCAACCACCCGAAGAATCTAGTGTTTTTTTGAGATACTGCTTTGGTATCATCGGAGTGCCTTAGTCTATAAGGTGCTGCTTCGACCACCCGAAGAATCTTGTGTTTTGTTGATATACTGCTTTGGTATCCTCGGAGAGCCTTTGTCTATAAGGTGCTGCTTCGAGCACCCAAAGAATATCATGTTTTGTTAAGATACTGCTTTGGTATTCTTGAAGAACCTTAGTGTATAAGGTGCTTCTTCGATCAACCATAGAATCTCATGTTTTGTTGAGATACTACTTTGGTATCCTCGGAGAACCTTAGTCTATAAGGTGCTGCTTCGACCACCCAAAGAACCTTGCCTTTTGTTGAGATACTTCTTTGTTATCCTCGGAGAGCCTTAGTCTATATGGTGCTGCTTCGACTACCCGAAGAATCTCGTGTTTTGCTGAGATACCGCTTTGGTATCCTCGGAGAGCCTTAGTCTATAAGGTGCTGCTTCAACCACCCGAAGAATCTTGTGTTTTTTTGAGATGCTGCTCTGACATCATCGGAGTGCCTTAGTCTATAAGGTGCTGCTTCGACCACCCGAAGAATCTCATGTTTTGTTGAGATACTGCTTTGGTATCCTCGGAGTGCCTAAGTCTATAAGGTGCTGCTTCGACCACCCGAAGAATCTCGTGTTTTATTGAGATACTATTCTGGTATCCTCGGAGAGCCTTAGTCTATAAGGTGCTGCTTCGACCACCCAAAGAATCTCGTGTTTTGTTGAGATACTACTTTGGTATCCCCGGAGAGCCTGAGTCTATAAGGTGTTGTTTCGATCACCCAAAGAATCTCTTGTTTTGTTGAGATACTGCTTGGGTATCATCGGAGAGACTTAGTCCATTAGTTGTTGCTTCAACAACCCGAATAATCTCGTGTTTTATTGAGATACTCCTTTGGTATCCTCGAAGAGCCTTAGTCTATAGGGTGCTACTTTGACCTATCAAAGAATCTCGTGTTTTTTTGAGATACTGTTTTGGTATCCTTGGAGAACCTTAGTCTATAAGGTGCTGCTTCGATCGCCCAAGGAATCCCATGGTTTGTTGAGATACTATTTTGGTATCCTCGAAGAACCATAGTCTACAAGGTGCTGCTTTGAGCACCCAAAGAACATCATGTTTTGTTGAGATACTGCTTTGGTATCCTCGAAGAACCTTAGTCTATAAGCTGCTGCTACGACTACCCGAAGAATCTCGTGTTTTGCTGAGATACCGCTTTGGTATCCTCGGAGAGCCTTAGTCTATAAGGTGCTGCTTCAACCACCCGAAGAATCTCGTGTTTTTTTGAGATACTGCTTTGGTATCATTGGAGTCCCTTAGTCTATAAGGTGCTGCTTCGACCACCCGAAGAATCTTGTGTTTTATTGAGATACTTCTTTGGTATCCTCGGAGAGCCTTAGTTTATGAGGTGCTGCTTCGAGCACCTAAAAAATATCATGTTTTGTTGAGATAATGCTTTGGCATCCCCGGAGAGCCTTAGTCTAGAAGGTGCTGCTTCAACCACCTGAAGAATCTCGTGTTTTTTTGAGATACACCTTTGGCATCATCGGAGTGCCTTATTCTATAAGGTGTTGCTTCAACCTCCCGAAGAATCTCGTGTTTTGTTGAGATACCGCTTTGCTATCCTCGGAGAGCCTTAGTCTATAAGGTGCTGCTTCGACCACCCGAAGAATCTCATGTTTTGTTGAGATACTGTTTTGGTATCCTCGAAGAGCCTTAGTCTATAAGGTTGTGTTTCGAGCACCCAAAGAATATCATGTTTTGTTGAGATACTGCTTTGGTATCCTCGAAGAACCTTAGTCTATAAGGTGCTGCTTCGACTACCCGAAGAATCTCGTGTTTTACTTTAATACCGTTTTGGTATCCTCGGAGAGCCTTAGTCTATAAGGGGCTACTTCAACCACCCGAAGAATCTAGTGTTTTTTTGAGATACTGCTTTGGTATCATCGGAGTGCCTTAGTCTATAAGGTGCGGCTTCGACCACCCGATGAATCTTGTGTTTTGTTGATATACTGCTTTGGTATCCTCTGAGAGCCTTTGTCTATAAGGTGCTGCTTCGAGCACCCAAAGAATATCATGTTTTGTTAAGATACTGCTTTGGTATTCTTGAAGAACCTTAGTGTATAAGGTGCTGCTTCGATCACCCATAGAATCTCATGTTTTGTTGAGATACTACTTTGGTATCCTCGGAGAACCTTAGTCTATAAGGTGCTGCTTCGACCACCCAAAGAACCTTGCCTTTTGTTGAGATACTTCTTTGTTATCCTCGGAGAGGCTTAGTCTATAAGGTGCTGCTTCGACTACCCGAAGAATCTCGTGTTTTGCTGAGATACCGCTTTGGTATCCTCGGAGAGCCTTAGTCTATAAGGTGCTGCTTCAACCACCAGAAGAATCTTTTGTTTTTTTGAGATGCTGCTTTGGCATCATCGGAGTGCCTTAGTCTATAAGGTGCTGCTTCGACCACCCGAAGAATCTCATGTTTTGTTGAGATACTGCTTTGGTATCCTCGGAGTGCCTAAGTCTATAAGGTGCTGCTTCGACCATCCGAAGAATCTCGTGTTTTATTGAGATACTATTCTGGTATCCTCGGAGAGCCTTAGTCTATAAGGTGCTGCTTCGACCACCCAAAGAATCTCGTGTTTTGTTGAGATACTACTTTGGTATCCCCGGAGAGCCTGAGTCTATAAGGTGTTGTTTCGATCACCCAAAGAATCTCTTGTTTTGTTGAGATACTGCTTGGGTATCATCGGAGTGACTTAGTCCATTAGTTGTTGCTTCAACAACCCGAAGAATCTCGTGTTTTATTGAGATACTCCTTTGGTATCCTCGAAGAGCCTTAGTCTATAGGGTGCTACTTTGACCAATCAAAGAATCTCGTGTTTTTTTGAGATACTGTTTTGGTATCCTTGGAGAACTTAGTCTATAAGGTGCTGCTTCGATCACCCAAGGAATCCCATGGTTTGTTGAGATACTATTTTGGTATCCTCGAAGAACCATAGTCTATAAGGTGCTGCTTTGAGCACCCAAAGAACATCATGTTTTGTTGAGATACTGCTTTGTTATCCTCGAAGAAACTTAGTCTATAAGCTGCTGCTTCGACTACCCGAAGAATCTCGTGTTTTGCTGAGATACCGCTTTGGTATCCTCGGAGAGCCTTAGTCTATAAGGTGCTGCTTCAACCACCCGAAGAATCTCGTGTTTTTTTGAGATACTGCTTTGGTATCATCGGAGTCCCTTAGTCTATAAGGTGCTGCTTCGACCACCCGAAGAATCTTGTGGTTTATTGAGATACTTCTTTGGTATCCTCGGAGAGCCTTAGTTTATGAGGTGCTGCTTCGAGCACCTAAAAAATATCATGTTTTGTTGAGATAATGCTTTGGCATCCCCGGAGAGCCTTAGTCTAGAAGGTGCTGCTTCAACCACCTGAAGAATCTCGTGTTTTTTTGAGATACACCTTTGGCATCATCGGAGTGCCTTATTCTATAAGGTGTTGCTTCAACCTCCCGAAGAATCTCGTGTTTTGTTGAGATACCGCTTTGCTATCCTCGGAGAGCCTTAGTCTATAAGGTGCTGCTTCGACCACCCGAAGAATCTCATGTTTTGTTGAGATACTGTTTTGGTATCCTCGAAGAGCCTTAGTCTATAACGTTGTGTTTCGAGCACCCAAAGAATATCATGTTTTGTTGAGATACTGCTTTGGTATCCTCGAAGAACCTTAGTCTATAAGGTGCTGCTTCGACTACCCGAAGAATCTCGTGTTTTACTTTAATACCGTTTTGGTATCCTCGGAGAGCCTTAGTCTATAAGGGGCTACTTCAACCACCCGAAGAATCTAGTGTTTTTTTGAGATACTGCTTTGGTATCATCGGAGTGCCTTAGTCTATAAGGTGCGGCTTCGACCACCCGATGAATCTTGTGTTTTGTTGATATACTGCTTTGGTATCCTCGGAGAGCCTTTGTCTATAAGGTGCTGCTTCGAGCACCCAAAGAATATCATGTTTTGTTAAGATACTGCTTTGGTATTCTTGAAGAACCTTAGTGTATAAGGTGCTGCTTCGATCACCCATAGAATCTCATGTTTTGTTGAGATACTACTTTGGTATCCTCGGAGAACCTTAGTCTATAAGGTGCTGCTTCGACCACCCAAAGAACCTTGCCTTTTGTTGAGATACTTCTTTGTTATCCTCGGAGAGCCTTAGTCTATAAGGTGCTGCTTCGACTACCCGAAGAATCTCGTGTTTTGCTGAGATACCGCTTTGGTATCCTCGGAGAGCCTTAGTCTATAAGGTGCTGCTTCAACCACCCGAAGAATCTCGTGTTTTTTTGAGATACTGCTTTGGTATCATTGGAGTCCCTTAGTCTATAAGGTGCTGCTTCGACCACCCGAAGAATCTTGTGTTTTATTGAGATACTTCTTTGGTATCCTCGGAGAGCCTTAGTTTATGAGGTGCTGCTTCGAGCACCTAAAAAATATCATGTTTTGTTGAGATAATGCTTTGGCATCCCCGGAGAGCCTTAGTCTAGAAGGTGCTGCTTCAACCACCTGAAGAATCTCGTGTTTTTTTGAGATACACCTTTGGCATCATCGGAGTGCCTTATTCTATAAGGTGTTGCTTCAACCTCCCGAAGAATCTCGTGTTTTGTTGAGATACCGCTTTGCTATCCTCGGAGAGCCTTAGTCTATAAGGTGCTGCTTCGACCACCCGAAGAATCTCATGTTTTGTTGAGATACTGTTTTGGTATCCTCGAAGAGCCTTAGTCTATAAGGTTGTGTTTCGAGCACCCAAAGAATATCATGTTTTGTTGAGATACTGCTTTGGTATCCTCGAAGAACCTTAGTCTATAAGGTGCTGCTTCGACTACCCGAAGAATCTCGTGTTTTACTTTAATACCGTTTTGGTATCCTCGGAGAGCCTTAGTCTATAAGGGGCTACTTCAACCACCCGAAGAATCTAGTGTTTTTTTGAGATACTGCTTTGGTATCATCGGAGTGCCTTAGTCTATAAGGTGCGGCTTCGACCACCCGATGAATCTTGTGTTTTGTTGATATACTGCTTTGGTATCCTCTGAGAGCCTTTGTCTATAAGGTGCTGCTTCGAGCACCCAAAGAATATCATGTTTTGTTAAGATACTGCTTTGGTATTCTTGAAGAACCTTAGTGTATAAGGTGCTGCTTCGATCACCCATAGAATCTCATGTTTTGTTGAGATACTACTTTGGTATCCTCGGAGAACCTTAGTCTATAAGGTGCTGCTTCGACCACCCAAAGAACCTTGCCTTTTGTTGAGATACTTCTTTGTTATCCTCGGAGAGGCTTAGTCTATAAGGTGCTGCTTCGACTACCCGAAGAATCTCGTGTTTTGCTGAGATACCGCTTTGGTATCCTCGGAGAGCCTTAGTCTATAAGGTGCTGCTTCAACCACCAGAAGAATCTTTTGTTTTTTTGAGATGCTGCTTTGGCATCATCGGAGTGCCTTAGTCTATAAGGTGCTGCTTCGACCACCCGAAGAATCTCATGTTTTGTTGAGATACTGCTTTGGTATCCTCGGAGTGCCTAAGTCTATAAGGTGCTGCTTCGACCATCCGAAGAATCTCGTGTTTTATTGAGATACTATTCTGGTATCCTCGGAGAGCCTTAGTCTATAAGGTGCTGCTTCGACCACCCAAAGAATCTCGTGTTTTGTTGAGATACTACTTTGGTATCCCCGGAGAGCCTGAGTCTATAAGGTGTTGTTTCGATCACCCAAAGAATCTCTTGTTTTGTTGAGATACTGCTTGGGTATCATCGGAGTGACTTAGTCCATTAGTTGTTGCTTCAACAACCCGAAGAATCTCGTGTTTTATTGAGATACTCCTTTGGTATCCTCGAAGAGCCTTAGTCTATAGGGTGCTACTTTGACCAATCAAAGAATCTCGTGTTTTTTTGAGATACTGTTTTGGTATCCTTGGAGAACTTAGTCTATAAGGTGCTGCTTCGATCACCCAAGGAATCCCATGGTTTGTTGAGATACTATTTTGGTATCCTCGAAGAACCATAGTCTATAAGGTGCTGCTTTGAGCACCCAAAGAACATCATGTTTTGTTGAGATACTGCTTTGTTATCCTCGAAGAAACTTAGTCTATAAGCTGCTGCTTCGACTACCCGAAGAATCTCGTGTTTTGCTGAGATACCGCTTTGGTATCCTCGGAGAGCCTTAGTCTATAAGGTGCTGCTTCAACCACCCGAAGAATCTCGTGTTTTTTTGAGATACTGCTTTGGTATCATCGGAGTCCCTTAGTCTATAAGGTGCTGCTTCGACCACCCGAAGAATCTTGTGGTTTATTGAGATACTTCTTTGGTATCCTCGGAGAGCCTTAGTTTATGAGGTGCTGCTTCGAGCACCTAAAAAATATCATGTTTTGTTGAGATAATGCTTTGGCATCCCCGGAGAGCCTTAGTCTAGAAGGTGCTGCTTCAACCACCTGAAGAATCTCGTGTTTTTTTGAGATACACCTTTGGCATCATCGGAGTGCCTTATTCTATAAGGTGTTGCTTCAACCTCCCGAAGAATCTCGTGTTTTGTTGAGATACCGCTTTGCTATCCTCGGAGAGCCTTAGTCTATAAGGTGCTGCTTCGACCACCCGAAGAATCTCATGTTTTGTTGAGATACTGTTTTGGTATCCTCGAAGAGCCTTAGTCTATAACGTTGTGTTTCGAGCACCCAAAGAATATCATGTTTTGTTGAGATACTGCTTTGGTATCCTCGAAGAACCTTAGTCTATAAGGTGCTGCTTCGACTACCCGAAGAATCTCGTGTTTTACTTTAATACCGTTTTGGTATCCTCGGAGAGCCTTAGTCTATAAGGGGCTACTTCAACCACCCGAAGAATCTAGTGTTTTTTTGAGATACTGCTTTGGTATCATCGGAGTGCCTTAGTCTATAAGGTGCGGCTTCGACCACCCGATGAATCTTGTGTTTTGTTGATATACTGCTTTGGTATCCTCGGAGAGCCTTTGTCTATAAGGTGCTGCTTCGAGCACCCAAAGAATATCATGTTTTGTTAAGATACTGCTTTGGTATTCTTGAAGAACCTTAGTGTATAAGGTGCTGCTTCGATCACCCATAGAATCTCATGTTTTGTTGAGATACTACTTTGGTATCCTCGGAGAACCTTAGTCTATAAGGTGCTGCTTCGACCACCCAAAGAACCTTGCCTTTTGTTGAGATACTTCTTTGTTATCCTCGGAGAGCCTTAGTCTATAAGGTGCTGCTTCGACTACCCGAAGAATCTCGTGTTTTGCTGAGATACCGCTTTGGTATCCTCGGAGAGCCTTAGTCTATAAGGTGCTGCTTCAACCACCCGAAGAATCTCGTGTTTTTTTGAGATACTGCTTTGGTATCATTGGAGTCCCTTAGTCTATAAGGTGCTGCTTCGACCACCCGAAGAATCTTGTGTTTTATTGAGATACTTCTTTGGTATCCTCGGAGAGCCTTAGTTTATGAGGTGCTGCTTCGAGCACCTAAAAAATATCATGTTTTGTTGAGATAATGCTTTGGCATCCCCGGAGAGCCTTAGTCTAGAAGGTGCTGCTTCAACCACCTGAAGAATCTCGTGTTTTTTTGAGATACACCTTTGGCATCATCGGAGTGCCTTATTCTATAAGGTGTTGCTTCAACCTCCCGAAGAATCTCGTGTTTTGTTGAGATACCGCTTTGCTATCCTCGGAGAGCCTTAGTCTATAAGGTGCTGCTTCGACCACCCGAAGAATCTCATGTTTTGTTGAGATACTGTTTTGGTATCCTCGAAGAGCCTTAGTCTATAAGGTTGTGTTTCGAGCACCCAAAGAATATCATGTTTTGTTGAGATACTGCTTTGGTATCCTCGAAGAACCTTAGTCTATAAGGTGCTGCTTCGACTACCCGAAGAATCTCGTGTTTTACTTTAATACCGTTTTGGTATCCTCGGAGAGCCTTAGTCTATAAGGGGCTACTTCAACCACCCGAAGAATCTAGTGTTTTTTTGAGATACTGCTTTGGTATCATCGGAGTGCCTTAGTCTATAAGGTGCGGCTTCGACCACCCGATGAATCTTGTGTTTTGTTGATATACTGCTTTGGTATCCTCTGAGAGCCTTTGTCTATAAGGTGCTGCTTCGAGCACCCAAAGAATATCATGTTTTGTTAAGATACTGCTTTGGTATTCTTGAAGAACCTTAGTGTATAAGGTGCTGCTTCGATCACCCATAGAATCTCATGTTTTGTTGAGATACTACTTTGGTATCCTCGGAGAACCTTAGTCTATAAGGTGCTGCTTCGACCACCCAAAGAACCTTGCCTTTTGTTGAGATACTTCTTTGTTATCCTCGGAGAGGCTTAGTCTATAAGGTGCTGCTTCGACTACCCGAAGAATCTCGTGTTTTGCTGAGATACCGCTTTGGTATCCTCGGAGAGCCTTAGTCTATAAGGTGCTGCTTCAACCACCAGAAGAATCTTTTGTTTTTTTGAGATGCTGCTTTGGCATCATCGGAGTGCCTTAGTCTATAAGGTGCTGCTTCGACCACCCGAAGAATCTCATGTTTTGTTGAGATACTGCTTTGGTATCCTCGGAGTGCCTAAGTCTATAAGGTGCTGCTTCGACCATCCGAAGAATCTCGTGTTTTATTGAGATACTATTCTGGTATCCTCGGAGAGCCTTAGTCTATAAGGTGCTGCTTCGACCACCCAAAGAATCTCGTGTTTTGTTGAGATACTAGTTTGGTATCCCCGGAGAGCCTGAGTCTATAAGGTGTTGTTTCGATTACCCAAAGAATCTCTTGTTTTGTTGAGATACTGCTTGGGTATCATCGGAGTGACTTAGTCCATTAGTTGTTGCTTCAACAACCCGAAGAATCTCGTGTTTTATTGAGATACTCCTTTGGTATCCTCGAAGAGCCTTAGTCTATAGGGTGCTACTTTGACCAATCAAAGAATCTCGTGTTTTTTTGAGATACTGTTTTGGTATCCTTGGAGAACTTAGTCTATAAGGTGCTGCTTCGATCACCCAAGGAATCCCATGGTTTGTTGAGATACTATTTTGGTATCCTCGAAGAACCATAGTCTATAAGGTGCTGCTTTGAGCACCCAAAGAACATCATGTTTTGTTGAGATACTGCTTTGTTATCCTCGAAGAAACTTAGTCTATAAGCTGCTGCTTCGACTACCCGAAGAATCTCGTGTTTTGCTGAGATACCGCTTTGGTATCCTCGGAGAGCCTTAGTCTATAAGGTGCTGCTTCAACCACCCGAAGAATCTCGTGTTTTTTTGAGATACTGCTTTGGTATCATCGGAGTCCCTTAGTCTATAAGGTGCTGCTTCGACCACCCGAAGAATCTTGTGGTTTATTGAGATACTTCTTTGGTATCCTCGGAGAGCCTTAGTTTATGAGGTGCTGCTTCGAGCACCTAAAAAATATCATGTTTTGTTGAGATAATGCTTTGGCATCCCCGGAGAGCCTTAGTCTAGAAGGTGCTGCTTCAACCACCTGAAGAATCTCGTGTTTTTTTGAGATACACCTTTGGCATCATCGGAGTGCCTTATTCTATAAGGTGTTGCTTCAACCTCCCGAAGAATCTCGTGTTTTGTTGAGATACCGCTTTGCTATCCTCGGAGAGCCTTAGTCTATAAGGTGCTGCTTCGACCACCCGAAGAATCTCATGTTTTGTTGAGATACTGTTTTGGTATCCTCGAAGAGCCTTAGTCTATAACGTTGTGTTTCGAGCACCCAAAGAATATCATGTTTTGTTGAGATACTGCTTTGGTATCCTCGAAGAACCTTAGTCTATAAGGTGCTGCTTCGACTACCCGAAGAATCTCGTGTTTTACTTTAATACCGTTTTGGTATCCTCGGAGAGCCTTAGTCTATAAGGGGCTACTTCAACCACCCGAAGAATCTAGTGTTTTTTTGAGATACTGCTTTGGTATCATCGGAGTGCCTTAGTCTATAAGGTGCGGCTTCGACCACCCGATGAATCTTGTGTTTTGTTGATATACTGCTTTGGTATCCTCGGAGAGCCTTTGTCTATAAGGTGCTGCTTCGAGCACCCAAAGAATATCATGTTTTGTTAAGATACTGCTTTGGTATTCTTGAAGAACCTTAGTGTATAAGGTGCTGCTTCGATCACCCATAGAATCTCATGTTTTGTTGAGATACTACTTTGGTATCCTCGGAGAACCTTAGTCTATAAGGTGCTGCTTCGACCACCCAAAGAACCTTGCCTTTTGTTGAGATACTTCTTTGTTATCCTCGGAGAGCCTTAGTCTATAAGGTGCTGCTTCGACTACCCGAAGAATCTCGTGTTTTGCTGAGATACCGCTTTGGTATCCTCGGAGAGCCTTAGTCTATAAGGTGCTGCTTCAACCACCCGAAGAATCTTTTGTTTTTTTGAGATGCTGCTTTGGCATCATCGGAGTGCCTTAGTCTATAAGGTGCTGCTTCGACCACCCGAAGAATCTCATGTTTTGTTGAGATACTGCTTTGGTATCCTCGGAGTGCCTAAGTCTATAAGGTGCTGCTTCGACCACCCGAAGAATCTCGTGTTTTATTGAGATACTATTCTGGTATCCTCGGAGAGCCTTAGTCTATAAGGTGCTGCTTCGACCACCCAAAGAATCTCGTGTTTTGTTGAGATACTACTTTGGTATCCCCGGCGAGCCTGAGTCTATAAGGTGTTGTTTCGATCACCGAAAGAATCTCTTGTTTTGTTGAGATACTGCTTGGGTATCATCGGAGAGACTTAGTCCATTAGTTGTTGCTTCAACAACCCGAAGAATCTCGTGTTTTATTGAGATACTCCTTTGGTATCCTCGAAGAGCCTTAGTCTATAGGGTGCTACTTTGACCAATCAAAGAATCTCGTGTTTTTTTGAGATACTGTTTTGGTATCCTTGGAGAACTTAGTCTATAAGGTGCTGCTTCGATCACCCAAGGAATCCCATGGTTTGTTGAGATACTATTTTGGTATCCTCGAAGAACCATAGTCTATAAGGTGCTGCTTTGAGCACCCAAAGAACATCATGTTTTGTTGAGATACTGCTTTGTTATCCTCGAAGAACCTTAGTCTATAAGCTGCTGCTTCGACTACCCGAAGAATCTCGTGTTTTGCTGAGATACCGCTTTGGTATCCTCGGAGAGCCTTAGTCTATAAGGTGCTGCTTCAACCACCCGAAGAATCTCGTGTTTTTTTGAGATACTGCTTTGGTATCATCGGAGTCCCTTAGTCTATAAGGTGCTGCTTCGACCACCCGAAGAATCTTGTGTTTTATTGAGATACTGCTTTGGTATCCTCGGAGAGCCTTAGTTTATGAGGTGCTGCTTCGAGCACCTAAAAAATATCATGTTTTGTTGAGATACTGCTTTGGCATCCTCGGAGAGCCTTAGTCTAGAAGGTGCTGATTCAACCACCTGAAGAATCTCGTGTTTTTTTGGGATACACCTTTGGCATCATCGGAGTGCCTTATTCTATAAGGTGTTGCTTCAACCTCCCGAAGAATCTCGTGTTTTGTTGAGATACCGCTTTGCTATCCTCGGAGAGCCTTAGTCTATAAGGTGCTGCTTCGACCACCCGAAGAATCTCATGTTTTGTTGAGATACTGTTTTGGTATCCTCGAAGAGCCTTAGTCTATAAGGTTGTGTTTCGAGCACCCAAAGAATATCATGTTTTGTTGAGATACTGCTTTGGTATCCTCGAAGAACCTTAGTCTATAAGGTGCTGCTTCGACTACCCGAAGAATCTCGTGTTTTACTTCAATACCGTTTTGGTATCCTCGGAAAGCCTTAGTCTATAAGGGGCTACTTCAACCACCCGAAGAATCTAGTGTTTTTTTGAGATACTGCTTTGGTATCATCGGAGTGCCTTAGTCTATAAGGTGTTGCTTCGACCACCCGAAGAATCTTGTGTTTTGTTGATATACTGCTTTGGTATCCTCGGAGAGCCTTTGTCTATAAGGTGCTGCTTCGAGCACCCAAAGAATATCATGTTTTGTTAAGATACTGCTTTGGTATTCTTGAAGAACCTTAGTGTATAAGGTGCTGCTTCGATCACCCATAGAATCTCATGTTTTGTTGAGATACTACTTTGGTATCCTCGGAGAACCTTAGTCTATAAGGTGCTGCTTCGACCACCCAAAGAACCTTGCCTTTTGTTGAGATACTACTTTGTTATCCTCGGAGAGCCTTAGTCTATAAGGTGCTGCTTCGACTACCCGAAGAATCTCGTGTTTTACTGAGATACCGCTTTGGTATCCTCGGAGAGCCTTAGTCTATAAGGTGCTGCTTCGATCACCCATAGAATCTCATGTTTTGTTGAGATACTACTTTGGTATCCTCGGAGAACCTTAGTCTAAAAGGTGCTGCTTCGACCACCCGAAGAATCTTGTGTTTTGTTGAGATGCTGCTTTGATATCCTCAGAGAGCCTTAATCTATAAGGTGCTGCTTCGACCACCCGAAGAATCTTGTGTTTTTTTGAGATGCTGCTTTGGCATCATCGGAGAGCCTTAGTCTATAAGGTGCTGCTTCGACCACCCGAAGAATCTCATGTTTTGTTGAGATACTGCTTTGGTATCCTCGGAGTGCCTAATTCTATAAGGTGCTGCTTCGACCACCCGAAGAATCTCGTGTTTTATTGAGATACTATTCTGGTATCCTCGGAGAGCCTTAGTCTATAAGGTGCTGCTTCGACCACCCAAAGAATCTCGTGTTTTGTTGAGATACTACTTTGGTATCCCCGGAGAGCCTGAGTCTATAAGGTGTTGTTTCGATCACCCAAAGAATCTCTTGTTTTGTTGAGATACTGCTTGGGTATCATCGGAGAGACTTAGTCCATTAGTTGTTGCTTCAACAACCCGAAGAATCTCGTGTTTTATTGAGATACTCCTTTGGTATCCTCGAAGAGCCTTAGTCTATAGGGTGCTACTTTGACCAATCAAAGAATCTCGTGTTTTTTTGAGATACTGTTTTGGTATCCTTGGAGAACTTAGTCTATAAGGTGCTGCTTCGATCACCCAAGGAATCCCATGGTTTGTTGAGATACTATTTTGGTATCCTCGAAGAACCATAGTCTATAAGGTGCTGCTTTGAGCACCCAAAGAACATCATGTTTTGTTGAGATACTGCTTTGTTATCCTCGAAGAACCTTAGTCTATAAGCTGCTGCTTCGACTACCCGAAGAATCTCGTGTTTTGCTGAGATACCGCTTTGGTATCCTCGGAGAGCCTTAGTCTATAAGGTGCTGCTTCAACCACCCGAAGAATCTCGTGTTTTTTTGAGATACTGCTTTGGTATCATCGGAGTCCCTTAGTCTATAAGGTGCTGCTTCGACCACCCGAAGAATCTTGTGTTTTATTGAGATACTGCTTTGGTATCCTCGGAGAGCCTTAGTTTATGAGGTGCTGCTTCGAGCACCTAAAAAATATCATGTTTTGTTGAGATACTGCTTTGGCATCCTCGGAGAGCCTTAGTCTAGAAGGTGCTGCTTCAACCACCTGAAGAATCTCGTGTTTTTTTGGGATACACCTTTGGCATCATCGGAGTGCCTTATTCTATAAGGTGTTGCTTCAACCTCCCGAAGAATCTCGTGTTTTGTTGAGATACCGCTTTGCTATCCTCGGAGAGCCTTAGTCTATAAGGTGCTGCTTCGACCACCCGAAGAATCTCATGTTTTGTTGAGATACTGTTTTGGTATCCTCGAAGAGCCTTAGTCTATAAGGTTGTCTTTCGAGCACCCAAAGAATATCATGTTTTGTTGAGATACTGCTTTGGTATACTCGAAGAACCTTAGTCTATAAGGTGCTGCTTCGACTACCCGAAGAATCTCGTGTTTTACTTCAATACCGTTTTGGTATCCTCGGAAAGCCTTAGTCTATAAGGGGCTACTTCAACCACCCGAAGAATCTAGTGTTTTTTTGAGATACTGCTTTGGTATCATCGGAGTGCCTTAGTCTATAAGGTGCTGCTTCGACCACCCGAAGAATCTTGTGTTTTGTTGATATACTGCTTTGGTATCCTCGGAGAGCCTTTGTCTATAAGGTGCTGCTTCGAGCACCCAAAGAATATCATGTTTTGTTAAGATACTGCTTTGGTATTCTTGAAGAACCTTAGTGTATAAGGTGCTGCTTCGATCACCCATAGAATCTCATGTTTTGTTGAGATACTACTTTGGTATCCTCGGAGAACCTTAGTCTATAAGGTGCTGCTTCGACCACCCAAAGAACCTTGCCTTTTGTTGAGATACTACTTTGTTATCCTCGGAGAGCCTTAGTCTATAAGGTGCTGCTTCGACTACCCGAAGAATCTCGTGTTTTACTGAGATACCGCTTTGGTATCCTCGGAGAGCCTTAGTCTATAAGGTGCTGCTTCGATCACCCATAGAATCTCATGTTTTGTTGAGATACTACTTTGGTATCCTCGGAGAACCTTAGTCTAAAAGGTGCTGCTTCGACCACCCGAAGAATCTTGTGTTTTGTTGAGATGCTGCTTTGATATCCTCAGAGAGCCTTAATCTATAAGGTGCTGCTTCGACCACCCGAAGAATCTTGTGTTTTTTTGAGATGCTGCTTTGGCATCATCGGAGAGCCTTAGTCTATAAGGTGCTGCTTCGACCACCCGAAGAATCTCATGTTTTGTTGAGATACTGCTTTGGTATCCTCGGAGTGCCTAATTCTATAAGGTGCTGCTTCGACCACCCGAAGAATCTCGTGTTTTATTGAGATACTATTCTGGTATCCTCGGAGAGCCTTAGTCTATAAGGTGCTGCTTCGACCACCCAAAGAATCTCGTGTTTTGTTGAGATACTACTTTGGTATCCCCGGAGAGCCTGAGTCTATAAGGTGTTGTTTCGATCACCCAAAGAATCTCTTGTTTTGTTGAGATACTGCTTGGGTATCATCGGAGAGACTTAGTCCATTAGTTGTTGCTTCAACAACCCGAAGAATCTCGTGTTTTATTGAGATACTCCTTTGGTATCCTCGAAGAGCCTTAGTCTATAGGGTGCTACTTTGACCAATCAAAGAATCTCGTGTTTTTTTGAGATACTGTTTTGGTATCCTTGGAGAACTTAGTCTATAAGGTGCTGCTTCGATCACCCAAGGAATCCCATGGTTTGTTGAGATACTATTTTGGTATCCTCGAAGAACCATAGTCTATAAGGTGCTGCTTTGAGCACCCAAAGAACATCATGTTTTGTTGAGATACTGCTTTGTTATCTTCGAAGAACCTTAGTCTATAAGCTGCTGCTTCGACTACCCGAAGAATCTCGTGTTTTGCTGAGATACCGCTTTGGTATCCTCGGAGAGCCTTAGTCTATAAGGTGCTGCTTCAACCACCCGAAGAATCTCGTGTTTTTTTGAGATACTGCTTTGGTATCATCGGAGTCCCTTAGTCTATAAGGTGCTGCTTCGACCACCCGAAGAATCTTGTGTTTTATTGAGATACTGCTTTGGTATCCTCGGAGAGCCTTAGTTTATGAGGTGCTGCTTCGAGCACCTAAAAAATATCATGTTTTGTTGAGATACTGCTTTGGCATCCTCGGAGAGCCTTAGTCTAGAAGGTGCTGCTTCAACCACCTGAAGAATCTCGTGTTTTTTTGGGATACACCTTTGGCATCATCGGAGTGCCTTATTCTATAAGGTGTTGCTTCAACCTCCCGAAGAATCTCGTGTTTTGTTGAGATACCGCTTTGCTATCCTCGGAGAGCCTTAGTCTATAAGGTGCTGCTTCGACCACCCGAAGAATCTCATGTTTTGTTGAGATACTGTTTTGGTATCCTCGAAGAGCCTTAGTCTATAAGGTTGTCTTTCGAGCACCCAAAGAATATCATGTTTTGTTGAGATACTGCTTTGGTATCCTCGAAGAACCTTAGTCTATAAGGTGCTGCTTCGACTACCCGAAGAATCTCGTGTTTTACTTCAATACCGTTTTGGTATCCTCGGAAAGCCTTAGTCTATAAGGGGCTACTTCAACCACCCGAAGAATCTAGTGTTTTTTTGAGATACTGCTTTGGTATCATCGGAGTGCCTTAGTCTATAAGGTGCTGCTTCGACCACCCGAAGAATCTTGTGTTTTGTTGATATACTGCTTTGGTATCCTCGGAGAGCCTTTGTCTATAAGGTGCTGCTTCGAGCACCCAAAGAATATCATGTTTTGTTAAGATACTGCTTTGGTATTCTTGAAGAACCTTAGTGTATAAGGTGCTGCTTCGATCACCCATAGAATCTCATGTTTTGTTGAGATACTACTTTGGTATCCTCGGAGAACCTTAGTCTATAAGGTGCTGCTTCGACCACCCAAAGAACCTTGCCTTTTGTTGAGATACTACTTTGTTATCCTCGGAGAGCCTTAGTCTATAAGGTGCTGCTTCGACTACCCGAAGAATCTCGTGTTTTACTGAGATACCGCTTTGGTATCCTCGGAGAGCCTTAGTCTATAAGGTGCTGCTTCGATCACCCATAGAATCTCATGTTTTGTTGAGATACTACTTTGGTATCCTCGGAGAACCTTAGTCTAAAAGGTGCTGCTTCGACCACCCGAAGAATCTTGTGTTTTGTTGAGATGCTGCTTTGATATCCTCAGAGAGCCTTAATCTATAAGGTGCTGCTTCGACCACCCGAAGAATCTTGTGTTTTTTTGAGATGCTGCTTTGGCATCATCGGAGAGCCTTAGTCTATAAGGTGCTGCTTCGACCACCCGAAGAATCTCATGTTTTGTTGAGATACTGCTTTGGTATCCTCGGAGTGCCTAATTCTATAAGGTGCTGCTTCGACCACCCGAAGAATCTCGTGTTTTATTGAGATACTATTCTGGTATCCTCGGAGAGCCTTAGTCTATAAGGTGCTGCTTCGACCACCCAAAGAATCTCGTGTTTTGTTGAGATACTACTTTGGTATCCCCGGAGAGCCTGAGTCTATAAGGTGTTGTTTCGATCACCCAAAGAATCTCTTGTTTTGTTGAGATACTGCTTGGGTATCATCGGAGAGACTTAGTCCATTAGTTGTTGCTTCAACAACCCGAAGAATCTCGTGTTTTATTGAGATACTCCTTTGGTATCCTCGAAGAGCCTTAGTCTATAGGGTGCTACTTTGACCAATCAAAGAATCTCGTGTTTTTTTGAGATACTGTTTTGGTATCCTTGGAGAACTTAGTCTATAAGGTGCTGCTTCGATCACCCAATGAATCAAATGGTTTGTTGAGATACTATTTTGGTATCCTCGAAGAACCATAGTCTATAAGGTGCTGCTTTGAGCACCCAAAGAACATCATGTTTTGTTGAGATACTGCTTTGGTATCCTCGAAGAACCTTAGTCTATAAGCTGCTGCTTCGACTACCCGAAGAATCTCGTGTTTTGCTGAGATACCGCTTTGGTATCCTCGGAGAGCCTTAGTCTATAACTTGCTGCTTCAACCACCCGAAGAATCTCGTGTTTTTTTGAGATACTGCTTTGGTATCATCGGAGTCCCTTAGTCTATAAGGTGCTGCTTCGACCACCCGAAGAATCTTGTGTTTTATTGAGATACTGCTTTGGTATCCTCGGAGAGCCTTAGTTTATGAAGTGCTGCTTCGAGCACCTAAAAAATATCATGTTTTGTTGTGATACTGCTTTGGCATCCACGGAGAGCCTTAGTCTAGAAGGTGCTGCTTCAACCACCTGAAGAATCTCGTGTTTTTTTGAGATACACCTTTGGCATCATCGGAGTGCCTTATTCTATAAGGTGTTGCTTCAACCTCCCGAAGAATCTCGTGTTTTGTTGAGATACCGCTTTGCTATCCTCGGAGAGCCTTAGTCTATAAGGTGCTGCATCGATCACCCGAAGAATCTCATGTTTTGTTGAGATACTGTTTTGGTATCCTCGAAGAGCCTTAGTCTATAAGGTTGTGTTTCGAGCACCCAAAGAATATCATGTTTTCTTGAGATACTGCTTTGGTATCCTCGAAGAACCTTAGTCTATAAGGTGCTGCTTCGACTACCCGAAGAATCTCGTGTTTTACTTCAATACCGTTTTGGTATCCTCGGAGAGCCTTAGTCTATAAGGGGCTACTTCAACCACCCGAAGAATCTAGTGTTTTTTTGAGATACTGCTTTGGTATCATCGGAGTGCCTTAGTCTATAAGGTGCTGCTTCGACCACCCGAAAAATCTTGTGTTTTGTTGATATACTGCTTTGGTATCCTCGGAGAGCCTTTGTCTATAAGGTGCTGCTTCGAGCACCCAAAGAATATCATGTTTTGTTAAGATACTGCTTTGGTATTCTTGAAGAACCTTAGTGTATAAGGTGCTGCTTCGATCACCCATAGAATCTCATGTTTTGTTGAGATACTACTTTGGTATTCTCGGAGAACCTTAGTCTATAAGGTGCTGCTTCGACCACCCAAAGAACCTTGCCTTTTGTTGAGATACTACTTTGTTATCCTCGGAGAGCCTTAGTCTATAAGGTGCTGCTTCGACTACCCGAAGAATCTCGTGTTTTACTGAGATACCGCTTTGGTATCCTCGGAGAGCCTTAGTCTATAAGGTGCTGCTTCGATCACATATAGAATCTCATGTTTTGTTGAGATACTACTTTGGTATCCTCGGAGAACCTTAGTCTAAAAGGTGCTGCTTCGACCACCCGAAGAATCTTGTGTTTTGTTGAGATGCTGCTTTGATATCCTCAGAGAGCCTTAATCTATAAGGTGCTGCTTCGACCACCCGAAGAATCTTGTGTTTTTTTGAGATGCTGCTTTGGCATCATCGGAGTGCCTTAGTCTATAAGGTGCTGCTTCGACCACCCGAAGAATCTCATGTTTTGTTGAGATACTGCTTTGGTATCCTCGGAGTGCCTAATTCTATAAGGTGCTGCTTCGACCACCCGAAGAATCTCGTGTTTTATTGAGATACTTTTCTGGTATCCTCGGAGAGCCTTAGTCTATAAGGTGCTGCTTCGACCACCCAAAGAATCTCGTGTTTTGTTGAGATACTACTTTGGTATCCCCGGAGAGCCTGAGTCTATAAGGTGTTGTTTCGATCACCCAAAGAATCTCTTGTTTTGTTGAGATACTGCTTGGGTATCATCGGAGAGACTTAGTCCATTAGTTGTTGCTTCAACAACCCGAAGAATCTCGTGTTTTATTGAGATACTCCTTTGGTATCCTCGAAGAGCCTTAGTCTATAGGGTGCTACTTTGACCAATCAAAGAATCTCGTGTTTTTTTGAGATACTGTTTTGGTATCCTTGGAGAACTTAGTCTATAAGGTGCTGCTTCGATCACCCAAGGAATCCCATGGTTTGTTGAGATACTATTTTGGTATCCTCGAAGAACCATAGTCTATAAGGTGCTGCTTTGAGCACCCAAAGAACATCATGTATTGTTGAGATACTGCTTTGGTATCCTCGAAGAACCTTAGTCTATAAGCTGCTGCTTCGACTACCCGAAGATTCTCGTGTTTTGCTGAGATACCGCTTTGGTATCCTCGGAGAGCCTTAGTCTATAAGGTGCTGCTTCAACCACCCGAAGAATCTCGTGTTTTTTTGAGATACTGCTTTGGTATCATCGGAGTCCCTTAGTCTATAAGGTGCTGCTTCGACCACCCGAAGAATCTTGTGTTTTATTGAGATACTGCTTTGGTATCCTCGGAGAGCCTTAGTTTATGAAGTGCTGCTTCGAGCACCTAAAAAATATCATGTTTTGTTGAGATACTGCTTTGGCATCCCCGGAGAGCCTTAGTCTAGAAGGTGCTGCTTCAACCACCTGAAGAATCTTGTGTTTTTTTGAGATACACCTTTGGCATCATCGGAGTGCCTTATTCTATAAGGTGTTTCTTCAACCTCCCGAAGAATCTCGTGTTTTGTTGAGATACCGCTTTGCTATCCTCGGAGAGCCTTAGTCTATAAGGTGCTGCTTCGACCACCCGAAGAATCTCATGTTTTGTTGAGATACTGTTTTGGTATCCTCGAAGAGCCTTAGTCTATAAGGTTGTGTTTCGAGCACCCAAAGAATATCATGTTTTCTTGAGATACTGCTTTGGTATCCTCGAAGAACCTTAGTCTATAAGGTGCTGCTTCGACTACCCGAAGAATCTCGTGTTTTACTTCAATATCGTTTTGCTATCCTCGGAGAGCCTTAGTCTATAAGGGGCTACTTCAACCACCCGAAGAATCTAGTGTTTTTTTGAGATACTGCTTTGGTATCATCGGAGTGCCTTAGTCTATAAGGTGCTGCTTCGACCACCCGAAGAATCTTGCGTTTTGTTGATATACTGCTTTGGTATCCTCGGAGAGCCTTTGTCTATAAGGTGCTGCTTCGAGCACCCAAAGAATATCATGTTTTGTTAAGATACTGCTTTGGTATTCTTGAAGAACCTTAGTGTATAAGGTGCTGCTTCGATCACCCATAGAATCTCATGTTTTGTTGAGATACTACTTTGGTATCCTCGGAGAACCTTAGTCTATAAGGTGCTGCTTCGACCACCCAAAGAACCTTGCCTTTTGTTGAGATACTTCTTTGTTATCCTCGGAGAGCCTTAGTCTATAAGGTGCTGCTTCGACTACCCGAAGAATCTCGTGTTTTGCTGAGATACCGCTTTGGTATCCTCGGAGAGCCTTAGTCTATAAGGTGCTGCTTCAACCACCCGAAGAATCTTGTGTTTTTTTGAGATGCTGCTTTGGCATCTCGGAGTGCCTTCGTCTATAAGGTGCTGCTTCGACCACCCGAAGAATCTCATGTTTTGTTGAGATACTGCTTTGGTATCCTCGGAGTGCCTAAGTCTATAAGGTGCTGCTTCGACCACCCGAAGAATCTCGTGTTTTATTGAGATACTATTCTGGTATCCTCGGAGAGCCTTAGTCTATAAGGTGCTGCTTCGACCACCCAAAGAATCTCGTGTTTTGTTGAGATAATACTTTGTTATCCCCGAAGAGCCTGAGTCTATAAGGTGTTGTTTCGATCACCCAAAGAATCTCTTGTTTTGTTGAGATACTGCTTGGGTATCATCGGAGAGACTTAGTCCATTAGTTGTTGCTTCAACAACCCGAAGAATCTCGTGTTTTATTGAGATACTCCTTTGGTATCCTCGAAGAGCCTTAGTCTATAGGGTGCTACTTTGACCAATCAAAGAATCTCGTGTTTTTTTGAGATACTGTTTTGGTATCCTTGGAGAACATAGTCTATAAGGTGCTGCTTCGATCACCCAAGGAATCCCATGGTTTGTTGAGATACTATTTTGGTATCCTCGAAGAACCATAGTCTATAAGGTGCTGCTTTGAGCACCCAAAGAACATCATGTTTTGTTGAGATACTGCTTTGGTATCCTCGAAGAACCTTAGTCTATAAGCTGCTGCTTCGACTACCCGAAGAATCTCGTGTTTTGCTGAGATACCGCTTTGGTATCCTCGGAGAGCCTTAGTCTATAAGGTGCTGCTTCAACCACCCAAAGAATCTAGTGTTTTTATGAGATACTGCTTTGGTATCATCGGAGTGCCTTAGTCTATAAGGTGCTGCTTCGACCACCCGAAGAATCTTGTGTTTTATTGAGATACTGCTTTGGTATCCTCGGAGAGCCTTAGTCTATAAGGTGCTGCTTCAACCACCTGAAGAATCTCGTGTTTTTTTGAGATACACCTTTGGCATCATCGGAGTGCCTTATTCTATAAGGTGTTGCTTCAACCTCCCGAAGAATCTCGTGTTTTGTTGAGATACTGCTTTGGTATCCTCGGAGAGCCTTAGTCTATAAGGTGCTGCTTCGACCACCCGAAGAATCTCATGTTTTGTTGAGATACTGTTTTGGTATCCTCGAAGAACCTTAGTCTATAAGGTGCTGCTTCGACTACCCGAAGAATCTCGTGTTTTACTTCAATACCGTTTTGGTATCCTCGGAGAGCCTTAGTCTATAAGGTGCTACTTCAACCACCCGAAGAATCTAGTGTTTTTTTGAGATATTGCTTTGGTATCATCGGAGTGCCTTAGTCTATAAGGTGCCGCTTCGACCACCCGAAGAATCTTGTGTTTTGTTGATATACTGCTTTGGTATCCTCGGAGAGCCTTTGTCTATAAGGTGCTGCTTCGAGCACCCAAAGAATATCATGTTTTGTTAAGATACTGCTTTGGTCTTCTCGAAGAACCTTAGTGTATAAGGTACTGCTTCGATCACCCATAGAATCTCATGTTTTGTTGAGATACTACTTTGGTATCCTCGGAGAACCTTAGTCTATAAGGTGCTGCTTCGACCACCCAAAGAACTTGTCTTTTGTTGAGATACTTCTTTGTTATCCTCGAAGAGCCTTAGTCTATAAGGTTCTGCTTCGAGCACCCAAAGAATATCATGTTTTGTTGAGATACTGCTTTGGTATCCTCGAAGAACCTTAGTCTATAAGGTGCTGCTTCGACTACCCGAAGAATCTCGTGTTTTACTTCAATACCGTTTTGGTATCCTCGGAGAGCCTTAGTCTATAAGGTGCTACTTCAACCACCCGAAGAATCTAGTGTTTTTTTGAGATACTGCTTGGGTATCATCGGAGTGCCTTAGTCTATAAGGTGCTGCTTCGACCACCCGAAGAATCTTGTGTTTTGTTGATATACTGCTTTGGTATCCTCGGAGAGCCTTTGTCTATAAGGTGCTGCTTCGAGCACCTAAAGAATATCATGTTTTGTTAAGATACTGCTTTGGTCTTCTTGAAGAATCTTAGTGTATAAGGTGCTGCTTTGATCACCCATAGAATCTCATGTTTTGTTGAGATACTACTTTGGTATCCTCGGAGAACTTTAGTCTATAAGGTGCTGCTTCGACCATCCAAAGAACTTGTCTTTTGTTGAGATACTTCTTTGTTATCCTCGGAGAGCCTTAGTCTAAAAGGTGCTGCTTCGACTACCCGAAGAATCTCGTGTTTTGTTGAGATACCGCTTTGGTATCCTCGGAGACCCTTAGTCTATAAGGTGCTGCTTCAACCACCCGAAGAATCTTGTGTTTTTTTGGGATACTGCTTTGGCATCATCGGAGTGCCTTAGTCTATAATATGCTGCTTCGACCACCCAAAGAATCTCGTGTTTTGTTGAGATACTGCTTTGGTATCCTCGGAGAGCCTTAGTCTATAAGGTGCTGCTTCGACCACCCGAAGAATCTCGTGTTTTATTGAGATACTATTTTAGTATCCTCGGAGAGCCTTAGTCTATAAGGTGCTGCTTCGACCTCCCGAAGAATCTCGTGTTTTGTTGAGATACTACATTGGTATCCCCGGAGAGCCTGAGTCTATAAGGTGCTGTTTCGATCAACCAAAGAATCACTTGTTTTGTAGAGATACTACTTGGGTATCATCGGAGAGACTTAGTCTATTAGTTGTTGCTTCAACAAGCCGAAGAATCTCGTGTTTTACTGAGATACTCCTTCGGTATCCTCGGAGAGCCTTAGTCTATAGGGTGCTACTTTGACCAATCAAAGAATCTCGAGTTTTTTTGAGATACTGTTTTGGTATCCTCGAAGAACCTTAGCCTATAAGGTAATGCTTCGAGCATCCAAAGAATATCATGTTTTGTTGAGATACTGCTTTGGTATCTTCGGAGAGCCTTAGTCTCTAAGGTGCTGCTTTGAGCACCCAAAGAACATCATGTTTTGTTGAGATACTGCTTTGGTATCCTCGAAGAACCTTAGTCTATAAGCTGCTGCTCCGACCACCCGAAGAATCTCGTGTTTTGCTGAGATACCGCTTTGGTATCCTCGGAGAGCCTTAGTTTATGAGGTGCTGCTTCGAGCACCCAAAAAATATCATGTTTTGTTGAGATACTGCTTTGGTATCCTCAGAGAACCTTAGTCTATAAGGTGACGCTTCGACCACCCAAAGAACCTTGTTTTTTATTGAGATACTTCTTTGGTATCCTCGGAGAGCCTTAGTTTATAAGGTGTTGCTTCGACTACCCGAAGAATCTCGTGTTTTGCTGAGATACTGCTTTGGTATCCCCGGAGAGCCTTAGTCTATAAGGTGCTGCTTCAACCACCTGAAGAATCTCATGTTTTTTTGAGATACTGCTTCGGCATCAACGGACTGCCTTAGTCTATAAAGTGCTGCTTCAACCACCCGAAGAATCTCGTGTTTTGTTGAGATACTGCTTTGGTATCCTCGGAGAGCCTTAGTCAATAAGGTGCTGCTTCGACCACCCGAAGAATCTCATGTTTTGTTGAGATACTATTTTGGTATCCTCGAAGAGCCTTAGTCTTTAAGGTTCTGCTTCGAGCACCCAAAGAATATCATGTTTTGTTGAGATACTGCTTTGGTATCCTCGAAGAACCATAGTCTATAAGGTGCTGCTTCGAATACCCGAAGAATCTCGTGTTTTACTCAAAACCATTTTGGTATCCTCGGAGAGCCTTAGTCTATAAGGTGCAACTTCAACCACCCGAAGAATCTCGTGTTTTTTTGAGATACTGCTTTGGTATCATCGGAGTGGCTTAGTCTATAAGGTGCTGCTTTGACCACCCGAAGAATATTGTGTTTTGTTGATATACTGCTTTGGTATCCTCGGAGAGCCTTTGTCTATAAGGTGCTTCTTCGAGCACCCAAAGAATATCATTATTTGTTAAGATACTGCTTTGGTATTCTCGAAGAACCTTAGTGTATAAGGTGCTGCTTCTATCACCCATAGAATCTCATGTTTTGTTGAGATACTACTTTGGTATCCTCGGAGAACCTTAGTCTATAAGGTGCTGCTTCGACCACCCAAAGAATCTTGTGTTTTGTTGAGATACTGCTTTGGTATCCTCGGAGAACCTTAGTCTATAAGGTGCTGCTTCGACTACCCGAAGAATCTCCTGTTTTGCTGAGATACCGCTTTGGTATCCTCGGAGAGCCTTAGTATATAAGGTGCTGCTTCGACCACCCGAAGAATCTCGTGTTTTGTTAAGATACTTCTTTGGTGTCCTCGGAGAGCCTTATTCTATAAGGTGCTGCTTCGACCACCCGAAGAATCTCGTGTTTTTTTGTGATACTGTTTTGGAATCCTTGGAGAACCGTAGTCTATAAGGTGCTACTTGGATAACCCAAAGAATCCCATGTTTTGTTGAGATACTATTTTTGTATCCTCGGAGAACCTTAGTCTATAAGGTGATGCTTCGATCACCCAAAGAATCTCGTGTTTTGTTGAGATACTGCTTTGGTATCATCAGAGAGACTTAGTCTATAAGGTTCTGCTTCGACCACCTGAAGAATCTCGTGATTTGTTGAGATACTGCAATGGTATCCTTGGAGAGCCTTAGTCTATAAGGTGCTGCTTCGACCACCCAAAGAATCTCGTGTTTTGTTGAGATACTGGTTTGGTATCCTCGGAGAACCTTAGTCTATAAGGTGTTGCTTCAACCACCCGAAGAATCTTGTGATTTGTTGAGATACTACTTTGGTATACTCGGAGAGCCTTAGTCTATAAGGTGCTGCTTCGACTACCCGAAGAATCTCGTGTTTTGCTGAGACACCGCTTTGGTATCCTCGGAGAGCCTTAGTATATAAGGTGCTGCTTCGACCACCCGAAGAATCTCGTGTTTTGTTAAGATACTTCTTTGGTATCCTCGGAGAGCCTTATTCTATAAGGTGCTGCTTCGACCACCCAAAGAATCTTGTGTTTTTTTGTGATACTGTTTTGGAATCCTTGGAGAACCGTAGTCTATAAGGTGCTACTTGGATAACCCAAAGAATCCCATGTTTTGTTAAGATACTATTTTTGTATCCTCGGAGAACCTTAGTCTATAAGGTGATGCTTCGATCACCCAATGAATCTCGTGTTTTGTTGAGATACTGCTTTGGTATCATCGGAGAGACTTAGTCTATAAGGTGCTGCTTCGACCACCTGAAGAATCTCATAATTTGTTGAGATACTGCAATGGTATCCTTAGAGAGCCTTAGTCTATAAGGTGCTGCTTCGACCACCCGAAGAATCTCGTGTTTTGCTGAGATACCGCTTTGGTATCCTCGAAGATCCTTAGTCTATAAGGTGTTGCTTCAACCACCCGAAGAATCTCGTGTTTTTTTTTAGATACTGCTTTGGTATCATCGAAGTGCCTTAGTCTATAAGGTGCTGCTTCGACCACCCGAAGAATCTCGTGTTTTGTTAAGATTCGGCTTTGGTGTCCTCGGAGAGCCTTAGTCTATAAGGTGCTGCTTTGAGCACCCAAAGAATATCATATTTTGTTGACATACTGCTTTGGTATCCTCGGTGAGCCTTAGTCTATAAGGTGCTGCTTCGACTACCCAAAGAATCTCGTGTTTTGCTGAGATACCGCTTTGGTATCGTCAGAGAGCCTTAGTCTATAAGGTGCTGCTTCAACCTCCTAAAGAATCTTGTGTTTTGTTGAGATACTACTTTGGTATACTCGGAGAGCCTAGTCTATAAGGTGCTGCTTCGACTACCCGAAGAATCTCGTGTTTTGCTGAGATACCGCTTTGGTATCCTCGGAGAGCCTTAGTCTATATGGTGCTGCTTCGAGCACCCAAAGAATATCATGTTTTGTTGAGATACTGCTTTGGTATCCTCGGAGAACCTTAGTCTATAAGGTGCTGCTTCGATCACCCAAAGAATCTCATGTTTTGTTGAGATACTACTTTGGTATCCTCGGAGAACCTTAGTCTAAAAGGTGCTGCTTCGACCACCCGAAGAATCTTGTGTTTTGTTGAGATGCTGCTTTGATATCCTCAGAGAGCCTTAATCTATAAGGTGCTGCTTCGACTACCCGAAGAATCTCCTGTTTTGCTGAGATACCGCTTTGGTATCCTCGGAGAGCCTTAGTATATAAGGTGCTTCTTCGACAACCCGAAGAATCTCGTGTTTTGTTAAGATACTTCTTTGGTGTCCTTGGAGAGCCGTATTCTATAAGATGCTGCTTCGACCACACAAAGAATCTCGTGTTTTTTTGTGATACTGTTTTGGAATCCTTGGAGAACCGTAGTCTATAAGGTGCTACTTCGATCACCCAAAGAATCCCATGTTTTGTTGAGATACTATTTTTGTATCCTCGGAGAACCTTAGTCTATAAGGTGCTGCTTCGATCACCCAAAGAATATCATGTTTGGTTGAATTACTGCTTTGGTGTCCTCGGAGAGCCTTAGTCTTTAAGGTGCTGCTTCGAGCACACAAAGAATATCATGTTTTGTTGAGATACTGCTTTGGTATCCTCGGTGAGCCTTAGTCTATAACGTGCTGCTTCGACTACCCGAAGAATCTCGTGTTTTGCTGAGACACCGCTTTGGTATCCTCGGAGAACCTTAGTCTATAAGGTGCTGCTTCAACCACCCGAAGAATCTTGTGTTTTTTTGAGATGTTGCTTTGGCATCATCGGAGTGCCTAAGTCTATAAGGTGTTGCTTCGACCACCCGAAGAATCTCGTGTTTTATTGAGATACTATTCCGGTATCCTCGGAGAGCCTTAGTCTATAAGGTGCTGCTTCGACCACCCAAAGAATCTCGTGTTTTATTGAGATACTACTTTGGTATCCCCGGAGAGCCTGAGTCTATAAGGTGCTGTTTCGATCACCCAAAGAATCTCTTGTTTTGTTGAGATACTGCTTGGGTATCATCGGAGAGACTTAGTCCATTAGTTGTTGCTTCAACAACCCGAAGAATCTCGTGTTTTATTGAGATACTCCTTTGGTATCCTCGAAGAGCCTTAGTCTATAGGGTGCTACTTTGACCAATCAAAGAATCTCGTGATTTTTTGAGATACTGTTTTGGTATCCTTGGAGAACCTTAGTCTATAAGGTGCTGCTTCGATCACCCAAGGAATCCCATGGTTTGTTGAGATACTATTTTGGTATCCTCGAAGAACCATAGTCTATAAGGTGCTGCTTTGAGCACCCAAAGAATATCATGTTTTGTTGAGATACTGCTTTGGTATCCTCGGAGAACCTTAGTCTATAAGGTGCTGCTTCGATCACCCAAAGAATATCATGTTTGGTTGAATTACTGCTTTGGTGTCCTCGGAGAGCCTTAGTATTTAAGGTGCTGCTTTGAGCACACAAAGAATATCATGTTTTGTTGAGATACTACTTTGGTATACTCGGAGAGCCTTAGTCTATAAGGTGCTGCTTCGACTACCCGAAGAATCTCGTGTTTTGCTGAGACACCGCTTTGGTATCCTCGGAGAGCCTTAGTATATAAGGTGCTTCTTCGACAACCCGAAGAATCTCGTGTTTTGTTAAGATACTTCTTTGGTGTCCTTGGAGAGCCTTATTCTATAAGATGCTGCTTCGACCACCCGAAGAATCTCGTGTTTTGTTAAGATTCGGCTTTGGTGTCCTCGGAGAGCCTTAGTCTATAAGGTGCTGCTTTGAGCACCCAAAGAATATCATGTTTTGTTGACATACTGCTTTGGTATCCTCGGTGAGCCTTAGTCTATAAGGTGCTGCTTCGACTACCCAAAGAATCTCGTGTTTTGCTGAGATACCGCTTTGGTATCGTCAGAGAGCCTTAGTCTATAAGGTGCTGCTTCAACCTCCTAAAGAATCTTGTGTTTTGTTGAGATACTACTTTGGTATACTCGGAGAGCCTAGTCTATAAGGTGCTGCTTCGACTACCCGAAGAATCTCGTGTTTTGCTGAGATACCGCTTTGGTATCCTCGGAGAGCCTTAGTCTATATGGTGCTGCTTCGAGCACCCAAAGAATATCATGTTTTGTTGAGATACTGCTTTGGTATCCTCGGAGAACCTTAGTCTATAAGGTGCTGCTTCGATCACCCAAAGAATCTCATGTTTTGTTGAGATACTACTTTGGTATCCTCGGAGAACCTTAGTCTAAAAGGTGCTGCTTCGACCACCCGAAGAATCTTGTGTTTTGTTGAGATGCTGCTTTGATATCCTCAGAGAGCCTTAATCTATAAGGTGCTGCTTCGACTACCCGAAGAATCTCCTGTTTTGCTGAGATACCGCTTTGGTATCCTCGGAGAGCCTTAGTATATAAGGTGCTTCTTCGACAACCCGAAGAATCTCGTGTTTTGTTAAGATACTTCTTTGGTGTCCTTGGAGAGCCGTATTCTATAAGATGCTGCTTCGACCACACAAAGAATCTCGTGTTTTTTTGTGATACTGTTTTGGAATCCTTGGAGAACCGTAGTCTATAAGGTGCTACTTCGATCACCCAAAGAATCCCATGTTTTGTTGAGATACTATTTTTGTATCCTCGGAGAACCTTAGTCTATAAGGTGCTGCTTCGATCACCCAAAGAATATCATGTTTGGTTGAATTACTGCTTTGGTGTCCTCGGAGAGCCTTAGTCTTTAAGGTGCTGCTTCGAGCACACAAAGAATATCATGTTTTGTTGAGATACTGCTTTGGTATCCTCGGTGAGCCTTAGTCTATAAGGTGCTGCTTCGACTACCCGAAGAATCTCGTGTTTTGCTGAGACACCGCTTTGGTATCCTCGGAGAACCTTAGTCTATAAGGTGCTGCTTCAACCACCCGAAGAATCTTGTGTTTTTTTGAGATGTTGCTTTGGCATCATCGGAGTGCCTAAGTCTATAAGGTGTTGCTTCGACCACCCGAAGAATCTCGTGTTTTATTGAGATACTATTCCGGTATCCTCGGAGAGCCTTAGTCTATAAGGTGCTGCTTCGACCACCCAAAGAATCTCGTGTTTTATTGAGATACTACTTTGGTATCCCCGGAGAGCCTGAGTCTATAAGGTGCTGTTTCGATCACCCAAAGAATCTCTTGTTTTGTTGAGATACTGCTTGGGTATCATCGGAGAGACTTAGTCCATTAGTTGTTGCTTCAACAACCCGAAGAATCTCGTGTTTTATTGAGATACTCCTTTGGTATCCTCGAAGAGCCTTAGTCTATAGGGTGCTACTTTGACCAATCAAAGAATCTCGTGATTTTTTGAGATACTGTTTTGGTATCCTTGGAGAACCTTAGTCTATAAGGTGCTGCTTCGATCACCCAAGGAATCCCATGGTTTGTTGAGATACTATTTTGGTATCCTCGAAGAACCATAGTCTATAAGGTGCTGCTTTGAGCACCCAAAGAATATCATGTTTTGTTGAGATACTGCTTTGGTATCCTCGGAGAACCTTAGTCTATAAGGTGCTGCTTCGATCACCCAAAGAATATCATGTTTGGTTGAATTACTGCTTTGGTGTCCTCGGAGAGCCTTAGTATTTAAGGTGCTGCTTTGAGCACACAAAGAATATCATGTTTTGTTGAGATACTACTTTGCTATACTCGGAGAGCCTTAGTCTATAAGGTGCTGCTTCGACTACCCGAAGAATCTCGTGTTTTGCTGAGACACCGCTTTGGTATCCTCGGAGAGCCTTAGTATATAAGGTGCTTCTTCGACAACCCGAAGAATCTCGTGTTTTGTTAAGATACTTCTTTGGTGTCCTTGGAGAGCCTTATTCTATAAGATGCTGCTTCGACCACCCAAAGAATCTCGTGTTTTTTTGTGATACTGTTTTGGAATCCTTGGAGAACCGTAGTCTATAAGGTGCTACTTCGATCACCCAAAGAATCCCATGTTTTGTTGAGATACTATTTTTGTATCCTCGGAGAACCTTAGTCTATAAGGTGCTGCTTCGATCACCCAAAGAATATCATGTTTGGTTGAATTACTGCTTTGGTGTCCTCGGAGAGCCTTAGTCTTTAAGGTGCTGCTTCGAGCACACAAAGAATATCATGTTTTGTTGAGATACTGCTTTGGTATCCTCGGTGAGCCTTAGTCTATAAGGTGCTGCTTCGACTACCCGAAGAATCTCGTGTTTTGCTGAGACACCGCTTTGGTATCCTCGGAGAACCTTAGTCTATAAGGTGCTGCTTCAACCACCCGAAGAATCTTGTGTTTTTTTGAGATGTTGCTTTGGCATCATCGGAGTGCCTTAGTCTATAAGGTGCTGCTTCGACCACCCGAAGAATCTCATGTTTTGTTGAGATACTGCTTTGGTATCCTCGGAGAGCCAGAGTCTATAAGGTGTTGCTTCGACCACCCGAAGAATCTCGTGTTTTATTGAGATACTATTCCGGTATCCTCGGAGAGCCTTAGTCTATAAGGTGCTGCTTCGACCACCCAAAGAATCCCGTGTTTTATTGAGATACTACCTTGGTATCCCCGGAGAGCCTGAGTCTATAAGGTGCTGTTTCGATCACCCAAAGAATCTCTTGTTTTGTTGAGATACTGCTTGGGTATCATCGGAGATACTTAGTCCATTAGTTGTTGCTTCAACAACCCGAAGAATCTCGTGTTTTATTGAGATACTCCTTTGGTATCCTCGAAGAGCCTTAGTCTATAGGGTGCTACTTTGACCAATCAAAGAATCTCGTGATTTTTTGAGATACTGTTTTGGTATCCTTGGAGAACCTTAGTCTATAAGGTGCTGCTTCGATCACCCAAGGAATCCCATGGTTTGTTGAGATACTATTTTGGTATCCTCGAAGAACCATAGTCTATAAGGTGCTGCTTTGAGCACCCAAAGAATATCATGTTTTGTTGAGATACTGCTTTGGTATCCTCGGAGAACCTTAGTCTATAAGGTGCTGCTTCGATCACCCAAAGAATATCATGTTTGGTTGAATTACTGCTTTGGTGTCCTCGGAGAGCCTTAGTATTTAAGGTGCTGCTTTGAGCACCCAAAGAATATCATGTTTTGTTGAGATACTACTTTGGTATACTCGGAGAGCCTTAGTCTATAAGGTGCTGCTTCGACTACCCGAAGAATCTCGTGTTTTGCTGAGACACCGCTTTGGTATCCTCGGAGAGCCTTAGTATATAAGGTGCTTCTTCGACAACCTGAAGAATCTCGTGTTTTGTTAAGATACTTCTTTGGTGTCCTTGGAGAGCCTTATTCTATAAGATGCTGCTTCGACCACCCAAAGAATCTCGTGTTTTTTTGTGATACTGTTTTGGAATCCTTGGAGAACCGTAGTCTATAAGGTGCTACTTCGATCACCCAAAGAATCCCATGTTTTGTTGAGATACTATTTTTGTATCCTCGGAGAACCTTAGTCTATAAGGTGCTGCTTCGATCACCCAAAAAATATCATGTTTGGTTGAATTACTGCTTTGGTGTCCTCGGAGAGCCTTAGTCTTTAAGGTGCTGCTTCGAGCACACAAAGAATATCATGTTTTGTTGAGATACTGCTTTGGTATCCTCGGTGAGCCTTAGTCTATAAGGTGCTGCTTCGACTACCCGAAGAATCTCGTGTTTTGCTGAGACACCGCTTTGGTATCCTCGGAGAACCTTAGTCTATAAGGTGCTGCTTCAACCACCCGAAGAATCTTGTGTTTTTTTGAGATGTTGCTTTGGCATCATCGGAGTGCCTAAGTCTATAAGGTGTTGCTTCGACCACCCGAAGAATCTCGTGTTTTATTGAGATACTATTCCGGTATCCTCGGAGAGCCTTAGTCTATAAGGTGCTGCTTCGACCACCCAAAGAATCTCGTGTTTTATTGAGATACTACTTTGGTATCCCCGGAGAGCCTGAGTCTATAAGGTGCTGTTTCGATCACCCAAAGAATCTCTTGTTTTGTTGAGATACTGCTTGGGTATCATCGGAGAGACTTAGTCCATTAGTTGTTGCTTCAACAACCCGAAGAATCTCGTGTTTTATTGAGATACTCCTTTGGTATCCTCGAAGAGCCTTAGTCTATAGGGTGCTACTTTGACCAATCAAAGAATCTCGTGATTTTTTGAGATACTGTTTTGGTATCCTTGGAGAACCTTAGTCTATAAGGTGCTGCTTCGATCACCCAAGGAATCCCATGGTTTGTTGAGATACTATTTTGGTATCCTCGAAGAACCATACTCTATAAGGTGCTGCTTTGAGCACCCAAAGAATATCATGTTTTGTTGAGATACTGCTTTGGTATCCTCGGAGAACCTTAGTCTATAAGGTGCTGCTTCGATCACCTAAAGAATATCATGTTTGGTTGAATTACTGCTTTGGTGTCCTCGGAGAGCCTTAGTATTTAAGGTGCTGCTTTGAGCACACAAAGAATATCATGTTTTGTTGAGATACTACTTTGGTATACTCGGAGAGCCTTAGTCTATAAGGTGCTGCTTCGACTACCCGAAGAATCTCGTGTTTTGCTGAGACACCGCTTTGGTATCCTCGGAGAGCCTTAGTATATAAGGTCCTGCTTCGACCACCTGACGAATCTCGTGTTTTTTTAAGATACTTCTTTGGTGTCCTCGGAGAGCCTTATTCTATAAGATGCTGCTTCGACCACCCGAAGAATCTCGTGTTTTTTTGTGATACTGTTTTGGAATCCTTGGAGAACCGTAGTCTATAAGGTGCTGCTTCGACCACCCGAAGAATCTCGTGTTTTTTTGTGATACTGTTTTGGAATCCTTGGAGAACCTTAGTCTATAAGGTGCTGCTTCGATCACCCAAAGAATATCATGTTTGGTTGAATTACTGCTTTGGTGTCCTCGGAGAGCCTTAGTCTTTAAGGTGCTGCTTCGAGCACACAAAGAATATCATGTTTTGTTGAGATACTGCTTTGGTATCCTCGGTGAGCCTTAGTCTATAAGGTGCTGCTTCGACTACCCGAAGAATCTCGTGTTTTTCTGAGACACCGCTTTGGTATCCTCGGAGAACCTTAGTCTATAAGGTGCTGCTTCAACCACCCGAAGAATCTTGTGTTTTTTTGAGATGTTGCTTTGGCATCATCGGAGTGCCTTAGTCTATAAGGTGCTGCTTCGACCACCCGAAGAATCTCATGTTTTGTTGAGATACTGCTTTGGTATCCTCGGAGAGCCAGAGTCTATAAGGTGTTGCTTCGACCACCCGAAGAATCTCGTGTTTTATTGAGATACTATTCCGGTATCCTCGGAGAGCCTTAGTCTATAAGGTGCTGCTTCGACCACCCAAAGAATCCCGTGTTTTATTGAGATACTACTTTGGTATCCCCGGAGAGCCTGAGTCTATAAGGTGCTGTTTCGATCACCCAAAGAATCTCTTGTTTTGTTGAGATACTGCTTGGGTATCATCGGAGAGACTTAGTCCATTAGTTGTTGCTTCAACAACCCGAAGAATCTCGTGTTTTATTGAGATACTCCTTTGGTATCCTCGAAGAGCCTTAGTCTATAGGGTGCTACTTTGACCAATCAAAGAATCTCGTGATTTTTTGAGATACTGTTTTGGTATCCTTGGAGAACCTTAGTCTATAAGGTGCTGCTTCGATCACCCAAGGAATCCCATGGTTTGTTGAGATACTATTTTGGTATCCTCGAAGAACCATACTCTATAAGGTGCTGCTTTGAGCACCCAAAGAATATCATGTTTTGTTGAGATACTGCTTTGGTATCCTCGGAGAACCTTAGTCTATAAGGTGCTGCTTCGATCACCTAAAGAATATCATGTTTGGTTGAATTACTGCTTTGGTGTCCTCGGAGAGCCTTAGTATTTAAGGTGCTGCTTTGAGCACACAAAGAATATCATGTTTTGTTGAGATACTACTTTGGTATACTCGGAGAGCCTTAGTCTATAAGGTGCTGCTTCGACTACCCGAAGAATCTCGTGTTTTGCTGAGACACCGCTTTGGTATCCTCGGAGAGCCTTAGTATATAAGGTCCTGCTTCGACCACCTGACGAATCTCGTGTTTTTTTAAGATACTTCTTTGGTGTCCTCGGAGAGCCTTATTCTATAAGATGCTGCTTCGACCACCCGAAGAATCTCGTGTTTTTTTGTGATACTGTTTTGGAATCCTTGGAGAACCGTAGTCTATAAGGTGCTGCTTCGACCACCCGAAGAATCTCGTGTTTTTTTGTGATACTGTTTTGGAATCCTTGGAGAACCTTAGTCTATAAGGTGCTGCTTCGATCACCCAAAGAATATCATGTTTGGTTGAATTACTGCTTTGGTGTCCTCGGAGAGCCTTAGTCTTTAAGGTGCTGCTTCGAGCACACAAAGAATATCATGTTTTGTTGAGATACTGCTTTGGTATCCTCGGTGAGCCTTAGTCTATAAGGTGCTGCTTCGACTACCCGAAGAATCTCGTGTTTTTCTGAGACACCGCTTTGGTATCCTCGGAGAACCTTAGTCTATAAGGTGCTGCTTCAACCACCCGAAGAATCTTGTGTTTTTTTGAGATGTTGCTTTGGCATCATCGGAGTGCCTTAGTCTATAAGGTGCTGCTTCGACCACCCGAAGAATCTCATGTTTTGTTGAGATACTGCTTTGGTATCCTCGGAGAGCCAGAGTCTATAAGGTGTTGCTTCGACCACCCGAAGAATCTCGTGTTTTATTGAGATACTATTCCGGTATCCTCGGAGAGCCTTAGTCTATAAGGTGCTGCTTCGACCACCCAAAGAATCCCGTGTTTTATTGAGATACTACTTTGGTATCCCCGGAGAGCCTGAGTCTATAAGGTGCTGTTTCGATCACCCAAAGAATCTCTTGTTTTGTTGAGATACTGCTTGGGTATCACCGGAGATACTTAGTCCATTAGTTGTTGCTTCAACAACCCGAAGAATCTCGTGTTTTATTGAGATACTCCTTTGGTATCCTCGAAGATCCTTAGTCTATAGGGTGCTACTTTGACCAATCAAAGAATTTCGTGTTTTTTTGAGATACTGTTTTGGTATCCTTGGAGAACCTTAGTCTATAAGGTGCTGCTTCGATCACCCAAGGAATCCCATGGTTTGTTGAGATACTATTTTGGTATCCTCGAAGAACCATACTCTATAAGGTGCTGCTTTGAGCACCCAAAGAATATCATGTTTTGTTGAGATACTGCTTTGGTATCCTCGGAGAACCTTAGTCTATAAGGTGCTGCTTCGATCACCTAAAGAATATCATGTTTGGTTGAATTACTGCTTTGGTGTCCTCGGAGAGCCTTAGTATTTAAGGTGCTGCTTTGAGCACACAAAGAATATCATGTTTTGTTGAGATACTACTTTGGTATACTCGGAGAGCCTTAGTCTATAAGGTGCTGCTTCGACTACCCGAAGAATCTCGTGTTTTGCTGAGACACCGCTTTGGTATCCTCGGAGAGCCTTAGTATATAAGGTCCTGCTTCGACCACCTGACGAATCTCGTGTTTTTTTAAGATACTTCTTTGGTGTCCTCGGAGAGCCTTATTCTATAAGATGCTGCTTCGACCACCCGAAGAATCTCGTGTTTTTTTGTGATACTGTTTTGGAATCCTTGGAGAACCGTAGTCTATAAGGTGCTGCTTCGACCACCCGAAGAATCTCGTGTTTTTTTGTGATACTGTTTTGGAATCCTTGGAGAACCTTAGTCTATAAGGTGCTGCTTCGATCACCCAAAGAATATCATGTTTGGTTGAATTACTGCTTTGGTGTCCTCGGAGAGCCTTAGTCTTTAAGGTGCTGCTTCGAGCACACAAAGAATATCATGTTTTGTTGAGATACTGCTTTGGTATCCTCGGTGAGCCTTAGTCTATAAGGTGCTGCTTCGACTACCCGAAGAATCTCGTGTTTTTCTGAGACACCGCTTTGGTATCCTCGGAGAACCTTAGTCTATAAGGTGCTGCTTCAACCACCCGAAGAATCTTGTGTTTTTTTGAGATGTTGCTTTGGCATCATCGGAGTGCCTTAGTCTATAAGGTGCTGCTTCGACCACCCGAAGAATCTCATGTTTTGTTGAGATACTGCTTTGGTATCCTCGGAGAGCCAGAGTCTATAAGGTGTTGCTTCGACCACCCGAAGAATCTCGTGTTTTATTGAGATACTATTCCGGTATCCTCGGAGAGCCTTAGTCTATAAGGTGCTGCTTCGACCACCCAAAGAATCCCGTGTTTTATTGAGATACTACTTTGGTATCCCCGGAGAGCCTGAGTCTATAAGGTGCTGTTTCGATCACCCAAAGAATCTCTTGTTTTGTTGAGATACTGCTTGGGTATCATCGGAGATACTTAGTCCATTAGTTGTTGCTTCAACAACCCGAAGAATCTCGTGTTTTATTGAGATACTCCTTTGGTATCCTCGAAGATCCTTAGTCTATAGGGTGCTACTTTGACCAATCAAAGAATTTCGTGTTTTTTTGAGATACTGTTTTGGTATCCTTGGAGAACCTTAGTCTATAAGGTGCTGCTTCGATCACCCAAGGAATCCCATGGTTTGTTGAGATACTATTTTGGTATCCTCGAAGAACCATAGTCTATAAGGTGCTGCTTTGAGCACCCAAAGAATATCATGTTTTGTTGAGATACTGCTTTGGTATCCTCGGAGAACCTTAGTCTATAAGGTGATGCTTCGATCACCCAAAGAATATCATGTTTGGTTGAATTACTGCTTTGGTGTCCTCGGAGAGCCTTAGTCTTTAAGGTGCTGCTTTGAGCACACAAAGAATATCATGTTTTGTTGAGATACTACTTTGGTATACTCGGAGAGCCTTAGTCTATAAGGTGCTGCTTCGACTACCCGAAGAATCTCGTGTTTTGCTGAGACACCGCTTTGGTATCCTCGGAGAGCCTTAGTATATAAGGTCCTGCTTCGACCACCCGACGAATCTCGTGTTTTGTTAAGATACTTCTTTGGTGTCCTCGGAGAGCCTTATTCTATAAGATGCTGCTTCGACCACCCGAAGAATCTCGTGTTTTTTTGTGATACTGTTTTGGAATCCTTGGAGAACCGTAGTCTATAAGGTGCTACTTCGATCACCCAAAGAATCCCATGTTTTGTTGAGATACTATTTTTGTATCCTCGGAGAACCTTAGTCTATAAGGTGCTGCTTCGATCACCCAAAGAATATCATGTTTGGTTGAATTACTGCTTTGGTGTCCTCGGAGAGCCTTAGTCTTTAAGGTGCTGCTTCGAGCACACAAAGAATATCATGTTTTATTGAGATACTTCTATGGTATCCTCGGTGATCCTTAGTCTATAAGGTGCTGCTTCGACTACCCGAAGAATCTCGTGTTTTGCTGAGACACCGCTTTGGTATCCTCGGAGAACCTTAGTCTATAAGGTGCTGCTTCAACCACCCGAAGAATCTTGTGTTTTTTTGAGATGTTGCTTTGGCATCATCGGAGTGCCTAAGTCTATAAGGTGTTGCTTCGACCACCCGAAGAATCTCGTGTTTTATTGAGATACTATTCCGGTATCCTCGGAGAGCCTTAGTCTATAAGGTGCTGCTTCGACCACCCAAAGAATCTCGTGTTTTATTGAGATACTACTTTGGTATCCCCGGAGAGCCTGAGTCTATAAGGTGCTGTTTCGATCACCCAAAGAATCTCTTGTTTTGTTGAGATACTGCTTGGGTATCATCGGAGAGACTTAGTCCATTAGTTGTTGCTTCAACAACCCGAAGAATCTCGTGTTTTATTGAGATACTCCTTTGGTATCCTCGAAGAGCCTTAGTCTATAGGGTGCTACTTTGACCAATCAAAGAATCTCGTGATTTTTTGAGATACTGTTTTGGTATCCTTGGAGAACCTTAGTCTATAAGGTGGTGCTTCGATCACCCAAGGAATCCCATGGTTTGTTGAGATACTATTTTGGTATCCTCGAAGAACCATAGTCTATAAGGTGCTGCTTTGAGCACCCAAAGAATATCATGTTTTGTTGAGATACTGCTTTGGTATCCTCGGAGAACCTTAGTCTATAAGGTGCTGCTTCGATCACCTAAAGAATATCATGTTTGGTTGAATTACTGCTTTGGTGTCCTCGGAGAGCCTTAGTATTTAAGGTGCTGCTTTGAGCACACAAAGAATATCATGTTTTGTTGAGATACTACTTTGGTATACTCGGAGAGCCTTAGTCTATAAGGTGCTGCTTCGACTACCCGAAGAATCTCGTGTTTTGCTGAGACACCGCTTTGGTATCCTCGGAGAGCCTTAGTATATAAGGTCCTGCTTCGACCACCTGACGAATCTCGTGTTTTTTTAAGATACTTCTTTGGTGTCCTCGGAGAGCCTTATTCTATAAGATGCTGCTTCGACCACCCGAAGAATCTCGTGTTTTTTTGTGATACTGTTTTGGAATCCTTGGAGAACCGTAGTCTATAAGGTGCTACTTCGATCACCCAAAGAATCCCATGTTTTGTTGAGATACTATTTTTGTATCCTCGGAGAACCTTAGTCTATAAGGTGCTGCTTCGATCACCCAAAGAATATCATGTTTGGTTGAATTACTGCTTTGGTGTCCTCGGAGAGCCTTAGTCTTTAAGGTGCTGCTTCGAGCACACAAAGAATATCATGTTTTGTTGAGATACTGCTTTGGTATCCTCGGTGAGCCTTAGTCTATAAGGTGCTGCTTCGACTACCCGAAGAATCTCGTGTTTTTCTGAGACACCGCTTTGGTATCCTCGGAGAACCTTAGTCTATAAGGTGCTGCTTCAACCACCCGAAGAATCTTGTGTTTTTTTGAGATGTTGCTTTGGCATCATCGGAGTGCCTTAGTCTATAAGGTGCTGCTTCGACCACCCGAAGAATCTCATGTTTTGTTGAGATACTGCTTTGGTATCCTCGGAGAGCCAGAGTCTATAAGGTGTTGCTTCGACCACCCGAAGAATCTCGTGTTTTATTGAGATACTATTCCGGTATCCTCGGAGAGCCTTAGTCTATAAGGTGCTGCTTCGACCACCCAAAGAATCCCGTGTTTTATTGAGATACTACTTTGGTATCCCCGGAGAGCCTGAGTCTATAAGGTGCTGTTTCGATCACCCAAAGAATCTCTTGTTTTGTTGAGATACTGCTTGGGTATCATCGGAGATACTTAGTCCATTAGTTGTTGCTTCAACAACCCGAAGAATCTCGTGTTTTATTGAGATACTCCTTTGGTATCCTCGAAGAGCCTTAGTCTATAGGGTGCTACTTTGACAAATCAAAGAATCTCGTGATTTTTTGAGATACTGTTTTGGTATCCTTGGAGAACCTTAGTCTATAAGGTGCTGCTTCGATCACCCAAGGAATCCCATGGTTTGTTGAGATACTATTTTGGTATCCTCGAAGAACCATAGTCTATAAGGTGCTGCTTTGAGCACCCAAAGAATATCATGTTTTGTTGAGATACTGCTTTGGTATCCTCGGAGAACCTTAGTCTATAAGGTGCTGCTTCGATCACCTAAAGAATATCATGTTTGGTTGAATTACTGCTTTGGTGTCCTCGGAGAGCCTTAGTATTTAAGGTGCTGCTTTGAGCACACAAAGAATATCATGTTTTGTTGAGATACTACTTTGGTATACTCGGAGAGCCTTAGTCTATAAGGTGCTGCTTCGACTACCCGAAGAATCTCGTGTTTTGCTGAGACACCGCTTTGGTATCCTCGGAGAGCCTTAGTATATAAGGTCCTGCTTCGACCACCTGACGAATCTCGTGTTTTTTTAAGATACTTCTTTGGTGTCCTCGGAGAGCCTTATTCTATAAGATGCTGCTTCGACCACCCGAAGAATCTCGTGTTTTTTTGTGATACTGTTTTGGAATCCTTGGAGAACCGTAGTCTATAAGGTGCTACTTCGATCACCCAAAGAATCCCATGTTTTGTTGAGATACTATTTTTGTATCCTCGGAGAACCTTAGTCTATAAGGTGCTGCTTCGATCACCCAAAGAATATCATGTTTGGTTGAATTACTGCTTTGGTGTCCTCGGAGAGCCTTAGTCTTTAAGGTGCTGCTTCGAGCACACAAAGAATATCATGTTTTGTTGAGATACTGCTTTGGTATCCTCGGTGAGCCTTAGTCTATAAGGTGCTGCTTCGACTACCCGAAGAATCTCGTGTTTTTCTGAGACACCGCTTTGGTATCCTCGGAGAACCTTAGTCTATAAGGTGCTGCTTCAACCACCCGAAGAATCTTGTGTTTTTTTGAGATGTTGCTTTGGCATCATCGGAGTGCCTTAGTCTATAAGGTGCTGCTTCGACCACCCGAAGAATCTCATGTTTTGTTGAGATACTGCTTTGGTATCCTCGGAGAGCCAGAGTCTATAAGGTGTTGCTTCGACCACCCGAAGAATCTCGTGTTTTATTGAGATACTATTCCGGTATCCTCGGAGAGCCTTAGTCTATAAGGTGCTGCTTCGACCACCCAAAGAATCCCGTGTTTTATTGAGATACTACTTTGGTATCCCCGGAGAGCCTGAGTCTATAAGGTGCTGTTTCGATCACCCAAAGAATCTCTTGTTTTGTTGAGATATTGCTTGGGTATCATCGGAGATACTTAGTCCATTAGTTGTTGCTTCAACAACCCGAAGAATCTCGTGTTTTATTGAGATACTCCTTTGGTATCCTCGAAGATCCTTAGTCTATAGGGTGCTACTTTGACCAATCAAAGAATTTCGTGTTTTTTTGAGATACTGTTTTGGTATCCTTGGAGAACCTTAGTCTATAAGGTGCTGCTTCGATCACCCAAGGAATCCCATGGTTTGTTGAGATACTATTTTGGTATCCTCGAAGAACCATAGTCTATAAGGTGCTGCTTTGAGCACCCAAAGAATATCATGTTTTGTTGAGATACTGCTTTGGTATCCTCGGAGAACCTTAGTCTATAAGGTGCTGCTTCGATCACCCAAAGAATATCATGTTTGGTTGAATTACTGCTTTGGTGTCCTCGGAGAGCCTTAGTCTTTAAGGTGCTGCTTTGAGCACACAAAGAATATCATGTTTTGTTGAGATACTACTTTGGTATACTCGGAGAGCCTTAGTCTATAAGGTGCTGCTTCGACTACCCGAAGAATCTCGTGTTTTGCTGAGACACCGCTTTGGTATCCTCGGAGAGCCTTAGTATATAAGGTCCTGCTTCGACCACCCGACGAATCTCGTGTTTTGTTAAGATACTTCTTTGGTGTCCTCGGAGAGCCTTATTCTATAAGATGCTGCTTCGACCACCCGAAGAATCTCGTGTTTTTTTGTGATACTGTTTTGGAATCCTTGGAGAACCGTAGTCTATAAGGTGCTACTTCGATCACCCAAAGAATCCCATGTTTTGTTGAGATACTATTTTTGTATCCTCGGAGAACCTTAGTCTATAAGGTGCTGCTTCGATCACCCAAAGAATATCATGTTTGGTTGAATTACTGCTTTGGTGTCCTCGGAGAGCCTTAGTCTTTAAGGTGCTGCTTCGAGCACACAAAGAATATCATGTTTTATTGAGATACTGCTATGGTATCCTCGGTGATCCTTAGTCTATAAGGTGCTGCTTCGACTACCCAAAGAATCTCGTGTTTTGCTGAGACACCGCTTTGGTATCCTCGGAGAACCATAGTCTATAAGGTGCTGCTTCAACCACCCGAAGAATCTTGTGTTTTTTTGAGATGTTGCTTTGGCATCATCGGAGTGCCTAAGTCTATAAGATGCTGCTTCGACCACTCGAAGAATCTCGTGTTTTATTGAGATACTATTCCGGTATCCTCGGAGAGCCTTAGTCTATAAGGTGCTGCTTCGACCACCCAAAGAATCTCGTGTTTTATTGAGATACTACTTTGGTATCCCCGGAGAGCCTGAGTCTATAAGGTGCTGTTTCGATCACCCAAAGAATCTCTTGTTTTGTTGAGATACTGCTTGGGTATCATCGGAGAGGCTTAGTCCATTAGTTGTTGCTTCAACAACCCGAAGAATCTCGTGTTTTATTGAGATACTCCTTTGGTATCCTCGAAGAGCCTTAGTCTATAGTGTGCTACTTTGACCAATCAAAGAATCTCGTGTTTTTTTGAGATACTGTTTTGGTATCCTTGGAGAACCTTAGTCTATAAGGTGTTGCTTCGATCACCCAAGGAATCCCATGGTTTGTTGAGATACTATTTTGGTATCCTCGAAGAACCATAGTCTATAAGGTGCTGCTTTGAGCACCCAAAGAATATCATGTTTTGTTGAGATACTGCTTTGGTATCCTCGGAGAACCTTAGTCTATAAGGTGCTGCTTCGATCACCCAAAGAATATCATGTTTGGTTGAATTACTGCTTTGGTGTCCTCGGAGAGCCTTAGTCTTTAAGGTGCTGCTTTGAGCACACAAAGAATATCATGTTTTGTTGAGATACTACTTTGGTATACTCGGAGAGCCTTAGTCTATAAGGTGCTGCTTCGACTACCCGAAGAATCTCGTGTTTTGCTGAGACACCGCTTTGGTATCCTCGGAGAGCCTTAGTATATAAGGTCCTGCTTCGACCACCCGACGAATCTCGTGTTTTGTTAAGATACTTCTTTGGTGTCCTCGGAGAGCCTTATTCTATAAAATGCTGCTTCGACCACCCGAAGAATCTCGTGTTTTTTTGTGATACTGTTTTGGAATCCTTGGAGAACCGTAGTCTATAAGGTTCTACTTCGATCACCCAAAGAATCCCATGTTTTGTTGAGATACTATTTTTGTATCCTCGGAGAACCTTAGTCTATAAGGTGCTGCTTCGATCACCCAAAGAATATCATGTTTGGTTGAATTACTGCTTTGGTGTCCTCGGAGAGCCTTAGTCTTTAAGGTGCTGCTTCGAGCACACAAAGAATATCATGTTTTGTTGAGATACTGCTTTGGTATCCTCGGTGAGCCTTAGTCTATAAGGTGCTGCTTCGACTACCCGAAGAATCCGTGTTTTTCTGAGACACCGCTTTGGTATCCTCGGAGAACCTTAGTCTATAAGGTGCTGCTTCAACCACCCGAAGAATCTTGTGTTTTTTTGAGATGTTGCTTTGGCATCATCGGAGTGCCTTAGTCTATAAGGTACTACTTCGACCACCCGGAGAATCTCATGTTTTATTTGAGATACTGCTTTGGTATCCTCGGAGAGCCTAACTCTATAAGGTGCTGCTTCGACCACCCGAAGAATCTCGTGTTTTATTGAGATACTATTCTGGTATCCTCGGAGAGCCTTAGTCTATAAGGTGCTGCTTCGACCACCCAAAGAATCCCGTGTTTTATTGAGATACTACTTTGGTATCCCCGGAGAGCCTGAGTCTATAAGGTGCTGTTTCGATCACCCAAAGAATCTCTTGTTTTGTTGAGATACTGCTTGGGTATCATCGGAGAGACTTAGTCCATTAGTTGTTGCTTCAACAACCCGAAGAATCTCGTGTTTTATTGAGATACTCCTTTGGTATCCTCGAAGATCCTTAGTCTATAGGGTGCTACTTTGACCAATCAAAGAATCTCGTGTTTTTTTGAGATACTGTTTTGGTATCCTTGGAGAACCTTAGTCTATAAGGTGCTGCTTCGATCACCCAAGGAATCCCAAGGTTTGTTGAGATACTATTTTGGTATCCTCGAAGAACCATAGTCTATAAGGTGCTGCTTTGAGCACCCAAAGAATATCATGTTTTGTTGAGATACTGCTTTGGTATCCTCGGAGAACCTTAGTCTATAAGGTGCTGCTTCGATCACCCAAAGAATATCATGTTTGGTTGAATTACTGCTTTGGTGTCCTCGGAGAGCCTTAGTCTTTAAGGTGCTGCTTTGAGCACACAAAGAATATCATGTTTTGTTGAGATACTACTTTGGTATACTCGGAGAGCCTTAGTCTATAAGGTGCTGCTTCGACTACCCGAAGAATCTCGTGTTTTGCTGAGACACCGCTTTGGTATCCTCGGAGAGCCTTAGTATAGAAGGTCCTGCTTCGACCACCCGACGAATCTCGTGTTTTGTTAAGATACTTCTTTGGTGTCCTCGGAGAGCCTTATTCTATAAGATGCTGCTTCGACCACCCGAAGAATCTCGTGTTTTTTTGTGATACTGTTTTGGAATCCTTGGAGAACCGTAGTCTATAAGGTGCTACTTCGATCACCCAAAGAATCCCATGTTTTGTTGAGATACTATTTTTGTATCCTCGGAGAACCTTAGTCTATAAGGTGCTGCTTCGATCACCCAAAGAATATCATGTTTGGTTGAATTACTGCATTGGTGTCCTCGGGGAGCCTTAGTCTTTAAGGTGCTGCTTCGAGCACACAAAGAATATCATGTTTTGTTGAGATACTGCTTTGGTATCCTCGTAGAGCCTTATTCTATAAGGTGCTGCTTCGAGCACCCAAAGAATATCATGTTTTGTTGAGATACTGCTTTGGTATCCTCGGAGAGCCTAAGTCTATAAGGTGCTGCTTCGACCACCCGAAGAATCTCGTGTTTTATTGAGATACTATTCTGGTATCCTCGGAGAGCCTTAGTCTATAAGGTGCTGCTTCGACCACCCAAAGAATCTCGTGTTTTATTGAGATACTACTTTGGTATCCCCGGAGAGCCTGAGTCTATAAGGTGCTGTTTCGATCACCCAAAGAATATCTTGTTTTGTTGAGATTTTGCTTGGGTATCATCGGAGAGACTTAGTCCATTAGTTGTTGCTTCAACAACCCGAAGAATCTCGTGTTTTATTGAGATACTCCTTTGGTATCCTCGAAGAGCCTTAGTCTATAGGGTGCTACTTTGACCAATCATAGAATCTCGTGTTTTTTTGAGATACTGTTTTGGTATCCTTGGAGAACCTTAGTCTATAAGGTGCTGCTTCGATCACCCAAGGAATCCCATGGTTTGTTGAGATACTATTTTGGTATCCTCGAAGAACCATAGTCTATAAGGTGCTGCTTTGAGCACCCAAAGAATATCATGTTTTGTTGAGATACTGCTTTGGTATCCTCGGAGAACCTTAGTCTATAAGGTGCTGCTTCGATCACCCAAAGAATATCATGTTTGGTTGAATTATTGCTTTGGTGTCCTCGGAGAGCCTTAGTCTTTAAGGTGCTGCTTTGAGCACACAAAGAATATCATGTTTTGTTGAGATACTACTTTGGTATACTCGGAGAGCCTTAGTCTATAAGGTGCTGCTTCGACTACCCGAAGAATCTCGTGTTTTGCTGAGACACCGCTTTGGTATCCTAGGAGAGCCTTAGTATATAAGGTCCTGCTTCGACCACCCGACGAATCTCGTGTTTTGTTAAGATACTTCTTTGGTGTCCTCGGAGAGCCTTATTCTATAAGATGCTGCTTCGACCACCCGAAGAATCTCGAGTTTTTTTGTGATACTGTTTTGGAATCCTTGGAGAACCGTAGTCTATAAGGTGCTACTTCGATCACCCAAAGAATCCCATGTTTTGTTGATATACTATTTTTGTATCCTCGGAGAACCTTAGTCTATAAGGTGCTGCTTCGATCACCCAAAGAATATCATGTTTGGTTGAATTACTGCATTGGTGTCCTCGGAGAGCCTTAGTCTTTAAGGTGCTGCTTCGAGCACACAAAGAATATCATGTTTTGTTGAGATACTGCTTTGGTATCCTCGTAGAGCCTTATTCTATAAGGTGCTGCTTCGAGCACCCAAAGAATATCATGTTTTGTTGAGATACTGCTTTGGTATCCTCGGAGAGCCTAAGTCTATAAGGTGCTGCTTCGACCACCCGAAGAATCTCGTGTTTTATTGAGATACTATTCTGGTATCCTCGGAGAGCCTTAGTCTATAAGGTGCTGCTTCGACCACCCAAAGAATCTCGTGTTTTATTGAGATACTACTTTGGTATCCCCGGAGAGCCTGAGTCTATAAGGTGCTGTTTCGATCACCCAAAGAATATCTTGTTTTGTTGAGATACTGCTTGGGTATCATCGGAGAGACTTAGTCCATTAGTTGTTGCTTCAACAACCCGAAGAATCTCGTGTTTTATTGAGATACTCCTTTGGTATCCTCGAAGAGCCTTAGTCTATAGGGTGCTACTTTGACCAATCAAAGAATCTCGTGTTTTTTTGAGATACTGTTTTGGTATCCTTGGAGAACCTTAGTCTATAAGGTGCTGCTTCGATCACCCAAGGAATCCCAAGGTTTGTTGAGATACTATTTTGGTATCCTCGAAGAACCATAGTCTATAAGGTGCTGCTTTGAGCACCCAAAGAATATCATGTTTTGTTGAGATACTGCTTTGGTATCCTCGGAGAACCTTAGTCTATAAGGTGCTGCTTCGATCACCCAAAGAATATCATGTTTGGTTGAATTACTGCTTTGGTGTCCTCGGAGAGCCTTAGTATTTAAGGTGCTGCTTTGAGCACACAAAGAATATCATGTTTTGTTGAGATACTACTTTGGTATACTCAGAGAGCCTTAGTCTATAAGGTGCTGCTTCGACTACCCGAAGAATCTCGTGTTTTGCTGAGACACCGCTTTGGTATCCTCGGAGAGCCTTAGTATATAAGGTCCTGCTTCGACCACCCGACGAATCTCGAGTTTTTTTAAGATACTTCTTTGGTGTCCTCGGAGAGCCTTATACTATAAGATGCTGCTTCGACCACCCGAAGAATCTCATGTTTTGTTGAGATACTGCTTTGGTATCCTCGGAGAACCGTAGTCTATAAGGTTCTACTTCGATCACCCAAAGAATCCCATGTTTTGTTGAGATACTATTTTTGTATCCTCGGAGAACCTTAGTCTATAAGGTGCTGCTTCGATCACCCAAAGAATATCATGTTTGGTTGAATTACTGCATTGGTGTCCTCGGGGAGCCTTAGTCTTTAAGGTGCTGCTTCGAGCACACAAAGAATATCATGTTTTGTTGAGATACTGCTTTGGTATCCTCGTAGAGCCTTATTCTATAAGGTGCTGCTTCGAGCACCCAAAGAATATCATGTTTTGTTGAGATACTGCTTTGGTATCCTCGGAGAGCCTAAGTCTATAAGGTGCTGCTTCGACCACCCGAAGAATCTCGTGTTTTATTGAGATACTATTCTGGTATCCTCGGAGAGCCTTAGTCTATAAGGTGCTGCTTCGACCACCCAAAGAATCTCGTGTTTTATTGAGATACTACTTTGGTATCCCCGGAGAGCCTGAGTCTATAAGGTGCTGTTTCGATCACCCAAAGAATATCTTGTTTTGTTGAGATTTTGCTTGGGTATCATCGGAGAGACTTAGTCCATTAGTTGTTGCTTCAACAACCCGAAGAATCTCGTGTTTTATTGAGATACTCCTTTGGTATCCTCGAAGAGCCTTAGTCTATAGGGTGCTACTTTGACCAATCAAAGAATCTCGTGTTTTTTTGAGATACTGTTTTGGTATCCTTGGAGAACCTTAGTCTATAAGGTGCTGCTTCGATCACCCAAGGAATCCCATGGTTTGTTGAGATACTATTTTGGTATCCTCGAAGAACCATAGTCTATAAGGTGCTGCTTTGAGCACCCAAAGAATATCATGTTTTGTTGAGATACTGCTTTGGTATCCTCGGAGAACCTTAGTCTATAAGGTGCTGCTTCGATCACCCAAAGAATATCATGTTTGGTTGAATTATTGCTTTGGTGTCCTCGGAGAGCCTTAGTCTTTAAGGTGCTGCTTTGAGCACACAAAGAATATCATGTTTTGTTGAGATACTACTTTGGTATACTCGGAGAGCCTTAGTCTATAAGGTGCTGCTTCGACTACCCGAAGAATCTCGTGTTTTGCTGAGACACCGCTTTGGTATCCTAGGAGAGCCTTAGTATATAAGGTCCTGCTTCGACCACCCGACGAATCTCGTGTTTTGTTAAGATACTTCTTTGGTGTCCTCGGAGAGCCTTATTCTATAAGATGCTGCTTCGACCACCCGAAGAATCTCGAGTTTTTTTGTGATACTGTTTTGGAATCCTTGGAGAACCGTAGTCTATAAGGTGCTACTTCGATCACCCAAAGAATCCCATGTTTTGTTGAGATACTATTTTTGTATCCTCGGAGAACCTTAGTCTATAAGGTGCTGCTTCGATCACCCAAAGAATATCATGTTTTGTTGAGATACTGCTTTGGTATCCTCGGAGAGCCTAAGTCTATAAGGTGCTGCTTCGACCACCCGAAGAATCTCGTGTTTTATTGAGATACTATTCTGGTATCCTCGGAGAGCCTTAGTCTATAAGGTGCTGCTTGACCACCCAAAGAATCTCGTGTTTTATTGAGATACTACTTTGGTATCCCCGGAGAGCCTGAGTCTATAAGGTGCTGTTTCGATCACCCAAAGAATATCTTGTTTTGTTGAGATACTGCTTGGGTATCATCGGAGAGACGTAGTCCATTAGTTGTTGCTTCAACAACCCGAAGAATCTCGTGTTTTATTGAGATACTCCTTTGGTATCCTCGAAGAGCCTTAGTCTATAGGGTGCTACTTTGACCAATCAAAGAATCTCGTGTTTTTTTGAGATACTGTTTTGGTATCCTTGGAGAACCTTAGTCTATAAGGTGCTGCTTCGATCACCCAAGGAATCCCAAGGTTTGTTGAGATACTATTTTGGTATCCTCGAAGAACCATAGTCTATAAGGTGCTGCTTTGAGCACCCAAAGAATATCATGTTTTGTTGAGATACTGCTTTGGTATCCTCGGAGAACCTTAGTCTATAAGGTGCTGCTTCGATCACCCAAAGAATATCATGTTTGGTTGAATTACTGCTTTGGTGTCCTCGGAGAGCCTTAGTATTTAAGGTGCTGCTTTGAGCACACAAAGAATATCATGTTTTGTTGAGATACTACTTTGGTATACTCAGAGAGCCTTAGTCTATAAGGTGCTGCTTCGACTACCCGAAGAATCTCGTGTTTTGCTGAGACACCGCTTTGGTATCCTCGGAGAGCCTTAGTATATAAGGTCCTGCTTCGACCACCCGACGAATCTCGAGTTTTTTTAAGATACTTCTTTGGTGTCCTCGGAGAGCCTTATACTATAAGATGCTGCTTCGACCACCCGAAGAATCTCATGTTTTGTTGAGATACTGCTTTGGTATCCTCGGAGAACCGTAGTCTATAAGGTTCTACTTCGATCACCCAAAGAATCCCATGTTTTGTTGAGATACTATTTTTGTATCCTCGGAGAACCTTAGTCTATAAGGTGCTGCTTCGATCACCCAAAGAATATCATGTTTGGTTGAATTACTGCATTGGTGTCCTCGGAGAGCCTTAGTCTTTAAGGTGCTGCTTCGAGCACACAAAGAATATCATGTTTTGTTGAGATACTGCTTTGGTATCCTCGTAGAGCCTTATTCTATAAGGTGCTGCTTCGAGCACCCAAAGAATATCATGTTTTGTTGAGATACTGCTTTGGTATCCTCGGAGAGCCTAAGTCTATAAGGTGCTGCTTCGACCACCCGAAGAATCTCGTGTTTTATTGAGATACTATTCTGGTATCCTCGGAGAGCCTTAGTCTATAAGGTGCTGCTTCGACCACCCAAAGAATCCCGTGTTTTATTGAGATACTACTTTGGTATCCCCGGAGAGCCTGAGTCTATAAGGTGCTGTTTCGATCACCCAAAGAATCTCTTGTTTTGTTGAGATACTGCTTGGGTATCATCGGAGAGACTTAGTCCATTAGTTGTTGCTTCAACAACCCGAAGAATCTCGTGTTTTATTGAGATACTCCTTTGGTATCCTCGAAGATCCTTAGTCTATAGGGTGCTACTTTGACCAATCAAAGAATCTCGTGTTTTTTTGAGATACTGTTTTGGAATCCTTGGAGAACCGTAGTCTATAAGGTGCTACTTCGATCACCCAAAGAATCCCATGTTTTGTTGAGATACTATTTTTGTATCCTCGGAGAACCTTAGTCTATAAGGTGCTGCTTCGATCACCCAAGGAATCCCAAGGTTTGTTGAGATACTATTTTGGTATCCTCGAAGAACCATAGTCTATAAGGTGCTGCTTTGAGCACCCAAAGAATATCATGTTTTGTTGAGATACTGCTTTGGTATCCTCGGAGAACCTTAGTCTATAAGGTGTTGCTTCGATCACCCAAAGAATATCATGTTTGGTTGAATTACTGCTTTGGTGTCCTCGGAGAGCCTTAGTCTTTAAGGTGCTGCTTTGAGCACACAAAGAATATCATGTTTTGTTGAGATACTACTTTGGTATACTCGGAGAGCCTTAGTCTATAAGGTGCTGCTTCGACTACCCGAAGAATCTCGTGTTTTGCTGAGACACCGCTTTGGTATCCTCGGAGAGCCTTAGTATATAAGGTCCTGCTTCGACCACCCGACGAATCTCGTGTTTTGTTAAGATACTTCTTTGGTGTCCTCGGAGAGCCTTATTCTATAAGATGCTGCTTCGACCACCCGAAGAATCTCAAGTTTTTTTGTGATACTGTTTTGGAATCCTTGGAGAACCGTAGTCTATAAGGTGCTACTTCGATCACCCAAAGAATCCCATGTTTTGTTGAGATACTATTTTTGTATCCTCGGAGAACCTTAGTCTATAAGGTGCTGCTTCGATCACCCAAAGAATATCATGTTTGGTTGAATTACTGCATTGGTGTCCTCGGAGAGCCTTAGTCTTTAAGGTGCTGCTTCGAGCACACAATGAATATCATGTTTTGTTGAGATACTGCTTTGGTATCCTCGTAGAGCCTTATTCTATAAGGTGCTGCTTCGAGCACCCAAAGAATATCATGTTTTGTTGAGATACTGCTTTGGTATCCTCGGAGAGCCTAAGTCTATAAGGTGCTGCTTCGACCACCCGAAGAATCTCGTGTTTTATTGAGATACTATTCTGGTATCCTCGGAGAGCCTTAGTTTATAAGGTGCTGCTTCGACCACCCAAAGAATCTTGTGTTTTATTGAGATACTACTTTGGTATCCCCGGAGAGCCTGAGTCTATAAGGTGCTGTTTCGATCACCCAAAGAATATCTTGTTTTGTTGAGATACTGCTTGGGTATCATCGGAGAGACTTAGTCCATTAGTTGTTGCTTCAACAACCCGAAGAATCTCGTGTTTTATTGAGATACTCCTTTGGTATCCTCGAAGAGCCTTAGTCTATAGGGTGCTACTTTGACCAATCAAAGAATCTCGTGTTTTTTTGAGATACTGTTTTGGTATCCTTGGAGAACCTTAGTCTATAAGGTGCTGCTTCGATCACCCAAGGAATCCCAAGGTTTGTTGAGATACTATTTTGGTATCCTCGAAGAACCATAGTCTATAAGGTGCTGCTTTGAGCACCCAAAGAATATCATGTTTTGTTGAGATACTGCTTTGGTATCCTCGGAGAACCTTAGTCTATAAGGTGCTGCTTCGATCACCCAAAGAATATCATGTTTGGTTGAATTACTGCTTTGGTGTCCTCGGAGAGCCTTAGTATTTAAGGTGCTGCTTTGAGCACACAAAGAATATCATGTTTTGTTGAGATACTGCTTTGGTATCCTCGGTGAGCCTTAGTCTATAAGGTGCTGCTTCGACTACCCGAAGAATCTCGGGTTTTTCTGAGACACCGCTTTGGTATCCTCGGAGAACCTTAGTCTATAAGGTGCTGCTTCAACCACCCGAAGAATCTTGTGTTTTTTTGAGATGTTGCTTTGGCATCATCGGAGTGCCTTAGTCTATAAGGTACTGCTTCGACCACCCGAAGAATCTCATGTTTTGTTGAGATACTGCTTTGGTATCATCGAAGTGCCTTAGTCTATAAGGTGCTGCTTCGACCACCCGAAGAACCTCGTATTTTTTTGAGATACTGTTTTGGTTTCCTCGGAGAACCGTAATCTATAAGGTGCAACTTCGATCACCCGAAGAATCTCATGTTTTGTTGAGATACTGCTTTGGTATCCTCGGAGAACCTTAGTCTATAACGTGATTCTTCGATCAGCCAAAGAATCACATGTTTTGTTGAGATACTGCTTTGGTATCCTCGGAGAGCCTTAGTCTATAAGGTGCTGCTGCGACCGCCCAAAGAATCTTGTGTTTTATTGAGATACTGCTTTGGCATCCTCGGAGAAATTTTGTCTATAAGCTGCTGCTTCGATCACCAAAGAATCTCGTGTTTTGTTGAGATACTGCTTTGGTATCCTCGCTGAGCCTTAGTCTATAAGGTGCGGCTTCGACTACCCGAACAATCTCGTGTTTTGCTAAAATACCGCTTTGGTATCCTCGGAGAGCCTTAGTCTATAAGGTGATGCTTCGACCACCTAAATAATCTTGTGTTTTATTGAGATACTACTTTTGTATCCTCGGAGAGCCTTAGTCTATAAGTTGCTGCTTCGACTACCCGAACAATCTCGTGTTTTGCTGAGATACTGCTTTGGTATCCTCGGAGAGCCTTAGTCTATAAGGTGTTGCTTCAACCACCCGAAGAATCTCGTGTTTTTTTGAGATACTGCTTTGGTATCATCGGAGTGCCTTAATCTATAAGCTGCTGCTTCGACCACCCGAAGAATCTCACGTTTTGTTGAGATACTGCTTTGGTATCATCGAAGTGCCTTAGTCTATAAGGTGCTGCTTCGACCACCCGAAGAACCTCGTATTTTTTTGAGATACTGTTTTGGTTTCCTCGGAGAACCGTAGTCTATAAGGTGCAACTTCGATCACCCGAAGAATCTCATGTTTTGTTGAGATACTGCTTTGGTATCCTCGGAGAACCTTAGTCTATAACGTGATTCTTCGATCAGCCAAAGAATCACATGTTTTGTTGAGATACTGCTTTGGTATCCTCGGAGAGCCTTAGTCTATAAGGTGCTGCTGCGACCGCCCAAAGAATCTTGTGTTTTATTGAGATACTGCTTTGGCATCCTTGGAGAAATTTTGTCTATAAGCTGCAGCTTCGATCACCAAAGAATCTCGTGTTTTGTTGAGATACTGCTTTCGTATCCTCGTTGAGCCTTAGTCTATAAGGTGTTGCTTCAACCACCCGAAGAATCTCGTGTTTTTTTGAGATACTGCTTTGGTATCATCGGAGTGCCTTAATCTATAAGCTGCTGCTTCGACCACCCGAAGAATCTCACGTTTTGTTGAGATACTGCTTTGGTATCATCGAAGTGCCTTAGTCTATAAGGTGCTGCTTCGACCACCCGAAGAACCTCGTATTTTTTTGAGATACTGTTTTGGTTTCCTCGGAGAACCGTAGTCTATAAGGTGCAACTTCGATCACCCGAAGAATCTCATGTTTTGTTGAGATACTGCTTTGGTATCCTCGGAGAACCTTAGTCTATAACGTGATTCTTCGATCAGCCAAAGAATCACATGTTTTGTTGAGATACTGCTTTGGTATCCTCGGAGAGCCTTAGTCTATAAGGTGCTGCTGCGACCGCCCAAAGAATCTTGTGTTTTATTGAGATACTGCTTTGGCATCCTCGGAGAAATTTTGTCTATAAGCTGCTGCTTCGATCACCAAAGAATCTCGTGTTTTGTTGAGATACTGCTTTCGTATCCTCGTTGAGCCTTAGTCTATAAGGTGCTGTTTCAACCACCCGAAGAATCTCGTGTTTTTTTTAGATACTGCTTTGGTATCATCGGAGTGCCTTAATCTATAAGGTGCTGCTTCGACCACCCGAAGAATCTCGCGTTTTATTGAGATACTGCTTTGGTGTCCTCGGAGAGCCTTAGTCTATAAGGTGCTGCTTCGACCACCCGAAGAATCTCGTGTTTTTTTTAGATACTGTTTTAGTATCCTCGGAGAACCGTAGTCTATAAGGTGAAACTTCGATCACCCGAAGAATCTCATGTTTTGTTGAGTTACTGCTTTGGTATCCTCGGAGAACCTTAGTCTATAAGGTGCTTCTTCGTTCAGCCAAAGAATCACATATTTTGTTGAGATACTGCTTTGGCATCCTCTGAGAGCCTTAGTCTATAAGGTGCTGCTGCAACCACCCAAAGAATCTTGTGTTTTGTTGAGATACTGCTTTGGCATCCTCAGAGAACCTTACACTCTAAGGTGCTGCTTCGATCACCAAAGAATCTCGTGTTTTGTTGAGATACTGCTTTGGTATCCTCGCTGAGCCTTAGTCTATAAGGTGCGGCTTCGACTACCCGAACAATCTCGTGTTTTGCTAAAATACCGCTTTGGTATCCTCGGAGAGCCTTAGTCTATAAGGTGCTGCTTCGACCACCTAAAGAATCTTGTGTTTTATTGAGATACTACTTTTGTATCCTCGGAGAGCCTTAGTCTATAAGTTGCTGCTTCGACTACCCGAACAATCTCGTGTTTTGCTGAGATACTGCTTTGGTATCCTCGGAGAGCCTTAGTCTATAAGGTGTTGCTTCAACCACCCGAAGAATCTCGTGTTTTTTTGAGATACTGCTTTGGTATCATCGGAGTGCCTTAATCTATAAGCTGCTGCTTCGACCACCCGAAGAATCTCACGTTTTGTTGAGATACTGCTTTGGTATCATCGAAGTGCCTTAGTCTATAAGGTGCTGCTTCGACCACCCGAAGAACCTCGTATTTTTTTGAGATACTGTTTTGGTTTCCTCGGAGACCGTAGTCTATAAGGTGCAACTTCGATCACCCGAAGAATCTCATGTTTTGTTGAGATACTGCTTTGGTATCCTTGGAGAACCTTAGTCTATAACGTGATTCTTCGATCAGCCAAAGAATCACATGTTTTATTGAGATACTGCTTTGGTATCCTCGGAGAGCCTTAGTCTATAAGGTGCTGCTGCGACCGCCCAAAGAATCTTGTGTTTTATTGAGATACTGCTTTGGCATCCTCGGAGAAATTTTGTCTATAAGCTGCTGCTTCGATCACCAAAGAATCTCGTGTTTTGTTGAGATACTGCTTTCGTATCCTCGTTGAGCCTTAGTCTATAAGGTGTTGCTTCAACCACCCGAAGAATCTCGTGTTTTTTTGAGATACTGCTTTGGTATCATCGGAGTGCCTTAATCTATAAGCTGCTGCTTCGACCACCCGAAGAATCTCACGTTTTGTTGAGATACTGCTTTGGTATCATCGAAGTGCCTTAGTCTATAAGGTGCTGCTTCGACCACCCGAAGAACCTCGTATTTTTTTGAGATACTGTTTTGGTTTCCTCGGAGAACCGTAATCTATAAGGTGCAACTTCGATCACCCGAAGAATCTCATGTTTTGTTGAGATACTGCTTTGGTATCCTCGGAGAACCTTAGTCTATAACGTGATTCTTCGATCAGCCAAAGAATCACATGTTTTGTTGAGATACTGCTTTGGTATCCTCGGAGAGCCTTAGTCTATAAGGTGCTGCTGCGACCGCCCAAAGAATCTTGTGTTTTATTGAGATACTGCTTTGGCATCCTCGGAGAAATTTTGTCTATAAGCTGCTGCTTCGATCACCAAAGAATCTCCTGTTTTGTTGAGATACTGCTTTGGTATCCTCGCTGAGCCTTAGTCTATAAGGTGCGGCTTCGACTACCCGAACAATCTCGTGTTTAGCTAAAATACCGCTTTGGTATCCTCGGAGAGCCTTAGTCTATAAGGTGATGCTTCGACCACCTAAAGAATCTTGTGTTTTATTGAGATACTACTTTTGTATCCTCGGAGAGCCTTAGTCTATAAGTTGCTGCTTCGACTACCCGAACAATCTCGTGTTTTGCTGAGATACTGCTTTGGTATCCTCGGAGAGCCTTAGTCTATAAGGTGTTGCTTCAACCACCCGAAGAATCTCGTGTTTTTTTGAGATACTGCTTTGGTATCATCGGAGTGCCTTAATCTATAAGCTGCTGCTTCGACCACCCGAAGAATCTCACGTTTTGTTGAGATACTGCTTTGGTATCATCGAAGTGCCTTAGTCTATAAGGTGCTGCTTCGACCACCCGAAGAACCTCGTATTTTTTTGAGATACTGTTTTGGTTTCCTCGGAGAACCGTAGTCTATAAGGTGCAACTTCGATCACCCGAAGAATCTCATGTTTTGTTGAGATACTGCTTTGGTATCCTCGGAGAACCTTAGTCTATAACGTGATTCTTCGATCAGCCAAAGAATCACATGTTTTGTTGAGATACTGCTTTGGTATCCTCGGAGAGCCTTAGTCTATAAGGTGCTGCTGCGACCGCCCAAAGAATCTTGTGTTTTATTGAGATACTGCTTTGGCATCCTCGGAGAAATTTTGTCTATAAGCTGCTGCTTCGATCACCAAAGAATCTCGTGTTTTGTTGAGATAATGCTTTCGTATCCTCGTTGAGCCTTAGTCTATAAGGTGTTGCTTCAACCACCCAAAGAATCTCGTGTTTTTTTGAGATACTGCTTTGGTATCATCGGAGTGCCTTAATCTATAAGCTGCTGCTTCGACCACCCGAAGAATCTCACGTTTTGTTGAGATACTGCTTTGGTATCATCGAAGTGCCTTAGTCTATAAGGTGCTGCTTCGACCACCCGAAGAACCTCGTATTTTTTTGAGATACTGTTTTGGTTTCCTCGGAGAACCGTAGTCTATAAGGTGCAACTTCGATCACCCGAAGAATCTCATGTTTTGTTGAGATACTGCTTTGGTATCCTCGGAGAACCTTAGTCTATAACGTGATTCTTCGATCAGCCAAAGAATCACATGTTTTGTTGAGATACTGCTTTGGTATCCTCGGAGAGCCTTAGTCTATAAGGTGCTGCTGCGACCGCCCAAAGAATCTTGTGTTTTATTGAGATACTGCTTTGGCATCCTCGGAGAAATTTTGTCTATAAGCTGCTGCTTCGATCACCAAAGAATCTCGTGTTTTGTTGAGATACTGCTTTCGTATCCTCGTTGAGCCTTAGTCTATAAGGTGCTGCTTCAACCACCCGAAGAATCTCGTGTTTTTTTTAGATACTGCTTTGGTATCATCGGAGTGCCTTAATCTATAAGGTGCTGCTTCGACCACCCGAAGAATCTCGCGTTTTGTTGAGATACTGCTTTGGTGTCCTCGGAGAGCCTTAGTCTATAAGGTGCTGCTTCGACCACCCGAAGAATCTCGTGTTTTTTTGAGATACTGTTTTAGTATCTTCGGAGAACCGTAGTCTATAAGGTGAAACTTCGATCACCCGAAGAATCTCATGTTTTGTTGAGTTACTGCTTTGGTATCCTCGGAGAACCTTAGTCTATAAGGTGCTTCTTCGTTCAGCCAAAGAATCACATATTTTGTTGAGATACTGCTTTGGCATCCTCTGAGAGCCTTAGTCTATAAGGTGCTGCTGCAACCACCCAAAGAATCTTGTGTTTTGTTGAGATACTGCTTTGGCATCCTCAGAGAACCTTACTCTATAAGGTGCTGCTTCGATCACCAAAGAATCTCGTGTTTTGTTGAGATACTGCTTTGGTATCCTCGCTGAGCCTTAGTCTATAAGGTGCGGCTTCGACTACCCGAACAATCTCGTGTTTTGCTAAAATACCGCTTTGGTATCCTCGGAGAGCCTTAGTCTATAAGGTGCTGCTTCGACCACCTAAAGAATCTTGTGTTTTATTGAGATACTACTTTTGTATCCTCGGAGAGCCTTAGTCTATAAGTTGCTACTTCGACTACCCGAACAATCTCGTGTTTTGCTGAGATACTGCTTTGGTATCCTCGGAGAGCCTTAGTCTATAAGGTGTTGCTTCAACCACCCGAAGAATCTCGTGTTTTTTTGAGATACTGCTTTGGTATCATCGGAGTGCCTTAATCTATAAGCTGCTGCTTCGACCACCCGAAGAATCTCACGTTTTGTTGAGATACTGCTTTGGTATCATCAAAGTGCCTTAGTCTATAAGGTGCTGCTTCGACCACCCGAAGAACCTCGTATTTTTTTGAGATACTGTTTTGGTTTCCTCGGAGAACCGTAGTCTATAAGGTGCAACTTCGATCACCCGAAGAATCTCATGTTTTGTTGAGATACTGCTTTGGTATCCTCGGAGAACCTTAGTCTATAACGTGATTCTTCGATCAGCCAAAGAATCACATGTTTTGTTGAGATACTGCTTTGGTATCCTCGGAGAGCCTTAGTCTATAAGGTGCTGCTGCGACCGCCCAAAGAATCTTGTGTTTTATTGAGATACTGCTTTGGCATCCTCGGAGAAATTTTGTCTATAAGCTGCTGCTTCGATCACCAAAGAATCTCGTGTTTTGTTGAGATACTGCTTTCGTATCCTCGTTGAGCCTTAGTCTATAAGGTGCTGCTTCAACCACCCGAAGAATCTCGTGTTTTTTTTAGATACTGCTTTGGTATCATCGGAGTGCCTTAATCTATAAGGTGCTGCTTCGACCACCCGAAGAATCTCGCGTTTTGTTGAGATATTGCTTTGGTGTCCTCGGAGAGCCTTAGTCTATAAGGTGCTGCTTCGACCACCCGAAGAATCTCGTGTTTTTTTGAGATACTGTTTTAGTATCCTCGGAGAACCGTAGTCTATAAGGTGAAACTTCGATCACCCGAAGAATCTCATGTTTTGTTGAGTTACTGCTTTGGTATCCTCGGAGAACCTTAGTCTATAACGTGATTCTTCGATCAGCCAAAGAATCACATGTTTTGTTGAGATACTGCTTTGGTATCCTCGGAGAGCCTTAGTCTATAAGGTGCTGCTGCGACCGCCCGAAGAATCTTGTGTTTTATTGAGATACTGCTTTGGCATCCTCAGAGAACCTTACTCTATAAGGTGCTGCTTCGATCACCAAAGAATCTCGTGTTTTGTTGAGATACTGCTTTGGTATCCTCGCTGAGCCTTAGTCTATAAGGTGCGGCTTCGACTACCCGAACAATCTCGTGTTTTGCTAAAATACCGCTTTGGTATCCTCGGAGAGCCTTAGTCTATAAGGTGCTGCTTCGACCACCTAAAGAATCTTGTGTTTTATTGAGATACTACTTTTGTATCCTCGGAGAGCCTTAGTCTATAAGTTGCTGCTTCGACTACCCGAACAATCTCGTGTTTTGCTGAGATACTGCTTTGGTATCCTCGGAGAGCCTTAGTCTATAAGGTGTTGCTTCAACCACCCGAAGAATCTCGTGTTTTTTTGAGATACTGCTTTGGTATCATCGGAGTGCCTTAATCTATAAGCTGCTGCTTCGACCACCCGAAGAATCTCACGTTTTGTTGAGATACTGCTTTGGTATCATCGAAGTGCCTTAGTCTATAAGGTGCTGCTTCGACCACCCGAAGAACCTCGTATTTTTTTGAGATACTGTTTTGGTTTCCTCGGAGAACCGTAGTCTATAAGGTGCAAATTCGATCACCCGAAGAATCTCATGTTTTGTTGAGATACTGTTTTGGTATCCTTGGAGAACCTTAGTCTATAACGTGATTCTTCGATCAGCCAAAGAATCACATGTTTTGTTGAGATACTGCTTTGGTATCCTCGGAGAGCCTTAGTCTATAAGGTGCTGCTGCGACCGCCCAAAGAATCTTGTGTTTTATTGAGATACTGCTTTGGCATCCTCGGAGAAATTTTGTCTATAAGCTGCTGCTTCGATCACCAAAGAATCTCGTGTTTTGTTGAGATACTGCTTTCGTATCCTCGTTGAGCCTTAGTCTATAAGGTGTTGCTTCAACCACCCGAAGAATCTCGTGTTTTTTTGAGATACTGCTTTGGTATCATCGGAGTGCCTTAATCTATAAGCTGCTGCTTCGACCACCCGAAGAATCTCACGTTTTGTTGAGATACTGCTTTGGTATCATCGAAGTGCCTTAGTCTATAAGGTGCTGCTTCGACCACCCGAAGAACCTCGTATTTTTTTGAGATACTGTTTTGGTTTCCTCGGAGAACCGTAGTCTATAAGGTGCAACTTCGATCACCCGAAGAATCTCATGTTTTGTTGAGATACTGCTTTGGTATCCTCGGAGAACCTTAGTCTATAACGTGATTCTTCGATCAGCCAAAGAATCACATGTTTTGTTGAGATACTGCTTTGGTATCCTCGGAGAGCCTTAGTCTATAAGGTGCTGCTGCGACCGCCCAAAGAATCTTGTGTTTTATTGAGATACTGCTTTGGCATCCTCGGAGAAATTTTGTCTATAAGATGCTGCTTCGATCACCAAAGAATCTCGTGTTTTGTTGAGATACTGCTTTCGTATCCTCGTTGAGCCTTAGTCTATAAGGTGCTGCTTCAACCACCCGAAGAATCTCGTGTTTTTTTTAGATACTGCTTTGGTATCATCGGAGTGCCTTAATCTATAAGGTGCTGCTTCGACCACCCGAAGAATCTCGCGTTTTGTTGAGATATTGCTTTGGTGTCCTCGGAGAGCCTTAGTCTATAAGGTGCTGCTTCGACCACCCGAAGAATCTCGTGTTTTTTTGAGATACTGTTTTAGTATCCTCGGAGAACCGTAGTCTATAAGGTGAAACTTCGATCACCCGAAGAATCTCATGTTTTGTTGAGTTACTGCTTTGGTATCCTCGGAGAACCTTAGTCTATAACGTGATTCTTCGATCAGCCAAAGAATCACATGTTTTGTTGAGATACTGCTTTGGTATCCTCGGAGAGCCTTAGTCTATAAGGTGCTGCTGCGACCGCCCAAAGAATCTTGTGTTTTATTGAGATACTGCTTTGGCATCCTCAGAGAACCTTACTCTATAAGGTGCTGCTTCGATCACCAAAGAATCTCGTGTTTTGTTGAGATACTGCTTTGGTATCCTCGCTGAGCCTTAGTCTATAAGGTGCGGCTTCGACTACCCGAACAATCTCGTGTTTTGCTAAAATACCGCTTTGGTATCCTCGGAGAGCCTTAGTCTATAAGGTGCTGCTTCGACCACCTAAAGAATCTTGTGTTTTATTGAGATACTACTTTTGTATCCTCGGAGAGCCTTAGTCTATAAGTTGCTGCTTCGACTACCCGAACAATCTCGTGTTTTGCTGAGATACTGCTTTGGTATCCTCGGAGAGCCTTAGTCTATAAGGTGTTGCTTCAACCACCCGAAGAATCTCGTGTTTTTTTGAGATACTGCTTTGGTATCATCGGAGTGCCTTAATCTATAAGCTGCTGCTTCGACCACCCGAAGAATCTCACGTTTTGTTGAGATACTGCTTTGGTATCATCGAAGTGCCTTAGTCTATAAGGTGCTGCTTCGACCACCCGAAGAACCTCGTATTTTTTTGAGATACTGTTTTGGTTTCCTCGGAGAACCGTAGTCTATAAGGTGCAAATTCGATCACCCGAAGAATCTCATGTTTTGTTGAGATACTGCTTTGGTATCCTTGGAGAACCTTAGTCTATAACGTGATTCTTCGATCAGCCAAAGAATCACATGTTTTGTTGAGATACTGCTTTGGTATCCTCGGAGAGCCTTAGTCTATAAGGTGCTGCTGCGACCGCCCAAAGAATCTTGTGTTTTATTGAGATACTGCTTTGGCATCCTCGGAGAAATTTTGTCTATAAGCTGCTGCTTCGATCACCAAAGAATCTCGTGTTTTGTTGAGATACTGCTTTCGTATCCTCGTTGAGCCTTAGTCTATAAGGTGTTGCTTCAACCACCCGAAGAATCTCGTGTTTTTTTGAGATACTGCTTTGGTATCATCGGAGTGCCTTAATCTATAAGCTGCTGCTTCGACCACCCGAAGAATCTCACGTTTTGTTGAGATACTGCTTTGGTATCATCGAAGTGCCTTAGTCTATAAGGTGCTGCTTCGACCACCCGAAGAACCTCGTATTTTTTTGAGATACTGTTTTGGTTTCCTCGGAGAACCGTAGTCTATAAGGTGCAACTTCGATCACCCGAAGAATCTCATGTTTTGTTGAGATACTGCTTTGGTATCCTCGGAGAACCTTAGTCTATAACGTGATTCTTCGATCAGCCAAAGAATCACATGTTTTGTTGAGATACTGCTTTGGTATCCTCGGAGAGCCTTAGTCTATAAGGTGCTGCTGCGACCGCCCAAAGAATCTTGTGTTTTATTGAGATACTGCTTTGGCATCCTCGGAGAAATTTTGTCTATAAGATGCTGCTTCGATCACCAAAGAATCTCGTGTTTTGTTGAGATACTGCTTTCGTATCCTCGTTGAGCCTTAGTCTATAAGGTGCTGCTTCAACCACCCGAAGAATCTCGTGTTTTTTTTAGATACTGCTTTGGTATCATCGGAGTGCCTTAATCTATAAGGTGCTGCTTCGACCACCCGAAGAATCTCGCGTTTTGTTGAGATACTGCTTTGGTGTCCTCGGAGAGCCTTAGTCTATAAGGTGCTGCTTCGACCACCCGAAGAATCTCGTGTTTTTTTGAGATACTGTTTTAGTATCCTCGGAGAACCGTAGTCTATAAGGTGAAACTTCGATCACCCGAAGAATCTCATGTTTTGTTGAGTTACTGCTTTGGTATCCTCGGAGAACCTTAGTCTATAAGGTGCTTCTTCGTTCAGCCAAAGAATCACATATTTTGTTGAGATACTGCTTTGGTATCCTCTGAGAGCCTTAGTCTATAAGGTGCTGCTGCAACCACCCAAAGAATCTTGTGTTTTGTTGAGATACTGCTTTGGCATCCTCAGAGAACCTTACTCTATAAGGTGCTGCTTCGATCACCAAAGAATCTCGTGTTTTGTTGAGATACTGCTTTGGTATCCTCGCTGAGCCTTAGTCTATAAGGTGCGGCTTCGACTACCCGAACAATCTCGTGTTTTGCTAAAATACCGCTTTGGTATCCTCGGAGAGCCTTAGTCTATAAGGTGCTGCTTCGACCACCTAAAGAATCTTGTGTTTTATTGAGATACTACTTTTGTATCCTCGGAGAGCCTTAGTCTATAAGTTGCTGCTTCGACTACCCGAACAATCTCGTGTTTTGCTGAGATACTGCTTTGGTATCCTCGGAGAGCCTTAGTCTATAAGGTGTTGCTTCAACCACCCGAAGAATCTCGTGTTTTTTTGAGATACTGCTTTGGTATCATCGGAGTGCCTTAATCTATAAGCTGCTGCTTCGACCACCCGAAGAATCTCACGTTTTGTTGAGATACTGCTTTGGTATCATCGAAGTGCCTTAGTCTATAAGGTGCTGCTTCGACCACCCGAAGAACCTCGTATTTTTTTGAGATACTGTTTTGGTTTCCTCGGAGAACCGTAGTCTATAAGATGCAACTTCGATCACCCGAAGAATCTCATGTTTTGTTGAGATACTGCTTTGGTATCCTCGGAGAACCTTAGTCTATAACGTGATTCTTCGATCAGCCAAAGAATCACATGTTTTGTTGAGATACTGCTTTGGTATCCTCGGAGAGCCTTAGTCTATAAGGTGCTGCTGCGACCGCCCAAAGAATCTTGTGTTTTATTGAGATACTGCTTTGGCATCCTCGGAGAAATTTTGTCTATAAGCTGCTGCTTCGATCACCAAAGAATCTCGTGTTTTGTTGAGATACTGCTTTCGTATCCTCGTTGAGCCTTAGTCTATAAGGTGCTGCTTCAACCACCCGAAGAATCTCGTGTTTTTTTTAGATACTGCTTTGGTATCATCGGAGTGCCTTAATCTATAAGGTGCTGCTTCGACCACCCGAAGAATCTCGCGTTTTGTTGAGATACTGCTTTGGTGTCCTCGGAGAGCCTTAGTCTATAAGGTGCTGCTTCGACCACCCGAAGAATCTCGTGTTTTTTTGAGATACTGTTTTAGTATCCTCGGAGAACCGTAGTCTATAAGGTGAAACTTCGATCACCCGAAGAATCTCATGTTTTGTTGAGTTACTGCTTTGGTATCCTCGGAGAACCTTAGTCTATAAGGTGCTTCTTCGTTCAGCCAAAGAATCACATATTTTGTTGAGATACTGCTTTGGCATCCTCTAAGAGCCTTAGTCTATAAGGTGCTGCTGCAACCACCCAAAGAATCTTGTGTTTTGTTGAGATACTGCTTTGGCATCCTCAGAGAACCTTACTCTATAAGGTGCTGCTTCGATCACCAAAGAATCTCGTGTTTTGTTGAGATACTGCTTTGGTATCCTCGCTGAGCCTTAGTCTATAAGGTGCGGCTTCGACTACCCGAACAATCTCGTGTTTTGCTAAAATACCGCTTTGGTATCCTCGGAGAGCCTTAGTCTATAAGGTGCTGCTTCGACCACCTAAAGAATCTTGTGTTTTATTGAGATACTACTTTTGTATCCTCGGAGAGCCTTAGTCTATAAGTTGCTGCTTCGACTACCCGAACAATCTCGTGTTTTGCTGAGATACTGCTTTGGTATCCTCGGAGAGCCTTAGTCTATAAGGTGTTGCTTCAACCACCCGAAGAATCTCGTGTTTTTTTGAGATACTGCTTTGGTATCCTCGGAGAACCTTAGTCTATAACGTGATTCTTCGATCAGCCAAAGAATCACATGTTTTGTTGAGATACTGCTTTGGTATCCTCGGAGAGCCTTAGTCTATAAGGTGCTGCTGCGACCGCCCAAAGAATCTTGTGTTTTATTGAGATACTGCTTTGGCATCCTCGGAGAAATTTTGTCTATAAGCTGCTGCTTCGATCACCAAAGAATCTCGTGTTTTGTTGAGATACTGCTTTCGTATCCTCGTTGAGCCTTAGTCTATAAGGTGTTGCTTCAACCACCCAAAGAATCTCGTGTTTTTTTGAGATACTGCTTTGGTATCATCGGAGTGCCTTAATCTATAAGCTGCTGCTTCGACCACCCGAAGAATCTCACGTTTTGTTGAGATACTGCTTTGGTATCATCGAAGTGCCTTAGTCTATAAGGTGCTGCTTCGACCACCCGAAGAACCTCGTATTTTTTTGAGATACTGTTTTGGTTTCCTCGGAGAACCGTAGTCTATAAGGTGCAACTTCGATCACCCGAAGAATCTCATGTTTTGTTGAGATACTGCTTTGGTATCCTCGGAGAACCTTAGTCTATAACGTGATTCTTCGATCAGCCAAAGAATCACATGTTTTGTTGAGATACTGCTTTGGTATCCTCGGAGAGCCTTAGTCTATAAGGTGCTGCTGCGACCGCCCAAAGAATCTTGTGTTTTATTGAGATACTGCTTTGGCATCCTCGGAGAAATTTTGTCTATAAGCTGCTGCTTCGATCACCAAAGAATCTCGTGTTTTGTTGAGATACTGCTTTCGTATCCTCGTTGAGCCTTAGTCTATAAGGTGCTGCTTCAACCACCCGAAGAATCTCGTGTTTTTTTTAGATACTGCTTTGGTATCATCGGAGTGCCATAATCTCTAAGGTGCTGCTTCGACCACCCGAAGAATCTCGCGTTTTGTTGAGATACTTCTTTGGTATCCTCGGAGAGCCTTAGTCTATAAGGTGCTGCTTCGACCACCTAAAGAATCTTGTGTTTTATTGAGATACTACTTATGTATCCTCGGAGAGCCTTAGTCTATAAGTTGCTGCTTCGACTACCCGAAGAATATCGTGTTTTGTTGAGATACTGCTTTGGTATTCTCGAAGAACCTTAGTCTATAAGTTACTGCTTCGACCACCCGAAGAATCTCATGTTTTGTTGAGATACTACTTTGGTATCATCAAAGTGCCTTAGTCTATAAGGTGCTGCTTCGACCACCCGAAGAATCTAGTGTTTTGTTGAGATACTGCTTTGGTGTCCTCGGAGAGCCTTAGTCTATAAGGTGCTGCTTCGACCACCCGAAGAATCTCGTGTTTTTTTGAGATACTGATTTGGTATCCTCGGAGAACCGTAGTCTTTAAGGTGCAACTTCGATCACCTGAAGAATCTCATGTTTTGTTGAGATACTGCTTTGGTATCCTCGGAGAACCTTAGTCTATAAGGTGATTCTCCGATCAGCCAAAGAATCACATGTTTTGTTGAGATACTGCTTTGGTATCCTCGGAGAGCTTTAGTCTATAAGGTGCTGCTTCGACCACCTAAAGAATCTTGTGTTTTATTGAGATACTACTTTGGTATCCTCGAAGAGCCTTAGTCTATAAGTTGCTGCTTCGACTACCCGAACAATCTCGTGTTTTGCTGAGATACTGCTTTGGTATCCTCAGAGAGCCTTAGTCTATAAGGTGTTGCTTCAACCACCCAAATAATCTCGTGTTTTTTTGAGATACTGCTTTGGTATCATCGGAGTGCCTTAATCTATAAGTTGCTGCTTCGACCACCCGAAGAATCTCACGTTTTGTTGAGATACTGCTTTGGTATCATTGAAGTGCCTTAGTCTATAAGGTGCTGCTTCGACCACCCGAAGAATCTCGTGTTTTTTTGGGATACTGTTTTGGTATCCTCGGAGAACCGTAGTCTATAAGGTGCAACTTCGATCACCCGAAGAATCTCATGTTTTGTTGAGATACTGCTTTGGTATCCTCGGAGAACCTTAGTCTATAAGGTGATTCTTCGATCAGCCAAAGAATCACATGTTTTGTTGAGATACTGCTTTGGTATCCTCGGAGAGCCTTAGTCTATAAGGTGCTGCTGCGACCGCCCAAAGAATCTTGTGTTTTATTGAGATACTGCTTTGGCATCCTCGGAGAAATTTAGTCTATAAGCTGCTGCTTCGATCACCAAAGAATCTCGTGGTTTGTTGAGATACTGCTTTCGTATCCTCGCTGAGCCTTAGTATATAAGGTGCTGCTTCAACCACCCGAAGAATCTCGTGTTTTTTTGAGATACTGCTTTGGTATCATCGGAGTGCCTTAATCAATAAGGTGCTACTTCGACCACCCGAAGAATCTGGCGTTTTGTTGAGATACTTCTTTGGTATCCTCGGAGAGCCTTAGTCTATAAGGTGCTGCTTCGACCACCTAAAGAATCTTGTGTTTTATTGAGATACTACTTATGTATCCTCGGAGAGCCTTAGTCTATAAGTTGCTGCTTCGACTACCCGAAGAATCTCGTGTTTTGTTGAGATACTGCTTTGGTATCCTCGGAGAGCCTTAGTCTATAAGGTGCTGCTTCAACCACCCGAAGAATCTCGTGTTTTTTTGAGATACTTCTTTGGTATCATCGGAGTGCCTTAATCTATAAGTTGCTGCTCGACCACCCGAAGAATCTCATGTTTTGTTGAGATACTACTTTGGTATCATCAAAGTGCCTTAGTCTATACGGTGCTGCTTCGGCCACCCGAAGAATCTAGTGTTTTGTTGAGATACTGCTTTGGTGTCCTTGGAGAGCCTTAGTCTATAAGGTGCTGCTTCGACCACCCGAAGAATCTCGTATTTTTTTGAGATACTGATTTGGTATCCTCGGAGAACCGTAGTCTATAAGGTGCAACTTCGATCACCCGAAGAATCTCATGTTTTGTTGAGATACTGCTTTGGTATCCTCGGAGAACCTTAGTCTATAAGGTGATTCATCGATCAGCCAAAGAATCACATGTTTTGTTGAGATACTGCTTTGGTATCCTCGGAGATCCTTAGTCTATAAGGTGCTGCTTCGACCATGTAAAGAATCTTGTGTTTTATTGAGATACTACTTTGGTATCCTCGGAGAGCCTTAGTCTATAAGTTGCTGCTTCGACTACCCGAACAATCTCGTGTTTTGCTGAGATACTGCTTTGGTATCCTCAGAGAGCCTTAGTCTATAAGGTGTTGCTTCAACCACCCTAAGAATCTCGTGTTTTTTTGAGATACTGCTTTGGTATCATCGGAGTGCCTTAATCTATAAGCTGCTGCTTCGACCACCCGAAGAATCTCATGTTTTTTTGAGATACTGCTTTGGTATCATCGAAGTGCCTTAGTCTATAAGGTGCTGCTTCGACCACCCGAAGAATCTAGTGTTTTGTTGAGATACTGCTTTGGTGTCCTCGGAGAGCCTTAGTCCATAAGATGCTGCTTCGACCACCCGAAGAATCTCGTGTTTTTTTGAGATACTGTTTTGGTATCCTCGGAGAACCGTAGTCTATAAGGTGCAACTTCGATCACCCAAAGAATCTCATGTTTTGTTGAGATACTGCTTTGGTATCCTCGGAGAACCTTAGTCTATAAGGTGATTCTTCGATCAGCCAAAGAATCACATGTTTTGTTGAGATACTGCTTGGGTATCCTCGGAGAGCCTTAGTCTATAAGGTGCTGCTGCAACCGCCCAAAGAATCTTGTGTTTTATTGAGATACTGCTTTGGCATCCTCGGAGAAATTTTGTCTATAAGCTGCTGCTTCGATCACCAAAGAATCTCGTGTTTTTTGAGATACTGCTTTGGTATCATCGGAGTGACTTAATCTATAAGGTGATGCTTCGACCACCCGACGAATCTCGCGTTTTGTTGAGATACTTCTTTGGTATCCTCGGAGAGCCTTAGTCTATAAGGTGCTGCTTCGACCACCTAAAGAATCTTGTGTTTTATTGAGATACTACTTTGGTATCCTCGGAGAGCCTTAGTCTATAAGTTACTGCTTCGACTACCCGGAGAATCTCGTGTTTTGTTGAGATACTGCTTTGGTATCCTCGGAGAGCCTTAGTCTATAAGGTGCTGCTTCAACCACCCGAAGAATCTCGTATTGTTTTGAGATACTGCTTTGGTATCATCGGAGTGCCTTAATCTATAAGCTGCTGCTTCGACCACCCGAAGAATCTCATGTTTTGTAGAGATACTACTTTGGTATCATCGAAGTGCCTTAGTCTATAAGGTGCTGCTACGACCACCCGAAGAATCTAGTGTTTTGTTGAGATACTACTTTGGCATCCTCGGAGAAATTTAGTCTATAAGGTGCTGCTTCGATCACCCAAGAATCTCGTGTTTTGTTGAGATACTGCTTTCGTATCCTCGCTGAGCCTTAGTCTATAAGGTGCTGCTTCAACCACCTGAAGAATCTCGTGTTTTTTTGAGATACTGCTTTGGTATCATCGGAGTGCCTTAATCTATAAGGTGCTGCTTCGACCTCCCAAAAAATCTCGTGTTTTGTTGAGATACTGCTTTGGTATCATCGAAGTGCCTTAGTCTATAAGGTGCTGCTTCGACCACCCGAATAATATACTGTTTTATTGAGATACCGCTTTGGTGTCCTCGGAGAGCCTTAGTCTATAAGGTGCTGCTTCGACCACCCGAAGAATCTCGTGTTTTTTTGAGATACTGTTTTGGTATCCTCATAGAACCGTAGTCTATAAGGTGCAACTTCGATCACCCGAAGAATCTCATGTTTTGTTGAGATACTGATTTGGTATCCTCGGAGAACCTTAGTCTATAAGGTGCTTCTTCGATCAACCAAAGAATCACATGTTTTGTTGAGATACCGCTTTGGTATCCTCGGAGAGCCTTAGTCTATAAGGTGCTGCTGCGACCGCCCAAAGAATCTTGTGTTTTATTGAGATACTGCTTTGGAATCCTCGAAGAACCTTATTCTATAAGGTGCTGCTTCGATCACCAAAGAATCTCGTGTTTTGTTGAGATACTACTTTCGTATCCTCGCTGAGCCTTAGCCTAGAAGGTGCTGCTTTGGCTACCCGAAGAATCTCGTGTTTTGCTGAGATATCGCTTTGGTATCCTCGGAGAGCCTTAGTCTATAAGGTGCTGCTTCGACCACCTAAAGAATCTCGTGTTTTTTTGAGATACTGCTTTGGTATCATCGGATTGACTTAATCTATAAGGTGCTTCTTCGACCACCCGAAGAATCTCGCGTTTTGTTGAGATACTTCTTTGGTATCCTCAGAGAGCCTTTGTATATAAGGTGATGCTTCGACCACCCAAAGAATCTTGTATTTTGTTGAGATACTGCTTTGATATCCTCGGCGAGCCTTAATCTATAAGGTGCTGCTTCGCCTACCCGAAGAATCTCGTGTTTTGCTGAGATACCGCTTTGGTATCCTCGGAGAGCCTTAGTCTATAAGGTGTTGCTTCAACCACCCGAAGAATCTCATTTTTTTTTAGATAATGCTTTGGTATCATCGTAGTGCCTTAATCTATAAGCTGCTGCTTCGACCACCTGAAGAATCTCGTGTTTTGTTGAGATACTGCTTTGGCATCATCGAAGTGCCTTAGTCTATAAGGTGCTGCTTCGACCACCCGAAGAATCTAGTGTTTTATTGAGATACTGCTTTGGTGTCCTCAGAGAGCCTTAGTCTATAAGGTGCAGCTTCGACCACCCGAAGAATCTCGTGTTTTTTTGAGATACTGTTTTGGTATCCTCGGAGAACCGTAGTCTATAAGGTGCAACTTCGATCACCCGAAGAATCTCATGTATTGTTGAGATACTGCTCTGGTATCCTCGGAGAACCTTAGTCTATAAGGTGTTTCTTCGATCAGCCAAAGAATCACATGTTTTGTTGAGATACTGCTTTGGAATCCTCAAAGAGCCTTAGTCTATAAGGTGCTGCTGCGACCGCAAAAAGAATATTGTGTTTTATTGAGATACTGCTTTGGCATCCTCGGAGAAATTTAGTCTATAAGGTGCTGCATCAATCACCAAAGAATCTCGTGTTTTGTTGAGATACTGTTTTCGTATCCTCGCTGAGCCTTAGTCTATAAGGTGCTGCTTCAACCACCCGAAGAATATCGTGTTTTTTTGAGATACTGCTTTGGTATCATCGGAGTGCCTTAATCTATAAGGTGCTGCTTCGACCACCCGAAGAACCTCGCATTTTGTTGAGATACTTCTTTGGTATCCTCGGAGAGCCTTAGTATATAAGGTGCAGCTTCGACCACCCGAAGAATCTCGTGTTTTGTTGAGATACTGCTTTGGTATCCTCAGAGAACTTTAGTCTATAAGGTGCTGCTTCGAGCACCCAAAGACTCTCATGTTTTGCTGAGATACTACTTTGGTATCCTCGGAGAGCCTTAGTCTATAAAGTGCTACTTCGACCACCCAAAGAATCTTGTATTTTGTTGAGATACTGCTTTGATATCCTCGGAGAGCCTTAGTCTATAAGGTGCTGCTTCGACTACCCGAAGAATCTCGTGTTTTGCTGAGATACCGCTTTGGTGTCCTCGGAGAGCCTTAGTCTATAAGGTTTTGCTTCAACCACCCGAAGAATCTCGTTTTTTTTTTGAGATACTGCTTTGGTATTATCGGAGTGCCTTAATCTATAAGCTACTGCTTTGACCACCCAAAGAATCTCGTGTTTTGTTGAGATACTGCTTTGGTATCATCGAAGTGCCTTAGTCTGTAAGGTGCTGCTTCGACCACTCGAATAATATAGTGTTTTATTAAGATACTGCTTTGGTGTCCTCGGAGAGCCTTAGTCTATAAGGTGCTGCTTCGACCACCCGAAGAATCTCGTGTTTTTTTGAGATACTGTTTTGGTATCCTCAGAGAACCGTAGTGTATAAGGTGCAACTTCGATCTCCCGAAGAATCTCATGTTTTGTTGAGATACTGATTTGGTATCCTCGGAGAACCTTAGTCTATAAGGTGCTTCTTCGATCAACCAAAGAATCACATGTTTTGTTGAGATACCGCTTTGGTATCCTCGGAGAGCCTTAGTCTATAAGGTGCTGCTGCGACCGCCCAAAGAATCTTGTGTTTTATTGAGATACTGCTTTGGCATCCTCGAAGAACCTTATTCTATAAGGTGCTGCTTCGATCACCAAAGAATCTCGTGTTTTGTTGAGATACTGCTTTCGTATCCTCGCTGAGCCTTAGCCTAGAAGGTGCTGCTTTGGCTACCCGAAGAATCTCGTGTTTTGCTGAGATACCGCTTTGGTATCCTTGGAGAACCTTAGTCTATAAAGTACAATTCGACCACCCAAAGAATCTTGTATTTTGTTGAGATACTGCTTTGATATCCTCGGCGAGCCTTAATCTATAAGGTGCTGCTTCGCCTACCCGAAGAATCTCGTGTTTTGCTGAGATACCGCTTTGGTATCCTCGGAGAGCCTTAGTCTATAAGGTGTTGCTTCAACCACCCGAAGAATCTCGTTTTTTTTTTTAGATAATGCTTTGGTATCATCGTAGTGCCTTAATCTATAAGCTGCTGCTTCGACCACCCGAAGAATCTCGTGTTTTGTTGAGATACTGCTTTGGTATCATCGAAGTGCCTTAGTCTATAAGGTGCTGCTTCGACCACCCGAAGAATCTAGTGTTTTATTGAGATACTGCTTTGGTGTCCTCGGAGAGCCTTAGTCTATAAGGTGCTGCTTCGACCACCCGAAGAATCTCGTGTTTTTTTGAGATACTGTTTTGGTATCCTCGGAGAACCGTAGTCTATAAGGTGCAACTTCGATCACCCGAAGAATCTCATGTTTTGTTGAGATACTGCTTTGGTATCCTCGTAGAACCTTAGTCTATAAGGTGCTTCTTCGATCAGCCAAAGAATCACATGTTTTGTTGAGATACTGCTTTGGTATCCTCGGAGAGCCTTAGTCTATAAGGTGCTGCTGCGACCGCCCAAAGAATCTTGTGTTTTATTGAGATACTGCTTTGGCATTCTCGGAGAAATTTAGTCTATAAGGTGCTGCATCGATCACCAAAGAATCTCGTGTTTTGTTGAGATACTGCTTTCGTATCCTCGCTGAGCCTTAGCCTAGAAGGTGCATCTTCGATCACCCGAAGAATCTCATGTTTTGCTGAGATACCGCTTTGGTATCCTCGGAGAGCCTTAGTCTATAAGGTGCTGCTTCGACCACCCGAAAAATCTCGTGTTTTTTTGAGATACTGCTTTGGTATCATCGGAGTGACTTAATCTATAAGGTGGTTCTTCGACCACCCGAAGAATCTCGCGTTTTGTTGAGATACTTCTTTGGTATCCTCAGAGAGCCTTTGTATATAAGGTAATGCTTCGACCACCCGAAGAATCTCGTGTTTTGTTGAGATACTGTTTTGGTATCCTCGGAGAACCTTAGTCTATAAGGTGCTGCTTCGAGCACCCAATGAATCTCATGTTTTGTTGAGATACTACTTTGGTATCCTCGGAGAACCTTAGTCTATAAGGTGCTGCTTCGCCTACCCGAAGAATCTCGTGTTTTGCTGAGATACAGCTTTGGTTTCCTCGGAGAGCCTTAGTCTATAAGGTGTTGCTTCAACCACCCAAAGAATCTCTCTTTTTTTTTAGATACTGCTTTGGTGTCATCGTAGTGCCTTAGTCTATATGGTGCTGCTTCGACCACCCGAACAATCTCGTGTTTTGTTGAGATACTGCTTTGGTGTCCTCGGAGAGCCTTAGTCTATAAGGTGCTGCTTCGACCACCTGAAGAATCTCGTGTTTTTTTGAGATACTGTTTTGGTATCCTCGGAGAACCGTAGTCTATAAGGTGCAACTTCGATCACCCAAAGAATCTCATGTTTTGTTGAGATACTGCTTTGGTATCCTCAGAGAACCTTAGTCTATAAGGTGCTTCTTCGACCAGCCAAAGAATCACATGTTTTGTTGAGATACTGCTTTGGTATCCTTGGAGAACCTTAGTCTATAAGGTGCTGCTGCGACCACCCAAAGAATCTAGTGTTTTGTTGAGATACTGCTTTGGCATCCTCGGAGGACCTTAGTCTATAAGGTGCTGCTTCGATCACCAAAGAATCTCGTGTTTTGTTGAGATACTGCTTTGGTATCCTCGCTGAGTGTAACGCCCCGTTTTGCCAATTTTGTTTATTGAGTCGTTTTGATTATTTTATTATTATTTTATTGTATTTTCGACTTTTATGTGAAAATATGTTATTTTTCGGCGGGAATATATTTTATCGCGTTTTGGGATCGTTTGCGAGAAATTTGAGTGTAGGGGTATTTTGGGCATTTGGGTGTATTTTGATTAAGTTAGAATAAATAGAAAGTATAGAAAGAAAAAGAAAGAAAAACCAGAAAAATAGAGAAGAAGAAAAGAGAAGAGAAAGAAGAAAAGAGAGAAAGAACTTGTGAAGGAAGAAATCAATCTCCCGACTTTCTAGAACGCGAATTTATCGGGTAAGGGTGCGAAACTCGATTATACTATGATTGTGTATGATTAAGTATGTTTTGTGTGGATGTTTTGGTTGGTATTTCCATATGTTTCCGTTTATGCCGTATTTGACGAAATCGATAGAAACCAATGTTTTTACGGTCGAAAAGTCGTATAAATACATGTGTTGGTTGGTTATATGTATGTGAGCTGCTGTTTAAAGTTTCATGAAGTTCGGTTATGTTTTGGTTAGTTTTCGTTATGTTTCCGTTGTTTTGTCCGTTTAGGTCGAATTGTAGGAAATCGATAGAAACCGATGTTTTCACGGTTAGAATTCGAAATAAATTACGTAGTTGTATCGAGCAAGGTTAGGTCGTCGTATAGCGTGCTTTTTATTCGATTCGGTGAGGTTTGAAAAATCTGGTTTTTGAAAGGTTGAAATTTAATCGAAAAATCGAACGTCGTAGAAATTTCGTTTATGTGTTCTAAATTGTTCTTTTGTATTTGGTGGTTGGGCGTATATGTTTGTTTCGGTGAAAATGTTCGATTTAGTCGAGTTTCCGGGCATTTTGGAAAAGGGACAGCAATGGTGTATTTTGAGAAAATCTGGTTTTTGAGGAAAAACAGAGTTATGTATCGATACATAACAGCTATGTATCGATACGAAATGGTTTATGTATCGATACATAACCCCTATGCATCGATACATACTGTGAAAATTGGGAAAAACAACATTTTCACTACATCATGTGTCGACACATGCGTGCTATGTATCGATACATGAGGTCTTTTTGTATCGATACATAAAGCCTATGTATCGATACATACTGTGCTGAACCATAAAATTCTGGTTGGTCGGGAAACTTCGGAAATTCATATCTCTTGAAACGTAAGTCGGTTTTGGTCCCCGTTTGAAGCGTTGGGAAGCTAACGAGATGTTCTTTCTAGGAAAAATAGTTTTGAGGTCTGAACCTAGTCCAATCGGTACAGTTTTTTCGAACCGTTTCGTAGTGTCGGGCGTCCGGTTTATGTTTTTACGTTATTTTGAAATATTCATATCTTCTTCGTTGTTTATCCGATTTAAGTGTTCTTTATATGGATGTGAAGCTAAAAATACGTTCTATGATTTGGTGAAGAAATATATTATTCTTAGCCGACTTTTGGCCGACTTTACCGATTAATCGTGAATAGTTGTTTTTGATGAGATGTTGTGATGATGATTTGTGGCCGAAAGGCAAGAAAATGCTATGTGTGATATTTGATGATATATGCATGATTGTTGATGTGTGTGAGCATGCAATGTGAAAGTCATGAGTCGTTGTATGCCAAGCATCATATTGTGCATTGTTGAAACGTCCTGAGTGACGATTTGATTCTTGAGGGAATCCACTATACCATCGTGTGCCTCAAAAATACGAGGCGTTGCCTGAGGACTTAAAGCGATATGTATAGACGATTGTGGGCTCCTTTGGAGACTTAAAGCAATCCTTAACGTCGTGTGCCTCGAAAATATGAGGCGTTGCCTGAGGACTTAAAGCGACGGGTGAACATCGTAGGCCCGACGGGGAGTTACTTGAGATTCTCAGTAACGAGCGATGGTTCCAATAGTTCCTGAGTGAACTGATGATGAGACAAGAGACATTGGAAGTTGGTACCGCATGGCATGTGCATAGAGTCGTTGTGTCTGTCTATGTGCATTGCATAAATCATGAGTCCTTTGTGCATGAATTTGTGAATGTGATTTAATGAGATGGAATATGTGTGATTGTATTGTGAATGATTGATGGGTAGTGGTATTTGACACTTGTGAATTGTACTGTGTGTTGTTATAATTGATCTGTGTGTTTTGGTGGTGAGAATACGTTATTGTGCATTTTTGGTGTTAATATATAATCTTATGCAATTATATTATGGTTATTTTTCTCACCCTTCTGCTGTTTTATAACGCTCTATGAGGCGTTGCAGATTAGAGTTGCTGGAGGTATTCTTTTGTGAAGAGTTGCGTCTTCATTATTTTGGTCGGTCGGCTCTGATATGTGACTCCGGGTAGCATAGAGTGGCCGTGTGTGATTGTTTTGTTTATCTGATGATATATTTTGGCTGTACATGTATAACTTGATGTATGACGGACAAGTTTATATGTATATATGTATATGTGTTATTCAGATTTTAGATCTTTCCGCTTTAATTCTAATTTCTGAAAAGTGGGCGTAAGGAACGAAGTTTCCTCTGTATGATTGTTACCCCACGTCGCATATCTAAATGAGCAGGTGTTGCATGTTAGTTGTTTGGTTACTTTGATGTGATTCTCCCTTTCTATGCCATGATAATTCAATTATACTCTGATCAATTTTCGAATTTTCTTTTACCGCCTTAATTGCGTGTTTTGGGGGTATAGATCGGGGGCGTCACACTGAGCCTTAGTCTATAAGGTGCTGCTTCCACTACCCAAACAATCTCGTGTTTAGCTAAGATACCGCTTTGGTATCCTCGGAGAGCCTTAGTCTATAAGGTGCTGCTTCGACCACCTAAAGAATCTTGTGTTTTGTTGAGATACTACTTTGGTATCCTCGGAGAGCCTTAGTCTATAAGGTGCTGCTTCGACTACCCGAAGCATCTCGTGTTTTGCTGAGATACCGCTTTGGTATTCTCGGAGAGCTTTAGTCTATAAGGTGCTGCTTCAACCACCCGAAGAATCTCGTGTTTTTTTAAGATCCTACTTTGGTATCATCGGAGTGCCTTAATCTATAAGGTGCTGCTTCGACCACCCGAAAAATCTCGTGTTTTATTTAGATACTACTCTGGTATCATAGAAGTGCCTTAGTCTGTAAGGTGCTGCTTCGACCACCCGAAGAATCTAGTGTTTTGTTGAGATACTGCTTTGGTGTCCTCGGAGAGCCTTAGTCTATAAGGTGCTGTTTCGACCACCCGAAGAATCTCGTGTTATTTTGAGATACTGCTTTGGTGTCCTCGGAGAGCCTTAGTCTATAAGGTGCTGTTTCGACCACCCGAAGAATCTCGTGTTTTTTTGAGATATTGTTTTGGTATCCTCGGAGAACCGTAGTCTATAAGGTGCAACTTCGATCACCCGAAGAATCTCATGTTTTGTTGAGATACTGCTTTGGTATCGTCGGAGAACCTTAGTCTATAAGGTGCTTCTTCAATCAGCCAAAGAATCACTTATTTTGTTGAGATACTACTTTGGTATCCTCGAAGAGTCTTAGTCTATAAGGTACTGCTGCGACCACCCAAAGAATCTTGTGTTTTGTTGAGATACTGCTTTGGCATCCTCGGAGAACCTTAGTCTATAAGGTGCTGCTTCGATCACCAAAGAATATCGTGTTTTGTTGAGATACTGCTTTCGTATCCTCGCTGAGCCTTAGTCTATAAGGTGCTACTTCGGCTACCCGAAGAATCTCGTGTTTTGCTGAGATACCATTTTGGTATTCCTAGAGTTCCTTAGTCTATAAGGTGCTGCTTCGACCACCTAAAGAATCTTGTGTTTTGTTGAGATACTACTTTGGTATCCTGAGAGAGCCTTAGTCTATAAATACTGCTTCGACTACCCGAAGAATCTCGTGTTTTGCTGAGATACCGCTTTGGTATCCTCGGATAGCCTTAGTCTATAAGGTGCTGCTTCAACCACCCGAACAATCTCGTGTTTTTTTGAGATACTGCTTTGGTATCATCGGAGTGCCTTAATCTATAAGGTGCTGCTTCTACCACCCGAAGAATCTCGTGTTTTGTTGAGATACTCCTTTGGTATCCTCGGAGAGCCTTAGTCTATAAGGTGCTGCTTCGACCACCCGTAGAATCTCGCGTTTTGTTGAGATACTTCTTTGGTATCCTCTGAGAGCCTTAGTATATAAGGTGCTGCTTCGACCACCCGAGGAATCTCGTGTTTTGTTGAGATACTACTTTGGTATCCTCGGAGAACCTTAGTCTATATGGTGCTGCTTCGAGCACCCAAAGAATATCATGTTTGGTTGAGATACTGCTTTGGTATCCTCGGATAACCTTAGTCTATAAGGTGTTGCTTCGATCACCCAAAGAATCTCATGTTTTGTTGAGATACTACTTTGGTATCCTCGGAGAACCTTACTCTATAAAGTGCTACTTCGACCACCCAAAGAATCTTGTATTTTGTTGAGATACTGCTTTGATATCCTCGGAGAGCCTAAGTCTATAAGGTGCTGCTTCGACTACCCGAAGAATCTCGTGTTTTGCTGAGATACCGCTTTGGTATCCTCAGAGAGCATTAGTCTATAAGGTGTTGCTTCAACCACCCGAAGAATCTTGTTTTTTTTTAGATACTGCTTTGGTATCATCGAAGTGCCTTAGTCTATAAGGTGCTGCTTCGACCACCCGAAGAATCTCGTGTTTTGTTGAGATACTGCTTTGGTGTCCTCGGAGAGCCTTAGTCTATAAGGTGCTGCTTCGACCACCCGAAGAATCTCGTGTTTTTTTGAGATACTGTTTTGGTATCCTCGGAGAACCGTAGTCTATAAGGTGCAACTTTGATCACCCGAAGAATCTCATGTTTTGTTGAGATACTGCTTTGGTATCCTCGGAGAACCTTAGTTTATAAGGTGCTTCTTCGATCAGCCAAAGAATCACATGTTTTGTTGAGATACTACTTTGGTATCCTCGAAAAGCCTTAGTCTATAAGGTGCTGCTGCGACCACCCAAAGAATCTTGTGTTTTGTTGAGATACTGCTTTGGCATCCTCGGAGAACCTTAGTCTATAAGGTGCTGCTTCGATCACCAAAGAATATCGTGTTTTGTTGAGATACTGCTTTCGTATCCTCGCTGAGCCTTAGTCTATAAGGTACTGCTTCGACTACCCGAAGAATCTCGTGTTTTGCTGAGATACCGCTTTGGTATCCTCGGATAGCCTTAGTCTATAAGGTGCTGCTTCAACCACCCGAACAATCTCGTGTTTTTTTAAGATCCTACTTTGGTATCATCGGAGTGCCTTAATCTATAAGGTGCTGCTTCGACCACCCGAAGAATCTCGTGTTTTGTTTAGATACTACTCTGGTATCATAGAAGTGCCTTAGTCTGTAAGGTGCTGCTTCGACCACCCGAAGAATCTAGTGTTTTGTTGAGATACTGCTTTGGTGTCCTCGGAGAGCCTTAGTCTATAAGGTGCTGTTTCGACCACCCGAAGAATCTCGTGTTTTTTTGAGATACTGTTTTGGTATCCTCGGAGAACCGTAGTCTATAAGGTGCAACTTCGATCACCCGAAGAATCTCATGTTTTGTTGAGATACTGCTTTGGTATCGTCGGAGAACCTTAGTCTATAAGGTGCTTCTTCAATCAGCCAAAGAATCACATGTTTTGTTGAGATACTACTTTGGTATCCTCGAAGAGCCTTAGTCTATAAGGTGCTGCTGCGACCACCCAAAGAATCTTGTGTTTTGTTGAGATACTGCTTTGGCATCCTCGGAGAACCTTAGTCTATAAGGTGCTGCTTCGATCACCAAACAATATCGTGTTTTGTTGAGATACTGCTTTCGTATCCTCGCTGAGCCTTAGTCTATAAGGTGCTACTTCGGCTACCCGAAGAATCTCGTGTTTTGCTGAGATACCATTTTGGTATCCCTAGAGTGCCTTAGTCTATAAGGTGCTACTTCGACCACCTAAAGAATCTTGTGTTTTGTTGAGATACTACTTTGGTATCCTGAGAGAGCCTTAGTCTATAAGGTACTGCTTCGACTACCCGAAGAATCTCGTGTTTTGCTGAGATACCACTTTGGTATCCTCGGATAGCCTTAGTCTATGAGGTGCTGCTTCAACCACCCGAACAATCTCGTGTTTTTTTGAGATACTGCTTTGGTATCATCGGAGTGCCTTAATCTATAAGGTGCTGCTTCTACCACCCGAACAATCTCGTGTTTTGTTGAGATACTCCTTTGGTATCCTCGGAGAGCCTTAGTCTATAAGGTGCTGCTTCGACCACCCGTAGAATCTCGCGTTTTGTTGAGATACTTCTTTGGTATCCTCTGAGAGCCTTAGTATATAAGGTGCTGCTTCGACCACCCGAGGAATCTCGTGTTTTGGTGAGATACTACTTTGGTATCCTCGGAGAACCTTAGTCTATAAGGTGCTGCTTCGAGCACCCAAAGAATATCATGTTTGGTTGAGATGCTGCTTTGGTATCCTCGGAGAACCTTAGTCTATAAGGTGTTGCTTCGATCACCCAAAGAATCTCATGTTTTGTTGAGATACTACTTTGGTATCCTCGGAGAACCTTAGTCTATAAAGTGCAACTTCGACCACCCAAAGAATCTTGTATTTTGTTGAGATACTGCTTTGATATCCTCGGAGAGCCTAAGTCTATAAGGTGCTGCTTCGACTACCCGAAGAATCTCGTGTTTTGCTGAGATACCGCTTTGCTATCCTCAGAGAGCCTTAGTCTATAAGGTGTTGCTTCAACCACCCGAAGAATCTTGTTTTTTTTTAGATACTGCTTTGGTATCATCGAAGTGCCTTAGTCTATAAGGTGCTGCTTCGACCACCCGAAGAATCTCGTGTTTTGTTGAGATACTGCTTTGGTGTCCTCGGAGAGCCTTAGTCTATAAGGTGCTGCTTCGACCACCCGAAGAATCTCGTGTTTTTTTGAGATACTGTTTTGGTATCCTCGGAGAACCGTAGTCTATAAGGTGCAACTTTGATCACCCGAAGAATCTCATGTTTTGTTGAGATACTGCTTTGGTATCCTCGGAGAACCTTAGTTTATAAGGTGCTTCTTCGATCAGCCAAAGAATCACATGTTTTGTTGAGATACTGCTTTGGTGTCCTGGGAGAGCCTTAGTCTATAAGGTGCTGCTGCGACCAAGAATCTTGTGTTTTGTTGAGATACTGCTTTGGCATCCTCGGAGAACCTTAGTCTATAAGGTGCTGCTTCGATCACCAAAGAATATCGTGTTTTGTTGAGATACTGCTTTCGTATCCTCGCTGAGCCTTAGTCTATAAGGTACTGCTTCGACTACCCGAAGAATCTCGTGTTTTGCTGAGATACCGCTTTGGTATCCTCGGATAGCCTTAGTCTATAAGGTGCTGCTTCAACCACCTAAAGAATCTTGTGTTTTGTTGAGACACTACTTTGGTATCCTCAGAGAGCCTTAGTCTATAAGGTGCTGCTTCGACTACCCGAAGAATCTCGTGTTTTGCTGAGATACCGCTTTGGTATCCTCGGAGAGCCTTAGTCTATAAGGTGCTGCTTCAACCACCCGAAGAATCTCGTTTTTTTTAGATACTGCTTTGTTATCATCGAAGTGCGTTAGTCTATAAGGTGCTGCTTCGACCACCCGAAGAAACTCGTGTTTTGTTGAGATACTGCTTTGGTGTCCTCGGAGAGCCTTAGTCTATAAGGTGCTGCTTCGACCACCCGATGAATCTCGTGTTTTTTTAAGATACTGTTTTGGTATCCTCGGAACACCGTAGTCTATAAGGTGCAACTTCGATCACCCGAAGAATCTCATGTTTTGTTGAGATACTGCTTTGGTATCCTCGGAGAACCTTAGTCTATAAGGTGCTTCTTTGATCAGCCAAAGAATCACATGTTTTGTTGAGATACTGCTTTGGTATCCTGGTAGAGCCTTAGTCTATAAGGTGCTGTTGCGACCACCCAAAGAATCTTGTGTTTTGTTGAGATACTGCTTTGGCATCCTCGGAGGACCTTAGTCTATAAGGTGTTGCTTCGATCACCAAAGAATCTCGTTTTTTTTTTAGATACTGCTTTGGTATCCTCGCTGAGCCTTAGTCTATAAGGTGCTGCTTCGACTACCCGAAGAATCTCGTGTTTTGCTGAGATATCGCTTTAGTATCCTCGGAGACCCTTAGTCTTTAAGGTGCTACTTCGACCACCTAAAGAATCTTGTGTTTTGTTGAGATACTACTTTGGTATCTTCGGAGAGCCTTAGTCTATAAGGTGCTACTTTGACTACCCGAAGAATCTCGTGTTTTGTTGAGATACCGCTTTGGTATCCTCGGAGAGCCTTAGTCTATAAGGTACTGCTTCAACCACCCGAAGAATCTCGATTTTTTTTTAGATACTGCTTTGGTATCATCGAAGTGCCTTAGTCTTTAAGGTGCTGCTTCGACCACCCGAAGAATCTCGTGTTTTGTTGAGATACTGCTTTGGTGTCCTCGGAGAGCCTTAGTCTATAAGGTGCTGCTTCGACCACCCGATGAATCTCGTGTTTTTTTGAGATACTATTTTGGTATCCTCGGAGCACCGTAGTCTATAAGGTGCAACTTCGATCACCCGAAGAATCTCATGTTTTGTTGAGAAACTGCTTTGGTATCCTCGGAGAACCTTAGTCTATAAGGTGCTTCTTCGATCAGCCAAAGAATCACATGTTTTGTTGAGATACTGCTTTGGTATCATGGGAGAGCCGTAGTCTATAAGGTGCTGCAGCGACCACCCAAAGAATCTTGTGTTTTGTTGAGATACTGCTTTGGCATCCTCGGAGGACCTTAGTCTATAAGGTGCTGCTTCGATCAACAAAGAATCTCGTTTTTTTCTAGATACTGCTTTGGTATCCTCGCTGAGCCTTAGTCTATAAGGTGCTGCTTCGACTACCCGAAGAATCTCGTGTTTTGCTGAGATACCGCTTTAGTATCCTCGGAGACCCTTAGTCTTTAAGGTGCTACTACGACCACCTAAAGAATCTTGTGTTTTGTTGAGATACTACTTTGGTATCTTCGGAGAGCCTTAGTCTACAAGGTGCTACTTCGACTACCCGAAGAATCTCGTGTTTTGCTGAGATACCGCTTTGGTATCATCGGAGAGCCTTAGTCTATAAGGTACTGCTTCAACCACCCGAAGAATCTCGTTTTTTTGTTAGATACTGCTTTGGTATCATCGAAGTGCCTTAGTCTATAAGGTGCTGCTTCGACCACCCGAAGAATCTCGTGTTTTGTTGAGATACTGCTTTGGTGTCCTCGGAGAGCCTTAGTCTATAAGGTGCTTCTTCGACCACCCGATGAATCTCGTGTTTTTTTGAGATACTGTTTTGGTATCCTCAGAGCTCCGTAGTCCATAAGATGCAACTTCGACCACCCGAAGAATCCCATGTTTTGTTGAGATACTGCTTTGGTATCCTCGGGGAACCTTAGTCTATAAGGTGCTTATTCGATCAGCCAAAGAATCACATGTTTTGTTGAGATACTGCTTTGGTATCCTGGGAGAGCCTTAGTCTATAAGGTACTGCTGCGACCACCCAAAGAATCTTCTGTTTTGTTGAGATACTACTTTGGCATCCTCGGAGAACCTTAGTCTATAAGGTGTTGCTTTGATCACCAAAGAATCTCGTGTTTTTTTAAGATACTGCTTTGGTATCCTTGCTGAGCCTTAGTCTATAAGGTGCTGCTTCGACTACCCGAAGAATCTCGTGTTTTGCAGAGATACCGCTTTAGTATCCTCAGAGACCCTTAGTCTATAAGGTGCTACTTCGACCACCTAAAGAATCTTGTGTTTTGTTGAGACACTACTTTGGTATCCTCGGAGAGCCTTAGTCTATAATGTGCTGCTTCGACTACCCGAAGAATCTCGTGTTTTGCTGAGATACCGCTTTGGTATCCTCGGAGAGCCTTAGTCTATAAGGTGCTGCTTCAACCACCCGAAGAATCTCGTTTTTTTTAGATACTGCTTTGGTATCATCGAAGTGCCTTAGTCTATAAGGTGCTGCTTCGACCACCCGAAGAAACTCGTGTTTTGTTGAGATACTGCTTTGGTGTCCTCGGAGAGCCTTAGTCTATAAGGTGCTGCTTCGACCACCCGATGAATCTCGTGTTTTTTTTAGATACTATTTTGGTATCCTCGGAGCACCGTAGTCTATAAGGTGCAACTTCGATCACCCGAAGAATCTCATGTTTTGTTGAGATACTGCTTTGGTATCCTCGGAGAACCTTAGTCTATAAGGTGCTTCTTCGATCAGCCAAAGAATCACATGTTTTGTTGAGATACTGCTTTGGTATCCTGGGAGAGCCTTAGTCTATAAGGTGCTGCTGCGACCACCCAAAGAATCTTGTGTTTTGTTGAGATACTGCTTTGGCATCCTCGGAGGGCCTTAGTCTATAAGGAGCTGCTTCGATCACCAAAGAATCTCGTTTTTTTTTAGATACTGCTTTGGTATCCTCGCTGAGCCTTAGTCTATAAGGTGCTGCTTCGACTACCCGAAGAATCTCGTGTTTTGCTGAGATACCGCTTTAGTATCCTCGGAGACCCTTAGTCTTTAAGGTGCTACTTCGACCACCTAAAGAATCTTGTGTTTTGTTGAGATACTACTTTGGTATCTTCGGAGAGCCTTAGTCTATAAGGTGCTACTTCGACTACCCAAAGAATCTCGTGTTTTGCTGAGATACCGCTTTGGTATCCTCGGAGAGCCTTAGTCTATAAGGTACTGCTTCAACCATCCGAAGAATCTCGTTTTTTTTTTTGATACTGCTTTGGTATCATCGAAGTGCCTTAGTCTATAAGGTGCTGCTTCGACCACCCGAAGAATCTCGTGTTTTGTTGAGATACTGCTTTAGTGTCCTCGAGAGCCTTAGTCTATAAGGTGCTGCTTCGACCACCCGATGAATCTCGTGTTTTTTTGAGATACTGTTTTGGTATCCTCGGAGCACCGTAGTCTATAAGGTGCAACTTCGATCACCTGAAGAATCTCATGTTTTGTTGAGATACTGCTTTGGTATCCTCGGAGAACCTTAGTCTATAAGGTGCTACTGCGACCACCCAAAGAATCTTGTGTTTTGTTGAGACACTGCTTTGGCATCCTCGGAGGACCTTAGTCTATAGGGTGCTGCTTCGATCACCAAAGAATCTTTTTTTTTTTCAGATACTGCTTTGGTATCCTCACTGAGCCTTAGTCTATCAGGTGCTGCTTCGATTACCCAAAGAATCTCGTGTTTTGCTGAGATACCGCTTTAGTATCCTCGGAGACCCTTAGTCTTTAAGGTGCTACTTCGACCACCTAAAGAATCTTGTGTTTTGTTGAGATACTACTTTGGTATCTTCGGAGAGCCTTAGTCTATAAGGTGCTACTTCGACTACCCGAAGAATCTCGTGTTTTGCTGAGATACCGCTTTGGTATCCTCGGAGAGCCTTAGTCTATAAGGTACTGCTTCAACCACCCGAAGAATCTCGTTTTTTTGTTAGATACTGCTTTGGTATCATCGAACTGCCTTAGTCTATAAGGTGCTGCTTCGACCACCCGAAGAATCTCGTGTTTTGTTGAGATACTGCTTTGGTGTCCTCGGAGAGCCTTAGTCTATAAGGTGCTGCTTCGACCACCCGATGAATCTCGTGTTTTTTTGAGATACTGTTTTGGTATCCTCGGAGCTCCGTAATCCATAAGATGCAACTTCGATCACCCGAAGAATCTCATGTTTTGTTGAGATACTGCTTTGGTATCCTCGGAGAACCTTAGTCTATAAGGTGCTTGTTCGATCAGCCAAAGAATCACATGTTTTGTTGAGATACTGCTTTGGTATCCTGGGAGAGCCTTAGTCTATAAGGTGCTGCTGCGACCACCCAAAGAATCTTGTGTTTTGTTGAGATACTGCTTTGGCATCCTCGGAGAACCTTAGTCTATAAGGTGTTGCTTTGATCACCAAAGAATCTCGTGTTTTTTTAAGATACTGCTTTGGTATCCTCGCTGAGCCTTAGTCTATAAGGTGCTGCTTCGACTACCCGAAGAATCTCGTGTTTTGCTGAGATACCGCTTTAGTATCCTCAGAGACCCTTAGTCTATAAGGTGCTACTTCGACCACCTAAAGAATCTTGTGTTTTGTTGAGACACTACTTTGGTATCCTCGGAGAGCCTTAGTCTATAAGGTGCTGCTTCGACTACCCGAAGAATCTCGTGTTTTGCTGAGATACCGCTTTGGTATCCTCGGAGAGCCTTAGTCTATAAGGTGCTGCTTCAACCACCCGAAGAATCTCGTTTTTTTTAGATACTGCTTTGGTATCATCGAAGTGCCTTAGTCTATAAGGTGCTGCTTCGACCACCCGAAGAAACTCGTGTTTTGTTGAGATACTGCTTTGGTGTCCTCGGAGAGCCTTAATCTATAAGGTGCTGCTTCGACCACCCAATGAATCTCGTGTTTTTCTGAGATACTGTTTTGGTATCCTCGGAGCACCGTAGTCTATAAGGTGCAACTTCGATCACCCGAAGAATCTCATGTTTTGTTGAGATACTGCTTTGGTATCCTCGGGGAACCTTAGTCTATAAGGTGCTTGTTCGATCAGCCAAAGAATCACATGTTTTGTTGAGATACTGCTTTGGTATCCTGGGAGAGCCTTAGTCTATAAGGTACTGCTGCGACCACCCAAAGAATTTGTGTTTTGTTGAGATACTACTTTGGCATCCTCGGAGAACCTTAGTCTATAAGGTGTTGCTTTGATCACCAAAGAATCTCGTGTTTTTTTAAGATACTGCTTTGGTATCCTTGCTGAGCCTTAGTCTATAAGGTGCTGCTTCGACTACCCGAAGAATCTCGTGTTTTGCAGAGATACCGCTTTAGTATCCTCAGAGACCCTTAGTCTATAAGGTGCTACTTCGACCACCTAAAGAATCTTGTGTTTTGTTGAGACACTACTTTGGTATCCTCGGAGAGCCTTAGTCTATAATGTGCTGCTTCGACTACCCGAAGAATCACGTGTTTTGCTGAGATACCGCTTTGGTATCCTCGGAGAGCCTTAGTCTATAAGGTGCTGCTTCAACCACCCGAAGAATCTCGTTTTTTTTAGATACTGCTTTGGTATCATCGAAGTGCCTTAGTCTATAAGGTGCTGCTTCGACCACCCGAAGAAACTCGTGTTTTGTTGAGATACTGCTTTGGTGTCCTCGGAGAGCCTTAGTCTATAAGGTGCTGCTTCGACCACCCGATGAATCTCGTGTTTTTTTGAGATACTATTTGGTATCCTCGGAGCACCGTAGTCTATAAGGTGCAACTTCGATCACCCGAAGAATCTCATGTTTTGTTGAGATACTGCTTTGGTATCCTCGGAGAACCTTAGTCTATAAGGTGCTTCTTCGATCAGCCAAAGAATCACATGTTTTGTTGAGATACTGCTTTGGTATCCTGGGAGAGCCTTAGTCTATAAGGTGCTGCTGCGACCACCCAAAGAATCTTGTGTTTTGTTGAGATACTACTTTGGCATCCTCGGAGTGCCTTAGTCTATAAGGAGCTGCTTCGATCACCAAAGAATCTCGTTTTTTTTTTAGATACTGCTTTGGTATCCTCGCTGAGCCTTAGTCTATAAGGTGCTGCTTCGACTACCCGAAGAATCTCGTGTTTTGCTGAGATACCGCTTTAGTATCCTCGGAGACCCTTAGTCTTTAAGGTGCTACTTCGACCACCTAAAGAATCTTGTGTTTTGTTGAGATACTACTTTGGTATCTTCGGAGAGCCTTAGTCTATAAGGTGCTACTTCGACTACCCGAAGAATATCGTGTTTTGCTGAGATACCGCTTTGGTATCCTCGGAGAGCCTTAGTCTATAAGGTACTGCTTCAACCATCCGAAGAATCTCGTTTTTTTTTTTGATACTGCTTTGGTATCATCGAAGTGCCTTAGTCTATAAGGTGCTGCTTCGACCACCCGAAGAATCTCGTGTTTTGTTGAGATACTGCTTTGGTGTCCTCGAGAGCCTTAGTCTATAAGGTGCTGCTTCGACCACCCGATGAATCTCGTGTTTTTTTGAGATACTGTTTTGGTATCCTCGGAGCACCGTAGTCTATAAGGTGCAACTTCGATCACCTGAAGAATCTCATGTTTTGTTGAGATACTGCTTTGGTATCCTCGGAGAACCTTAGTCTATAAGGTGCTACTGCGACCACCCAAAGAATCTTGTGTTTTGTTGAGACACTGCTTTGGCATCCTCGGAGGACCTTAGTCTATAGGGTGCTGCTTCGATCACCAAAGAATCTTTTTTTTTTTCAGATACTGCTTTGGTATCCTCACTGAGCCTTAGTCTATCAGGTGCTGCTTCGACTACCCAAAGAATCTCGTGTTTTGCTGAGATACCGCTTTAGTATCCTCGGAGACCCTTAGTCTTTAAGGTGCTACTTCGACCACCTAAAGAATCTTGTGTTTTGTTGAGATACTACTTTGGTATCTTCGGAGAGCCTTAGTCTATAAGGTGCTACTTCGACTACCCGAAGAATCTCGTGTTTTGCTGAGATACCGCTTTGGTATCCTCGGAGAGCCTTAGTCTATAAGGTACTGCTTCAACCACCCGAAGAATCTCGTTTTTTTGTTAGATACTGCTTTGGTATCATCGAACTGCCTTAGTCTATAAGGTGCTGCTTCGACCACCCGAAGAATCTCGTGTTTTGTTGAGATACTGCTTTGGTGTCCTCGGAGAGCCTTAGTCTATAAGGTGCTGCTTCGACCACCCGATGAATCTCGTGTTTTTTTGAGATACTGTTTTGGTATCCTCGGAGCTCCGTAATCCATAAGGTGCAACTTCGATCACCCGAAGAATCTCATGTTTTGTTGAGATACTGCTTTGGTATCCTCGGAGAACCTTAGTCTATAAGGTGCTTCTTCGATCAACCAAAGAATCACATGTTTTGTTGAGATACTGCTTTGGTATCCTGGGAGAGCCTTAGTCTATAAGGTGCTGCTGCGACCACCCAAAGAATCTTGTGTTTTGTTGAGATACTGCTTTGGCATCCTCGGAGGACCTTAGTCTATAGGGTGCTGCATCGATCACCAAAGAATCTCGTTTTTTTTTTAGATACTGCTTTGGTATCCTCGCTGAGCCTTAGTCTATAAGGTGCTGCTTCGACTACCCGAAGAATCTCGTGTTTTGCTGAGATACCGCTTTAGTATCCTCGGTGACCCTTAGTCTTTAAGGTGCTACTTCGACCACCTAAAGAATCTTGTGTTTTGTTGAGATACTACTTTGGTATCTTCGGAGAGCCTTAGTCTATAAGGTGCTACTTCGACTACCCGAAGAATCTCGTGTTTTGCTGAGATACCGCTTTGGTATCCTCGGAGAGCCTTAGTCTATAAGGTACTGCCTCAACCATCCGAAGAATCTCGTTTTTTTTTTTAGATACTGCTTTGGTATCATCGAAGTTCCTTAGTCTATAAGGTGCTGCTTCGACCACCGAAGAATCTCGTGTTTTGTTGAGATACTGCTTTGGTGTCCTCGAGAGCCTTAGTCTATAAGGTGCTGCTTCGACCACCCGATGAATCTCGTGTTTTTTTGAGATACTGTTTTGGTATCCTCGGAGCACCGTAGTCTATAAGGTGCAACTTCGATCACCTGAAGAATCTCATGTTTTGTTGAGATACTGCTTTGGTATCCTCGGAGAACCTTAGTCTATAAGGTGCTACTGCGACCACCCAAAGAATCTTGTGTTTTGTTGAGACACTGCTTTGGCATCCTCGGAGGACCTTAGTCTATAGGGTGCTGCTTCGATCACCAAAGAATCTTTTTTTTTTTCAGATACTGCTTTGGTATCCTCACTGAGCCTTAGTCTATCAGGTGCTGCTTCGACTACCCAAAGAATCTCGTGTTTTGCTGAGATACCGCTTTAGTATCCTCGGAGACCCTTAGTCTTTAAGGTGCTACTTCGACCACCTAAAGAATCTTGTGTTTTGTTGAGATACTACTTTGGTATCTTCGGAGAGCCTTAGTCTATAAGGTGCTACTTCGACTACCCGAAGAATCTCGTGTTTTGCTGAGATACCGCTTTGGTATCCTCGGAGAGCCTTAGTCTATAAGGTACTGCTTCAACCACCCGAAGAATCTCGTTTTTTTGTTAGATACTGCTTTGGTATCATCGAACTGCCTTAGTCTATAAGGTGCTGCTTCGACCACCCGAAGAATCTCGTGTTTTGTTGAGATACTGCTTTGGTGTCCTCGGAGAGCCTTAGTCTATAAGGTGCTGCTTCGACCACCCGATGAATCTCGTGTTTTTTTGAGATACTATTTTGGTATCCTCGGAGCTCCGTAATCCATAAGGTGCAACTTCGATCACCCGAAGAATCTCATGTTTTGTTGAGATACTGCTTTGGTATCCTCGGAGAACCTTAGTCTATAAGGTGCTTCTTCGATCAACCAAAGAATCACATGTTTTGTTGAGATACTGCTTTGGTATCCTGGGAGAGCCTTAGTCTATAAGGTGCTGCTGCGACCACCCAAAGAATCTTGTGTTTTGTTGAGATACTGCTTTGGCATCCTCGGAGGACCTTAGTCTATAGGGTGCTGCATCGATCACCAAAGAATCTCGTTTTTTTTTTAGATACTGCTTTGGTATCCTCGCTGAGCCTTAGTCTATAAGGTGCTGGTTCGACTACCCGAAGAATCTCGTGTTTTGCTGAGATACCGCTTTAGTATCCTCGGTGACCCTTAGTCTTTAAGGTGCTACTTCGACCACCTAAAGAATCTTGTGTTTTGTTGAGATACTACTTTGGTATCTTCGGAGAGCCTTAGTCTATAAGGTGCTACTTCGACTACCCGAAGAATCTCGTGTTTTGCTGAGATACCGCTTTGGTATCCTCGGAGAGCCTTAGTCTATAAGGTACTACCTCAACCATCCGAAGAATCTCGTTTTTTTTTTAGATACTGCTTTGGTATCATCGAAGTTCCTTAGTCTATAAGGTGCTGCTTCGACCACCGAAGAATCTCGTGTTTTGTTGAGATACTGCTTTGGTGTCCTCGGAGAGCCTTAGTCTATAAGGTGCTGCTTCGACCACCCGATGAATCTCGTGTTTTTTTGAGATACTGTTTTGGTATCCTCGGAGCACCGTAGTCTATAAGGTGCAACTTCGATCACCCGAAGAATCTCATGTTTTGTTGAGATACTGCTTTGGTATCCTCGGAGAACCTTAGTCTATAAGGTGCTTCTTCGATCAGCCAAAGAATCACATGTTTTGTTGAGATACTGCTTTGGTATCCTGGGAGAGCCTTAGTCTATAAGGTGCTGCTGCGACCACCCAAAGAATCTTGTGTTTTGTTGAGATACTACTTTGGCATCCTCGGAGGACCTTAGTCTATAGGGTGCTGCTTCGATCACCAAAGAATCTCTTTTTTTTTTCAGATACTGCTTTGGTATCCTCACTGAGCCTTAGTCTATAAGGTGCTGCTTCGACTACCCAAAGAATCTCGTGTTTTGCTGAGATACCGCTTTAGTATCCTCGGAGACCCTTAGTCTTTATGGTGCTACTTCGACCACTCAAAGAATCTTGTGTTTTGTTGAGATACTACTTTGGTATCTTCGGAGAGCCTTAGTCTATAAGGTGCTACTTCGACTACCCGAAGAATCTCGTGTTTTGCTGAGATACCGCTTTGGTATCCTCGGAGAGCCTTAGTCTATAAGGTACTGATTCAACCACCCGAAGAATCTCGTTTTTTTGTTAGATACTGCTTTGGTATCATCGAAGTGCCTTAGTCTATAAGGTGCTGCTTCGACCACCCGAAGAATCTCGTGTTTTGTTGAGATATTGCTTTGGTGTCCTCGGAGAGCCTTAGTCTATAAGGTGCTGCTTCGACCACCCGATGAATCTCGGGTTTTTTTGAGATACTGTTTTGGTATCCTCGGAGCACCGTAGTATATAAGGTGCAACTTCGATCACCCAAAGAATCTCATGTTTTGTTGAGATACTGCTTTGGTATCCTCGGAGAACCTTAGTCTATAAGGTGCTTCTTCGATCAGCCAAAGAATCACATGTTTTGTTGAGATACTGCTTTGGTATCCTGGGAGAGCCTTAGTCTATAAGGTGCTGCTGCGACCACCCAAAGAATCTTGTGTTTTGTTGAGATACTGCTTTGGCATCCTCGGAGAACCTTAGTCTATAAGGTGTTGCTTTGATCACCAAAGAATCTCGTTTTTTTTTTAGATACTGCTTTGGTATCCTCGCTGAGCCTTAGTCTATAAGGTGCTGCTTCGACTACCCGAAGAATCTCGTGTTTTGCTGAGATACCGCTTTGGTATCCTCGGAGAGCCTTAGTCTATAAGGTGCTGCTTCAACCACCCGAAGAATCTCGTTTTTTTTAGATACTGCTTTGGTATCATCGAAGTGCCTTAGTCTATAAGGTGCTGCTTCGACCACCCGAAGAAACTCGTGTTTTGTTGAGATACTGCTTTGGTGTCCTCGGAGAGCCTTAATCTATAAGGTGCTGCTTCGACCACCCGATGAATCTCGTGTTTTTCTGAGATACTGTTTTGGTATCCTCGGAGCACCGTAGTCTATAAGGTGCAACTTCGATCACCCGAAGAATCTCATGTTTTGTTGAGATACTGCTTTGGTATCCTCGGAGAACCTTAGTCTATAAGGTGCTTCTTCGATCAGCCAAAGAATCACATGTTTTGTTGAGATACTGCTTTGGTATCCTGGGAGAGCCTTAGTCTATAGGGTGCTGCTGCGACCACCCAAAGAATCTTGTGTTTTGTTGAGATACTGCTTTGGCATCCTCGGAGGACCTTAGTCTATAGGGTGCTGCATCGATCACCAAAGAATCTCGTTTTTTTTTAGATACTGCTTTGGTATCCTCGCTGAGCCTTAGTCTATAAGGTGCTGCTTCGACTACCCGAAGAATCTCGTGTTTTGCTGAGATACCGCTTTAGTATCCTCGGTGACCCTTAGTCTTTAAGGTGCTACTTCGACCACCTAAAGAATCTTGTGTTTTGTTGAGATACTACTTTGGTATCTTCGGAGAGCCTTAGTCTATAAGCTGCTACTTCGACTACCCGAAGAATCTCGTGTTTTGCTGAGATACCGCTTTGGTATCCTCGGAGAGCCTTAGTCTATAAGGTACTGCCTCAACCATCCGAAGAATCTCGTTTTTTTTTTAGATACTGCTTTGGTATCATCGAAGTGCCTTAGTCTATAAGGTGCTGCTTCGACCACCGAAGAATCTCGTGTTTTGTTGAGATACTGCTTTGGTGTCCTCGGAGAGCCTTAGTCTATAAGGTGCTGCTTCGACCACCCGATGAATCTCGTGTTTTTTTGAGATACTGTTTTGGTATCCTCGGAGCACCGTAGTCTATAAGGTGCAACTTCGATCACCCGAAGAATCTCATGTTTTGTTGAGATACTGCTTTGGTATCCTCGGAGAACCTTAGTCTATAAGGTGCTTGTTCGATCAGCCAAAGAATCACATGTTTTGTTGAGATACTGCTTTGGTATCCTGGGAGAGCCTTAGTCTATAAGGTGCTGCTGCGACCACCCAAAGAATCTTGTGTTTTGTTGAGATACTACTTTGGCATCCTCGGAGGACCTTAGTCTATAGGGTGCTGCTTCGATCACCAAAGAATCTCTTTTTTTTTTCAGATACTGCTTTGGTATCCTCACTGAGCCTTAGTCTATAAGGTGCTGCTTCGACTACCCAAAGAATCTCGTGTTTTGTTGAGATACCGCTTTAGTATCCTCGGAGACCCTTAGTCTTTATGGTGCTACTTCGACCACTCAAAGAATCTTGTGTTTTGTTGAGATACTACTTTGGTATCTTCGGAGAGCCTTAGTCTATAAGGTGCTACTTCGACTACCCGAAGAATCTCGTGTTTTGCTGAGATACCGCTTTGGTATCCTCGGAGAGCCTTAGTCTATAAGGTACTGATTCAACCACCCGAAGAATCTCGTTTTTTTGTTAGATACTGCTTTGGTATCATCGAAGTGCCTTAGTCTATAAGGTGCTGCTTCGACCACCCGAAGAATCTCGTGTTTTGTTGAGATATTGCTTTGGTGTCCTCGGAGAGCCTTAGTCTATAAGGTGCTGCTTCGACCACCCGATGAATCTCGGGTTTTTTTGAGATACTGTTTTGGTATCCTCGGAGCACCGTAGTATATAAGGTGCAACTTCGATCACCCAAAGAATCTCATGTTTTGTTGAGATACTGCTTTGGTATCCTCGGAGAACCTTAGTCTATAAGGTGCTTCTTCGATCAGCCAAAGAATCACATGTTTTGTTGAGATACTGCTTTGGTATCCTGGGAGAGCCTTAGTCTATAAGGTGCTGCTGCGACCACCCAAAGAATCTTGTGTTTTGTTGAGATACTGCTTTGGCATCCTCGGAGAACCTTAGTCTATAAGGTGTTGCTTTGATCACCAAAGAATCTCGTTTTTTTTTTAGATACTGCTTTGGTATCCTCGCTGAGCCTTAGTCTATAAGGTGCTGCTTCGACTACCCGAAGAATCTCGTGTTTTGCTGAGATACCGCTTTGGTATCCTCGGAGAGCCTTAGTCTATAAGGTGCTGCTTCAACCACCCGAAGAATCTCGTTTTTTTTAGATACTGCTTTGGTATCATCGAAGTGCCTTAGTCTATAAGGTGCTGCTGCGACCACCCAAAGAATCTTGTGTTTTGTTGAGATACTGCTTTGGCATCCTCGGAGGACCTTAGTCTATAGGGTGCTGCTTCGATCACCAAAGAATCTCGTTTTTTTTTTAGATACTGCTTTGGTATCCTCGCTGAGCCTTAGTCTATAAGGTGCTGCTTCGACTACCCGAAGAATCTCGTTTTTTGCTGAGATACCGCTTTAGTATCCTCAGTGACCCTTAGTCTTTAAGGTGCTACTTCGACCACCTAAAGAATCTTGTGTTTTGTTGAGATACTACTTTGGTATCTTCGGAGAGCCTTAGTCTATAAGGTGCTACTTCGACTACCCGAAGAATCTCGTGTTTTGCTGAGATACCGCTTTGGTATCCTCGGAGAGCCTTAGTCTATAAGGTACTGCCTCAACCATCCGAAGAATCTCGTTTTTTTTTTAGATACTGCTTTGGTATCATCGAAGTGCCTTAGTCTATAAGGTGCTGCTTCGACCACCCGAAGAATCTCATGTTTTGTTGAGATACTGCTTTGGTGTCCTCGGAGAGCCTTAGTCTATAAGGTGCTGCTTCGACCACCCGATGAATCTCGTGTTTTTTCGAGATACTGTTTTGGTATCCTCGGAGCACCGTAGTCTATAAGGTGCAACTTCGATCACCCGAAGAATCTCATGTTTTGTTGAGATACTGCTTTGGTATCCTCGGAGAACCTTAGTCTATAAGGTGCTTCTTCGATCAGCCAAAGAATCACATGTTTTGTTGAGATACTGCTTTGGTATCCTGGGAGAGCCTTAGTCTATAAGGTGCTGCTGCGACCACCCAAAGAATCTTGTGTTTTGTTGAGATACTGCTTTGGCATCCTCGGAGGACCTTAGTCTATAGGGTGCGGCTTCGATCACCAAAGAATCTCTTTTTTTTTTAGATACTACTTTGGTATCCTCACTGAGCCTTAGTCTATAAGGTGCTGCTTCGACTACCCAAAGAATCTCGTGTTTTGCTGAGATACCGCTTTAGTATCCTCGGAGACCCTTAGTCTTTAAGGTGCTACTTCGACCACCTAAAGAATCTTGTGTTTTGTTGAGATACTACTTTGGTATCTTCGGAGAGCCTTAGTCTATAAGGTGCTACTTCGACTACCCGAAGAATCTCGTGTTTTGCTGAGATACCGCTTTGGTATCCTCGGAGAGCCTTAGTCTATAAGGTACTGCTTCAACCACCCGAAGAATCTCGTTTTTTTGTTAGATACTGCTTTGGTATCATCGAACTGCCTTAGTCTATAAGGTGCTGCTTCGACCACCCGAAGAATCTCGTGTTTTGTTGAGATACTGCTTTGGTGTCCTCGGAGAGCCTTAGTCTATAAGGTGCTGCTTCGACCACCCGATGAATCTCGTGTTTTTTTGAGATACTATTTTGGTATCCTCGGAGCTCCGTAATCCATAAGGTGCAACTTCGATCACCCGAAGAATCTCATGTTTTGTTGAGATACTGCTTTGGTATCCTCGGAGAACCTTAGTCTATAAGGTGCTTCTTCGATCAACCAAAGAATCACATGTTTTGTTGAGATACTGCTTTGGTATCCTGGGAGAGCCTTAGTCTATAAGGTGCTGCTGCGACCACCCAAAGAATCTTGTGTTTTGTTGAGATACTGCTTTGGCATCCTCGGAGGACCTTAGTCTATAGGGTGCTGCATCGATCACCAAAGAATCTCGTTTTTTTTTTAGATACTGCTTTGGTATCCTCGCTGAGCCTTAGTCTATAAGGTGCTGGTTCGACTACCCGAAGAATCTCGTGTTTTGCTGAGATACCGCTTTAGTATCCTCGGTGACCCTTAGTCTTTAAGGTGCTACTTCGACCACCTAAAGAATCTTGTGTTTTGTTGAGATACTACTTTGGTATCTTCGGAGAGCCTTAGTCTATAAGGTGCTACTTCGACTACCCGAAGAATCTCGTGTTTTGCTGAGATACCGCTTTGGTATCCTCGGAGAGCCTTAGTCTATAAGGTACTACCTCAACCATCCGAAGAATCTCGTTTTTTTTTTAGATACTGCTTTGGTATCATCGAAGTTCCTTAGTCTATAAGGTGCTGCTTCGACCACCGAAGAATCTCGTGTTTTGTTGAGATACTGCTTTGGTGTCCTCGGAGAGCCTTAGTCTATAAGGTGCTGCTTCGACCACCCGATGAATCTCGTGTTTTTTTGAGATACTGTTTTGGTATCCTCGGAGCACCGTAGTCTATAAGGTGCAACTTCGATCACCCGAAGAATCTCATGTTTTGTTGAGATACTGCTTTGGTATCCTCGGAGAACCTTAGTCTATAAGGTGCTTCTTCGATCAGCCAAAGAATCACATGTTTTGTTGAGATACTGCTTTGGTATCCTGGGAGAGCCTTAGTCTATAAGGTGCTGCTGCGACCACCCAAAGAATCTTGTGTTTTGTTGAGATACTACTTTGGCATCCTCGGAGGACCTTAGTCTATAGGGTGCTGCTTCGATCACCAAAGAATCTCTTTTTTTTTTCAGATACTGCTTTGGTATCCTCACTGAGCCTTAGTCTATAAGGTGCTGCTTCGACTACCCAAAGAATCTCGTGTTTTGCTGAGATACCGCTTTAGTATCCTCGGAGACCCTTAGTCTTTATGGTGCTACTTCGACCACTCAAAGAATCTTGTGTTTTGTTGAGATACTACTTTGGTATCTTCGGAGAGCCTTAGTCTATAAGGTGCTACTTCGACTACCCGAAGAATCTCGTGTTTTGCTGAGATACCGCTTTGGTATCCTCGGAGAGCCTTAGTCTATAAGGTACTGATTCAACCACCCGAAGAATCTCGTTTTTTTGTTAGATACTGCTTTGGTATCATCGAAGTGCCTTAGTCTATAAGGTGCTGCTTCGACCACCCGAAGAATCTCGTGTTTTGTTGAGATATTGCTTTGGTGTCCTCGGAGAGCCTTAGTCTATAAGGTGCTGCTTCGACCACCCGATGAATCTCGGGTTTTTTTGAGATACTGTTTTGGTATCCTCGGAGCACCGTAGTATATAAGGTGCAACTTCGATCACCCAAAGAATCTCATGTTTTGTTGAGATACTGCTTTGGTATCCTCGGAGAACCTTAGTCTATAAGGTGCTTCTTCGATCAGCCAAAGAATCACATGTTTTGTTGAGATACTGCTTTGGTATCCTGGGAGAGCCTTAGTCTATAAGGTGCTGCTGCGACCACCCAAAGAATCTTGTGTTTTGTTGAGATACTGCTTTGGCATCCTCGGAGAACCTTAGTCTATAAGGTGTTGCTTTGATCACCAAAGAATCTCGTTTTTTTTTTAGATACTGCTTTGGTATCCTCGCTGAGCCTTAGTCTATAAGGTGCTGCTTCGACTACCCGAAGAATCTCGTGTTTTGCTGAGATACCGCTTTGGTATCCTCGGAGAGCCTTAGTCTATAAGGTGCTGCTTCAACCACCCGAAGAATCTCGTTTTTTTTAGATACTGCTTTGGTATCATCGAAGTGCCTTAGTCTATAAGGTGCTGCTTCGACCACCCGAAGAAACTCGTGTTTTGTTGAGATACTGCTTTGGTGTCCTCGGAGAGCCTTAATCTATAAGGTGCTGCTTCGACCACCCGATGAATCTCGTGTTTTTCTGAGATACTGTTTTGGTATCCTCGGAGCACCGTAGTCTATAAGGTGCAACTTCGATCACCCGAAGAATCTCATGTTTTGTTGAGATACTGCTTTGGTATCCTCGGAGAACCTTAGTCTATAAGGTGCTTCTTCGATCAGCCAAAGAATCACATGTTTTGTTGAGATACTGCTTTGGTATCCTGGGAGAGCCTTAGTCTATAGGGTGCTGCTGCGACCACCCAAAGAATCTTGTGTTTTGTTGAGATACTGCTTTGGCATCCTCGGAGGACCTTAGTCTATAGGGTGCTGCATCGATCACCAAAGAATCTCGTTTTTTTTTAGATACTGCTTTGGTATCCTCGCTGAGCCTTAGTCTATAAGGTGCTGCTTCGACTACCCGAAGAATCTCGTGTTTTGCTGAGATACCGCTTTAGTATCCTCGGTGACCCTTAGTCTTTAAGGTGCTACTTCGACCACCTAAAGAATCTTGTGTTTTGTTGAGATACTACTTTGGTATCTTCGGAGAGCCTTAGTCTATAAGCTGCTACTTCGACTACCCGAAGAATCTCGTGTTTTGCTGAGATACCGCTTTGGTATCCTCGGAGAGCCTTAGTCTATAAGGTACTGCCTCAACCATCCGAAGAATCTCGTTTTTTTTTTAGATACTGCTTTGGTATCATCGAAGTGCCTTAGTCTATAAGGTGCTGCTTCGACCACCGAAGAATCTCGTGTTTTGTTGAGATACTGCTTTGGTGTCCTCGGAGAGCCTTAGTCTATAAGGTGCTGCTTCGACCACCCGATGAATCTCGTGTTTTTTTGAGATACTGTTTTGGTATCCTCGGAGCACCGTAGTCTATAAGGTGCAACTTCGATCACCCGAAGAATCTCATGTTTTGTTGAGATACTGCTTTGGTATCCTCGGAGAACCTTAGTCTATAAGGTGCTTGTTCGATCAGCCAAAGAATCACATGTTTTGTTGAGATACTGCTTTGGTATCCTGGGAGAGCCTTAGTCTATAAGGTGCTGCTGCGACCACCCAAAGAATCTTGTGTTTTGTTGAGATACTACTTTGGCATCCTCGGAGGACCTTAGTCTATAGGGTGCTGCTTCGATCACCAAAGAATCTCTTTTTTTTTTCAGATACTGCTTTGGTATCCTCACTGAGCCTTAGTCTATAAGGTGCTGCTTCGACTACCCAAAGAATCTCGTGTTTTGTTGAGATACCGCTTTAGTATCCTCGGAGACCCTTAGTCTTTATGGTGCTACTTCGACCACTCAAAGAATCTTGTGTTTTGTTGAGATACTACTTTGGTATCTTCGGAGAGCCTTAGTCTATAAGGTGCTACTTCGACTACCCGAAGAATCTCGTGTTTTGCTGAGATACCGCTTTGGTATCCTCGGAGAGCCTTAGTCTATAAGGTACTGATTCAACCACCCGAAGAATCTCGTTTTTTTGTTAGATACTGCTTTGGTATCATCGAAGTGCCTTAGTCTATAAGGTGCTGCTTCGACCACCCGAAGAATCTCGTGTTTTGTTGAGATATTGCTTTGGTGTCCTCGGAGAGCCTTAGTCTATAAGGTGCTGCTTCGACCACCCGATGAATCTCGGGTTTTTTTGAGATACTGTTTTGGTATCCTCGGAGCACCGTAGTATATAAGGTGCAACTTCGATCACCCAAAGAATCTCATGTTTTGTTGAGATACTGCTTTGGTATCCTCGGAGAACCTTAGTCTATAAGGTGCTTCTTCGATCAGCCAAAGAATCACATGTTTTGTTGAGATACTGCTTTGGTATCCTGGGAGAGCCTTAGTCTATAAGGTGCTGCTGCGACCACCCAAAGAATCTTGTGTTTTGTTGAGATACTGCTTTGGCATCCTCGGAGAACCTTAGTCTATAAGGTGTTGCTTTGATCACCAAAGAATCTCGTTTTTTTTTTAGATACTGCTTTGGTATCCTCGCTGAGCCTTAGTCTATAAGGTGCTGCTTCGACTACCCGAAGAATCTCGTGTTTTGCTGAGATACCGCTTTGGTATCCTCGGAGAGCCTTAGTCTATAAGGTGCTGCTTCAACCACCCGAAGAATCTCGTTTTTTTTAGATACTGCTTTGGTATCATCGAAGTGCCTTAGTCTATAAGGTGCTGCTGCGACCACCCAAAGAATCTTGTGTTTTGTTGAGATACTGCTTTGGCATCCTCGGAGGACCTTAGTCTATAGGGTGCTGCTTCGATCACCAAAGAATCTCGTTTTTTTTTTAGATACTGCTTTGGTATCCTCGCTGAGCCTTAGTCTATAAGGTGCTGCTTCGACTACCCGAAGAATCTCGTTTTTTGCTGAGATACCGCTTTAGTATCCTCAGTGACCCTTAGTCTTTAAGGTGCTACTTCGACCACCTAAAGAATCTTGTGTTTTGTTGAGATACTACTTTGGTATCTTCGGAGAGCCTTAGTCTATAAGGTGCTACTTCGACTACCCGAAGAATCTCGTGTTTTGCTGAGATACCGCTTTGGTATCCTCGGAGAGCCTTAGTCTATAAGGTACTGCCTCAACCATCCGAAGAATCTCGTTTTTTTTTTAGATACTGCTTTGGTATCATCGAAGTGCCTTAGTCTATAAGGTGCTGCTTCGACCACCCGAAGAATCTCATGTTTTGTTGAGATACTGCTTTGGTGTCCTCGGAGAGCCTTAGTCTATAAGGTGCTGCTTCGACCACCCGATGAATCTCGTGTTTTTTCGAGATACTGTTTTGGTATCCTCGGAGCACCGTAGTCTATAAGGTGCAACTTCGATCACCCGAAGAATCTCATGTTTTGTTGAGATACTGCTTTGGTATCCTCGGAGAACCTTAGTCTATAAGGTGCTTCTTCGATCAGCCAAAGAATCACATGTTTTGTTGAGATACTGCTTTGGTATCCTGGGAGAGCCTTAGTCTATAAGGTGCTGCTGCGACCACCCAAAGAATCTTGTGTTTTGTTGAGATACTGCTTTGGCATCCTCGGAGGACCTTAGTCTATAGGGTGCGGCTTCGATCACCAAAGAATCTCTTTTTTTTTTAGATACTACTTTGGTATCCTCACTGAGCCTTAGTCTATAAGGTGCTGCTTCGACTACCCAAAGAATCTCGTGTTTTGCTGAGATACCGCTTTAGTATCCTCGGAGACCCTTAGTCTTTATGGTGCTACTTCGACCACCTAAAGAATCTTGTGTTTTGTTGAGATACTACTTTGGTATCTTCGGAGAGCCTTAGTCTATAAGGTGCTACTTCGACTACCCGAAGAATCTCGTGTTTTGCTGAGATACCGCTTTGGTATCCTCGGAGAGCCTTAGTCTATAAGGTACTGATTCAACCACCTGAAGAATCTCGTTTTTTTGTTAGATACTGCTTTGGTATCATCGAAGTGCCTTAGTCTATAAGGTGCTGCTTCGACCACCCGAAGAATCTCGTGTTTTGTTGAGATATTGCTTTGGTGTCCTCGGAGAGCCTTAGTCTATAAGGTGCTGCTTCGAACACCCGATGAATCTCGTGTTTTTTTGAGATACTGTTTTGGTATCCTCGGAGCTCCGTAGTCCATAAGATGCAACTTCGATCACCCGAAGAATCTCATGTTTTGTTGAGATACTGCTTTGGTATCCTCGGAGAACCTTAGTCTATAAGGTGCTTGTTCGATCAGCCAAAGAATCACATGTTTTGTTGAGATACTGCTTTGGTATCCTGGGAGAGCCTTAGTCTATAAGGTGCTGCTGCGACCACCCAAAGAATCATGTGTTTTGTTGAGATACTGCTTTGGCATCCTCGGAGGACCTTAGTCTATAGGGTGATGCTTCGATCACCAAAGAATCTCTTTTTTTTTTTCAGATACTGCTTTGGTATCCTCACTGAGCCTTAGTCTATAAGGTGCTGCTTCGACTACCCAAAGAATCTCGTGTTTTGCTGAGATACCGCTTTAGTATCCTCGGAGACCCTTAGTCTTTATGGTGCTACTTCGACCACCTAAAGAATCTTGTGTTTTGTTGAGATACTACTTTGGTATCTTCGGAGAGCCTTAGTCTATAAGGTGCTACTTCGACTACCCGAAGAATCTCGTGTTTTGCTGAGATACCGCTTTGGTATCCTCGGAGAGCCTTAGTCTATAAGGTACTGATTCAACCACCCGAAGAATCTCGTTTTTTTGTTAGATACTGCTTTGGTATCATCGAAGTGCCTTAGTCTATAAGGTGCTGCTTCGACCACCCGAAGAATCTCGTGTTTTGTTGAGATACTGCTTTGGTGTCCTCGGAGAGCCTTAGTCTATAAGGTGCTGCTTCGACCACCCGATGAATCTCGTGTTTTTTTGAGATACTGTTTTGGTATCCTCGGAGCTCCGTAGTCCATAAGATGCAACTTCGATCACCCGAAGAATCTCATGTTTTGTTGAGATACTGCTTTGGTATCCTCGGAGAACCTTAGTCTATAAGGTGCTTGTTCGATCAGCCAAAGAATCACATGTTTTGTTGAGATACTGCTTTGGTATCCTGGGAGAGCCTTAGTCTATAAGGTGCTGCTGCGACCACCCAAAGAATCATGTGTTTTGTTGAGATACTGCTTTGGCATCCTCGGAGGACCTTAGTCTATAGGGTGATGCTTTGATCACCAAAGAATCTCTTTTTTTTTTCAGATACTGCTTTGGTATCCTCACTGAGCCTTAGTCTATAAGGTGCTGCTTCGACTACCCAAAGAATCTCGTGTTTTGCTGAGATACCGCTTTAGTATCCTCGGAGACCCTTAGTCTTTATGGTGCTACTTCGACCACCTAAAGAATCTTGTGTTTTGTTGAGATACTACTTTGGTATCTTCGGAGAGCCTTAGTCTATAAGGTGCTACTTCGACTACCCAAAGAATCTCGTGTTTTGCTGAGATACCGCTTTGGTATCCTCGGAGAGCCTTAGTCTATAAGGTACTGATTCAACCACCCGAAGAATCTCGTTTTTTTGTTAGATACTGCTTTGGTATCATCGAAGTGCCTTAGTCTATAAGGTGCTGCTTCGACCACCCGAAGAATCTCGTGTTTTGTTGAGATACTGCTTTGGTGTCCTCGGAGAGCCTTAGTCTATAAGGTGCTGCTTCGACCACCCGATGAATCTCGTGTTTTTTTGAGATACTGTTTTGGTATCCTCGGAGCTCCGTAGTCCATAAGATGCAACTTCGATCACCCGAAGAATCTCATGTTTTGTTGAGATACTGCTTTGGTATCCTCGGAGAACCTTAGTCTATAAGGTGCTTGTTCGATCAGCCAAAGAATCACATGTTTTGTTGAGATACTGCTTTGGTATCCTGGGAGAGCCTTAGTCTATAAGGTACTGCTGCGACCACCCAAAGAATCTTGTGTTTTGTTGAGATACTACTTTGGCATCCTCGGAGAACCTTAGTCTATAAGGTGTTGCTTTGATCACCAAAGAATCTCGTGTTTTTTTAAGATACTGCTTTGGTATCCTCCCTGAGCCTTAGTCTATAAGGTGCTGCTTCGACTACCCGAAGAATCTCGTGTTTTGCTGAGATACCGCTTTAGTATCCTCAGAGACCCTTAGTCTATAAGGTGCTACTTCGACCACCTAAAGAATCTTGTGTTTTGTTGAGACACTACTTTGGTATCCTCGGAGAGCCTTAGTCTATAAGGTGCTGCTTCGACTACCCGAAGAATCTCGTGTTTTGCTGAGATACCGCTTTGGTATCCTCGGAGAGCCTTAGTCTATAAGGTGCTGCTTCAACCACCCGAAGAATCTCGTTTTTTTTAGATACTGCTTTGTGTCGCTCCCGGGATTTTCATCCTAGTACAAACGCGAAAGTGGCACCGAACAGAGTCGCCAGCAATGTGTATTCATCCCAAGAGAGGGAAAGGAAACACCGCATAAACCTGAAGGAAAGGATAGAGCATGGTCTCGCGACCAAGAGAACTGGGTTCGGGAGTCGGTTACGCGCGGGGAAGGTATTAGCACCCCCACGCGTCCATCGTACCCGATGGGATCCACGCTTGCTGTTTCGATCAAAGGATGTAAAGAAAGGATACTGGAAAAAGAACTGAAAGAAAGAAAGGAGAAAGAAAAGAAAAGGAACGGGAAACAAATGTAGGGAAAATAAAAGAAGTGCTCGCATGGGCCCTACCCCACTGCCTACGTATCTCATCGGGAGCATGAGAATCAGAGCGACGTAGTTCCCCTCACTAGGGATGAATTGTTTGTGTTTTTTAGAGAACGGCTTACGTTCTAGCTCAGGTGTTGCAGGCTCGCTGGTCCGAGTGCGTTACCGTCTTGCAAGAGAACGAGTAGAAGCGCGTTCGTGCGTTGAGAATGAATGAGATGAGAAAAGAATTCCCGAAGGAAAGACGTTATTGTTTGTTTTTGCCTTTTAGAAGTTTTTTTCCATTTATTTGCATATGACAGTGTATCTGAATCTTAGTCATTGGAATGTGTACATTCTCACATTCCAAGATGGAATGGGTAAGAAAGCACACTAAGAGCGAAGAAGACCTCCACACCTAGCTCCAATTGTCAAGGTTCAAACACACTAGCATACTTGTGTTTATTAAGTGTTTTTGTTAATTAAGAAATGAAGAAGTGTTTTTTTTATTATTTGCACCTTCAACAAGTATTGCATTTAAGTCCCTCATACAAGATCAAATGTTTAACACATTGACCCAAGATGGGCTATATGCTACACATTCTAAGATTACAAGAGAAGACCCCTTATAATCTTTTCTTTATATGAAAGGCCTAAATGCAATAAATGCCTACCTTTATTATATGTTTGGAATTTTCTTTGAGATGAGAAGATGAAAGACTCAAGAGAGGGTAAAGGTAAAAATCTATATGGACTAAGACTCAATCCTAATTGATTAGTTAAGGGAGTGATCCTAAAGTTTGTGAGGTTTCAACCTAAAGTCTAAAGAAAGAATGAATTAAACAATTCACTTCTAAAGTAGAAGATGAATTGTAATTCACAAGGGGAAAGTGATGAGTTATTAAAAGAAAGCACATAAGTGCTTAACAAAACACAAAATGGAATTGTAAAAGAGAAAGGATAGAAGTTGAATGTGGATTCCTTATCCACACTCAATTGCAACTTACCAAAGCTCCTACATGGTTAGTAAACATGTATAAGAAGTATAAGAAGTAAAAGAACATGTAATGCATCATAAAACTCAAAAGAATTAAATGAGAAACCAAATCCTATAACCACAACCAGAATGTTCATCATAGGGAAAACCAATGATCATTATCATGCAAGTCCAAGTGGATAGGCAACAAACATCATCCATGGCATTAAAACATGCTACCATAAGAAAAGGGAGAATGAAAGATGAAAAGAAAAAGAAGAAATATGCATAAATGGAACATGTAATCCATGGATCAGAATTGAAATGAAATGAAACATGATTCACAAACATCTCATAAGTATTTATGAGGCACATCAAGACATTTAAGAAATGATAGAAGAAGTAGAATTGAAATGGAAGTTCCAAACAAAGGAAAGTGCAAACACAACATGTTAAAGGTGCACAAGGTTCAAATGATAATCAACAAGCAAAGATGACATATGATATGTATCAAATGTCCTATAATGTCAAGAGTGTAGCTCACCAAATAGGCAAATGATCATGCAAGTATACACAAAAGAAAACATGTAAACATGCACAAAAGATTACAATGATATGACATGTTATAATGCTTTAAATGAAATGCATCAAACAAAAATCAAATGGCCTCATGAAAATTATGAAAACATGGTATTGAAGTTCACTAATCAGAGATGAATCACATATCAAAGTAGCATGCAAGGAACCAAGGCAAAATGATGTCAAACAATGCACTTAGGTCAAATAGACATATCATACAAAGTAGCACAAGAGTGAACACCAAACATGCCATAAAATGACCTAAAAAATCAAATAAAAATCACTTAACATACCTCAAGATGCTAATGACTCAATGCAAAAAGAAGAGCATCAAAACAATTTTTAATGATCAAGAACAAAATTAAACAAGATCATGTATCACATTAAGAATACACACCAAAGAAATTCAAAGAAAATTATGGAACAGGGGCAAAAAGGTCATAAAATCAAAAAATAAAATCATGAAAAATTTTCTAAATGTTTTATTGATGCTCATGAATTTTTGTGGAATTTTATGATACTATTTAGTATTTTTAAAAATTAAAAAGCAAACGGGTAGAAAAATGGAAAAATAAAATAAAATGCAAAAAGAAATGGGGGTGCACACTTAGCAATTAAGCAGTTCAATTCATTTGGGCCTTAAAAACAGGGAGGTGTGAATAGCATTCTGGCTAAGTCCAATAAACGCGCAGTACATATTAATAACCATGCACTTCAGTCAAACCAAGTCAACATAATAACAGCCATCGGATGAAGTCAAGTCAACACAAAAGTCACGGTAATCAAAACCTACGCACACGCATGAGGACACACACTCACTACCATGTACCGTGCCACACAATGTTTAAGTAAATTCAGAAATGGTGCACGTGATTTGCCCGTGAATTTTAATGTGTTGTCAACTTTTGGACCACACGATCATGGAAAATGAATGGACAAGATTAAAACGTGCATAAACCCTAGTCATAACAGTCACCGGCCGGAGGGGACCTCCGGTCACCTTCTCCGGCCAACAGCCACCACCTGCAACTTTCGAACCTCACCAAAATGCACAAAACGTATATCAAAATGATGCTGAGCTCACGTACATCATGGATATGCTCATGAAATCCACAAAAAACACACACATAGCAAGAACAGAGGAGATCAATTTATGCCCTAGGTTTTGCAACTAAGCCTTTAGAAGGCCTATCAACTAGCCGGTTGGAGTAAAGCTTCTATCAAGCTTAAAACAGCAAAAATAACTCAAAACTAAAGAGAATCGAATGAAGAAAAGTGAATGATGAAACCTGAAAATGTGGAGAACCTTGAGATGTTGAGAAGACCAGGGAAGAGCTTGATACTTTCAGCTTCTAGATTTCCACCTTTAGCAAAATAAATGCCTCTGACTCACGTATTGATGAAAGAATACCAAGATTGCAGTGAGGCTAAGCTTGCATAAATGGAGTTATTCTTGCTGTTCTTGATTCAATCACACTAAGCCATGAGGAATGAAATCACAATGAAGATGAAATCATGGAGAGGAAGATGAGAAAAATCAGAGCGAGTGAGAGGAGAATTCTGAAGTGTTTTTGAGAGAATGTGGTTGAAAATGAAGTTGTGAGGTGAGATTTGGCTTTATAGTGTGAGTTAACCAAGGTTAAACTGAGTGAGGTTAACTGAGTCACAATGGTTTGAGTGAGTCATCCCTAACTAACTGAGTCAAGTTAGTTAGGGAGAGCAATGATATGGTGCAGCTGGTTTATGAAGAACTATGGTGGAGATGAAAATGAAATCCCAATGGCACGGCTATGTAGCATAAACTTATTCAGCAAGTTTCATTCTTTCCCTTCTCATGCATAATGAAGCACGTGACATGGTGAATGTAAAAAGTGTTTGGTTTAAAAGGGTAATGGATGGAGAGTGTGATCAAGCATGCGTGGGAATGTGACAATCAACAACATTCATTTCTGATTTTTAGCAGCTTGGAATCAGTTGGAACATGGTAGTTTAAAGATGATTTTCCCTCTGCATTGTGAATGGTTTGAGAAGGTTTTGGGATCAAATGAAAGAGGGAATATCATGGAGCAATTTTGGTGTTGGACTTGAGTTGAAATGAGGTGTGCAAGAGGCTTGAAAATAGCTGTGAACATCAAAGTTTGGGGACTGTGTGGTAGGCGTGTGAAGTAGGTCATGGCATGGCAGTGGAATGCATGAAATTTCAACCTAATCAACCTAACTTGAGACCAAAATTTCTCCCTCATAAATGGATCAAATGGAATTTTGTCCAACATGAATGTTGAAGATGACACTACAAGGAACAACTTTGATGTTGAAAAGTTTTGCAAATGAAGCCTCTAACTATGAGAAAAATAGGTATACATTTGGCCCACCAAGTGTTTGAGAAAATGACTGCGCGCGTGCCCTGAAAATCTTGGTCATGACCTAGTTTTGAACCTACTTTGCTCAAACTTTGATCAATCATATCTCACTCAATTTTTATCCAATTGAGATGTTCTACACATGGATTTGAAGCTTAAAGCAAGACCTTTTGTTGTGGCCGAGTGGAATTTTCATTTGGTGCTCCAATTTTAAATGGCCTTGGCTCAAACTCTGATGCAAAATGGCCAAAACTTGCTATTTTTAGTAACCCTTCTTCATCCAAAAATGGCAACTTTCCACATCTTGAATTTTTTATGATTCCTTTGGAGTTTCTTGACCAAATTTTGTACATTAGACATATGTAACATGAATTTCATGATTTTGGGCTCAAAAAGTCAAGAGTTGACTTTTTCCTCTGATTATTTGACTTGGCCCCAATTTCTCTGATTTTTTATCTTTCATCCAATTGAACCACTTCTAAAACCAATTGAAATGTGATTTTCCACATACATACACTTAAGAACATATAGAATACCATGACATCAAGTTTTGTCCAAAAAATCAAAGATATCCTGATTTAATTGGAAACCCTAATTTCAGCCCCTTCTGGTTAGGAGGAAAAAGTGCAGTCTTCAATTTCAAATTCCTCAGAGCATGTTGTGTACCTTCTTAAAGGATGATGATATATACCTTTTGAGGATGATTTTGGATCAATGAGCTATCTCTTTTGAGGGTTTTCCTTCATTTTTTGAACCTCTTGCATAGTGAAAGATGTAATGCTTCAATCTCCCATTGTATCTCACCTTCTTGAGGTTGTGGAAGATCAATTGAGATGGGATGAGACATGAAAGACCTCTTGGCTTGCCTTGAGGGCACTTGACTGACCTTTTGTGCTTTGAATGATCTCTTGATTGCCCACCTTCCACCTGATCACATGCCCTGATGGTAAGAAGGATGCCATGCCTCATTTTTCTATATTAAATGCAATGCAATGCTAATGAGATGGATGTGATATGATAAATGATAATGCCATGCTATGATGCCAAAAGGGGAGAGCAAATTTTGGGGTATTACAGCTGCCCCTATTCAAGCGCTGTAGACCTGAATGCCTGAAAGCAATTGCTTTCGGACTTTCAAGGTATATAGTGATTGAATACCAAATATAACCAAAAATTTGCTCTGGATGGTGAGAAAGAAACCCCCCGACATTGCTGGATTGAATCTTCAATGAAACATTGTCGGAGAAATCTGTCTTTTGAATGACGCCAGACGACTACTGGCTTGCCACACTGCTGGTGGACTTTAATAATGTCTTTTATGCAACTCCAGACGACTACTGGCCTGCCACGCTACTGGTGGACTTTGATAACGTCTTTTGAACGACGCCAGACGACTACTGGCTTGCCACGCTACTGGTGGACTTTAATAATGTCTTTTATGCAACTCCAGACGACTACTGGCCTGCCACACTGCTGGTGGACTTTAATAATGTCTTTTATGCAACTCCAGACGACTACTGGCCTGCCACACTACTGGTGGACTTTGCAGCTTCGTGCCACCCGAAGACGGACTTTTGCCAATCCACTGTTGGACTTTTGGAATATGCCACCCTTAGATGGACCTTTGCCAATCCACTGTTGGACTTTTGCCACCCGAAGACGGACTTTTGCCAATCCACTGTTGGACTTTTGGAATATGCCACCCTTAGATGGACCTTTCGCCAATCCACTGTTGGACTTTTGCCACCCGAAGACGGACTTTTCGCCAATCCACTGTTGGACTTTTGCCACCCGAAGACGGACTTTTGCCAATCCACTGTTGGACTTTTGCCACCCGAAGACGGACTTTTGCCAATCCACTGTTGGACTTTTGGAATATGCCACCCTTAGATGGACCTTTCGCCAATCCACTGTTGGACTTTTGCCACCCGAAGACGGACTTTTCGCCAATCCACTGTTGGACTTTTGCCACCCGAAGACGGACTTTTCGCCAATCCACTGTTGGACTTTTGCCACCCGAAGACGGACTTTTGCCAATCCACTGTTGGACTTTTGCCACCCGAAGACGGACTTTCGCCAATCCACTGTTGGACTTTGCTAACGTCTTTTAACAATGCCAGACGACTACTGGCTTGCCACACTACGGGTGGACTTTCGCAAAATTCCTATACTGGATTGCACTCTGCATCCTTGTCAGACATCTCTGCCGACTTTGCTGAGGAACAAAGACCAATGATTTGACTTTGGAGACTCCCGAAAGGATAACCTCTCCACTGGAGAATGAATGAATAATCTGTCTGCTTCGAATTGTCAAGCTTGCCAAAAATAAATTGGACTTGAAGAATAATAAATCTGCCAGGAATCACTTCATCTGTTGGGGGAATGAATTCTGGTCACAGTGATTTCGCTGGGGATGAGAATTTCTTTGTATGGCGTCTTTCTAGGGGAGAGAAGTCATAAAAAAACTCTGCTTGGGGATCTATCTAATCCAAGACCCTTTGTAGGGGTTATCCACCTTCTGACCCGGCTGGGGAAAGGCTGTACCATCCTTGTTGAGGAATAGATTCTACCGATCTTATAAACCTCTGCGGGGAGAACAACAACTCAGCTGGGGAGTATTGCTGACAAGATTCGATGCTGACCTCTGTGGGGAATACAATGACCAGAGGTACGATCTTGCCGGGGAATCAGGGTTACTCTGCCGGGGACATACAAAACCTGGTTATACCATTCCACTGCAACTTGTTGGGAAAAAGTCCTTAGAGATCTGCTGGGGAAACCCAAAGCAAATCCACGGTAGTCTGCTGAGGAATATGACTGTCGAGCTTAGGATAAGTACTACAATGCCCCATGTTAGGCGAGCTTTCCTTTAGACAATTCCGTTGGGGATGACGAGTTTATAACAAACTCTGCTGGAGAAAACTGCTTTAAAGCGTCTCGTGTTGGGGAATGCCTTTTGAGAGGATTTTACAGAAGACCAACTGTCCTCAAACTCTACTGGGGATGATCAACACTTCATGCTGGGGAAACAAACATGCCCCATGCTTGGACAAAACAATAATTCGTCCCCGAAGAGGATGTCATAAGAGGATTTTACAGAAGATCTAGCCTCTTCAAACTCTTGTGACTTCGCTGGGGATAATGACCATCAGTTTCGGTGTCGACGAGACCCTTCTTTTGGGGAACCTGTGACCGTTACCGACATAGAAAAGCTTGTAGCCGTTGGAAGGACTGAATAAGAGAATCGACTTAATAAGATGCAACGGTACCCAGTTGAACTTAATTCACTGATATCGACCCGTTATGCACAATCGTCGACCGAACGATGAACGCCGATCTCCTTACCCATAATTGCCCCAGTCTTTTGCGTGGGGTGATTTATTGCTGGTCTTGTGCTTAAAATCATCTGCACCTGCTACCTGCAACAAAAGAATATGCCCACATGCCCTGAATATTGCGTGGCTAGAATCCACCATCCGGGAGTATTCAACATTCGAAGTAATTTCAAATGTTTTTTCTGCGCATGTTATTGCAAGGCTGCCATGTTTTCAAATGCAATGTTTTATCAAAAATTAGGACGTTTTTGCAAACAAAGCAATAAAACAAAAATAGAAAACTTTTATTGAAATTCAATTTATTGACTGAGAGCCCAGAATAGGCAATTACATCCGGAAGCAATCCCTGGAAAGAGGTGATCGCTGAAAATTGAGAAAAGAAACTATCCTAATGGCAATGTGAAAACGGAATTCCACTGAATTTCCATTTTGTTATGACCAGTATGTCTTCAAAACTCCCTGACCTTGCCTTCTGAGGAATGATCAGACCGATTCCTATCCTTCAGAACGTCAGTTGTTCAAACGGTAATGGGGGATAGATAACTCAGACCATAGTCATTCGCTTAAATCCCTTTTTTGTGTGGACCGCCCTTTCAGGTTTTCGATCCACCAGGATACCCTTTTTTGCCTAAGTTGCCCTTTCAGGTTTTCAACTTACCGGGTGTACAAATCTTTTTTTCAATTATATCCCTAATTTTTGCCCGAACCTTATTCTGTTTTTGGTTCGCCGGGATGCCCTTTTTTGCCTGGATTTTTTTTTATTATCCAGCGGGTCTATTCATGCGAAGTATTTTTTGACTACGTCCGAGTTGACAGGGGATGAAAAGTCTTCGCCATCCATGGTTGTAAGCAATAAAGCTCCGCCCGAAAAGACCTTTTTAACCACGAATGGACCTTCATAATTAGGAGTCCATTTGCCCCTGTGATCTGTATTGGGAGGAAGGATCCTTTTGAGTACCACATCTCCAACTTTATAAACCCGAGGACGCACCTTCTGGTCAAATGCCCGTTTCATTCTGCGTTGATATAGTTGCCCATGACATACAGCCGCCAATCGCTTTTCCTCAATAAGGCTCAGCTGATCAAATCTGGCTCGTACCCATTCAGCTTCATCTAGCTTAACATCCATCATAACTCTAAGGGACGGAATCTCTACTTCAACCGGTAGCACTGCCTCCATACCATATACAAGTGAGAATGGGGTTGCCCCAGTGGACGTGCGTACTGACGTTCGATACCCATGCAAAGCAAATGGTAACATCTCATGCCAATCTTTGTACGTGACAACCATCTTCTGCACAATCTTCTTGATATTTTTGTTGGCCGCTTCGACCGCGCCATTCATCTTTGGGCGGTACGGAGAAGAATTGTGATGTTCGATTTTGAAGTCCCGGCATAACTCAGCCATCATCTTATTGTTCAAATTAGAACCATTATCAGTAATGATTCTTTCGGGAACTCCATATCGGCAAATGATATCCCGTTTTAAGAAACGAGCGACCACTTGTTTTGTAACATTGGCGTAGGATGCGGCTTCAACCCATTTGGTGAAGTAATCAATTGCCACCAAGATGAAACGATGACCATTGGAAGCTGTAGGCTCAATCTTTCCGATCATATCAATGCCCCACATGGCAAACGGCCAAGGCGACGACATGATACTCAACGGATTTGGAGGCACATGCACCTTGTCTGCATAGATCTGGCATTTATGGCATTTGCGGGCATATTTGCAACAATCTGACTCCATAGTCAACCAATAATATCCCGACCTTAACAACTTTTTAGCCATTGCCTGCCCTCCGGCATGGGTACCGAAAGAGCCTTCGTGCACTTCAATCATCAACAAGTCTGCTTCATGTCTATCCACACATCTAAGCAGGACCGTGTCAAAATTTCTTTTATACAGCACGCCATCTTTATTCAAGAAGAAACTACCAGCTAACCTTCTCAACGTCTTCCTGTCTTTGGACGATGCCCCGGACGGGTACTCTTGACTTTTCAAGAAACACTTAATGTCATGAAACCATGGCTTGTCATCAGACGTTGCATCTACCGCAAACACAAATGCTGGTCTGTCAAGGCGGGATACCTCAATCTTAGGTACATGGTTCCATCCTTGCACTTTGATCATGGAAGACAAAGTGGCCAAGGCATCAGCGAACCTATTCTCATCTCGAGGAATGTGGTACAGTTTCACTGTTGTGAAAAACGTCAGCAACCTCCTTGTATAATCTCTATACGGCACTAGATTTGCTTGGTGCGTGTACCAACTCCCCTTCACTTGATTGATTACCAAAGCTGAATCACCAAATATATCAAGGGTCTTAATCCGTAGATTAATCGCCTCTTCGATCCCCATTATACAAGCTTCGTACTCTGCTTCATTGTTGGTGCATCCGAAAGTTATTCGGGCAGTGAACGGCATATGAACACCTTCCGGTGTGATAAGAACTGCTCCAACTCCGCACCCATTCATATTGACAGCCCCATCAAACACCAGACTCCATTTGGATTCAGGGTCTGGCCCCTCCTCCGGAAGTGGTTCCTCGCAGTCTTTAGCTTTGAGAAACATGATGTCCTCATCAGGGAAGTCAAACTTCATGGGTTGGTAATCATCAATCGGCTGTTGCGCGAGATAGTCGGACAAGATACTTCCTTTGATGGCCTTTTGTGAAGTGTACTGAATGTCATATTCTGTCAAGACCATTTGCCACCGTGCAACTCTGCCTGTCAATGCTGGCTTCTCGAAAATGTACTTGATAGGATCCATTTTTGAAATCAACAAAGTCGTGTGCCTAACCATATATTGCCTCAATCGCTTAGCGGCCCATGCAAGCGCACAGCATGTCTTTTCAAGCATTGAGTATCGGGACTCACAATCATTGAACTTTTTGCTCAGGTAGTAAATAGCATGCTCCTTCCTACCTGTCTCGTCATGTTAACCGAGAACACAACCCATGGAACCTTCAAGCACTGTCAGATACATTATCAGCGGTCTCCCTTCAACTGGAGGCATTAGAATCGGAGGTTCCTGCAAGTATTCTTTTATCTTATCGAATGCCAATTGGCAATCGTCATTCCACCTGACCGTTTGATCCTTCCTCAACAATTTAAATATTGGTTCACACGTGGCTGTTAGGTGAGATATGAACCTCGCAATGTAGTTCAATCTACCCAAGAAACCACGAACCTCTTTTTCTGTTCTCGGTTCAGGCATTTCTCGTATTGCTTTCACCTTGGCAGGATCAACCTCGATTCCTCTTTCGCTCACAATGAAACCCAGTAACTTTCCAGAACGTACCCCAAACGTGCACTTGTTTGGATTTAATCTCAGACGGAACTTTCTCAACCTTTCAAACAGCTTTTTCAGGTTAATCAGATGTTCCTCTTCGGTTCTTGACTTGGCAATCATATCATCTACATAACATTCGATCTCCTTATGAATCAAGTCATGAAACAATGTCACCATCGCCCGCTGGTACGTTGCCCCTGCGTTTTTCAAACCAAAAGGCATTACTTTATAACAATAAGTACCCCACGGAGTAATGAACGTGGTCTTTTCCATATCTTCAGGTGCCATCTTGATCTGGTTGTACCCGGAGAAACCGTCCATAAATGAGAACACTGAAAACTGAGCTGTATTATCGACCAGCACATCAATATGAGGTAGTGGAAAATCATCTTTCGGGCTAGCTTTATTAAGATCTCGATAATCCACACACATTCTCACTTTTCCATCTTTCTTCGGTACTGGCACGATGTTGGCTACCCATGGAGGATACTTTGTCACAGCAAGAAAACCAGCGTCCCACTGCTTCTGGACTTCTTCCTTAATCTTTAAAGCCATGTCGGGGTGAGTCCGACGAAGTTTCTGCTTGACTGGCGGACATTCTTCTCTCAATGGTAGCCTGTGCACGACAATATCCGTATCCAACCCCGGCATGTCTTGATACGACCAGGCGAAGACGTCAACATACTCGCGCAACATTTCCGTCAAAGTTTGCTTCACATCTGCTTGCAAGCTGGCACCAATCCTGATCTCTTTTTTGGCGTCCTTGGTACCAATATTGATGATGTCTACAGTCTCCTGATGAGGCTGGATGACCCTTTCCTCCTGTTTCAACAATCTGGCCAGTTCTTCAGGGAGTTCACAATCTTTCTCATCCCCTTCTTCGGCTTGATAAATCGGATTGTCAAAGTCATACATAGCCATATCAAAATCGTTATCAGTGGTATCCGGAGGATCAAGTCTGCATGAACGGGTTCATGCCTTATTTTAGAATTTATTTTTAAGCAAAACAAAAGAAAATGAAACATTGCCATTTTTTTTTTTTTGTGCAAAAATAAAAACTGAAAGACAGAGAACAAAATTTGATTGCAAAACGTCCTTTATTAATGATTAAACATTGCAAATGCAACCATGGTGGCCCTACAAATGAATCTATACGCCTTGGGTAGAGCGCAAGATTTTGACATGCATTATGGTTAGAAAAAACAAAGAAAAATTACTCTGTCTCAAGAGTAACCCGGATGACTTCTTCAACGAACCAGTTCTGCACTTGTTGTCCCGGAACATGAGGGTGTACCCAATTGTCCAGGTCACAATCACTGTCAACACTATCCTCTGTGGCTGCACAAGACTGGTCCGTGTAGATAATTCCCCCACTATTGAAAGTAATGGGTCCCCTGCTCCCCGCATCTGAAGTTGTAGAGGGATGATAACCAATACCAAATTTGTCTTCCTTGATTGGGGTCTCTATCAACCTGCCCCAACCTTGGGCGTTGCCTGCCCTGACGACTTCGACAGCTTGTTTGTAAGATGAAATGGAGGTACCAGCCCCAACTGGTACAGAAGAAGACTCAGGTGCATCGTCAATATTGACTGCTTCAAATGATTGGCACAGCATCTCATGAATTTCCCCATCCATTTCAATGTACTTGAACGTAGACAAGTGACTCACAAAGATGTCTTCTTCCCCACACACTGTCACAACCTGCCCTTCAAACTCATACTTCAGCTTTTGATGTAGAGTAGAAGTAACAGCCCCGGCTCCGTGAATCCAAGGGCGTCCCAATAGGCAGCTATATGCAGGTTGTATGTCCATTACATGGAACGTGGATTTGAATACCTGTGGTCCAATTTGTACGGGCAATTCCACCTCACCAAACACAGATCGTCTAGTTCCATCGAATGCTCTGACCACCAATTCACTAGGCCTTAAGATCAAACCGTCAACTTCCAGCTTCATTAATGCCTTCTTGGGCAAGACATTGAGTGATGAACCAGTGTCTACCAGTACATGAGATAACACTGCGCCCTTACACTCCATCGTGATATGCAAAGCCTTATTATGGTTTCTTCCTTCAACAGTCAAATCTCTACTTGTAAAGCCCAAGCCATGGCTAACATTAACATTGGAGATTACGCCCTCGAGCTGATTAACAGTAATTTCTTGTGGCACGTATGCACTCTTCAACACTTTCAACAACGCCTGCCGGTGCGCATCAGAGCACATCAATAGTGACAAGATTGAAATCTTTGAAGGGGTCTGATTCAGTTGGTCCACAATCTTATAATCACTTTTCTTGATTATCTTCATAAATTCTTCCATTTCCTTATCAAAAGTAATCTTTGTCTCTGCTTCAGGTGTAGGCGCACTTTCAACCACCTGTTTACCCTTAGCCTTTGCTGCAGCTTCTACCTCCTTATCACTTCTCAAGGTTTGGGGAGCGAACAACCTTCCACTCCTTGTAAAGCCCCCTACACCCCCTACGTTATCAATATTTGGGCTGACTGATGACTCAACTTCCTGTTTTTTACCTTCGTAATATACATCTGCCCCATAGTGCCATGGGATAGCTTTCGTAGATGTGAACGGAATTGGCCCTGGCACCGTGATAGTGACAGGACTGGGCCCTTCTGGCGCAACACTCGCCACGGGAACTGCATTGACCGGCATTTGAATCTCAGCAGGAGTGTAATAGATGGTCACGGTTGATATCTCATCAGTGTCTTTCACGACTCTGTCGAACTGTAGACATCCTTCATCGATCAGATTCTGTAAACCCACCTTCAACTTATTACAGCCATTCTCCTGATTCATACACTCGGAACAATCTTGATTGCAGCCCGGGAACACCTGTCCCTTCAATAAACGATCTTTTACAACCAACAAAGAAGTTTTCACTTGATGGATGTCTGTCACCAGATTCAATCTCCTCCCATCTTCAATAGCGTACACATTTGCTGCACTATGATCAGGCATGGGATGCTGAGTAATATTAGGAGCGGGAGAGAAATTGATGGCTTTAGCATCAATTAAATCTTGTACTTTATGATGGAAAGCCCAGCATTTTTCAATGGAGTGCCCCTGAGCACCTGAGTGGAACTCACAACGAGCATTAGCATCGAGTTAGGTGGCAGGTTTCCAGCAACCGGAGCTTTCATAGTACGGAGTTCTACCAACTTTAACTCGAGTAGCCGGGGCAACAGCGCGGCATAAGTCATAGGGAGAGGATCCATCTTACGATCCCTCTGTCTAGACCTTTGCTGGAAAAAAGGTTGTTGCTGTTGAACTTGTTGTTGGGGTTGTTGTTTCTGAACAGACGGTGTGGGGATTGTTACAGCATCTACCTGATAATAAGCTCGAGAACGCCCTCTGCCTCGTCCTCTAAACACAGCATTCGTATCACCTTCTCTTCTTTTCTGGTTACTAGCAAACGGTTTCTTCGTCCCCGAAGAGCCAGCCCCACTCACATCCTGGATCTTTCCAAGCTTTAACAGACTTTCTATTCTTTCTCCCGCAATCACAATATCAGCAAATCCAGTTGACGGACAAGCAGCTAATCTATCAAGATAAGCCCCTTGCAAGGTGCCCATAAACATATCCGCCATTTCTCTGTCTGACAAGGGAGGTTGAACCTGGGCAGCCATTTCCCTCCACCTCTGTGCATATTCTTTGAAACTCTCCTTGGTATTTTGTGACAACCCCTGCAATTGAGTGCGGTTGGGCGCCATGTCAATATTATACTGGTATTGCTTCAGGAACGCTTCTGCCAGATCTTTCCAACTCTTCACAGCAGCTCTATTCAACTTCATATACCAGGTCAAGGACGCCCCAGCCAGACTGTCCTGAAAATAGTGCATCCATAGCTTCTCGTCATCCGTATGGGCTGAAATCTTCCCAAAGTAAGCTTGAAGATGCGTTTGGGGACACGCATTGCCGTGATACTTATCAAAAGTAGGAGGTTTGAATTTAGGGGGAATTCTGACTCCTGAGACCAGCCCCAAGCTGGTAACATCAATACCCATAGAGTTCTTGCATTCTATGGCCCTGATCTTTTCTGCTAACTCCTCATACCTTCGATCACCTTGATTACCCACATCAGCATCTAGTAGAGTAAATTGGTCTTCCAGAGTATCTTCAAGAGTAACACCAGCATGCCTACCATTTCCATTACCCCGATTGTTACCACCAGGAGGAGGGTTGCCACCGGGAGGAGGGATGCTGTGTCCCTGTGAATTGTCATGTTGATCACCTTCGGGCCCATTGTCTGGACGCTCGACCAGAAGCCTCAACCTCTCCTGATTTTGCGCCATGCCAGTCATGAGGGTCATGAACTGGTCCATACGCGCCCTCATTTCGGCCAAATCACTTTGCACTTGATCCATGATTCTTACTTGATTTCTTCGCGTCGAATATCGGTGAATATGATTCTCCGCTATACTGCCTGAAACCAACTAAAGGTTAGAGACCCTGCAACGAGTACCTGAAAAGCAAGTAACAAAAATGCAAAATGATATGCAATGCCATGCAATGCTATGTTTGTCATTTCCAAGGTGCTTTTATACCCTGATTCCAATCCAATCCACAGAAATCTGAAGACCAGAAATCGTGATATAAAGAGACGTGTCGTGGTCATGTGCTTGTGTGCAGCTATCTGATAAGGAATAATTCTGAATAAAACTGCTCATACTCATTCAACGAAATATTCAAGTACATTTAAGAAAGGTTCAACCGCAAATGCAATATAAGGAAAAAAAATGGATCCATCAACAAGCCTGATGGTAGCCATTAACAACAAAATACAGGGAAAAGAACATCAATCTGACAATTCCACATCCTTCAGCCTATCACTTGAATACTTGATTTCCTCAAAAAGTATACGGGTACGCTGGTGATTCGGTTTTTCAATCATTTCTTTGATCAAGACATCCCTTTTTTCAAGAGCTTCAGTTAAAGAACCCATATGCAGCATAAGAGCTTCGTCATCATGCACTCCTTTGTGTCCCTTTATGCCAGCTTGCGTCTTGAGTATCTCTCTTTCTATCATGGCTTCTTCAAGCTCTTTCTTGGTATTCTTCAACTGGCTTCTAACTTCTTCTAACTGCTCTTGACTTTTATCGAGACCTTCCCGATACTTTCTCCTCTGCTCATGTGCCTTTTTAAGCTCCTCGTCTTTAGTCTTCGACTGATCCTTTAACTCGGCATTTTCAATTCTGACTTCATCCCAAGCTTGACGAAGTTGAGCTAATGAATCCTTGCTTCGGGCTAAAGCCTGTTTTGTAATCTTGTGAGCCTGACTAGTGTCATCTGCTCCCAAAGTAAGTTTTCGAAAGTACCGAGCTCGGTCATCAAAATCTTCCTCTTTGTCAGCCAAGGTTTTTTCCGCTTTCAAGGCTCTCTTTTCCAACTCTTTGTTGTCAGCTAGAGCTTTCTGAAGGGATCTGCTCATTCCAGAATTCTCTATCTGCAACTCTCTGACCATTTTCTTCCACTTCTCACATTCTTCAATAGCCACCATAGTGGGTTGTTCTGGCTGTACTGAACATAAAAGAGGTCCCCTTGAAAAGGGTAAAAGCAATTCCTTTACTTTCGTCTCAATCCACCTGTCATATTCAGGATAAGATCTACAATCTCCTTTTCCAAAAACTGCTTTTCCAATTTTGTGCTTATCTTTCCAAGCATTCACTACTTCTACCACCTTCGCATCTTTAGTTCCTGTAAAGAATAAAGATTCTTCCACATCTTGCTCTGTAGGAGGATCCCTGGAAGCATACCCAAACTGTCGGATGGCCAAAACTGGATTATAATTGATCCCTCCTTTTCTGCCAATCAAAGGCACATTTGGAAAATTTCCGCATCTTGTGACAAGCTCTATTCTCAATAACCGGTGGTCAAACCATACAATGTTATCAGCAGTTAAACTCATCAATCGTTTAGACCATTTCGCCACATCTTTGGTTTCCACAAAGGCACCTGTCTGAGGCAGATGTTTGAAAAACCAATGACTCAGCAGTGGAGTACAACAACTAACAGATCCTCCCCTCCTTTTCTCATTCTTATAGTGCACGGAATGATAAAAATCTCCTAACAAAGTAGGGACTGGATTTTTAAGAACGAAAACTCTTGTCGCTTGCATATCCACAAAGTCTTGCTGATTGGGAAAGAAAACTAGGCCATATATGCAGAGAGCCAGAATGGAATTGTAAACCGTCCAATTTTTAGCACTTGCAGCCTCTTGGGCCTGTCCAGACAGAAATTCTAAATGAAATCCGCTAACTCCATTTTTACTGCTCACACCACTCTTTATCACTGCCTGATCCATTTGTAACGCAGCAGCAATTTCTTTTACGCTGGGAGAACTACCAGAGAAGAATGGTATTGCCGACGTGATCGGAATTCCCAAAATAAATGAGAATTCTTCCAGTGTTGGCATCAAAATGTAATCTGAAAAAAGAAAGCACCTCAACGAAGGCTCGTAGAACTGCAGCAGAGTGTGCAAAGCATCATGTTCATACTTGGTGATTGTACGGACCATCCCAACCAAGTTCCCGTAGCTCTTCTGAAACCTATCAAGAATACCCGGACCAGCCATATCTATAACTTTGAGCAATGAATCCAAGACAGGATCTGGAAACTTGTAAGACACATTGTTCTTTCTCTCGGCAACGATCTCTGTTGAACCCATGGATTGGAATCAGAAATGTATTATGCACCTGAAAATGACAAACATAACTGTTATGATATGATAATGCAATGCAAAAGGGCATGTGATCAGGTAATCAAGTGTCGGTGTCTGTATTGAACTGTGTGCACTGTGTCTCTGTACTGAATCTTGCAATATCTGAGATGAACACTTAAATCACTGTCATAGGATACAATGTCTGAAATCATCATAGAATCACGAGTAAGGTAGGTAGGAGGCTGGGTTTCCTGCAAACCTGTAAACATCCTGCCCATACTCACATGTGGTTCTTAGAAAATAAGGCTTGTCAGCTTCGGAGGTTTGAGAAGCAATAGCACATTCAGCCCGTAGGATACAATGCTATGCCAATCAAAGAGGTCGTCCACTGACTCCCCTTAGAAAATAAAAGTCATCCTATGCAAGTTCCAAAGTGGGCCCTCGGGTGCGAATGGGTTTGCCACAGAATGTGGTCTGCCATTGTCACCACTAAAGAGGGATATTTCCACTAAGGTCCTCATGATCGGTCACTAGAGTCGACAGCTCTCTAGATCTACATCCTGGAATACGCAAGATGCGCATGCCACGACGTGTCCCAAGATAGCCTCGTCTAGCTGTGAATTTCGTGAACACCCAACGCACTCCAAACGGCACGTAGGTCCCACTACTCTCCACTCTAATTCTAAGTGTATACTCAAGCCTGTGTAATGGGCTTATCTCTCAGAAATCCCGCCCGCCAAACAGAAAACAACACAGTCCAGTATAGCATAATATATCATATGAAATGAAAATGCTAAAATACGGTAAATACAGTAATGTACAGTAAAGCAGTAAATAACCATACAATAAAACAGTAAATACAACACAACAGTAAACACCCAATGAAAGAAAAACAGACAAGCGCTAGGATTGACTCGCTTAGGGATGGACCAGCAATAGGTCAACCGATCCCCAGCAGAGTCGCCAACTGTCGCTCCCGGGATTTTCATCCTAGTACAAACGCGAAAGTGGCACCGAACAGAGTCGCCAGCAATGTGTATTCATCCCAAGAGAGGGAAAGGAAACACCGCATAAACCTGAAGGAAAGGATAGAGCATGGTCTCGCGACCAAGAGAACTGGGTTCGGGAGTCGGTTACGCGCGGGGAAGGTATTAGCACCCCCACGCGTCCATCGTACCCGATGGGATCCACGCTTGCTGTTTCGATCAAAGGATGTAAAGAAAGGATACTGGAAAAAGAACTGAAAGAAAGAAAGGAGAAAGAAAAGAAAAGGAACGGGAAACAAATGTAGGGAAAATAAAAGAAGTGCTCGCATGGGCCCTACCCCACTGCCTACGTATCTCATCGGGAGCATGAGAATCAGAGCGACGTAGTTCCCCTCACTAGGGATGAATTGTTTGTGTTTTTTAGAGAACGACTTACGTTCTAGCTCAGGTGTTGCAGGCTCGCTGGTCCGAGTGCGTTACCGTCTTGCAAGAGAACGAGTAGAAGCGCGTTCGTGCGTTGAGAATGAATGAGATGAGAAAAGAATTCCCGAAGGAAAGACGTTATTGTTTGTTTTTGCCTTTTAGAAGTTTTTTTCCATTTATTTGCATATGACAGTGTATCTGAATCTTAGTCATTGGAATGTGTACATTCTCACATTCCAAGATGGAATGGGTAAGAAAGCACACTAAGAGCGAAGAAGACCTCCACACCTAGCTCCAATTGTCAAGGTTCAAACACACTAGCATACTTGTGTTTATTAAGTGTTTTTGTTAATTAAGAAATGAAGAAGTGTTTTTTTTATTATTTGCACCTTCAACAAGTATTGCATTTAAGTCCCTCATACAAGATCAAATGTTTAACACATTGACCCAAGATGGGCTATATGCTACACATTCTAAGATTACAAGAGAAGACCCCTTATAATCTTTTCTTTATATGAAAGGCCTAAATGCAATAAATGCCTACCTTTATTATATGTTTGGAATTTTCTTTGAGATGAGAAGATGAAAGACTCAAGAGAGGGTAAAGGTAAAAATCTATATGGACTAAGACTCAATCCTAATTGATTAGTTAAGGGAGTGATCCTAAAGTTTGTGAGGTTTCAACCTAAAGTCTAAAGAAAGAATGAATTAAACAATTCACTTCTAAAGTAGAAGATGAATTGTAATTCACAAGGGGAAAGTGATGAGTTATTAAAAGAAAGCACATAAGTGCTTAACAAAACACAAAATGGAATTGTAAAAGAGAAAGGATAGAAGTTGAATGTGGATTCCTTATCCACACTCAATTGCAACTTACCAAAGCTCCTACATGGTTAGTAAACATGTATAAGAAGTATAAGAAGTAAAAGAACATGTAATGCATCATAAAACTCAAAAGAATTAAATGAGAAACCAAATCCTATAACCACAACCAGAATGTTCATCATAGGGAAAACCAATGATCATTATCATGCAAGTCCAAGTGGATAGGCAACAAACATCATCCATGGCATTAAAACATGCTACCATAAGAAAAGGGAGAATGAAAGATGAAAAGAAAAAGAAGAAATATGCATAAATGGAACATGTAATCCATGGATCAGAATTGAAATGAAATGAAACATGATTCACAAACATCTCATAAGTATTTATGAGGCACATCAAGACATTTAAGAAATGATAGAAGAAGTAGAATTGAAATGGAAGTTCCAAACAAAGGAAAGTGCAAACACAACATGTTAAAGGTGCACAAGGTTCAAATGATAATCAACAAGCAAAGATGACATATGATATGTATCAAATGTCCTATAATGTCAAGAGTGTAGCTCACCAAATAGGCAAATGATCATGCAAGTATACACAAAAGAAAACATGTAAACATGCACAAAAGATTACAATGATATGACATGTTATAATGCTTTAAATGAAATGCATTAAACAAAAATCAAATGGCCTCATGAAAATTATGAAAACATGGTATTGAAGTTCACTAATCAGAGATGAATCACATATCAAAGTAGCATGCAAGGAACCAAGGCAAAATGATGTCAAACAATGCACTTAGGTCAAATAGACATATCATACAAAGTAGCACAAGAGTGAACACCAAACATGCCATAAAATGACCTAAAAAATCAAATAAAAATCACTTAACATACCTCAAGATGCTAATGACTCAATGCAAAAAGAAGAGCATCAAAACAATTTTTAATGATCAAGAACAAAATTAAACAAGATCATGTATCACATTAAGAATACACACCAAAGAAATTCAAAGAAAATTATGGAACAGGGGCAAAAAGGTCATAAAATCAAAAAATAAAATCATGAAAAATTTTCTAAATGTTTTATTGATGCTCATGAATTTTTGTGGAATTTTATGATACTATTTAGTATTTTTAAAAATTAAAAAGCAAACGGGTAGAAAAATGGAAAAATAAAATAAAATGCAAAAAGAAATGGGGGTGCACACTTAGCAATTAAGCAGTTCAATTCATTTGGGCCTTAAAAACAGGGAGGTGTGAATAGCATTCTGGCTAAGTCCAATAAACGTGCAGTACATATTAATAACCATGCACTTCAGTCAAACCAAGTCAACATAATAACAGCCATCGGATGAAGTCAAGTCAACACAAAAGTCACGGTAATCAAAACCTACGCACACGCATGAGGACACACACTCACTACCATGTACCGTGCCACACAATGTTTAAGTAAATTCAGAAATGGTGCACGTGATTTGCACGTGAATTTTAATGTGTTGTCAACTTTTGGACCACACGATCATGGAAAATGAATGGACAAGATTAAAACGTGCATAAACCCTAGTCATAACAGTCACCGGCCGGAGGGGACCTCCGGTCACCTTCTCCGGCCAACAGCCACCACCTGCAACTTTCGAACCTCACCAAAATGCACAAAACGTATATCAAAATGATGCTGAGCTCACGTACATCATGGATATGCTCATGAAATCCACAAAAAACACACACATAGCAAGAACAGAGGAGATCAATTTATGCCCTAGGTTTTGCAACTAAGCCTTTAGAAGGCCTATCAACTAGCCGGTTGGAGTAAAGCTTCTATCAAGCTTAAAACAGCAAAAATAACTCAAAACTAAAGAGAATCGAATGAAGAAAAGTGAATGATGAAACCTGAAAATGTGGAGAACCTTGAGATGTTGAGAAGACCAGGGAAGAGCTTGATACTTTCAGCTTCTAGATTTCCACCTTTAGCAAAATAAATGCCTCTGACTCACGTATTGATGAAAGAATACCAAGATTGCAGTGAGGCTAAGCTTGCATAAATGGAGTTATTCCTGCTGTTCTTGATTCAATCACACTAAGCCATGAGGAATGAAATCACAATGAAGATGAAATCATGGAGAGGAAGATGAGAAAAATCAGAGCGAGTGAGAGGAGAATTCTGAAGTGTTTTTGAGAGAATGTGGTTGAAAATGAAGTTGTGAGGTGAGATTTGGCTTTATAGTGTGAGTTAACCAAGGTTAAACTGAGTGAGGTTAACTGAGTCACAATGGTTTGAGTGAGTCATCCCTAACTAACTGAGTCAAGTTAGTTAGGGAGAGCAATGATATGGTGCAGCTGGTTTATGAAGAACTATGGTGGAGATGAAAATGAAATCCCAATGGCACGGCTATGTAGCATAAACTTATTCAGCAAGTTTCATTCTTTCCCTTCTCATGCATAATGAAGCACGTGACATGGTGAATGTAAAAAGTGTTTGGTTTAAAAGGGTAATGGATGGAGAGTGTGATCAAGCATGCGTGGGAATGTGACAATCAACAACATTCATTTCTGATTTTTAGCAGCTTGGAATCAGTTGGAACATGGTAGTTTAAAGATGATTTTCCCTCTGCATTGTGAATGGTTTGAGAAGGTTTTGGGATCAAATGAAAGAGGGAATATCATGGAGCAATTTTGGTGTTGGACTTGAGTTGAAATGAGGTGTGCAAGAGGCTTGAAAATAGCTGTGAACATCAAAGTTTGGGGACTGTGTGGTAGGCGTGTGAAGTAGGTCATGGCATGGCAGTGGAATGCATGAAATTTCAACCTAATCAACCTAACTTGAGACCAAAATTTCTCCCTCATAAATGGACCAAATGGAATTTTGTCCAACATGAATGTTGAAGATGACACTACAAGGAACAACTTTGATGTTGAAAAGTTTTGCAAATGAAGCCTCTAACTATGAGAAAAATAGGTATACATTTGGCCCACCAAGTGTTTGAGAAAATGACTGCGCGCGTGCCCTGAAAATCTTGGTCATGACCTAGTTTTGAACCTACTTTGCTCAAACTTTGATCAATCATATCTCACTCAATTTTTATCCAATTGAGATGTTCTACACATGGATTTGAAGCTTAAAGCAAGACCTTTTGTTGTGGCCGAGTGGAATTTTCATTTGGTGCTCCAATTTTAAATGGCCTTGGCTCAAACTCTGATGCAAAATGGCCAAAACTTGCTATTTTTAGTAACCCTTCTTCATCCAAAAATGGCAACTTTCCACATCTTGAATTTTTTATGATTCCTTTGGAGTTTCTTGACCAAATTTTGTACATTGGACATATGTAACATGAATTTCATGATTTTGGGCTCAAAAAGTCAAGAGTTGACTTTTTCCTCTGATTATTTGACTTGGCCCCAATTTCTCTGATTTTTTATCTTTCTTCCAATTGAACCACTTCTAAAACCAATTGAAATGTGATTTTCCACATACATACACTTAAGAACATATAGAATACCATGACATCAAGTTTTGTCCAAAAAATCAAAGATATCCTGATTTAATTGGAAACCCTAATTTCAGCCCCTTCTGGTTAGGAGGAAAAAGTGCAGTCTTCAATTTCAAATTCCTCAGAGCATGTTGTGTACCTTCTTAAAGGATGATGATATATACCTTTTGAGGATGATTTTGGATCAATGAGCTATCTCTTTTGAGGGGTTTCCTTCATTTTTTGAACCTCTTGCATAGTGAAAGATGTAATGCTTCAATCTCCCATTGTATCTCACCTTCTTGAGGTTGTGGAAGATCAATTGAGATGGGATGAGACATGAAAGACCTCTTGGCTTGCCTTGAGGGCACTTGACTGACCTTTTGTGCTTTGAATGATCTCTTGATTGCCCACCTTCCACCTGATCACATGCCCTGATGGTAAGAAGGATGCCATGCCTCATTTTTCTATATTAAATGCAATGCAATGCTAATGAGATGGATGTGATATGATAAATGATAATGCCATGCTATGATGCCAAAAGGGGAGAGCAAATTTTGGGGTATTACACTTTGGTATCATCGAAGTGCCTTAGTCTATAAGGTGCTGCTTCGACCACCCGAAGAAACTCGTGTTTTGTTGAGATACTGCTTTGGTGTCCTCGGAGAGCCTTAGTCTATAAGGTGCTGCTTCGACCACCCGATGAATCTCGTGTTTTTTTGAGATACTGTTTTGGTATACTCGGAGCACCGTAGTCTATAAGGTGCAACTTCGATCACCCGAAGAATCTCATGTTTTGTTGAGATACTGCTTTGGTATCCTCGGAGAACCTTAGTCTATAAGGTGCGTCTTCGATCAGCCAAAGAATCACATGTTTTGTTGAGATACTGCTTTGGTATCCTGGGAGAGCCTTAGTCTATAAGGTGCTGCTGCGACCACCCAAAGAATCTTGTGTTTTGTTGAGATACTGCTTTGGCATCCTCGGAGGACCTTAGTCTATAAGGTGCTGCTTCGATCACCAAAGAATCTCGTTTTTTTTTTAGATACTGCTTTGGTATCCTTGCTGAGCCTTAGTCTATAAGGTGCTGCTTCGACTACCCGAAGAATCTCGTGTTTTGCTGAGATACCGCTTTAGTATCCTCGGAGACCCTTAGTCTTTAAGGTGCTACTTCGACCACCTAAAGAATCTTGTGTTTTGTTGAGATACTACTTTGGTATCTTCGGAGAGCCTTAGTCTATAAGGTGCTACTTCGACTACCCGAAGAATCTCGTGTTTTGCTGAGATACCGCTTTGGTATCCTCGGAGAGCCTTAGTCTATAAGGTACTGCTTCAACCATCCGAAGAATCTCGTTTTTTTTTAGATACTGCTTTGGTATCATCGAAGTGCCTTAGTCTATAAGGTGCTGCTTCGACCACCCGAAGAATCTCGTGTTTTGTTGAGATACTGTTTTGGTATCCTCGGAGCACCGTAGTCTATAAGGTGCAACTTCGATCACCCGAAGAATCTCATGTTTTGTTGAGATACTGCTTTGGTATCCTCGGAGAACCTTAGTCTATAAGGTGCTTCTTCGATCAGCCAAAGAATCACATGTTTTGTTGAGATACTACTTTGGTATCCTGGGAGAGCCTTAGTCCATAAGGTGCTGCTGCGACCACCCAAAGAATCTTGTGTTTTGTTGAGATACTGCTTTGGCATCCTCGGAGGACCTTAGTCTATAGGGTGCTGCTTCGATCACCAAAGAATCTCTTTTTTTTTTCAGATACTGCTTTGGTATCCTCACTGAGCCTTAGTCTATCAGGTGCTGCTTCTACTACCCAAAGAATCTCGTGTTTTGCTGAGATACCGTTTTAGTATCCCCGGAGACCCTTAGTCTTTAAGGTGCTACTTCGACCACCTAAAGAATCTTGTGTTTTGTTGAGATACTACTTTGGTATCTTCGGAGAGCCTTAGTCTATAAGGTGCTACTTCGACTACCCGAAGAATCTCGTGTTTTGCTGAGATACCGCTTTGGTATCCTCGGAGAGCCTTAGTCTATAAGGTACTGCTTCAACCACCCGAAGAATCTCGTTTTTTTTTTATATACTGCTTTGGTATCATCGAAGTGCCTTAGTCTATAAGGTGCTACTTCGACCACCCGAAGAATCTCGTGTTTTGTTGAGATACTGCTTTGGTGTCCTTGGAGAGCCTTAGTCTATAAGGTGCTGCTTCGACCACCCGATGAATCTCGTGTTTTTTTGAGATACTGTTTTGGTATCCTCGGAGCTCCGTAGTCCATAAGATGCAACTTCGATCACCCGAAGAATCTCATGTTTTGTTGAGATACTGTTTTGGTATCCTCGGAGAACCTTAGTCTATAAGGTGCTTGTTCGATCAGCCAAAGAATCACATGTTTTGTTGAGATACTGCTTTGGTATCCTGGGAGAGCCTTAGTCTATAAGGTACTGCTGCGACCACCCAAAGAATCTTGTGTTTTGTTGAGATACTACTTTGGCATCCTCGGAGAACCTTAGTCTTTAAGGTGTTGCTTTGATCACCAAAGAATCTCGTGTTTTTTCAAGATACTGCTTTGGTATCCTCGCTGAGCCTTAGTCTATAAGGTGCTGCTTCGACTACCCGAAGAATCTCGTGTTTTGCTGAGATACCGCTTTAGTATCCTCAGAGACCCTTAGTCTATAAGGTGCTACTTCGACCACCTAAAGAATCTTGTGTTTTGTTGAGACACTACTTTGGTATCCTCGGAGAGCCTTAGTCTATAAGGTGCTGCTTCGACTACCCGAAGAATCTCGTGTTTTGCTGAGATACCGCTTTGGTATCCTCGGAGAGCCTTAGTCTATAAGGTGCTGCTTCAACCACCCGAAGAATCTCGTTTTTTTTAGATACTGCTTTGGTATCATCGAAGTGCCTTAGTCTATAAGGTGCTGCTTCGACCACCCAAAGAAACTCGTGTTTTGTTGAGATACTGCTTTGGTGTCCTCGGAGAGCCTTAATCTATAAGGTGCTGCTTCGACCACCCGATGAATCTCGTGTTTTTTTGAGATACTGTTTTGGTATCCTCGGAGCACCGTAGTCTATAAGGTGCAACTTCGATCACCCGAAGAATCTCATGTTTTGTTGAGATACTGCTTTGGTATCCTCGGAGAACCTTAGTCTATAAGGTGCTTCTTCGATCAGCCAAAGAATCACATGTTTTGTTGAGATACTGCTTTGGTATCCTGGGAGAGCCTTAGTCTATAAGGTGCTGCTGCGACCACCCAAAGAATCTTGTGTTTTGTTGAGATACTGCTTTGGCATCCTCGGAGGACCTTAGTCTATAAGGTGCTGCTTCGATCACCAAAGAATCTCGTTTTTTTTTAGATACTGCTTTGGTATCCTCGCTGAGCCTTAGTCTATAAGGTGCTGCTTCGACTACCCGAAGAATCTCGTGTTTTGCTGAGATACCGCTTTAGTATCCTCGGTGACCCTTAGTCTTTAAGGTGCTACTTCGACCACCTAAAGAATCTTGTGTTTTGTTGAGATACTACTTTGGTATCTTCGGAGAGCCTTAGTCTATAAGGTGCTACTTCGACTACCCGAAGAATCTCGTGTTTTGCTGAGATACCGCTTTGGTATCCTCGGAGAGCCTTAGTCTATAAGGTACTGATTCAACCACCCGAAGAATCTCGTTTTTTTGTTAGATACTGCTTTGGTATCATCGAAGTGCCTTAGTCTATAAGGTGCTGCTTCGACCACCCGATGAATCTCGTGTTTTTTTGAGATACTGTTTTGGTATCCTCGGAGCACCGTAGTCTATAAGGTGCAACTTCGATCACCCGAAGAATCTCATGTTTTGTTGAAATACTGCTTTGGTATCCTCAGAGAACCTTAGTCTATAAGGTGCGTCTTCGATCAGCCAAAGAATCACATGTTTTGTTGAGATACTGCTTTGGTATCCTGGGAGAGCCTTAGTCTATAAGGTGCTGCTGCGACCACCCAAAGAATCTTGTGTTTTGTTGAGATACTGCTTTGGCATCCTCGGAGGACCTTAGTCTATAGGGTGCTGCTTCGATCACCAAAGAATCTCTTTTTTTTTTTCAGATACTGCTTTGGTATCCTCACTGAGCCTTAGTCTATAAGGTGCTGCTTCGACTACCCAAAGAATCTCGTGTTTTGCTGAGATACCGCTTTAGTATCCTCGGAGACCCTTAGTCTTTAAGGTGCTACTTCGACCACCTAAAGAATCTTGTGTTTTGTTGAGATACTACTTTGGTATCTTCAGAGAGCCTTAGTCTATAAGGTGCTACTTCGACTACCCGAAGAATCTCGTGTTTTGCTGAGATACCGCTTTGGTATCCTCGGAGAGCCTTAGTCTATAAGGTACTGCTTCAACCACCCGAAGAATCTTGTTTTTTTGTTAGATACTGCTTTGGTGTCCTCGGAGAGCCTTAGTCTATAATGTGCTGCTTCGACCACCCGATGAATCTCGTGTTTTTTTGAGATACTGTTTTGGTATCCTCGGAGCACCGTAGTCTATAAGGTGCAACTTCGATCACCCGAAGAATCTCATGTTTTGTTGAGATACTGCTTTGGTATCCTCGGAGAACCTTAGTCTATAAGGTTCTTCTTCGATCAGCCAAAGAATCACATGTTTTGTTGAGATACTGCTTTGGTATCCTGGGAGAGCCTTAGTCTATAAGGTGCTGCTGCGACCACCCAAAAAATCTTGTGTTTTGTTGAGATACTGCTTTGGCATCCTCGGAGGACCTTAGTCTATAGGGTGCTGCTTCGATCACCCAAGAATCTCTTTTTTTTTTCAGATACTGCTTTGGTATCCTCACTGAGCCTTAGTCTATAAGGTGCTGCTTCGACTACCCAAAGAATCTCGTGTTTTGCTGAGATACCGCTTTAGTATCCTCGGAGACCTTAGTCTTTAAGGTGCTACTTCGACCACCTAAAGAATCTAGTGTTTTGTTGAGATACTACTTTGGTATCTTCGGAGAGCCTTAGTCTATAAGGTGCTGCTTCGACTACCCGAAGAATCTCGTGTTTTGCTGAGATACCGCTTTGGTATCCTCGGAGAACCTTAGTCTATAAGGTACTGCTTCATCCACCGGAAGAATCTCGTTTTTTTTTAGATACTGCTTTGGTATCATCGAAGTGCCTTAGTCTATAAGGTGCTGCTTCGACCACCCGAAGAATCTCGTGTTTTGCTGAGATACTGCTTTGGTGTCCTCGGAGAGCCTTAGTCTATAAGGTGCTGCTTCGACCACCCGATGAATCTCGTGTTTTTTTGAGATACTGTTTTGGTTTCCTCGGAGCTCCGTAGTCCATAAGGTGCAACTTCGATCACCCGAAGAATCTCATGTTTTGTTGAGATACTGCTTTGGTATCCTCGGAGAACCTTAGTCTATAAGGTGCTTGTTCGATCAGCCAAAGAACCACATGTTTTGTTGAGATACTGCTTTGGTATCCTGGGAGAGCCTTAGTCTATAAGGTGCTGCTGCGACCACCCAAAGAATCTTGTGTTTTGTTGAGATACTGCTTTGGCATACTCGGAGGACCTTAGTCTATAAGGTGCTGCTTCGATCACCAAAGAATCTCGTGTTTTGTTTAGATACTGCTTTGGTATCCTCGGAGAGCCTTTGTATATAAGGTGCTGCTTCGACCGCCCGAAGAATCTCGTTTTTTGTTGAGATACTGCTTTGGTATCCTCGGAGAACCTTAGTCTATAAGGTGCTGCTTCGAGCACCCAAAGAATCTCATGTTTTGTTGAGATACTACTTTGGTATCCTCGGAGAACCTTAGTCTATAAAGTGCTACTTCGACCACCCAAAGAATCTTGTATTTTGTTGAGATACTGCTTTGATATCCTCGGAGAGCCTTAGTCTATAAGGTGCTGCTTCGACTACCCGAAGAATCTCGTGTTTTGCTGAGATACCGCTTTGGTTTCCTCCGAGAGCCTTAGTCTATAAGGTGTTGCTTCAACCACCCGAAGAATCTCGTGTTTTGTTGAGAAACTACTTTGGTGTCCTCGGAGAGCCTTAGTCTATAAAGCGCTGCTTCGACAACCCGAAGAATCTCGTGTTTTTTTGAGATACTGTTTTGGTATCCTCGGAGAACCGTAGTCTATAACGTGCAACTTTGATCACCCGACGAATCTCATGTTTTGTTGAGATCCTGCTTTGGTATCCTCGGAGAACCTTAGTCTATAAGGTGCTTCTTCGATCCGCCAAAGAATCACATGTTTTGTTGAGATACTGCTTTGGTATCCTGGGAGAGCCTTAGTCTATAAGGTGCTGCTGCGACCACCCAAAGAATCTTGTGTTTTGATGAGATACTGCTTTGGCATCCTCGGAGAACCTTAGTCTATAAGATGTTGCTTTGATCACCAAAGAATCTCGTGTTTTTTTAAGATACTGCTTTGGTATCCTCGCTGAGCCTTAGTCTATAAGGTGCTGCTTCGACTACCCGAAGAATCTCGTGTTTTGCTGAGATACCGCTTTAGTATCCTCAGAGGCCCTTAGTCTATAAGTTGCTACTTCGGCCACCTAAAGAATCTTGTGTTTTGGTGAGACACTACTTTGGTATCCTCGGAGAGGCTTAGTCTATAAGGTGCTGCTTCGACTACCCGAAGAATCTCGTGTTTTGCTGAGATACCGCTTTGGTATCCTCGGAGAGCCTTAGTCTATAAGGTGCTGCTTCAACCACCCGAAGAATCTCGTTTTTTTTAGATACTGCTTTGGTATCATCGAAGTGCCTTAGTCTATAAGGTGCTGCTTCGACCACCCGAAGAAACTCGTGTTTTGTTGAGATACTGCTTTGGTGTCCTCGGAGTGCCTTAGTCTATAAGGTGCTGCTTCGACCACCCGATGAATCTCGTATTTTTTTGAGATACTGCTTTAGTATCCTCGGAGCGCCGTAGTCTATAAGGTGCAACTTCGATCACCCGAAGAATCTCATGTTTTGTTGAGATACTGCTTTGGTATCCTCGGAGAACCTTAGTCTATAAGGTGCTTCTTCGATCAGCCAAAGAATCACATGTTTTGTTGAGATACTGCTTTGGTATGCTGGGAGAGCCTTAGTCTATAAGGTGCTGCTGCGACCACCCAAAGAATCTTGTGTTTTGTTGAGATACTGCTTTGGCATCCTCGGAGGACCTTAGTCTATAAGGTGCTGCTTCGATCACCAAAGAATCTCGTTTTTTTTTAGATACTGCTTTGGTATCCTCATTGAGCCTTAGTCTATAAGGTGCTGCTTCGACTACCCGAAGAATCTCGTGTTTTGCTGAGATACCGCTTTAGTATCCTCGGAGACCCTTAGTCTATAAGGTGCTACTTCGACCACCTAAAGAATCTTGTGTTTTGTTGAGATACTACTTTGGTATCTTCGGAGAGCCTTAGTCTATAAGGTGCTGCTTCGACTACCCGAAGAATCTCGTGTTTTGCTGAGATACCGCTTTGGTATCCTCGGAGAGCCTTAGTCTATAAGGTACTGCTTCAACCACCCGAAGAATCTTGTTTTTTTTTAGATACTGCTTTGGTATCATCGAAGTGCCTTAGTCTATAAGGTGCTGCTTCCACCATCCGAAGAATCTCGTGTTTTGTTGAGATACTGCTTTGGTGTCCTCGGAGAGCCTTAGTCTATAAGGTGCTGCTTCGACCACCCGATGAATCTCGTGTTTTTTTGATATACTGTTTTGGTTTCCTCGGAGCTCCGTAGTCCATAAGGTGCAACTTCGATCACCCGAAGAATCTCATGTTTTGTTGAGATACTGCTTTGGTATCCTCGGAGAACCTTAGTCTATAAGGTGCTTGTTCGATCAGCCAAAGAATCACATGTTTTGTTGAGATACTGCTTTGGTATCCTGGGAGAGCCTTAGTCTATAAGGTGCTGCTGCGACCACCCAAAGAATCTTGTGTTTTGTTGAGATACTGCTTTGGCATCCTCGGAGGACCTTAGTCTATAAGGTGCTGCTTCGATCACCAAAGAATCTCGTGTTTTGTTGAGATACTGCTTTGGTATCCTCGGAGAGCCTTTGTATATAAGGTGCTGCTTCGACCGCCCGAAGAATCTCGTTTTTTGTTGAGATACTGCTTTGGTATCCTCGGAGAACCTTAGTCTATAAGGTGCTGCTTCGAGCACCCAAAGAATCTCATGTTTTGTTGAGATACTACTTTGGTATCCTCGGAGAACCTTAGTCTATAAAGTGCTACTTCGACCACCCAAAGAATCTTGTATTTTGTTGAGATACTGCTTTGATATCCTCGGAGAGCCTTAGTCTATAAGGTGCTGCTTCGACTACCCGAAGAATCTCGTGTTTTGCTGAGATACCGCTTTGGTTTCCTCCGAGAGCCTTAGTCTATAAGGTGTTGCTTCAACCACCCGAAGAATCTCGTGTTTTGTTGAGAAACTACTTTGGTGTCCTCGGAGAGCCTTAGTCTATAAAGCGCTGCTTCGACCACCCGAAGAATCTCGTGTTTTTTTGAGATACTGTTTTGGTATCCTCGGAGAACCGTAGTCTATAACGTGCAACTTTGATCACCCGACGAATCTCATGTTTTGTTGAGATCCTGCTTTGGTATCCTCGGAGAACCTTAGTCTATAAGGTGCTTCTTCGATCAGCCAAAGAATCACATGTTTTGTTGAGATACTGCTTTGGTATCCTGGGAGAGCCTTAGTCTATAAGGTGCTGCTGTGACCACCCAAAGAATCTTGTGTTTTGTTGAGATACTGCTTTGGCATCCTCGGAGAACCTTAGTCTATAAGATGTTGCTTTGATCACCAAAGAATCTCGTGTTTTTTTAAGATACTGCTTTGGTATCCTCGCTGAGCCTTAGTCTATAAGGTGCTGCTTCGACTACCCGAAGAATCTCGTGTTTTGCTGAGATACCGCTTTAGTATCCTCAGAGGCCCTTAGTCTATAAGGTGCTACTTCGACCACCTAAAGAATCTTGCGTTTTGTTGAGTCACTACTTTGGTATCCTCGGAGAGGCTTAGTCTATAAGGTGCTGCTTCGACTACCCGAAGAATCTCGTGTTTTGCTGAGATACCGCTTTGGTATCCTCAGAAGGCCTTAGTTTATAAGGTGCTGCTTCAACCACCCGAAGAATCTCGTTTTTTTTAGATACTGCTTTGGTATCATCGAAGTGCCTTAGTCTATAAGGTGCTGCTTCGACCACCCGAAGAAACTCGTGTTTTGTTGAGATACTGCTTTGGTGTCCTCGGAGAGCCGTAGTCTATAAGGTGCTGCTTCGACCACCCGATGAATCTCGTGTTTTTTTGAGATACTGTATTGGTATCCTCGGAGCACCGTAGTCTATAAGGTGCAACTTCGATCACCCGAAGAATCTCATGTTTTGTTGAGATACTGCTTTGGTATCCTCGGAGAACCTTAGTCTATAAGGTGCTTCTTCGATCAGCCAAAGAATCACATGTTTTGTTGAGATACTGCTTTGGTATCCTGGGAGAGCCTTAGTCTATAAGGTGCTGCTGCGACCACCCAAAGAATCTTGTGTTTTGTTGAGATACTGCTTTGGCATCCTCGGAGGACCTTAGTCTATAAGGTGCTGCTTCGATCACCAAAGAATCTCGTTTTTTTTTTAGATACTGCTTTGGTATCCTCGTTGAGCCTTAGTCTATAAGGTGATGCTTCGACTACCCGAAGAATCTCGTGTTTTGCAGAGATACCGCTTTAGTATCCTCGGAGTCCCTTAGTCTATAAGGTGCTACTTCGACCACCTAAAGAATCTTGTGTTTTGTTGAGATACTACTTTGGTATCTTCGGAGAGCCTTAGTCTATAAGGTGCTGCTTCGACTACCCGAAGAATCTCGTGTTTTGCTGAGATACCGCTTTGGTATCCTCGGAGAGCTATAGTCTATAAGGTACTGCTTCAACCACCCGAAGAATCTCGTTTTTGTTTAGATACTGCTTTGGTATCATCGAAGTGCCTTAGTCTATAAGGTGCTGCTTCGACCACCCGAAGAATCTCGTGTTTTGTTGAGATACTGCTTTGGTGTCCTCGGAGAGCCTTAGTCTATAAGGTGCTGCTTCGACCACCCGATGAATATCGTGTTTTTTTGATATACTGTTTTGGTATCCTCGGAGCTCCGTAGTCCATAAGGTGCAACTTCGATCACCCGAAGAATCTCATGTTTTGTTGAGATACTGCTTTGGTATCCTCGGAGAACCTTAGTCTATAAGGTGCTTGTTCGATCAGCCAAAGAATCACATGTTTTGTTGAGATATTGCTTTGGTATCCTGGGAGAGCCTTAGTCTATAAGGTGCTGCTGCGACCACCCAAAGAATCTTGTGTTTTGTTGAGATACTGCTTTTGCATCCTCGGAGGACCTTAGTCTATAGGGTGCTGCTTCGATCACCAAAGAATCTCTTTTTTTGTTCAGATACTGCTTTGGTATCCTCACTGAGCCTTAGTCTATAAGGTGCTGCTTCGACTACCCAAAGAATCTCGTGTTTTGCTGAGATACCGCTTTAGTATCCTCGGAGACCTTAGTCTTTAAGGTGCTACTTCGACCACCTAAAGAATCTTGTGTTTTGTTGAGATACTACTTTGGTATCTTCGGAGAGCCTTAGTCTATAAGGTGCTGCTTCGACTACCCGAAGAATCTCGTGTTTTGCTGAGATACCGCTTTGGTATCCTCGGAGAGCCTTAGTCTATAAGGTACTGCTTCAACCACCCGAAGAATCTCGTTTTTTTTTAGATACTGCTTTGGTATCATCGAAGTGCCTTAGTCTATAAGGTGCTGTTTCGACCACCCGAAGAATCTCGTGTTTTGTTGAGATACTGCTTTGGTGTCCTCGGAGAGCCTTAGTCTATAAGGTGCTGCTTCGACCACCCGATGAATCTCGTGTTTTTTTGAGATACTATTTTGGTTTCCTCGGAGCTCCGTAGTCCATAAGGTGCAACTTCGATCACCCGAAGAATCTCATGTTTTGTTGAGATACTGCTTTGGTATCCTCGGAGAACCTTAGTCTATAAGGTGCTTGTTCGATCAGCCAAAGAATCACATGTTTTGTTGAGATACTGCTTTGGTATCCTGGGAGAGCCTTAGTCTATAAGGTGCTGCTGCGACCACCCAAAGAATCTTGTGTTTTGTTGAGATACTGCTTTGGCATACTCGGAGGACCTTAGTCTATAAGGTGCTGCTTCGATCACCAAAGAATCTCGTGTTTTGTTGAGATACTGCTTTGGTATCCTCGGAGAGCCTTTGTATATAAGGTGCTGCTTCGACCACCCGAAGAATCTCGTGTTTTGTTGAGATACTGCTTTGGTATCCCCGGAGAACCTTAGTCTATAAGGTGCTGCTTCGAGCATCCAAAGAATCTCATGTTTTGTTGAGATACTACTTTGGTATCCTCGGAGAACCTTAGTCTATAAAGTGCTACTTCGACCACCCAAAGAATCTTGTATTTTGTTGAGATACTGCTTTGATATCCTCGGAGAGCCTTAGTCTATAAGGTGCTGCTTCGACTACCCGAAGAATCTCGTGTTTTGCTCAGATACCGCTTTGGTTTCCTCAGAGAGCCTTAATCTATAAGGTGTTGCTTCAACCACCCGAAGAATCTCGTGTTTTGTTGAGAAACTTCTTTGGTGTCCTCGGAGAGCCTTAGTCTATAAAGTGCTGCTTCGACCACCCGAAGAATCTCGTGTTTTTTTAAGATACTGTTTTGGTATCCTCGGAGAACCGTAGTCTATAACGTGCAACTTTGATCACCCGACAAATCTCATGTTTTGTTGAGATCCTGCTTTGGTATCCTCGGAGAACCTTAGTCTATAAGGTGCTTCTTCGATCAGCCAAAGAATCACATGTTTTGTTGAGATACTGCTTTGGTATCCTGGGAGAGCCTTAGTCTATAAGGTGCTGCTGCGACCACCCAAAGAATCTTGTGTTTTGTTGAGATACTGCTTTGGCATCCTCGGAGAACCTTAGTCTATAAGGTGTTGCTTTGAACACCAAAGAATCTCGTGTTTTTTTAAGATACTGCTTTGGTATCCTCGCTGAGCCTTAGTCTATAAGGTGCTGCTTCGACTACCCGAAGAATCTCTTTTTTTGCTGAGATACCGCTTTAGTATCCTCAGAGACCCTTAGTCTATAAGGTGCTACTTTGACCACCTAAAGAATCTTGTGTTTTGGTGAGACACTACTTTGGTATCCTCGGAGAGGCTTAGTCTATAAGGTGCTGCTTCGACTACCCGAAGAATCTCGTGTTTTGCTGAGATACCGCTTTGGTATCCTCAGAAGGCCTTAGTTTATAAGGTGCTGCTTCAACCACCCGAAGAATCTCGTTTTTTTTAGATACTGCTTTGGTATCATCGAAGTGCCTTAGTCTATAAGGTGCTGCTTCGACCACCCGAAGAAACTCGTGTTTTGTTGAGATACTGCTTTGGTGTCCTCGGAGAGCCGTAGTCTATAAGGTGCTGCTTCGACCACCCGATGAATCTCGTGTTTTTTTGAGATACTGTATTGGTATCCTCGGAGCACCGTAGTCTATAAGGTGCAACTTCGATCACCCGAAGAATCTCATGTTTTGTTGAGATACTGCTTTGGTATCCTCGGAGAACCTTAGTCTATAAGGTGCTTCTTCGATCAGCCAAAGAATCACATGTTTTGTTGAGATACTGCTTTGGTATCCTGGGAGAGCCTTAGTCTATAAGGTGCTGCTGCGACCACCCAAAGAATCTTGTGTTTTGTTGAGATACTGCTTTGGCATCCTCGGAGAACCTTAGTCTATAAGGTGTTGCTTTGATCACCAAAGAATCTCGTTTTTTTTTTAGATACTGCTTTGGTATCCTCGTTGAGCCTTAGTCTATAAGGTGATGCTTCGACTACCCGAAGAATCTCGTGTTTTGCAGAGATACCGCTTTAGTATCCTCGGAGTCCCTTAGTCTATAAGGTGCTACTTCGACCACCTAAAGAATCTTGTGTTTTGTTGAGATACTACTTTGGTATCTTCGGAGAGCCTTAGTCTATAAGGTGCTGCTTCGACTACCCGAAGAATCTCGTGTTTTGCTGAGATACCGCTTTGGTATCCTCGGAGAGCCTTAGTCTATAAGGTACTGCTTCAACCACCCGAAGAATCTCGTTTTTTTTTAGATACTGCTTTGGTATCATCGAAGTGCCTTAGTCTATAAGGTGCTGCTTCGACCACCCGAAGAATCTCGTGTTTTGTTGAGATACTGCTTTGGTGTCCTCGGAGAGCCTTAGTCTATAAGGTGCTGCTTCGACCACCCGATGAATATCGTGTTTTTTTGATATACTGTTTTGGTATCCTCGGAGCTCCGTAGTCCATAAGGTGCAACTTCGATCACCCGAAGAATCTCATGTTTTGTTGAGATACTGCTTTGGTATCCTCGGAGAACCTTAGTCTATAAGGTGCTTGTTCGATCAGCCAAAGAATCACATGTTTTGTTGAGATATTGCTTTGGTATCCTGGGAGAGCCTTAGTCTATAAGGTGCTGCTGCGACCACCCAAAGAATCTTGTGTTTTGTTGAGATACTGCTTTGGCATCCTCGGAGGACCTTAGTCTATAGGGTGCTGCTTCGATCACCAAAGAATCTCTTTTTTTGTTCAGATACTGCTTTGGTATCCTCACTGAGCCTTAGTCTATAAGGTGCTGCTTCGACTACCCAAAGAATCTCGTGTTTTGCTGAGATACCGCTTTAGTATCCTCGGAGACCTTAGTCTTTAAGGTGCTACTTCGACCACCTAAAGAATCTTGCGTTTTGTTGAGATACTACTTTGGTATCTTCGGAGAGCCTTAGTCTATAAGGTGCTGCTTCGACTACCCGAAGAATCTCGTGTTTTGCTGAGATACCGCTTTGGTATCCTCGGAGAGCCTTAGTCTATAAGGTACTGCTTCAACCACCCGAAGAATCTCGTTTTTTTTTAGATACTGCTTTGGTATCATCGAAGTGCCTTAGTCTATAAGGTGCTGCTTCCACCACCCGAAGAATCTCGTGTTTTGTTGAGATACTGCTTTGGTGTCCTCGGAGAGCCTTAGTCTATAAGGTGCTGCTTCGACCACCCGATGAATCTCGTGTTTTTTTGAGATACTATTTTGGTTTCCTCGGAGCTCCGTAGTCCATAAGGTGCAACTTCGATCACCCGAAGAATCTCATGTTTTGTTGAGATACTGCTTTGGTATCCTCGGAGAACCTTAGTCTATAAGGTGCTTGTTCGATCAGCCAAAGAATCACATGTTTTGTTGAGATACTGCTTTGGTATCCTGGGAGAGCCTTAGTCTATAAGGTACTGCTGCGACCACCCAAAGAATCTTGTGTTTTGTTGAGATACTGCTTTGGCATACTCGGAGGACCTTAGTCTATAAGGTGCTGCTTCGATCACCAAAGAATCTCGTGTTTTGTTGAGATACTGCTTTGGTATCCTCGGAGAGCCTTTGTATATAAGGTGCTGCTTCGACCACCCGAAGAATCTCGTGTTTTGTTGAGATACTGCTTTGGTATCCCCGGAGAACCTTAGTCTATAAGGTGCTGCTTCGAGCATCCAAAGAATCTCATGTTTTGTTGAGATACTACTTTGGTATCCTCGGAGAACCTTAGTCTATAAAGTGCTACTTCGACCACCCAAAGAATCTTGTATTTTGTTGAGATACTGCTTTGATATCCTCGGAGAGCCTTAGTCTATAAGGTGCTGCTTCGACTACCCGAAGAATCTCGTGTTTTGCTCAGATACCGCTTTGGTTTCCTCAGAGAGCCTTAGTCTATAAGGTGTTGCTTCAACCACCCGAAGAATCTCGTGTTTTGTTGAGAAACTTCTTTGGTGTCCTCGGAGAGCCTTAGTCTATAAAGTGCTGCTTCGACCACCCGAAGAATCTCGTGTTTTTTTAAGATACTGTTTTGGTATCCTCGGAGAACCGTAGTCTATAACGTGCAACTTTGATCACCCGACAAATCTCATGTTTTGTTGAGATCCTGCTTTGGTATCCTCGGAGAACCTTAGTCTATAAGGTGCTTCTTCGATCAGCCAAAGAATCACATGTTTTGTTGAGATACTGCTTTGGTATCCTGGGAGAGCCTTAGTCTATAAGGTGCTGCTGCGACCACCCAAAGAATCTTGTGTTTTGTTGAGATACTGCTTTGGCATCCTCGGAGAACCTTAGTCTATAAGGTGTTGCTTTGAACACCAAAGAATCTCGTGTTTTTTTAAGATACTGCTTTGGTATCCTCGCTGAGCCTTAGTCTATAAGGTGCTGCTTCGACTACCCGAAGAATCTCTTTTTTTGCTGAGATACCGCTTTAGTATCCTCAGAGACCCTTAGTCTATAAGGTGCTACTTTGACCACCTAAAGAATCTTGTGTTTTGGTGAGACACTACTTTGGTATCCTCGGAGAGGCTTAGTCTATAAGGTGCTGCTTCGACTACCCGAAGAATCTCGTGTTTTGCTGAGATACCGCTTTGGTATCCTCGGAGAGCCTTAGTCTATAAGGTGCTGCTTCAACCACCCGAAGAATCTCGTTTTTTTTAGATACTGCTTTGGTATCATCGAAGTGCCTTAGTCTATAAGGTGCTGCTTCGACCATCCGAAGAAACTCATGTTTTGTTGAGATACTGCTTTGGTGTCCTCGGAGTGCCTTAGTCTATAAGGTGCTGCTTCGACCACCTGATGAATCTCATATTTTTTTGAGATACTGCTTTAGTATCCTCGGAGCACCGTAGTCTATAAGGTGCAACTTCGATCACCCGAAGAATCTCATGTTTTGTTGAGATACTGCTTTGGTATCCTCGGAGAACCTTAGTCTATAAGGTGCTTCTTCGATCAGCCAAAGAATCACATGTTTTGTTGAGATACTGCTTTGGTATGCTGGGAGAGCCTTAGTCTATAAGGTGCTGCTGCGACCACCCAAAGAATCTTGTGTTTTGTTGAGATACTGCTTTGGCATTCTCGGAGGACCTTAGTCTATAAGGTGCTGCTTCGATCACCAAAGAATCTCGTTTTTTTTTAGATACTGCTTTGGTATCCTCGCTGAGCCTTAGTCTATAAGGTGCTGCTTCGACTACCCGAAGAATCTCGTGTTTTGCTGAGATACCGCTTTAGTATCCTCGGAGACCCTTAGTCTATAAGGTGCTACTTCGACCACCTAAATAATCTTGTGTTTTGTTGAGATACTACTTTGGTATCTTCGGAGAGCCTTCGTCTATAAGGTGCTGCTTCGACTACCCGAAGAATCTCGTGTTTTGCTGAGATACCGCTTTGGTATCCTCGGAGAGCCTTAGTCTATAAGGTACTGCTTCAACCACCCGAAGAATCTTGTTTTTTTTTATATACTGCTTTGGTATCATCGAAGTGCCTTAGTCTATAAGGTGCTGCTTCCACCACCCGAAGAATCTCGTGTTTTGTTGAGATACTGCTTTGGTGTCCTCGGAGAGCCTTAGTCTATAAGGTGCTGCTTCGACCACCCGATGAATCTCGTGTTTTTTTGAGATACTATTTTGGTTTCCTCGGAGCTCCGTAGTCCATAAGGTGCAACTTCGATCACCCGAAGAATCTCATGTTTTGTTGAGATACTGCTTTGGTATCCTCGGAGAACCTTAGTCTATAAGGTGCTTGTTCGATCAGCCAAAGAATCACATGTTTTGTTGAGATACTGCTTTGGTATCCTGGGAGAGCCTTAGTCTATAAGGTACTGCTGCGACCACCCAAAGAATCTTGTGTTTTGTTGAGATACTGCTTTGGCATACTCGGAGGACCTTAGTCTATAAGGTGCTGCTTCGATCACCAAAGAATCTCGTGTTTTGTTGAGATACTGCTTTGGTATCCTCGGAGAGCCTTTGTATATAAGGTGCTGCTTCGACCACCCGAAGAATCTCGTGTTTTGTTGAGATACTGCTTTGGTATCCCCGGAGAACCTTAGTCTATAAGGTGCTGCTTCGAGCATCCAAAGAATCTCATGTTTTGTTGAGATACTACTTTGGTATCCTCGGAGAACCTTAGTCTATAAAGTGCTACTTCGACCACCCAAAGAATCTTGTATTTTGTTGAGATACTGCTTTGATATCCTCGGAGAGCCTTAGTCTATAAGGTGCTGCTTCGACTACCCGAAGAATCTCGTGTTTTGCTCAGATACCGCTTTGGTTTCCTCAGAGAGCCTTAGTCTATAAGGTGTTGCTTCAACCACCCGAAGAATCTCGTGTTTTGTTGAGAAACTTCTTTGGTGTCCTCGGAGAGCCTTAGTCTATAAAGTGCTGCTTCGACCACCCGAAGAATCTCGTGTTTTTTTAAGATACTGTTTTGGTATCCTCGGAGAACCGTAGTCTATAACGTGCAACTTTGATCACCCGACAAATCTCATGTTTTGTTGAGATCCTGCTTTGGTATCCTCGGAGAACCTTAGTCTATAAGGTGCTTCTTCGATCAGCCAAAGAATCACATGTTTTGTTGAGATACTGCTTTGGTATCCTGGGAGAGCCTTAGTCTATAAGGTGCTGCTGCGACCACCCAAAGAATCTTGTGTTTTGTTGAGATACTGCTTTGGCATCCTCGGAGAACCTTAGTCTATAAGGTGTTGCTTTGAACACCAAAGAATCTCGTGTTTTTTTAAGATACTGCTTTGGTATCCTCGCTGAGCCTTAGTCTATAAGGTGCTGCTTCGACTACCCGAAGAATCTCTTTTTTTGCTGAGATACCGCTTTAGTATCCTCAGAGACCCTTAGTCTATAAGGTGCTACTTTGACCACCTAAAGAATCTTGTGTTTTGGTGAGACACTACTTTGGTATCCTCGGAGAGGCTTAGTCTATAAGGTGCTGCTTCGACTACCCGAAGAATCTCGTGTTTTGCTGAGATACCGCTTTGGTATCCTCGGAGAGCCTTAGTCTATAAGGTGCTGCTTCAACCACCCGAAGAATCTCGTTTTTTTTAGATACTGCTTTGGTATCATCGAAGTGCCTTAGTCTATAAGGTGCTGCTTCGACCATCCGAAGAAACTCATGTTTTGTTGAGATACTGCTTTGGTGTCCTCGGAGTGCCTTAGTCTATAAGGTGCTGCTTCGACCACCTGATGAATCTCATATTTTTTTGAGATACTGCTTTAGTATCCTCGGAGCACCGTAGTCTATAAGGTGCAACTTCGATCACCCGAAGAATCTCATGTTTTGTTGAGATACTGCTTTGGTATCCTCGGAGAACCTTAGTCTATAAGGTGCTTCTTCGATCAGCCAAAGAATCACATGTTTTGTTGAGATACTGCTTTGGTATGCTGGGAGAGCCTTAGTCTATAAGGTGCTGCTGCGACCACCCAAAGAATCTTGTGTTTTGTTGAGATACTGCTTTGGCATTCTCGGAGGACCTTAGTCTATAAGGTGCTGCTTCGATCACCAAAGAATCTCGTTTTTTTTTAGATACTGCTTTGGTATCCTCGCTGAGCCTTAGTCTATAAGGTGCTGCTTCGACTACCCGAAGAATCTCGTGTTTTGCTGAGATACCGCTTTAGTATCCTCGGAGACCCTTAGTCTATAAGGTGCTACTTCGACCACCTAAATAATCTTGTGTTTTGTTGAGATACTACTTTGGTATCTTCGGAGAGCCTTCGTCTATAAGGTGCTGCTTCGACTACCCGAAGAATCTCGTGTTTTGCTGAGATACCGCTTTGGTATCCTCGGAGAGCCTTAGTCTATAAGGTACTGCTTCAACCACCCGAAGAATCTTGTTTTTTTTTATATACTGCTTTGGTATCATCGAAGTGCCTTAGTCTATAAGGTGCTGCTTCCACCACCCGAAGAATCTCGTGTTTTGTTGAGATACTGCTTTGGTGTCCTCGGAGAGCCTTAGTCTATAAGGTGCTGCTTCGACCACCCGATGAATCTCGTGTTTTTTTGAGATACTATTTTGGTTTCCTCGGAGCTCCGTAGTCCATAAGGTGCAACTTCGATCACCCGAAGAATCTCATGTTTTGTTGAGATACTGCTTTGGTATCCTCGGAGAACCTTAGTCTATAAGGTGCTTGTTCGATCAGCCAAAGAATCACATGTTTTGTTGAGATACTGCTTTGGTATCCTGGGAGAGCCTTAGTCTATAAGGTGCTGCTGCGACCACCCAAAGAATCTTGTGTTTTGTTGAGATACTGCTTTGGCATACTCGGAGGACCTTAGTCTATAAGGTGCTGCTTCGATCACCAAAGAATCTCGTGTTTTGTTGAGATACTGCTTTGGTATCCTCGGAGAGCCTTTGTATATAAGGTGCTGCTTCGACCACCCGAAGAATCTCGTGTTTTGTTGAGATACTGCTTTGGTATCCCCGGAGAACCTTAGTCTATAAGGTGCTGCTTCGAGCATCCAAAGAATCTCATGTTTTGTTGAGATACTACTTTGGTATCCTCGGAGAACCTTAGTCTATAAAGTGCTACTTCGACCACCCAAAGAATCTTGTATTTTGTTGAGATACTGCTTTGATATCCTCGGAGAGCCTTAGTCTATAAGGTGCTGCTTCGACTACCCGAAGAATCTCGTGTTTTGCTCAGATACCGCTTTGGTTTCCTCAGAGAGCCTTAGTCTATAAGGTGTTGCTTCAACCACCCGAAGAATCTCGTGTTTTGTTGAGAAACTACTTTGGTGTCCTCGGAGAGCCTTAGTCTATAAAGCGCTGCTTCGACCACCTGAAGAATCTCGTGTTTTTTTGAGATACTGTTTTGGTATCCTCGGAGAACCGTAGTCTATAACGTGCAACTTTGATCACCCGACGAATCTCATGTTTTGTTGAGATCCTACTTTGGTATCCTCGGAGAACCTTAGTCTATAAGGTGCTTCTTCGATCAGCCAAAGAATCACATGTTTTGTTGAGATACTGCTTTGGTATCCTGGGAGAGCCTTAGTCTATAAGGTGCTGCTGCGACCACCCAAAGAATCTTGTGTTTTGTTGAGATACTGCTTTGGCATCCTCGGAGAACCTTAGTCTATAAGATGTTGCTTTGATCACCAAAGAATCTTGTGTTTTTTTAAGATACTGCTTTGGTATCCTCGCTGAGCCTTAGTCTATAAGGTGCTGCTTCGACTACCCGAAGAATCTCGTGTTTTGCTGAGATACCGCTTTAGTATCCTCAGAGGCCCTTAGTCTATAAGGTGCTACTTCGACCACCTAAAGAATCTTGTGTTTTGGTGAGACACTACTTTGGTATCCTCGGAGAGGCTTAGTCTATAAGGTGCTGCTTCGACTACCCGAAGAATCTCGTGTATTGCTGAGATACCGCTTTGGTATCCTCGGAAGGCCTTAGTTTATAAGGTGCTGCTTCAACCACCCGAAGAATCTCGTTTTTTTTAGATACTGCTTTGGTATCATCGAAGTGCCTTAGTCTATATGGTGCTGCTTTGACCACCCGAAGAAACTCGTGTTTTGTTGAGATACTGCTTTGGTGTCCACGGAGAGCCGTAGTCTATAAGGTGCTGCTTCGACCACCCGATGAATCTCGTGTTTTTTTGAGATACTGTTTTGGTTTCCTCGGAGCTCCGTAGTCCATAAGGTGCAACTTCGATCACCCGAAGAATCTCATGTTTTGTTGAGATACTGCTTTGGTATCCTCGGAGAACCTTAGTCTATAATGTGCTTCTTCGATCAGCCAAAGAATCACATGTTTTGTTGAGATACTGCTTTGGTATCCTGGGAGAGCCTTAGTCTATAAGGTGCTGCTGCGACCACCCAAAGAATCATGTGTTTTGTTGAGATACTGCTTTGGCATCCTCGGAGGACCTTAGTCTATAAGGTGCTGCTTCGATCACCAAAGAATCTCGTGTTTTGTTGAGATACTGCTTTGGTATCCTCGGAGAGCCTTTGTATATAAGGTGCTGCTTCGACCGCCCGAAGAATCTCGTTTTTTGTTGAGATACTGCTTTGGTATCCTCGGAGAACCTTAGTCTATAAGGTGCTGCTTCGAGCACCCAAAGAATCTCATGTTTTGTTGAGATACTACTTTGGTATCCTCGGAGAACCTTAGTCTATAAAGTGCTACTTCGACCACCCAAAGAATCTTGTATTTTGTTGAGATACTGCTTTGATATCCTCGGAGAGCCATTGTCTATAAGGTGCTGCTTCGACTACCCGAAGAATCTCGTGTTTTGCTGAGATACCGCTTTGGTTTCCTCAGAGAGCCTTAGTCTATAAGGTGTTGCTTCAACCACCCGAAGAATCTCGTGTTTTGTTGAGAAACTACTTTGGTGTCCTCGGAGAGCCTTAGTCTATAAAGCGCTGCTTCGACCACCCGAAGAATCTCGTGTTTTTTTGAGATACTGTTTTGGTATCCTCGGAGAACCGTAGTCTATAACGTGCAACTTTGATCACCCGACGAATCTCATGTTTTGTTGAGATCCTACTTTGGTATCCTCGGAGAACCTTAGTCTATAAGGTGCTTCTTCGATCAGCCAAAGAATCACATGTTTTGTTGAGATACTGCTTTGGTATCCTGGGAGAGCCTTAGTCTATAAGGTGCTGCTGCGACCACCCAAAGAATCTTGTGTTTTGTTGAGATACTGCTTTGGCATACTCGGAGGACCTTAGTCTATAAGGTGCTGCTTCGATCACCAAAGAATCTCGTGTTTTGTTGAGATACTGCTTTGGTATCCTCGGAGAGCCTTTGTATATAAGGTGCTGCTTCGACCACCCGAAGAATCTCGTGTTTTGTTGAGATACTGCTTTGGTATCCCCGGAGAACCTTAGTCTATAAGGTGCTGCTTCGAGCATCCAAAGAATCTCATGTTTTGTTGAGATACTACTTTGGTATCCTCGGAGAACCTTAGTCTATAAAGTGCTACTTCGACCACCCAAAGAATCTTGTATTTTGTTGAGATACTGCTTTGATATCCTCGGAGAGCCTTAGTCTATAAGGTGCTGCTTCGACTACCCGAAGAATCTCGTGTTTTGCTCAGATACCGCTTTGGTTTCCTCAGAGAGCCTTAGTCTATAAGGTGTTGCTTCAACCACCCGAAGAATCTCGTGTTTTGTTGAGAAACTACTTTGGTGTCCTCGGAGAGCCTTAGTCTATAAAGCGCTGCTTCGACCACCTGAAGAATCTCGTGTTTTTTTGAGATACTGTTTTGGTATCCTCGGAGAACCGTAGTCTATAACGTGCAACTTTGATCACCCGACGAATCTCATGTTTTGTTGAGATCCTACTTTGGTATCCTCGGAGAACCTTAGTCTATAAGGTGCTTCTTCGATCAGCCAAAGAATCACATGTTTTGTTGAGATACTGCTTTGGTATCCTGGGAGAGCGTTAGTCTATAAGGTGCTGCTGCGACCACCCAAAGAATCTTGTGTTTTGTTGAGATACTGCTTTGGCATCCTCGGAGAACCTTAGTCTATAAGATGTTGCTTTGATCACCAAAGAATCTTGTGTTTTTTTAAGATACTGCTTTGGTATCCTCGCTGAGCCTTAGTCTATAAGGTGCTGCTTCGACTACCCGAAGAATCTCGTGTTTTGCTGAGATACCGCTTTAGTATCCTCAGAGGCCCTTAGTCTATAAGGTGCTACTTCGACCACCTAAAGAATCTTGTGTTTTGGTGAGACACTACTTTGGTATCCTCGGAGAGGCTTAGTCTATAAGGTGCTGCTTCGACTACCCGAAGAATCTCGTGTATTGCTGAGATACCGCTTTGGTATCCTCGGAAGGCCTTAGTTTATAAGGTGCTGCTTCAACCACCCGAAGAATCTCGTTTTTTTTAGATACTGCTTTGGTATCATCGAAGTGCCTTAGTCTATATGGTGCTGCTTTGACCACCCGAAGAAACTCGTGTTTTGTTGAGATACTGCTTTGGTGTCCACGGAGAGCCGTAGTCTATAAGGTGCTGCTTCGACCACCCGATGAATCTCGTGTTTTTTTGAGATACTGTTTTGGTTTCCTCGGAGCTCCGTAGTCCATAAGGTGCAACTTCGATCACCCGAAGAATCTCATGTTTTGTTGAGATACTGCTTTGGTATCCTCGGAGAACCTTAGTCTATAATGTGCTTCTTCGATCAGCCAAAGAATCACATGTTTTGTTGAGATACTGCTTTGGTATCCTGGGAGAGCCTTAGTCTATAAGGTGCTGCTGCGACCACCCAAAGAATCTTGTGTTTTGTTGAGATACTGCTTTGGCATCCTCGGAGGACCTTAGTCTATAAGGTGCTGCTTCGATCACCAAAGAATCTCGTGTTTTGTTGAGATACTGCTTTGGTATCCTCGGAGAGCCTTTGTATATAAGGTGCTGCTTCGACCGCCCGAAGAATCTCGTTTTTTGTTGAGATACTGCTTTGGTATCCTCGGAGAACCTTAGTCTATAAGGTGCTGCTTCGAGCACCCAAAGAATCTCATGTTTTGTTGAGATACTACTTTGGTATCCTCGGAGAACCTTAGTCTATAAAGTGCTACTTCGACCACCCAAAGAATCTTGTATTTTGTTGAGATACTGCTTTGATATCCTCGGAGAGCCATTGTCTATAAGGTGCTGCTTCGACTACCCGAAGAATCTCGTGTTTTGCTGAGATACCGCTTTGGTTTCCTCAGAGAGCCTTAGTCTATAAGGTGTTGCTTCAACCACCCGAAGAATCTCGTGTTTTGTTGAGAAACTACTTTGGTGTCCTCGGAGAGCCTTAGTCTATAAAGCGCTGCTTCGACCACCCGAAGAATCTCGTGTTTTTTTGAGATACTGTTTTGGTATCCTCGGAGAACCGTAGTCTATAACGTGCAACTTTGATCACCCGACGAATCTCATGTTTTGTTGAGATCCTACTTTGGTATCCTCGGAGAACCTTAGTCTATAAGGTGCTTCTTCGATCAGCCAAAGAATCACATGTTTTGTTGAGATACTGCTTTGGTATCCTGGGAGAGCCTTAGTCTATAAGGTGCTGCTGCGACCACCCAAAGAATCTTGTGTTTTGTTGAGATACTGCTTTGGCATCCTCGGAGAACCTTAGTCTATAAGATGTTGCTTTGATCACCAAAGAATCTCGTGTTTTTTTAAGATACTGCTTTGGTATCCTCGCTGAGCCTTAGTCTATAAGGTGCTGCTTCGACTACCCGAAGAATCTCGTGTTTTACTGAGATACCGCTTTAGTATCCTCAGAGGCCCTTAGTCTATAAGGTGTTACTTCGACCACCTAAAGAATCTTGCGTTTTGTTGAGTCACTACTTTGGTATCCTCGGAGAGGCTTAGTCTATAAGGTGCTGCTTCGACTACCCGAAGAATCTCGTGTATTTCTGAGATACCGCTTTGGTATCCTCGGAAGGCCTTAGTTTATAAGGTGCTGCTTCAACCACCCGAAGAATCTCGTTTTTTTTAGATACTGCTTTGGTATCATCGAAGTGCCTTAGTCTATAAGGTGCTGCTTCGACCACCCGAAGAAACGCGTGTTTTGTTGAGATACTGCTTTGGTGTCCTCGGAGAGCCGTAGTCTATAAGGTGCTGCTTCGACCACCCGATGAATCTCGTGTTTTTTTGAGATACTGTTTTGGTATCCTCGGAGCACCGTAGTCTATAAGGTGCAACTTCGATCACCCGAAGAATCTCATGTTTTGTTGAGATACTGCTTTGGTATCCTCGGAGAACCTTAGTCTATAAGGTGCTTCTTCGATCAGCCAAAGAATCACATGTTTTGTTGAGATACTGCTTTGGTATCCTGGGAGAGCCTTAGTCTATAAGGTGCTGCTGCGACCACCCAAAGAATCTTGTGTTTTGTTGAGATACTGCTTTGGCATCCTCGGAGGACCTTAGTCTATAAGGTGCTGCTTCGATCACCAAAGAATCTCATTTTTTTTTTAGATACTGCTTTGGTATCCTCGCTGAGCCTTAGTCTATAAGGTGATGCTTCGACTACCCGAAGAATCTCGTGTTTTGCAGAGATACCGCTTTAGTATCCTCGGAGACCCTTAGTCTATAAGGTTCTACTTCGACCACCTAAAGAATCTTGTGTTTTGTTGAGATAGTACTTTGGTATCTTCGGAGAGCCTTAGTCTATAAGGTGCTGCTTCGACTACCCGAAGAATCTCGTGTTTTGCTGAGATACCGCTTTGGTATCCTCGGAGAGCCTTAGTCTATAAGGTACTGCTTCAACCACCCGAAGAATCTCGTTTTTTTTTAGATACTGCCTTGGTATCATCGAAGTGCCTTAGTCTATAAGGTGCTGCTTTGACCACCCGAAGAATCTCGTGTTTTGTTGAGATACTGCTTTGGTGTCCTCGGAGAGCCTTAGTCTATAAGGTGCTGCTTCGACCACCCGATGAATCTCGTGTTTTTTTGATATACTGTTTTGGTATCCTCGGAGCTCCGTAGTCCATAAGGTGCAACTTCGATCACCCGAAGAATCTCATGTTTTGTTGAGATACTGCTTTGGTATCCTCGGAGAACCTTAGTCTATAAGGTGCTTGTTCGATCAGCCAAAGAATCACATGTTTTGTTGAGATACTGCTTTGGTATCCTGGGAGAGCCTTAGTCTATAAGGTGCTACTGCGACCACCCAAAGAATCTTGTGTTTTGTTGAGATACTGCTTTGGCATCCTCGGAGGACCTTAGTCTATAAGGTGCTGCTTCGATCACCAAAGAATCTCGTGTTTTGTTGAGATACTGCTTTGGTATCCTCGGAGAGCCTTTGTATATAAGGTGCTGCTTCGACCGCCCGAAGAATCTCGTTTTTTGTTGAGATACTGCTTTGGTATCCTCGGAGAACCTTAGTCTATAAGGTGCTGCTTCGAGCACCCAAAGAATCTTGTATTTTGTTGAGATACTGCTTTGATATCCTCGGAGAGCCTTAGTCTATAAGGTGCTGCTTCGACTACCCGAAGAATCTTGTGTTTTGTTGAGATACTGCTTTAGTATCCTCGGAGCACCGTAGTCTATAAGGTGCTACTTCGATCACCCGAAGAATCTCATGTTTTGTTGAGATACTGCTTTGGTATCCTCGGAGAACCTTAGTCTATAAGGTGCTTCTTCGATCAGCCAAAGAATCACATGTTTTGTTGAGATACTGCTTTGGTATGCTGGGAGAGCCTTAGTCTATAAGGTGCTGCTGCGACCACCCAAAGAATCTTGTGTTTTGTTGAGATACTGCTTTGGCATCCTCAGAGGACCTTAGTCTATAAGGTGCTGCTTCGATCACCAAAGAATCTCGTTTTTTTTAGATACTGCTTTGGTATCCTCGCTGAGCCTTAGTCTATAAGGTGCTGCTTCGACTACCCGAAGAATCTCGTGTTTTGCTGAGATACCGCTTTAGTATCCTCGGAGACCCTTAGTCTATAAGGTGCTACTTCGACCACCTAAAGAATCTTGTGTTTTGTTGAGATACTACTTTGGTATCTTCGGAGAGCCTTAGTCTATAAGGTGCTGCTTCGACTACCCGAAGAATCTCGTGTTTTGCTGAGATACCGCTTTGGTATCCTCGGAGAGCCTTAGTCTATAAGGTACTGCTTCAACCACCCGAAGAATCTTGTTTTTTTTTTAGATACTGCTTTGGTATCATCGAAGTGCCTTAGTCTATAAGGTGCTGCTTCCACCACCTGAAGAATCTCGTGTTTTGTTGAGATACTGCTTTGGTGTCCTCGGAGAGCCTTAGTCTATAAGGTGCTACTTCGACCACCCGATGAATCTCGTGTTTTTTTGAGATACTGTTTTGGTTTCCTCGGAGCTCCGTAGTCCATAAGGTGCAACTTCGATCACCCGAAGAATCTCATGTTTTGTTGAGATACTGCTTTGGTATCCTCGGAGAACCTTAGTCTATAAGGTGCTTGTTCGATCAGCCAAAGAATCACATGTTTTGTTGAGATACTGCTTTGGTATCCTGGGAGAGCCTTAGTCTATAAGGTGCTGCTGCGACCACCCAAAGAATCTTGTGTTTTGTTGAGATACTGCTTTGGCATCCTCGGAGGACCTTAGTCTATAAGGTGCTGCTTCGATCACCAAAGAATCTCGTGTTTTGTTGAGATACTGCTTTGGTATCCTCGGAGAGCCTTTGTATATAAGGTGCTGCTTCGACCGCCCGAAGAATCTCGTTTTTTGTTGAGATACTGCTTTGGTATCCTCGGAGAACCTTAGTCTATAAGGTGCTGCTTCGAGCACCCAAAGAATCTCATGTTTTGTTGAGATACTACTTTGGTATCCTCGGAGAACCTTAGTCTATAAAGTGCTACTTCGACCACCCAAAGAATCTTGTATTTTGTTGAGATACTGCTTTGATATCCTCGGAGAGCCTTAGTCTATAAGGTGCTGCTTCGACTACCCGAAGAATCTTGTGTTTTGTTGAGATACTGCTTTAGTATCCTCGGAGCACCGTAGTCTATAAGGTGCTACTTCGATCACCCGAAGAATCTCATGTTTTGTTGAGATACTGCTTTGGTATCCTCGGAGAACCTTAGTCTATAAGGTGCTTCTTCGATCAGCCAAAGAATCACATGTTTTGTTGAGATACTGCTTTGGTATGCTGGGAGAGCCTTAGTCTATAAGGTGCTGCTGCGACCACCCAAAGAATCTTGTGTTTTGTTGAGATACTGCTTTGGCATCCTCAGAGGACCTTAGTCTATAAGGTGTTGCTTCGATCACCAAAGAATCTCGTTTTTTTTAGATACTGCTTTGGTATCCTCGCTGAGCCTTAGTCTATAAGGTGCTGCTTCGACTACCCGAAGAATCTCGTGTTTTGCTGAGATACCGCTTTAGTATCCTCGGAGACCCTTAGTCTATAAGGTGCTACTTCGACCACCTAAAGAATCTTGTGTTTTGTTGAGATACTACTTTGGTATCTTCGGAGAGCCTTAGTCTATAAGGTGCTGCTTCGACTACCCGAAGAATCTCGTGTTTTGCTGAGATACCGCTTTGGTATCCTCGGAGAGCCTTAGTCTATAAGGTACTGCTTCAACCACCCGAAGAATCTTATTTTTTTTTTAGATACTGCTTTGGTATCATCGAAGTGCCTTAGTCTATAAGGTGCTGCTTCCACCACCTGAAGAATCTCGTGTTTTGTTGAGATACTGCTTTGGTGTCCTCGGAGAGCCTTAGTCTATAAGGTGCTACTTCGACCACCCGATGAATCTCGTGTTTTTTTGAGATACTGTTTTGGTTTCCTCGGAGCTCCGTAGTCCATAAGGTGCAACTTCGATCACCCGAAGAATCTCATGTTTTGTTGAGATACTGCTTTGGTATCCTCGGAGAACCTTAGTCTATAAGGTGCTTGTTCGATCAGCCAAAGAATCACATGTTTTGTTGAGATACTGCTTTGGTATCCTGGGAGAGCCTTAGTCTATAAGGTGCTGCTGCGACCACCCAAAGAATCTTGTGTTTTGTTGAGATACTGCTTTGACATCCTCGGAGGACCTTAGTCTATAAGGTGCTGCTTCGATCACCAAAGAATCTCGTGTTTTGTTGAGATACTGCTTTGGTATCCTCGGAGAGCCTTTGTATATAAGGTGCTGCTTCGACCGCCCGAAGAATCTCGTTTTTTGTTGAGATACTGCTTTGGTATCCTCGGAGAACCTTAGTCTATAAGGTGCTGCTTCGAGCACCCAAAGAATCTCATGTTTTGTTGAGATACTACTTTGGTATCCTCGGAGAACCTTAGTCTATAAAGTGCTACTTCGACCACCCAAAGAATCTTGTATTTTGTTGAGATACTGCTTTGATATCCTCGGAGAGCCTTAGTCTATAAGGTGCTGCTTCGACTACCCGAAGAATCTCGTGTTTTGCTGAGATACCGCTTTGGTTTCCTCAGAGAGCCTTAGTCTATAAGGTGTTGCTTCAACCACCCGAAGAATCTCGTGTTTTGTTGAGAAACTACTTTGGTGTTCTCGGAGAGCCTTAGTCTATAAAGCGCTGCTTCGACCACCCGAAGAATCTCGTGTTTTTTTGAGATATTGTTTTGGTATCCTCGGAGAACCGTAGTCTATAACGTGCAACTTTGATCACCCGACGAATCTCATGTTTTGTTGAGATCCTGCTTTGGTATCCTCGGAGAACCTTAGTCTATAAGGTGCTTCTTCGATCAGCCAAAGAATCACATGTTTTGTTGAGATACTGCTTTGGTATCCTGGGAGAGCCTTAGTCTATAAGGTGCTGCTGCGACCACCCAAAGAATCTTGTGTTTTGTTGAGATACTGCTTTGGCATCCTTTGAGAACCTTAGTCTATAAGATGTTGCTTTGATCACCAAAGAATCTCGTATTTTTTTAAGATACTGCTTTGGTATCCTCGCTGAGCCTTAGTCTATAAGGTGCTGCTTCGACTACCCGAAGAATCTCGTGTTTTGCTGAGATACCGCTTTAGTATCCTCAGAGGCCCTTAGTCTATAAGGTGCTACTTCGACCACCTAAAGAATCTTGCGTTTTGTTGAGTCACTACTTTGGTATCCTCGGAGAGGCTTAGTCTATAAGGTGCTGCTTCGACTACCCGAAGAATCTCGTGTTTTGCTGAGATACCGCTTTGGTATCCTCGGAGAGCCTTAGTCTATAAGGTACTGCTTCAACCACCCGAAGAATCTTATTTTTTTTTTAGATACTGCTTTGGTATCATCGAAGTGCCTTAGTCTATAAGGTGCTGCTTCCACCACCTGAAGAATCTCGTGTTTTGTTGAGATACTGCTTTGGTGTCCTCGGAGAGCCTTAGTCTATAAGGTGCTACTTCGACCACCCGATGAATCTCGTGTTTTTTTGAGATACTGTTTTGGTTTCCTCGGAGCTCCGTAGTCCATAAGGTGCAACTTCGATCACCCGAAGAATCTCATGTTTTGTTGAGATACTGCTTTGGTATCCTCGGAGAACCTTAGTCTATAAGGTGCTTGTTCGATCAGCCAAAGAATCACATGTTTTGTTGAGATACTGCTTTGGTATCCTGGGAGAGCCTTAGTCTATAAGGTGCTGCTGCGACCACCCAAAGAATCTTGTGTTTTGTTGAGATACTGCTTTGACATCCTCGGAGGACCTTAGTCTATAAGGTGCTGCTTCGATCACCAAAGAATCTCGTGTTTTGTTGAGATACTGCTTTGGTATCCTCGGAGAGCCTTTGTATATAAGGTGCTGCTTCGACCGCCTGAAGAATCTCGTTTTTTGTTGAGATACTGCTTTGGTATCCTCGGAGAACCTTAGTCTATAAGGTGCTGCTTCGAGCACCCAAAGAATCTCATGTTTTGTTGAGATACTACTTTGGTATCCTCGGAGAACCTTAGTCTATAAAGTGCTACTTCGACCACCCAAAGAATCTTGTATTTTGTTGAGATACTGCTTTGATATCCTCGGAGAGCCTTAGTCTATAAGGTGCTGCTTCGACTACCCGAAGAATCTCGTGTTTTGCTGAGATACCGCTTTGGTTTCCTCAGAGAGCCTTAGTCTATAAGGTGTTGCTTCAACCACCCGAAGAATCTCGTGTTTTGTTGAGAAACTACTTTGGTGTTCTCGGAGAGCCTTAGTCTATAAAGCGCTGCTTCGACCACCCGAAGAATCTCGTGTTTTTTTGAGATATTGTTTTGGTATCCTCGGAGAACCGTAGTCTATAACGTGCAACTTTGATCACCCGACGAATCTCATGTTTTGTTGAGATCCTGCTTTGGTATCCTCGGAGAACCTTAGTCTATAAGGTGCTTCTTCGATCAGCCAAAGAATCACATGTTTTGTTGAGATACTGCTTTGGTATCCTGGGAGAGCCTTAGTCTATAAGGTGCTGCTGCGACCACCCAAAGAATCTTGTGTTTTGTTGAGATACTGCTTTGGCATCCTTTGAGAACCTTAGTCTATAAGATGTTGCTTTGATCACCAAAGAATCTCGTATTTTTTTAAGATACTGCTTTGGTATCCTCGCTGAGCCTTAGTCTATAAGGTGCTGCTTCGACTACCCGAAGAATCTCGTGTTTTGCTGAGATACCGCTTTAGTATCCTCAGAGGCCCTTAGTCTATAAGGTGCTACTTCGACCACCTAAAGAATCTTGCGTTTTGTTGAGTCACTACTTTGGTATCCTCGGAGAGGCTTAGTCTATAAGGTGCTGCTTCGACTACCCGAAGAATCTCGTGTATTGCTGAGATACCGCTTTGGTATCCTCGGAAGGCCTTAGTTTATAAGGTGCTGCTTCAACCACCCGAAGAATCTCGTTTTTTTAAGATACTGCTTTGGTATCATCGAAGTGCCTTAGTCTATAAGGTGCTGCTTCGACCACCCGAAGAAACTCGTGTTTTGTTGAGATACTGCTTTGGTGTCCTCGGAGAGCCGTAGTCTATAAGGTTCTGCTTCGACCACCCGATGATTCTCGTGTTTTTTTGAGATACTGTTTTGGTATCCTCGGAGCACCGTAGTCTATAAGGTGCAACTTCGATCACCCGAAGAATCTCATGTTTTGTTGAGATACTGCTTTGGTATCCTCGGAGAACCTTAGTCTATAAGGTGCTTCTTCGATCAGCCAAAGAATCACATGTTTTGTTGAGATACTGCTTTAGTATCCTGGGAGAGCCTTAGTCTATAAGGTGCTGCTGCGACCACCCAAAGAATCTTGTGTTTTGTTGAGATACTGCTTTGGCATCCTCGGAGGACCTTAGTCTATAAGGTGCTGCTTCGATCACCAAAGAATCTCGTTTTTTTTTAGATACTGCTTTGGTATCCTCGCTGAGCCTTAGTCTATAAGGTGATGCTTCGAATACCCGAAGAATCTCGTGTTTTGCAGAGATACCGCTTTAGTATCCTCGGAGACCCTTAGTCTATAAGGTGCTACTTCGACCACCTAAAGAATCTTGTGTTTTGTTGAGATACTACTTTGGTATCTTCGGAGAGCCTTAGTCTATAAGGTGCTACTTCGACTACCCGAAGAATCTCGTGTTTTGCTGAGATACCGCTTTGGTATCCTCGGAAAGCCTTAGTCTATAAGGTACTGCTTCAACCACCCGAAGAATATTGTTTTTTTTTAGATACTGCTTTGGTATCATGGAAGTGCCTTAGTCTATAAGGTGCTGCTTCGACCACCCGAAGAATCTCGTGTTTTGTTAAGATACTGCTTTGGTGTCCTCGGAGAGCCTTAGTCTATAAGGTGCTGCTTCGACCATCCGATGAATCTCGTGTTTTTTTTATATACTGTTTTGGTATCCTCGGAGCTCCGTAGTCCATAAGGTGCAACTTCGATCACCCGAAGAATCTCATGTTTTGTTGAGATACTGCTTTGGTATCCTCGGAGAACCTTAGTCTATAAGGTGCTTGTTCGATCAGCCAAAGAATCACATGTTTTGTTGAGATACTGCTTTGGTATCCTGGGAGAGCCTTAGTCTATAATGTGCTGCTGCGACCACCCGAAGAATCTTGTGTTTTGTTGAGATACTGCTTTGGCATCCTCGGAGGACCTTAGTCTATAAGGTGCTGCTTCGATCACCAAAGAATCTCGTGTTTTGTTGATATACTACTTTGGTATCCTCGGAGAGCCTTTGTATATAAGGTGCTGCTTCGACCGCCCGAAGAATCTCGTTTTTTGTTGAGATACTGCTTTGGTATCCTCGGAGAACCTTAGTCTATAAGGTGCTACTTCGAGCACCCAAAGAATCTCATGTTTTGTTGAGATACTACTTTGGTATCCTCGGAGAACCTTAGTCTATAAAGTGCTACTTCGACCACCCAAAGAATCTTGTATTTTGTTGAGATACTGCTTTGATATCCTCGGAGAGCCTTAGTCTATAAGGTGCTGCTTCGACTACCCGAAGAATCTCGTGTTTTGCTGAGATACCGCTTTGGTTTCCTCAGAGAGCCTTAGTCTATAAGGTGTTGCTTCAACCACCCGAAGAATCTCGTGTTTTGTTGAGAAACTACTTTGGTGTCCTCGGAGAGCCTTAGTCTATAAAGCGCTGCTTCGACCACCCGAAGAATCTCGTGTTTTTTTGAGATACTGTTTTGGTATCCTCGGAGAACCGTAGTCTATAACGTGCAACTTTGATCACCCGACGAATCTCATGTTTTGTTGAGATCCTGCTTTGGTATCCTCGGAGAACCTTAGTCTATAAGGTGCTTCTTAGATCAGCCAAAGAAACACATGTTTTGTTGAGATACTGCTTTGGAATCCTGGGAGAGCCTTAGTCTATAAGGTGCTGCTGCGACCACCCAAAGAATCTTGTGTTTTGTTGAGATACTGCTTTGGCATCCTCGGAGAACCTTAGTCTATAAGATGTTGCTTTGATCACCAAAGAATCTCGTGTTTTTTTAAGATACTGCTTTGGTATCCTCGCTGAGCCTTAGTCTATAAGGTGCTGCTTCGACTACCCGAAGAATCTCGTGTTTTGCTGAGATACCGCTTTAGTATCCTCAGAGGCCCTTAGTCTATAAGGTGCTACTTCGACCACCTAAAGAATCTTGCGTTTTGTTGAGTCACTACTTTGGTATCCTTGGAGAGGCTTAGTCTATAAGGTGCTGCTTCGACTACCCGAAGAATCTCGTGTTTTGCTGAGATACCGCTTTGGTATCCTCGGAAGGCCTTAGTTTATAAGGTGCTGCTTCAACCACCCGAAGAATCTCATTTTTTTTAGATACTGCTTTGGTATCATCGAAGTGCCTTAGTCTATAAGGTGCTGCTTCGACCACCCGAAGAAACTCGTGTTTTGTTGAGATACTGCTTTGGTGTCCTCGGAGAGCCGTAGTCTATAAGGTGCTGCTTCGACCACCCGATGAATCTCGTGTTTTTTTGAGATACTGTTTTGGTATCCTCGGAGCACCGTAGTCTATAAGGTGCAACTTCGATCACCCGAAGAATCTCATGTTTTGTTGAGATACTGCTTTGGTATCCTCGGAGAACCTTAGTCTATAAGGTGCTTCTTCGATCAGCCAAAGAATCACATGTTTTGTTGAGATACTGCTTTGGTATCCTGGGAGAGCCTTAGTCTATAAGGTGCTGCTGCGACCACCCAAAGAATCTTGTGTTTTGTTGAGATACTGCTTTGGCATCCTCGGAGGACCTTAGTCTATAAGGTGCTGCTTCGATCACCAAAGAATCTCGTTTTTTTTTAGATACTGCTTTGGTATCCTCGCTGAGCCTTAGTCTATAAGGTGATGCTTCGACTACCCGAAAAATCTCGTGTTTTGCAGAGATACCGCTTTAGTATCCTCGGAGACCCTTAGTCTATAAGGTGCTACTTTGACCACCTAAAGAATCTTGTGTTTTGTTGAGATACTACTTTGGTATCTTCGGAGAGCCTTAGTCTATAAGGTGCTGCTTCGACTATCCGAAGAATCTCGTGTTTTGCTGAGATACCGCTTTGGTATCCTCGGAGAGCCTTAGTCTATAAGGTACTGCTTCAACCACCCGAAGAATCTCGTTTTTTTTAGATACTGCTTTGGTATCATCGAAGTGCGTTAGTCTATAAGGTGCTGCTTCGACCACCCGAAGAATCTCGTGTTTTGTTGAGATACTACTTTGGTGTCCTCGGAGAGCCTTAGTCTATAAGGTGCTGCTTCGACCACCCGATGAATCTCGTGTTTTTTTGATATACTGTTTTGGTATCCTCGGAGCTCCGTAGTCCATAAGGTGCAACTTCGATCACCCGAAGAATCTCATGTTTTGTTGAGATACTGCTTTGGTATCCTCAGAGAACCTTAGTCTATAAGGTGCTTGTTCGATCAGCCAAAGAATCACATGTTTTGTTGAGATACTGCTTTGGTATCCTGGGAGAGCCTTAGTCTATAAGGTGCTGCTGCGACCACCCAAAGAATCTTGTGTTTTGTTGAGATACTGCTTTGGCATACTCGGAGGACCTTAGTCTATAAGGTGCTGCTTCGATCACCAAAGAATCTCGTGTTTTGTTGAGATACTGCTTTGGTATCCTCGGAGAGCCTTTGTATATAAGGTGCTGCTTCGACCACCCGGGGAATCTCGTGTTTTGTTGAGATACTGCTTTGGTATCCTCGGAGAACCTTAGTCTATAAGGTGCTGCTTCGAGCACCCAAAGAATCTCATGTTTTGTTGAGATACTACTTTGGTATCCTCGGAGAACCTTAGTCTATAAAGTGCTACTTCGACCACCCAAAGAATCTTGTATTTTGTTGAGATACTGTTTTGATATCCTCGGAGAGCCTTAGTGTATAAGGTGCTGCTTCGACTACCCGAAGAATCTCGTGTTTTGCTGAGATACCGCTTTGGTTTCCTCAGAGAGCCTTAGTCTATAAGGTGTTGCTTCAACCACCCGAAGAATCTCGTGTTTTGTTGAGAAACTACTTTGGTGTTCTCGGAGAGCCTTAGTCTATAAAGCGCTGCTTCGACCACCCGAAGAATCTCGTGTTTTTTTAAGATACTGTTTTGGTATCCTCGGAGAACCGTAGTCTATAACGTGCAACTTTGATCACCCGACGAATCTCATGTTTTGTTGAGATCCTGCTTTGGTATCCTCGGAGAACCTTAGTCTATAAGGTGCTTCTTCGATCAGCCAAAGAATCACATGTTTTGTTGAGATACTGCTTTGGTATCCTGGGAGAGCCTTAGACTATAAGGTGCTACTTCGACCACCTAAAGAATCTTGTGTTTTGTTGAGATACTACTTTGGTATCTTCGGAGAGCCTTAGTCTATAAGGTGCTGCTTCGACTACCCGAAGAATCTCGTGTTTTGCTGAGATACCGCTTTGGTATCCTCGGAGAGCCTTAGTCTATAAGGTACTGCTTCAACCACCCGAAGAATCTTGTTCTTTTTTTAGATACTGCTTTGGTATCATCGAAGTTCCTTAGTCTATAAGGTGCTGCTTCCACCACCCGAAGAATCTCGTGTTTTGCTGAGATACCGCTTTAGTATCCTCGGAGACCCTTAGTCTATAAGGTGCTACTTCGACCACCTAAAGAATCTTGTGTTTTGTTGAGATACTACTTTGGTATCTTCGGAGAGCCTTAGTCTATAAGGTGCTGCTTCGACTACCCGAAGAATCTCGTGTTTTGCTGAGATACCGCTTTGGTATCCTCGGAGAGCCTTAGTCTATAAGGTACTGCTTCAACCACCCGAAGAATCTTGTTTTTTTTTTAGATACTGCTTTGGTATCATCGAAGTGCCTTAGTCTATAAGGTGCTGCTTTCACCACCTGAAGAATCTCGTGTTTTGTTGAGATACTGCTTTGGTGTCCTCGGAGAGCCTTAGTCTATAAGGTGCTACTTCGACCACCCGATGAATCTCGTGTTTTTTTGAGATACTGTTTTGGTTTCCTCGGAGCTCCGTAGTCCATAAGGTGCAACTTCGATCACCCGAAGAATCTCATGTTTTGTTGAGATACTGCTTTGGTATCCTCGGAGAACCTTAGTCTATAAGGTGCTTGTTCGATCAGCCAAAGAATCACATGTTTTGTTGAGATACTGCTTTGGTATCCTGGGAGAGCCTTAGTCTATAAGGTGCTGCTGCGACCACCCAAAGAATCTTGTGTTTTGTTGAGATACTGCTTTGGCATCCTTGGAGGACCTTAGTCTATAAGGTGCTGCTTCGATCACCAAAGAATCTCGTGTTTTGTTGAGATACTGCTTTGGTATCCTCGGAGAGCCTTTGTATATAAGGTGCTGCTTCGACCGCCCGAAGAATCTCGTTTTTTGTTGAGATACTGCTTTGGTATCCTCGGAGAACCTTAGTCTATAAGGTGCTGCTTCGAGCACCCAAAGAATCTCATGTTTTGTTGAGATACTACTTTGGTATCCTCGGAGAACCTTAGTCTATAAAGTGCTACTTCGACCACCCAAAGAATCTTGTATTTTGTTGAGATACTGCTTTGATATCCTCGAAGAGCCTTAGTCTATAAGGTGCTGCTTCGACTACCCGAAGAATCTCGTGTTTTGCTGAGATACCGCTTTGGTTTCCTCAGAGAGCCTTAGTCTATAAGGTGTTGCATCAACCACCCGAAGAATCTCGTGTTTTGTTGAGAAACTGCTTGGTGTCCTCGGAGAGCCTTAGTCTATAAAGTGCTGCTTCGACCACCCGAAGAATCTCGTGTTTTTTTAAGATACTGTTTTGGTATCCTCGGAGAACCGTAGTCTATAACGTGCAACTTTGATCACCCGACGAATCTCATGTTTTGTTGAGATCCTGCTTTGGTATCCTCGGAGAACCTTAGTCTATAAGGTGCTTCTTCGATCAGCCAAAGAATCACATGTTTTGTTGAGATACTGCTTTGGTATCCTGGGAGAGCCTTAGACTATAAGGTGCTACTTCGACCACCTAAAGAATCTTGTGTTTTGTTGAGATACTACTTTGGTATCTTCGGAGAGCCTTAGTCTATAAGGTGCTGCTTCGACTACCCGAAGAATCTCGTGTTTTGCTGAGATACCGCTTTGGTATCCTCGGAGAGCCTTAGTCTATAAGGTACTACTTCAACCACCCGAAGAATCTTGTTTTTTTTTTAGATACTGCTTTGGTATCATCGAAGTGCCTTAGTCTATAAGGTGCTGCTTCCACCACCCGAAGAATCTCGTGTTTTGCTGAGATACCGCTTTAGTATCCTCGGAGACCCTTAGTCTATAAGGTGCTACTTCGACCACCTAAAGAATCTTGTGTTTTGTTGAGATACTACTTTGGTATCTTCGGAGAGCCTTAGTCTATAAGGTGCTGCTTCGACTACCCGAAGAATCTCGTGTTTTGCTGAGATACCGCTTTGGTATCCTCGGAGAGCCTTAGTCTATAAGGTACTGCTTCAACCACCCGAAGAATCTTGTTTTTTTTTTAGATACTGCTTTGGTATCATCGAAGTGCCTTAGTCTATAAGGTGCTGCTTTCACCACCTGAAGAATCTCGTGTTTTGTTGAGATACTGCTTTGGTGTCCTCGGAGAGCCTTAGTCTATAAGGTGCTACTTCGACCACCCGATGAATCTCGTGTTTTTTTGAGATACTGTTTTGGTTTCCTCGGAGCTCCGTAGTCCATAAGGTGCAACTTCGATCACCCGAAGAATCTCATGTTTTGTTGAGATACTGCTTTGGTATCCTCGGAGAACCTTAGTCTATAAGGTGCTTGTTCGATCAGCCAAAGAATAACATGTTTTGTTGAGATACTGCTTTGGTATCCTGGGAGAGCCTTAGTCTATAAGGTGCTGCTGCGACCACCCAAAGAATCTTGTGTTTTGTTGAGATACTGCTTTGGCATCCTTGGAGGACCTTAGTCTATAAGGTGCTGCTTCGATCACCAAAGAATCTCGTGTTTTGTTGAGATACTGCTTTGGTATCCTCGGAGAGCCTTTGTATATAACGTGCTGCTTCGACCGCCCGAAGAATCTCGTTTTTTGTTGAGATACTGCTTTGGTATCCTCGGAGAACCTTAGTCTATAAGGTGCTGCTTCGAGCACCCAAAGAATCTCATGTTTTGTTGAGATACTACTTTGGTATCCTCGGAGAACCTTAGTCTATAAAGTGCTACTTCGACCACCCAAAGAATCTTGTATTTTGTTGAGATACTGCTTTGATATCCTCGGAGAGCCTTAGTGTATAAGGTGCTGCTTCGACTACCCGAAGAATCTCGTGTTTTGCTGAGATACCGCTTTGGTTTCCTCAGAGAGCCTTAGTCTATAAGGTGTTGCTTCAACCACCCGAAGAATCTCGTGTTTTGTTGAGAAACTACTTTGGTGTTCTCGGAGAGCCTTAGTCTATAAAGCGCTGCTTCGACCACCCGAAGAATCTCGTGTTTTTTTAAGATACTGTTTTGGTATCCTCGGAGAACCGTAGTCTATAACGTGCAACTTTGATCACCCGACGAATCTCATGTTTTGTTGAGATCCTGCTTTGGTATCCTCGGAGAACCTTAGTCTATAAGGTGCTTCTTCGATCAGCCAAAGAATCACATGTTTTGTTGAGATACTGCTTTGGTATCCTGGGAGAGCCTTAGACTATAAGGTGCTACTTCGACCACCTAAAGAATCTTGTGTTTTGTTGAGATACTACTTTGGTATCTTCGGAGAGCCTTAGTATATAAGGTGCTGCTTCGACTACCCGAAGAATCTCGTGTTTTGCTGAGATACCGCTTTGGTATCCTCGGAGAGCCTTAATCTATAAGGTACTGCTTCAACCACCCGAAGAATCTTGTTTTTTTTTTAGATACTGCTTTGGTATCATCGAAGTGCCTTAGTCTATAAGGTGCTGCTTCCACCACCCGAAGAATCTCGTGTTTTGCTGAGATACCGCTTTAGTATCCTCGGAGACCCTTAGTCTATAAGGTGCTACTTCGACCACCTAAAGAATCTTGTGTTTTGTTGAGATACTACTTTGGTATCTTCGGAGAGCCTTAGTCTATAAGGTGCTGCTTCGACTACCCGAAGAATCTCGTGTTTTGCTGAGATACCGCTTTGGTATCCTCGGAGAGTCTTAGTCTATAAGGTACTGCTTCAACCACCCGAAGAATCTTGTTTTTTTTTTAGATACTGCTTTGGTATCATCGAAGTGCCTTAGTCTATAAGGTGCTGCTTTCACCACCTGAAGAATCTCGTGTTTTGTTGAGATACTGCTTTGGTGTCCTCGGAGAGCCTTAGTCTATAAGGTGCTACTTCGACCACCCGATGAATCTCGTGTTTTTTTGAGATACTGTTTTGGTTTCCTCGGAGCTCCGTAGTCCATAAGGTGCAACTTCGATCACCCGAAGAATCTCATGTTTTGTTGAGATACTGCTTTGGTATCCTCGGAGAACCTTAGTCTATAAGGTGCTTGTTCGATCAGCCAAAGAATCACATGTTTTGTTGAGATACTGCTTTGGTATCCTGGGAGAGCCTTAGTCTATAAGGTGCTGCTGCGACCACCCAAAGAATCTTGTGTTTTGTTGAGATACTGCTTTGGCATCCTTGGAGGACCTTAGTCTATAAGGTGCTGCTTCGATCACCAAAGAATCTCGTGTTTTGTTGAGATACTGCTTTGGTATCCTCGGAGAGCCTTTGTATATAAGGTGCTGCTTCGACCGCCCGAAGAATCTCGTTTTTTGTTGAGATACTGCTTTGGTATCCTCGGAGAACCTTAGTCTATAAGGTGCTGCTTCGAGCACCCAAAGAATCTCATGTTTTGTTGAGATACTACTTTGGTATCCTCGGAGAACCTTAGTCTATAAAGTGCTACTTCGACCACCCAAAGAATCTTGTATTTTGTTGAGATACTGCTTTGATATCCTCGGAGAGCCTTAGTGTATAAGGTGCTGCTTCGACTACCCGAAGAATCTCGTGTTTTGCTGAGATACCGCTTTGGTTTCCTCAGAGAGCCTTAGTCTATAAGGTGTTGCTTCAACCACCCGAAGAATCTCGTGTTTTGTTGAGAAACTACTTTGGTGTTCTCGGAGAGCCTTAGTCTATAAAGCGCTGCTTCGACCACCCGAAGAATCTCGTGTTTTTTTTAGATATTGTTTTGGTATCCTCGGAGAACCGTAGTCTATAACGTGCAACTTTGATCACCCGACGAATCTCATGTTTTGTTGAGATCCTGCTTTGGTATCCTCGGAGAACCTTAGTCTATAAGGTGCTTCTTCGATCAGCCAAAGAATCACATGTTTTGTTGAGATACTGCTTTGGTATCCTGGGAGAGCCTTAGTCTATAAGGTGCTGCTGCGACCACCCAAAGAATCTTGTGTTTTGTTGAGATACTGCTTTGGCATCCTCGGAGAACCTTAGTCTATAAGATGTTGCTTTGATCACCAAAGAATCTCGTGTTTTTTTAAGATACTGCTTTGGTATCCTCGCTGAGCCTTAGTCTATAAGGTGCTGCTTCGACTACCCGAAGAATCTCGTGTTTTGCTGAGATACCGCTTTAGTATCCTCAGAGGCCCTTAGTCTATAAGGTGCTACTTCGACCACCTAAAGAATCTTGCGTTTTGTTGAGTCACTACTTTGGTATCCTCGGAGAGGCTTAGTCTATAAGGTGCTGCTTCGACTACCCGAAGAATCTCGTGTATTGCTGAGATACCGCTTTGGTATCCTCGGAAGGCCTTAGTTTATAAGGTGCTGCTTCAACCACCCGAAGAATCTCGTTTTTTTTAGATACTGCTTTGGTATCATCGAAGTGCCTTAGTCTATAAGGTGCTGCTTCGACCACCCGAAGAAACTCGTGTTTTGTTGAGATACTGCTTTGGTGTCCTCGGAGAGCCGTAGTCTATAAGGTTCTGCTTCGACCACCCGATGAATCTCGTGTTTTGTTGAGATACTGTTTTGGTATCCTCGGAGCACCGTAGTCTATAAGGTGCAAATTCGATCACCCGAAGAATCTCATGTTTTGTTGAGATACTGCTTTGGTATCCTCGGAGAACCTTAGTCTATAAGGTGCTTCTTCGATCAGCCAAAGAATCACATGTTTTGTTGAGATACTGCTTTAGTATCCTGGGAGAGCCTTAGTCTATAAGGTGCTGCTGCGACCACCCAAAGAATCTTGTGTTTTGTTGAGATACTGCTTTGGCATCCTCGGAGGACCTTAGTCTATAAGGTGCTGCTTCGATCACCAAAGAATCTCGTTTATTTTAGATACTGCTTTGGTATCCTCGCTGAGCCTTAGTCTATAAGGTGATGCTTCGACTACCCGAAGAATCTCGTGTTTTGCAGAGATACCGCTTTAGTATCCTCGGAGACCCTTAGTCTATAAGGTGCTACTTCGACCACCTAAAGAATCTTGTGTTTTGTTGAGATACTACTTTGGTATCTTCGGAGAGCCTTAGTCTATAAGGTGCTACTTCGACTACCCGAAGAATCTCGTGTTTTGCTGAGATACCGCTTTGGTATCCTCGGAGAGCCTTAGTCTATAAGGTACTGCTTCAACCACCCGAAGAATCTTGTTTTTTTTTAGATACTGCTTTGGTATCATGGAAGTGCCTTAGTCTATAAGGTGCAGCTTCGACCACCCGAAGAATCTCGTGTTTTGTTAAGATACTGCTTTGGTGTCCTCGGAGAGCCTTAGTCTATAAGGTGCTGCTTCGACCATCCGATGAATCTCGTGTTTTTTTGATATACTGTTTTGGTATCCTCGGAGCTCCGTAGTCCATAAGGTGCAACTTCGATCACCCGAAGAATCTCATGTTTTGTTGAGATACTGCTTTGGTATCCTCGGAGAACCTTAGTCTATAAGGTACTTGTTCGATCAGCCAAAGAATCACATGTTTTGTTGAGATACTGCTTTGGTATCCTGGGAGAGCCTTAGTCTATAATGTGCTGCTGCGACCACCCGAAGAATCTTGTGTTTTGTTGAGATACTGCTTTGGCATCCTCGGAGGACCTTAGTCTATAAGGTGCTGCTTCGATCACCAAAGAATCTCGTGTTTTGTTGATATACTACTTTGGTATCCTCGGAGAGCCTTTGTATATAAGGTGCTGCTTCGACCGCCCGAAGAATCTCGTTTTTTGTTGAGATACTGCTTTGGTATCCTCGGAGAACCTTAGTCTATAAGGTGCTGCTTCGAGCACCCAAAGAATCTCATGTTTTGTTGAGATACTACTTTGGTATCCTCGGAGAACCTTAGTCTATAAAGTGCTACTTCGACCACCCAAAGAATCTTGTATTTTGTTGAGATACTGCTTTGATATCCTCGGAGAGCCTTAGTCTATAAGGTGCTGCTTCGACTACCCGAAGAATCTCGTGTTTTGCTGAGATACCGCTTTGGTTTCCTCAGAGAGCCTTAGTCTATAAGGTGTTGCTTCAACCACCCGAAGAATCTCGTGTTTTGTTGAGAAACTACTTTGGTGTCCTCGGAGAGCCTTAGTCTATAAAGCGCTGCTTCGACCACCCGAAGAATCTCGTGTTTTTTTGAGATACTGTTTTGGTATCCTCGGAGAACCGTAGTCTATAACGTGCAACTTTGATCACCCGACGAATCTCATGTTTTGTTGAGATCCTGCTTTGCTATCCTCAGAGAACCTTAGTCTATAAGGTGCTTCTTAGATCAGCCAAAGAAACACATGTTTTGTTGAGATACTGCTTTGGAATCCTGGGAGAGCCTTAGTCTATAAGGTGCTGCTGCGACCACCCAAAGAATCTTGTGTTTTGTTGAGATACTGCTTTGGCATCCTCGGAGAACCTTAGTCTATAAGATGTTGCTTTGATCACCAAAGAATCTCGTGTTTTTTTAAGATACTGCTTTGGTATCCTCGCTGAGCCTTAGTCTATAAGGTGCTGCTTCGACTACCCGAAGAATCTCGTGTTTTGCTGAGATACCGCTTTAGTATCCTCAGAGGCCCTTAGTCTATAAGGTGCTACTTCGACCACCTAAAGAATCTTGCGTTTTGTTGAGTCACTACTTTGGTATCCTTGGAGAGGCTTAGTCTATAAGGTGCTGCTTCGACTACCCGAAGAATCTCGTGTTTTGCTGAGATACCGCTTTGGTATCCTCGGAAGGCCTTAGTTTATAAGGTGCTGCTTCAACCACCCGAAGAATCTCGTTTTTTTTAGATACTGCTTTGGTATCATCGAAGTGCCTTAGTCTATAAGGTGCTGCTTCGACCACCCGAAGAAACTCGTGTTTTGTTGAGATACTGCTTTGGTGTCCTCGGAGAGCCGTAGTCTATAAGGTGCTGCTTCGACCACCCGATGAATCTCGTGTTTTTTTGAGATACTGTTTTGGTATCCTCGGAGCACCGTAGTCTATAAGGTGCAACTTCGATCACCCGAAGAATCTCATGTTTTGTTGAGATACTGCTTTGGTATCCTCGGAGAACCTTAGTCTATAAGGTGCTTCTTCGATTAGCCAAAGAATCACATGTTTTGTTGAGATACTGCTTTGGTATCCTGGGAGAGCCTTAGTCTATAAGGTGCTGCTGCGACCACCCAAAGAATCTTGTGTTTTGTTGAGATACTGCTTTGGCATCCTCGGAGGACCTTAGTCTATAAGGTGCTGCTTCGATCACCAAAGAATCTCGTTTTTTTTTTAGATACTGCTTTGGTATCCTCGCTGAGCCTTAGTCTATAACGTGATGCTTCGACTACCCGAAAAATCTCGTGTTTTGCAGAGATACCGCTTTAGTATCCTCGGAGACCCTTAGTCTATAAGGTGCTACTTTGACCACCTAAAGAATCTTGTGTTTTGTTGAGATACTACTTTGGTATCTTCGGAGAGCCTTAGTCTATAAGGTGCTGCTTCGACTATCCGAAGAATCTCGTGTTTTGCTGAGATACCGCTTTGGTATCCTCGGAGAGCCTTAGTCTATAAGGTACTGCTTCAACCACTCGAAGAATCTCGTTTTTTTTTAGATACTGCTTTGGTATCATCGAAGTGCGTTAGTCTATAAGGTGGTGCTTCGACCACCCGAAGAATCTCGTGTTTTGTTGAGATACTACTTTGGTGTCCTCGGAGAGCCTTAGTCTATAAGGTGCTGCTTCGACCACCCGATGAATCTCGTGTTTTTTTGATATACTGTTTTGGTATCCTCGGAGCTCCGTAGTCCATAAGGTGCAACTTCGATCACCCGAAGAATCTCATGTTTTGTTGAGATACTGCTTTGGTATCCTCAGAGAACCTTAGTCTATAAGGTGCTTGTTCGATCAGCCAAAGAATCACATGTTTTGTTGAGATACTGCTTTGGTATCCTGGGAGAGCCTTAGTCTATAAGGTGCTGCTGCGACCACCCAAAGAATCTTGTGTTTTGTTGAGATACTGCTTTGGCATACTCGGAGGACCTTAGTCTATAAGGTGCTGCTTCGATCACCAAAGAATCTCGTGTTTTGTTGAGATACTGCTTTGGTATCCTCGGAGAGCCTTTGTATATAAGGTGCTGCTTCGACCACCCGGGGAATCTCGTGTTTTGTTGAGATACTGCTTTGGTATCCTCGGAGAACCTTAGTCTATAAGGTGCTGCTTCGAGCACCCAAAGAATCTCATGTTTTGTTGAGATACTACTTTGGTATCCTCGGAGAACCTTAGTCTATAAAGTGCTACTTCGACCACCCAAATAATCTTGTATTTTGTTGAGATACTGCTTTGATATCCTCGGAGAGCCTTAGTCTATAAGGTGCTGCTTCGACTACCCGAAGAATCTCGTGTTTTGCTGAGATACCGCTTTGGTTTCCTCAGAGAGCCTTAGTCTATAAGGTGTTGCATCAACCACCCGAAGAATCTCGTGTTTTGTTGAGAAACTGCTTGGTGTCCTCGGAGAGCCTTAGTCTATAAAGTGCTGCTTCGACCACCCGAAGAATCTCGTGTTTTTTTAAGATACTGTTTTGGTATCCTCGGAGAACCGTAGTCTATAACGTGCAACTTTGATCACCCGACGAATCTCATGCTTTGTTGAGATCCTGCTTTGGTATCCTGGGAGAGCCTTAGTCTATAAGGTGCTGCTGCGACCACCCAAAGAATCTTGTGTTTTGTTGAGATACTGCTTTGGCATACTCGGAGGACCTTAGTCTATAAGGTGCTGCTTCGATCACCAAAGAATCTCGTGTTTTGTTGAGATACTGCTTTGGTATCCTCGGAGAGCCTTTGTATATAAGGTGCTGCTTCGACCACCCGGGGAATCTCTAGTTTTGTTGAGATACTGCTTTGGTATCCTCGGAGAACCTTAGTCTATAAGGTGCTGCTTCGAGCACCCAAAGAATCTCATGTTTTGTTGAGATACTACTTTGGTATCCTCGGAGAACCTTAGTCTATAAAGTGCTACTTCGACCACCCAAAGAATCTTGTATTTTGTTGAGATACTGCTTTGATATCCTCGGAGAGCCTTAGTCTATAAGGTGCTGCTTCGACTACCCGAAGAATCTCGTGTTTTGCTGAGATACCGCTTTGGTTTCCTCAGAGAGCCTTAGTCTATAAGGTGTTGCATCAACCACCCGAAGAATCTCGTGTTTTGTTGAGAAACTGCTTGGTGTCCTCGGAGAGCCTTAGTCTATAAAGTGCTGCTTCGACCACCCGAAGAATCTCGTGTTTTTTTAAGATACTGTTTTGGTATCCTCGGAGAACCGTAGTCTATAACGTGCAACTTTGATCACCCGACGAATCTCATGTTTTGTTGAGATCCTGCTTTGGTATCCTCGGAGAACCTTAGTCTATAAGGTGCTTCTTCGATCAGCCAAAGAATCACATGTTTTGTTGAGATACTGCTTTGGTATCCTGGGAGAGCCTTAGACTATAAGGTGCTGCTGCGACCACCCAAAGAATCTTGTGTTTTGTTGAGATACTTCTTTGGCATCCTCGGAGGACCTTAGTCTATAAGGTGCTGCTTCGATCACCAAAGAATCTCGTTTTTTTTTTAGATACTGCTTTGGTATCCTAGCTGAGCCTTAGTCTATAAGGTGCTGCTTCGACTACCCGAAGAATCTCGTGTTTTGCTGAGATACCGCTTTAGTATCCTCGGAGACCCTTAGTCTATAAGGTGCTACTTCGATCACCTAAAGAATCTTGTGTTTTTTTGAGACACTACTTTGGTATCCTCGGAGAGGCTTAGTCTATAAAGTGCTGCTTCGACTACCCGAAGAATCTCGTGTTTTGCTGAGATACCGCTTTGGTATCCTCGGAGATCCTTAGTCTATAAGGTGCTGCTTAAACCACCCGAAGAATCTCGTTTTTTTTAGATACTGCTTTGGTATCATCGAAGTGCCTTAGTCTATAAGGTGCTGCTTCGACCACCCGAAGAAACTCGTGTTCTGTTGAGATACTGCTTTGGTGTCCTCGGAGAGCCTTATTCTATAAGGTGCTGCTTCGACCACCCGATGAATCTCGTGTTTTTTTGAGATACTGTTTTGGTATCTTCGGAGCACCGTAGTCTATAAGGTGCAACTTCGATCACCCGAAGAATCTCATGTTTTGTTGAGATACAGCTTTGGTATCCTCGGAGAACCTTAGTCTATAAGGTGCTTCTTCGATCAGCCAAAGAATCACATGTTTTGTTGAGATACTGCTTTGGTATCCTGGGAGAGCCTTAGTCTATAAGGTGCTGCTGCGACCACCCAAAGAATCTTGTGTTTTGTTGAGATACTGCTTTGGCATCCTCGGAGGACCTTAGTCTATAAGGTGCTGCTTCGATAACCAAAGAATCTCGTTTTTTTTTTAGATACTGCTTTGGTATCCTCGCTGAGCCTTAGTCTATAAGGTGATGCTTCGTCTACCCGAAAAATCTCGTGTTTTGCAGAGATACCGCTTTAGTATCCTCGGAGACCCTTAGTCTATAAGGTGCTACTTTGACCACCTAAAGAATCTTGTGTTTTGTTGAGATACTACTTTGGTATCTTCGGAGAGCCTTAGTCTATAAGGTGCTGCTTCGACTATCCGAAGAATCTCGTGTTTTGCTGAGATACCGCTTTGGTATCCTCGGAGAACCTTAGTCTATAAGGTACTGCTTCAACCACCCGAAGAATCTCGTTTTTTTTAGATACTGCTTTGGTATCATCGAAGTGCGTTAGTCTATAAGGTGGTGCTTCGACCACCCGAAGAATCTCGTGTTTTGTTGAGATACTACTTTGGTGTCCTCGGAGAGCCTTAGTCTATAAGGTGCTGCTTCGACCACCCGATGAATCTCGTGTTTTTTTGATATACTGTTTTGGTATCCTCGGAGCTCCGTAGTCCATAAGGTGCAACTTCGATCACCCGAAGAATCTCATGTTTTGTTGAGATACTGCTTTGGTATCCTCAGAGAACCTTAGTCTATAAGGTGCTTGTTCGATCAGCCAAAGTATCACATGTTTTGTTGAGATACTGCTTTGGTATCCTGGGAGAGCCTTAGTCTATAAGGTGCTGCTGCGACCACCCAAAGAATCTTGTGTTTTGTTGAGATACTGCTTTGGCATACTCGGAGGACCTTAGTTTATAAGGTGCTGCTTCGATCACCAAAGAATCTCGTGTTTTGTTGAGATACTGCTTTGGTATCCTCGGAGAGCCTTTGTATATAAGGTGCTGCTTCGACCACCCGGGGAATCTCGTGTTTTGTTGAGATACTGCTTTGGTATCCTCGGAGAACCTTAGTCTATAAGGTGCTGCTTCGAGCACCCAAAGAATCTCATGTTTTGTTGATATACTACTTTGGTATCCTCGGAGAACCTTAGTCTATAAAGTGCTACTTCGACCACCCAAAGAATCTTGTATTTTGTTGAGATACTGCTTTGATATCCTCGGAGAGCCTTAGTCTATAAGGTGCCGCTTCGACTACCCGAAGAATCTCGTGTTTTGCTGAGATACCGCTTTGGTTTCCTCAGAGAGCCTTAGTCTATAAGGTGTTTCATCAACCACCCAAAGAATCTCGTGTTTTGTTGAGAAACTGCTTGGTGTCCTCGGAGAGCCTTAGTCTATAAAGTGCTGCTTCGACCACCCGAAGAATCTCGTGTTTTTTTAAGATACTGTTTTGGTATCCTCGGAGAACCGTAGTCTATAACGTGCAACTTTGATAACCCGACGAATCTCATGTTTTGTTGAGATCCTGCTTTGGTATCCTGGGAGAGCCTTAGTCTATAAGGTGCTGCTGCGACCACCCAAAGAATCTTGTGTTTTGTTGAGATACTGCTTTGGCATACTCGGAGGACCTTAGTCTATAAGGTGCTGCTTCGATCACCATAGAATCTCGTGTTTTGTTGAGATACTGCTTTGGTATCCTCGGAGAGCCTTTGTATATAAGGTGCTGCTTCGACCACCCGGCGAATCTCGTGTTTTGTTGAGATACTGCTTTGGTATCCTCGGAGAACCTTAGTCTATAAGGTGCTGCTTCGAGCACCCAAAGAATCTCATGTTTTGTTGAGATACTACTTTGGTATCCTCGGAGAACCTTAGTCTATAAAGTGCTACTTCGACCACCCAAAGAATCTTGTATTTTGTTGAGATACTGCTTTGATATCCTCGGAGAGCCTTAGTCTATAAGGTGCTGCTTCGACTACCCGAAGAATCTCGTGTTTTGCTGAGATACCGCTTTGGTTTCCTCAGAGAGCCTTAGTCTATAAGGTGTTGCATCAACCACCCGAAGAATCTCGTGTTTTGTTGAGAAACTGCTTGGTGTCCTCGGAGAGCCTTAGTCTATAAAGTGCTGCTTCGACCACCCGAAGAATCTCGTGTTTTTTTAAGATACTGTTTTGGTATCCTCGGAGAACCGTAGTCTATAACGTGCAACTTTGATCACCCGACGAATCTCATGTTTTGTTGAGATCCTGCTTTGGTATCCTCGGAGAACCTTAGTTTATAAGGTGCTTCTTCGATCAGCCAAAGAATCACATGTTTTGTTGAGATACTGCTTTGGTATCCTGGGAGAGCCTTAGACTATAAGGTGCTGCTGCGACCACCCAAAGAATCTTGTGTTTTGTTGAGATACTTCTTTGGCATCCTCGGAGGACCTTAGTCTATAAGGTGCTGCTTCGATCACCAAAGAATCTCGTTTTTTTTTTAGATACTGCTTTGGTATCCTAGCTGAGCCTTAGTCTATAAGGTGCTGCTTCGACTACCCGAAGAATCTCGTGTTTTGCTGAGATACCACTTTAGTATCCTCGGAGACCCTTAGTCTATAAGGTGCTACTTCGATCACCTAAAGAATCTTGTGTTTTTTTGAGACACTACTTTGGTATCCTCGGAGAGGCTTAATCTATAAAGTGCTGCTTCGACTACCCGAAGAATCTCGTGTTTTGCCGAGATACCGCTTTGGTATCCTCGGAGATCCTTAGTCTATAAGGTGCTGCTTAAACCACCCGAAGAATCTCGTTTTTTTTAGATACTGCTTTGGTATCATCGAAGTGCCTTAGTCTATAAGGTGCTGCTTCGACCACCCGAAGAAACTCGTGTTCTGTTGAGATACTGCTTTGGTGTCCTCGGAGAGCCTTATTCTATAAGGTGCTGCTTCGACCACCCGATGAATCTCGTGTTTTTTTGAGATACTGTTTTGGTATCTTCGGAGCACCGTAGTCTATAAGGTGCAACTTCGATCACCCGAAGAATCTCATGTTTTGTTGAGATACAGCTTTGGTATCCTCGGAGAACCTTAGTCTATAAGGTGCTTCTTCGATCAGCCAAAGAATCACATGTTTTGTTGAGATACTGCTTTGGTATCCTGGGAGAGCCTTAGTCTATAAGGTGCTACTGCGACCACCCAAAGAATCTTGTGTTTTGTTGAGATACTGCTTTGGCATCCTCGGAGGACCTTAGTCTATAAGGTGCTGCTTCGATAACCAAAGAATCTCGTTTTTTTTTAGATACTGCTTTGGTATCCTCGCTGAGCCTTAGTCTATAAGGTGATGCTTCGACTACCCGAAAAATCTCGTGTTTTGCAGAGATACCGCTTTAGTATCCTCGGAGACCCTTAGTCTATAAGGTGCTACTTTGACCACCTAAAGAATCTTGTGTTTTGTTGAGATACTACTTTGGTATCTTCGGAGAGCCTTAGTCTATAAGGTGCTGCTTCGACTATCTGAAGAATCTCGTGTTTTGCTGAGATACCGCTTTGGTATCCTCGGAGAGCCTTAGTCTATAAGGTACTGCTTCAACCACCCGAAGAATCTCGTTTTTTTTTAGATACTGCTTTGGTATCATCGAAGTGCGTTAGTCTATAAGGTGCTGCTTCGACCACCCGAAGAATCTCGTGTTTTGTTGAGATACTACTTTGGTGTCCTCGGAGAGCCTTAGTCTATAAGGTGCTGCTTCGACCACCCGATGAATCTCGTGTTTTTTTGATATACTGTTTTGGTATCCTCGGAGCTCCGTAGTCCATAAGGTGCAACTTCGATCACCCGAAGAATCTCATGTTTTGTTGAGATACTGCTTTGGTATCCTCAGAGAACCTTAGTCTATAAGGTGCTTGTTCGATCAGCCAAAGAATCACATGTTTTGTTGAGATACTGCTTTGGTATCCTGGGAGAGCCTTAGTCTATAAGGTGCTGCTGCGACCACCCAAAGAATCTTGTGTTTTGTTGAGATACTGCTTTGGCATCCTTGGAGGACCTTAGTCTATAAGGTGCTGCTTCGACTACCCGTAGAATCTCGTGTTTTACTGAGATACCGCTTTGGTATCCTCGGAGAGCCTTAGTCTATAAGGTACTGCTTCAACCACCCGAAGAATCTCGTTTTTCTTTAGATACTGCTTTGGTATCATCGAAGTGCCTTAGTCTATAAGGTGCTGCTTCGACCACCCGAAGAATCTCGTGTTTTGTTGAGATACTGCTTTGGTGTCCTCGGAGAGCCTTAGTCTATAAGGTGCTGCTTCGACCACCCGATGAATCTCGTGTTTTTTTGAGATACTGTTTTGGTTTCCTCGGAGCTCTGTAGATCATAAGTTGCAACTTCGATCACCCGAAGAATCTCATGTTTTGTTGAGATACTGCTTTGGTATCCTCGGAGAACCTTAGTCTATAAGGTGCTTGTTCGATCAGCCAAAGAATCACATGTTTTGTTGAGATACTGCTTTGGTAACCTGGGAGAGACTTAGTCTATAAGGTGCTGCTGCGACCACCCAAAGAATCTTGTGTTTTGTTGAGATACTGCTTTGGCATACTCGGAGGACCTTAGTCTATAAGGTGCTGCTTCGATCACCAAAGAATCTCGTGTTTTGTTGAGATACTACTTTGGTATCCTCGGAGAGCCTTTGTATATAAGGTGCTGCTTCGACCGCCCGAAGAATCTCGTGTTTTGTTGAGATACTGCTTTGGTATCCTCGGAGAACCTTAGTCTATAAGGTGCTGCTTCGAGCACCCAAAGAATCTCATGTTTTGTTGAAATACTACTTTGGTATCCTCGGAGAACCTTAATCTATAAAGTGCTACTTCGACCACCCAAAGAATCTTGTATTTTGTTGAGATACTGCTTTGATATCCTCGGAGAGCCTTAGTCTATAAGGTGCTGCTTCGACTACCCGAAGAATCTCGTGTTTTGCTGAGATACCGCTTTGGTTTCCTCAGAGAGCCTTAGTCTATAAGGTGTTGCTTCAACCACCCGAAGAATCTCGTGTTTTGTTGAGAAACTGCTTTGGTGTCCTCGGAGAGCCTTAGTCTATAAAGTGCTGCTTCGACCACCCGTAGAATCTCGTGTTTTTTTGAGATAATGTTTTGGTATCCTCGGAGAACCGTAGTCGATAACGTGCAACTTTGATCACCCGACGAATCTCATGTTTTGTTGAGATCCTGCTTTGGTATCCTCGGAGAACCTTAGTCTATAAGGTGCTTCTTCGATCAGCCAAAGAATCACATGTTTTGTTGAGATACTGCTTTGGTAACCTGGGAGAGCCTTAGTCTATAAGGTGCTGCTGCGACCACCCAAAGAATCTTGTGTTTTGTTGAGATACTGCTTTGGCATACTCGGAGGACCTTAGTCTATAAGGTGCTGCTTCGATCACCAAAGAATCTCGTGTTTTGTCGAGATACTGCTTTGGTATCCTCGGAGAGCCTTTGTATATAAGGTGCTGCTTCGACCGCCCGAAGAATCTCGTGTTTTGTTGAGATACTGCTTTGGTATCCTCGGAGAACCTTAGTCTATAAGGTGCTGCTTCGAGCACCCAAAGAATCTCATGTTTTGTTGAAATACTACTTTGGTATCCTCGGAGAACCTTAATCTATAAAGTGCTACTTCGACCACCCAAAGAATCTTGTATTTTGTTGAGATACTGCTTTGATATCCTCGGAGAGCCTTAGTCTATAAGGTGCTGCTTCGACTACCCGAAGAATCTCGTGTTTTGCTGAGATACCGCTTTGGTTTCCTCAGAGAGCCTTAGTCTATAAGGTGTTGCTTCAACCACCCGAAGAATCTCGTGTTTTGTTGAGAAACTGCTTTGGTGTCCTCGGAGAGCCTTAGTCTATAAAGTGCTGCTTCGACCACCCGTAGAATCTCGTGTTTTTTTGAGATAATGTTTTGGTATCCTCGGAGAACCGTAGTCGATAACGTGCAACTTTGATCACCCGACGAATCTCATGTTTTGTTGAGATCCTGCTTTGGTATCCTCGGAGAACCTTAGTCTATAAGGTGCTTCTTCGATCAGCCAAAGAATCACATGTTTTGTTGAGATACTGCTTTGGTAACCTGGGAGAGCCTTAGTCTATAAGGTGCTGCTGCGACCACCCAAAGAATCTTGTGTTTTGTTGAGATACTGCTTTGGCATACTTGGAGGACCTTAGTCTATAAGGTGCTGCTTCGATCACCAAAGAATCTCGTGTTTTGTTGAGATACTGCTTTGGTATCCTCGGAGAGCCTTTGTATATAAGGTGCTGCTTCGACCGCCCGAAGAATCTCGTGTTTTGTTGAGATACTGCTTTGGTATCCTCGGAGAACCTTAGTCTATAAGGTGCTGCTTCGAGCACCCAAAGAATCTCATGTTTTGTTGAAATACTACTTTGGTATCCTCGGAGAACCTTAATCTATAAAGTGCTACTTCGACCACCCAAAGAATCTTGTATTTTGTTGAGATACTGCTTTGATATCCTCGGAGAGCCTTAGTCTATAAGGTGCTGCTTCGACTACCCGAAGAATCTCGTGTTTTGCTGAGATACCGCTTTGGTTTCCTCAGAGAGCCTTAGTCTATAAGGTGTTGCTTCAACCACCCGAAGAATCTCGTGTTTTGTTGAGAAACTGCTTTGGTGTCCTCGGAGAGCCTTAGTCTATAAAGTGCTGCTTCGACCACCCGTAGAATCTCGTGTTTTTTTGAGATAATGTTTTGGTATCCTCGGAGAACCGTAGTCTATAACGTGCAACTTCGATCACCCGACGAATCTCATGTTTTGTTGAGATCCTGCTTTGGTATCCTCGGAGAACCTTAGTCTATAAGGTGCTTCTTCGATCAGCCAAAGAATCACATGTTTTGTTGAGATACTGCTTTGGTATCCTGGGAGAGCCTTAGTCTATAAGGTGCTGCTGCGACCACCCAAAGAATCTTGTGTTTTGTTGAGATACTGCTTTGGCATCCTCGGAGGACCTTAGTCTATAAGGTGCTGCTTCGATCACCAACGAATCTCGTTTTTTTTTTAGATACTGCTTTGGTATCCTCGCTGAGCCTTAGTCTATAAGGTGCTGCTTCGACTACCCGAAGAATCTCGTGTTTTGCTGAGATACCGCTTTAGTGTCCTCGAAGACCCTTAGTCTATAAGGTGCAATTCGACCACCTAAAGAATCTTGTGTTTTTTTGAGACACTACTTTGGTATCCTCGGAGAGGCTTAGTCTATAAGGTGCTGCTTCGACTACCCGAAGAATCTCGTGTTTTGCTGAGATACCGCTTTGGTATCCTCGGAGAGCCTTAGTCTATAAGGTGCTGCTTCAACCACCCGAAGAATCTCGTTTTTTTTAGATACTGCTTTGGTATCATCGAAGTGCCTTAGTCTATAAGGTGCTGCTTCGACCACCCGAAGAAACTCGTGTTTTGTTGAGATACTGCTTTGGTGTCCTCGGAGAGCCTTAGTCTATAAGGTGCTGCTTCGACCACCCGATGAATCTCGTGTTTTTTTGAGATACTGTTTTGGTATCCTCGGAGCACCGTAGTCTATAAGGTGCAACTTCGATCACCCGAAGAATCTCATGTTTTGTTGAGATACTGCTTTGGTATCCTCGGAGAACCTTAGTCTATAAGGTGCTTCTTCGATCAGCCAAAGAATCACATGTTATGTTGAGATACTGCTTTGGTATCCTGGGAGAGCCTTAGTCTATAAGGTGCTGCTGCGACCACCCAAAGAATCTTGTGTTTTTTTGAGATACTACTTTGGCATCCTCGGCGGACCTTAGTCTATAAGGTGCTGCTTCGATCACCAAAGAATCTCGTTTTTTTTTTAGATACTGCTTTGGTATCCTCGCTGAGCCTTAGTCTATAAGGTGCTGCTTCGACTACCCGAAGAATCTCGTGTTTTGCTGAGATACCGCTTTAGTATCCTCGGAGACCCTTTGTCTATAAAGTGCTACTTCGACCACCTAAAGAATCTTGTGTTTTGTTGAGATACTACTTTGGTATCTTCGGAGAGCCTTAGTCTATAAGGTGCTGCTTCGACTACCCGAAGAATCTGGTGTTTTGCTCAGATACCGCTTTGGTATCCTCGGAGAGCCTTAGTCTATAAGGTGCTGCTTCAACCACCCGAAGAATCTCGTTTTTTTTAGATACTGCTTTGGTATCATCGAAGTGCCTTAGTTTATAAGGTGCTGCTTCGACCACCCGAAGAAACTCGTGTTTTGTTGAGATACTGCTTTGGTGTCCTCGGAGAGCCTTAGTCTATAAGGTGCTGCTTCGACCACCCGATGAATCTCGTATTTTTTTGAGATACTGCTTTAGTATCCTCGGAGCACCGTAGTCTATAAGGTGCAACTTCGATCACCCGAAGAATCTCATGTTTTGTTGAGATACTGCTTTGGTATCCTCGGAGAACCTTAGTCTATAAGGTGCTTCTTCGATCAGCCAAAGAATCACATGTTTTGTTGAGATACTGCTTTGGTATCCTGGGAGAGCCTTAGTCTATAAGGTGCTGCTGCGACCACCCAAAGAATCTTGTGTTTTGTTGAGATACTGCTTTGGCATCCTCGGAGGACCTTAGTCTATAAGGTGATGCTTCGATCACCAAAGAATCTCGTTTTTTTTTTAGATACTGCTTTGGTATCCTCGCTGAGCCTTAGTCTATAAGGTGCTGCTTCGACTACCCGAAGAATCTCGTGTTTTGCTGAGATACCGCTTTAGTATCCTCGGAGACCCTTAGTCTATAAGGTGCTACTTCGACCACCTAAAGAATCTTGTGTTTTGTTGAGATACTACTTTGGTATCTTTGGAGAGCCTTAGTCTATAAGGTGCTGCTTCGACTACCCGTAGAATCTCGTGTTTTGCTGAGATAGCGCTTTGGTATCCTCGGAGAGCCTTAGTCTATAAGGTACTGCTTCAACCACCCGAAGAATCTCATTTTTTTTTTAGATACTGCTTTGGTATCATCGAAGTGCCTTAGTCTATAAGGTGCTGCTTCGACCACCCGAAGAATCTCGTGTTTTGTTGAGATACTGCTTTGGTGTCCTCGGAGAGCCTTAGTCTATAAGGTGCTGCTTCGACCACCCGATGAATCTCGTGTTTTTTTGAGATACTGTTTTGGTTTCCTCGGAGTTCCGTAGTCCATAAGTTGCAACTTCGATCACCCGACGAATCTCATGTTTTGTTGAGATCCTGCTTTGGTATCCTCGGAGAACCTTAGTCTATAAGGTGCTTCTTCGATCAGCCAAAGAATCACATGTTTTGTTGAGATACTGCTTTGGTATCCTGGGAGAGCCTTAGTCTATAAGGTGCTGCTGCGACCACCCAAAGAATCTTGTGTTTTGTTGAGATACTACTTTGGCATCCTCGGCGGACCTTAGTCTATAAGGTGCTGCTTCGATCACCAAAGAATCTCGTTTTTTTTTTAGATACTGCTTTGGTATCCTCGCTGAGCCTTAGTCTATAAGGTGCTGCTTCGACTACCCGAAGAATCTCGTGTTTTGCTGAGATACCGCTTTAGTATCCTCAGAGACCCTTTGTCTATAAAGTGCTACTTCGACCACCTAAAGAATCTTGTGTTTTGTTGAGATACTACTTTGGTATCTTCGGAGAGCCTTAGTCTATAAGGTGCTGCTTCGACTACCCGAAGAATCTGGTGTTTTGCTCAGATACCGCTTTGGTATCCTCGGAGAGCCTTAGTCTATAAGGTGCTGCTTCAACCACCCGAAGAATCTCGTTTTTTTTAGATACTGCTTTGGTATCATCGAAGTGCCTTAGTTTATAAGGTGCTGCTTCGACCACCCGAAGAAACTCGTGTTTTGTTGAGATACTGCTTTGGTGTCCTCGGAGAGCCTTAGTCTATAAGGTGCTGCTTCGACCACCCGATGAATCTCGTATTTTTTTGAGATACTGCTTTAGTATCCTCGGAGCACCGTAGTCTATAAGGTGCAACTTCGATCACCCGAAGAATCTCATGTTTTGTTGAGATACTGCTTTGGTATCCTCGGAGAACCTTAGTCTATAAGGTGCTTCTTCGATCAGCCAAAGAATCACATGTTTTGTTGAGATACTGCTTTGGTATCCTGGGAGAGCCTTAGTCTATAAGGTGCTGCTGCGACCACCCAAAGAATCTTGTGTTTTGTTGAGATACTGCTTTGGCATCCTCGGAGGACCTTAGTCTATAAGGTGATGCTTCGATCACCAAAGAATCTCGTTTTTTTTTTAGATACTGCTTTGGTATCCTCGCTGAGCCTTAGTCTATAAGGTGCTGCTTCGACTACCCGAAGAATCTCGTGTTTTGCTGAGATACCGCTTTAGTATCCTCGGAGACCCTTAGTCTATAAGGTGCTACTTCGACCACCTAAAGAATCTTGTGTTTTGTTGAGATACTACTTTGGTATCTTTGGAGAGCCTTAGTCTATAAGGTGCTGCTTCGACTACCCGTAGAATCTCGTGTTTTGCTGAGATAGCGCTTTGGTATCCTCGGAGAGCCTTAGTCTATAAGGTACTGCTTCAACCACCCGAAGAATCTCATTTTTTTTTTAGATACTGCTTTGGTATCATCGAAGTGCCTTAGTCTATAAGGTGCTGCTTCGACCACCCGAAGAATCTCGTGTTTTGTTGAGATACTGCTTTGGTGTCCTCGGAGAGCCTTAGTCTATAAGGTGCTGCTTCGACCACCCGATGAATCTCGTGTTTTTTTGAGATACTGTTTTGGTTTCCTCGGAGTTCCGTAGTCCATAAGTTGCAACTTCGATCACCCGACGAATCTCATGTTTTGTTGAGATCCTGCTTTGGTATCCTCGGAGAACCTTAGTCTATAAGGTGCTTCTTCGATCAGCCAAAGAATCACATGTTTTGTTGAGATACTGCTTTGGTATCCTGGGAGAGCCTTAGACTATAAGGTGCTGCTGCGACCACCCAAAGAATCTTGTGTTTTGTTGAGATACTGCTTTGGCATCCTCGGAGGACCTTAGTCTATAAGGTGCTGCTTCGATCACCAAAGAATCTCGTTTTTTTTTTAGATACTGCTTTGGTATCCTCGCTGAGCCTTAGTCTATAAGGTGCTGCTTCGACTACCCGAAGAATCTCGTGTTTTGCTGAGATACCGCTTTAGTATCCTCGGAGACCCTTAGTCTATAAGGTGCTGCTTCGATCACCTAAAGAATCTCATGTTTTGTTGAGACACTACTTTGGTATCCTCGGAGAACCTTAGTCTATAAAGTGCTGCTTCGACTACCCGAAGAATCTCGTGTTTTGCTGAGATACCGCTTTGGTATCCTCGGAGATCCTTAGTCTATAAGGTGCTGCTTTAACCACCCGAAGAATCTCGTTTTTTTTAGATACTGCTTTGGTATCATCGAAGTGCCTTAGTCTATAAGGTGTTGCTTCGACCACCCGAAGAAACTCGTGTTTTGTTGAGATACTGCTTTAGTGTCCTCGGAGAGCCTTATTCTATAAAGTGCTGCTTCGACCACCCGATGAATCTCGTGTTTTTTTGAGATACTGTTTTGGTATCCTCGGAGCACCGTAGTCTATAAGGTGCAACTTCGATCACCCGAAGAATCTCATGTTTTGTTGAGATACATCTTTGGTATCCTCGGAGAGCCTTAGTCTATAAGGTGCTTCTTCGATCAGCCAAAGAATCACATGTTTTGTTGAGATACTGCTTTGGTATCCTGGGAGAGCCTTAGTCTATAAGGTGCTGCTGCGACCACCCAAAGAATCTTGTGCTTTGTTGAGATACTGCTTTGGCATCCTCGGAGGACCTTAGTCTATAAGGTGCTGCTTCGATCACCAAAGAATCTCGTTTTTTTTTTTAGATACTGCTTTGGTATCCTCGCTGAGCCTTAGTCTATAAGGTGCTGCTTCGACTACCCGAAGAATCTCGTGTTTTGCTGAGATACCGCTTTAGTATCCTCGGAGACCCTTTGTCTATAAAGTGCTACTTCGACCACCTAAAGAATCTTGTGTTTTGTTGAGATACTACTTTGGTATCTTCGGAGAGCCTTAGTCTATAAGGTGCTGCTTCGACTACCCGAAGAATCTGGTGTTTTGCTCAGATACCGCTTTGGTATCCTCGGAGAGCCTTAGTCTATAAGGTGCTGCTTCAACCACCCGAAGAATCTCGTTTTTTTTAGATACTGCTTTGGTATCATCGAAGTGCCTTAGTTTATAAGGTGCTGCTTCGACCACCCAAAGAAACTCGTGTTTTGTTGAGATACTGCTTTGGTGTCCTCGGAGAGCCTTAGTCTATAAGGTGCTGCTTCGACCACCCGATGAATCTCGTATTTTTTTGAGATACTGCTTTAGTATCCTCGGAGCACCGTAGTCTATAAGGTGCAACTTCGATCACCCGAAGAATCTCATGTTTTGTTGAGATACTGCTTTGGTATCCTCGGAGAACCTTAGTCTATAAGGTGCTTCTTCGATCAGCCAAAGAATCACATGTTTTGTTGAGATACTGCTTTGGTATCCTGGGAGAGCCTTAGTCTATAAGGTGCTGCTGCGACCACCCAAAGAATCTTGTGTTTTGTTTAGATACTGCTTTGGCATCCTCGGAGGACCTTAGTCTATAAGGTGATGCTTCGATCACCAAAGAATCTCGTTTTTTTTTTAGATACTGCTTTGGTATCCTCGCTGAGCCTTAGTCTATAAGGTGCTGCTTCGACTACCCGAAGAATCTCGTGTTTTGCTGAGATACCGCTTTAGTATCCTCGGAGACCCTTAGTCTATAAGGTGCTACTTCGACCACCTAAAGAATCTTGTGTTTTGTTGAGATACTACTTTGGTATCTTCGGAGAGCCTTAGTCTATAAGGTGCTGCTTCGACTACCCGTAGAATCTCGTGTTTTGCTGAGATAGCGCTTTGGTATCCTCGGAGAGCCTTAGTCTATAAGGTACTGCTTCAACCACCCGAAGAATCTCGTTTTTTTTTTAGATACTGCTTTGGTATCATCGAAGTGCCTTAGTCTATAAGGTGCTGCTTCGACCACCCGAAGAATCTCGTGTTTTGTTGAGATACTGCTTTGGTGTCCTCGGAGAGCCTTAGTCTATAAGGTGCTGCTTCGACCACCCGATGAATCTCGTGTTTTTTTGAGATACTGTTTTGGTTTCCTCGGAGTTCCGTAGTCCATAAGTTGCAACTTCGATCACCCGACGAATCTCATGTTTTGTTGAGATCCTGCTTTGGTATCCTCGGAGAACCTTAGTCTATAAGGTGCTTCTTCGATCAGCCAAAGAATCACATGTTTTGTTGAGATACTGCTTTGGTATCCTGGGAGAGCCTTAGACTATAAGGTGCTGCTGCGACCACCCAAAGAATCTTGTGTTTTGTTGAGATACTGCTTTGGCATCCTCGGAGGACCTTAGTCTATAAGGTGCTGCTTCGATCACCAAAGAATCTCGTTTTTTTTTAGATACTGCTTTGGTATCCTCGCTGAGCCTTAGTCTATAAGGTGCTGCTTCGACTACCCGAAGAATCTCGTGTTTTGCTGAGATACCGCTTTAGTATCCTCGGAGACCCTTAGTCTATAAGGTGCTGCTTCGATCACCTAAAGAATCTCATGTTTTGTTGAGACACTACTTTGGTATCCTCGGAGAACCTTAGTCTATAAAGTGCTGCTTCGACTACCCGAAGAATCTCGTGTTTTGCTGAGATACCGCTTTGGTATCCTCGGAGATCCTTAGTCTATAAGGTGCTGCTTTAACCACCCGAAGAATCTCGTTTTTTTTAGATACTGCTTTGGTATCATCGAAGTGCCTTAGTCTATAAGGTGTTGCTTCGACCACCCGAAGAAACTCGTGTTTTGTTGAGATACTGCTTTAGTGTCCTCGGAGAGCCTTATTCTATAAAGTGCTGCTTCGACCACCCGATGAATCTCGTGTTTTTTTGAGATACTGTTTTGGTATCCTCGGAGCACCGTAGTCTATAAGGTGCAACTTCGATCACCCGAAGAATCTCATGTTTTGTTGAGATACATCTTTGGTATCCTCGGAGAGCCTTAGTCTATAAGGTGCTTCTTCGATCAGCCAAAGAATCACATGTTTTGTTGAGATACTGCTTTGGTATCCTGGGAGAGCCTTAGTCTATAAGGTGCTGCTGCGACCACCCAAAGAATCTTGTGTTTTGTTGAGATACTGCTTTGGCATCCTCGGAGGACCTTAGTCTATAAGGTGCTGCTTCGATCACCAAAGAATCTCGTTTTTTTTTTAGATACTGCTTTGGTATCCTCGCTGAGCCTTAGTCTATAAGGTGCTGCTTCGACTACCCGAAGAATCTCGTGTTTTGCTGAGATACCGCTTTAGTATCCTCGGAGACCCTTAGTCTATAAGGTGCTACTTCGACCACCTAAAGAATCTTGTGTTTTGTTGAGATACTACTTTGGTATCTTCGGAGAGCCTTAGTCTATAAGGTGCTGCTTCGACTACCCGAAGAATCTCGTGATTTGCTGAGATACCGCTTTGGTATCCTCGGAGAGCCTTAGTCTATAAGGTGCTGCTTCAACCACCCGAAGAATCTCGTTTTTTTTAGATACTGCTTTCGTATCATCGAAGTGCCTTAGTCTATAAGGTGCTGCTTCGACCACCCGAAGAAACTCGTGTTTTGTTGAGATACTGCTTTGGTGTCCTCGGAGAGCCTTAGCCTATAAGGTGCTGCTTCGACCACCCGATGAATCTCGTATTTTTTTGAGATACTACTTTAGTATCCTCGGAGCACCGTAGTCTATAAGGTGCAACTTCGATCACCCGAAGAATCTCATGTTTTGTTGAGATACTGCTTTGGTATCCTCGGAGAACCTTAGTCTATAAGGTGCTTCTTCGATCAGCCAAAGAATCACATGTTTTGTTGAGATACTGCTTTGGTATCCTGGGAGAGCCTTAGTCTATAAGGTGCTGCTGCGACTACCCAAAGAATCTTGTGTTTTGTTGAGATACTGCTTTGGCATCCTCGGAGGACCTTAGTCTATAAGGTGCTGCTTCGACTACCCGTAGAATCTCGTGTTTTGCTGAGATACCGCTTTGGTATCCTCAGAGAGCCTTAGTCTATAAGGTACTGCTTCAACCACCCGAAGAATCTCGTTTTTCTTTAGATACTGCTTTGGTATCATCGAAGTGCCTTAGTCTATAAGGTGCTGCTTCGACCACCCGAAGAATCTCGTGTTTTGTTGAGATACTGCTTTGGTGTCCTCGGAGAGCCTTAGTCTATAAAGTGCTGCTTCGACCACCCGTAGAATCTCGTGTTTTTTTGAGATACTGTTTTGGTATCCTCAGAGAACCGTAGTCTATAACGTGCAACTTTGATCACCCGACGAATCTCATGTTTTGTTGAGATCCTGCTTTGGTATCCTCGGAGAACCTTAGTCTATAAGGTGCTTCTTCGATCAGCCAAAGAATCACATGTTTTGTTGAGATACTGCTTTGGTATCCTGGGAGAGCCTTAGTCTATAAGGTGCTGCTGCGACCACCCAAAGAATCTTGTGTTTTGTTGAGATACTGCTTTGGCATCCTCGGAGGACCTTAGTCTATAAGGTGCTGCTTCGATCACCAAAGAATCTCGTTTTTTTTTTAGATACTGCTTTGGTATCCTCGCTGAGCCTTAGTCTATAAGGTGCTGCTTCGACTACCCGAAGAATCTCGTGTTTTGCTGAGATACCGCTTTAGTATCCTCGAAGACCCTTAGTCTATAAGGTGCTACTTCGACCACCTAAAGAATCTTGTGTTTTTTTGAGACACTACTTTGGTATCCTCGGAGAGGCTTAGTCTATAAGGTGCTGCTTCGACTACCCGAAGAATCTCGTGTTTTGGTGAGATACCGCTTTGGTATCCTCGGAGAGCCTTAGTCTATAAGGTGCTGCTTCAACCACCCGAAGAATCTCGTTTTTTTTAGATACTGCTTTGGTATCATCGAAGTGCCTTAGTCTATAAGGTGCTGCTTCGACCACCCGAAGAAACTCGTGTTTTGTTGAGATACTGCTTTGGTGTTTTCGGAGAGCCTTAGTCTATATGGTGCTGCTTCGACCACCCGATGAATCTCGTGTTTTTTTGAGATACTGTTTTGGTATCCTCGGAGCACCGTAGTCTATAAGGTGCAACTTCGATCACCCGAAGAATCTCATGTTTTGTTGAGATACTGCTTTGGTATCCTCGGAGAACCTTAGTCTATAAGGTGCTTCTTCGATCAGCCAAAGAATCACATGTTTTGTTGAGATACTGCTTTGGTATCCTGGGAGAGCCTTAGTCTATAAGGTGCTGCTGCGACCACCCAAAGAATCTTGTGTTTTGTTGAGATACTACTTTGGCATCCTAGGCGGACCTTAGTCTATAAGGTGCTGCTTCGATCACCAAAGAATCTCGTTTTTTTTTTAGATACTGCTTTGGTATCCTCGCTGAGCCTTAGTCTATAAGGTGCTGCTTCGACTACCCGAAGAATCTCGTGTTTTGCTGAGATACCGCTTTAGTATCCTCGGAGACCCTTAGTCTATAAAGTGCTACTTCGACCACCTAAAGAATCTTGTGTTTTGTTGAGATACTACTTTGGTATCTTCGGAGAGCCTTAGTCTATAAGGTGCTGCTTCGACTACCCGAAGAATCTGGTGTTTTGCTCAGATACCGCTTTGGTATCCTCGGAGAGCCTTAGTCTATAAGGTGCTGCTTCAACCACCCGAAGAATCTCGTTTTTTTTAGATACTGCTTTGGTATCATCGAAGTGCCTTAGTTTATAAGGTGCTGCTTCGACCACCCGAAGAAACTCGTGTTTTGTTGAGATACTGCTTTGGTGTCCTCGGAGAGCCTTAGTCTATAAGGTGCTGCTTTGACCACCCGATGAATCTCGTATTTTTTTGAGATACTGCTTTAGTATCCTCGGAGCACCGTAGTCTATAAGGTGCAACTTCGATCACCCGAAGAATCTCATGTTTTGTTGAGATACTGCTTTGGTATCCTCGGAGAACCTTAGTCTATAAGGTGCTTCTTCGATCAGCCAAAGAATCACATGTTTTGTTGAGATACTGCTTTGGTATCCTGGGAGAGCCTTAGTCTATAAGGTGCTGCTGCGACCACCCAAAGAATCTTGTGTTTTGTTGAGATACTGCTTTGGCATCCTCGGAGGACCTTAGTCTATAAGATGCTGCTTCGATCACCAAAGAATCTCGTTTTTTTTTTAGATACTGCTTTGGTATCCTCGCTGAGCCTTAGTCTATAAGGTGCTGCTTCGACTACCCGAAGAATCTCGTGTTTTGCTGAGTTACCGCTTTAGTATCCTCGGAGACCCTTAGTCTATAAGGTGCTACTTCGACCACCTAAAGAATCTTGTGTTTTGTTGAGATACTACTTTGGTATCTTCGGAGAGCCTTAGTCTATAAGGTGCTGCTTCGACTACCCGTAGAATCTCGTGTTTTGCTGAGATAGCGCTTTGGTATCCTCGGAGAGCCTTAGTCTATAAGGTACTGCGTCAACCACCCGAAGAATCTCGTTTTTTTTTTAGATACTGCTTTGGTATCATCGAAGTGCCTTAGTCTATAAGGTGCTGCTTCGACCACGCGAAGAATCTCGTGTTTTGTTGAGATACTGCTTTGGTGTCCTCGGAGAGCCTTAGTCTATAAGGTGCTGCTTCGACCACCCGATGAATCTCGTGTTTTTTTGAGATACTGTTTTGGTTTCCTCGGAGTTCCGTAGTCCATAAGTTGCAACTTCGATCACCCGAAGAATCTCATGTTTTGTTGAGATACTGCTTTGGTATCCTCGGAGAACCTTAGTCTATAAGGTGCTTGTTCGATCAGCCAAAGAATCACATGTTTTGTTGAGATACTGCTTTGGTATCCTGGGAGAGCCTTAGTCTATAAGGTGCTGCTGCGACCACCCAAAGAATCTTGTGTTTTGTTGAGATACTGCTTTGGCATACTCGGAGGACCTTAGTCTATAAGGTGCTGCTCCGATCACCAAAGAATCTCGTGTTTTGTTGAGATACTGCTTTGGTATCCTCGGAGAGCCTTTGTATATAAGGTGCTGCTTCGACCGCCCGAAGAATCTCGTGTTTTGTTGAGATACTGCTTTGGTATCCTCGGAGAACCTTAGTCTATAAGGTGCTGCTTCGAGCACCCAAAGAATCTCATGTTTTGTTGAGATACTACTTTGGTATCCTCGGAGAACCTTAGTCTATAAAGTGCTACTTCGACCACCCAAAGAATCTTGTATTTTGTTGAGATACTGCTTTGATATCCTTGGAGAGCCTTAGTCTATAAGGTGCTGCTTCGACTACCCGAAGAATCTCGTGTTTTGCTGAGATACAGCTTTGGTTTCCTCAGAGAGCCTTAGTCTATAAGGTGTTGCTTCAACCACCCGAAGAATCTCGTGTTTTGTTGAGAAACTGCTTTGGTGTCGTCGGAGAGCCTTAGTCTATAAAGTGCTGCTTCGACCACCCGAAGAATCTCGTGTTTTTTTGAGATACTGTTTTGGTATCCTCGGAGAACCGTAGTCTATAACGTGCAACTTTGATCACCTGACGAATCTCATGTTTTGTTGAGATCCTGCTTTGGTATCCTCGGAGAACCTTAGTCTATAAGGTGCTTCTTCGATCAGCCAAAGAATCACATGTTTTGTTGAGATACTGCTTTGGTATCCTGGGAGAGCCTTAGTCTATAAGGTGCTGCTGCGACCACCCAAAGAATCTTGTGTTTTGTTGAGATACTGCTTTGGCATCCTCGGAGGACCTTAGTCTATAAGGTGCTGCTTCGATCACCAAAGAATCTCGTTTTTTTTTAGATACTGCTTTGGTATCCTCGCTGAGCCTTAGTCTATAAGGTGCTGCTTCGACTACCCGAAGAATCTCGTGTTTTGCTGAGAAACCGCTTTAGTATCCTCGGAGACCCTTAGTCTATATGGTGCTACTTCGACCACCTAAAGAATCTTGTGTTTTTTTGAGACACTACTTTGGTATCTTCGGAGAGGCTTAGTCTATAAGGTGGTGCTTCGACTACCGGAAGAATCTCGTGTTTTGCTGAGATACCGCTTTGGTATCCTCGGAGAGCCTTAGTCTATAAGGTGCTGCTTCAACCACCCGAAGAATCTCGTTTTTTTTTAGATACTGCTTTGGTATCATCGAAGTGCCTTAGTCTATAAGGTGCTGCTTCGACCACGCGAAGAATCTCGTGTTTTGTTGAGATACTGCTTTGGTGTCCTCGGAGAGCCTTAGTCTATAAGGTGCTGCTTCGACCACCCGATGAATCTCGTGTTTTTTTGAGATACTGTTTTGGTTTCCTCGGAGTTCCGTAGTCCATAAGTTGCAACTTCGATCACCCGAAGAATCTCATGTTTTGTTGAGATACTGCTTTGGTATCCTCGGAGAATCTTAGTCTATAAGGTGCTTGTTCGATCAGCCAAAGAATCACATGTTTTGTTGAGATACTGCTTTGGTATCCTGGGAGAGCCTTAGTCTATAAGGTGCTGCTGCGACCACCCAAAGAATCTTGTGTTTTGTTGAGATACTGCTTTGGTATACTCGGAGGACCTTAGTCTATAAGGTGCTGCTTCGATCACCAAAGAATCTCGTGTTTTGTTGAGATACTGCTTTGGTATCCTCGGAGAGCCTTTGTATATAAGGTGCTGCTTCGACCGCCCGAAGAATCTCGTGTTTTGTTGAGATACTGCTTTGGTATCCTCGGAGAACCTTAGTCTATAAGGTGCTGCTTCGAGCACCCAAAGAATCTCATGTTTTGTTGAGATACTACTTTGGTATCCTCGGAGAACCTTAGTCTATAAAGTGCTACTTCGACCACCCAAAGAATCTTGTATTTTGTTGAGATACTGCTTTGATATCCTTGGAGAGCCTTAGTCTATAAGGTGCTGCTTCGACTACCCGAAGAATCTCGTGTTTTGCTGAGATACAGCTTTGGTTTCCTCAGAGAGCCTTAGTCTATAAGGTGTTGCTTCAACCACCCGAAGAATCTCGTGTTTTGTTGAGAAACTGCTTTGGTGTCCTCGGAGAGCCTTAGTCTATAAAGTGCTGCTTCGACCACTCGAAGAATCTCGTGTTTTTTTGAGATACTGTTTTGGTATCCTCGGAGAACCGTAGTCTATAACGTGCAACTTTGATCACCTGACGAATCTCATGTTTTGTTGAGATCCTGCTTTGGTATCCTCGGAGAACCTTAGTCTATAAGGTGCTTCTTCGATCAGCCAAAGAATCACATGTTTTGTTGAGATACTGCTTTGGTATCCTGGGAGAGCCTTAGTCTATAAGGTGCTGCTTCGACCACCCGATGAATCTCGTGTTTTTTTGAGATACTGTTTTGGTTTCCTCGGAGTTCCGTAGTCCATAAGTTGCAACTTCGATCACCCGAAGAATCTCATGTTTTGTTGAGATACTGCTTTGGTATCCTCGGAGAACCTTAGTCTATAAGGTGCTTGTTCGATCAGCCAAAGAATCACATGTTTTGTTGAGATACTGCTTTGGTATCCTGGGAGAGCCTTAGTCTATAAGGTGCTGCTGCGACCACCCAAAGAATCTTGTGTTTTGTTGAGATACTGCTTTGGCATACTCGGAGGACCTTAGTCTATAAGGTGCTGCTCCGATCACCAAAGAATCTCGTGTTTTGTTGAGATACTGCTTTGGTATCCTCGGAGAGCCTTTGTATATAAGGTGCTGCTTCGACCGCCCGAAGAATCTCGTGTTTTGTTGAGATACTGCTTTGGTATCCTCGGAGAACCTTAGTCTATAAGGTGCTGCTTCGAGCACCCAAAGAATCTCATGTTTTGTTGAGATACTACTTTGGTATCCTCGGAGAACCTTAGTCTATAAAGTGCTACTTCGACCACCCAAAGAATCTTGTATTTTGTTGAGATACTGCTTTGATATCCTTGGAGAGCCTTAGTCTATAAGGTGCTGCTTCGACTACCCGAAGAATCTCGTGTTTTGCTGAGATACAGCTTTGGTTTCCTCAGAGAGCCTTAGTCTATAAGGTGTTGCTTCAACCACCCGAAGAATCTCGTGTTTTGTTGAGAAACTGCTTTGGTGTCCTCGGAGAGCCTTAGTCTATAAAGTGCTGCTTCGACCACCCGAAGAATCTCGTGTTTTTTTGAGATACTGTTTTGGTATCCTCGGAGAACCGTAGTCTATAACGTGCAACTTTGATCACCTGACGAATCTCATGTTTTGTTGAGATCCTGCTTTGGTATCCTCGGAGAACCTTAGTCTATAAGGTGCTTCTTCGATCAGCCAAAGAATCACATGTTTTGTTGAGATACTGCTTTGGTATCCTGGGAGAGCCTTAGTCTATAAGGTGCTGCTGCGACCACCCAAAGAATCTTGTGTTTTGTTGAGATACGGCTTTGGCATCCTCGGAGGACCTTAGTCTATAAGGTGCTGCTTCGATCACCAAAGAATCTCGTTTTTTTTTAGATACTGCTTTGGTATCCTCGCTGAGCCTTAGTCTATAAGGTGCTGCTTCGACTACCCGAAGAATCTCGTGTTTTGCTGAGAAACCGCTTTAGTATCCTCGGAGACCCTTAGTCTATATGGTGCTACTTCGACCACCTAAAGAATCTTGTGTTTTTTTGAGACACTACTTTGGTATCTTCGGAGAGGCTTAGTCTATAAGGTGGTGCTTCGACTACCCGAAGAATCTCGTGTTTTGCTGAGATACCGCTTTGGTATCCTGGGAGAGCCTTAGTCTATAAGGTGCTGCTTCAACCACCCGAAGAATCTCGTTTTTTTTTAGATACTGCTTTGGTATCATCGAAGTGCCTTAGTCTATAAGGTGCTGCTTCGACCACGCGAAGAATCTCGTGTTTTGTTGAGATACTGCTTTGGTGTCCTCGGAGAGCCTTAGTCTATAAGGTGCTGCTTCGACCACCCGATGAATCTCGTGTTTTTTTGAGATACTGTTTTGGTTTCCTCGGAGTTCCGTAGTCCATAAGTTGCAACTTCGATCACCCGAAGAATCTCATGTTTTGTTGAGATACTGCTTTGGTATCCTCGGAGAACCTTAGTCTATAAGGTGCTTGTTCGATCAGCCAAAGAATCACATGTTTTGTTGAGATACTGCTTTGGTATCCTGGGAGAGCCTTAGTCTATAAGGTGCTGCTGCGACCACCCAAAGAATCTTGTGTTTTGTTGAGATACTGCTTTGGTATACTCGGAGGACCTTAGTCTATAAGGTGCTGCTTCGATCACCAAAGAATCTCGTGTTTTGTTGAGATACTGCTTTGGTATCCTCGGAGAGCCTTTGTATATAAGGTGCTGCTTCGACCGCCCGAAGAATCTCGTGTTTTGTTGAGATACTGCTTTGGTATCCTCGGAGAACCTTAGTCTATAAGGTGCTGCTTCGAGCACCCAAAGAATCTCATGTTTTGTTGAGATAATACTTTGGTATCCTCGGAGAACCTTAGTCTATAAAGTGCTACTTCGACCACCCAAAGAATCTTGTATTTTGTTGAGATACTGCTTTGATATCCTTGGAGAGCCTTAGTTTATAAGGTGCTGCTTCGACTACCCGAAGAATCTCGTGTTTTGCTGAGATACAGCTTTGGTTTCCTCAGAGAGCCTTAGTCTATAAGGTGTTGCTTCAACCACCCGAAGAATCTCTTGTTTTGTTGAGAAACTGCTTTGGTGTCCTCGGAGAGCCTTAGTCTATAAAGTGCTGCTTCGACCACCCGAAGAATCTCGTGTTTTTTTGAGATACTGTTTTGGTATCCTCGGAGAACCGTAGTCTATAACGTGCAACTTTGATCACCTGACGAATCTCATGTTTTGTTGAGATCCTGCTTTGGTATCCTCGGAGAACCTTAGTCTATAAGGTGCTTCTTCGATCAGCCAAAGAATCACATGTTTTGTTGAGATACTGCTTTGGTATCCTGGGAGAGCCTTAGTCTATAAGGTGCTGCTGCGACCACCCAAAGAATCTTGTGTTTTGTTGAGATACTGCTTTGGCATCCTCGGAGGACCTTAGTCTATAAGGTGCTGCTTCGATCACCAAAGAATCTCGTTTTATTTTACATACCGCTTTGGTATCCTCGGAGAGCCTTAGTCTATAAGGTGCTGCTTCAACCACCCGAAGAATCTCGTTTTTTTTTAGATACTGCTTTGGTATCATCGAAGTGCCTTAGTCTATAAGGTGCTGCTTCGACCACGCGAAGAATCTCGTGTTTTGTTGAGATACTGCTTTGGTGTCCTCGGAGAGCCTTAGTCTATAAGGTGCTGCTTCGACCACCCGATGAATCTCGTGTTTTTTTGAGATACTGTTTTGGTTTCCTCGGAGTTCCGTAGTCCATAAGTTGCAACTTCGATCACCCGAAGAATCTCATGTTTTGTTGAGATACTGCTTTGGTATCCTCGGAGAACCTTAGTCTATAAGGTGCTTGTTCGATCAGCCAAAGAATCACATGTTTTGTTGAGATACTGCTTTGGTATCCTGGGAGAGCCTTAGTCTATAAGGTGCTGCTGCGACCACCCAAAGAATCTTGTGTTTTGTTGAGATACTGCTTTGGTATACTCGGAGGACCTTAGTCTATAAGGTGCTTCTTCGATCACCAAAGAATCTCGTGTTTTGTTGAGATACTGCTTTGGTATCCTCGGAGAGCCTTTGTATATAAGGTGCTGCTTCGACCGCCCGAAGAATCTCGTGTTTTGTTGAGATACTGCTTTGGTATCCTCGGAGAACCTTAGTCTATAAGGTGCTGCTTCGAGCACCCAAAGAATCTCATGTTTTGTTGAGATACTACTTTGGTATCCTCGGAGAACCTTAGTCTATAAAGTGCTACTTCGACCACCCAAAGAATCTTGTATTTTGTTGAGATACTGCTTTGATATCCTTGGAGAGCCTTAGTCTATAAGGTGCTGCTTCGACCACCCGAAGAATCTCGTGTTTTTTTGAGATACTGTTTTGGTATCCTCGGAGAACCGTAGTCTATAACGTGCAACTTTGATCACCTGACGAATCTCATGTTTTGTTGAGATCCTGCTTTGGTATCCTCGGAGAACCTTAGTCTATAAGGTGCTTCTTCGATCAGCCAAAGAATCACATGTTTTGTTGAGATACTGCTTTGGTATCCTGGGAGAGCCTTAGTCTATAAGGTGCTGCTGCGACCACCCAATGAATCTTGTGTTTTGTTGAGATACTGCTTTGGCATCCTCGGAGGACCTTAGTCTATAAGGTGCTGCTTCGATCACCAAAGAATCTCGTTTTTTTTTAGATACTGCTTTGGTATCCTCGCTGAGCCTTAGTCTATAAGGTGCTGCTTCGACTACCCGAAGAATCTCGTGTTTTGCTGAGAAACCGCTTTAGTATCCTCGGAGACCCTTAGTCTATATGGTGCTACTTCGACCACCTAAAGAATCTTGTGTTTTTTTGAGACACTACTTTGGTATCCTCGGAGAGGCTTAGTCTATTAGGTGGTGCTTCGACTACCCGAAGAATCTCGTGTTTTGCTGAGATACCGCTTTGGTATCCTCGGAGAGCCTTAGTCTATAAGGTGCTGCTTCAACCACCCGAAGAATCTCGTTTTTTTTTAGATACTGCTTTGGTATCATCGAAGTGCCTTAGTCTATAAGGTGCTGCTTCGACCACCCGAAGAATCTCGTGTTTTGTTGAGATACTGCTTTGGTGTCCTCGGAGAGCCTTAGTCTATAAGGTGCTGCTTCGACCACCCGATGAATCTCGTGTTTTTTTGAGATACTGTTTTGGTTTCCTCGGAGTTCCGTAGTCCATAAGTTGCAACTTCGATCACCCGAAGAATCTCATGTTTTGTTGAGATACTGCTTTGGTATCCTCGGAGAACCTTAGTCTATAAGGTGCTTGTTCGATCAGCCAAAGAATCACATGTTTTGTTGAGATACTGCTTTGGTATCCTGGGAGAGCCTTAGTCTATAAGGTGCTGCTGCGACCACCCAAAGAATCTTGTGTTTTGTTGAGATACTGCTTTGGTATACTCGGAGGACCTTAGTCTATAAGGTGCTGCTTCGATCACCAAAGAATCTCGTGTTTTGTTGAGATACTGCTTTGGTATCCTCGGAGAGCCTTTGTATATAAGGTGCTGCTTCGACCGCCCGAAGAATCTCGTGTTTTGTTGAGATACTGCTTTGGTATCCTCGGAGAACCTTAGTCTATAAGGTGCTGCTTCGAGCACCCAAAGAATCTCATGTTTTGTTGAGATACTACTTTGGTATCCTCGGAGAACCTTAGTCTATAAAGTGCTACTTCGACCACCCAAAGAATCTTGTATTTTGTTGAGATACTGCTTTGATATCCTTGGAGAGCCTTAGTCTATAAGGTGCTGCTTCGACTACCCGAAGAATCTCGTGTTTTGCTGAGATACAACTTTGGTTTCCTCAGAGAGCCTTAGTCTATAAGGTGTTGCTTCAACCACCCGAAGAATCTCGTGTTTTGTTGAGAAACTGCTTTGGTGTCCTCGGAGAGCCTTAGTCTATAAAGTGCTGCTTCGACCACCCGAAGAATCTCGTGTTTTTTTGAGATACTGTTTTGGTATCCTCGGAGAACCGTAGTCTATAACGTGCAACTTTGATCACCTGACGAATCTCATGTTTTGTTGAGATCCTGCTTTGGTATCCTCGGAGAACCTTAGTCTATAAGGTGCTTCTTCGATCAGCCAAAGAATCACATGTTTTGTTGAGATACTGCTTTGGTATCCTGGGAGAGCCTTAGTCTATAAGGTGCTGCTGCGACCACCCAAAGAATCTTGTGTTTTGTTGAGATACTGCTTTGGCATCCTCGGAGGACCTTAGTCTATAAGGTGCTGCTTCGATCACCAAAGAATCTCGTTTTATTTTACATACCGCTTTGGTATCCTCGGAGAGCCTTAGTCTATAAGGTGCTGCTTCAACCACCCGAAGAATCTCGTTTTTTTTTAGATACTGCTTTGGTATCATCGAAGTGCCTTAGTCTATAAGGTGCTGCTTCGACCATGCGAAGAATCTCGTGTTTTGTTGAGATACTGCTTTGGTGTCCTCGGAGAGCCTTAGTCTATAAGGTGCTGCTTCGACCACCCGATGAATCTCGTGTTTTTTTGAGATACTGTTTTGGTTTCCTCGGAGTTCCGTAGTCCATAAGTTGCAACTTCGATCACCCGAAGAATCTCATGTTTTGTTGAGATACTGCTTTGGTATCCTCGGAGAACCTTAGTCTATAAGGTGCTTGTTCGATCAGCCAAAGAATCACATGTTTTGTTGAGATACTGCTTTGGTATCCTGGGAGAGCCTTAGTCTATAAGGTGCTGCTGCGACCACCCAAAGAATCTTGTGTTTTGTTGAGATACTGCTTTGGTATACTCGGAGGACCTTAGTCTATAAGGTGCTGCTTCGATCACCAAAGAATCTCGTGTTTTGTTGAGATACTGCTTTGGTATCCTCGGAGAGCCTTTGTATATAAGGTGCTGCTTCGACCGCCCGAAGAATCTCGTGTTTTGTTGAGATACTGCTTTGGTATCCTCGGAGAACCTTAGTCTATAAGGTGCTGCTTCGAGCACCCAAAGAATCTCATGTTTTGTTGAGATACTATTTTGGTATCTTCGGAGAACCTTAGTCTATAAAGTGCTACTTCGACCACCCAAAGAATCTTGTATTTTGTTGAGATACTGCTTTGATATCCTTGGAGAGCCTTAGTCTATAAGGTGCTGCTTCGACTACCCGAAGAATCTCGTGTTTTGCTGAGATACAGCTTTGGTTTCCTCAGAGAGCCTGAGTCTATAAGGTGTTGCTTCAACCACCCGAAGAATCTCGTGTTTTGTTGAGAAACTGCTTTGGTGTCCTTGGAGAGCCTTAGTCTATAAAGTGCTGCTTCGACCACCCGAAGAATCTCGTGTTTTTTTGAGATACTGTTTTGGTATCCTCGGAGAACCGTAGTCTATAACGTGCAACTTTGATCACCTGACGAATCTCATGTTTTGTTGAGATCCTGCTTTGGTATCCTCGGAGAACCTTAGTCTATAAGGTGCTTCTTCGATCAGCCAAAGAATCACATGTTTTGTTGAGATACTGCTTTGGTATCCTGGGAGAGCCTTAGTCTATAAGGTGCTGCTGCGACCACCCAATGAATCTTGTGTTTTGTTGAGATACTGCTTTGGCATCCTCGGAGGACCTTAGTCTATAAGGTGCTGCTTCGATCACCAAAGAATCTCGTTTTTTTTTAGATACTGCTTTGGTATCCTCGCTGAGCCTTAGTCTATAAGGTGCTGCTTCGACTACCCGAAGAATCTCGTGTTTTGCTGAGAAACCGCTTTAGTATCCTCGGAGACCCTTAGTCTATATGGTGCTACTTCGACCACCTAAAGAATCTTGTGTTTTTTTGAGACACTACTTTGGTATCCTCGGAGAGGCTTAGTCTATTAGGTGGTGCTTCGACTACCCGAAGAATCTCGTGTTTTGCTGAGATACCGCTTTGGTATCCTCGGAGAGCCTTAGTCTATAAGGTGCTGCTTCAACCACCCGAAGAATCTCGTTTTTTTTTAGATACTGCTTTGGTATCATCGAAGTGCCTTAGTCTATAAGGTGCTGCTTCGACCACCCGAAGAATCTCGTGTTTTGTTGAGATACTGCTTTGGTGTCCTCGGAGAGCCTTAGTCTATAAGGTGCTGCTTCGACCACCCGATGAATCTCGTGTTTTTTTGAGATACTGTTTTGGTTTCCTCGGAGTTCCGTAGTCCATAAGTTGCAACTTCGATCACCCGAAGAATCTCATGTTTTGTTGAGATACTGCTTTGGTATCCTCGGAGAACCTTAGTCTATAAGGTGCTTGTTCGATCAGCCAAAGAATCACATGTTTTGTTGAGATACTGCTTTGATATCCTCGGAGAGCCTTAGTCTATAAGGTGCTGCTTCGACTACCCGAAGAATCTCGTGTTTTGCTGAGATACAACTTTGGTTTCCTCAGAGAGCCTTAGTCTATAAGGTGTTGCTTCAACCACCCGAAGAATCTCGTGTTTTGTTGAGAAACTGCTTTGGTGTCCTCGGAGAGCCTTAGTCTATAAAGTGCTGCTTCGACCACCCGAAGAATCTCGTGTTTTTTTGAGATACTGTTTTGGTATCCTCGGAGAACCGTAGTCTATAACGTGCAACTTTGATCACCTGACGAATCTCATGTTTTGTTGAGATCCTGCTTTGGTATCCTCGGAGAACCTTAGTCTATAAGGTGCTTCTTCGATCAGCCAAAGAATCACATGTTTTGTTGAGATACTGCTTTGGTATCCTGGGAGAGCCTTAGTCTATAAGGTGCTGCTGCGACCACCCAAAGAATCTTGTGTTTTGTTGAGATACTGCTTTGGCATCCTCGGAGGACCTTAGTCTATAAGGTGCTGCTTCGATCACCAAAGAATCTCGTTTTATTTTACATACCGCTTTGGTATCCTCGGAGAGCCTTAGTCTATAAGGTGCTGCTTCAACCACCCGAAGAATCTCGTTTTTTTTTAGATACTGCTTTGGTATCATCGAAGTGCCTTAGTCTATAAGGTGCTGCTTCGACCATGCGAAGAATCTCGTGTTTTGTTGAGATACTGCTTTGGTGTCCTCGGAGAGCCTTAGTCTATAAGGTGCTGCTTCGACCACCCGATGAATCTCGTGTTTTTTTGAGATACTGTTTTGGTTTCCTCGGAGTTCCGTAGTCCATAAGTTGCAACTTCGATCACCCGAAGAATCTCATGTTTTGTTGAGATACTGCTTTGGTATCCTCGGAGAACCTTAGTCTATAAGGTGCTTGTTCGATCAGCCAAAGAATCACATGTTTTGTTGAGATACTGCTTTGGTATCCTGGGAGAGCCTTAGTCTATAAGGTGCTGCTGCGACCACCCAAAGAATCTTGTGTTTTGTTGAGATACTGCTTTGGTATACTCGGAGGACCTTAGTCTATAAGGTGCTGCTTCGATCACCAAAGAATCTCGTGTTTTGTTGAGATACTGCTTTGGTATCCTCGGAGAGCCTTTGTATATAAGGTGCTGCTTCGACCGCCCGAAGAATCTCGTGTTTTGTTGAGATACTGCTTTGGTATCCTCGGAGAACCTTAGTCTATAAGGTGCTGCTTCGAGCACCCAAAGAATCTCATGTTTTGTTGAGATACTATTTTGGTATCTTCGGAGAACCTTAGTCTATAAAGTGCTACTTCGACCACCCAAAGAATCTTGTATTTTGTTGAGATACTGCTTTGATATCCTTGGAGAGCCTTAGTCTATAAGGTGCTGCTTCGACTACCCGAAGAATCTCGTGTTTTGCTGAGATACAGCTTTGGTTTCCTCAGAGAGCCTGAGTCTATAAGGTGTTGCTTCAACCACCCGAAGAATCTCGTGTTTTGTTGAGAAACTGCTTTGGTGTCCTTGGAGAGCCTTAGTCTATAAAGTGCTGCTTCGACCACCCGAAGAATCTCGTGTTTTTTTGAGATACTGTTTTGGTATCCTCGGAGAACCGTAGTCTATAACGTGCAACTTTGATCACCTGACGAATCTCATGTTTTGTTGAGATCCTGCTTTGGTATCCTCGGAGAACCTTAGTCTATAAGGTGCTTCTTCGATCAGCCAAAGAATCACATGTTTTGTTGAGATACTGCTTTGGTATCCTGGGAGAGCCTTAGTCTATAAGGTGCTGCTGCGACCACCCAATGAATCTTGTGTTTTGTTGAGATACTGCTTTGGCATCCTCGGAGGACCTTAGTCTATAAGGTGCTGCTTCGATCACCAAAGAATCTCGTTTTTTTTTAGATACTGCTTTGGTATCCTCGCTGAGCCTTAGTCTATAAGGTGCTGCTTCGACTACCCGAAGAATCTCGTGTTTTGCTGAGAAACCGCTTTAGTATCCTCGGAGACCCTTAGTCTATATGGTGCTACTTCGACCACCTAAAGAATCTTGTGTTTTTTTGAGACACTACTTTGGTATCCTCGGAGAGGCTTAGTCTATAAGGTGGTGCTTCGACTACCCGAAGAATCTCGTGTTTTGCTGAGATACCGCTTTGGTATCCTCGGAGAGCCTTAGTCTATAAGGTGCTGCTTCAACCACCCGAAGAATCTCGTTTTTTTTTAGATACTGCTTTGGTATCATCGAAGTGCCTTAGTCTATAAGGTGCTGCTTCGACCACCCGAAGAATCTCGTGTTTTGTTGAGATACTGCTTTGGTGTCCTCGGAGAGCCTTAGTCTATAAGGTGCTGCTTCGACCACCCGATGAATCTCGTGTTTTTTTGAGATACTGTTTTGGTTTCCTCGGAGTTCCGTAGTCCATAAGTTGCAACTTCGATCACCCGAAGAATCTCATGTTTTGTTGAGATACTGCTTTGGTATCCTCGGAGAACCTTAGTCTATAAGGTGCTTGTTCGATCAGCGAAAGAATCACATGTTTTGTTGAGATACTGCTTTGGTATCCTGGGAGAGCCTTAGTCTATAAGGTGCTGCTGCGACCACCCAAAGAATCTTGTGTTTTGTTGAGATACTGCTTTGGCATACTCGGAGGACCTTAGTCTATAAGGTGCTGCTTCGATCACCAAAGAATCTCGTGTTTTGTTGAGATACTGCTTTGGTATCCTCGGAGAGCCTTTGTATATAAGGTGCTGCTTCGACCGCCCAAAGAATCTCGTGTTTTGTTGAGATACTGCTTTGGTATCCTCGGAGAACCTTAGTCTATAAGGTGCTGCTTCGAGCACCCAAAGAATCTCATGTTTTGTTGAGATACTACTTTGGTATCCTCGGAGAGCCTTAGTCTATAAAGTGCTACTTCGACCACCCAAAGAATCTTGTATTTTGTTGAGATACTGCTTTGATATCCTTGGAGAGCCTTAGTCTATAAGGTGCTGCTTCGACTACCCGAAGAATCTCGTGTTTTGCTGAGATACAGCTTTGGTTTCCTCAGAGAGCCTTAGTCTATAAGGTGTTGCTTCAACCACCCGAAGAATCTCGTGTTTTGTTGAGAAACTGCTTTGGTGTCCTCGGAGAGCCTTAGTCTATAAAGTGCTGCTTCGACCACCCGAAGAATCTCGTGTTTTTTTGAGATACTGTTTTGGTATCCTCGGAGAACCGTAGTCTATAACGTGCAACTTTGATCACCTGACGAATCTCATGTTTTGTTGAGATCCTGCTTTGGTATCCTCGGAGAACCTTAGTCTATAAGGTGCTTCTTCGATCAGCCAAAGAATCACATGTTTTGTTGAGATACTGCTTTGGTATCCTGGGAGAGCCTTAGTCTATAAGGTGCTGCTGCGACCACCCAAAGAATCTTGTGTTTTGTTGAGATACTGCTTTGGCATCCTCGGAGGACCTTAGTCTATAAGGTGCTGCTTCGATCACCAAAGAATCTCGTTTTTTTTTAGATACTGCTTTGGTATCCTCGCTGAGCCTTAGTCTATAAGGTGCTTCTTCGACCACCCGATGAATCTCGTGTTTTTTTGAGATACTGTTTTGGTATCCTCGGAGCACCGTAGTCTATAAGGTGCAACTTCGATCACCCGAAGAATCTCATGTTTTGTTGAGATACTGCTTTGGTATCCTCGGAGAACCTTAGTCTATAAGGTGCTTCTTCGATCAGCCAAAGAATTACATGTTTTGTTGAGATACTGCTTTGGTATCCTGGGAGAGCCTTAGTCTATAAGGTGCTGCTGCGACCACCCAAAGAATCTTGTGTTGTGTTTAGATACTGCTTTGGCATCCTCGGAGGACCTTAGTCTATAAGGTGCTGCTTCGATCACCAAAGAATCTCGTTTTTTTTTTTAGATACTGCTTTGGTATCCTCGCTGAGCCTTAGTCTATAAGGTGCTGCTTCGACTACCCGAAGAATCTCGTGTTTTGCTGAGATACCGCTTTAGTATCCTCGGAGACCCCTAGTCTATAAGGTGCTACTTCGACCACCTAAAGAATCTTGTGTTTTGTTGAGATACTACTTTGGTATCTTCGGAGAGCCTTAGTCTATAAGGTGCTGCTTCGACTACCCGAAGAATCTCGTGTTTTGCTGAGATACCGCTTTGGTATCCTCGAAGAGCCTTAGTCTATAAGGTTCTGCTTCAACCACCCGAAGAATCTCGTTTTTTTTAGATACTGCTTTGGTATCATCGAAGTGCCTTAGTCTATAAGGTGCTGCTTCGACCACCCGAAGAATCTCGTGTTTTGTTGAGATGCTGCTTTGGTGTCCTCTGAGAGCCTTAGTCTATAAGGTGCTGCTTCGACCACCCGATGAATCTCGTGTTTTTTTGATATACTGTTTTGGTATCCTCGGAGCTCCGTATTCCATAAGGTGCAACTTCGATCACCCGAAGAATCTCATGTTTTGTTGAGATACTGCTTTGGTATCCTCGGAGAACCTTAGTCTATAAGGTGCTTGTTCGATCAGCCAAAGAATCACATGTTTTGTTGAGATACTGCTTTGGTATCCTGGGAGAGCCTTAGTCTATAAGGTGCTGCTGCGACCACCCAAAGAATCTTGTGTTTTGTTGAGATACTGCTTTGGCATCCTCGGAGGACCTTAGTCTATAAGGTGCTGCTTCGATCACCAAAGAATCTCGTGTTTTGTTGAGATACTGCTTTGGTATCCTCGGAGAGCCTTTGTATATAAGGTGCTGCTTCGACCACCCAAAGAATCTCGTGTTTTGTTGAGATACTGCTTTGGTATCCTTGGAGAACCTTAGTCTATAAGGTGCTGCTTCGAGCACCCAAAGAATCTCATGTTTTGTTGAGATACTACTTTGGTATCCTCGGAGAACCTTAGTCTATAAAGTGCTACTTCGACCAAGCAAAGAATCTTGTATTTTGTTGAGATACTGCTTTGATATCCTCGGAGAGCCTTAGTCTATAAGGTGCTGCTTCGACTACCCGAGGAATCTCGTGTTTTTTTGAGATACTGTTTTGGTATCCTCGGAGAACCGTAGTCTATAACGTGCAACTTTGATCACCTGACGAATCTCATGTTTTGTTGAGATCCTGCTTTGGTATCCTCGGAGAACCTTAGTCTATAAGGTGCTTCTTCGATCAGCCAAAGAATCACATGTTTTGTTGAGATACTGCTTTGGTATCCTGGAAGAGCCTTAGTCTATAAGGTGCTGCTGCGACCACCCAAAGAATCTTGTGTTTTGTTGAGATACTGCTTTGGCATCCTCGGAGGACCTTAGTCTATAAGGTGCTGCTTCGATCACCAAAGAATCTCGTTTTTTTTAGATACTGCTTTGGTATCCTCGCTGAGCCTTAGTCTATAAGGTGCTGCTTCGACTACCCGAAGAATCTCGTGTTTTGCTGAGAAACCGCTTTAGTATCCTCGGAGACCCTTAGTCTATATGGTGCTACTTCGACCACCTAAAGAATCTTGTGTTTTTTTGAGACACTACTTTGGTATCCTCGGTGAGGCTTAGTCTATAAGGTGGTGCTTCGACTACCCGAAGAATCTCGTGTTTTGCTGAGATACCGCTTTGGTATCCTCGGAGAGCGTTAGTCTATAAGGTGCTGCTTCAACCACCCGAAGAATCTCGTTTTTTTTAGATACTGCTTTGGTATCATCGAAGTGCCTTATTCTATAAGGTGCTGCTTCGACCACCCGAAGAAACTCGTGTTTTGTTGAGATACTGCTTTGGTGTCCTCGGAGAGCCTTAGTCTATAAGGTGCTTCTTCGACCACCCGATGAATCTCGTGTTTTTTTGAGATACTGTTTTGGTATCCTCGGAGCACCGTAGTCTATAAGGTGCAACTTCGATCACCCGAAGAATCTCATGTTTTGTTGAGATACTGCTTTGGTATCCTCGGAGAACCTTAGTCTATAAGGTGCTTCTTCGATCAGCCAAAGAATTACATGTTTTGTTGAGATACTCCTTTGGTATCCTGGGAGAGCCTTAGTCTATAAGGTGCTGCTGCGACCACCCAAAGAATCTTGTGTTGTGTTTAGATACTGCTTTGGCATCCTCGGAGGACCTTAGTCTATAAGGTGCTGCTTCGATCACCAAAGAATCTCGTTTTTTTTTTTAGATACTGCTTTGGTATCCTCGCTGAGCCTTAGTCTATAAGGTGCTGCTTCGACTACCCGAAGAATCTCGTGTTTTGCTGAGATACCGCTTTAGTATCCTCGGAGACCCTTAGTCTATATGGTGCTACTTCGACCACCTAAAGAATCTTGTGTTTTTTTGAGACACTACTTTGGTATCCTCGGTGAGGCTTAGTCTATAAGGTGGTGCTTCGACTACCCGAAGAATCTCGTGTTTTGCTGAGATACCGCTTTGGTATCCTCGGAGAGCCTTAGTCTATAAGTTGCTGCTTCAACCACCCGAAGAATCTCGTTTTTTTTAGATACTGCTTTGGTATCATCGAAGTGCCTTAGTCTATAAGGTGCTGCTTCGACCACCCGAAGAATCTCGTGTTTTGTTGAGATGCTGCTTTGGTGTCCTCTGAGAGCCTTAGTCTATAAGGTGCTGCTTCGACCACCCGATGAATCTCGTGTTTTTTTGATATACTGTTTTGGTATCCTCGGAGCTCCGTAGTCTATAACGTGCAACTTCGATCACCTGACGAATCTCATGTTTTGTTGAGATACTGCTTTGGTATCCTCGGAGAACCTTAGTCTATAAGGTGCTTCTTCGATCAGCCAAAGAATCACATGTTTTGTTGAGATACTGCTTTGGTATCCTGGGAGAGCCTTAGTCTATAAGGTGCTGCTGCGACCACCCAAAGAATCTTGTGTTTTGTTGAGATACTGCTTTGGCATCCTCGGAGGACCTTAGTCTATAAGGTGCTATTTCGATCACCAAAGAATCTCGTTTTTTTTTAGATACTGCTTTGGTATCCTCGCTGAGCCTTAGTCTATAAGGTGCTGCTTCGACTACCCGAAGAATCTCGTGTTTTGCTGAGATACCGCTTTAGTATCCTCGGAGACCCTTAGTCTATATGGTGCTACTTCGACCACCTAAAGAATCTTGTGTTTTTTTGAGACACTACTTTGGTATCCTCGGAGAGGCTTAGTCTATAAGGTGGTGCTTCGACTACCCGAAGAATCTCGTGTTTTGCTGAGATACCGCTTTGGTATCCTCGGAGAGCCTTAGTCTATAAGGTGCTGCTTCAACCACCCGAAGAATCTCGTTTTTTTTAGATACTGCTTTGGTATCATCGAAGTGCCTTAGTCTAAAAGGTGCTGCTTCGACCACCCGAAGAAACTCGTGTTTTGTTGAGATACTGCTTTGGTGTCCTCGGAGAGCCTTAGTCTATAAGGTGCTTCTTCGACCACCCGATGAATCTCGTGTTTTTTTGAGATACTGTTTTGGTATCCTCGGAGCACCGTAGTCTATAAGGTGCAACTTCGATCACCCGAAGAATCTCATGTTTTGTTGAGATACTGCTTTGGTATCCTCGGAGAACCTTAGTCTATAAGGTGCTTCTTCGATCAGCCAAAGAATTACATGTTTTGTTGAGATACTGCTTTGGTATCCTGGGAGAGCCTTAGTCTATAAGGTGCTGCTGCGACAACCCAAAGAATCTTGTGTTGTGTTTAGATACTGCTTTGGCATCCTCGGAGGACCTTAGTCTATAAGGTGCTGCTTCGATCACCAAAGAATCTCGTTTTTTTTTAGATACTGCTTTGGTATCCTCGCTGAGCCTTAGTCTATAAGGTGCTGCTTCGACTACCCGAAGAATCTCTTGTTTTGCTGAGAAACCGCTTTAGTATCCTCGGAGACCCTTAGTCTATATGGTGCTACTTCGACCACCTAAAGAATCTTGTGTTTTTTTGAGACACTACTTTGGTATCCTCGGTGAGGCTTAGTCTATAAGGTGGTGCTTCGACTACCCAAAGAATCTCGTGTTTTGCTGAGATACCGCTTTGGTATCCTCGGAGAGCCTTAGTCTATAAGGTGCTGCTTCAACCACCCGAAGAATCTCGTTTTTTTTAGATACTGCTTTGGTATCATCGAAGTGCCTTAGTCTATAAGGTGCTGCTTCGACCACCCGAAGAAACTCGTGTTTTGTTGAGATACTGCTTTGGTGTCCTCGGAGAGCCTTAGTCTATAAGGTGCTTCTTCGACCACCCGATGAATCTCGTGTTTTTTTGAGATACTGTTTTGGTATCCTCGGAGCACAGTAGTCTATAAGGTGCAACTTCGATCACCCGAAGAATCTCATGTTTTGTTGAGATACTGCTTTGGTATCCTCGGAGAACCTTAGTCTATAAGGTGCTTCTTCGATCAGCCAAAGAATTACATGTTTTGTTGAGATACTCCTTTGGTATCCTGGGAGAGCCTTAGTCTATAAGGTGCTGCTGCGACCACCCAAAGAATCTTGTGTTGTGTTTAGATACTGCTTTGGCATCCTCGGAGGACCTTAGTCTATAAGGTGCTGCTTCGATCACCAAAGAATCTCGTTTTTTTTTTTAGATACTGCTTTGGTATCCTCGGTGAGGCTTAGTCTATAAGGTGGTGCTTCGACTACCCGAAGAATCTCGTGTTTTGCTGAGATACCGCTTTGGTATCCTCGGAGAGTCTTAGTCTATAAGGTGCTGCTTCAACCACCCGAAGAATCTCGTTTTTTTTAGATACTGCTTTGGTATCATCGAAGTGCCTTAGTCTATAAGGTGCTGCTTCGACCACCCGAAGAAACTCGTGTTTTGTTGAGATACTGCTTTGGTGTCCTCGGAGAGCCTTAGTCTATAAGGTGCTTCTTCGACCACCCGATGAATCTCGTGTTTTTTTGAGATACTGTTTTGGTATCCTCGGAGCACCGTAGTCTATAAGGTGCAACTTCGATCACCCGAAGAATCTCATGTTTTGTTGAGATACTGCTTTGGTATCCTCGGAGAACCTTAGTCTATAAGGTGCTTCTTCGATCAGCCAAAGAATTACATGTTTTGTTGAGATACTCCTTTGGTATCCTGGGAGAGCCTTAGTCTATAAGGTGTTGCTGCGACCACCCAAAGAATCTTGTGTTGTGTTTAGATACTGCTTTGGCATCCTCGGAGGACCTTAGTCTATAAGGTGCTGCTTCGATCACCAAAGAATCTCGTTTTTTTTTTTAGATACTGCTTTGGTATCCTCGCTGAGCCTTAGTCTATAAGGTGCTGCTTCGACTACCCGAAGAATCTCGTGTTTTGCTGAGAAACCGCTTTAGTATCCTCGGAGACCCTTAGTCTATATGGTGCTACTTCGACCACCTAAAGAATCTTGTGTTTTTTTGAGACACTACTTTGGTATCCTCGGTGAGGCTTAGTCTATAAGGTGGTGCTTCGACTACCCGAAGAATCTCGTGTTTTGCTGAGATACCGCTTTGGTATCCTCGGAGAGCCTTAGTCTATAAGGTGCTGCTTCAACCACCCGAAGAATCTCGTTTTTTTTAGATACTGCTTTGGTATCATCGAAGTGCCTTAGTCTATAAGGTGCTGCTTCGACCACCCGAAGAAACTCGTGTTTTGTTGAGATACTGCTTTGGTGTCCTCGGAGAGCCTTAGTCTATAAGGTGCTTCTTCGACCACCCGATGAATCTCGTGTTTTTTTGAGATACTGTTTTGGTATCCTCGGAGCACCGTAGTCTATAAGGTGCAACTTCGATCACCCGAAGAATCTCATGTTTTGTTGAGATACTGCTTTGGTATCCTCGGAGAACCTTAGTCTATAAGGTGCTTCTTCGATCAGCCAAAGAATTACATGTTTTGTTGAGATACTCCTTTGGTATCCTGGGAGAGCCTTAGTCTATAAGGTGCTGCTGCGACCACCCAAAGAATCTTGTGTTGTGTTTAGATACTGCTTTGGCATCCTCGGAGGACCTTAGTCTATAAGGTGCTGCTTCGATCACCAAAGAATCTCGTTTTTTTTTTTAGATACTGCTTTGGTATCCTCGCTGAGCCTTAGTCTATAAGGTGCTGCTTCGACTACCCGAAGAATCTCGTGTTTTGCTGAGATACCGCTTTAGTATCCTCGGAGACCCTTAGTCTATATGGTGCTACTTCGACCACCTAAAGAATCTTGTGTTTTTTTGAGACACTACTTTGGTATCCTCGGTGAGGCTTAGTCTATAAGGTGGTGCTTCGACTACCCGAAGAATCTCGTGTTTTGCTGAGATACCGCTTTGGTATCCTCGGAGAGCCTTAGTCTATAAGGTGCTGCTTCAACCACCCGAAGAATCTCGTTTTTTTTAGATACTGCTTTGGTATCATCGAAGTGCCTTAGTCTATAAGGTGCTGCTTCGACCACCCGAAGAATCTCGTGTTTTGTTGAGATGCTGCTTTGGTGTCCTCTGAGAGCCTTAGTCTATAAGGTGCTGCTTCGACCACCCGATGAATCTCGTGTTTTTTTGATATAATGTTTTGGTATCCTCGGAGCTCCGTAGTCCATAAGGTGCAACTTCGATCACCCGAAGAATCTCATGTTTTGTTGAGATACTGCTTTGGTATCCTCGGAGAACCTTAGTCTATAAGGTGCTTCTTCGATCAGCCAAAGAATTACATGTTTTGTTGAGATACTCCTTTGGTATCCTGGGAGAGCCTTAGTCTATAAGGTGCTGCTGCGACCACCCAAAGAATCTTGTGTTGTGTTTAGATACTGCTTTGGCATCCTCGGAGGACCTTAGTCTATAAGGTGCTGCTTCGATCACCAAAGAATCTCGTTTTTTTTTTTAGATACTGCTTTGGTATCCTCGGTGAGGCTTAGTCTATAAGGTGGTGCTTCGACTACCCGAAGAATCTCGTGTTTTGCTGAGATACCGCTTTGGTATCCTCGGAGAGTCTTAGTCTATAAGGTGCTGCTTCAACCACCCGAAGAATCTCGTTTTTTTTAGATACTGCTTTGGTATCATCGAAGTGCCTTAGTCTATAAGGTGCTGCTTCGACCACCCGAAGAAACTCGTGTTTTGTTGAGATACTGCTTTGGTGTCCTCGGAGAGCCTTAGTCTATAAGGTGCTTCTTCGACCACCCGATGAATCTCGTGTTTTTTTGAGATACTGTTTTGGTATCCTCGGAGCACCGTAGTCTATAAGGTGCAACTTCGATCACCCGAAGAATCTCATGTTTTGTTGAGATACTGCTTTGGTATCCTCGGAGAACCTTAGTCTATAAGGTGCTTCTTCGATCAGCCAAAGAATTACATGTTTTGTTGAGATACTCCTTTGGTATCCTGGGAGAGCCTTAGTCTATAAGGTGTTGCTGCGACCACCCAAAGAATCTTGTGTTGTGTTTAGATACTGCTTTGGCATCCTCGGAGGACCTTAGTCTATAAGGTGCTGCTTCGATCACCAAAGAATCTCGTTTTTTTTTTTAGATACTGCTTTGGTATCCTCGCTGAGCCTTAGTCTATAAGGTGCTGCTTCGACTACCCGAAGAATCTCGTGTTTTGCTGAGAAACCGCTTTAGTATCCTCGGAGACCCTTAGTCTATATGGTGCTACTTCGACCACCTAAAGAATCTTGTGTTTTTTTGAGACACTACTTTGGTATCCTCGGTGAGGCTTAGTCTATAAGGTGGTGCTTCGACTACCCGAAGAATCTCGTGTTTTGCTGAGATACCGCTTTGGTATCCTCGGAGAGCCTTAGTCTATAAGGTGCTGCTTCAACCACCCGAAGAATCTCGTTTTTTTTAGATACTGCTTTGGTATCATCGAAGTGCCTTAGTCTATAAGGTGCTGCTTCGACCACCCGAAGAAACTCGTGTTTTGTTGAGATACTGCTTTGGTGTCCTCGGAGAGCCTTAGTCTATAAGGTGCTTCTTCGACCACCCGATGAATCTCGTGTTTTTTTGAGATACTGTTTTGGTATCCTCGGAGCACCGTAGTCTATAAGGTGCAACTTCGATCACCCGAAGAATCTCATGTTTTGTTGAGATACTGCTTTGGTATCCTCGGAGAACCTTAGTCTATAAGGTGCTTCTTCGATCAGCCAAAGAATTACATGTTTTGTTGAGATACTCCTTTGGTATCCTGGGAGAGCCTTAGTCTATAAGGTGCTGCTGCGACCACCCAAAGAATCTTGTGTTGTGTTTAGATACTGCTTTGGCATCCTCGGAGGACCTTAGTCTATAAGGTGCTGCTTCGATCACCAAAGAATCTCGTTTTTTTTTTTAGATACTGCTTTGGTATCCTCGCTGAGCCTTAGTCTATAAGGTGCTGCTTCGACTACCCGAAGAATCTCGTGTTTTGCTGAGATACCGCTTTAGTATCCTCGGAGACCCTTAGTCTATATGGTGCTACTTCGACCACCTAAAGAATCTTGTGTTTTTTTGAGACACTACTTTGGTATCCTCGGTGAGGCTTAGTCTATAAGGTGGTGCTTCGACTACCCGAAGAATCTCGTGTTTTGCTGAGATACCGCTTTGGTATCCTCGGAGAGCCTTAGTCTATAAGGTGCTGCTTCAACCACCCGAAGAATCTCGTTTTTTTTAGATACTGCTTTGGTAACATCGAAGTGCCTTAGTCTATAAGGTGCTGCTTCGACCACCCGAAGAATCTCGTGTTTTGTTGAGATGCTGCTTTGGTGTCCTCTGAGAGCCTTAGTCTATAAGGTGCTGCTTCGACCACCCGATGAATCTCGTGTTTTTTTGATATAATGTTTTGGTATCCTCGGAGCTCCGTAGTCCATAAGGTGCAACTTCGATCACCCGAAGAATCTCATGTTTTGTTGAGATACTGCTTTGGTATCCTCGGAGAACCTTAGTCTATAAGGTGCTTGTTCGATCAGCCAAAGAATCACATGTTTTGTTGAGATACTGCTTTGGTATCCTGGGAGAGCCTTAGTCTATAAGGTGCTGCTGCGACCACCCAAAGAATCTTGTGTTTTGTTGAGATACTGCTTTGGCATCCTCGGAGGACCTTAGTCTATAAGGTGCTGCTTCGATCACCAAAGAATCTCGTGTTTTGTTGAGATACTGCTTTGGTATCCTCAGAGAGCCTTTGTATATAAGGTGCTGCTTCGACCACCCAAAGAATCTCGTGTTTTGTTGAGATACTGCTTTGGTATCCTCGGAGAACCTTAGTCTATAAGGTGCTGCTTCGAGCACCCAAAGAATCTCATGTTTTGTTGAGATACTACTTTGGTATCCTCGGAGAACCTTAGTCTATAAAGTGCTACTTCGAGCAAGCAAAGAATCTTGTATTTTGTTGAGATACTGCTTTGATATCCTCGGAGAGCCTTAGTCTATAAGGTGCTGCTTCGACTACCCGAAGAATCTCGTGTTTTTTTGAGATACTGTTTTGGTATCCTCGGAGAACCGTAGTCTATAACGTGCAACTTTGATCACCTGACGAATCTCATGTTTTGTTGAGATCCTGCTTTGGTATCCTCGGAGAACCTTAGTCTATAAGGTGCTTCTTCGATCAGCCAAAGAATCACATGTTTTGTTGAGATACTGCTTTGGTATCCTGGGAGAGCCTTAGTCTATAAGGTGCTGCTGCGACCACCCAAAGAATCTTGTGTTTTGTTGAGATACTGCTTTGGCATCCTCGGAGGACCTTAGTCTATAAGGTGCTATTTCGATCACCAAAGAATCTCGTTTTTTTTTAGATACTGCTTTGGTATCCACGCTGAGCCTTAGTCTATAAGGTGCTGCTTCGACTACCCGAAGAATCTCGTGTTTTGCTGAGAAACCGCTTTAGTATCCTCGGAGACCCTTAGTCTATATGGTGCTACTTCGACCACCTAAAGAATCTTGTGTTTTTTTGAGACACTACTTTGGTATCCTCGGAGAGGCTTAGTCTATAAGGTGGTGCTTCGACTACCCGAAGAATCTCGTGTTTTGCTGAGATACCGCTTTGGTATCCTCGGAGAGCCTTAGTCTATAAGGTGCTGCTTCAACCACCCGAAGAATCTCGTTTTTTTTAGATACTGCTTTGGTATCATCGAAGTGCCTTAGTCTATAAGGTGCTGCTTCGACCACCCGAAGAAACTCGTGTTTTGTTGAGATACTGCTTTGGTGTCCTCGGAGAGCCTTAGTCTATAAGGTGCTTCTTCGACCACCCGATGAATCTCGTGTTTTTTTGAGATACTGTTTTGGTATCCTCGGAGCACCGTAGTCTATAAGGTGCAACTTCGATCACCCGAAGAATCTCATGTTTTGTTGAGATACTGCTTTGGTATCCTCGGAGAACCTTAGTCTATAAGGTGCTTCTTCGATCAGCCAAAGAATTACATGTTTTGTTGAGATACTGCTTTGGTATCCTGGGAGAGCCTTAGTCTATAAGGTGCTGCTGCGACAACCCAAAGAATCTTGTGTTGTGTTTAGATACTGCTTTGGCATCCTCGGAGGACCTTAGTCTATAAGGTGCTGCTTCGATCACCAAAGAATCTCGTTTTTTTTTTTAGATACTGCTTTGGTATCCTCGCTGAGCCTTAGTCTATAAGGTGCTGCTTCGACTACCCGAAGAATCTCGTGTTTTGCTGAGATACCGCTTTAGTATCCTCGGAGACCCTTAGTCTATAAGGTGCTACTTCGACCACCTAAAGAATCTTGTGTTTTGTTGAGATACTACTTTGGTATCTTCGGAGAGCCTTAGTCTATAAGGTGCTGCTTCGACTACCCGAAGAATCTCGTGTTTTGCTGAGATACCGCTTTGGTATCCTCGGAGAGCCTTAGTCTATAAGGTACTGCTTCAACCACCCGAAGAATCTCGTTTTTTTTAGATACTGCTTTGGTATCATCGAAGTGCCTTAGTCTATAAGGTGCTGCTTCGACCACCCGAAGAATCTCGTGTTTTGTTGAGATGCTGCTTTGGTGTCCTCTGAGAGCCTTAGTCTATAAGGTGCTGCTTCGACCACCCGATGAATCTCGTGTTTTTTTGATATACTGTTTTGGTATCCTCGGAGCTCCGTAGTCCATAAGGTGCAACTTCGATCACCCGAAGAATCTCATGTTTTGTTGAGATACTGCTTTGGTATCCTCGGAGAACCTTAGTCTATAAGGTGCTTGTTCGATCAGCCAAAGAATCACATGTTTTGTTGAGATACTGCTTTGGTATCCTGGGAGAGCCTTAGTCTATAAGGTGCTGCTGCGACCACCCAAAGAATCTTGTGTTTTGTTGAGATACTTCTTTGGCATCCTCGGAGGACCTTAGTCTATAAGGTGCTGCTTCGATCACCAAAGAATCTCGTGTTTTATTGAGATACTGCTTTGGTATCCTCGGAGAGCCTTTGTATATAAGGTGCTGCTTCGACCACCCAAAGAATCTCGTGTTTTGTTGAGATACTGCTTTGGTATCCTCGGAGAACCTTAGTCTATAAGGTGCTGCTTCGAGCACCCAAAGAATCTCATGCTTTGTTGAGATACTACTTTGGTATCCTCGGAGAACCTTAGTCTATAAAGTGCTACTTCGACCAAGCAAAGAATCTTGTATTTTGTTGAGATACTGCTTTGATATCCTCGGAGAGCCTTAGTCTATAAGGTGCTGCTTCGACTACCCGAAGAATCTCGTGTTTTGCTGAGATACCGCTTTGGTTTCCTCAGAGAGCCTTAGTCTATAAGGTGTTGCTTCAACCACCCGAAGAATCTCGTGTTTTGTTGAGAAACTGCTTTGGTGTCCTCGGAGACCCTTAGTCTATAAAGTGCTGCTTCGACCACCCGAAGAATCTCGTGTTTTTTTGAGATACGGTTTTGGTATCCTCGGAGAACCGTAGTGTATAACGTGCAACTTTGATCACCCGACGAATCTCATGTTTTGTTGAGATCCTGCTTTGGTATCCTCGGAGAACCTTAGTCTATAAGGTGCTTCTTCGATCAGCCAAAGAATCACATGTTTTGTTAAGATACTGCTTTGGTATCCTGGGAGAGCCTTAGTCTATAAGGTGCTGCTGCGACCACCCAAAGAATCTTGTATTTTGTTGAGATACTGCTTTGGCATCCTCGGAGAACCTTAGTCTATAAGGTCCTGCTTAGATCACCAAAGAATCTCGTGTTTTTTTGAGATACTGCTTTGGTATCCTCGTTGAGCCTTAGTCTATAAGGTGCTGCTTCGAGCACCCAAAGAATATCATGTTTGGTTGAGATACTGCTTTGGTATCCTCGGAGAACCTAAGTTTATAAGGTGCTGCTTCGATCACCCAAAGAATCTCATGTTTTGTTGAGATACTACTTTGGTATCCTCAGAGAACCTTATTCTATAAAGTGCTACCTCGACCACCCAAAGAATCTTGTATTTTGTTGAGATACTGCTTTGATATCGTCGGAGAGCCTAAGTTCATAATTTGCTTCTTCGACTACGCGAAGAATCTCGTGTTTTGCTGAGATACCGCTTTGGTGTCCTCGGAGAGCCTTAGTCTATAAGGTACTGCTTCAACAACCCGAAGAATCTCGTTTTTTTTTTTAGATACTGCTTTGGTATCATCGAAGTGCCTTAGTCTATAAGGTGCTGCTTCGACCACCCGAAGAATCTCGTGTTTTGTTGAGATACTGCTTTGGTGTCCTCGGAGAGCCTTAGTCTATAAGGTGCTGCTTCGACCACCCGATGAATCTCGTGTTTTTTTGAGATACTGTTTTGGTATCCTCGGAGCTCCGTAGTCCATAAGGTGCAACTTCGATCACCTGAAGAATCTCATGTTTTGTTGAGATACTGCTTTGGTATCCTCGGAGAACCTTAGTCTATAAGGTGCTTGTTCGATCAGCCAAAGAATCACATGTTTTGTTGTGATACTGCTTTGGTATCCTGGAAGAGCCTTAGTCTATAAGGTGCTGCTGCGACCACCCAAAGAATCTTGTGTTTTATTGAGATACTGCTTTGGCATCCTCGGAGGACCTTAGTCTATAAGTTGCTGCTTCGATCACCAAAGAATCTCGTGTTTTGTTGAGATACTGCTTTGGTATCCTCGAAGAGCCTTTGTATATAAGGTGTTGCTTCGAAGACCCGAAGAATCTCGTGTTTTGTTGAGATACTGCTTTGGTATCCTCGGAGAACCTTAGTCTATAAGGTGCTGCTTCGAGCACCCAAAGAATCTCATGTTTTGTTGAGATACTACTTTGGTATCCTCAGAGAACCTTAGTCTATAAAGTGCTACTTCGACCACCTAAAGAATCTTGTATTTTGTTGAGATATTGCTTTGATATCCTCAGAGAGCCTTAGTCTATAAGGTTCTGCTTCGACTACCCGATGAATCTCGTGTTTTGTTGAGATACTGCATTGGTATCCTCGGAGAGCCTTTGTATATAAGGTGTTGCTTCGACCACCCGAAGAATCTCGTGTTTTGTTGAGATACAGCTTCGGTGTCCTCGGAGAGCCTTAGTCTATAAGGTGCTGCTTCGAGCACCCAAAGAATCTCATGTTTTGTTGAGATACTACTTTGGTATCCTCGGAGAACCTTAGTCTATAAAGTGCTACTTCGACCACCCAAAGAATCTTGTATTTTGTTGAGATACTGCTTTGATATCCTCAGAGAGCCTTAGTCTATAAGGTTCTGCTTCGACTACCCGAAGAATCTCGTGTTTTGGTGAGATACCGCTTTGGTTTCCTCAGAGAGCCTTAGTCTATAAGGTGTTGCTTCAACCACCCGAAGAATCTCATGTTTTGTTGAGATACAACTTTGGTGTCCTCGGAGAGCCTTAGTCTATAAGGTGCTGCTTCGACCACCCAAAGAATCTCGTGTTTTTTGAGATACTGTTTTGGTATTCTCGGAGAACCGTAGTCTATAAGGTGCAACTTTGATCACCAGACGAATCTCATGTTTTGTTGTGATCCTGCTTTGGTATCCTCGGAGAACCTTAGTCTATAAGGTGCTTGTTCGATCAACCAAAGAATCACAAGTTTTGTTGAGATACTGCTTTGGTATCTTGGGAGAGCCTTAGTCTATAAGGTGCTGCTGCGACCACCCAAAGAATCTTGTGTTTTGTTGAGATACTGCTTTGGCATCCTCGGAGAACCTTAGTCTATAAGGTGCTGCTTCGATCACCAAAGAATCTCGTGTTTTTTTAAGATACTGCTTTGGTATCCTCGCTGAGCCTTAGTCTATAAGGTGCTGCTTCGAGCACCCAAAGAATATCATGTTTGGTTGAGATACTACTTTGGTATCCTCGGAGAACCTTAGTCTATAAGGTGCTGCTTCGATCACCCAAAGAATCTCATGTTTTGTTGAGATACTACTTTGGTATCCTCGGAGAACCTTAGTCTATAAAGTGCTACTTCGACCACCCAAAGAATCTTGTATTTTGTTGAGATACTGCTTTGATATCCTCGGAGAGCCTAAGTTCATAATGTGCTGCTTCGACTACCCGAGGAATCTCGTGTTTTGCTGAGATACCACTTTGGTATCCTCGGAGTGCCTTAGTCTATAAGGTATTGCTTCAACCACCCGAAGAATCTTGTTTCTTTTTTTTTGAGATACTGCTTTGGTATCATCGAAGTGCCTTAGTCTATAAGGTGTTGCTTCGACCACCCGAAGAATCTCGTGTTTTGTTGAGATACCGCTTTAGTATCCTCGGAGACCCTTAGTCTATAAGGTGCTACTTCGACCACCTAAAGAATCTTGTGTTTTGTTGAGATACTACTTTGGTATCCTCGGAGAGCCTTAGTCTATAAGGTACTTCTTCAACCACCCGAAGAATCTCGTTTTTTTTTAGATACTGCTTTGGTATCATCGAAGTGCCTTAGTCTATAAGGTGCTGCTTCGACAACCCGAAGAATCTCGTGTTTTGTTGAGATACTACTTTGGTGTCCTCGGAGAGCCTTAGTCTATAAGGTGCTGCTTCGACCACCCGATGAATCTCGTGTTTTTTTGAGATACTGTTTTGGTATCCTCGGAGCTCCGTAGTCCATAAGGTGCAACTTCGATCACCCGAAGAATCTCATGTTTTGTTGAGATACTGCTTTGGTATCCTCGGAGAACCTTAGTCTATAAGGTGCTTCTTCGATCAACCAAAGAATCACATGTTTTGTTGAGATACTGCTTTGGTATCCTGGGAGAGCCTTAGTCTATAAGGTGCTGCTGCGACCACCCGAAGAATCTTGTGTTTTGTTGAGATACTGCTTTGGCATCCTCGGAGGACCTTAGTCTATAAGGTGCTGCTTCGATCACCAAAGAATCTCGTGTTTTGTTGAGATACTGCTTTGGTATCCTCGGAGAGCCTTTGTATATAAGGTGCTGCTTCGACCACCCGAAGAATCTCGTGTTTTGTTGAGATACTGCTTTGGTATCCTCGGAGAACCTTAGTCTATAAGGTGCTGCTTCGAGCACCCAAAGAATCTCATGTTTTGTTGAGATACTACTTTGGTATTCTCGGAGAACCTTAGTCTATAAAGTGCTACTTCGACCACCCAAAGAATCTTGTATTTTGTTGAGATACAACTTTGATATCCTCAGAGAGCCTTAGTCTATAAGGTTCTGCTTCGACTACCCGAAGAATCTCGTGTTTTGCTGAGATACCGCTTTGGTATCCTCGGAGAGCCTTAGTCTATAAGGTACTGCTTCAACCACCCGAAGAATCTCGTTTTTTTTTTAGATACTGCTTTGGTATCTTCGAAGTGCCTTAGTCTATAAGGTGCTGCTTCGACCACCCGAAGAATCTCGTGTTTTGTTGAGATACTGCTTTGGTGTCCTCGGAGAGCCTTAGTCTATAAAGTGCTGCTTCGACCACCCGATGAATCTCGTGTTTTTTTGAGATACTGTTTTGGTATCCTCGGAGCTCCGTAGTCCATAAGGTGCAACTTCGATCACCCGAAGAATCTCATGTTTTGTTGAGATACTGCTTTGGTATCCTCGGAGAACCTTAGTCAATAAGGTGCTTGTTCGATCAGCCAAGGAATCACATGTTTTGTTGAGATACTGCTTTGGTATCCTGGAAGAGCCTTAGTCTATAAGGTGCTGCTGCGACCACCCAAAGAATCTTGTGTTTTATTGAGATACTGCTTTGGCATCCTCGGAGGACCTTAGTCTATAAGGTGTTGCTTCGATCACCAAAGAATCTCGTGTTTTGTTGAAATACTGCTTTGGTATCCTCGGAGAGCCTTTGTATATAAGGTGTTGCTTCGACCACCCGAAGAATCTCGTGTTTTGTTGAGATACTGCTTTGGTATCCTCGGAGAACCTTAGTCTATAAGGTGCTGCTTCGAGCACCCAAAGAATCTCATGTTTTGTTGAGATACTACTTTGGTATTCTCGGAGAACCTTAGTCTATAAAGTGCTACTTCGACCACCCAAAGAATCTTGTATTTTGTTGAGATACAACTTTGATATCCTCAGAGAGCCTTAGTCTATAAGGTTCTGCTTCGACTACCCGAAGAATCTCGTGTTTTACTGAGATACCGCTTTGGTTTCCTCAGAGAGCCTTGGTCTATAAGGTGCTGCTTCGACAACCCGAAGAATCTCGTGTTTTGTTGAGATACAACTTTGGTGTCCTCGGAGAGCCTTAGTCTATAAGGTGCTGCTTCGACCACCCAAAGAATCTCGTGCTTTTTGAGATACTGTTTTGGTATCCTCGGAGAACCGTAGTCTATAAGGTGCAACTTTGATCACCCGACGAATTTCATGTTTTGTTGAGATCCTGCTTTGGTATCCTCGGAGAACCTTAGTCTATAAGGTGCTTCTTCGATCAACCAAAGAATCACATGTTTTGTTGAGATACTGCTTTGGTATCTTGGGAGAGCCTTAGTCTATAAGGTGTTGCTGCGACCACCCAAAGAATCTCGTGTTTTGTTGAGATACTGCTTTGGCATCCTCGGAGAACCTTAGTCTATAAGGTGCTGCTTCGAGCACCCAGAGAATATCATGTTTGGTTGAGATACTGCTTTGGTATCCTCGGAGAACCTTAGTCTATAAGGTGTTGCTTCGATCACCCAAAGAATCTCATGTTTTGTTGAGATACTACTTTGGTATCCTCAGAGAACCTTAGTCTATAAAGTGCTACTTCGACCACCCAAAGATTCTTGTATTTTGTTGAGATACTGCTTTGATATCCTCGGAGAGCCTAAGTTCATAATTTGCTGCTTCGACTACCCGAAGAATCTCGTGTTTTGCTGAGATACCGCTTTGGTATCCTCGGAGAGCCTTAGTCTATAAGGTACTGCTTCAACCACCCGAAGAATCTCGTTTTTTTTTAGATACTGCTTTGGTATCATCGAAGTGCCTTAGTCTATAAGGTGCTGCTTCAACCACCCAAAGAATCTCGTGTTTTGTTGAGATACTGCTTTGGTGTCCTCGGAGAGCCTTAGTCTATAAGGTGCTGCTTCGACCACCCGATGAATCTCGTGGTTTTTTGAGATACTGTTTTGGTATCCTCGGAGCTCCGTAGTCCATAAGGTGCAACTTCGATCACCCAAAGAATCTCATGTTTTGTTGAGATACTGCTTTGGTATCCTCGGAGAACATTAGTCTATAAGGTGCTGCTTCGACTACCCGAAGAATCTCGTGTTTTGCTGAGATACCGCTTTGGTATCCTCGGAGAGCCTTAGTCTATAAGGTACTGCTTCAACCACCCGAAGAATCTCGTTTTTTTTTTTAGATACTGCTTTGGTATCATCGAAGTGCCTTAGTCTATAAGGTGCTGCTTCGACCACCCGAAGAATCTCGTGTTTTGTTGAGATACTGCTTTGGTGTCCTCGGAGAGCCTTAGTCTATAAGGTGCTGCTTTGACCACCCGATGAATCTCGTGTTTTTTTGAGATACTGTTTTGGTATCCTCGGAGCTCCGTAGTCCATAAGGTGCAACTTCGATCACCCGAAGAATCTCATGTTTTGTTGAGATACTGCTTTGGTATCCTCGGAGAACCTTAGTCTATAAGGTGCTTGTTCGATCAGCCAAAGAATCACATGTTTTGTTGAGATACTGCTTTGGTATCCTGGAAGAGCCTTAGTCTATAAGGTGCTGCTGCGACCACCCAAAGAATCTTGTGTTTTATTGAGATACTGCTTTGGCATCCTCGGAGGACCTTAGTCTATAAGGTGTTGCTTCGATCACCAAAGAATCTCGTGTTTTGTTGAAATACTGCTTTGGTATCCTCGGAGAGCCTTTGTATATAAGGTGTTGCTTCGACCACCCGAAGAATCTCGTGTTTTGTTGAGATACTGCTTTGGTATCCTCGGAGAACCTTAGTCTATAAGGTGCTGCTTCGAGCACCCAAAGAATCTCATGTTTTGTTGAGATACTACTTTGGTATTCTCGGAGAACCTTAGTCTATAAAGTGCTACTTCGACCACCCAAAGAATCTTGTATTTTGTTGAGATACTGCTTTGATATCCTCAGAGAGCCTTAGTCTATAAGGTTCTGCTTCGACTACCCGAAGAATCTCGTGTTTTACTGAGATACCGCTTTGGTTTCCTCAGAGAGCCTTGGTCTATAAGGTGCTGCTTCGACAACCCGAAGAATCTCGTGTTTTGTTGAGATACAGCTTTGGTGTCCTCGGAGAGCCTTAGTCTATAAGGTGCTGCTTCGAGCACCCAAAGAATCTCGTGCTTTTTGAGATACTGTTTTGGTATCCTCGGAGAACCGTAGTCTATAAGGTGCAACTTTGATCACCCGACGAATTTCATGTTTTGTTGAGATCCTGCTTTGGTATCCTCGGAGAACCTTAGTCTATAAGGTGCTTCTTCGATCAACCAAAGAATCACATGTTTTGTTGAGATACTGCTTTGGTATCTTGGGAGAGCCTTAGTCTATAAGGTGTTGCTGCGACCACCCAAAGAATCTCGTGTTTTGTTGAGATACTGCTTTGGCATCCTCGGAGAACCTTAGTCTATAAGGTGCTGCTTCGAGCACCCAGAGAATATCATGTTTGGTTGAGATACTGCTTTGGTATCCTCGGAGAACCTTAGTCTATAAGGTGTTGCTTCGATCACCCAAAGAATCTCATGTTTTGTTGAGATACTACTTTGGTATCCTCAGAGAACCTTAGTCTATAAAGTGCTACTTCGACCACCCAAAGATTCTTGTATTTTGTTGAGATACTGCTTTGATATCCTCGGAGAGCCTAAGTTCATAATTTGCTGCTTCGACTACCCGAAGAATCTCGTGTTTTGCTGTGATACCGCTTTGGTATCCTCGGAGAGCCTTAGTCTATAAGGTACTACTTCAACCACCCGAAGAATCTCGTTTTTTTTTAGATACTGCTTTGGTATCATCGAAGTGCCTTAGTCTATAAGGTGCTGCTTCGACCACCCGAAGAATCTCGTGTTTTGTTGAGATACTGCTTTGGTGTCCTCGGAGAGCCTTAGTCTATAAGGTGCTGCTTCGACCACCCGATGAATCTCGTGGTTTTTTGAGATACTGTTTTGGTATCCTCGGAGCTCCGTAGTCCATAAGGTGCAACTTCGATCACCCGAAGAATCTCATGTTTTGTTGAGATACTGCTTTGGTATCCTCGGAGAACCTTAGTCTATAAGGTGCTTGTTCGATCAGCCAAAGAATCACATGTTTTGTTGAGATACTGCTTTGGTATCCTGGAAGAGCCTTAGTCTATAAGGTGCTGCTGCGACCACCCAAAGAATCTTGTGTTTTATTGAGATACTGCTTTGGCATCCTCGGAGGACCTTAGTCTATAAGGTGTTGCTTTGATCACCAAAGAATCTCGTGTTTTGTTGAAATACTGCTTTGGTATCCTCGGAGAGCCTTTGTATATAAGGTGTTGCTTCGACCACCCGAAGAATCTCGTGTTTTGTTGAGATACTGCTTTTGTATCCTCGGAGAACCTTAGTCTATAAGGTGCTGCTTCGAGCACCCAAAGAATCTCATGTTTTGTTGAGATACTACTTTGGTATTCTCGGAGAACCTTAGTCTATAAAGTGCTACTTCGACCACCCAAAGAATCTTGTATTTTGTTGAGATACTGCTTTGATATCCTCAGAGAGCCTTAGTCTATAAGGTTCTGCTTCGACTACCCGAAGAATCTCGTGTTTTACTGAGATACCGCTTTGGTTTCCTCAGAGAGCCTTGGTCTATAAGGTGCTGCTTCGACAACCCGAAGAATCTCGTGTTTTGTTGAGATACAGCTTTGGTGTCCTCGGAGAGCCTTAGTCTATAAGGTGCTGCTTCGACCACCCAAAGAATCTCGTGCTTTTTGAGATACTGTTTTGGTATCCTCGGAGAACCGTAGTCTATAAGGTGCAACTTTGATCACCCGACGAATTTCATGTTTTGTTGAGATCCTGCTTTGGTATCCTCGGAGAACCTTAGTCTATAAGGTGCTTCTTCGATCAACCAAAGAATCACATGTTTTGTTGAGATACTGCTTTGGTATCTTGGGAGAGCCTTAGTCTATAAGGTGTTGCTGCGACCACCCAAAGAATCTCGTGTTTTGTTGAGATACTGCTTTGGCATCCTCGGAGAACCTTAGTCTATAAGGTGCTGCTTCGAGCTCCCAGAGAATATCATGTTTGGTTGAGATACTGCTTTGGTATCCTCGGAGAACCTTAGTCTATAAGGTGTTGCTTCGATCACCCAAAGAATCTCAAGTTTTGTTGAGATACTACTTTGGTATCCTCAGAGAACCTTAGTCTATAAAGTGCTACTTCGACCACCCAAAGATTCTTGTATTTTGTTGAGATACTGCTTTGATATCCTCGGAGAGCCTAAGTTCATAATTTGCTGCTTCGACTACCCGAAGAATCTCGTGTTTTGCTGAGATACCGCTTTGGTATCCTCGGAGAGCCTTAGTCTATAAGGTACTACTTCAACCACCCGAAGAATCTCGTTTTTTTTTAGATACTGCTTTGGTATCATCGAAGTGCCTTAGTCTATAAGGTGCTGCTTCGACCACCCGAAGAATCTCGTGTTTTGTTGAGATACTGCTTTGGTGTCCTCGGAGAGCCTTAGTCTATAAGGTGCTGCTTCGACCACCCGATGAATCTCGTGGTTTTTTGAGATACTGTTTTGGTATCCTCGGAGCTCCGTAGTCCATAAGGTGCAACTTCGATCACCCAAAGAATCTCATGTTTTGTTGAGATACTGCTTTGGTATCCTCGGAGAACCTTAGTCTATAAGGTGCTTTTTCGATCAGCCAAAGAATCACATGTTTTGTTGAGATACTGCTTTGGTATCCTGGAAGAGCCTTAGTCTATAAGGTGCTGCTGCGACCACCCAAAGAATCTTGTGTTTTATTGAGATACTTCTTTGGCATCCTCGTAGGACCTTAGTCTATAAGGTGCTGCTTCGATCACCAAAGAATCTAGTGTTTTGTTGAGATACTGCTTTGGTATCCTCGGAGAGCCTTTGTATATAAGGTGCTGCTTCGACCACCCGAAGAATCTCGTGTTTTGTTGAGATACTGCTTTGGTATCCTCGGAGAACCTTAGTCTATAAGGTGCTGCTTCGAGCACCCAAAGAATCTCATGTCTTGTTGAGATACTACTTTGGTATCCTCGGAGAACCTTAGTCTATAAAGTGCTACTCTGACCACCCAAAGAATCTTGTATTTTGTTGAGATACTGCTTTGATATCCTCAGAGAGCCTTAGTCTATAAGGTTCTGCTTCGACTACCCGAAGAATCTCGTGTTTTGCTGAGATACCGCTTTGGTTTCCTCAGAGAGCCTTAGTCTATAAGGTGTTGCTTCAACCACCCGAAGAATCTCGTGTTTTGTTGAGATACAGCTTTGGTATCCTCGGAGAGCCTTAGTCTATAAGGTGCAGCTTCGACCACCCAAAGAATCTCGTGTTTTTTGAGATACTGTTTTGGTATCCTCGGAGAACCGTAGTCTATAAGGTGCAACTTCGATCAACCAAAGAATCACATGTTTTGTTGAGATACTGCTTTGGTATCCTGGGAGAGCCTTAGTCTATAAGGTGCTGCTGCGACCACCCAAAGAATCTTGTGTTTTGTTGAGATACTGCTTTGGCTTCCTCGGAGAACCTTAGTCTATAAGGTGTTGCTTCGATCACCAAAGAATCTCGTGTTTTTTTGAGATACTGCTTTGGTATCCTCGTTGAGCCTTAGTCCATGAGGTGCTGCTTCGAGCACCCAAAGAATATCATGTTTGGTTGAGATACCGCTTTGGTATCCTCGGAGAACCTTAGTCTATAAGGTGCTGCTTCGACCACCCGAAGAATCTCGTGTTTTTTTGAGATACTGTTTTGGTATCCTCGGAGAACCGTAGTCTATAAGGTGCAACTTTGATCACCCGAAGAATCTCATGTTTTGTTCAGATACTTCTTTGGTACCCTCGGAGAACCTTAGTCTATAAGGTGCTTCTTCGATCAACCAAAGAATCACATGTTTTGTTGAGATACTGCTTTGGTATCCTGGGAGAGCCTTAGTCTATAAGGTGCTGCTGCGACCACCCAAAGAATCTTGTGTTTTGTTGAGATACTGCTTTGGCATCCTCGGAGAACCTTAGTCTATAAGGTGCTGCTTCGATCACCAAAGAATCTCGTGTTTTGTTGAGATACTGCTTTGGTGTCCTCGGAGAGCCTTAGTCTATAAGGTGCTGCTTCGACCACCCGAAGAATCTCGTGTTTTTTTGAGATACTGTTTTGGTATCCTTGGAGAACCGTAGTCTATAAGGTGCAACTTTGATCACCCGACGAATCTCATATTTTGTTGAGATCCTGCTTTGGTATCCTCGGAGAACCTTAGTCTATAAGGTGCTTCTTCGATCAGCCAAAGAATCACATGTTTTGTTGAGATACTGCTTTGGTATCCTGGGAGAGCCTTAGTCTATAAGGTGCTGCTGCGACCACCCAAAGAATCTTGTGTTTTGTTGAGATACTGCTTTGGCATCCTCGAAGAACCTTAGTCTATAAGGTGCTGCTTCGATCACCAAAGAATCTCGTGTTTTTTTGAGATACTGCCTTGGTATCCTCGCTGAGCCTTAGTCTATAAGGTGCTGCTTCGAGCACCCCAAGAATATCATGTTTGGTTGAGATACTGCTTTGGTATCCTCGGAGAACCTTAGTCTATAAGGTGCTGCTTCGATCACCCAAAGAATCTCATGTTTTGTTGAGATACTACTTTGGTATCCTCGGAGAACCTTAGTCTATAAAGTGCTACTTCGACCACCCAAAGAATCTGGTATTTTGTTGAGATACTGCTTTGATATCCTCGGAGAGCCTAAGTTCATAATGTGCTGCTTCGACTACCCGAAGAATCTCGTGTTTTGCTGAGATATCGCTTTGGTATCCTCGGAGAGCCTTAGTCTATAAGGTGTTGGTTCAACCACCCGAAGAATCTTGTTTTTTTTTTGAGATACTGCTTTGGTATCATCGAAGTGCCTTAGTCTATAAGGTGTTGCTTCGACCACCTGAAGAATCTCATGTTTTGTTGAGATACTGCTTTGGTGTCCTCGGAGTGCCTTAGTCTATAAGGTGCTGCTTCGACCACCCGAAGAATCTCGTGTTTTTTTGAGATACTGTTTTGGTATCCTCGGAGAACCGTAGTCTATAAGGTGCAACTTTGATCACCCGAAGGATCTCATGTTTTGTTGAGATACTACTTTGGTACCCTCGGAGAACCTTAGTCTATAAGGTGCTTCTTCGATCAGCCAAAGAATCACATGTTTTGTTGAGATACTGCTTTGGTATCCTGGGAGAGCCTTAGTCTATAAGGTGCTGCTGCGACCACCCAAAGAATCTTGTGTTTTGTTGAGATACTGCTTTGGCATCCTCGGAGAACCTTAGTCTATAAGGTGCTACTTCGATCACCAAAGAATCTAGTGTTTTTTTGAGATACTGCTTTGGTATCCTCGCTGAGCCTTAGTCTATTAGGTGCTGCTTCGACTACCCGAAGAAGCTCGTGTTTTGCTGAGATACCGCTTTAGTATGCTCGGAGACCCTTAGTCTATAAGGTGCTACTTCGACCACATAAAGAATCTTGTGTTTTGTTGAGATACTACTTTGGTATCCTCGGAGAGCCTTAGTCTATAAGGTGCTGCTTCGACTACCCGAAGAATCTCGTGTTTTGCTGAGATACCGCTTTGGTATCCTCGGAGAGCCTTAGTCTATAAGGTGCTGCTTCAACCACCCGAAGAATCTCGTTTTTTTTTAGATACTGCTTTGGTATCATCGAAGTGCCTTAGTCTATAAGGTGCTGCTTCGACCACCCGAAGAATCTCGTGTTTTGTTGAGATACTGCTTTGGTGTCCTCGGAGAGCCTTAGTCTATAAGGTGCTGCTTCAACCATCCGATGAATCTCGTGTTTTTTTGAGATACTGTTTTGGTATCCTAGGAGCACCGTAGTCTATAAGGTGCAACTTCGATCACCCAAAGAATCTCATGTTTTGTTGAGATACTGCTTTGGTATCCTCGGAGAACCTTAGTCTATAAGGTGCTTCTTCGATCAGCCAAAGAATCACATGTTTTGTTGAGATACTGCTTTGGTATCCTAGGAGAGCCTTAGTCTATAAGGTGCTGCTGCGACCACCCAAAGAATCTTGTGTTTTGTTGAGATACTGCTTTGGCATCCTCGGAGAACATTAGTCTATAAGGTGCGGCTTCGATCACCAAAGAGTCTCGTGTTTTGTTGAGATACTGCTTTGGTATCCTCGCTGAGACTTAGTCTATAAGGTGCTGCTTCGACTACCCGAAGAAGCTCGTGTTTTGCTTTGATATCACTTTGGTATCCTCGGAGAGCCTTAGTCTATAAGGTGCTACTTCGACCACCTAAAGAATCTTGTGTTTTGTTGAGATACTACTGTAGCGGCAAAATCATGAATGTAGGCTATTGATTAACTTAACTCGAAAAGCAATAGTCGCCACCGCACTTTTATTTTATCCAAAAAAAGGAAAGGAAAAAGAGCGAACAAAACCTACACAAGCTCTAAACAAGAACAAGTGAAGAGAGTCCGGGTAAGGGGGTTGGTTACGCAATGGGAAGGTGTTAGCACCCAAAACGTCTATAGTACTCTATAGGAGCCCTTTGAAATATCTACCGCTTTTGGTCTGAAAATGGTTTGCTTGTAAAGAGATTGAGGGGATGAGAGGAGAATTATTTTTTAAGATTTTTGTGTTTGGAGAGACTTGTCGTTTCATGCCTACGTACCCACGATGTGCAATGTAGGATCAAAACCCCGTAGTTCGTGGTACAAAGAATGAAATTTGTTTGTTTTGGTTGTTTTTAAATGTAAAGACAAGTCGTCATTTCCAAGCGAATAATTCCGCTTAAAGAAATGAATCATGTCTAAACTTATGAAAAAGTTAAAGGAAAAAGTGCACGAGGGCATAAAAAGAGAGTGATGAGTTTGATGTTTTTTAAAGTCTTTTGAAAAAAGTGTCAATATGCTTATGTAGTTTAGCATTTGTTAAGAAATGAAAGGAAAAGAGTAAACTCACTTGACAAAGTCAAGGTTTGTTTATGAAAGAGGTGAAAGTTTGAAATCAAGAAGGTTTTGAAAAAGAGAGAAAGTTTTGAAAATTGAAGAATAGGGTGGAGAAGAAGTGACTATCCTAAAGCATAAAGTAAAAGCTAAGGAAGAGAATAGCCTAACCACACAAGTAAGCTCCATAGTCTTCGAACCATAATTCCAAAGCAAAGGGAGAAAGGTTATAAGTCTAAGTCCAAGGTTCCAAGAATTGCATTGGATGTCCAAGGTCTAAGTGCAAAGCTCCATCTCCATTGCAAAGGATAGTAACCATAGTCCAAGATTAGAAGCACAAGTTTTTTTAGATTTTAGCCTTTATTAATGTTTTTGGTCCAAGTGGACAAAGAGAAAAATGCATAAGCATAAACATGTGTCCAACGGACAAAGGGAAAATTGCGAAAGCATAAACATATGTCCAACAGACAAAGGAAAAAAATTGCGGAAGCATAAACATATGTCCAACGGACAAAGGAAAAAATTGCGGAAGCATAAACATGATATGAAATGATAAAATGAAGCATAAAAGTAAAAGAGATAGGGTGCGAAAAGTAATTGTAAAGAAGTTAGTACAATAGTAATGTTAGTAAGTTAGTGATTAGTAGTTAAAGTTAGTGGTCAATTATAATTGAATAATTGCACTTAGGTCGAGATTAATGAGAACTCATTAGAGGATTGATAAGACCAAAGCCTCCTAACAACAAGTTCCATAAGTTTTGAACCAAAAGGCAAATAATCAACTATTTTTGATAGTTTTTTTTTTCGAGGCGGGACGAATTTTGGTCTATGTTAAGCGCACGCCGAGTAATTTGTTCGAGCAATTACCCTACGAATGAGGCCGGCCATGAGATGTATGTGTTAATGCACGCGAGATAAACGATATAGGGATCGTTATCCTAAAGCGGTGCCACACGAAAAGAAAAGGTGGAAATGATCTCGTCTCGATCGAAATTCAACAAAGAAATTTCACGATCACTTCGACTTTCATCGATCAAAAAGAAAATAGATGAAGAAAAGTGGATCTAAAAGATTATGATCCACACAACCAATCCAAAATGAAAGAAAAATGAGAAAATCAAGATAAAATAAAAAAATAAGAATTAAAGGATAATCCATGATAGAAATTTTTCTAAAACAGAATTTAAAAGTAAAATTTAATTTCAAAAGCTACTAAAAAAAAATAGAAGAAAGAAGAAAAAATGAAATGATATTTTTAAGAAAAAAAAAAGGAATAAGAACGGAATGGTGGTGGTGCAGTGTGGAAAATCATGCGCATGGTTTAGTGGATTTAGGCCCAAACAATTTTTTATTGAAAATTTTTCCAAACCAAAAAGAAAATAAGAGAAAACATATGCAATGTATCAGTAAAGTGAGAAAAGAGAAAAAGTCTTCTTCTTCATTGCCACGATACTATTCATCCACCATGCCAACACTTCAAAACTCCACCAAATCGGAAGCGACGGGACACGAAATTGTGACGGAATCGATCGGAAATGAAAGCTCTACGCAATGGCATAATCGGTTTCAAGAATCGTTACCGGCGGATACGACTCGAAATTACCGAAAAAAGCTTCAATCTACCTTCAAAGTGGTGAGAAATGTTCTTCCTCTTTTCTTCCTTTGATTCTAGCTTGAGTTTGTTGAAAATGGAGAATGAATTGTTGTTGTTGATGTTGAATTGGTGATGTTGTTGTTGAATTTGTTGATATTGACGGTGTATGTGCGCTGCGGTTGTTGATGTTTGTGTTGAAATGTGGTTGTTGAATGAATTGGTTTATTGAATGAAATTGGTGAAAACTAATTGAAGCTTGGTTTATTGGAGATTATGAAAAATTGTTGAAGGAAGGTTGATGAATTTGGAAGGTGAAGGTTGAGTATGGATTTTGGCAGAATTTTTGGGGCTGTCCAAGCTTGAAATTGGAAGGAGGTGAGGTTGTTATTTATAGGAGAATTGGTGAGTGATATGCAGCCATTTTGTGTTAATGAAGTGTGGGCGTGATTTGGTGACGGCTTGTGGGCGTGAAGGTGTATCGTGTGTGCACGGCTTATAGTGTGTTGCGCCGGCTGGGTTTTGTAGCTGGCTGGAAAATGGTTTTGTGACGTGTTGATGATGGCTATGCTTGTGGGCTGCTGCGGCTGGGAGACTCGTGTGGGAATTGGCGTGAGTTTGGATGGCTTATGACTAGTGTGAAATTCAAGTAACAGCTTTTTTTGGATGTGAATTGGGCTTTGGATTGTTTTTGGGCTTAAATTGATTTTAGAGAAAGAAAATTGAAAATGTGTATTAAATGGATAAAAATAACAAGTGGATTTTTGAATTGGATAAAAATGGTTTAGAAACAAAATGGTTAATAGAAATGGTTTAAGGAATGGATAGTTGAATTTGGATATTTGAAATGTGAAATGATAAATGTTGATATTTGGTTTAGGAAATAGATTAGGGAAAAAAATGGTTTAGATAGCAAAAAGTGGAATATGGAAAATTTGGTTAAAAGATGTGGATAATGGATAGCAAGTCTCTTTTTTTTTTAGCCCAAAACCAAACTTGACTTTTTTTTTCACAAGCCTCTGATAAAGTGCACACAGCCACCACTGAACAATAGCCGTTTGAATCTGACTTTCTGAACCCAAAACTCGTACGAGCCACTGCTTGATAAACTGAAGAATCTCAATCACAAGACATCTTGCTTTTGAACAACCACATGTGACTTGAAATTAGGCCCTTGTCTTTGGCAAACCTGCACAACACACAGAGAGAGAAACAAGCAAACAGCAGCATATTTTTGGTATTTTTGGTTAGAGGTTAGATAAACAGAAGCAAGTAAGAATAAGAGAAACACACAGGTGCTCAGGAGAAGCACAAACTGTGATCTTGTTTGTGGTTATGATATGTAAATGAAATGAGTGAAATCTTAGGGGTAAAAATTGGGGTCTTACAACTACTTTGGTATCCTCGGAGAGCCTTAGTCTATAAGGTGCTGCTTCGACTACCCGAAGAATCTCGTGTTTTGCTGAGATGCCGCTTTGGTATCCTCGGAGAGCCTTAGTCTATAAGGTGCTGCTTCAACCACCTGAAGAATCTCATGTTTTTTTGAGATACTGTTTTGGTATCCTCGGAGAACCGTAGTCTAAAAGGTCCCACTTTGATCACCCGAAGAATCTCATGTTTTGTTGAGATACTGCTTTGGTATCCTCGGAGAACCTTAGTTTATAAGGTGCTTCTTTGATCAGCCAAAGAATCACATGTTTTGTTGAGATACTACTTTGGTATCCTGGGAGAGCCTTAGTCTATAAGGTGCTGCTGCGACCACCCATAGAATCTTGTGTTTTGTTGAGATACTGCTTTGGCATCCTCAGAGAACCTTATTCTATAAGGTGCTGCTCCGATCACCAAAGAATCTCGTGTTTTGTTGAGGTACTGCTTTGGTATCCTCACTGAGCCTTAGTCTATAAGGTGCTGCTTGGACTACCCGAAGAATTTCGTGTTTTGCTGAAATACCGCTTTGGTATCCTCGGAGAGCCTTAGTCTATAAGGTGCTTCTTCGACCACCGAAAGAATCATGTGTTTTGTTGAGATACTACTTTGGTATCCTCAGAGATCCTTAGTCTATAAGGTGCTGCTTCGACTACCCGAAGAATCTCGTGTTTTGCTGAGATACCACTTTAGTATCCTCGGAGAGCCTTAGTCTATAAGGTGCTGCTTCAACCACCCGAAGAATCTCGTTTTTTTTTTTGAGATATTGCTTTGGTATCATCGAAGTGCCTTAGTCTATAAGGTGTTGCTTCGACCACCCGAAGAATCTCGTGTTTAATTGAGATACTGCTTTGCTGTCCTTGGAGAGCCTTAGTCTATAAGGTGCTGCTTCGACCACCCGATGAATCTCGTGTTTTTTTGAGATACTGTTTTGGTGTCCTCGGAGAACCGTAGTCTATAAGGTGCAACTTCGATCACCCGAAGAATCTCATGTTTGTTTGAGATACTGATTTGGTATCCTCGGAGAACCTTAGTCTATAAGGTGCTTCTTCGATCAGCCAAAGAATCACATGTTTTATTGAGATACTGCTTTGGTATCCTGGGAGAGCCTTTGTTTATAAGGTGGTGCTGCGACCACCCAAAGAATCTTGTGTTTTGTTGAGATACTGATTTGGCATCCTCGGAGAACCTTAGTCTATAAGGTGCTTCTTCGATCACCAAAGAATCTCATGTTTTGTTGAGATTCTGCTTTGGTATCCTCGCTGAGCCTTAGTCTTTAAGGTGCTGTTTCAACTACCCGAAGAATCTCGTGTTTTGCTGAGATACCGCTTTGGTATCCTCGGAGAGCCTTAGTCTATAAGGTGCTACTTCGACCACCTAAAGAATCTTGTGTTTTGTTGAGATACTACTTTGGTATCCTCGGAGAGCCTTAGTCTATAAGGTGTTGCTTCGACTACCCGAAGAATCTCGTGTTTTGCTGACATACCACTTTGGTATCCTCGGAGAGCCTTAGTCTATAAGGTGTTGCTTCAACCACCCGAAGAATCTCGTGTTTTTTTGAGATACTGCTTTGGTATCATCGGAGTGCCTTAATCTATAAGGTGCTGCTTCGACCACCTGAAGAGTCTCGTGTATTGTTGAGATACTGCTTTGGCATCCTCGGAGAGCCTTAGTCTATAAGGTGCTGGTTCGACCACCCGATGAATCTCGTGTTTTTTTGAGATACTATTTTGGTATCCTCGGAGAACCGTAGTCTATAAGGTGCAACTTCGATCACCCGAAGAATCTCATGTTTGTTTGAGATACTGCTTTGGTATCCTCGGAGAACCTTAGTCTATAAGGTGCTGCTGCGACCACCCATAGAATCTTGTGTTTTGTTGAGATACTGCTTTGGCATCTTCAGAGAACCTTAGTCTATAAGGTACTGCTCCGATCACCAAAGAATCTCGTGTTTTGTTGAGATACTGCTTTGGTATCCTCACTGAGCCTTAGTCTATAAGGTGCTGCTTGGACTACCCGAAGAATTTCGTGTTTTGCTGAAATACCGCTTTGGTATCCTCGGAGAGCCTTAGTCTATAAGGTGCTTCTTCGACCACCGAAAGAATCATGTGTTTTGTTGAGATACTACTTTGGTATCCTCGGAGATCCTTAGTCTATAAGGTGCTGCTTCGACTACCCGAAGAATCTCGTGTTTTGCTGAGATACCGCTTTAGTATCCTCGGAGAGCCTTAGTCTATAAGGTGCTGCTTCAACCACCCGAAGAATCTCGTTTTTTTTTTTGAGATATTGCTTTGGTATCATCGAAGTGCCTTAGTCTATAAGGTGTTGCTTCGACCACCCGAAGAATCTCGTGTTTAATTGAGATACTGCTTTGCTGTCCTTGGAGAGCCTTAGTCTATAAGGTGCTGCTTCGACCACCCGATGAATCTCGTGTTTTTTTGAGATACTGTTTTGGTGTCCTCGGAGAACCGTAGTCTATAAGGTGCAACTTCGATCACCCGAAGAATCTCATGTTTGTTTGAGATACTGATTTGGTATCCTCGGAGAACCTTAGTCTATAAGGTGCTTCTTCGATCAGCCAAAGAATCACATGTTTTATTGAGATACTGCTTTGGTATCCTGGGAGAGCCTTTGTTTATAAGGTGGTGCTGCGACCACCCAAAGAATCTTGTGTTTTGTTGAGATACTGATTTGGCATCCTCGGAGAACCTTAGTCTATAAGGTGCTTCTTCGATCACCAAAGAATCTCATGTTTTGTTGAGATTCTGCTTTGGTATCCTCGCTGAGCCTTAGTCTTTAAGGTGCTGTTTCAACTACCCGAAGAATCTCGTGTTTTGCTGAGATACCGCTTTGGTATCCTCGGAGAGCCTTAGTCTATAAGGTGCTACTTCGACCACCTAAAGAATCTTGTGTTTTGTTGAGATACTACTTTGGTATCCTCGGAGAGCCTTAGTCTATAAGGTGTTGCTTCGACTACCCGAAGAATCTCGTGTTTTGCTGACATACCACTTTGGTATCCTCGGAGAGCCTTAGTCTATAAGGTGTTGCTTCAACCACCCGAAGAATCTCGTGTTTTTTTGAGATACTGCTTTGGTATCATCGGAGTGCCTTAATCTATAAGGTGCTGCTTCGACCACCTGAAGAGTCTCGTGTATTGTTGAGATACTGCTTTGGCATCCTCGGAGAGCCTTAGTCTATAAGGTGCTGGTTCGACCACCCGATGAATCTCGTGTTTTTTTGAGATACTATTTTGGTATCCTCGGAGAACCGTAGTCTATAAGGTGCAACTTCGATCACCCGAAGAATCTCATGTTTGTTTGAGATACTGCTTTGGTATCCTCGGAGAACCTTAGTCTATAAGGTGCTGCTGCGACCACCCATAGAATCTTGTGTTTTGTTGAGATACTGCTTTGGCATCTTCAGAGAACCTTAGTCTATAAGGTACTGCTCCGATCACCAAAGAATCTCGTGTTTTGTTGAGATACTGCTTTGGTATCCTCACTGAGCCTTAGTCTATAAGGTGCTGCTTGGACTACCCGAAGAATTTCGTGTTTTGCTGAAATACCGCTTTGGTATCCTCGGAGAGCCTTAGTCTATAAGGTGCTTCTTCGACCACCGAAAGAATCATGTGTTTTGTTGAGATACTACTTTGGTATCCTCGGAGATCCTTAGTCTATAAGGTGCTGCTTCGACTACCCGAAGAATCTCGTGTTTTGCTGAGATACCGCTTTAGTATCCTCGGAGAGCCTTAGTCTATAAGGTGCTGCTTCAACCACCCGAAGAATCTCGTTTTTTTTTTTGAGATATTGCTTTGGTATCATCGAAGTGCCTTAGTCTATAAGGTGTTGCTTCGACCACCCGAAGAATCTCGTGTTTAATTGAGATACTGCTTTGCTGTCCTTGGAGAGCCTTAGTCTATAAGGTGCTGCTTCGACCACCCGATGAATCTCGTGTTTTTTTGAGATACTGTTTTGGTGTCCTCGGAGAACCGTAGTCTATAAGGTGCAACTTCGATCACCCGAAGAATCTCATGTTTGTTTGAGATACTGATTTGGTATCCTCGGAGAACCTTAGTCTATAAGGTGCTTCTTCGATCAGCCAAAGAATCACATGTTTTATTGAGATACTGCTTTGGTATCCTGGGAGAGCCTTTGTTTATAAGGTGGTGCTGCGACCACCCAAAGAATCTTGTGTTTTGTTGAGATACTGATTTGGCATCCTCGGAGAACCTTAGTCTATAAGGTGCTTCTTCGATCACCAAAGAATCTCATGTTTTGTTGAGATTCTGCTTTGGTATCCTCGCTGAGCCTTAGTCTTTAAGGTGCTGTTTCAACTACCCGAAGAATCTCGTGTTTTGCTGAGATACCGCTTTGGTATCCTCGGAGAGCCTTAGTCTATAAGGTGCTACTTCGACCACCTAAAGAATCTTGTGTTTTGTTGAGATACTACTTTGGTATCCTCGGAGAGCCTTAGTCTATAAGGTGTTGCTTCGACTACCCGAAGAATCTCGTGTTTTGCTGACATACCACTTTGGTATCCTCGGAGAGCCTTAGTCTATAAGGTGTTGCTTCAACCACCCGAAGAATCTCGTGTTTTTTTGAGATACTGCTTTGGTATCATCGGAGTGCCTTAATCTATAAGGTGCTGCTTCGACCACCTGAAGAGTCTCGTGTATTGTTGAGATACTGCTTTGGCATCCTCGGAGAGCCTTAGTCTATAAGGTGCTGGTTCGACCACCCGATGAATCTCGTGTTTTTTTGAGATACTATTTTGGTATCCTCGGAGAACCGTAGTCTATAAGGTGCAACTTCGATCACCCGAAGAATCTCATGTTTGTTTGAGATACTGCTTTGGTATCCTCGGAGAACCTTAGTCTATAAGGTGCTGCTGCGACCACCCATAGAATCTTGTGTTTTGTTGAGATACTGCTTTGGCATCCTCAGAGAACCTTAGTCTATAAGGTACTGCTCCGATCACCAAAGAATCTCGTGTTTTGTTGAGATACTGCTTTGGTATCCTCACTGAGCCTTAGTCTATAAGGTGCTGCTTGGACTACCCGAAGAATTTCGTGTTTTGCTGAAATACCGCTTTGGTATCCTCGGAGAGCCTTAGTCTATAAGGTGCTTCTTCGACCACCTAAAGAATCATGTGTTTTGTTGAGATACTACTTTGGTATCCTCGGAGATCCTTAGTCTATAAGGTGCTGCTTCGACTACCCGAAGAATCTCGTGTTTTGGTGAGATACCGCTTTGGTATCCTCGGAGAGCCTTAGTCTATAAGGTGCTACTTCAACCACCCGAAGAATCTCGTTTTTTTTTTTTGAGATACTGCTTTGGTATCATCAAAGTGCCTTAGTCTATAAGGTGTTGCTTCGACCACCCGAAGAATCTCGTGTTTAATTGAGATACTGCTTTGCTGTCCTCGGAGAGCCTTAGTCTATAAGGTGCTGCTTCGACCACCCGATGAATCTCGTGCTTTTTTGAGATACTGTTTTGGTGTCCTCGGAGAACCGTAGTCTATAAGGTGCAACTTCGATCACCCGAAGAATCTCATGTTTGTTTGAGATACTGATTTGGTATCCTCGGAGAACCTTAGTCTATAAGGTGCTTCTTCGATCAGGCAAAGAATCACATGTTTTGTTGAGATACTGCTTTGGTATCCTGGGAGAGCCTTAGTTTATAAGGTGGTGCTGCGACCACCCAAAGAATCTTGTGTTTTGTTGAGATACTGATTTGGCATCCTCGGAGAACCTTAGTCTATAAGGTGCTTCTTCGATCACCAAAGAATCTCGTGTTTTGTTGAGATACTGCTTTGGTATCCTCGCTGAGCCTTAGTCTTTAAGGTGCTGCTTCAACTACCCGAAGAATCTCGTGTTTTGTTGAGATACCGCTTTGGTATCCTCGGAGAGCCTTAGTCTATAAGGTGCTACTTCGACCACCTAAAGAATCTTGTGTTTTGTTGAGATACTACTTTGGTATCCTCGGAGAGCCTTAGTCTATTAGGTGCTGCTTCGACTACCCGAAGAATCTCGTGTTTTACTGACATACCACTTTGGTATCCTCGGAGAGCCTTAGTCTATAAGGTGTTGCTTCAACCACCCGAAGAATCTCGTGTTTTTTTGAGATACTGCTTTGGTATCATCAGAGTGCCTTAATCTATAAGGTGCTGCTTCGACCACCTGAAGAATCTCGTGTATTGTTGAGATACTGCTTTGGCATCCTCGGAGAGCCTTAGTCTATAAGGTGCTGGTTCGACCACCCGATGAATCTCGTGTTTTTTTGAGATACTATTTTGGTATCCTCGAAGAACCGTAGTCTATAAGGTGCAACTTCGATCACCCGAAGAATCTCATGTTTGTTTGAGATACTGCTTTGGTATCCTCTGAGAACCTTAGTCTATAAGGTGCTGCTGCGACCACCCATAGAATCTTGTGTTTTGTTGAGATACTGCTTTGGCATCCTCAGAGAACCTTAGTCTATAAGGTGCTGCTCCGATCACCAAAGAATCTCGTGTTTTGTTGAGATACTGCTTTGGTATCCTCACTGAGCCTTAGTCTATAAGGTGCTGCTTGGACTACCCGAAGAATTTTGTGTTTTGCTGAAATACCGCTTTGGTATCCTCAGAGAGCCTTAGTCTATAAGGTGCTTCTTCGACCACCTAAAGAATCATGTGTTTTGTTGAGATACTACTTTGGTATCCTCGGAGATCCTTAGTCTATAAGGTGCTGCTTCGACTACCCGAAGAATCTCGTGTTTTGGTGAGATACCGCTTTGGTATCCTCGGAGAGCCTTAGTCTATAAGGTGCTACTTCAACCACCCGAAGAATCTCGTTTTTTTTTTTGAGATACTGCTTTGGTATCATCAAAGTGCCTTAGTCTATAAGGTGTTGCTTCGACCACCCGAAGAATCTCGTGTTTAATTGAGATACTGCTTTGCTGTCCTCGGAGATCCTTAGTCTATAAGGTGCTGCTTCGACCACCCGATGAATCTCGTGTTTTTTTGAGATACTATTTTGGTGTCCTCGGAGAACCGTAGTCTATAAGGTGCAACTTCGATCACCCGAAGAATCTCATGTTTGTTTGAGATACTGATTTGGTATCCTCGGAGAACCTTAGTCTATAAGGTGCTTCTTCGATCAGGCAAAGAATCACATGTTTTGTTGAGATACTGCTTTGGTATCCTGGGAGAGCCTTAGTTTATAAGGTGGTGCTGCGACCACCCAAAGAATCTTGTGTTTTGTTGAGATACAGATTTGGCATCCTCGGAGAACCTTAGTCTATAAGGTGCTTCTTCGATCACCAAAGAATCTCGTGTTTTGTTGAGATACTGCTTTGGTATCCTCGCTGAGCCTTAGTCTTTAAGGTGCTGCTTCAACTACCCGAAGAATCTCGTGTTTTGCTGAGATACCGCTTTGGTATCCTCGGAGAGCCTTAGTCTATAAGGTGCTACTTCGACCACCTAAAGAATCTTGTGTTTTGTTGAGATACTACTTTGGTATCCTCGGAGAGCCTTAGTCTATTAGGTGCTGCTTCGACTACCCGAAGAATCTCGTGTTTTACTGACATACCACTTTGGTATCCTCGAAGAGCCTTAGTCTATAAGGTGTTGCTTCAACCACCCGAAGAATCTCGTGTTTTTTTGAGATACTGCTTTGGTATCATCAGAGTGCCTTAATCTATAAGGTGCTGCTTCGACCACCTGAAGAATCTCGTGTATTGTTGAGATACTGCTTTGGCATCCTCGAAGAGCCTTAGTCTATAAGGTGCTCGTTCGACCACCCGATGAATCTCGTGTTTTTTTGAGATACTATTTTGGTATCCTTGAAGAACCGTAGTCTATAAGGTGCAACTTCGATCACCCGAAGAATCTCATGTTTGTTTGAGATACTGCTTTGGTATCCTCGGAGAACCTTAGTCTATAAGGTGCTGCTGCGACCACCCATAGAATCTTGTGTTTTGTTGAGATACTGCTTTGGCATCCTCAGAGAACCTTAGTCTATAAGGTGCTGCTCCGATCACCAAAGAATCTCGTGTTTTGTTGAGATACTGCTTTGGTATCCTCACTGAGCCTTAGTCTATAAGGTGCTGCTTGGACTACCCGAAGAATTTCGTGTTTTGCTGAAATACCGCTTTGGTATCCTCAGAGAGCCTTAGTCTATAAGGTGCTTCTTCGACCACCTAAAGAATCATGTGTTTTGTTGAGATACTACTTTGGTATCCTCGGAGATCCTTAGTCTATAAGGTGCTGCTTCGACTACCCGAAGAATCTCGTGTTTTGCTGAGATACCGCTTTGGTATCCTCGGAGAGCCTTAGTCTATAAGGTGCTACTTCAACCACCCGAAGAATCTCGTTTTTTTTTTTGAGATACTGCTTTGGTATCATCAAAGTGCCTTAGTCTATAAGGTGTTGCTTCGACCACCCGCAGAATCTCGTGTTTAATTGAGATACTGCTTTGCTGTCCTCGGAGAGCCTTAGTCTATAAGGTGCTGCTTCGACCACCCGATGAATCTCGTGTTTTTTTGAGATACTGTTTTGGTGTCCTCGGAGAACCGTAGTCTATAAGGTGCAACTTCGATCACCCGAAGAATCTCATGTTTGTTTGAGATACTGATTTGGTATCCTCGGAGAACCTTAGTCTATAAGGTGCTTCTTCGATCAGCCAAAGAATCACATGTTTTGTTGAGATACTGCTTTGGTATCCTGGGAGAGCCTTAGTTTATAAGGTGGTGCTGCGACCACCCAAAGAATCTTGTGTTTTGTTGAGATACTGATTTGGCATCCTCGGAGAACCTTAGTCTATAAGGTGCTTCTTCGATCACCAAAGAATCTCGTGTTTTGTTGAGATACTTCTTTGGTATCCTCGCTGAGCCTTAGTCTTTAAGGTGCTGCTTCAACTACCCGAAGAATCTCGTGTTTTGCTGAGATACCGCTTTGGTATCCTCGGAGAGCCTTAGTCTATAAGGTGCTACTTCGACCACCTAAAGAATCTTGTGTTTTGTTGAGATACTGCTTTGGTATCCTCGGAGAGCCTTAGTCTATAAGGTGTTGCTTCGACTACCCGAAGAATCTCGTGTTTTGCTGACATACCACTTTGGTATCCTCGGAGAGCCTTAGTCTATAAGGTGTTGCTTCAACCACCCGAAGAATCTCGTGTTTTTTTGAGATACTGCTTTGGTATCTTCGGAGTGCCTTAATCTATAAGGTGCTGCTTCGACCACCTGAAGAGTCTCGTGTATTGTTGAGATACTGCTTTGGCATCCTCGGAGAGCCTTAGTCTATAAGGTGCTGGTTCGACCACCCGATGAATCTCGTGTTTTTTTGAGATACTATTTTGGTATCCTCGGAGAACCGTAGTCTATAAGGTGCAACTTCGATCACCCGAAGAATCTCATGTTTGTTTGAGATACTGCTTTGGTATCCTCGGAGAACCTTAGTCTATAAGGTGCTGCTGCGACCACCCATAGAATCTTGTGTTTTGTTGAGATACTGCTTTGGCATCCTCAGAGAACCTTAGTCTATAAGGTACTACTCCGATCACCAAAGAATCTCGTGTTTTGTTGAGATACTGCTTTGGTATCCTCACTGAGCCTTAGTCTATAAGGTGCTGCTTGGACTACCCGAAGAATTTCGTGTTTTGCTGAAATACCGCTTTGGTATCCTCGGAGAGCCTTAGTCTATAAGGTGCTTCTTCGACCACCGAAAGAATCATGTGTTTTGTTGAGATACTACTTTGGTATCCTCGGAGATCCTTAGTCTATAAGGTGCTGCTTCGACTACCCGAAGAATCTCGTGTTTTGCTGAGATACCGCTTTAGTATCCTCGGAGAGCCTTAGTCTATAAGGTGCTGCTTCAACCACCCGAAGAATCTCGTTTTTTTTTTTGAGATATTGCTTTGGTATCATCGAAGTGCCTTAGTCTATAAGGTGTTGCTTCGACCACCCGAAGAATCTCGTGTTTAATTGAGATACTGCTTTGCTGTCCTTGGAGAGCCTTAGTCTATAAGGTGCTGCTTCGACCACCCGATGAATCTCGTGTTTTTTTGAGATACTGTTTTGGTGTCCTCGGAGAACCGTAGTCTATAAGGTGCAACTTCGATCACCCGAAGAATCTCATGTTTGTTTGAGATACTGATTTGGTATCCTCGGAGAACCTTAGTCTATAAGGTGCTTCTTCGATCAGCCAAAGAATCACATGTTTTATTGAGATACTGCTTTGGTATCCTGGGAGAGCCTTTGTTTATAAGGTGGTGCTGCGACCACCCAAAGAATCTTGTGTTTTGTTGAGATACTGATTTGGCATCCTCGGAGAACCTTAGTCTATAAGGTGCTTCTTCGATCACCAAAGAATCTCATGTTTTGTTGAGATTCTGCTTTGGTATCCTCGCTGAGCCTTAGTCTTTAAGGTGCTGTTTCAACTACCCGAAGAATCTCGTGTTTTGCTGAGATACCGCTTTGGTATCCTCGGAGAGCCTTAGTCTATAAGGTGCTACTTCGACCACCTAAAGAATCTTGTGTTTTGTTGAGATACTACTTTGGTATCCTCGGAGAGCCTTAGTCTATAAGGTGTTGCTTCGACTACCCGAAGAATCTCGTGTTTTGCTGACATACCACTTTGGTATCCTCGGAGAGCCTTAGTCTATAAGGTGTTGCTTCAACCACCCGAAGAATCTCGTGTTTTTTTGAGATACTGCTTTGGTATCATCGGAGTGCCTTAATCTATAAGGTGCTGCTTCGACCACCTGAAGAGTCTCGTGTATTGTTGAGATACTGCTTTGGCATCCTCGGAGAGCCTTAGTCTATAAGGTGCTGCTTCGACCACCCGATGAATCTCGTGTTTTTTTGAGATACTGTTTTGGTGTCCTCGGAGAACCGTAGTCTATAAGGTGCAACTTCGATCACCCGAAGAATCTCATGTTTGTTTGAGATACTGATTTGGTATCCTCGGAGAACCTTAGTCTATAAGGTGCTTCTTCGATCAGCCAAAGAATCACATGTTTTATTGAGATACTGCTTTGGTATCCTGGGAGAGCCTTTGTTTATAAGGTGGTGCTGCGACCACCCAAAGAATCTTGTGTTTTGTTGAGATACTGATTTGGCATCCTCGGAAAACCTTAGTCTATAAGGTGCTTCTTCGATCACCAAAGAATCTCGTGTTTTGTTGAGATACTTCTTTGGTATCCTCGCTGAGCCTTAGTCTTTAAGGTGCTGCTTCAACTACCCGAAGAATCTCGTGTTTTGCTGAGATACCGCTTTGGTATCCTCGGAGAGCCTTAGTCTATAAGGTGCTACTTCGACCACCTAAAGAATCTTGTGTTTTGTTGAGATACTACTTTGGTATCCTCGGAGAGCCTTAGTCTATAAGGTGTTGCTTCGACTACCTGAAGAATCTCGTGTTTTGCTGACATACCACTTTGGTATCCTCGGAGAGCCTTAGTCTATAAGGTGTTGCTTCAACCACCCGAAGAATCTCGTGTTTTTTTGAGATACTGCTTTGGTATCTTCGGAGTGCCTTAATCTATAAGGTGCTGCTTCGACCACCTGAAGAGTCTCGTGTATTGTTGAGATACTGCTTTGGCATCCTCGGAGAGCCTTAGTCTATAAGGTGCTGGTTCGACCACCCGATGAATCTCGTGTTTTTTTGAGATACTATTTTGGTATCCTCGGAGAACCGTAGTCTATAAGGTGCAACTTCGATCACCCGAAGAATCTCATGTTTGTTTGAGATACTGCTTTGGTATCCTCGGAGAACCTTAGTCTATAAGGTGCTGCTGCGACCACCCATAGAATCTTGTGTTTTGTTGAGATACTGCTTTGGCATCCTCAGAGAACCTTAGTCTATAAGGTACTGCTCCGATCACCAAAGAATCTCGTGTTTTGTTGAGATACTGCTTTGGTATCCTCACTGAGCCTTAGTCTATAAGGTGCTGCTTGGACTACCCGAAGAATTTCGTGTTTTGCTGAAATACCGCTTTGGTATCCTCGGAGAGCCTTAGTCTATAAGGTGCTTCTTCGACCACCGAAAGAATCATGTGTTTTGTTGAGATACTACTTTGGTATCCTCGGAGATCCTTAGTCTATAAGGTGCTGCTTCGACTACCCGAAGAATCTCGTGTTTTGCTGAGATACCGCTTTAGTATCCTCGGAGAGCCTTAGTCTATAAGGTGCTGCTTCAACCACCCGAAGAATCTCGTTTTTTTTTTTGAGATATTGCTTTGGTATCATCGAAGTGCCTTAGTCTATAAGGTGTTGCTTCGACCACCCGAAGAATCTCGTGTTTAATTGAGATACTGCTTTGCTGTCCTTGGAGAGCCTTAGTCTATAAGGTGCTGCTTCGACCACCCGATGAATCTCGTGTTTTTTTGAGATACTGTTTTGGTGTCCTCGGAGAACCGTAGTCTATAAGGTGCAACTTCGATCACCCGAAGAATCTCATGTTTGTTTGAGATACTGATTTGGTATCCTCGGAGAACCTTAGTCTATAAGGTGCTTCTTCGATCAGCCAAAGAATCACATGTTTTATTGAGATACTGCTTTGGTATCCTGGGAGAGCCTTTGTTTATAAGGTGGTGCTGCGACCACCCAAAGAATCTTGTGTTTTGTTGAGATACTGATTTGGCATCCTCGGAGAACCTTAGTCTATAAGGTGCTTCTTCGATCACCAAAGAATCTCATGTTTTGTTGAGATTCTGCTTTGGTATCCTCGCTGAGCCTTAGTCTTTAAGGTGCTGTTTCAACTACCCGAAGAATCTCGTGTTTTGCTGAGATACCGCTTTGGTATCCTCGGAGAGCCTTAGTCTATAAGGTGCTACTTCGACCACCTAAAGAATCTTGTGTTTTGTTGAGATACTACTTTGGTATCCTCGGAGAGCCTTAGTCTATAAGGTGTTGCTTCGACTACCCGAAGAATCTCGTGTTTTGCTGACATACCACTTTGGTATCCTCGGAGAGCCTTAGTCTATAAGGTGTTGCTTCAACCACCCGAAGAATCTCGTGTTTTTTTGAGATACTGCTTTGGTATCATCGGAGTGCCTTAATCTATAAGGTGCTGCTTCGACCACCTGAAGAGTCTCGTGTATTGTTGAGATACTGCTTTGGCATCCTCGGAGAGCCTTAGTCTATAAGGTGCTGGTTCGACCACCCGATGAATCTCGTGTTTTTTTGAGATACTATTTTGGTATCCTCGGAGAACCGTAGTCTATAAGGTGCAACTTCGATCACCCGAAGAATCTCATGTTTGTTTGAGATACTGCTTTGGTATCCTCGGAGAACCTTAGTCTATAAGGTGCTGCTGCGACCACCCATAGAATCTTGTGTTTTGTTGAGATACTGCTTTGGCATCCTCAGAGAACCTTAGTCTATAAGGTACTGCTCCGATCACCAAAGAATCTCGTGTTTTGTTGAGATACTGCTTTGGTATCCTCACTGAGCCTTAGTCTATAAGGTGCTGCTTGGACTACCCGAAGAATTTCGTGTTTTGCTGAAATACCGCTTTGGTATCCTCGGAGAGCCTTAGTCTATAAGGTGCTTCTTCGACCACCTAAAGAATCATGTGTTTTGTTGAGATACTACTTTGGTATCCTCGGAGATCCTTAGTCTATAAGGTGCTGCTTCGACTACCCGAAGAATCTCGTGTTTTGGTGAGATACCGCTTTGGTATCCTCGGAGAGCCTTAGTCTATAAGGTGCTACTTCAACCACCCGAAGAATCTCGTTTTTTTTTTTTGAGATACTGCTTTGGTATCATCAAAGTGCCTTAGTCTATAAGGTGTTGCTTCGACCACCCGAAGAATCTCGTGTTTAATTGAGATACTGCTTTGCTGTCCTCGGAGAGCCTTAGTCTATAAGGTGCTGCTTCGACCACCCGATGAATCTCGTGCTTTTTTGAGATACTGTTTTGGTGTCCTCGGAGAACCGTAGTCTATAAGGTGCAACTTCGATCACCCGAAGAATCTCATGTTTGTTTGAGATACTGATTTGGTATCCTCGGAGAACCTTAGTCTATAAGGTGCTTCTTCGATCAGGCAAAGAATCACATGTTTTGTTGAGATACTGCTTTGGTATCCTGGGAGAGCCTTAGTTTATAAGGTGGTGCTGCGACCACCCAAAGAATCTTGTGTTTTGTTGAGATACTGATTTGGCATCCTTGGAGAACCTTAGTCTATAAGGTGCTTCTTCGATCACCAAAGAATCTCGTGTTTTGTTGAGATACTGCTTTGGTATCCTCGCTGAGCCTTAGTCTTTAAGGTGCTGCTTCAACTACCCGAAGAATCTCGTGTTTTGTTGAGATACCGCTTTGGTATCCTCGGAGAGCCTTAGTCTATAAGGTGCTACTTCGACCACCTAAAGAATCTTGTGTTTTGTTGAGATACTACTTTGGTATCCTCGGAGAGCCTTAGTCTATTAGGTGCTGCTTCGACTACCCGAAGAATCTCGTGTTTTACTGACATACCACTTTGGTATCCTCGGAGAGCCTTAGTCTATAAGGTGTTGCTTCAACCACCCGAAGAATCTCGTGTTTTTTTGAGATACTGCTTTGGTATCATCAGAGTGCCTTAATCTATAAGGTGCTGCTTCGACCACCTGAAGAATCTCGTGTATTGTTGAGATACTGCTTTGGCATCCTCGGAGAGCCTTAGTCTATAAGGTGCTGGTTCGACCACCCGATGAATCTCGTGTTTTTTTGAGATACTATTTTGGTATCCTCGAAGAACCGTAGTCTATAAGGTGCAACTTCGATCACCCGAAGAATCTCATGTTTGTTTGAGATACTGCTTTGGTATCCTCGGAGAACCTTAGTCTATAAGGTGCTGCTGCGACCACCCATAGAATCTTGTGTTTTGTTGAGATACTGCTTTGGCATCCTCAGAGAACCTTAGTCTATAAGGTGCTGCTCCGATCACCAAAGAATCTCGTGTTTTGTTGAGATACTGCTTTGGTATCCTCACTGAGCCTTAGTCTATAAGGTGCTGCTTGGACTACCCGAAGAATTTTGTGTTTTGCTGAAATACCGCTTTGGTATCCTCAGAGAGCCTTAGTCTATAAGGTGCTTCTTCGACCACCTAAAGAATCATGTGTTTTGTTGAGATACTACTTTGGTATCCTCGGAGATCCTTAGTCTATAAGGTGCTGCTTCGACTACCCGAAGAATCTCGTGTTTTGGTGAGATACCGCTTTGGTATCCTCGGAGAGCCTTAGTCTATAAGGTGCTACTTCAACCACCCGAAGAATCTCGTTTTTTTTTTTGAGATACTGCTTTGGTATCATCAAAGTGCCTTAGTCTATAAGGTGTTGCTTCGACCACCCGAAGAATCTCGTGTTTAATTGAGATACTGCTTTGCTGTCCTCGGAGATCCTTAGTCTATAAGGTGCTGCTTCGACCACCCGATGAATCTCGTGTTTTTTTGAGATACTATTTTGGTGTCCTCGGAGAACCGTAGTCTATAAGGTGCAACTTCGATCACCCGAAGAATCTCATGTTTGTTTGAGATACTGATTTGGTATCCTCGGAGAACCTTAGTCTATAAGGTGCTTCTTCGATCAGGCAAAGAATCACATGTTTTGTTGAGATACTGCTTTGGTATCCTGGGAGAGCCTTAGTTTATAAGGTGGTGCTGCGACCACCCAAAGAATCTTGTGTTTTGTTGAGATACAGATTTGGCATCCTCGGAGAACCTTAGTCTATAAGGTGCTTCTTCGATCACCAAAGAATCTCGTGTTTTGTTGAGATACTGCTTTGGTATCCTCGCTGAGCCTTAGTCTTTAAGGTGCTGCTTCAACTACCCGAAGAATCTCGTGTTTTGCTGAGATACCGCTTTGGTATCCTCGGAGAGCCTTAGTCTATAAGGTGCTACTTCGACCACCTAAAGAATCTTGTGTTTTGTTGAGATACTACTTTGGTATCCTCGGAGAGCCTTAGTCTATTAGGTGCTGCTTCGACTACCCGAAGAATCTCGTGTTTTACTGACATACCACTTTGGTATCCTCGAAGAGCCTTAGTCTATAAGGTGTTGCTTCAACCACCCGAAGAATCTCGTGTTTTTTTGAGATACTGCTTTGGTATCATCAGAGTGCCTTAATCTATAAGGTGCTGCTTCGACCACCTGAAGAATCTCGTGTATTGTTGAGATACTGCTTTGGCATCCTCGGAGAGCCTTAGTCTATAAGGTGCTCGTTCGACCACCCGATGAATCTCGTGTTTTTTTGAGATACTATTTTGGTATCCTTGAAGAACCGTAGTCTATAAGGTGCAACTTCGATCACCCGAAGAATCTCATGTTTGTTTGAGATACTGCTTTGGTATCCTCGGAGAACCTTAGTCTATAAGGTGCTGCTGCGACCACCCATAGAATCTTGTGTTTTGTTGAGATACTGCTTTGGCATCCTCAGAGAACCTTAGTCTATAAGGTGCTGCTCCGATCACCAAAGAATCTCGTGTTTTGTTGAGATACTGCTTTGGTATCCTCACTGAGCCTTAGTCTATAAGGTGCTGCTTGGACTACCCGAAGAATTTCGTGTTTTGCTGAAATACCGCTTTGGTATCCTCAGAGAGCCTTAGTCTATAAGGTGCTTCTTCGACCACCTAAAGAATCATGTGTTTTGTTTAGATACTACTTTGGTATCCTCGGAGATCCTTAGTCTATAAGGTGCTGCTTCGACTACCCGAAGAATCTCGTGTTTTGCTGAGATACCGCTTTGGTATCCTCGGAGAGCCTTAGTCTATAAGGTGCTGCTTCAACCACCCGAAGAATCTCGTTTTTTTTTTTGAGATACTGCTTTGGTATCATCAAAGTGCCTTAGTCTATAAGGTGTTGCTTCGACCACCCGCAGAATCTCGTGTTTAATTGAGATACTGCTTTGCTGTCCTCGGAGAGCCTTAGTCTATAAGGTGCTGCTTCGACCACCCGATGAATCTCGTGTTTTTTTGAGATACTGTTTTGGTGTCCTCGGAGAACCGTAGTCTATAAGGTGCAACTTCGATCACCCGAAGAATCTCATGTTTGTTTGAGATACTGATTTGGTATCCTCGGAGAACCTTAGTCTATAAGGTGCTTCTTCGATCAGCCAAAGAATCACATGTTTTGTTGAGATACTGCTTTGGTATCCTGGGAGAGCCTTAGTTTATAAGGTGGTGCTGCGACCACCCAAAGAATCTTGTGTTTTGTTGAGATACTGATTTGGCATCCTCGGAGAACCTTAGTCTATAAGGTGCTTCTTCGATCACCAAAGAATCTCGTGTTTTGTTGAGATACTTCTTTGGTATCCTCGCTGAGCCTTAGTCTTTAAGGTGCTGCTTCAACTACCCGAAGAATCTCGTGTTTTGCTGAGATACCGCTTTGGTATCCTCGGAGAGCCTTAGTCTATAAGGTGCTACTTCGACCACCTAAAGAATCTTGTGTTTTGTTGAGATACTACTTTGGTATCCTCGGAGAGCCTTAGTCTATAAGGTGCTGCTTCGACTACCTGAAGAATCTCGTGTTTTGCTGACATACCACTTTGGTATCCTCGGAGAGCCTTAGTCTATAAGGTGTTGCTTCAACCCCCCGAAGAATCTCGTGTTTTTTTGAGATACTGCTTTGGTATCATCGGAGTGCCTTAATCTATAAGGTGCTGCTTCGACCACCTGAAGAATCTTGTGTATTGTTGAGATACTGCTTTGGCATCCTCAGAGAGCCTTAGTCTATAACGTGCTGCTTCGACCACCCGAAGAATCTCACGTTTTGTTGAGATACTGCTTTCGTATCCTTACTGAGCCTTAGTCTATAAGGTGCTGCTTCGACCACCCGAAGAATCTCGTGTTTTGTTGAGATACTGCTTTGGTATCCTCAGAGAACCTTAGTCTATAAGGTGCTGCTTCGATCACCCAAAGAATCTCATGTTTTGTTGAGATACTACTTTGGTATCCTCGGAGAACCTTAGTATATAAAGTGCTACTTCGACCACCCAAAGAATCTTGTATTTTGTTGAGATACTGCTTTGATATCCTCAAAGAGCCTTAGTCTATAAGGTGCTGCTTCGACTACCCGGAGAATCTCGTGTTTTACTGAGATACCGCTTTCGTATCCTCGGGGAGCCTTAGTCTATAAGGTGTTGCTTCAACCACCCAAAGAATCTCGTTTTTTTTTTAGATACTGCTTTGGTATCATCGAAGCGCCTTAGTCTATAAGGTGTTGCTTCGACCACCCGAAGAATCTCGTGTTTTATTGAGATACTGCTTTGGTGTCCTCGGAGAGCCTTAGTCTATAAGGTGCTGGTTCGACCACCCGATGAATCTCGTGTTTTTCTTAGATACTATTTTGGTATCCTCGGAGAACCGTAGTCTATAAGGTGCAACTTCGATCACCCGAAGAATCTCATGTTTGTTTGAGATACTGCTTTGGTATCCTCGGAGAACCTTAGTCTATAAGGTGCTGCTGCGACCACCCATAGAATCTTGTGTTTTGTTGAGATACTGCTTTGGCATCCTCAGAGAACCTTAGTCTATAAGGTGCTGCTTCGATCACCAAAGAATCTCGTGTTTTGTTGAGATACTGCTTTGGTATCCTCACTGAGCCTTAGTCAATAAGGAGCTGCTTGGACTACCCGAAGAATTTCGTGTTTTGCTGAAATACCGCTTTGGTATCCTCGGAGAACCTTAGTCTATAAGGTGCTTCTTCGATCAGGCAAAGAATCACATGTTTTGTTGAGATACTGCTTTGGTATCCTGGGAGAGCCTTAGTTTATAAGGTGGTGCTGCGACCACCCAAAGAATCTTGTGTTTTGTTGAGATACAGATTTGGCATCCTCGGAGAACCTTAGTCTATAAGGTGCTTCTTCGATCACCAAAGAATCTCGTGTTTTGTTGAGATACTGCTTTGGTATCCTCGCTGAGCCTTAGTCTTTAAGGTGCTGCTTCAACTACCCGAAGAATCTCGTGTTTTGCTGAGATACCGCTTTGGTATCCTCGGAGAGCCTTAGTCTATAAGGTGCTACTTCGACCACCTAAAGAATCTTGTGTTTTGTTGAGATACTACTTTGGTATCCTCGGAGAGCCTTAGTCTATTAGGTGCTGCTTCGACTACCCGAAGAATCTCGTGTTTTACTGACATACCACTTTGGTATCCTCGAAGAGCCTTAGTCTATAAGGTGTTGCTTCAACCACCCGAAGAATCTCGTGTTTTTTTGAGATACTGCTTTGGTATCATCAGAGTGCCTTAATCTATAAGGTGCTGCTTCGACCACCTGAAGAATCTCGTGTATTGTTGAGATACTGCTTTGGCATCCTCGGAGAGCCTTAGTCTATAAGGTGCTCGTTCGACCACCCGATGAATCTCGTGTTTTTTTGAGATACTATTTTGGTATCCTCGAAGAACCGTAGTCTATAAGGTGCAACTTCGATCACCCGAAGAATCTCATGTTTGTTTGAGATACTGCTTTGGTATCCTCGGAGAACCTTAGTCTATAAGGTGCTGCTGCGACCACCCATAGAATCTTGTGTTTTGTTGAGATACTGCTTTGGCATCCTCAGAGAACCTTAGTCTATAAGGTGCTGCTCCGATCACCAAAGAATCTCGTGTTTTGTTGAGATACTGCTTTGGTATCCTCACTGAGCCTTAGTCTATAAGGTGCTGCTTGGACTACCCGAAGAATTTCGTGTTTTGCTGAAATACCGCTTTGGTATCCTCAGAGAGCCTTAGTCTATAAGGTGCTTCTTCGACCACCTAAAGAATCATGTGTTTTGTTTAGATACTACTTTGGTATCCTCGGAGATCCTTAGTCTATAAGGTGCTGCTTCGACTACCCGAAGAATCTCGTGTTTTGCTGAGATACCGCTTTGGTATCCTCGGAGAGCCTTAGTCTATAAGGTGCTGCTTCAACCACCCGAAGAATCTCGTTTTTTTTTTTGAGATACTGCTTTGGTATCATCAAAGTGCCTTAGTCTATAAGGTGTTGCTTCGACCACCCGCAGAATCTCGTGTTTAATTGAGATACTGCTTTGCTGTCCTCGGAGAGCCTTAGTCTATAAGGTGCTGCTTCGACCACCCGATGAATCTCGTGTTTTTTTGAGATACTGTTTTGGTGTCCTCGGAGAACCGTAGTCTATAAGGTGCAACTTCGATCACCCGAAGAATCTCATGTTTGTTTGAGATACTGATTTGGTATCCTCGGAGAACCTTAGTCTATAAGGTGCTTCTTCGATCAGCCAAAGAATCACATGTTTTGTTGAGATACTGCTTTGGTATCCTGGGAGAGCCTTAGTTTATAAGGTGGTGCTGCGACCACCCAAAGAATCTTGTGTTTTGTTGAGATACTGATTTGGCATCCTCGGAGAACCTTAGTCTATAAGGTGCTTCTTCGATCACCAAAGAATCTCGTGTTTTGTTGAGATACTTCTTTGGTATCCTCGCTGAGCCTTAGTCTTTAAGGTGCTGCTTCAACTACCCGAAGAATCTCGTGTTTTGCTGAGATACCGCTTTGGTATCCTCGGAGAGCCTTAGTCTATAAGGTGCTACTTCGACCACCTAAAGAATCTTGTGTTTTGTTGAGATACTACTTTGGTATCCTCGGAGAGCCTTAGTCTATAAGGTGCTGCTTCGACTACCTGAAGAATCTCGTGTTTTGCTGACATACCACTTTGGTATCCTCGGAGAGCCTTAGTCTATAAGGTGTTGCTTCAACCCCCCGAAGAATCTCGTGTTTTTTTGAGATACTGCTTTGGTATCATCGGAGTGCCTTAATCTATAAGGTGCTGCTTCGACCACCTGAAGAATCTTGTGTATTGTTGAGATACTGCTTTGGCATCCTCAGAGAGCCTTAGTCTATAACGTGCTGCTTCGACCACCCGAAGAATCTCACGTTTTGTTGAGATACTGCTTTCGTATCCTTACTGAGCCTTAGTCTATAAGGTGCTGCTTCGACCACCCGAAGAATCTCGTGTTTTGTTGAGATACTGCTTTGGTATCCTCAGAGAACCTTAGTCTATAAGGTGCTGCTTCGATCACCCAAAGAATCTCATGTTTTGTTGAGATACTACTTTGGTATCCTCGGAGAACCTTAGTATATAAAGTGCTACTTCGACCACCCAAAGAATCTTGTATTTTGTTGAGATACTGCTTTGATATCCTCAGAGAGCCTTAGTCTATAAGGTGCTGCTTCGACTACCCGGAGAATCTCGTGTTTTACTGAGATACCGCTTTCGTATCCTCGGGGAGCCTTAGTCTATAAGGTGTTGCTTCAACCACCCAAAGAATCTCGTTTTTTTTTAGATACTGCTTTGGTATCATCGAAGCGCCTTAGTCTATAAGGTGTTGCTTCGACCACCCGAAGAATCTCGTGTTTTATTGAGATACTGCTTTGGTGTCCTCGGAGAGCCTTAGTCTATAAGGTGCTGGTTCGACCACCCGATGAATCTCGTGTTTTTCTTAGATACTATTTTGGTATCCTCGGAGAACCGTAGTCTATAAGGTGCAACTTCGATCACCCGAAGAATCTCATGTTTGTTTGAGATACTGCTTTGGTATCCTCGGAGAACCTTAGTCTATAAGGTGCTGCTGCGACCACCCATAGAATCTTGTGTTTTGTTGAGATACTGCTTTGGCATCCTCAGAGAACCTTAGTCTATAAGGTGCTGCTTCGATCACCAAAGAATCTCGTGTTTTGTTGAGATACTGCTTTGGTATCCTCACTGAGCCTTAGTCAATAAGGTGCTGCTTGGACTACCCGAAGAATTTCGTGTTTTGCTGAAATACCGCTTTGGTATCCTCGGAGAGCCTTAGTCTATAAGGTGCTTCTTCGACCACCTAAAGAATCATGTGTTTTGTTGAGATACTACTTTGGTATCCTCGGAGATCCTTAGTCTATAAGGTGCTGCTTCGACTACCCGAAGAATCCCGTGTTTTACTGAGATACCGCTTTGGTATCCTCAGAGAGCCTTAGTCTATAAGGTGCTGCTTCAACCACCCGAAGAATCTCGTTTTTTTTTTTTGAGATACTGCTTTGGTATCATCAAAGTGCCTTAGTCTATAAGGTGTTGCTTCGACCACCCGAAGAATCTCGTGTTTAATTGAGATACTGCTTTGCTGTCCTCGGAGAGCCTTAGTCTATAAGGTGCTGCTTCGACCACCCGATGAATCTCGTGTTTTTTTGAGATACTGTTTTGGTGTCCTCGGAGAACCGTAGTCTATAAGGTGCAACTTCGATCACCCGAAGAATCTCATGTTTGTTTGAGATACTGATTTGGTATCCTCGGAGAAACATAGTCTATAAGGTGCTTCTTCGATCAGCCAAAGAATCACATGTTTTGTTGAGATACTGCTTTGGTATCCTGGGAGAGCCTTAGTTTATAAGGTGGTGCTGCGACCACCCAAAGAATCTTGTGTTTTGTTGAGATACTGATTTGGCATCCTCGGAGAACCTTAGTCTATAAGGTGCTTCTTCGATCACCAAAGAATCTCGTGTTTTGTTGAGATACTGCTTTGGTATCCCCGCTGAGCCTTAGTCTTTAAGGTGCTGCTTCAACTACCCGAAGAATCTCGTGTTTTGCTGAGATACCGTTTTGGTATCCTCGGAGAGCCTTAGTCTATAAGGTGCTTCTTCGACCACCTAAAGAATCATGTGTTTTGTTGAGATACTACTTTGGTATCCTCGGAGATCCTTAGTCTATAAGGTGCTGCTTCGACTACCCGAAGAATCTCGTGTTTTACTGAGATACCGCTTTGGTATCCTCGGAGAGCCTTAGTCTATAAGGTGCTTCTTCAACCACCCGAAGAATCTCGTTTTTTTTTTTGAGATACTGCTTTGGTATCATCAAAGTGCCTTAGTCTATAAGGTGTTGCTTCGACCACCCGAAGAATCTCGTGTTTAATTGAGATACTGCTTTGCTGTCCTCGGAGGGCCTTAATCTATAAGGTGCTGCTTCGACCACCCGATGAATCTCGTGTTTTTTTGAGATACTGTTTTGGTGTCCTCGGAGAACCGTAGTCTATAAGGTGCAACTTCGATCACCCGAAGAATCTCATGTTTGTTTGAGATACTGATTTGGTATCCTCGGAGAACCACAGTCTATAACGTGCTTCTTCGATCAGCCAAAGAATCACATGTTTTGTTGAGATACTGCTTTGGTATCCTGGGAGAGCCTTAGTTTATAAGGTGGTGCTGCGACCAGCCAAAGAATCTTGTGTTTTGTTGAGATACTGATTTGGCATCCTCGGAGAACCTTAGTCTATAAGGTGCTTCTTCGATCACCAAAGAATCTCGTGTTTTGTTGAGATACTGCTTTGGTATCCCCGCTGAGCCTTAGTCTTTAAGGTGCTGCTTCAACTACCCGAAGAATCTCGTGTTTTGCTGAGATACCGCTTTGGTATCCTCGGAGAGCCTTAGTCTATAAGGTGCTTCTTCGACCACCTAAAGAATCATGTGTTTTGTTGAGATACTACTTTGGTATCCTCGGAGATCCTTAGTCTATAAGGTGCTGCTTCGACTACCCGAAGAATCTCGTGTTTTACTGGGATACCGCTTTGGTATCCTCGGAGAGCCTTAGTCTATAAGGTGCTGCTTCAACCACCCGAAGAATCTCGTTTTTTTTTTTTGAGATACTGCTTTGGTATCATCAAAGTGCCTTAGTCTATAAGGTGTTGCTTCGACCACCCGAAGAATCTCGTGTTTAATTGAGATACTGCTTTGCTGTCCTCGGAGGGCCTTAATCTATAAGGTGCTGCTTCGACCACCCGATGAATCTCGTGTTTTTTTGAGATACTGTTTTGGTGTCCTCGGAGAACCGTAATCTATAAGGTGCAACTTCGATCACCCGAAGAATCTCATGTTTGTTTGAGATACTGATTTGGTATCCTCGGAGAACCATAGTCTATAAGGTGCTTCTTCGATCAGCCAAAGAATCACATGTTTTGTTGAGATACTGCTTTGGTATCCTGGGAGAGCTTTAGTTTATAAGGTGGTGCTGCGACCACCCAAAGAATCTTGTGTTTTGTTGAGATACTGATTTGGCATCCTCGGAGAACCTTAGTCTATAAGGTGCTTCTTCGATCACCAAAGAATCTCGTGTTTTGTTGAGATACTGCTTTGGTATCCTCGCTGAGCCTTAGTCTTTAAGGTGCTGCTTCAACTACCCGAAGAATCTCGTGTTTTGCTGAGATACCGCTTTGGTATCCTCGGAGAGCCTTAGTCTATAAGGTGCTACTTCGACCACCTAAAGAATCTTGTGTTTTGTTGAGATACTACTTTGGTATCCTCGGAGAGCCTTAGTCTATAAGGTGCTGCTTCGACTACCCGAAGAATCTCGTGTTTTGCTGACATACCACTTTGGTATCCTCGGAGAGCCTTAGTCTATAAGGTGTTGCTTCAACCACCCGAAGAATCTCGTGTTTTTTTGAGATACTGCTTTGGTATCATCGGAGTGCCTTAATCTATAAGGTGCTGCTTCGACCACCTGAAGAATCTTGTGTATTGTTGAGATACTGCTTTGGCATCCTCAGAGAGCCTTAGTCTATAACGTGCTGCTTCGACCACCCGAAGAATCTCACGTTTTGTTGAGATACTGCTTTCGTATCCTTAATGAGCCTTAGTCTATAAGGTGCTTCTTCGACCACCCGAAGAATCTCGTGTTTTGTTGAGATACTGCTTTGGTATCCTCGGAGAACCTTAGTCTATAAGGTGCTGCTTCGATCACCCAAAGAATCTCATGTTTTGTTGAGATACTACTTTGGTATCCTCGGAGAACCTTAGTATATAAAGTGCTACTTCGACCACCCAAAGAATCTGGTATTTTGTTGAGATACTGCTTTGATACCCTCAGAGAGCCTTAGTCTATAAGGTGCTGCTTCGACTACCCGGAGAATCTCGTGTTTTACTGAGATACCGCTTTCGTATCCTCGGGGAGCCTTAGTCTATAAGGTGTTGCTTCAACCACCCAAAGAATCTCGTTTTTTTTTGAGATACTGCTTTGGTATCATCGAAGCGCCTTAGTCTATAAGGTGTTGCTTCGACCACCCGAAGAATCTCGTGTTTTATTGAGATACTGCTTTGGTGTCCTCGGAGAGCCTTAGTCTATAAGGTGCTGGTTCGACCACCCGATGAATCTCGTGTTTTTCTTAGATACTATTTTGGTATCCTCGGAGAACCGTAGTCTATAAGGTGCAACTTCGATCACCCGAAGAATCTCATATTTGTTTGAGATACTGCTTTGGTATCCTCGGAGAACCTTAGTCTATAAGGTGCTGCTGCGACCACCCATAGAATCTTGTGTTTTATTGAGATACTGCTTTGGCATCCTCAGAGAACCTTAGTCTATAAGGTGCTGCTTCGATCACCAAAGAATCTCGTGTTTTGTTGAGATACTGCTTTGGTATCCTCACTGAGCCTTAGTCAATAAGGTGCTGCTTGGACTACCCGAAGAATTTCGTGTTTTGCTGAAATACCGCTTTGGTATCCTCGGAGAGCCTTAGTCTATAAGGTGCTTCTTCGACCACCTAAAGAATCATGTGTTTTGTTGAGATACTACTTTGGTATCCTCGGAGATCCTTAGTCTATAAGGTGCTGCTTCGACTACCCGAAGAATCTCGTGTTTTACTGAGATACCGCTTTGGTATCCTCGGAGAGCCTTAGTCTATAAGGTGCTGCTTCAACCACCCGAAGAATCTCGTTTTTTTTTTTTTGAGATACTGCTTTGGTATCATCAAAGTGCCTTAGTCTATAAGGTGTTGCTTCGACCACCCGAAGAATCTCGTGTTTAATTGAGATACTGCTTTGCTGTCCTCGGAGGGCCTTAATCTATAAGGTGCTGCTTCGACCACCCGATGAATCTCGTGTTTTTTTGAGATACTGTTTTGGTGTCCTCGGAGAACCGTAGTCTATAAGGTGCAACTTCGATCACCCGAAGAATCACATGTTTGTTTGAGATACTGATTTGGTATCCTCGGAGAACCATAGTCTATAAGGTGCTTCTTCGATCAGCCAAAGAATCACATGTTTTGTTGAGATACTGCTTTGGTATCCTGGGAGAGCCTTAGTTTATAAGGTGGTGCTGCGACCACCCAAAGAATCTTGTGTTTTGTTGAGATACTGATTTGGCATCCTCGGAGAACCTTAGTCTATAAGGTGCTTCTTCGATCACCAAAGAATCTCGTGTTTTGTTGAGATACTGCTTTGGTATCCTCGCTGAGCCTTAGTCTTTAAGGTGCTGCTTCAACTACCCGAAGAATCTCGTGTTTTGCTGAGATACCGCTTTGGTATCCTCGGAGAGCCTTAGTCTATAAGGTGCTACTTCGACCACCTAAAGAATCTTGTGTTTTGTTGAGATACTACTTTGGTATCCTCGGAGAGCCTTAGTCTATAAGGTGTTGCTTCGACTACCCGAAGAATCTCGTGTTTTGCTGACATACCACTTTGGTATCCTCGGAGAGCCTTAGTCTATAAGGTGTTGCTTCAACCACCCGAAGAATCTCGTGTTTTTTTGAGATACTGCTTTGGTATCATCGGAGTGCCTTAATCTATAAGGTGCTGCTTCGACCACCTGAAGAATCTTGTGTATTGTTGAGATACTGCTTTGGCATCCTCAGAGAGCCTTAGTCTATAACGTGCTGCTTCGACCACCCGAAGAATCTCACGTTTTGTTGAGATACTGCTTTCGTATCCTTAATGAGCCTTAGTCTATAAGGTGCTTCTTCGACCACCCGAAGAATCTCGTGTTTTGTTGAGATACTGCTTTGGTATCCTCGGAGAACCTTAGTCTATAAGGTGCTGCTTCGATCACCCAAAGAATCTCATGTTTTGTTGAGATACTACTTTGGTATCCTCGGAGAACCTGAGTATATAAAGTGCTACTTCGACCACCCAAAGAATCTGGTATTTTGTTGAGATACTGCTTTGATACCCTCAGAGAGCCTTAGTCTAAAAGGTGCTGCTTCGACTACCCGGAGAATCTCGTGTTTTACTGAGATACCGCTTTCGTATCCTCGGGGAGCCTTAGTCTATAAGGTGTTGCTTCAACCACCCAAAGAATCTCGTTTTTTTAGATACTGCTTTGGTATCATCGAAGCGCCTTAGTCTATAAGGTGTTGCTTCGACCACCCGAAGAATCTCGTGTTTTATTGAGATACTGCTTTGGTGTCCTCGGAGAGCCTTAGTCTATAAGGTGCTGGTTCGACCACCCGATGAATCTCGTGTTTTTTTGAGATACTATTTTGGTATCCTCGGAGAACCGTAGTCTATAAGGTGCAACTTCGATCACCCGAAGAATCTCATGTTTGTTTGAGATACTGCTTTGGTATCCTCGGAGAACCTTAGTCTATAAGGTGCTGCTGCGACCACCCATAAAATCTTGTGTTTTGTTGAGATACTGCTTTGGCAACCTCAGAGAACCTTAGTCTATAAGGTGCTGCTCCGATCACCAAAGAATCTCGTGTTTTGTTGAGATACTGCTTTGGTATCCTCCCTGAGCCTTAGTCTATAAGGTGCTGCTTGGACTACCCGAAGAATTTCGTGTTTTGCTGAAATACCGCTTTGGTATCCTCGGAGAGCCTTAGTCTATAAGGTGCTTCTTCGACCACCTAAAGAATCATGTGTTTTGTTGAGATACTACTTTGGTATCCTCGGAGATCCTTAGTCTATAAGGTGCTGCTTCGACTACCCGAAGAATCTCGTGTTTTACTGAGATACCGCTTTGGTATCCTCGGAGAGCCTTAGTCTATAAGGTGCAGCTTCAACCACCCGAAGAATCTCGTTTTTTTTTTTTGAGATACTGCTTTGGTATCATCAAAGTGCCTTAGTCTATAAGGTGTTGCTTCGACCACCCGAAGAATCTCGTGTTTAATTGAGATACTGCTTTGCTGTCCTCGGAGAGCCTTAGTCTATAAGGTGCTGCTTCGACCACCCGATGAATCTCGTGTTTTTTTGAGATACTGTTTTGGTGTCCTCGGAGAACCGTAGTCTATAAGGTGCAACTTCGATCACCCGAAGAATCTCATGTTTGTTTGAGATACTGATTTGGTATCCTCGGAGAACCATAGTCTATAAGGTGCTTCTTCGATCAGCCAAAGAATCACATGTTTTGTTGAGATACTGCTTTGGTATCCTGGGAGAGCCTTAGTTTATAAGGTGGTGCTGCGACCACCCAAAGAATCTTGTGTTTTGTTGAGATACTGATTTGGCATCCTCGGAGAACCTTAGTCTATAAGGTGCTGCTTCGATCACCCAAAGAATCTCATGTTTTGTTGAGATACTACTTTGGTATCCTCGGAGAACCTTAGTATATAAAGTGCTACTTCGACCACCCAAAGAATCTTGTATTTTGTTGAGATACTGCTTTGATATCCTCAGAGAGCCTTAGTCTATAAGGTGCTGCTTCGACTACCCGGAGAATCTCGTGTTTTACTGAGATACCGCTTTCGTATCCTCGGGGAGCCTTAGTCTATAAGGTGTTGCTTCAACCACCCAAAGAATCTCGTTTTTTTTTTGAGATACTGCTTTGGTATCATCGAAGCGCCTTAGTCTATAAGGTGTTGCTTCGACCACCCGAAGAATCTCGTGTTTTATTGAGATACTGCTTTGGTGTCCTCGGAGAGCCTTAGTCTATAAGGTGCTGGTTCGACCACCCGATGAATCTCGAGTTTTTTTGAGATACTATTTTGGTATCCTCGGAGAACCGTAGTCTATAAGGTGCAACTTCGATCACCCGAAGAATCTCATGTTTGTTTGAGATACTGCTTTGGTATCCTCGGAGAACCTTAGTCTATAAGGTGCTGCTGCGACCACCCATAGAATCTTGTGTTTTGTTGAGATACTGCTTTGGCATCCTCTGAGAACCTTAGTCTATAAGGTGCTGCTCCGATCACCAAAGAATCTCGTGTTTTGTTGAGATACTGCTTTGGTATCCTCACTGAGGCTTAGTCTATAAGGTGCTGCTTGGACTACCCGAAGAATTTCGTGTTTTGCTGAAATACCGCTTTGGTATCCTCGGAGAGCCTTAGTCTATAAGGTGCTTCTTCGACCACCTAAACAATCATGTGTTTTGTTGAGATACTACTTTGGTATCCTCGGAGATCCTTAGTCTATAAGGTGCTGCTTCGACTACCCGAAGAATCTCGTGTTTTACTGAGATACCGCTTTGGTATCCTCGGAGAGCCTTAGTCTATAAGGTGCTGCTTCAACCACCCGAAGACTCTCGTTTTTTTTTTTTGAGATACTGCTTTGGTATCATCAAAGTGCCTTAGTCTATAAGGTGTTGCTTCGACCACCCGAAGAATCTCGTGTTTAATTGAGATACTGCTTTGCTGTCCTCGGAGAGCCTTAGTTTATAAAGTGCTGCTTTGACCACCCGATGAATCTCGTGTTTTTTTGAGATACTGTTTTGGTGTCCTCGGAGAACCGTAGTCTATAAGGTGCAACTTCGATCACCCAAAGAATCTCATGTTTGTTTGAGATACTGATTTGGTATCCTCGGAGAACCATAGTCTATAAGGTGCTTCTTCGATCAGCCAAAGAATCACATGTTTTGTTGAGATACTGCTTTGGTATCCTGGGAGAGCCTTAGTTTATAAGGTGGTGCTGCGACCACCCAAAGAATCTTGTGTTTTGTTGAGATACTGATTTGGCATCCTCGGAGAACCTTAGTCTATAAGGTGCTGCTTCGATCACCCAAAGAATCTCATGTTTTATTGAGATACTACTTTGGTATCCTCGGAGAACCTTAGTATATAAAGTGCTACTTCGACCACCCAAAGAATCTTGTATTTTGTTGAGATACTGCTTTGATATCCTCAGAGAGCCTTAGTCTATAAGGTGCTGCTTCGACTACCCGGAGAATCTCGTGTTTTACTGAGATACCGCTTTCGTATCCTCGGGGAGCCTTAGCCTATAAGGTGTTGCTTCAACCACCCAAAGAATCTCGTTTTTTTTTTGAGATACTGCTTTGGTATCATCGAAGCGCCTTAGTCTATAAGGTGTTGCTTCGACCACCCGAAGAATCTCGTGTTTTATTGAGATACTGCTTTGGTGTCCTCGGAGAGCCTTAGTCTATAAGGTGCTGGTTCGACCACCCGATGAATCTCGAGTTTTTTTGAGATACTATTTTGGTATCCTCGGAGAACCGTAGTCTATAAGGTGCAACTTCGATCACCCGAAGAATCTCATGTTTGTTTGAGATACTGCTTTGGTATCCTCGGAGAACCTTAGTCTATAAGGTGCTGCTGCGACCACCCATAGAATCTTGTGTTTTGTTGAGATACTGCTTTGGCATCCTCTGAGAACCTTAGTCTATAAGGTGCTGCTCCGATCACCAAAGAATCTCGTGTTTTGTTGAGATACTGCTTTGGTATCCTCACTGAGGCTTAGTCTATAAGGTGCTGCTTGGACTACCCGAAGAATTTCGTGTTTTGCTGAAATACCGCTTTGGTATCCTCGGAGAGCCTTAGTCTATAAGGTGCTTCTTCGACCACCTAAACAATCATGTGTTTTGTTGAGATACTACTTTGGTATCCTCGGAGATCCTTAGTCTATAAGGTGCTGCTTCGACTACCCGAAGAATCTCGTGTTTTACTGAGATACCGCTATGGTATCCTCGGAGAGCCTTAGTCTATAAGGTGCTGCTTCAACCACCCGAAGACTCTCGTTTTTTTTTTTTGAGATACTGCTTTGGTATCATCAAAGTGCCTTAGTCTATAAGGTGTTGCTTCGACCACCCGAAGAATCTCGTGTTTAATTGAGATACTGCTTTGCTGTCCTCGGAGAGCCTTAGTCTATAAGGTGCTGCTTTGACAACCCGATGAATCTCGTGTTTTTTTGAGATACTGTTTTGGTGTCCTCGGAGAACCGTAGTCTATAAGGTGTAACTTCGATCACCCAAAGAATCTCATGTTTGTTTGAGATACTGATTTGGTATCCTCGGAGAACCATAGTCTATAAGGTGCTTCTTCGATCAGCCAAAGAATCACATGTTTTGTTGAGATACTGCTTTGGTATCCTGGGAGAGCCTTAGTTTATAAGGTGGTGCTGCGACCACCCAAAGAATCTTGTGTTTTGTTGAGATACTGATTTGGCATCCTCGGAGAACCTTAGTCTATAAGGTGCTTCTTCGATCACCAAAGAATCTCGTGTTTTGTTGAGATACTGCTTTGGTATCCTCGCTGAGCCTTAGTCTTTAAGGTGCTGCTTCAACTACCCGAAGAATCTCGTGTTTTACTGAGATACCGCTTTGGTATCCTCGGAGAGCCTTAGTCTATAAGGTGCTACTTCGACCACCTAAAGAATCTTGTGTTTTGTTGAGATACTACTTTGGTATCCTCGGAGAGCCTTAGTCTATAAGGTGCTGCTTCGACTACCCGAAGAATCTTGTGTTTTGCTGACATACCACTTTGGTATCCTCGGAGAGCCTTAGTCTATAAGGTGTTGCTTCAACCACCCGAAGAATCTCGTGTTTTTTTGAGATACTGCTTTGGTATCATCGGAGTGCCTTAATCTATAAGGTGTTGCTTCGACCACCTGAAGAATCTTGTGTATTGTTGAGATACTGCTTTGGCATCCTCGGAGAGCCTTAGTCCATAACGTGCTGCTTCGACCACCCGAAGAATCTCACGTTTTGTTGAGATACTGCTTTCGTATCCTTACTGAGCCTTAGTCTATAAGGTGCTGCTTCGACCACCCGAAGAATCTCGTGTTTTGTTGAGATACTGCTTTGGTATCCTCGGAGAACCTTAGTCTATAAGGTGCTGCTTCGATCACCCAAAGAATCTCATGTTTTGTTGAGATACTACTTTGGTATCCTCGGAGAACCTTAGTATATAAAGTGCTACTTCGACCACCCAAAGAATCTTGTATTTTGTTGAGATACTGCTTTGAAATCCTCAGAGAGCCTTAGTCTATAAGGTGCTGCTTCGACTACCCGGAGAATCTCGTGTTTTACTGAGATACCGCTTTCGTATCCTCGGGGAGCCTTAGTCTATAAGGTGTTGCTTCAACCACCCAAAGAATCTCCTTTTTTTTTTGAGATACTGCTTTGGTATCATCGAAGCGCCTTAGTCTATAAGGTGTTGCTTCGACCACCCGAAGAATCTCGTGTTTTATTGAGATACTGCTTTGGTGTCCTCGGAGAGCCTTAGTCTATAAGGTGCTGGTTCGACCACCCGATGAATCTCGTGTTTTTTTGAGATACTATTTTGGTATCCTCGGAGAACCGTAGTCTATAAGGTGCAACTTCGATCACCCGAAGAATCTCATGTTTGTTTGAGATACTGCTTTGGTATCCTCGGAGAACCTTAGTCTATAAGGTGCTGCTGCGACCACCCATAGAATCTTGTGTTTTGTTGAGATACTACTTTGGCATCCTCAGAGAACCTTAGTCTATAAGGTGCTGCTGCGACCACCAAAGAATCTCGTGTTTTGTTGAGATACTGATTTGGCATCCTCGGAGAACCTTAGTCTATAAGGTGCTTCTTCGATCACCAAAGAATCTCGTGTTTTGTTGAGATACTGCTTTGGTATCCTCGCTGAGCCTTAGTCTTTAAGGTGCTGCTTCAACTACCCGAAGAATCTCATGTTTTGCTGAGATACCGCTTTGGTATCCTCGGAGAGCCTTAGTCTATAAGGTGCTACTTCGACCACCTAAAGAATCTTGTGTTTTGTTGAGATACTACTTTGGTATCCTCGGAGAGCCTTAGTCTATAAGGTGCTGCTTCGACTACCCGAAGAATCTTGTGTTTTGGTGACATACCACTTTGGTATCCTCGGAGAGCCTTAGTCTATAAGGTGTTGCTTCAACCACCCGAAGAATCTCGTGTTTTTTTGAGATACTGCTTTGGTATCATCGGAGTGCCTTAATCTATAAGGTGCTGCTTCGACCACCTGAAGAATCTTGTGTATTGTTGAGATACTGCTTTGGCATCCTCGGAGATCCTTAGTCTATAACGTGCTGCTTCGACCACCCGAAGAATCTCACGTTTTGTTGAGATACTGCTTTCGTATCCTTACTGAGCCTTAGTCTATAAGGTGCTGGTTCGACCACCCGATGAATCTCGTGTTTTTTTGAGATACTATTTTGGTATCCTCGGAGAACCGTAGTCTATAAGGTGCAACTTCGATCACCCGAAGAATCTCATGTTTGTTTGAGATACTGCTTTGGTATCCTCGGAGAACCTTAGTCTATAAGGTGCTGCTGCGACCACCCATAGAATCTTGTGTTTTGTTGAGATACTACTTTGGCATCCTCAGAGAACCTTAGTCTATAAGGTGCTGTTGCGACCACCAAAGAATCTCGTGTTTTGTTGAGATACTGATTTGGCATCCTCGGAGAACCTTAGTCTATAAGGTGCTTCTTCGATCACCAAAGAATCTCGTGTTTTGTTGAGATACTGCTTTGGTATCCTCGCTGAGCCTTAGTCTTTAAGGTGCTGCTTCAACTACCCGAAGAATCTCGTGTTTTGCTGAGATACCGCTTTGGTATCCTCGGAGAGCCTTAGTCTATAAGGTGCTACTTCGACCACCTAAAGAATCTTGTGTTTTGTTGAGATACTACTTTGGTATCCTCGGAGAGCCTTAGTCTATAAGGTGCTGCTTCGACTACGCGAAGAATCTTGTGTTTTGCTGACATACCACTTTGGTATCCTCGGAGAGCCTTAGTCTATAAGGTGTTGCTTCAACCACCCGAAGAATCTCGTGTTTTTTTGAGATACTGCTTTGGTATCATCGGAGTGCCTTAATCTATAAGGTGCTGCTTCGACCACCTGAAGAATCTTGTGTATTGTTGAGATACTGCTTTGGCATCCTCGGAGATCCTTAGTCTATAACGTGCTGCTTCGACCACCCGAAGAATCTCACGTTTTGTTGAGATACTGCTTTCGTATCCTTACTGAGCCTTAGTCTATAAGGTGCTGCTTCGACCACCCAAAGAATCTCGTGTTTTGTTGAGATACTGCTTTGGTATCCTCGGAGAACCTTAGTCTATAAGGTGCTGCTTCGATCACCCAAAGAATCTCATGTTTTGTTGAGATACTACTTTGGTATCCTCGGAGAACCTTAGTATATAAAGTGCTACTTCGACCACCCAAAGAATCTTGTATTTTGTTGAGATACTGCTTTGAAATCCTCAGAGAGTCTTAGTCTATAAGGTGCTGCTTCGACTACCCGGAGAATCTCGTGTTTTACGGAGATACCGCTTTCGTATCCTCGGGGAGCCTTAGTCTATAAGGTGTTGCTTCAACCACCCAAAGAATCTCCTTTTTTTTTTGAGATACTGCTTTGGTATCATCGAAGCGCCTTAGTCTATAAGGTGTTGCTTCGACCACCCGAAGAATCTCGTGTTTTATTGAGATACTGCTTTGGTGTCCTCGGAGAGCCTTAGTCTATAAGGTGCTGGTTCGACCACCCGATGAATCTCGTGTTTTTTTGAGATACTATTTTGGTATCCTCGGAGAACCGTAGTCTATAAGGTGCAACTTCGATCACCCGAAGAATCTCATGTTTGTTTGAGATACTGCTTTGGTATCCTCGGAGAACCTTAGTCTATAAGGTGTTGCTGCCACCACCCATAGAATCTTGTGTTTTGTTGAGATACTGCTTTGGCATCCTCAGAGAACCTTAGTCTATAAGGTGCTGCTGCGACCACCAAAGAATCTCGTGTTTTGTTGAGATACTGATTTGGCATCCTCGGAGAACCTTAGTCTATAAGGTGCTTCTTCGATCACCAAAGAATCTCGTGTTTTGTTGAGATACTGCTTTGGTATCCTCGCTGAGCCTTAGGCTTTAAGGTGCTGCTTCAACTACCCGAAGAATCTCGTGTTTTGCTGAGATACCGCTTTGGTATCCTCGGAGAGCCTTAGTCTATAAGGTGCTACTTCGACCACCTAAAGAATCTTGTGTTTTGTTGAGATACTACTTTGGTATCCTCGGAGAGCCTTAGTCTATAAGGTGCTGCTTCGACTACCCGAAGAATCTTGTGTTTTGCTGACATACCACTTTGGTATCCTCGGAGAGCCTTAGTCTATAAGGTGTTGCTTCAACCACCCGAAGAATCTCGTGTTTTTTTGAGATACTGCTTTTTTATCATCGGAGTGCCTTAATCTATAAGGTGCTGCTTCGACCACCTGAAGAATCTTGTGTATTGTTGAGATACTGCTTTGGCATCCTCGGAGAGCCTTAGTCTATAACGTGCTGCTTCGACCACCCGAAGAATCTCACATTTTGTTGAGATACTGCTTTCGTATCCTTACTGAGCCTTAGTCTATAAGGTGCTGCTTCGACCACCCAAAGAATCTCGTGTTTTGTTGAGATACTGCTTTGGTATCCTCGGAGAACCTTAGTCTATAAGGTGCTGCTTCGATCACCCAAAGAATCTCATGTTTTGTTGAGATACTACTTTGGTATCCTCGGAGAACCTTAGTATATAAAGTGCTACTTCGACCACCCAAAGAATCTTGTATTTTGTTGAGATACTGCTTTGAAATCCTCAGAGAGCCTTAGTCTATAAGGTGCTGCTTCGACTACCCGGAGAATCTCGTGTTTTACTGAGATACCGCTTTCGTATCCTCGGGGAGCCTTAGTCTATAAGGTGTTGCTTCAACCACCCAAAGAATCTCCTTTTTTTTTGAGATACTGCTTTGGTATCATCGAAGCGCCTTAGTCTATAAGGTGTTGCTTCGACCACCCGAAGAATCTCGTGTTTTATTGAGATACTGCTTTGGTGTCCTCGGAGAGCCTTAGTCTATAAGGTGCTGGTTCGACCACCCGATGAATCTCGTGTTTTTTTGAGATACTATTTTGGTATCCTCGGAGAACCGTAGTCTATAAGGTGCAACTTCGATCACCCGAAGAATCTCATGTTTGTTTGAGATACTGCTTTGGTATCCTCGGAGAACCTTAGTCTATAAGGTGCTGCTGCCACCACCCATAGAATCTTGTGTTTTGTTGAGATACTGCTTTGGCATCCTCAGAGGACCTTAGTCTATAAGGTGCTGCTGCGACCACCAAAGAATCTCGTGTTTTGTTGAGATACTGATTTGGCATCCTCGGAGAACCTTAGTCTATAAGGTGCTTCTTCGATCACCAAAGAATCTCGTGTTTTGTTGAGATACTGCTTTGGTATCCTCGCTGAGCCTTAGTCTTTAAGGTGTTGCTTCAACTACCCGAAGAATCTCGTGTTTTGCTGAGATACCGCTTTGGTATCCTCGGAGAGCCTTAGTCTATAAGGTGCTACTTCGACCACCTAAAGAATCTTGTGTTTTGTTGAGATACTACTTTGGTATCCTCGGAGAGCCTTAGTCTATAAGGTGCTGCTTCGACTACCCGAAGAATCTTGTGTTTTGCTGACATACCACTTTGGTATCCTCGGAGAGCCTTAGTCTATAAGGTGTTGCTTCAACCACCCGAAGAATCTCGTGTTTTTTTGAGATACTGCTTTTTTATCATCGGAGTGCCTTAATCTATAAGGTGCTGCTTCGACCACCTGAAGAATCTTGTGTATTGTTGAGATACTGCTTTGGCATCCTCGGAGAGCCTTGGTCTATAACGTGCTGCTTCGACCACCCGAAGAATCTCACATTTTGTTGAGATACTGCTTTCGTATCCTTACTGAGCCTTAGTCTATAAGGTGCTGCTTCGACCACCCAAAGAATCTCGTGTTTTGTTGAGATACTGCTTTGGTATCCTCGGAGAACCTTAGTCTATAAGGTGCTGCTTCGATCACCCAAAGAATCTCATGTTTTGTTGAGATACTACTTTGGTATCCTCGGAGAACCTTAGTATATAAAGTGCTACTTCGACCACCCAAAGAATCTTGTATTTTGTTGAGATACTGCTTTGAAATCCTCAGAGAGCCTTAGTCTATAAGGTGCTGCTTCGACTACCCGGAGAATCTCGTGTTTTACTGAGATACCGCTTTCGTATCCTCGGGGAGCCTTAGTCTATAAGGTGTTGCTTCAACCACCCAAAGAATCTCCTTTTTTTTTGAGATACTGCTTTGGTATCATCGAAGCGCCTTAGTCTATAAGGTGTTGCTTCGACCACCCGAAGAATCTCGTGTTTTATTGAGATACTGCTTTGGTGTCCTCGGAGAGCCTTAGTCTATAAGGTGCTGGTTCGACCACCCGATGAATCTCGTGTTTTTTTGAGATACTATTTTGGTATCCTCGGAGAACCGTAGTCTATAAGGTGCAACTTCGATCACCCGAAGAATCTCATGTTTGTTTGAGATACTGCTTTGGTATCCTCGGAGAACCTTAGTCTATAAGGTGCTGCTGCCACCACCCATAGAATCTTGTGTTTTGTTGAGATACTGCTTTGGCATCCTCAGAGGACCTTAGTCTATAAGGTGCTGCTGCGACCACCAAAGAATCTCGTGTTTTGTTGAGATACTGATTTGGCATCCTCGGAGAACCTTAGTCTATAAGGTGCTTCTTCGATCACCAAAGAATCTCGTGTTTTGTTGAGATACTGCTTTGGTATCCTCGCTGAGCCTTAGTCTTTAAGGTGTTGCTTCAACTACCCGAAGAATCTCGTGTTTTGCTGAGATACCGCTTTGGTATCCTCGGAGAGCCTTAGTCTATAAGGTGCTACTTCGACCACCTAAAGAATCTTGTGTTTTGTTGAGATACTACTTTGGTATCCTCGGAGAGCCTTAGTCTATAAGGTGCTGCTTCGACTACCCGAAGAATCTTGTGTTTTGCTGACATACCACTTTGGTATCCTCGGAGAGCCTTAGTCTATAAGGTGTTGCTTCAACCACCCGAAGAATCTCGTGTTTTTTTGAGATACTGCTTTGGTATCATCGGAGTGCCTTAATCTATAAGGTGCTGCTTCGACCACCTGAAGAATCTTGTGTATTGTTGAGATACTGCTTTGGCATCCTCGGAGAGCCTTAGTCTATAACGTGCTGCTTCGACCACCCGAAGAATCTCACGTTTTGTTGAGATACTGCTTTCGTATCCTTACTGAGACTTAGTCTATAAGGTGCTGCTTCGACCACCCAAAGAATCTCGTGTTTTTTTGAGATACTGCTTTGGTATCCTCGGAGAACCTTAGTCTATAAGGTGCTGCTTCGATCACCCAAAGAATCTCATGTTTTGTTGAGATACTACTTTGGTATCCTCGGAGAACCTTAGTATATAAAGTGCTACTTCGACCACCCAAAGAATCTTGTATTTTGTTGAGATACTGCTTTGAAATCCTCAGAGAGCCTTAGTCTATAAGGTGCTGCTTCGACTACCCGGAGAATCTCGTGTTTTACTGAGATACCGCTTTCGTATCCTCGGGGAGCCTTAGTCTATAAGGTGTTGCTTCAACCACCCAAAGAATCTCCTTTTTTTTTTGAGATACTGCTTTGGTATCATCGAAGCGCCTTAGTCTATAAGGTGTTGCTTCGACCACCCGAAGAATCTCGTGTTTTATTGAGATACTGCTTTGGTGTCCTCGGAGAGCCTTAGTCTATAAGGTGTTGGTTCGACCACCCGATGAATCTCGTGTTTTTTTGAGATACTATTTTGGTATCCTCGGAGAACCGTAGTCTATAAGGTGCAACTTCGATCACCCGAAGAATCTCATGTTTGTTTGAGATACTGCTTTGGAATCCTCGGAGAACCTTAGTCTATAAGGTGCTGCTGCGACCACCCATAGAATCTTGTGTTTTGTTGAGATACTGCTTTGGCATCCTTAGAGAACCTTAGTCTATAAGGTGCTGCTGCGACCACCAAAGAATCTCGTGTTTTGTTGAGATACTGATTTGGCATCCTCGGAGAACCTTAGTCTATAAGGTGCTTCTTCGATCACCAAAGAATCTCGTGTTTTGTTGAGATACTGCTTTGGTATCCTCGCTGAGCCTTAGTCTTTAAGGTGCTGCTTCAACTACCCGAAGAATCTCGTGTTTTGCTGAGATACCGCTTTGGTATCCTCGGAGAGCCTTAGTCTATAAGGTGCTACTTCGACCACCTAAAGAATCTTGTGTTTTGTTGAGATACTACTTTGGTATCCTCGGAGAGCCTTAGTCTATAAGGTGCTGCTTCGACTACCCGAAGAATCTTGTGTTTTGCTGACATACCACTTTGGTATCCTCGGAGAGCCTTAGTCTATAAGGTGTTGCCTCAACCACCCGAAGAATCTCGTGTTTTTTTGAGATACTACTTTGGTATCATCGGAGTGCCTTAATCTATAAGGTGCTGCTTCGACCACCTGAAGAATCTTGTGTATTGTTGAGATACTGCTTTGGCATCCTCGGAGAGCCTTAGTCTATAACGTGCTGCTTCGACCACCCGAGGAATCTCACGTTTTGTTGAGATACTGCTTTCGTATCCTTACTGAGCCTTAGTCTATAAGGTGCTGCTTCGACCACCCGAAGAATCTCGTGTTTTGTTGAGATACTGCTTTGGTATCCTCGGAGAACCTTAGTCTATAAGGTGCTGCTTCGATCACCCAAAGAATCTCATGTTTTTTTGAGATACTACTTTGGTATCCTCGGAGAACCTTAGTATATAAAGTGCTACTTCGACCACCCAAAGAATCTTGTATTTTGTTGAGATACTGCTTTGAAATCCTCAGAGAGCCTTAGTCTATAAGGTGCTGCTTCGACTACCCGGAGAATCTCGTGTTTTACTGAGATACCGCTTTCGTATCCTCGGGGAGCCTTAGTCTATAAGGTGTTGCTTCAACCACCCAAAGAATCTCCTTTTTTTTTTGAGATACTGCTTTGGTATCATCGAAGCGCCTTAGTCTATAAGGTGTTGCTTCGACCACCCGAAGAATCTCGTGTTTTATTGAGATACTGCTTTGGTGTCCTCGGAGAGCCTTAGTCTATAAGGTGCTGGTTCGACCACCCGATGAATCTTGTGTTTTTTAGAGATACTATTTTGGTATCCTCGGAGAACCGTAGTCTATAAGGTGCAACTTCGATCACCCGAAGAATCTCATGTTTGTTTGAGATACTGCTTTGGTATCCTCGAAGAACCTTAGTCTATAAGGTGCTGCTGCGACCACCCATAGAATCTTGTGTTTTGTTGAGATACTGCTTTGGCATCCTCAGAGAACCTTAGTCTATAAGGTGCTGCTGCGACCACCAAAGAATCTCGTGTTTTGTTGAGATACTGATTTGGCATCCTCGGAGAACCTTAGTCTATAAGGTGCTTCTTCGATCACCAAAGAATCTCGTGTTTTGTTGAGATACTGCTTTGGTATCCTCGCTGAGCCTTAGTCTTTAAGGTGCTGCTTTAACTACCCGAAGAATCTCGTGTTTTGCTGAGATACCGCTTTGGTATCCTCGGAGAGCCTTAGTCTATAAGGTGCTACTTCGACCACCTAAAGAATCTTGTGTTTTGTTGAGATACTACTTTGGTATCCTCGGAGAGCCTTAGTCTATAAGGTGCTGCTTCGACTACCCGAAGAATCTTGTGTTTTGCTGACATACCACTTTGGTATCCTCGGAGAGCCTTAGTCTATAAGGTGTTGCCTCAAACACCCGAAGAATCTCGTGTTTTTTTGAGATACTGCTTTGGTATCATCGGAGTGCCTTAATCTATAAGGTGCTGCTTCGACCACCTGAAGAATCTTGTGTATTGTTGAGATACTGCTTTGGCATCCTCGGAGAGCCTTAGTCTATAACGTGCTGCTTCGACCACCCGAGGAATCTCACGTTTTGTTGAGATACTGCTTTCGTATCCTTACTGAGCCTTAGTCTATAAGGTGCTGCTTCGACAACCCGAAGAATCTCGTGTTTTGTTGAGATACTGCTTTGGTATCCTCGGAGAACCTTAGTCTATAAGGTGCTGCTTCGATCACCCAAAGAATCTCATGTTTTGTTGAGATACTACTTTGGTATCCTCGGAGAACCTTAGTATATAAAGTGCTACTTCGACCACCCAAAGAATCTTGTATTTTGTTGAGATACTGCTTTGAAATCCTCAGAGAGCCTTAGTCTATAAGGTGCTGCTTCGACTACCCGGAGAATCTCGTGTTTTACTGAGATACCGCTTTCGTATCCTCGGGGAGCCTTAGTCTATAAGGTGTTGCTTCAACCACCCAAAGAATCTCCTTTTTTTTTTGAGATACTGCTTTGGTATCATCGAAGCGCCTTAGTCTATAAGGTGTTGCTTCGACCACCCGAAGAATCTCGTGTTTTATTGAGATACTGCTTTGGTGTCCTCGGAGAGCCTTAGTCTATAAGGTGCTGCTTCGACCACCCGATGAATCTCGTGTTTTTTTGAGATACTATTTTGGTATCCTCGGAGAACCGTAGTCTATAAGGTGCAACTTCGATCACCCGAAGAATCTCATGTTTGTTTGAGATACTGCTTTGGTATCCTCGGAGAACCTTAGTCTATAAGGTGCTGCTGCGACCACCCATAGAATCTTGTGTTTTGTTGAGATACTGCTTTGGCATCCTCAGAGAACCTTAGTCTATAAGGTGCTGCTGCGACCACCAAAGAATATCGTGTTTTGTTGAGATACTGATTTGGCATCCTCGGAGAACCTTAGTCTATAAGGTGCTTCTTCGATCACCAAAGAATCTCGTGTTTTGTTGAGATACTGCTTTGGTATCCTCGCTGAGCCTTAGTCTTTAAGGTGCTGCTTCAACTACCCGAAGAATCTCGTGTTTTGCTGAGATACCGCTTTGGTATCCTCGGAGAGCCTTAGTCTATAAGGTGCTACTTCGACCACCTAAAGAATCTTGTGTTTTGTTGAGATACTACTTTGGTATCCTCGGAGAGCCTTAGTCTATAAGGTGCTGCTTCGACTACCCGAAGAATCTTGTGTTTTGCTGACATACCACTTTGGTATCCTCGGAGAGCCTTAGTCTATAAGGTGTTGCTTCAACCACCCGAAGAATCTCGTGTTTTTTTGAGATACTGCTTTGGTATCATCGGAGTGCCTTAATCTATAAGGTGCTGCTTCGACCACCTGAAGAATCTTGTGTATTGTTGAGATACTGCTTTGGCATCCTCGGAGAGCCTTAGTCTATAACGTGCTGCTTCGACCACCCGAAGAATCTCACGTTTTGTTGAGATACTGCTTTCGTATCCTTACTGAGCCTTAGTCTATAAGGTGCTGCTTCGACCACCCGAAGAATCTCGTGTTTTGTTGAGATACTGCTTTGGTATCCTCGGAGAACCCTAGTCTATAAGGTGCTGCTTCGATCACCCAAAGAATCTCATGTTTTGTTGAGATACTACTTTGGTATCCTCGGAGAACCTTAGTATATAAAGTGCTACTTCGACCACCCAAAGAATCTTGTATTTTGTTGAGATACTGCTTTGAAATCCTCAGAGAGCCTTAGTCTATAAGGTGCGGCTTCGACTACCCGGAGAATCTCGTGTTTTACTGAGATACCGCTTTCGTATCCTCGGGGAGCCTTAGTCTATAAGGTGTTGCTTCAACCACCCAAAGAATCTCCTTTTTTTTTTGAGATACTGCTTTGGTATCATCGAAGCGCCTTAGTCTATAAGGTGTTGCTTCGACCACCCGAAGAATCTCGTGTTTTATTGAGATACTGCTTTGGTGTCCTCGGAGAGCCTTAGTCTATAAGGTGCTGGTTCGACCACCTGATGAATCTCGTGTTTTTTTGAGATACTATTTTGGTATCCTCGGAGAACCGTAGTCTATACGGTGCAACTTCGATCACCCGAAGAATCTCATGTTTGTTTGAGATACTGCTTTGGTATCCTCGGAGAACCTTAGTCTATAAGGTGCTGCTGCGACCACCCATAGAATCTTGTGTTTTGTTGAGATACTGCTTCGGCATCCTCAGAGAACCTTAGTCTATAAGGTGCTGCTCCGATCACCAAAGAATCTCGTGTTTTGTTGAGATACTGCTTTGGTATCCTCACTGAGCCTTAGTCTATAAGGTGCTGCTTGGACTACCCGAAGAATTTCGTGTTTTGCTGAAATACCGCATTGGTATCCTCGGAGAGCCTTAGTCTATAAGGTGCTTCTTAGACCACCTAAAGAATCATGTGTTTTGTTGAGATACTACTTTGGTATCCTCGGAGATCCTTAGTCTATAAGGTGTTACTTCAACCACCCGAAGAATCTCGTGTTTTTTTGAGATACTGCTTTGGTATCATCGGAGTGCCTTAATCTATAAGGTGCTGCTTCCACCACCTGAAGAATCTCGTGTATTGTTGAGATACTGCTTTGGCATCCTCGGAGAGCCTTAGTCTATAAGGTGCTGCTTCGACCACCCGAAGAATCTCACGTTTTGTTGAGATACTGCTTTCGTATCCTTACTGAGCCTTAGTCTATAAGGTGCTGCTTCGACCACCCGAAGAATCTCGTGTTTTGTTGAGATACTACTTTGGTATCCTCGGAGAGCCTTAGTCTATAAGGAGCTGCTTCGATCACCCAAAGAATCTCATGTTTTGTTGAGATACTACTTTGGTATCCTCGGAGAACCTTAGTATATAAAGTGCTACTTCGACCATCCAAAGAATCTTGTATTTTGTTGAGATACTGCTTTGATATCCTCAAAGAGCATTAGTCTATAAGGTGCTGCTTCGACTACCCGGAGAATCTCGTGTTTTTCTGAGATACCGCTTTCGTATCCTCGGGGAGCCATAGTCTATAAGGTGTTGCTTCAACCACCCAAAGAATCTTGTTTTTTTTTTGAGATACTGCTTTGGTATCATCGAAGCGCCTTAGTCTATAAGGTGTTGCTTCGACCACCCGAAGAATCTCGTGTTTTATTGAGATACTGCTTTGGTGTCCTCGGAGAGCCTTAGTCTATAAGGTGCTGGTTCGACCACCCGATGAATCTCGTGTTTTTTTGAGATACTGTTTTGGTATCCTCGGAGAACCGTAGTCTATAAGGTGCAACTTCGATCACCCGAAGAATCTCATGTTTGTTTGAGATACTGCTTTGGTATCCTCGGAGAACCTTAGTCTATAAGGTGCTTCTTCGATCAGCCAAAGAATTACGTGTTTTGTTGAGATACTGCTTTGGTATCCTGGGAGAGCCTTAGTTTATAAGGTGGTGCTGCGACCACCCAAAGAATCTTGTGTTTTGTTGAGATACTGCTTTGGCAACCTCGGAGAACCTTAGTCTATAAGGTGCTTCTTCGATCACCGAAGAATCTCGTGTTTTGTTGAGATACTGCTTTGGTATCCTCGCTGAGCCTTAGTCTATAAGGTGCTGCTTCGACTACCCGAAGAATCTTGTGTTTTGCTGAGATACCGCTTTGGAATCCTCGGAGAGCCTTAGTCTATAAGGTGTTACTTCAACCACCCGAAGAATCTCGTGTTTTTTTGAGATACTACTTTGGTATCATCGGAGTGCCTAAATCTATAAGGTGCTGCTTCGACCACCTGAAGAATCTCGTGTATTGTTGAGATACTGCTTTGGCATCCTCGGAGAGCCTTAGTCTATAAGGTGCTGCTTCGACCACCCAAAGAATCTCGCGTTTTGTTGAGATACTGCTTTCGTATCCTCACTGAGCCGTAGTCTATAAGGTGCTGCTTCGACCACCCGAAGAATCTCGTGTTTTGTTGAGATACTGCTTTGGTATCCTCGGAGAACCTTAGTCTATAAGGTGCGGCTTCAATCCCCCAAAGAATCTCATGTTTTGTTGAGATACTACTTTGGTATCCTCGGAGACCCTTAGTATATAAAGTTCTACTTCGACCACCCAAAGAATCTTGTATTTTGTTGAGATACTGCTTTGATATCCTCAGAGAGCCTTAGTCTATAAGGTACTGCTTCGACTACCCGGAGAATCTCGTGTTTTGCTGAGATACCGCTTTCGTATTCTCGGGGAGCCTTAGTCTATAAGGTGCTGCTTCAACCACCAGAAGAATCTCATTTTTTTTGAGATACTGCTTTGGTATCATCGAAGTGCCTTAGTCTATAAGGTGTTGCTTCGACCACCAGAAGAATCTCGTGTTTTATTGAGATACTGCTTTGGTGTCCTCGGAGAGCCTTAGTCTATAAGGTGCTGGTTCGACCACCCAATGAATCTCGTGTTTTTTTGAGATACTATTTTGCTATCCTCAGAGAACCGTAGTCTATAAGGTGCAACTTCGATCACCCGAAGAATCTCATGTTTGTTTGAGATATTGCTTTGGTATCCTCGGAGAACCTTAGTCTATAAGGTGCTTCTTCGATCTGCCAAAGAATTACGTGTTTTGTTGAGATACTGCTTTGGTATCCTGGGAGAGCCTTAGTTTATAAGGTGGTGCTGCGACCACCCAAAGAATCTTGTGTTTTGTTGAGATACTGCTTTGGCAACCTCGGAGAACCTTAGTCTATAAGGTGCTTCTTCGATCACCGAAGAATCTCGTGTTTTATTGAGATACTGCTTTGGTATCCTCGCTGAGCCTTAGTCTATAAGGTGCTGCTTCGACTACCCGAAGAATCTTGTGTTTTGCTGAGATACCGCTTTGGAATCCTCGGAGAGCCTTAGTCTATAAGGTGTTACTTCAACCACCCGAAGAATCTCGTGTTTTTTTGAGATACTACTTTGGTATCATCGGAGTGCCTTAATCTATAAGGTGCTGCTTCGACCACCTGAAGAATCTCGTGTATTGTTGAGATACTGCTTTGGCATCCTCGGAGAGCCTTAGTCTATAAGGTGCTGCTTCGACCACCCAAAGAATCTCGCGTTTTGTTGAGATACTGCTTTCGTATCCTCACTGAGCCGTAGTCTATAAGGTGCTGCTTCGACCACCCGAAGAATCTCGTGTTTTGTTGAGATACTGCTTTGGTATCCTCGGAGAACCTTAGTCTATAAGGTGCGGCTTCAATCCCCCAAAGAATCTCATGTTTTGTTGAGATACTACTTTGGTATCCTCGGAGACCCTTAGTATATAAAGTTCTACTTCGACCACCCAAAGAATCTTGTATTTTGTTGAGATACTGCTTTGATATCCTCAGAGAGCCTTAGTCTATAAGGTACTGCTTCGACTACCCGGAGAATCTCGTGTTTTGCTGAGATACCGCTTTCGTATTCTCGGGGAGCCTTAGTCTATAAGGTGCTGCTTCAACCACCAGAAGAATCTCATTTTTTTTTTGAGATACTGCTTTGGTATCATCGAAGTGCCTTAGTCTATAAGGTGTTGCTTCGACCACCAGAAGAATCTCGTGTTTTATTGAGATACTGCTTTGGTGTCCTCGGAGAGCCTTAGTCTATAAGGTGCTGGTTCGACCACCCAATGAATCTCGTGTTTTTTTGAGATACTATTTTGGTATCCTCAGAGAACCGTAGTCTATAAGGTGCAACTTCGATCACCCGAAGAATCTCATGTTTGTTTTAGATATTGCTTTGGTATCCTCGGAGAACCTTAGTCTATAAGGTGCTTCTTCGATCAGCCAAAGAATCACATGTTTTGTTGAGATACTGCTTTGGTATCCTGGGAGAGCCTTAGTTTATAAGGTGGTGCTGCGACCACCCAAAGAATCTTGTGTTTTGTTGAGATACTGCTTTGGCATCCTCGGAGAACCTTAGTCTATAAGGTGCTTCTTCGATCACCAAAGAATCTCGTGTTTTGTTGAGATACTGCTTTGGTATCCTCGCTGAGCCTTAGTCTATAACGTGCTTCTTTGACAACCCGAAGAATCTCATGTTTTGCTGTGATACCGGTTTGGTATCCTCGGAGAGCCTTAGTCTATAAGGTGCTACTTTGACCACCTAAAGAATCTTGTGTTTTGTTGAGATACTACTTTGGTATCCTCGGAGAGCCTTAGTCTATAAGGTGCTGCTTCGACTACCCGAAGAATCTCGTGTTTTGCTGACATACCGCTTTGGCATCCTCGGAGAGCCTTACTCTATAAGGTGTTGCTTCAACCACCCGAAGAATCTCGTGTTTTTCTGAGATACTGCTTTGGTATCATCGGAGTGCCTTAATCTATAAGGTGCTGCTTCGACCACCTGAAGAATCTTGTGTATTATTGAGATACTGCTTTGGCATCCTCGGAGAGCCTTAGTCTATAAGGTGCTGCTTCGACCACCCAAAGAATCTCGCGTTTTGTTGAGATACTGCTTTCGTATCCTCACTGAGCCTTAGTCTATAAGGTGCTGCTTCGACCACCCGAAGAATCTCGTGTTTTGTTGAGATACTGCTTTGGTATCCTCGGAGAACCTTAGTCTATAAGGTGCTACTTCGATCACCCAATGAATCTCATATTTTGTTGAGATACTACTTTGGTATCCTCGGAGAACCTTAGTATATAAAGTTCTACTTCGACCACCCAAAGAATCTTGTATTTTGTTGAGATACTGCTTTGATATCCTCAGAGAGCCTTAGTCTATAAGGTGCTACTTCGACTACCCGGAGAATCTCCTGTTTTGCTGAGATACCGCTTTCGTATCCTCGGGGAGCCTTAGTCTATAAGGTGCTGCTTCAACCACCCGAAGAATCTCGTTTTTTTTATGAGATACTGCTTTGGTATCATCGAAGCGCCTTAGTCTATAAGGTGTTGCTTCGACCACCCGAAGAATCTCGTGTTTTATTGAGATACTGCTTTGGTGTCCTCGGAGAGCCTTAGTCTATAAGGTGCTGGTTCGACCACCCGATGAATCTCGTGTTTTTATGAGATACTGTTTTGGTGTCCTCGGAGAACCATAGTCTATAAGGTGCAACTTCTATCACTCGAAGAATCTCATGTTTGTTTGAGATACTGCTTTGGTATCCTCGGAGAACCTTAGTCTATAAGGTGCTTCTTCGATCAGCCAAAGAATCACATGTTTTGTTGAGATACTGCTTTGGTATCCTGGGAGAGCCTTAGTTTATAAGGTGGTGCTGCGACCACCCAAAGAATCTTGTGTTTTGTTGAGATACTGCTTTGGCATCCTCGGAGAACCTTAGTCTATAAGGTGCTTCTTCTATCACCAAAGAATCTCGTGTTTTGTTGAGATACTGCTTTGGTATCCTCGCTGAGCCTTAGTCTATAACGTGCTGCTTCGACAACCCGAAGAATCTCATGTTTTGCTGTGATACTGCTTTGGTATCCTCGGAGAGCCTTAGTCTATAAGGTGCTACTTCGACCACCTAAAGAATCTTGTGTTTTGTTGAGATACTACTTTGGTATCCTCGGAGAGCCATAGTCTATAAGGTGCTGCTTCGACTACCCGAAGAATCTCGTGTTTTGCTGACATACCGCTTTGGCATCCTCGGAGAGCCTTACTCTATAAGGTGTTGCTTCAACCACCCGAAGAATCTCGTGTTTTTTCTAAGATACTGCTTTGGTATCATCGGAGTGCCTTAATCTATAAGGTGCTGCTTCGACCACCTGAAGAATCTTGTGTATTGTTGAGATACTGCTTTGGCATCCTCGGAGAGCCTTAGTCTATAAGGTGCTGCTTCGACCACCCAAAGAATCTCGCGTTTTGTTGAGATACTGCTTTCGTATCCTCACTGAGCCGTAGTCTATAAGGTGCTGCTTCATCCACCCGAAGAATCTCGTGTTTTGTTGAGATACTGCTTTGGTATCCTCGGAGAACCTTAGTCTATAAGGTGCGGCTTCAATCCCCCAAAGAATCTCATGTTTTGTTGAGATACTACTTTGGTATCCTCGGAGACCCTTAGTATATAAAGTTCTACTTCGACCACCCAAAGAATCTTGTATTTTGTTGAGATACTGCTTTGATATCCTCAGAGAGCCTTAGTCTATAAGGTACTGCTTCGACTACCCGGAGAATCTCGTGTTTTGCTGAGATACCGCTTTCGTATTCTCGGGGAGCCTTAGTCTATAAGGTGCTGCTTCAACCACCAGAAGAATCTCATTTTTTTTTTGAGATACTGCTTTGGTATCATCGAAGTGCCTTAGTCTATAAGGTGTTGCTTCGACCACCAGAAGAATCTCGTGTTTTATTGAGATACTGCTTTGGTGTCCTCGGAGAGCCTTAGTCTATAAGGTGCTGGTTCGACCACCCAATGAATCTCGTGTTTTTTTGAGATACTATTTTGGTATCCTCAGAGAACCGTAGTCTATAAGGTGCAACTTCGATCACCCGAAGAATCTCATGTTTGTTTGAGATATTGCTTTGGTATCCTCGGAGAACCTTAGTCTATAAGGTGCTTCTTCGATCAGCCAAAGAATCACATGTTTTGTTGAGATACTGCTTTGGTATCCTGGGAGAGCCTTAGTTTATAAGGTGGTGCTGCGACCACCCAAAGAATCTTGTGTTTTGTTGAGATACTGCTTTGGCATCCTCGGAGAACCTTAGTCTATAAGGTGCTTCTTCGATCACCAAAGAATCTCGTGTTTTGTTGAGATACTGCTTTGGTATCCTCGCTGAGCCTTAGTCTATAACGTGCTTCTTTGACAACCCGAAGAATCTCATGTTTTGCTGTGATACCGGTTTGGTATCCTCGGAGAGCCTTAGTCTATAAGGTGCTACTTTGACCACCTAAAGAATCTTGTGTTTTGTTGAGATACTACTTTGGTATCCTCGGAGAGCCTTAGTCTATAAGGTGCTGCTTCGACTACCCGAAGAATCTCGTGTTTTGCTGACATACCGCTTTGGCATCCTCGGAGAGCCTTACTCTATAAGGTGTTGCTTCAACCACCCGAAGAATCTCGTGTTTTTCTGAGATACTGCTTTGGTATCATCGGAGTGCCTTAATCTATAAGGTGCTGCTTCGACCACCTGAAGAATCTTGTGTATTATTGAGATACTGCTTTGGCATCCTCGGAGAGCCTTAGTCTATAAGGTGCTGCTTCGACCACCCAAAGAATCTCGCGTTTTGTTGAGATACTGCTTTCGTATCCTCACTGAGCCTTAGTCTATAAGGTGCTGCTTCGACCACCCGAAGAATCTCGTGTTTTATTGAGATACTGCTTTGGTATCCTCGGAGAACCTTAGTCTATAAGGTGCTACTTCGATCACCCAATGAATCTCATATTTTGTTGAGATACTACTTTGGTATCCTCGGAGAACCTTAGTATATAAAGTTCTACTTCGACCACCCAAAGAATCTTGTATTTTGTTGAGATACTGCTTTGATATCCTCAGAGAGCCTTAGTCTATAAGGTGCTACTTCGACTACCCGGAGAATCTCCTGTTTTGCTGAGATACCGCTTTCGTATTCTCGGGGAGCCTTAGTCTATAAGGTGCTGCTTCAACCACCAGAAGAATCTCATTTTTTTTTTGAGATACTGCTTTGGTATCATCGAAGTGCCTTAGTCTATAAGGTGTTGCTTCGACCACCAGAAGAATCTCGTGTTTTATTGAGATACTGCTTTGGTGTCCTCGGAGAGCCTTAGTCTATAAGGTGCTGGTTCGACCACCCAATGAATCTCGTGTTTTTTTGAGATACTATTTTGGTATCCTCAGAGAACCGTAGTCTATAAGGTGCAACTTCGATCACCCGAAGAATCTCATGTTTGTTTGAGATATTGCTTTGGTATCCTCGGAGAACCTTAGTCTATAAGGTGCTTCTTCGATCAGCCAAAGAATCACATGTTTTGTTGAGATACTGCTTTGGTATCCTGGGAGAGCCTTAGTTTATAAGGTGGTGCTGCGACCACCCAAAGAATCTTGTGTTTTGTTGAGATACTGCTTTGGCATCCTCGGAGAACCTTAGTCTATAAGGTGCTTCTTCGATCACCAAAGAATCTCGTGTTTTGTTGAGATACTGCTTTGGTATCCTCGCTGAGCCTTAGTCTATAACGTGCTTCTTTGACAACCCGAAGAATCTCATGTTTTGCTGTGATACCGGTTTGGTATCCTCGGAGAGCCTTAGTCTATAAGGTGCTACTTTGACCACCTAAAGAATCTTGTGTTTTGTTGAGATACTACTTTGGTATCCTCGGAGAGCCTTAGTCTATAAGGTGCTGCTTCGACTACCCGAAGAATCTCGTGTTTTGCTGACATACCGCTTTGGCATCCTCGGAGAGCCTTACTCTATAAGGTGTTGCTTCAACCACCCGAAGAATCTCGTGTTTTTCTGAGATACTGCTTTGGTATCATCGGAGTGCCTTAATCTATAAGGTGCTGCTTCGACCACCTGAAGAATCTTGTGTATTATTGAGATACTGCTTTGGCATCCTCGGAGAGCCTTAGTCTATAAGGTGCTGCTTCGACCACCCAAAGAATCTCGCGTTTTGTTGAGATACTGCTTTCGTATCCTCACTGAGCCTTAGTCTATAAGGTGCTGCTTCGACCACCCGAAGAATCTCGTGTTTTATTGAGATACTGCTTTGGTATCCTCGGAGAACCTTAGTCTATAAGGTGCTACTTCGATCACCCAATGAATCTCATATTTTGTTGAGATACTACTTTGGTATCCTCGGAGAACCTTAGTATATAAAGTTCTACTTCGACCACCCAAAGAATCTTGTATTTTGTTGAGATACTGCTTTGATATCCTCAGAGAGCCTTAGTCTATAAGGTGCTACTTCGACTACCCGGAGAATCTCCTGTTTTGCTGAGATACCGCTTTCGTATCCTCGGGGAGCCTTAGTCTATAAGGTGCTGCTTCAACCACCCGAAGAATCTCGTTTTTTTTATGAGATACTGCTTTGGTATCATCGAAGCGCCTTAGTCTATAAGGTGTTGCTTCGACCACCCGAAGAATCTCGTGTTTTATTGAGATACTGCTTTGGTGTCCTCGGAGAGCCTTAGTCTATAAGGTGCTGGTTCGACCACCCGATGAATCTCGTGTTTTTATGAGATACTGTTTTGGTGTCCTCGGAGAACCATAGTCTATAAGGTGCAACTTCTATCACTCGAAGAATCTCATGTTTGTTTGAGATACTGCTTTGGTATCCTCGGAGAACCTTAGTCTATAAGGTGCTTCTTCGATCAGCCAAAGAATCACATGTTTTGTTGAGATACTGCTTTGGTATCCTGGGAGAGCCTTAGTTTATAAGGTGGTGCTGCGACCACCCAAAGAATCTTGTGTTTTGTTGAGATACTGCTTTGGCATCCTCGGAGAACCTTAGTCTATAAGGTGCTTCTTCTATCACCAAAGAATCTCGTGTTTTGTTGAGATACTGCTTTGGTATCCTCGCTGAGCCTTAGTCTATAACGTGCTGCTTCGACAACCCGAAGAATCTCATGTTTTGCTGTGATACTGCTTTGGTATCCTCGGAGAGCCTTAGTCTATAAGGTGCTACTTCGACCACCTAAAGAATCTTGTGTTTTGTTGAGATACTACTTTGGTATCCTCGGAGAGCCATAGTCTATAAGGTGCTGCTTCGACTACCCGAAGAATCTCGTGTTTTGCTGACATACCGCTTTGGCATCCTCGGAGAGCCTTACTCTATAAGGTGTTGCTTCAACCACCCGAAGAATCTCGTGTTTTTTCTAAGATACTGCTTTGGTATCATCGGAGTGCCTTAATCTATAAGGTGCTGCTTCGACCACCTGAAGAATCTTGTGTATTGTTGAGATACTGCTTTGGCATCCTCGGAGAGCCTTAGTCTATAAGGTGCTGCTTCGACCACCCAAAGAATCTCGCGTTTTGTTGAGATACTGCTTTCGTATCCTCACTGAGCCTTAGTCTATAAGGTGCTGCTTCGACCACCCGAAGAATCTCGTGTTTTGTTGAGATACTGCTTTGGTATCCTCGGAGAACCTTAGTCTATAAGGTGCTGCTTCGATCACCCAAAGAATCTCATGTTTTGTTGAGATACTACTTTGGTATCCTCGGAGAACCTTAGTATATAAAGTTCTACTTCGACCACCCAAAGAATCTTGTATTTTGTTGAGATACTGCTTTGATATCCTCAGAGAGCCTTAGTCTATAAGGTGCTGCTTCGACTACCCGGAGAATCTCCTGTTTTGCTGAGATACCGCTTTCGTATCCTCGGGGAGCCTTAGTCTATAAGGTGCTGCTTCAACCACCCGAAGAATCTCGTTTTTTTTATGAGATACTGCTTTGGTATCATCAAAGCGCCTTAGTCTATAAGGTGTTGCTTCGACCACCTGAAGAATCTCGTGTTTTATTGAGATACTGCTTTGGTGTCCTCGGAGAGCCTTAGTCTATAAGGTGCTGGTTCGACCACCCGATGAATCTCGTGTTTTTTTGAGATACTGTTTTGGTGTCCTCGGAGAACCATAGTCTATAAGGTGCAACTTCTATCACTCGAAGAATCTCATGTTTGTTTGAGATACTGCTTTGGTATCCTCGTAGAACCTTAGTCTATAAGGTGCTTCTTCGATCAGCCAAAGAATCACATGTTTTGTTGAGATACTGCTTTGGTATCCTGGGAGAGCCTTAGTTTATAAGGTGGTGCTGCGACCACCCAAAGAATCTTGTGTTTTGTTGAGATACTGCTTTGGCATCCTCGGAGAACCTTAGTCTATAAGGTGCTTCTTCGATCACCAAAGAATCTCGTGTTTTGTTGAGATACTGCTTTGGTATCCTCGCTGAGCCTTAGTCTATAACGTGCTGCTTCGACAACCCGAAGAATCTCATGTTTTGCTGTGATACCGGTTTGGTATCCTCGGAGAGCCTTAGTCTATAAGGTGCTACTTCGACCACCTAAAGAATCTTGTGTTTTGTTGAGATACTACTTTGGTATCCTCGGAGAGCCTTAGTCTATAAGGTGCTGCTTCGACTACCCGAAGAATCTCGTGTTTTGCTGACATACCGCTTTGGCATCCTCGGAGAGCCTTACTCTATAAGGTGTTGCTTCAACCACCCGAAGAATCTCGTGTTTTTTCTGAGATACTGCTTTGGTATCATCGGAGTGCCTTAATCTATAAGGTGCTGCTTCGACCACCTGAAGAATCTTGTGTATTGTTGAGATACTGCTTTGGCATCCTCGGAGAGCCTTAGTCTATAAGGTGCTGCTTCGACCACCCAAAGAATCTCGCGTTTTGTTGAGATACTGCTTTCGTATCCTCACTGAGCCTTAGTCTATAAGGTGCTGCTTCGACCACCCGAAGAATCTCGTGTTTTGTTGAGATACTGCTTTGGTATCCTCGGAGAACCTTAGTCTATAAGGTGCTGCTTCGATCACCCAAAGAATCTCATGTTTTGTTGAGATACTACTTTGGTATCCTCGGAGAACCTTAGTATATAAAGTTCTACTTCGACCACCCAAAGAATCTTGTATTTTGTTGAGATACTGCTTTGATATCCTCAGAGAGCCTTAGTCTATAAGGTGCTGCTTCGACTACCCGGAGAATCTCCTGTTTTGCTGAGATACCGCTTTCGTATCCTCGGGGAGCCTTAGTCTATAAGGTGCTGCTTCAATTACCCGAAGAATCTCGTTTTTTTTATGAGATACTGCTTTGGTATCATCGAAGCGCCTTAGTCTATAAGGCGTTGCTTCGACCACCCGAAGAATCTCGTGTTTTATTGAGATACTGCTTTGGTGTCCTCGGAGAGCCTTAGTCTATAAGGTGCTGGTTCGACCACCCGATGAATCTCGTGTTTTTTTGAGATACTGTTTTGGTGTCCTCGGAGAACCATAGTCTATAAGGTGCAACTTCTATCACTCGAAGAATCTCATGTTTGTTTGAGATACTGCTTTGGTATCCTCGGAGAACCTTAGTCTATAAGGTGCTTCTTCGATCAGCCAAAGAATCACATGTTTTGTTGAGATACTGCTTTGGTATCCTGGGAGAGCCTTAGTTTATAAGGTGGTGCTGCGACCACCCAAAGAATCTTGTGTTTTGTTGAGATACTGCTTTGGCATCCTCGGAGAACCTTAGTCTATAAGGTGCTTCTTCGATCACCAAAGAACCTCGTGTTTTGTTGAGATACTGCTTTGGTATCCTCGCTGAGCCTTAGTCTATAAGGTGCTGCTTCGACTACCCGAAGAATCTCGTGTTTTGTTGAGATACCGCTTTGGTATACTCGGAGAGCCTTAGTCTATAAGGTGCTACTTCGACCACCTAAAGAATCTTGTGTTTTGTTGAGATACTACTTTGGTATCCTCGGAGAGCCTTAGTCTATAAGGTGCTGCTTCGACTACCCGAAGATTCTCGTGTTTTGCTGACATACCGCTTTGGTATCCTCGGAGAGCCTTAGTCTATAAGGTGTTGCTTCAACCACCCGAAGAATCTCGTGTTTTTTTGAGATACTGCTTTGGTATCATCGGAGTGCCTTAATCTATAAAGAGCTACTTCGACCACCTGAAGAATCTCGTGTTTTATTGAGATACTGCTTTGGCATCCTCGAAGAGCCTTAGTCTATAAGTTGCTACTTCGACCACCCAAAGAATCTCGCGTTTTGTTGAGATACTGCGTTCGTATCCTCGCTGAGCCTTAGTCTATAAGGTGCTGCTTCGACCACCCGAAGAATCCCGTGTTTTGTTGAGATACTGCTTTGGTATCCTCGGAGAACCTTAGTCTATAAGTTGCTGCTTTTAGCACCCAAAGAATATCTTGTTTGCTTGAGATATTGCTTTAGAATCCTCGGAGAACCTTAGTCTATAAGGTGATGCTTCGATCACCCAAAGAATCTCATGTTTTGTTGAGATACTACTTTGGTAACCTCGGAGAACCTTAGTATATAAAGTTCTACTTCGACCACCCAAAGAATCTTGTATTTTGTTGATACTGCTTTGATATCCTCGGAGAGCCTTAGTCTATAAGGTGCTGCTTCGACTACCCGAAGACTCTCGTGTTTTTCTGACATACCGCTTTGGTATCCTCGGAGAGCCTTAGTCTATAAGGTGTTACTTCAACCACCCGAAGAATCTCGTGTTTTTTTGAGATACTGCTTTGGTATCATCGGAGTGCCTTATTCTATAAGGTGCTGCTTCGACCACCTGAAGAATCTCGTGTTTTGTTGAGATACTGCTTTGGCATTCTTGGAGAGCCTTAGTCTATAAGGTGCTGCTTCCACCACCCGAAGAATCTCGCATTTTGTTGAGATACTGCTTTCGTATCCTCACTGAGCCTTAGTCTATAAGGTGCTGCTTCGACCACCCGAAGAATCTCGTGTTTTGTTGAGATACTGCTTTGGTATCCTCGGAGAACCTTAGTCTATAAGGTGCTGCTTCGAGCACCCAAAGAATATCATGTTTGGTTAAGATACTGCTTTGGAATCCTCGGAGAACCTTAGTCTGTAAGGTGCTGCTTCGATCACCCAAAGAATCTCATGTTTTGTTGAGATACTACTTTGGTAACCTCGGAGAACCTTAGTATATAAAGTTCTACTTCAACCACCCAAAGAATCTTGTATTTTGTTGAGATACTGCTTTAATATCCTCAAAGAGCCATAGTCTATAAGGTGCTTCTTCGACTACCCGAAGAATCTCGTGTTTTGCTGAGATACCGCTTTCGTATCCTCGGGGAGCCTTAGTCTATAAGGTGTTACTTCAACCACCCGAAGAATCTCGTGTTTTTTGGGATACTGTTTTGGTATCATTGAAGTGCCTTAGTCTATAAGGTGCTGCTTCGACCACCCGAAGAATCTCGTGTTTTGTTGAGATACTACTTTGGTGTCCTCGGAGAGCCTTAGTCTATAAGGTGCTGCTTCAACCACCTGAAGAATCTCGTGTTTTTTTGAGATACAACTTTGGTATCATCGGAGTGCCTTAATCTATAAGGTGCTGCTTCGAAGACCTGAAGAATCTCGTGTTTTGTTGAGATACTGCTTTGGTATCCTCGAAGAGCCTTAGTCTATAAGGTGCTGCTTCGACCACCCGAAGAATCTCGTGTTTTGTTGAGATACTGCTTTGGTATCCTCGGAGAACCTTAGTCTATAAGGTGCTGCTTCGATCACCCAAAGAATCTCATGTTTTGTTTAGATACTACTTTGGTATCCTCGGAGAACCATAGTTTATAAAGTTCTACTTCGACCACCCAAAGAATCTTGTATTTTGTTGAGATACTGCTTTGATATCCTCAGAGAGCCTTAGTCTATAAGGTGCTGCTTCGACTACCCGGAGAATCTCCTGTTTTGCTGAGATACCGCTTTCGTATCCTCGGGGAGCCTTAGTCTATAAGGTGCTGCTTCAACCACCCGAAGAATCTCGTTTTTTTTATGAGATACTGCTTTGGTATCATCGAAGCGCCTTAGTCTATAAGGTGTTGCTTCGACCACCCGAAGAATCTCGTGTTTTATTGAGATACTACTTTGGTGTCCTCGGAGAGCCTTAGTCTATAAGGTGCTGGTTCGACCACCTGATGAATCTCGTGTTTTTTTGAGATACTGTTTTGGTGTCCTCGGAGAACCATAGTCTATAAGGTGCAACTTCTATCACTCGAAGAATCTCATGTTTGTTTGAGATACTTCTTTGGTATCCTTGGAGAACCTTAGTCTATAAGGTGCTTCTTCGATCAGCCAAAGAATCACATGTTTTGTTGAGATACTGCTTTGGTATCCTAGGAGAGCCTTAGTTTATAAGGTGGTGCTGCGACCACCCAAAGAATCTTGTGTTTTGTTGAGATACTGCTTTGGCATCCTCGGAGAACCTTAGTCTATAAGGTGCTTCTTCGATCACCAAAGAATCTCGTGTTTTGTTGAGATACTGCTTTGGTATCCTCGCTGAGCCTTAGTCTATAAGGTGCTGCTTCAACTACCCGAAGAATCTCGTGTTTTGTTGAGATACCGCTTTGGTATACTCGGAGAGCCTTAGTCTATAAGGTGCTACTTCGACCACCTAAAGAATCTTGTGTTTTGTTGAGATACTACTTTGGTATCCTCGGAGAGCCTTAGTCTATAAGGTGCTGCTTCGACTACCCGAAGATTCTCGTGTTTTGCTGACATACCGCTTTGGTATCCTCGGAGAGCCTTAGTCTATAAGGTGTTGCTTCAACCACCCGAAGAATCTCGTGTTTTTTTGAGATACTGCTTTGGTATCATCGGAGTGCCTTAATCTATAAGGAGCTACTTCGACCACCTGAAGAATCTCGTGTTTTATTGAGATACTGCTTTGGCATCCTCGAAGAGCCTTAGTCTATAAGTTGCTGCTTCGACCACCCAAAGAATCTCGCGTTTTGTTGAGATAATGCTTTCGTATCCTCGCTGAGCCTTAGTCTATAAGGTGCTGCTTCGACCACCCGAAGAATCTCGTGTTTTGTTGAGATACTGCTTTGGTATCCTCGGAGAACCTTAGTCTATAAGTTGCTGCTTTTAGCACCCAAAGAATATCATGTTTGCTTGAGATATTGCTTTGGAATCCTCGGAGAACCTTAGTCTATAAAGTGATGCTTCGATCACCCAAAGAATCTCATGTTTTGTTGAGATACTACTTTGGTAACCTCGGAGAACCTTAGTATATAAAGTTCTACTTCGACCACCCAAAGAATCTTGTATTTTGTTGAGATACTGCTTTGATATCCTCGGAGAGCCTTAGTCTATAAGGTGCTGCTTCGACTACCCGAAGACTCTCGTGTTTTGCTGACATACCGCTTTGGTATCCTCGGAGAGCCTTAGTCTATAAGGTTTTACTTCAACCACCCGAAGAATCTCGTGTTTTTTTGAGATACTGCTTTGGTATCATCGGAGTGCCTTATTCTATAAGGTGCTGCTTCGACCACCTGAAGAATCTCGTGTTTTGTTGAGATACTGCTTTGGCATCCTCGGAGAGCCTTAGTCTATAAGGTGCTGCTTCCACCACCCGAAGAATCTCGCATTTTGTTGAGATATTGCTTTCGTATCCTCACTGAGCCTTAGTCTATAAGGTGCTGCTTCGACCACCCGAAGAATCTCGTGTTTTGTTGAGATACTGCTTTGGTGTCCTCGGAGAACCTTAGTCTATAAGGTGCTGCTTCGAGCACCCAAAGAATATCATGTTTGGTTCAGATACTGCTTTGGAATCCTCGGAGAACCTTAGTCTGTAAGGTGCTGCTTCGATCACCCAAAGAATCTCATGTTTTGTTGAGATACTACTTTGGTAACCTCGGAGAACCTTAGTATATAAAGTTCTACTTCGACCACCCAAAGAATCTTGTATTTTGTTGAGATACTGCTTTGATATCCTCAGAGAGCCTTAGTCAATAAGGTGCTTCTTCGACTACCCGAAGAATCTCGTGTTTTGCTGAGATACCGCTTTCGTATCCTCGGGGAGCCTTAGTCTATAAGGTGTTACTTCAACCACCCGAAGAATCTCGTGTTTTTTGAGATACTGTTTTGGTATCATTGAAGTGGCTTAGTCTATAAGGTGCTTCTTCGATCAGCCAAAGAATCACATGTTTTGTTGAGATACTGCTTTGGTATCCTGGGAGAGCCTTAGTTTATAAGGTGGTGCTGCGACCACCCAAAGAATCTTGTGTTTTGTTGAGATACTGCTTTGGCATCCTCGGAGAACCTTAGTCTATATGGTGCTTCTTCGATCACCAAAGAATCTCGTGTTTTGTTGAGATACTGCTTTGGTATCCTCGCTGAGCCTTAGTCTATAAGGTGCTGCTTCAACTACCCGAAGAATCTCGTGTTTTGTTGAGATACCGCTTTGGTATACTCGGAGAGCCTTAGTCTATAAGGTGCTACTTCGACCACCTAAAGAATCTTGTGTTTTGTTGAGATACTACTTTGGTATCCTCGGAGAGCCTTAGTCTATAAGGTGCTGCTTCGACTACCCGAAGATTCTCGTGTTTTGCTGACATACCGCTTTGGTATCCTCGGAGAGCCTTAGTCTATAAGGTGTTGCTTCAACCACCCGAAGAATCTCGTGTTTTTTTGAGATACTGCTTTGGTATCATCGGAGTGCCTTAATCTATAAGGAGCTACTTCGACCACCTGAAGAATCTCGTGTTTTATTGAGATACTGCTTTGGCATCCTCGAAGAGCCTTAGTCTATAAGGTGCTGCTTCCACCACCCAAAGAATCTCGCGTTTTGTTGAGATACTGCTTTCGTATCCTCGCTGAGCCTTAGTCTATAAGGTGCTGCTTCGACCACCCGAAGAATCTCGTGTTTTGTTGAGATACTGCTTTGGTATCCTCGGAGAACCTTAGTCTATAAGGTGCTGCTTCGAGCACCCAAAGAATATCATGTTTGGTTCAGATACTGCTTTGGAATCCTCGGAGAACCTTAGTCTGTAAGGTGCTGCTTCGATCACCCAAAGAATCTCATGTTTTGTTGAGATACTACTTTGGTAACCTCGGAGAACCTTAGTATATAAAGTTCTACTTCGACCACCCAAAGAATCTTGTATTTTGTTGAGATACTGCTTTGATATCCTCAGAGAGCCTTAGTCAATAAGGTGCTTCTTCGACTACCCGAAGAATCTCGTGTTTTGCTGAGATACCGCTTTCGTATCCTCGGGGAGCCTTAGTCTATAAGGTGTTACTTCAACCACCCGAAGAATCTCGTGTTTTTTGAGATACTGTATTGGTATCATCGAAGTGCCTTAGTCTATAAGGTGCTGCTTCGACCACCCGAAGAATCTCGTGTTTTGTTGAGATACTGCTTTGGTGTCCTCGGAGAGCCTTAGTCTATAAGGTGCTGCTTCAACCACCTGAAGAATCTCGTGTTTTTTTGAGATACAACTTTGGTATCATCGGAGTGCCTTAATCTATAAGGTGCTGCTTCGAAGACCTGAAGAATCTCGTGTTTTGTTGAGATACTACTTTGGTATCCTCGAAGAGCCTTAGTCTATAAGGTGCTGCTTCGACCACCCGAAGAATCTCGCGTTTTGTTGAGATACTCCTTTGGTATCCTCAGAGAACCTTAGTCTATAAGGTGCTTCTTCGAGCACCCAAAAAATATCATGTTTGGTTGAGATACTTCTTTGGTATCCTCGGAGAACCTTAGTCTATAAGGTGCTGCTTCGATCACCCAAAGAATCTCATGTTTTGTTGAGATACTACTTTGGTATCCTCGGAGAATCTTAGTCTATAAAGTTCTACTTCGACCACCCAAAGAATCTTGTATTTTGTTGAGACACTGCTTTGATATCCTCAGAGAGCCTTAGTCTATAAGGTGCTGCTTCTATTACCCGAAGAATCTCGTGTTTTGCTGAGATACCGCTTTGGTATCCTCGGAGAGCCTTAGTCTATAAGGTGTGGCTTCAACCACCCGAAGAATCTCGTGTTTTTTTGAGATACTGTTTTGGTATCATTGAAGTGCCTTAGTCTATAAGGTGCTACTTCGACCACCCGAAGAATCTCGTGTTTTGTTGAGATACCGCTTTGGTGTCCTCGGAGAGCCTTAGTCTATAAGGTGCTGCTTCAACCACCCGAAGAATCTCGTGTTTTTTTGAGATACTGTTTTGGTATCCTCGGAGAACCGTAGTCTATAAGGTGCAACTTCGATTACCCGAAGAATCTCATGTTTTGTTGAGATACTGCTTTGGTATCCTCGGAGAACCTTATTCTATAAGGTGCTTCTTCGATCAGCCAAAGAATCACGTGTTTTATTGAGATACTGCTTTGGTATCCTCAGAGAGCCTTAGTCTATATGGTGCTGCTGCGACCACTCAAAGAATCTTGTGTTTTGTTCAGATACTGCTTTGGCATCCTCGAAGAACCTTACTCTATAAGGTGCTTCTTCGATCACCAAAGAATCTCATATTTTGTTGAGATACTGCTTTGGTATCCTCGCTGAGCCTTAGTCTATAAGGTGCTGCTTCGACTACCAGAAGAATCTCGTGTTTTGCAGAGATACCGCTTTGGTATCCTCGGAGAGCCTTAGTCTATAATGTGTTGCTTCGACCACCAAAAGAATCTTGTGTTTTGTTGAGATACTACTTTGGTATCCTCGGAGAGCCTTAGACTATAAGGTGCTACTTCGACTACCTGAAGAATCTCGTGTTTTACATATATACTGTTTTGGTATCCTCGGAGAGCCTTAGTCTATAAGGTGCTGCTACAACCACCCGAAGAATCTCGTGTTTTTTTGAGATACTGCTTTCGTATCATCGGAGAGCCTTAATCTATAAGGTGCTGCTTCGACCACCCGAAGAATATCGTGTTTTGTTGAGATACTCCTTGGGTAACCTCGGGGAATCTTAGTATATAAAGTTCTACTTCGACCACCCAAAGAATCTTGTATTTTGTTGAGATACTGCTTTGATATCCTCGGAGAGCCTTAGTTTATAAGGTGCTGCTTCGACTACCCGAAGAATCTCGTGTTTTGCTGACATACCACTTTGGTATCCTCGGAGAGCCTTAGTCTATAAGGTGTTGCTTCAACCACCCGAAGAATCTCGTGTTTTTTTGAGATACTGCTTTGGTATCATCGGAGTGCCTTAATCTATAAGGTGCTGCTTCGACCACTTGAAGAATCTCGTGTTTTGTTGAGATACTGCTTTGGCAATCTCGGAGACCCTTAGACTATAAGGTGCTGCTTCGACCACCCGAAGAATCTCGCGTTTTGTTGAGATACTGCTTTCGTATCCTCACTGGGCCTTAGTCTATAAGGTGCTGCTTCGACCACCCGAAGAATCTTGTGTTTTGTTGAGATACTGCTTTGGTATCCTCGGAGAACCTTAGTCTATAAGGTGCTGCTTCGAGCACCCAAAGAATATCATGTTTGGTTGAGATACTGCTTTGGAATCCTCGGAGAACCTTAGTCTATAAGGTGCTGCTTCGATTACCCAAAGAATCTCATGTTTTGTTGAGATACTACTTTGGTAACCTCGGAGAACCTTAGTATATAAAGTTCTACTTCGACCACCCAAAGAATCTTGTATTTTGTTGAGATATTGCTTTGATATCCTCAGAGAGCCTTAGTCTATAAGGTGCTGCTTCGACTACCTGAAGAATCTCGTGTTTTGCAGACATACCGCTTTGGTATCCTCGGAGAGCCTTAGTCTATAAGGTGTTGCTTCAACCACCCGAAGAATCTCGTGTTTTTTTGAGATACTGCTTTGGTATCATCGGAGTGCCTTAATCTATAAGGTGCTGCTTTGACCACCTGAAGAATCTCTTGTTTTGTTGAGATACTACTTTGGCATCCTCGGAGAGCCTTAGTCTATAAGGTGCTGCTTCCACCACCCGAAGAATCTCGCGTTTTGTTGAGATACTGCTTTCGTATCCTCACTGAGCCTTAGTCTATAAGGTGCTGCTTCGACCACCCAAAGAATCTCGTAGTTTGTTGAGATACTGCTTTGGTGTCCTCGGAGAGCCTTAGTCTATAAGGTGCTGCTTCGACCACCCGAAGAATCTCGTGTTTTTTTGAGATACTATTTTGGTATCCTCGGAGAACCGTAGTCTATAAGGTGCAACTTCGATCACCCGAAGAATCTCATGTTTTATTGAGATACTGCTTTGGTATCCTCAGAGAACCTTAGTCTATAAGGTACTTCTCCGATCAACCAAAGAGTCACATGTCTTATTGAGATACTGCTTTGGTATCCTCGGAGAGCCTTAGTCTATAAGGTTCTGCTGCGACCACCCAAAGAATCTTGTGTTTTGTTGAGATACTGCTTTGGCATCCTCGGAGAACCATAGTCTATAAGGTGCTGCTTCGATCACCAAAGAATCTCGTGTTTTGTTGAGATACTGCTTTGCTATCCTCGGAGAGCCTTAGCCTATAAGGTACTGCCACCCGAAGAATCTCGTGTTTTATTGAGATACTGCTTTGGTATCCTCGGAGAAGCTTAGTCTATAAGGTGCTGCTTGGATCACCCAAAGAATCTCGTGGTTTGTTAAGAAACTGCTTTGGTATCCTCGGAGAGCCTTAGTCTATAGGGTGCTTATTCAACCACCCGAAGAATCTCGTGTTTTGTAGAGATACTTCTTTTGTATACTCGGAGAGCCTTAGTATTTAAGGGGTTGCTTTGACCACCCGAAGAATCTCACGTTATGTTGATATACTTCTTTGGTATCCTCGGAGAGCCTTAGTATATAAGGTGTTGCTTCGACCACCCGAAGAATCTCGTGTTTTATTGAGATAATGCTTTGGTATCCTCGGAGAACCTTAGTCTATAAAGTTTTACTTCGACCACGCAAAGAATCTTGTATTTTATTGAGACACTGCTTTGATATCCTCAGAGAGCCTTAGTCTATAAGGTGCTGCTTCGAATACCCGAAGAATCTCGTGTTTTACTGAGATACCGCTTTGGTATCCTCGGAGAGCCTTAGTCTATAAGGTGTTGCTTCAACCACCTGAAGAATCTCGTGTTTTTTTGAGATATTGTTTTGGTATACTCGGAGAACCGTAGTCTATAAGGTGCAACTTCGATTACCCGAAGAATCTCATGTTTTGTTGAGATACTGCTTTGGTATCCTCAGAGAAACTTAGTCTATAAGGTGCTTCTTTGATCAGCCAAAGAATCACATGTTTTGTTGAGATACTTCTTTGGTATCCTCAGAGAGCCTTAGTCTATATGGTGCTGCTGCGACTACCCAAAGATTCTTGTGTTTTGTTGAGATACTACTTTGGCATCCTCGAAGAACCTTAGTCTATAAGGTGCTTCTTCGATCACCAAAGAATCTCGTGTTTTGTTGAGATACTGCATTGGTATCCTCGGAGAGCCTTAGTCTATAAGGTGCTGCTTCAACCACCCGAAGAATCTCGTGTTTTTTTGAGATACTCCTTTGGTATCATCGGAATGCCTTAATCTATAAGGTGCTACATCGACCACCTGAAAAATCTCGTGTTTTGTTGAGATACTGCTTTGGTATCCTCGGAGAGCCTTAGTCTATAAGGTGCTGCTTCGACCACCCGATGAATCTCGCGTTTTGTTGAGATACTTCATTGGTATCCTCGGAGAGCCTTAATATATAAGGTGCTGCTTCGACCACCCGAAGAATCTCGTGTTTTGTTGATATACTGCTTGGTTATCCTCGGAGAACCTTAGTCTATAAGGTGTTGCTTCGAGCACCCAAAGATTATCATGTTTGGTTGAGATACTGCTTTGCTATCCTTGGAGAGCCTTAGTCTATAAGGTGTTGCTTCAACCACCCGAAGAATCTCGTGTTTTTTTGAGATACTGTTTTGGTATCATTGAAGTGCCTTAGTCTATAAGGTGCTACTTCGACCACCCGAAGAATCTCGTGTTTTTTTGAGATACCGCTTTGGTGTCCTTGGAGAGACTTAGTCTATAAGGTGCTGCTTCAACCACCCGAAGAATCTCGTGTTTTTTTGAGATATTGTTTTGGTATCCTCGGAGAACCTTAGTCTATAAGGTGCTTCTTCGATCAGCCAAAGAATCACATGTTTTGTTGAGATACTGCTTTGGTATCCACAGAGAGCCTTAGTGTATATGGTGCTGCTGTGACCACCCAAAAGAATCTTGTGTTTTGTTGAGATACTGCTTTGGCATCCTCGAAGAACCTTAGTCTATAAGGTGCTTCTTCGATCACCAAAGAATCTCGTGTTTTGTTGAGATACTGCTTTGGTATCCTCGCTGAGCCTTAGTCTATAAGGTGCTGCTTCGACTACCCGAAGAATCTCGTGTTTTGCAGAGATACCGCTTTGGTATCCTCGGAGAGCCTTGGTCTATAATGTGCTGCTTCGACCACCTAAAGAATCTTGTGTTTTGTTGAGATACTACTTTGGTATCCTCAAAGAGCCTTAGTGTATAAGGTGCTGCTACAACCACCAGACGAATCTCGTGTTTTTTTGAGATACTGCTTTCGTATCATCGGAATGCCTTAATCTATAAGGTGCTGCTTCGACCACCCGAAGAATATCGTGTTTTGTTGAGATACTCCTTTGGTAACCTCGTGGAATCTTAGTATATAAAGTTCTACTTCGACCACCCAAAGAATCTTGTATTTTGTTGAGATACTGCTTTGATATCCTCAGAGAGCCTTAGTCAATAAGGTGCTTCTTCGACTACCCGAAGAATATCGTGTTTTGCTGACATACCGCTTTGGTATCCTCGGAGAGCCTTAGTCTATAAGGTGTTGCTTCAACCACCCGAAGAATCTCGTGTTTTTTAGAGATACTGCTTTGGTATCATCGGAGTGCCTTAATCTATAAGGTGCTGCTTCGACCACCTGAAGAATCTCGTGTTTTGTTGAGATACTGCTTTGGCAATCTCGGAGAGCCTTAGACTATAAGGTGCTGCTTCGACCACCCGAAGAATCTCGCGTTTTGTTGAGATACTGCTTTCGTATCCTCACTGAGCCTTAGTCTATAAGGTGCTGCTTCGACCACCCGAAGAATCTCGTGTTTTGTTGAGATACTGCTTTGGTATCCTCGGAGAACCTTAGTCTATAAGGTGCTGCTTCGAGCACCCAAAGAATATCTTGTTTGGTTGAGATACTGCTTTGGAATCCTCGGAGAACCATAGTCTATAAGGTGCTGCTTCGATCACCCAAAGAATCTCATGTTTTGTTGAGATACTACTTTGGTAACCTCGGAGAACCTTAGTTTATAAAGTTCTAGTTCGACCACCCAAAGAATCTTGTATTTTGTTGAGATACTGCTTTGATATCCTCAGAGAGCCTTAGTCTATAAGGTGCTGCTTCGACTACCCGAAGAATCTCGTGTTTTACTGAGATACCGCTTTGGTATCCTCGGAGAGCCTTAGTCTATAAGGTGTTGCTTCAACCACCCGAAGAATCTCGTGTTTTTTTGAGATATTGTTTTGGTATACTCGGAGAACCGTAGTCTATAAGGTGCAACTTCGATTACCCGAAGAATCTCATGTTTTGTTGAGATACTGCTTTGGTATCCTCAGAGAAACTTAGTCTATAAGGTGCTTCTTTGATCAGCCAAAGAATCACATGTTTTGTTGAGATACTTCTTTGGTATCCTCAGAGAGCCTTAGTCTATATGGTGCTGCTGCGACTACCCAAAGATTCTTGTGTTTTGTTGAGATACTACTTTGGCATCCTCGAAGAACCTTAGTCTATAAGGTGCTTCTTCGATCACCAAAGAATCTCGTGTTTTGTTGAGATACTGCTTTGGTATCCTCGGAGAGCCTTAGTCTATAAGGTGCTGCTTCAACCACCCGAAGAATCTCGTGTTTTTTTGAGATACTCCTTTGGTATCATCGGAATGCCTTAATCTATAAGGTGCTACATCGACCACCTGAAAAATCTCGTGTTTTGTTGAGATACTGCTTTGGTATCCTCGGAGAGCCTTAGTATATAAGGTGCTGCTTCGACCACCCGATGAATCTCGCGTTTTGTTGAGATACTTCATTGGTATCCTCGGAGAGCCTTAATATATAAGGTGCTGCTTCGACCACCCGAAGAATCTCGTGTTTTGTTGATATACTGCTTGGTTATCCTCGGAGAACCTTAGTCTATAAGGTGTTGCTTCGAGCACCCAAAGAATATCATGTTTGGTTGAGATACTGCTTTGCTATCCTTGGAGAGCCTTAGTCTATAAGGTGTTGCTTCAACCACCCGAAGAATCTCGTGTTTTTTTGAGATACTGTTTTGGTATCATTGAAGTGCCTTAGTCTATAAGGTGCTACTTCGACCACTCGAAGAATCTCGTGTTTTGTTGAGATACCGCTTTGGTGTCCTCGGAGAGACTTAGTCTATAAGGTGCTGCTTCAACCACCCGAAGAATCTCGTGTTTTTTTGAGATATTGTTTTGGTATCCTCGGAGAACCTTAGTCTATAAGGTGATTCTTCGATCAGCCAAAGAATCACATGTTTTGTTGAGATACTGCTTTGGTATCCACAGAGAGCCTTAGTGTATATGGTGCTGCTGTGACCACCCAAAAGAATCTTGTGTTTTGTTGAGATACTGCTTTGGCATCCTCGAAGAACCTTAGTCTATAAGGTGCTTCTTCGATCACCAAAGAATCTCGTGTTTTGTTGAGATATTGCTTTGGTATCCTCGCTGAGCCTTAGTCTATAAGGTGCTGCTTCGACTACCCGAAGAATCTCGTGTTTTGCAGAGATACCGCTTTGGTGTCCTCGGAGAGCCTTGGTCTATAATGTGCTGCTTCGACCACCTAAAGAATCTTGTCTTTTGTTGAGATACTACTTTGGTATCCTCAAAGAGCCTTAGTGTATAAGGTGCTACTACAACCACCCGAAGAATCTCGTGTTTTTTTGAGATACTGCTTTCGTATCATCGGAATGCCTTAATCTATAAGGTGCTGCTTCGACCACCCGAAGAATATCGTGTTTTGTTGAGATACTCCTTTGGTAACCTCGTGGAATCTTAGTATATAAATTTCTACTTCGACCACCCAAAGAATCTTGTATTTTGTTGAGATACTGCTTTGATATCCTCGGAGAGCCTTAGTTTATAAGGTGCTGCTTCGACTACCCGAAGAATATCGTGTTTTGCTTACATACCGCTTTGGTATCCTCGGAGAGCCTTAGTCTATAAGGTGTTGCTTCAACCACCCGAAGAATCTAGTGTTTTTTTGAGATACTGCTTTGGTATCATCGGAGTGCCTTAATCTATAAGGTGCTGCTTCGACCACCTGAAGAATCTCGTGTTTTGTTGAGATACTGCTTTGGCAATCTCTGAGAGCCTTAGACTATAAGGTGCTGCTTCGACCACCCGAAGAATCACGCGTTTTGTTGAGATACTGCTTTCGTATCCTCACTGAGCCTTAGTCTATGAGGTGCTGCTTCGACCACCCGAAGAATCTCGTGTTTTGTTGAGATACTGCTTTGGTATCCTCGGAGAACCTTAGTCTATAAGGTGCTGCTTCGAGCACCCAAAGAATATCATGTTTGGTTGAGATACTGCTTTGGAATCCTCGGAGAACCTTAGTCTATAAGGTGCTGCTTCGATCACCCAAAGAATCTCATGTTTTGTTGAGATACTACTTTGGTAACCTCGGAGAACCTTAGTATATAAAGTTCTACTTCGACCACCCAAAGAATCTTGTATTTTGTTGAGATACTACTTTGATATCCTCAGAGAGCCTTAGTCTATAAGGTGCTGCTTCGACTACCTGAAGAATCTCGTGTTTTGCAGACATACCGCTTTGGTATCCTCGGAGAGCCTTAGTCTATAAGGTGTTGCTTCAACCACCCGAAGAATCTCGTGTTTTTTTGAGATACTGCTTTGGTATCATCGGAGTGCCTTAATCTATAAGGTGCTGCTTTGACCACCTGAACAATCTCTTGTTTTGTTGAGATACTGCTTTGGCATCCTCGGAGAGCCTTAGTCTATAAGGTGCTGCTTCCACCACCCGAAGAATCTCGCGTTTTGTTGAGATACTGCTTTCGTATCCTCACTGAGCCTTAGTCTATAAGGTGCTGCTTCGACCACCCGAAGAATCTCGTGTTTTGTTGAGATACTGCTTTGGTATCCTCGGAGAACCTTAGTCTATAAGGTGCTGCTTCGAGCACCCAAAGAATATCTTGTTTGGTTGAGATACTGCTTTGGAATCCTCGGAGAACCTTAGTCTATAAGGTGCTGCTTCGATCACCCAAAGAATCTCATGTTTTGTTGAGATACTACTTTGGTAACCTCGGAGAACCTTAGTTTATAAAGTTCTAGTTCGACCACCCAAAGAATCTTGTATTTTGTTGAGATACTGCTTTGATATCCTCAGAGAGCCTTAGTCTATAAGGTGCTGCTTCGACTACCCGAAGAATCTCGTGTTTTGCTGAGATACTGCTTTGGTATCCTTGGAGAGCCTTAGACTATAAGGTGTTGCTTCAACCACCCGAAGAATCTCGTGTTTTTTTAAAATACTGTTTTGGTATCATTGAAGTGCCTTAGTCTATAAGGTGCTACTTCGACCACCCGAAGAATCTCATGTTTTGTTGAGATACCACTTTGGTGTCCTCGGAGAGCCTTAGTCTATAAGGTGCTGCTTCAACCACCCGAAGAATCTCGTGTTTTTTTGAGATACTGTTTTGGTATCCTCGGAGAACCGTAGTCTATAAGGTGCAACTTCGATTACCCAAAGAATCTCGTGTTTTGTTGAGATACTGCTTTGGTATCCTCGGAGAACCTTAGTCTATAAGGTGCTTCTTCGATCAGCCAAAGAATCACATGTTTTGTTGAGATACTGCTTTGGTATCCACAGAGAGCCTTAGTCTATATGGTGCTGCTACGACCACCCAAAGAATCTTGTGTTTTGTTGAGATACTGCTTTGGCATCCTCGAAGAACCTTAGTCTATAAGGTGCTTCGTCGATCACCAAAGAATCTCGTGTTTTGTTGAGATACTGCTTTGGTATCCTCGCTGAGCCTTAGTCTATAAGGTGCTGCTTCCACTACCCGAAGAATCTTGTGTTTTGCAGAGATACCGTTTTGGTATCCTCGGAGAGCCTTAGTCTATAAGGTGCTGCTTCGACCACCTAAAGAATCTTGTGTTTTGTTGAGATACTACTTTGGTATCCTCGGAGAGCCTTAGTCTATAAAGTGCTACTTCGACTACCCGAAGAATCTCGTGTTTTGTATAGATACCGTTTTGGTATCCTCGGAGAGCCTTAGTCTATAAGGTGCTGCTACGACCACCCGAAGAATCTCTAGTATTTTTGAGATACTGCTTTGGTATCATCGGAATGCCTTAATCTATAAGGTGCTGCTCCGACCACCCGAAGAATCTTGTGTTTTGTTGAGATACTGCTTTGATATCGTCGGAGAGCATTAGTCTATAAGGTGCTGCTTCGACTACCCGAAGAATCTTGTGTTCTGTTGAGATACCGCTTTGCTATCCTCGGAGAGCCTTGGTCTATAAGGTGTTGCTTCAACCACCTGAAGAATCTCGTGTTTTTTTGAGATACTGCTTTGGTATCATCGAAGTGCCTTAGTCTATGAGGTGCTGCTTCGACCACCCAAAGAATCTCGTGTTTTGTTGAGATACTGCTTTGGTGTCCTCGGAGAGCCTTAGTCTATAAGGTGCTGCTTCGACCACCCGAAGAATCTCGTGTTTTTTTGAGATACTGTTTTGGTATCCTCGGAGAACCGTAGTCTATAAGGTGCAACTTCGATCACCCGAAGAATCTCATGTTTTACTGAGATACTGCTTTGGTATCCTCAGATAACCTTAGTCTATAAGGTACTTCTCCGATCAACCAAAGAATCACATGTCTTATTGAGATACTGCTTTGGTATCCTCGGAGAGCCTTAGTCTATAAGGTTCTGCTGCGACCACCCAAAGAATCTTGTGTTTTGTTGAGATACTGCTTTGGCATCCTCGGAGAACCATAGTCTATAAGGTGCTGCTTCGATCACCAAAGAATCTCGTGTTTTGTTGAGATACTGCTTTGCTATCCTCGGAGAGCCTTAGCCTATAAGGTACTGCCACCCGAAGAATCTCGTGTTTTATTGAGATACTGCTTTGGTATCCTCGGAGAAGCTTAGTCTATAAGGTGCTGCTTGGATCACCCAAAGAATCTCGTGGTTTGTTAAGATACTGCTTTGGTATCCTCGGAGAGCCTTAGTCTATAAGGTGCTGCTTCGACCACCCGAAGAATCTCGTGTTTTGTAGAGATACTGCTTTGGTATCCTCGGAGAGCCTTAGTATTTAAGGGGTTGCTTTAACCACCCGAAGAATCTCACGTTATGTTGATATACTTCTTTGGTATCCTCGGAGAGCCTTAGTATATAAGGTGCTGCTTCAACCACCCGAAGAATCTCGTGTTTTATTGAGATACTGCTTTGGTATCCTCGGAGAACCTTAGTCTATAAAGTTTTACTTCGACCACGCAAAGAATCTTGTATTTTGTTGAGACACTGCTTTGGTATCCTCAGAGAGCCTTAGTCTATAAGGTGCTGCTTCGACTACCCGAAGAATCTCGTGTTTTACTGAGATACCGCTTTGGTATCCTCGGAGAGCCTTAGTCTATAAGGTGTTGCTTCAACCACCCGAAGAATCTCGTGTTTTTTTGAGATATTGTTTTGGTATCCTCGGAGAACCCTAGTCTATAAGGTGCAACTTCGATTACCCGAAGAATCTCATGTTTTGTTGAGATACTGCTTTGGTATCCTCGGAGAAACTTAGTCTATAAGGTACTTCTTTGATCAGCCAAAGAATCACATGTTTTGTTGAGATACTTCTTTGGTATCCTCAGAGAGCCTTAGTCTATATGGTGCTGCTGCGACTACCCAAAGATTCTTGTGTTTTGTTGAGATACTACTTTGGCATCCTCGAAGAACCTTAGTCTATAAGGTGCTTCTTCGATCACCAAAGAAACTCGTGTTTTGTTGAGATACTACTTTGGTATCCTCGCTGAGAATTAGTCTATAAGGTGCTGCTTCGACTACCCGAAGAATCTCGTGTTTTGCTGAGATACCGCTTTGGTATCCTCGGAGAGCCTTAGTCTATAATGTGTTTCTTCGACCAGCTAAAGAATCTTGTGTTTTGTTGAGATACTACTTTGGTATCCTCGGAGAGCCTTAGTCTATAAGATGCTGCTTCGACTACCCGAAGAATCTCGTGTTTTGCTGAGATACCGCTTTGGTATCCTCGGAGAGCCTTAGTCTATAAGGTGCTGCTTCAACCACCCGAAGAATCTCGTGTTTTTTTGAGATACTCCTTTGGTATCATCGGAATGCCTTAATCTATAAGGTGCTACATCGACCACCTGAAAAATCTCGTGTTTTGTTGAGATACTGCTTTGGTATCCTCGGAGAGCCTTAGTCTATAAGGTGCTGCTTCGACCACCCGATGAATCTCGCGTTTTGTTGAGATACTTCATTGGTATCCTCGGAGAGCCTTAATATATAAGGTGCTGCTTCGACCACCCGAATAATCTCGTGTTTTGTTGATATACTGCTTGGTTATCCTCGGAAAACCTTAGTCTATAAGGTGTTGCTTCGAGCACCCAAAGAATATCATGTTTGGTTGAGATACTGCTTTGCTATCCTTGGAGAGCCTTAGTCTATAAGGTGTTGCTTCAACCACCCGAAGAATCTCGTGTTTTTTTGAGATACTGTTTTGGTATCATTGAAGTGCCTTAGTCTATAAGGTGCTACTTCGATCACCCGAAGAATCTCGTGTTTTGGTGAGATACCGCTTTGGTGTCCTCGGAGAGACTTAGTTTATAAGGTGCTGCTTCAGCCACCCGAAGAATCTCATGTTTTTTTGAGATATTGTTTTGGTATCCTCGGAGAACCTTAGTCTATAAGGTGCTTCTTCTATCAGCCAAAGAATCACATGTTTTGTTGAGATACTGCTTTGGTATCCACAGAGATCCTTAGTCTATATGGTGCTGCTGTGACCACCCAAAAGAATCTTGTGTTTTGTTGAGATACTGCTTTGGCATCCTCGAAGAACCTTAGTCTATAAGGTGCTTCTTCGATCACCAAAGAATCTCGTGTTTTGTTGAGATACTGCTTTGGTATCCTCGCTGAGCCTTAGTCTATAAGGTGCTAATTCGACTACCCGAAGAATCTCGTGTTTTGCAGAGATACCGCTTTGGTATCCTCGGAGAGCCTTGGTCTATAATGTGCTGCTTCGACCACCTAAAGAATCTTGTGTTTTGTTGAGATACTACTTTGGTATCCTCAAACAGCCTTAGTGTATAAGGTGCTACTTCGACTACCCGAAGAATCTCGTGTTTTGCATAGATACCGTTTTGGTATCCTCGGAGAGCCTTAGTCTATAAGGTGCTGCTACAACCACCCGAAGAATCTCGTGTTTTTTTGAGATACTGCTTTTGTATCATCGGAATGCCTTAATCTATAAGGTGCTGCTTCGACCACCCGAAGAATCTCGTGTTTTGTTGAGATACTGCTTTGGTATCCTCGGAGACCCTTATTCTATAAAGTGCTGCTTCGACCACCCAAAGAATCTTGTATTTTGTTGAGATACTGCTTTGATATCGTCGGAGAGCCTTAGTCTATAAGGTGCTGCTTCGACTACCCGAAGAATCTTGTGTTTTGTTGAGATACCGCTTTGCTATCCTCGGAGAGCCTTGGTCTATAAGGTGTTGCTTCAACCACCTGAAGAATCTCGTGTTTTTTTGAGATACTACTTTGGTATCATCGATGTGCCTTAGTCTTTAAGGTGCTGCTTCGACCACCCAAAGAATCTCGTGTTTTGTTGAGATACTGCTTTGGTGTCCTCGGAGAGCCTTAGTCTATAAGGTGCTGCTTCGACCACCCGAAGAATCTCGTGTTTTTTTGAGATACTATTTTGGTATCCGCGGAGAACCGTAGTCTATAAGGTGCAACTTCGATCACCCGAAGAATCTCATGTTTTATTGAGATACTGCTTTGGTATCCTCAGAGAACCTTAGTCTATAAGGTGCTTCTCCGATCAACCAAAGAATCACATGTCTTATTGAGATACTACTTTGGTATCCTCGGAGAGCCTTAGTCTATAAGGTTCTGCTGCAACCACCCAAAGAATCTTGTGTTTTGTTGAGATACTGCTTTGGCATCCTCGGAGAACCATAGTCTATAAGGTGCTGCTTCGATCACCAAAGAATCTCGTGGTTTGTTAAGATACTGCTTTGGTATCCTCGGAGAGGCTTAGTCTATAAGGTGCTGCTTCAACCAGTCAAACAATCTCGTGTTTTGTAGAGATACTGCTTTGGTATCCTTGGGGAGCCTTAGTATTTAAGGGGTTGCTTTGACCACCCGAAGAATCTCACGTTTTGTTGAGATACTTCTTTGGTATCCTCGGAGAGCCTTAGTATATAAGGTGCTGCTTCGACCACCCGAAGAATCTCGTGTTTTGTTGAGATACTGCTTTGGTATCCTCTGAGAGCCTTAGTCTATAAGGTGCTGTTTCGAACACCCAAAGAATCTCATGTTTTGTTGAGATTCTACTTTGGTATCCTCGGAGAACCTTAGTCTATAAAGATCTACTTCGACCACGCAAAGAATCTTGTATTTTGTTGAGACACTGCTTTGATATCCTCAGAGAGCCTTAGTCTATAAGGTGCTGCTTCGACTACCCGAAGAATCTCGTGTTTTGCTGAGATACCGCTTTGGTATCCACGGAGTGCCTTAGTCTATAAGGTATTGCTTCAACCACCCGAAGAATCTCGTGTTTTTTTGAGATACTGTTTTGGTATCATTGAAGTGCCTTAATCTATAAGGCGCTGCTTCGACCAACCGAAGAATCTCGTGTTTTGTTGAGATACTACTTTGGTGTCCTCGGAGAGCCTTAGTATATAAGGTGCTGCTTCGACCACCCGAAGAATCTCGTGTTTTTTTGAGATATTATTTTGGTATCCTCGGAGAACCGTAGTCTATAAGGTGCAACTTCGATAACCCGAAGAATCTCATGTTTTATTGAGATACTGTTTTGGTATCCTCAGAGAACCTTAGTCTATACGGTGCTTCTCCGATAAACCAAAGAATCACATGTCTTGTTGAGATACTGCTTTGGTATCCTCGGAGAGCCTTAGTCTATAAGGTTCTGCTGCAACCACCCAAAGAATCTTGTGTTTTGTTGAGATACTGCTTTGGCATCCTCGGAGAACCATAGTCTATAAGGTGCTGCTTCGATCACCAAAGAATCTCGTGGTTTGTTAAGATACTGCTTTGGTATCCTCGGAGAGGCTTAGTCTATAAGGTGCTGCTTCAACCAGTCAAACAATCTCGTGTTTTGTAGAGATACTGCTTTGGTATCCTTGGGGAGCCTTAGTATTTAAGGGGTTGCTTTGACCACCCGAAGAATCTCACGTTTTGTTGAGATACTTCTTTGGTATCCTCGGAGAGCCTTAGTATATAAGGTGCTGCTTCGACCACCCGAAGAATCTCGTGTTTTGTTGAGATACTGCTTTGGTATCCTCGGAGAGCCTTAGTCTATAAGGTGCTGCTTCGATCACCCAAAGAATCTCATGTTTTGTTGAGATTCTACTTTGGTATCCTCGGAGAACCTTAGTCTATACAGATCTACTTCGACCACGCAAAGAATCTTGTATTTTGTTGAGACACTGCTTTGATATCCTCAGAGAGCCTTAGTCTATAAGGTGCTGCTTCGACTACCCGAAGAATCTCGTGTTTTGCTGAGATACCGCTTTGGTATCCACGGAGTGCCTTAGTCTATAAGGTATTGCTTCAACCACCCGAAGAATCTCGTGTTTTTTTGAGATACTGTTTTGGTATCATTGAAGTGCCTTAATCTATAAGGCGCTGCTTCGACCAACCGAAGAATCTCGTGTTTTGTTGAGATACTACTTTGGTGTCCTCGGAGAGCCTTAGTATATAAGGTGCTGCTTCGACCACCCGAAGAATCTCGTGTTTTTTTGAGATATTGTTTTGGTATCCTCGGAGAACCGTAGTCTATAAGGTGCAACTTCGATCACCCAAAGAATCTCATGTTTTATTGAGATACTGTTTTGGTATCCTCAGAGAACCTTAGTCTATACGGTGCTTCTCCGATAAACCAAAGAATCACATGTCTTATTGAGATACTGCTTTGGTATCCTCGGAGAGCCTTAGTCTATAAGGTTCTGCTGCAACCACCCAAAGAATCTTGTGTTTTGTTGAGATACTGCTTTGGCATCCTCGGAGAACCATAGTCTATAAGGTGCTGCTTCGATCACCAAAGAATCTCGTGGTTTGGTAAGATACTGCTTTGGTATCCTCGGAGAGCCTGAGTCTATAAGGTGCTGCTTCAACCACCCGAAGAATCTCGTGTTTTTTTGAGATATTGTTTTGGTATCCTCGGAGAACCCTAGTCTATAAGGTGCAACTTCGATTACCCGAAGAATCTCATGTTTTGTTGAGATACTGCTTTGGTATCCTCGGAGAAACTTAGTCTATAAGGTACTTCTTTGATCAGCCAAAGAATCACATGTTTTGTTGAGATACTTCTTTGGTATCCTCAGAGAGCCTTAGTCTATATGGTGCTGCTGCGACTACCCAAAGATTCTTGTGTTTTGTTGAGATACTACTTTGGCATCCTCGAAGAACCTTAGTCTATAAGGTGCTTCTTCGATCACCAAAGAAACTCGTGTTTTGTTGAGATACTACTTTGGTATCCTCGCTGAGAATTAGTCTATAAGGTGCTGCTTCGACTACCCGAAGAATCTCGTGTTTTGCTGAGATACCGCTTTGGTATCCTCGGAGAGCCTTAGTCTATAATGTGTTTCTTCGACCAGCTAAAGAATCTTGTGTTTTGTTGAGATACTACTTTGGTATCCTCGGAGAGCCTTAGTCTATAAGATGCTGCTTCGACTACCCGAAGAATCTCGTGTTTTGCTGAGATACCGCTTTGGTATCCTCGGAGAGCCTTAGTCTATAAGGTGCTGCTTCAACCACCCGAAGAATCTCGTGTTTTTTTGAGATACTCCTTTGGTATCATCGGAATGCCTTAATCTATAAGGTGCTACATCGACCACCTGAAAAATCTCGTGTTTTGTTGAGATACTGCTTTGGTATCCTCGGAGAGCCTTAGTCTATAAGGTGCTGCTTCGACCACCCGATGAATCTCGCGTTTTGTTGAGATACTTCATTGGTATCCTCGGAGAGCCTTAATATATAAGGTGCTGCTTCGACCACCCGAATAATCTCGTGTTTTGTTGATATACTGCTTGGTTATCCTCGGAAAACCTTAGTCTATAAGGTGTTGCTTCGAGCACCCAAAGAATATCATGTTTGGTTGAGATACTGCTTTGCTATCCTTGGAGAGCCTTAGTCTATAAGGTGTTGCTTCAACCACCCGAAGAATCTCGTGTTTTTTTGAGATACTGTTTTGGTATCATTGAAGTGCCTTAGTCTATAAGGTGCTACTTCGATCACCCGAAGAATCTCGTGTTTTGGTGAGATACCGCTTTGGTGTCCTCGGAGAGACTTAGTTTATAAGGTGCTGCTTCAGCCACCCGAAGAATCTCATGTTTTTTTGAGATATTGTTTTGGTATCCTCGGAGAACCTTAGTCTATAAGGTGCTTCTTCTATCAGCCAAAGAATCACATGTTTTGTTGAGATACTGCTTTGGTATCCACAGAGATCCTTAGTCTATATGGTGCTGCTGTGACCACCCAAAAGAATCTTGTGTTTTGTTGAGATACTGCTTTGGCATCCTCGAAGAACCTTAGTCTATAAGGTGCTTCTTCGATCACCAAAGAATCTCGTGTTTTGTTGAGATACTGCTTTGGTATCCTCGCTGAGCCTTAGTCTATAAGGTGCTAATTCGACTACCCGAAGAATCTCGTGTTTTGCAGAGATACCGCTTTGGTATCCTCGGAGAGCCTTGGTCTATAATGTGCTGCTTCGACCACCTAAAGAATCTTGTGTTTTGTTGAGATACTACTTTGGTATCCTCAAACAGCCTTAGTGTATAAGGTGCTACTTCGACTACCCGAAGAATCTCGTGTTTTGCATAGATACCGTTTTGGTATCCTCGGAGAGCCTTAGTCTATAAGGTGCTGCTACAACCACCCGAAGAATCTCGTGTTTTTTTGAGATACTGCTTTTGTATCATCGGAATGCCTTAATCTATAAGGTGCTGCTTCGACCACCCGAAGAATCTCGTGTTTTGTTGAGATACTGCTTTGGTATCCTCGGAGACCCTTATTCTATAAAGTGCTGCTTCGACCACCCAAAGAATCTTGTATTTTGTTGAGATACTGCTTTGATATCGTCGGAGAGCCTTAGTCTATAAGGTGCTGCTTCGACTACCCGAAGAATCTTGTGTTTTGTTGAGATACCGCTTTGCTATCCTCGGAGAGCCTTGGTCTATAAGGTGTTGCTTCAACCACCTGAAGAATCTCGTGTTTTTTTGAGATACTACTTTGGTATCATCGATGTGCCTTAGTCTTTAAGGTGCTGCTTCGACCACCCAAAGAATCTCGTGTTTTGTTGAGATACTGCTTTGGTGTCCTCGGAGAGCCTTAGTCTATAAGGTGCTGCTTCGACCACCCGAAGAATCTCGTGTTTTTTTGAGATACTATTTTGGTATCCGCGGAGAACCGTAGTCTATAAGGTGCAACTTCGATCACCCGAAGAATCTCATGTTTTATTGAGATACTGCTTTGGTATCCTCAGAGAACCTTAGTCTATAAGGTGCTTCTCCGATCAACCAAAGAATCACATGTCTTATTGAGATACTACTTTGGTATCCTCGGAGAGCCTTAGTCTATAAGGTTCTGCTGCAACCACCCAAAGAATCTTGTGTTTTGTTGAGATACTGCTTTGGCATCCTCGGAGAACCATAGTCTATAAGGTGCTGCTTCGATCACCAAAGAATCTCGTGGTTTGTTAAGATACTGCTTTGGTATCCTCGGAGAGGCTTAGTCTATAAGGTGCTGCTTCAACCAGTCAAACAATCTCGTGTTTTGTAGAGATACTGCTTTGGTATCCTTGGGGAGCCTTAGTATTTAAGGGGTTGCTTTGACCACCCGAAGAATCTCACGTTTTGTTGAGATACTTCTTTGGTATCCTCGGAGAGCCTTAGTATATAAGGTGCTGCTTCGACCACCCGAAGAATCTCGTGTTTTGTTGAGATACTGCTTTGGTATCCTCTGAGAGCCTTAGTCTATAAGGTGCTGTTTCGAACACCCAAAGAATCTCATGTTTTGTTGAGATTCTACTTTGGTATCCTCGGAGAACCTTAGTCTATAAAGATCTACTTCGACCACGCAAAGAATCTTGTATTTTGTTGAGACACTGCTTTGATATCCTCAGAGAGCCTTAGTCTATAAGGTGCTGCTTCGACTACCCGAAGAATCTCGTGTTTTGCTGAGATACCGCTTTGGTATCCACGGAGTGCCTTAGTCTATAAGGTATTGCTTCAACCACCCGAAGAATCTCGTGTTTTTTTGAGATACTGTTTTGGTATCATTGAAGTGCCTTAATCTATAAGGCGCTGCTTCGACCAACCGAAGAATCTCGTGTTTTGTTGAGATACTACTTTGGTGTCCTCGGAGAGCCTTAGTATATAAGGTGCTGCTTCGACCACCCGAAGAATCTCGTGTTTTTTTGAGATATTATTTTGGTATCCTCGGAGAACCGTAGTCTATAAGGTGCAACTTCGATAACCCGAAGAATCTCATGTTTTATTGAGATACTGTTTTGGTATCCTCAGAGAACCTTAGTCTATACGGTGCTTCTCCGATAAACCAAAGAATCACATGTCTTGTTGAGATACTGCTTTGGTATCCTCGGAGAGCCTTAGTCTATAAGGTTCTGCTGCAACCACCCAAAGAATCTTGTGTTTTGTTGAGATACTGCTTTGGCATCCTCGGAGAACCATAGTCTATAAGGTGCTGCTTCGATCACCAAAGAATCTCGTGGTTTGTTAAGATACTGCTTTGGTATCCTCGGAGAGGCTTAGTCTATAAGGTGCTGCTTCAACCAGTCAAACAATCTCGTGTTTTGTAGAGATACTGCTTTGGTATCCTTGGGGAGCCTTAGTATTTAAGGGGTTGCTTTGACCACCCGAAGAATCTCACGTTTTGTTGAGATACTTCTTTGGTATCCTCGGAGAGCCTTAGTATATAAGGTGCTGCTTCGACCACCCGAAGAATCTCGTGTTTTGTTGAGATACTGCTTTGGTATCCTCGGAGAGCCTTAGTCTATAAGGTGCTGCTTCGATCACCCAAAGAATCTCATGTTTTGTTGAGATTCTACTTTGGTATCCTCGGAGAACCTTAGTCTATACAGATCTACTTCGACCACGCAAAGAATCTTGTATTTTGTTGAGACACTGCTTTGATATCCTCAGAGAGCCTTAGTCTATAAGGTGCTGCTTCGACTACCCGAAGAATCTCGTGTTTTGCTGAGATACCGCTTTGGTATCCACGGAGTGCCTTAGTCTATAAGGTATTGCTTCAACCACCCGAAGAATCTCGTGTTTTTTTGAGATACTGTTTTGGTATCATTGAAGTGCCTTAATCTATAAGGCGCTGCTTCGACCAACCGAAGAATCTCGTGTTTTGTTGAGATACTACTTTGGTGTCCTCGGAGAGCCTTAGTATATAAGGTGCTGCTTCGACCACCCGAAGAATCTCGTGTTTTTTTGAGATATTGTTTTGGTATCCTCGGAGAACCGTAGTCTATAAGGTGCAACTTCGATCACCCAAAGAATCTCATGTTTTATTGAGATACTGTTTTGGTATCCTCAGAGAACCTTAGTCTATACGGTGCTTCTCCGATAAACCAAAGAATCACATGTCTTATTGAGATACTGCTTTGGTATCCTCGGAGAGCCTTAGTCTATAAGGTTCTGCTGCAACCACCCAAAGAATCTTGTGTTTTGTTGAGATACTGCTTTGGCATCCTCGGAGAACCATAGTCTATAAGGTGCTGCTTCGATCACCAAAGAATCTCGTGGTTTGGTAAGATACTGCTTTGGTATCCTCGGAGAGCCTGAGTCTATAAGGTGCTGCTTCAACCACCCGAAGAATCTCGTGTTTTCTTGAGATACTGCTTTGGTATCCTCGGAGAGGCTTAGTCTATAAGGTGCTGCTTCGATCACCCAAAGAATCTCATGTTTTGTTGAGATTCTACTTTGGTATCCTCGGAGAACCTTAGTCTATAAAGTTCTACTTCGACCACGCCACGAATCTTGTATTTTGCTGAGACACTGTTTTGATATCCTCAGAGAGCCTTAGTCTATAAGGTGTTGCTTCGACTACCCGAAGAATCTCGTGTTTTGCTGAGATACCGCTTTGGTATCCTCGGAGAGCCTTAGTCTATAAGGTGTTGCTTCAACCACCCGAAGAATCTCGTGTTTTTTTGAGATACTGTTTTGGTATCATTGAAGTGCCTTAATCTATAAGGCGCTGCTTCGACCAACCGAAGAATCTCGTGTTTTGTTGAGATACTACTTTGGTGTCCTCGGAGAGCCTTAGTCTATAAGGTGCTGCTTCGACCACCCGAAGAATCTCGTGTTTTTTTGAGATATTGTTTTGGTATCCTCGGAGAACCGTAGTCTATAAGGTGCAACTTCGATCACCCGAAGAATCTCATGTTTTATTGAGATACTGCTTTGGTATCCTCAGAGAACCTTAGTCTATAAGGTGCTTCTCCGATCAACCAAAGAATCACATGTCTTATTGAGATACTGCTTTGGTATCCTCGGAGAGCCTTAGTCTATAAGGTTCTGCTGCAACAACCCAAAGAATCTTGTGTTTTGTTGAGATACTGCTTTGGCATCCTCGGAGAACCATAGTCTATAAGGTGCTGCTTCGATCACCAAAGAATCTCGTGGTTTGTTAAGATACTGCTTTGGTATCCTCGGAGAGCCTTAGTCTATAAGGTGCTGCTTCAACCACCCGAAGAATCTCGTGTTTTGTAGAGATACTGCTTTGGTATCCTCGGGGAGCCTTAGTATTTAAGGGGTTGCTTTGACCACCCGAAGAATCTCAATTTTTGTTGAAATACTTCTTTGGTATCCTCGGAGAGCCTTAGTATATAAGGTGCTGCTTCGACCACCCGAAGAATCTCGTGTTTTGTTGAGATACTACTTTGGTATCCTCGAAGAGCCTTAGTCTATAAGGTGTTGCTTCGATCACCCAAAGAATCTCATGTTTTGTTGAGATTCTACTTTGGTATCCTCGGAGAACCTTAGTCTATAAAGATCTACTTCGACCACGCAAAGAATCTTGTATTTTGTTGAGACACTGCTTTGATATCCTCAGAGAGCCTTAGTCTATAAGGCGCTGCTTCGACCAACCGAAGAATCTCGTGTTTTGTTGAGATACTACTTTGGTGTCCTCGGAGAGCCTTAGTATATAAGGTGCTGCTTCGACCGCCCGAAGAATCTCGTGTTTTTTTGAGATATTGTTTTGGTATCCTCGGAGAACCGTAGTCTATAAGGTTCAACTTCGATCACCCGAAGAATCTCATGTTTTATTGAGATACTGCTTTGGTATCCTCAGAGAACCTTAGTCTATAAGGTGCTTCTCCGATAAACCAAAGAATCCCATGTCTTATTGAGATACTACTTTGGTATCCTCGGAGAGCCTTAGTCTATAAGGTTCTGCTGCAACCACCCAAAGAATCTTGTGTTTTATTGAGATACTGCTTAGGCTTCCTCGGAGAACCATAGTCTATAAGATGCTGCTTCGATCACCAAAGAATCTCGTGGTTTGTTAAGATACTGCTTTGGTATCCTCGGAGAGCCTTAGTCTATAAGGTTCTGCTTCAACCACCCGAAGAATCTCGTGTTTTGTAGAGATACTGCTTTGGTATCCTCGGGGAGCCTTAGTATTTAAGGGGTTGCTTTGACCACCCGAAGAATCTCACGTTTTGTTGAGATACTTCTTTGGTATCCTCGGAGAGCCTTAGTATATAAGGTGCTGCTTCGACCACCCGAAGAATCTCGTGTTTTGTTGAGATACCGCTTTGGTATCCTCGGAGAGCCTTAGTCTATAAGGTGTTGCTTCAACCACCCGAAGAATCTCGTGTTTTTTTGAGATATTGTTTTGGTATCCTCGGAGAACCCTAGTCTATAAGGTGCAACTTCGATTACCCGAAGAATCTCATGTTTTGTTGAGATACTGCTTTGGTATCCTCGGAGAAACTTAGTCTATAAGGTACTTCTTTGATCAGCCAAAGAATCACATGTTTTGTTGAGATACTTCTTTGGTATCCTCAGAGAGCCTTAGTCTATATGGTGCTGCTGCGACTACCCAAAGATTCTTGTGTTTTGTTGAGATACTACTTTGGCATCCTCGAAGAACCTTAGTCTATAAGGTGCTTCTTCGATCACCAAAGAAACTCGTGTTTTGTTGAGATACTACTTTGGTATCCTCGCTGAGAATTAGTCTATAAGGTGCTGCTTCGACTACCCGAAGAATCTCGTGTTTTGCTGAGATACCGCTTTGGTATCCTCGGAGAGCCTTAGTCTATAATGTGTTTCTTCGACCAGCTAAAGAATCTTGTGTTTTGTTGAGATACTACTTTGGTATCCTCGGAGAGCCTTAGTCTATAAGATGCTGCTTCGACTACCCGAAGAATCTCGTGTTTTGCTGAGATACCGCTTTGGTATCCTCGGAGAGCCTTAGTCTATAAGGTGCTGCTTCAACCACCCGAAGAATCTCGTGTTTTTTTGAGATACTCCTTTGGTATCATCGGAATGCCTTAATCTATAAGGTGCTACATCGACCACCTGAAAAATCTCGTGTTTTGTTGAGATACTGCTTTGGTATCCTCGGAGAGCCTTAGTCTATAAGGTGCTGCTTCGACCACCCGATGAATCTCGCGTTTTGTTGAGATACTTCATTGGTATCCTCGGAGAGCCTTAATATATAAGGTGCTGCTTCGACCACCCGAATAATCTCGTGTTTTGTTGATATACTGCTTGGTTATCCTCGGAAAACCTTAGTCTATAAGGTGTTGCTTCGAGCACCCAAAGAATATCATGTTTGGTTGAGATACTGCTTTGCTATCCTTGGAGAGCCTTAGTCTATAAGGTGTTGCTTCAACCACCCGAAGAATCTCGTGTTTTTTTGAGATACTGTTTTGGTATCATTGAAGTGCCTTAGTCTATAAGGTGCTACTTCGATCACCCGAAGAATCTCGTGTTTTGGTGAGATACCGCTTTGGTGTCCTCGGAGAGACTTAGTTTATAAGGTGCTGCTTCAGCCACCCGAAGAATCTCATGTTTTTTTGAGATATTGTTTTGGTATCCTCGGAGAACCTTAGTCTATAAGGTGCTTCTTCTATCAGCCAAAGAATCACATGTTTTGTTGAGATACTGCTTTGGTATCCACAGAGATCCTTAGTCTATATGGTGCTGCTGTGACCACCCAAAAGAATCTTGTGTTTTGTTGAGATACTGCTTTGGCATCCTCGAAGAACCTTAGTCTATAAGGTGCTTCTTCGATCACCAAAGAATCTCGTGTTTTGTTGAGATACTGCTTTGGTATCCTCGCTGAGCCTTAGTCTATAAGGTGCTAATTCGACTACCCGAAGAATCTCGTGTTTTGCAGAGATACCGCTTTGGTATCCTCGGAGAGCCTTGGTCTATAATGTGCTGCTTCGACCACCTAAAGAATCTTGTGTTTTGTTGAGATACTACTTTGGTATCCTCAAACAGCCTTAGTGTATAAGGTGCTACTTCGACTACCCGAAGAATCTCGTGTTTTGCATAGATACCGTTTTGGTATCCTCGGAGAGCCTTAGTCTATAAGGTGCTGCTACAACCACCCGAAGAATCTCGTGTTTTTTTGAGATACTGCTTTTGTATCATCGGAATGCCTTAATCTATAAGGTGCTGCTTCGACCACCCGAAGAATCTCGTGTTTTGTTGAGATACTGCTTTGGTATCCTCGGAGACCCTTATTCTATAAAGTGCTGCTTCGACCACCCAAAGAATCTTGTATTTTGTTGAGATACTGCTTTGATATCGTCGGAGAGCCTTAGTCTATAAGGTGCTGCTTCGACTACCCGAAGAATCTTGTGTTTTGTTGAGATACCGCTTTGCTATCCTCGGAGAGCCTTGGTCTATAAGGTGTTGCTTCAACCACCTGAAGAATCTCGTGTTTTTTTGAGATACTACTTTGGTATCATCGATGTGCCTTAGTCTTTAAGGTGCTGCTTCGACCACCCAAAGAATCTCGTGTTTTGTTGAGATACTGCTTTGGTGTCCTCGGAGAGCCTTAGTCTATAAGGTGCTGCTTCGACCACCCGAAGAATCTCGTGTTTTTTTGAGATACTATTTTGGTATCCGCGGAGAACCGTAGTCTATAAGGTGCAACTTCGATCACCCGAAGAATCTCATGTTTTATTGAGATACTGCTTTGGTATCCTCAGAGAACCTTAGTCTATAAGGTGCTTCTCCGATCAACCAAAGAATCACATGTCTTATTGAGATACTACTTTGGTATCCTCGGAGAGCCTTAGTCTATAAGGTTCTGCTGCAACCACCCAAAGAATCTTGTGTTTTGTTGAGATACTGCTTTGGCATCCTCGGAGAACCATAGTCTATAAGGTGCTGCTTCGATCACCAAAGAATCTCGTGGTTTGTTAAGATACTGCTTTGGTATCCTCGGAGAGGCTTAGTCTATAAGGTGCTGCTTCAACCAGTCAAACAATCTCGTGTTTTGTAGAGATACTGCTTTGGTATCCTTGGGGAGCCTTAGTATTTAAGGGGTTGCTTTGACCACCCGAAGAATCTCACGTTTTGTTGAGATACTTCTTTGGTATCCTCGGAGAGCCTTAGTATATAAGGTGCTGCTTCGACCACCCGAAGAATCTCGTGTTTTGTTGAGATACTGCTTTGGTATCCTCTGAGAGCCTTAGTCTATAAGGTGCTGTTTCGAACACCCAAAGAATCTCATGTTTTGTTGAGATTCTACTTTGGTATCCTCGGAGAACCTTAGTCTATAAAGATCTACTTCGACCACGCAAAGAATCTTGTATTTTGTTGAGACACTGCTTTGATATCCTCAGAGAGCCTTAGTCTATAAGGTGCTGCTTCGACTACCCGAAGAATCTCGTGTTTTGCTGAGATACCGCTTTGGTATCCACGGAGTGCCTTAGTCTATAAGGTATTGCTTCAACCACCCGAAGAATCTCGTGTTTTTTTGAGATACTGTTTTGGTATCATTGAAGTGCCTTAATCTATAAGGCGCTGCTTCGACCAACCGAAGAATCTCGTGTTTTGTTGAGATACTACTTTGGTGTCCTCGGAGAGCCTTAGTATATAAGGTGCTGCTTCGACCACCCGAAGAATCTCGTGTTTTTTTGAGATATTATTTTGGTATCCTCGGAGAACCGTAGTCTATAAGGTGCAACTTCGATAACCCGAAGAATCTCATGTTTTATTGAGATACTGTTTTGGTATCCTCAGAGAACCTTAGTCTATACGGTGCTTCTCCGATAAACCAAAGAATCACATGTCTTGTTGAGATACTGCTTTGGTATCCTCGGAGAGCCTTAGTCTATAAGGTTCTGCTGCAACCACCCAAAGAATCTTGTGTTTTGTTGAGATACTGCTTTGGCATCCTCGGAGAACCATAGTCTATAAGGTGCTGCTTCGATCACCAAAGAATCTCGTGGTTTGTTAAGATACTGCTTTGGTATCCTCGGAGAGGCTTAGTCTATAAGGTGCTGCTTCAACCAGTCAAACAATCTCGTGTTTTGTAGAGATACTGCTTTGGTATCCTTGGGGAGCCTTAGTATTTAAGGGGTTGCTTTGACCACCCGAAGAATCTCACGTTTTGTTGAGATACTTCTTTGGTATCCTCGGAGAGCCTTAGTATATAAGGTGCTGCTTCGACCACCCGAAGAATCTCGTGTTTTGTTGAGATACTGCTTTGGTATCCTCGGAGAGCCTTAGTCTATAAGGTGCTGCTTCGATCACCCAAAGAATCTCATGTTTTGTTGAGATTCTACTTTGGTATCCTCGGAGAACCTTAGTCTATACAGATCTACTTCGACCACGCAAAGAATCTTGTATTTTGTTGAGACACTGCTTTGATATCCTCAGAGAGCCTTAGTCTATAAGGTGCTGCTTCGACTACCCGAAGAATCTCGTGTTTTGCTGAGATACCGCTTTGGTATCCACGGAGTGCCTTAGTCTATAAGGTATTGCTTCAACCACCCGAAGAATCTCGTGTTTTTTTGAGATACTGTTTTGGTATCATTGAAGTGCCTTAATCTATAAGGCGCTGCTTCGACCAACCGAAGAATCTCGTGTTTTGTTGAGATACTACTTTGGTGTCCTCGGAGAGCCTTAGTATATAAGGTGCTGCTTCGACCACCCGAAGAATCTCGTGTTTTTTTGAGATATTGTTTTGGTATCCTCGGAGAACCGTAGTCTATAAGGTGCAACTTCGATCACCCAAAGAATCTCATGTTTTATTGAGATACTGTTTTGGTATCCTCAGAGAACCTTAGTCTATACGGTGCTTCTCCGATAAACCAAAGAATCACATGTCTTATTGAGATACTGCTTTGGTATCCTCGGAGAGCCTTAGTCTATAAGGTTCTGCTGCAACCACCCAAAGAATCTTGTGTTTTGTTGAGATACTGCTTTGGCATCCTCGGAGAACCATAGTCTATAAGGTGCTGCTTCGATCACCAAAGAATCTCGTGGTTTGGTAAGATACTGCTTTGGTATCCTCGGAGAGCCTGAGTCTATAAGGTGCTGCTTCAACCACCCGAAGAATCTCGTGTTTTCTTGAGATACTGCTTTGGTATCCTCGGAGAGGCTTAGTCTATAAGGTGCTGCTTCGATCACCCAAAGAATCTCATGTTTTGTTGAGATTCTACTTTGGTATCCTCGGAGAACCTTAGTCTATAAAGTTCTACTTCGACCACGCCACGAATCTTGTATTTTGCTGAGACACTGTTTTGATATCCTCAGAGAGCCTTAGTCTATAAGGTGTTGCTTCGACTACCCGAAGAATCTCGTGTTTTGCTGAGATACCGCTTTGGTATCCTCGGAGAGCCTTAGTCTATAAGGTGTTGCTTCAACCACCCGAAGAATCTCGTGTTTTTTTGAGATACTGTTTTGGTATCATTGAAGTGCCTTAATCTATAAGGCGCTGCTTCGACCAACCGAAGAATCTCGTGTTTTGTTGAGATACTACTTTGGTGTCCTCGGAGAGCCTTAGTCTATAAGGTGCTGCTTCGACCACCCGAAGAATCTCGTGTTTTTTTGAGATATTGTTTTGGTATCCTCGGAGAACCGTAGTCTATAAGGTGCAACTTCGATCACCCGAAGAATCTCATGTTTTATTGAGATACTGCTTTGGTATCCTCAGAGAACCTTAGTCTATAAGGTGCTTCTCCGATCAACCAAAGAATCACATGTCTTATTGAGATACTGCTTTGGTATCCTCGGAGAGCCTTAGTCTATAAGGTTCTGCTGCAACAACCCAAAGAATCTTGTGTTTTGTTGAGATACTGCTTTGGCATCCTCGGAGAACCATAGTCTATAAGGTGCTGCTTCGATCACCAAAGAATCTCGTGGTTTGTTAAGATACTGCTTTGGTATCCTCGGAGAGCCTTAGTCTATAAGGTGCTGCTTCAACCACCCGAAGAATCTCGTGTTTTGTAGAGATACTGCTTTGGTATCCTCGGGGAGCCTTAGTATTTAAGGGGTTGCTTTGACCACCCGAAGAATCTCAATTTTTGTTGAAATACTTCTTTGGTATCCTCGGAGAGCCTTAGTATATAAGGTGCTGCTTCGACCACCCGAAGAATCTCGTGTTTTGTTGAGATACTACTTTGGTATCCTCGAAGAGCCTTAGTCTATAAGGTGTTGCTTCGATCACCCAAAGAATCTCATGTTTTGTTGAGATTCTACTTTGGTATCCTCGGAGAACCTTAGTCTATAAAGATCTACTTCGACCACGCAAAGAATCTTGTATTTTGTTGAGACACTGCTTTGATATCCTCAGAGAGCCTTAGTCTATAAGGCGCTGCTTCGACCAACCGAAGAATCTCGTGTTTTGTTGAGATACTACTTTGGTGTCCTCGGAGAGCCTTAGTATATAAGGTGCTGCTTCGACCGCCCGAAGAATCTCGTGTTTTTTTGAGATATTGTTTTGGTATCCTCGGAGAACCGTAGTCTATAAGGTTCAACTTCGATCACCCGAAGAATCTCATGTTTTATTGAGATACTGCTTTGGTATCCTCGGAGAACCTTAGTCTATAAGGTGCTTCTCCGATAAACCAAAGAATCCCATGTCTTATTGAGATACTACTTTGGTATCCTCGGAGAGCCTTAGTCTATAAGGTTCTGCTGCAACCACCCAAAGAATCTTGTGTTTTATTGAGATACTGCTTAGGCTTCCTCGGAGAACCATAGTCTATAAGATGCTGCTTCGATCACCAAAGAATCTCGTGGTTTGTTAAGATACTGCTTTGGTATCCTCGGAGAGCCTTAGTCTATAAGGTTCTGCTTCAACCACCCGAAGAATCTCGTGTTTTGTAGAGATACTGCTTTGGTATCCTCGGGGAGCCTTAGTATTTAAGGGGTTGCTTTGACCACCCGAAGAATCTCACGTTTTGTTGAGATACTTCTTTGGTATCCTCGGAGAGCCTTAGTATATAAGGTGCTGCTTCGACCACCCGAAGAATCTCGTGTTTTGTTGAGATACTGCTTTGGTATCCTCGGAGAGCCTTAGTCTATAAGGTGCTGCTTCGATCACCCAAAGAATCTCATGTTTTGTTGAGATTCTACTTTGGTATCCTCGGAGAACCTTTGTCTATAAAGATCTACTTCGACCACGCAAAGAATCTTGTATTTTGTTGAGACACTGCTTTGATATCCTCAGAGAGCCTTAGTCTATAAGGTGCTGCTTCGACTACCCGAAGAATCTCGTGTTTTGCTGAGATACCGCTTTGGTATCCACGGAGTGCCTTAGTCTATAAGGTGTTGCTTCAACCACCCGAAGAATCTCGTGTTTTTTTGAGATACTGTTTTGGTATCATTGAAGTGCCTTAATCTATAAGGCGCTGCTTCGACCAACCGAAGAATCTCGTGTTTTGTTGAGATACTACTTTGGTGTCCTCGGAGAGCCTTAGTATATAAGGTGCTGCTTCGACCACCCGAAGAATCTCGTGTTTTTTTGAGATATTGTTTTGGTATCCTCGGAGAACCGTAGTCTATAAGGTGCAACTTCGATCACCCGAAGAATCTCATGTTTTATTGAGATACTGTTTTGGTATCCTCAGAGAACCTTAGTCTATACGGTGCTTCTCCGATAAACCAAAGAATCACATGTCTTATTGAGATACTGCTTTGGTATCCTCGGAGAGCCTTAGTCTATAAGGTTCTGCTGCAACCACCCAAAGAATCTTGTGTTTTGTTGAGATACTGCTTTGGCATCATCGGAGAACCATAGTCTATAAGGTGCTGCTTCGATCACCAAAGAATCTCGTGGTTTGGTAAGATACTGCTTTGGTATCCTCGGAGAGCCTTAGTCTATAAGGTGCTGCTTCAACCACCCGAAGAATCTCGTGTTTTGTTGAGATACTGCTTTGGTATCCTCGGAGAGCCTTAGTCTATAAGGTGCTGCTTCGATCACCCAAAGAATCTCATGTTTTGTTGAGATTCTACTTTGGTATCCTCGGAGAACCTTAGTCTATAAAGTTCTACTTCGACCACGCCAAGAATCTTGTATTTTGCTGAGACACTGTTTTGATATCCTCAGAGAGCCTTAGTCTATAAGGTGCTGCTTCGACTACCCGAAGAATCTCGTGTTTTGCTGAGATACCGCTTTGGTATCCTCGGAGAGCCTTAGTCTATAAGGTGTTGCTTCAACCACCCGAAGAATCTCGTGTTTTTTTGAGATACTGTTTTGGTATCATTGAAGTGCCTTAATCTATAAGGCGCTGCTTCGACCAACCGAAGAATCTCGTGTTTTGTTGAGATACTACTTTGGTGTCCTCGGAGAGCCTTAGTCTATAAGGTGCTGCTTCGACCACCCGAAGAATCTCGTGTTTTTTTGAGATATTGTTTTGGTATCCTCGGAGAACCGTAGTCTATAAGGTGCAACTTCGATCACCCGAAGAATCTCATGTTTTATTGAGATACTGCTTTGGTATCCTCAGAGAACCTTAGTCTATAAGGTGCTTCTCCGATCAACCAAAGAATCACATGTCTTATTGAGATACTGCTTTGGTATCCTCGGAGAGCCTTAGTCTATAAGGTTCTGCTGCAACAACCCAAAGAATCTTGTGTTTTGTTGAGATACTGCTTTGGCATCCTCGGAGAACCATAGTCTATAAGGTGCTGCTTCGATCACCAAAGAATCTCGTGGTTTGTTAAGATACTGCTTTGGTATCCTCGGAGAGCCTTAGTCTATAAGGTGCTGCTTCAACCACCCGAAGAATCTCGTGTTTTGTAGAGATACTGCTTTGGTATCCTCGGGGAGCCTTAGTATTTAAGGGGTTGCTTTGACCACCCGAAGAATCTCAATTTTTGTTGAAATACTTCTTTGGTATCCTCGGAGAGCCTTAGTATATAAGGTGCTGCTTCGACCACCCGAAGAATCTCGTGTTATGTTGAGATACTGCTTTGGTATCCTCGGAGAGCCTTAGTCTATAAGGTGCTGCTTCGATCACCCAAAGAATCTCATGTTTTGTTGAGATTCTACTTTGGTATCCTCGGAGAACCTTAGTCTATAAAGATCTACTTCGACCACGCAAAGAATCTTGTATTTTGTTGAGACACTGCTTTGATATCCTCAGAGAGCCTTAGTCTATAAGGCGCTGCTTCGACCAACCGAAGAATCTCGTGTTTTGTTGAGATACTACTTTGGTGTCCTCGGAGAGCCTTAGTATATAAGGTGCTGCTTCGACCGCCCGAAGAATCTCGTGTTTTTTTGAGATATTGTTTTGGTATCCTCGGAGAACCGTAGTCTATAAGGTTCAACTTCGATCACCCGAAGAATCTCATGTTTTATTGAGATACTGCTTTGGTATCCTCAGAGAACCTTAGTCTATAAGGTGCTTCTCCGATAAACCAAAGAATCCCATGTCTTATTGAGATACTGCTTTGGTATCCTCGGAGAGCCTTAGTCTATAAGGTTCTGCTGCAACCACCCAAAGAATCTTGTGTTTTATTGAGATACTGCTTAGGCATCCTCGGAGAACCATAGTCTATAAGATGCTGCTTCGATCACCAAAGAATCTCGTGGTTTGTTAAGTTACTGCTTTGGTATCCTCGGAGAGCCTTAGTCTATAAGGTTCTGCTTCAACCACCCGAAGAATCTCGTGTTTTGTAGAGATACTGCTTTGTAATCCTCGGGGAGCCTTAGTATTTAAGGGGTTGCTTTGACCACCCGAAGAATCTCACGTTTTGTTGAGATACTTCTTTGGTATCCTCGGAGAGCCTTAGTATATAAGGTGCTGCTTCGACCACCCGAAGAATCTCGTGTTTTGTTGAGATACTGCTTTGGTATCCTCGGAGAGCCTTAGTCTATAAGGTGTTGCTTCAACCACCCGAAGAATCTCGTGTTTTTTTGAGATACTGTTTTGGTATCATTGAAGTGCCTTAATCTATAAGGCGCTGCTTCGACCAACCGAAGAATCTCGTGTTTTGTTGAGATACTACTTTGGTGTCCTCAGAGAGCCTTAGTCTATAAGGTGCTGCTTCAACCACCCGAAGAATCTCGTGTTTTTTTGAGATATTGTTTTGGTATCCTCGGAGAACCGTAGTCTATAAGGTGCAACTTCGATCACCCGAAGAATCTCATGTTTTATTGAGATACTGCTTTGGTATCCTCAGAGAACCTTAGTCTATAAGGTGCTTCTCCGATAAACCAAAGAATCACATGTCTTATTGAGATACTGCTTTGGTATCCTCGGAGAGCCTTAGTCTATAAGGTTCTGCTGCAACAACCCAATGAATCTTGTGTTTTGTTGAGATACTGCTTTGGCATCCTCGGAGAACCATAGTCTATAAGGTGCTGCTTCGATCACCAAAGAATCTCGTGGTTTGTTAAGATACTGCTTTGGTATCCTCGGAGAGCCTTAGTCTATAAGGTGCTGCTTCAACCACCCGAAGAATCTCGTGTTTTGTAGAGATACTGCTTTGGTATCCTCGGGGAGCCTTAGTATTTAAGGGGTTGCTTTGACCACCCGAAGAATCTCACGTTTTGTTGAGATACTTCTTTGGTATCCTCGGAGAGCCTTAGTATATAAGGTGCTGCTTCGACCACTCGAAGAATCTCGTGTTTTGTTGAGATACTGCTTTGGGATCCTCGGAGAGCCTTAGTCTATAAGGTGCTGCTTCGATCACCCAAAGAATCTCATGTTTTGTTGAGATTCTACTTTGGTATCCTCGGAGAACCTTAGTCTATAAAGATCTACTTCGACCACGCAAAGAATCTTGTATTTTGTTGAGACACTGCTTTGATATCCTCAGAGAGCCTTAGTCTATAAGGCGCTGCTTCGACCAACCGAAGAATCTCGTGTTTTGTTGAGATACTACTTTGGTGTCCTCGGAGAGCCTTAGTATATAAGGTGCTGCTTCGACCACCCGAAGAATCTCGTGTTTTTTTGAGAAACTGTTTTGGTATCCTCGGAGAACCGTAGTCTATAAGGTGCAACTTCGATCACCTGAAGAATCTCATGTTTTATTGAGATACTGCTTTGGTATCCTCAGAGAACCTTAGTCTATAAGGTGCTTCTCCGATAAACCAAAGAATCACATGTCTTATTGAGATACTGCTTTGGTATCCTCGGAGAGCCTTAGTGTATAAGGTTCTGCTGCAACCACCCAAAGAATCTTGTGTTTTGTTGAGATACTGCTTTGGCATCCTCGGAGAACCATAGTCTATAAGGTGCTGCTTCGATCACCAAAGAATCTCGTGGTTTGTTAAGATACTGCTTTGGTATCCTCGGAGAGCCTTAGTCTATAAGGTGCTGCTTCAACCAGCCGAAGAATCTCGTGTTTTGTAGAGATACTGCTTTGGTATCCTCGGGGAACCTTAGTATTTAAGGGGTTGCTTTGACCACCCGAAGAATGTCACGTTTTGTTGAGATACTTCTTTGGTATCTTCGAAGAGCCTTAGTATATAAGGTGCTGCTTCGACCACCCGAAGAATCTCGTGTTTTGTTGAGATACTGCTTTGGTATCCTCAGAGAGCCTTAGTCTATAAGGTGCTGCTTCGATCACCCAAAGAATCTCATGTTTTGTTGAGATTCTACTTTGGTATCCTCGGAGAACCTTAGTCTATAAAGATCTACTTCGACCACACAAAGAATCTTGTATTTTGTTGAGACACTGCTTTGATATCCTCAGAGAGCCTTAGTCTATAAGGCGCTGCTTCGACCAACCGAAGAATCTCGTGTTTTGTTGAGATACTACTTTGGTGTCCTCGGAGAGCCTTAGTATATAAGGTGCTGCTTCGACCGCCCGAAGAATCTCGTGTTTTTTTGAGATACTGTTTTGGTATCCTCGGAGAACCGTAGTCTATAAGGTGCAACTTCGATCACCCGAAGAATCTCATGTTTTATTGAGATACTGCTTTGGTATCCTCAGAGAACCTTAGTCTATAAGGTGCTTCTCCGATAGACCAAAGAATCACATGTCTTATTGAGATACTGCTTTGGTATCCTTGGAGAGCCTTAGTCTATAAGGTTCTGCTGCAACCACCCAAAGAATCTTGTGTTTTGTTGAGATACTGCTTTGGCATCCTCGGAGAACCATAGTCTATAAGGTGCTGCTTCGATCACCAAAGAATCTCGTGGTTTGTTAAGATACTGCTTTGGTATCCTCGGAGAGCCTTAGTCTATAAGGTGCTGCTTCAACCAGCCGAAGAATCTCGTGTTTTGTAGAGATACTGCTTTGGTATCCTCGGGGAGCCTTAGTATTTAAGGGGTTGCTTTGACCACCCGAAGAATGTCACGTTTTGTTGAGATACTTCTTTGGTATCTTCGAAGAGCCTTAGTATATAAGGTGCTGCTTCGACCAACCGAAGAATCTCGTGTTTTGTTGAGATACTGCTTTGGTATCCTCGGAGAGCCTTAGTCTATAAGGTGCTGCTTCGATCACCCAAAGAATCTCATGTTTTGTTGAGATTCTACTTTGGTATCCTCGGAGAACCTTAGTCTATAAAGATCTACTTCGACCACACAAAGAATCTTGTATTTTGTTGAGACACTGCTTTGATATCCTCAGAGAGCCTTAGTCTATAAGGCGCTGCTTCGACCAACCGAAGAATCTCGTGTTTTGTTGAGATACTACTTTGGTGTCCTCGGAGAGCCTTAGTATATAAGGTGCTGCTTCGACCGCCCGAAGAATCTCGTGTTTTTTTGAGATACTGTTTTGGTATCCTCGGAGAACCGTAGTCTATAAGGTGCAACTTCGATCACCCGAAGAATCTCATGTTTTATTGAGATACTGCTTTGGTATCCTCAGAGAACCTTAGTCTATAAGGTGCTTCTCCGATAGACCAAAGAATCACATGTCTTATTGAGATACTGCTTTGGTATCCTTGGAGAGCCTTAGTCTATAAGGTTCTGCTGCAACCACCCAAAGAATCTTGTGTTTTGTTGAGATACTGCTTTGGTATCCTCGGAGAACCATAGTCTATAAGGTGCTGCTTCGATCACCAAAGAATCTCGTGGTTTGTTAAGATACTGCTTTGGTATCCTCGGAGAGCCTTAGTCTATAAGGTGCTGCTTCAACCAGCCGAAGAATCTCGTGTTTTGTAGAGATACTGCTTTGGTATCCTCGGGGAGCCTTAGTATTTAAAGGGTTGCTTTGACCACCCGAAGAATGTTACGTTTTGTTGAGATACTTCTTTGGTATCTTCGGAGAGCCTTAGTATATAAGGTGCTGCTTCGACCACCCGAAGAATCTCGTGTTTTGTTGAGATACTGCTTTGGTATCCTCGGAGAGCCTTAGTCTATAAGGTGCTGCTTCGATCACCCAAAGAATCTCATGTTTTGTTGAGATTCTACTTTGGTATCCTCGGAGAACCTTAGTCTATAAAGATCTACTTCGACCACACAAAGAATCTTGTATTTTGTTGAGACACTGCTTTGATATCCTCAGAGAGCCTTAGTCTATAAGGCGCTGCTTCGACCAACCGAAGAATCTCGTGTCTTGTTGAGATACTACTTTGGTGTCCTCGGAGAGCCTTAGTATATAAGGTGCTGCTTCGACCGCCCGAAGAATCTCGTGTTTTTTTGAGATACTGTTTTGGTATCCTCGGAGAACCGTAGTCTATAAGGTGCAACTTCGATCACCCGAAGAATCTCATGTTTTATTGAGATACTGCTTTGGTATCCTCAGAGAACCTTAGTCTATAAGGTGCTTCTCCGATAGACCAAAGAATCACATGTCTTATTGAGATACTGCTTTGGTATCCTCGGAGAGCCTTAGTCTATAAGGTTCTGCTGCAACCACCCAAAGAATCTTGTGTTTTGTTGAGATACTGCTTTGGCATCCTCGGAGAACCATAGTCTATAAGGTGCTGCTTCGATCACCAAAGAATCTCGTGGTTTGTTAAGATACTGCTTTGGTATCCTCGGAGAGCCTTAGTCTATAAGGTGCTGCTTCAACCAGCCGAAGAATCTCGTGTTTTGTAGAGATACTGCTTTGGTATCCTCGGGGAGCCTTAGTATTTAAGGGGTTGCTTTGACCACCCGAAGAATCTCACGTTTTGTTGAGATACTTCTTTGGTATCCTCGGAGAGCCTTAGTATATAAGGTGCTGCTTCGACCACCCGAAGAATCTCGTGTTTTGTTGAGATACTACTTTGGTATCCTCGGAGAGCCTTAGTCTATAAGGTGCTGCTTCGATCACCCAAAGAATCTCATGTTTTGTTGAGATTCTACTTTGGTATCCTCGGAGAACCTTAGTCTATAAAGATCTACTTCGACCACGCAAAGAATCTTGTATTTTGTTGAGACACTGCTTTGATATCCTCAGAGAGCCTTAGTCTATAAGGCGCTGCTTCGACCAACCGAAGAATCTCGTGTTTTGTTGAGATACTACTTTGGTGTCCTCGGAGAGCCTTAGTATATAAGGTGCTGCTTCGACCGCCCGAAGAATCTCGTGTTTTTTTGAGATATTGTTTTGGTATCCTCGGAGAACCGTAGTCTATAAGGTGCAACTTCGATCACCCGAAGAATCTCATGTTTTATTGAGATACTGCTTTGGTATCCTCAGAGAACCTTAGTCTATAAGGTGCTTCTCCGATAAACCAAAGAATCACATGTCTTATTGAGATACTGCTTTGGTATCCTCGGAGAGCCTTAGTCTATAAGGTTCTGCTGCAACCACCCAAAGAATCTTGTGTTTTGTTGAGATACTGCTTTGGCATCCTCGGAGAACCATAGTCTATAAGGTGCTGCTTCGATCACCAAAGAATCTCGTGGTTTGTTAAGATACTGCTTTGGTATCCTCGGAGAGCCTTAGTCTATAAGGTGCTGCTTCAACCAGCCGAAGAATCTCGTGTTTTGTAGAGATACTGCTTTGGTATCCTCGGGGAGCCTTAGTATTTAAGGGGTTGCTTTGACCACCCGAAGAATCTCACGTTTTGTTGAGATACTTCTTTGGTATCCTCGGAGAGCCTTAGTATATAAGGTGCTGCTTCGACCACCCGAAGAATCTCGTGTTTTGTTGAGATACTGCTTTGGTATCCTCGGAGAGCCTTAGTCTATAAGGTGCTGCTTCGATCACCCAAAGAATCTCATGTTTTGTTGAGATTCTACTTTGGTATCCTCGGAGAACCTTAGTCTATAAAGATCTACTTCGACCACGCAAAGAATCTTGTATTTTGTTGAGACACTGCTTTGATATCCTCAGAGAGCCTTAGTCTATAAGGCGCTGCTTCGACCAACCGAAGAATCTCGTGTTTTGTTGAGATACTACTTTGGTGTCCTCGGAGAGCCTTAGTATATAAAGTGCTGCTTCGACCGCCCGAAGAATCTCATGTTTTTTTGAGATATTTTTTTGGTATCCTCGGAGAACCGTAGTCTATAAGGTGCAACTTCGATCACCCGAAGAATCTCATGTTTTATTGAGATACTGCTTTGGTATCCTCAGAGAACCTTAGTCTATAAGGTGCTTCTCCGATAAACCAAAGAATCACATGTCTTATTGAGATACTGCTTTGGTATCCTCGGAGAGCCTTAGTCTATAAGGTTCTGCTGCAACCACCCAAAGAATCTTGTGTTTTGTTGAGATACTGCTTTGGCATCCTCGGAGAACCATAGTCTATAAGGTGCTGCTTCGATCACCAAAGAATCTCGTGGTTTGTTAAGATACTGCTTTGGTATCCTCGGAGAGCCTTAGTCTATAAGGTGCTGCTTCAACCAGCCGAAGAATCTCGTGTTTTGTAGAGATACTGCTTTGGTATCCTCGGGGAGCCTTAGTATTTAAGGGGTTGCTTTGACCACCCGAAGAATCTCACGTTTTGTTGAGATACTTCTTTGGTATCCTCGGAGAGCCTTAGTATATAAGGTGCTGCTTCGACCACCCGAAGAATCTCGTGTTTTGTTGAGATACTACTTTGGTATCCTCGGAGAGCCTTAGTCTATAAGGTGCTGCTTCGATCACCCAAAGAATCTCATGTTTTGTTGAGATTCTACTTTGGTATCCTCGGAGAACCTTAGTCTATAAAGATCTACTTCGACCACGCAAAGAATCTTGTATTTTGTTGAGACACTGCTTTGATATCCTCAGAGAGCCTTAGTCTATAAGGCGCTGCTTCGACCAACCGAAGAATCTCGTGTTTTGTTGAGATACTACTTTGGTGTCCTCGGAGAGCCTTAGTATATAAGGTGCTGCTTCGACCGCCCGAAGAATCTCGTGTTTTTTTGAGATATTGTTTTGGTATCCTCGGAGAACCGTAGTCTATAAGGTGCAACTTCGATCACCCGAAGAATCTCATGTTTTATTGAGATACTGCTTTGGTATCCTCAGAGAACCTTAGTCTATAAGGTGCTTCTCCGATAAACCAAAGAATCACATGTCTTATTGAGATACTGCTTTGGTATCCTCGGAGAGCCTTACTCTATAAGGTTCTGCTGCAACCACCCAAAGAATCTTGTGTTTTGTTGAGATACTGCTTTGGCATCCTCGGAGAACCATAGTCTATAAGGTGCTGCTTCGATCACCAAAGAATCTCGTGGTTTGTTAAGATACTGCTTTGGTATCCTCGGAGAGCCTTAGTCTATAAGGTGCTGCTTCAACCACCCGAAGAATCTCGTGTTTTGTAGAGATACTGCTTTGGTATCCTCGGGGAGCCTTAGTATTTAAGGGGTTGCTTTGACCACCCGAAGAATCTCACGTTTTGTTGAGATACTTCTTTGGTATCCTCGGAGAGCCTTAGTATATAAGGTGCTGCTTCGACCACCCGAAGAATCTCGTGTTTTGTTGAGATACTGCTTTGGTATCCTCGGAGAGCCTTAGTCTATAAGGTGCTGCTTCGATCACCCAAAGAATCTCATGTTTTGTTGAGATTCTACTTTGGTATCCTCGGAGAACCTTAGTCTATAAAGATCTACTTCGACCACGCAAAGAATCTTGTATTTTGTTGAGACACTGCTTTGATATCCTCAGAGAGCCTTAGTCTATAAGGCGCTGCTTCGACCAACCGAAGAATCTCGTGTTTTGTTGAGATACTACTTTGGTGTCCTCGGAGAGCCTTAGTATATAAAGTGCTGCTTCGACCGCCCGAAGAATCTCATGTTTTTTTGAGATATTGTTTTGGTATCCTCGGAGAACCGTAGTCTATAAGGTGCAACTTCGATCACCCGAAGAATCTCATGTTTTATTGAGATACTGCTTTGGTATCCTCAGAGAACCTTAGTCTATAAGGTGCTTCTCCGATAAACCAAAGAATCACATGTCTTATTGAGATACTGCTTTGGTATCCTCGGAGAGCCTTAGTCTATAAGGTTCTGCTGCAACCACCCAAAGAATCTTGTGTTTTGTTGAGATACTGCTTTGGCATCCTCGGAGAACCATAGTCTATAAGGTGCTGCTTCGATCACCAAAGAATCTCATGGTTTGTTAAGATACTGCTTTGGTATCCTCGGAGAGCCTTAGTCTATAAGGTGCCGCTTCAACCAGCCGAAGAATCTCGTGTTTTGTAGAGATACTGCTTTGGTATCCTCGGGGAGCCTTAGTATTTAAGGGGTTGCTTTGACCACCCGAAGAATCTCACGTTTTGTTGAGATACTTCTTTGGTATCCTCGGAGAGCCTTAGTATATAAGGTGCTGCTTCGACCACCCGAAGAATCTCGTGTTTTGTTGAGATACTACTTTGGTATCCTCGGAGAGCCTTAGTCTATAAGGTGCTGCTTCGATCACCCAAAGAATCTCATGTTTTGTTGAGATTCTACTTTGGTATCCTCGGAGAACCTTAGTCTATAAAGATCTACTTCGACCACGCAAAGAATCTTGTATTTTGTTGAGACACTGCTTTGATATCCTCAGAGAGCCTTAGTCTATAAGGCGCTGCTTCGACCAACCGAAGAATCTCGTGTTTTGTTGAGATACTACTTTGGTGTCCTCGGAGAGCCTTAGTATATAAGGTGCTGCTTCGACCGCCCGAAGAATCTCGTGTTTTTTTGAGATATTGTTTTGGTATCCTCGGAGAACCGTAGTCTATAAGGTGCAACTTCGATCACCCGAAGAATCTCATGTTTTATTGAGATACTGCTTTGGTATCCTCAGAGAACCTTAGTCTATAAGGTGCTTCTCCGATAAACCAAAGAATCACATGTCTTATTGAGATACTGCTTTGGTATCCTCGGAGAGCCTTACTCTATAAGGTTCTGCTGCAACCACCCAAAGAATCTTGTGTTTTGTTGAGATACTGCTTTGGCATCCTCGGAGAACCATAGTCTATAAGGTGCTGCTTCGATCACCAAAGAATCTCGTGGTTTGTTAAGATACTGCTTCGGTATCCTCGGAGAGCCTTAGTCTATAAGGTGCTGCTTCAACCAGCCGAAGAATCTCGTGTTTTGTAGAGATACTGCTTTGGTATCCTCGGGGAGCCTTAGTATTTAAGGGGTTGCTTTGACCACCCGAAGAATCTCACGTTTTGTTGAGATACTTCTTTGGTATCCTCGGAGAGCCTTAGTATATAAGGTGCTGCTTCGACCACCCGAAGAATCTCGTGTTTTGTTGAGATACTACTTTGGTATCCTCGGAGAGCCTTAGTCTATAAGGTGCTGCTTCGATCACCCAAAGAATCTCATGTTTTGTTGAGATTCTACTTTGGTATCCTCGGAGAACCTTAGTCTATAAAGATCTACTTCGACCACGCAAAGAATCTTGTATTTTGTTGAGACACTGCTTTGATATCCTCAGAGAGCCTTAGTCTATAAGGCGCTGCTTCGACCAACCGAAGAATCTCGTGTTTTGTTGAGATACTACTTTGGTGTCCTCGGAGAGCCTTAGTATATAAGGTGCTGCTTCGACCGCCCGAAGAATCTCGTGTTTTTTTGAGATATTGTTTTGGTATCCTCGGAGAACCGTAGTCTATAAGGTGCAACTTCGATCACCCGAAGAATCTCATGTTTTATTGAGATACTGCTTTGGTATCCTCAGAGAACCTTAGTCTATAAGGTGCTTCTCCGATAAACCAAAGAATCACATGTCTTATTGAGATACTGCTTTGGTATCCTCGGAGAGCCTTACTCTATAAGGTTCTGCTGCAACCACCCAAAGAATCTTGTGTTTTGTTGAGATACTGCTTTGGCATCCTCGGAGAACCATAGTCTATAAGGTGCTGCTTCGATCACCAAAGAATCTCGTGGTTTGTTAAGATACTGCTTTGGTATCCTCGGAGAGCCTTAGTCTATAAGGTGCTGCTTCAACCACCTGAAGAATCTCGTGTTTTGTAGAGATACTGCTTTGGTATCCTCGGGGAGCCTTAGTATTTAAGGGGTTGCTTTGACCACCCGAAGAATCTCACGTTTTGTTGAGATACTTCTTTGGTATCCTCGGAGAGCCTTAGTATATAAGGTGCTGCTTCGAGCACCCGAAGAATCTCGTGTTTTGTTGAGATACTGCTTTGGTATCCTCGGAGAGCCTTAGTCTATAAGGTGCTGCTTCGATCACCCAAAGAATCTCATGTTTTGTTGAGATTCTACTTTGGTATCCTCGGAGAACCTTAGTCTATAAAGATCTACTTCGACCACGCAAAGAATCTTGTATTTTGTTGAGACACTGCTTTGATATCCTCAGAGAGCCTTAGTCTATAAGGCGCTGCTTCAACCAACCGAAGAATCTCGTGTTTTGTTGAGATACTACTTTGGTGTCCTCGGAGAGCCTTAGTATATAAAGTGCTGCTTCGACCGCCCGAAGAATCTCATGTTTTTTTGAGATATTGTTTTGATATCCTCGGAGAACCGTAGTCTATAAGGTGCAACTTCGATCACCCAAAGAATCTCATGTTTTATTGAGATACTGCTTTGGTATCCTCAGAGAACCTTAGTCTATAAGGTGCTTCTCCGATAAACCAAAGAATCACATGTCTTATTGAGATACTGCTTTGGTATCCTCGGAGAGCCTTAGTCTATAAGGTTCTGCTGCAACCACCCAAAGAATCTTGTGTTTTGTTGAGATACTGCTTTGGCATCCTCGGAGAACCATAGTCTATAAGGTGCTGCTTCGATCACCAAAGAATCTCGTGGTTTGTTAAGATACTGCTTTGGTATCCTCGGAGAGCCTTAGTCTATAAGGTGCTGCTTCAACCAGCCGAAGAATCTCGTGTTTTGTAGAGATACTGCTTTGGTATCCTCGGGGAGCCTTAGTATTTAAGGGGTTGCTTTGACCACCCGAAGAATCTCACGTTTTGTTGAGATACTTCTTTGGTATCCTCGGAGAGCCTTAGTATATAAGGTGCTGCTTCGACCACCCTAAGAATCTCGTGTTTTGTTGAGATACTACTTTGGTATCCTTGGAGAGCCTTAGTCTATAAGGTGCTGCTTCGATCACCCAAAGAATCTCATGTTTTGTTGAGATTCTACTTTGGTATCCTCGGAGAACCTTAGTCTATAAAGATCTACTTCGACCACGCAAAGAATCTTGTATTTTGTTGAGACACTGCTTTGATATCCTCAGAGAGCCTTAGTCTATAAGGCGCTGCTTCGACCAACCGAAGAATCTCGTGTTTTGTTGAGATACTACTTTGGTGTCCTCGGAGAGCCTTAGTATATAAGGTGCTGCTTCGACCGCCCGAAGAATCTCGTGTTTTTTTGAGATATTGTTTTGGTATCCTCGGAGAACCGTAGTCTATAAGGTGCAACTTCGATCACCCAAAGAATCTCATGTTTTATTGAGATACTGCTTTGGTATCCTCAGAGAACCTTAGTCTATAAGGTGCTTCTCCGATAAACCAAAGAATCACATGTCTTATTGAGATACTGCTTTGGTATCCTCGGAGAGCCTTACTCTATAAGGTTCTGCTGCAACCACCCAAAGAATCTTGTGTTTTGTTGAGATACTGCTTTGGCATCCTCGGAGAACCATAGTCTATAAGGTGCTGCTTCGATCACCAAAGAATCTCGTGGTTTGTTAAGATACTGCTTTGGTATCCTCGGAGAGCCTTAGTCTATAAGGTGCTGCTTCAACCACCCGAAGAATCTCGTGTTTTGTAGAGATACTGCTTTGGTATCCTCGGGGAGCCTTAGTATTTAAGGGGTTGCTTTGACCACCCGAAGAATCTCACGTTTTGTTGAGATACTTCTTTGGTATCTTCGGAGAGCCTTAGTATATAAGGTGCTGCTTCGACCACCCGAAGAATCTCGTGTTTTGTTGAGATATTGCTTTGGTATCCTCGGAGAGCCTTAGTCTATAAGGTGCTGCTTCGATCACCCAAAGAATCTCATGTTTTGTTGAGATTCTACTTTGGTATCCTCGGAGAGCCTTAGTATATAAGGTGCTGCTTCGACCGCCCGAAGAATCTCGTGTTTTTTTGAGATATTGTTTTGGTATCCTCGGAGAACCGTAGTCTATAAGGTGCAACTTCGATCACCCGAAGAATCTTATGTTTTATTGAGATACTGCTTTGGTATCCTCAGAGAACCTTAGTCTATAAGGTGCTTCTCCGATAAACCAAAGAATCACATGTCTTATTGAGATACTGCTTTGGTATCCTCGGAGAACCTTACTCTATAAGGTTCTGCTGCAACCACCCAAAGAATCTTGTGTTTTGTTGAGATACTGCTTTGGCATCCTCGGAGAACCATAGTCTATAAGGTGCTGCTTCGATCACCAAAGAATCTCGTGGTTTGTTAAGATACTGCTTTGGTATCCTCGGAGAGCCTTAGTCTATAAGGTGCTGCTTCAACCACCCGAAGAATCTCGTGTTTTGTAGAGATACTGCTTTGGTATCCTCGGGGAGCCTTAGTATTTAAGGGGTTGCTTTGACCACCCGAAGAATCTCACGTTTTGTTGAGATACTTCTCTAGTATCCTCGGAGAGCCTTAGTATATAAGGTGCTGCTTCGACCACCCGGAGAATCTCGTGTTTTGTTGAGATACTACTTTGGTATCCTCGGAGAGCCTTAGTCTATAAGGTGCTGCTTCGATCACCCAAAGAATCTCATGTTTTGTTGAGATTCTACTTTGGTATCCTCGGAGAACCTTAGTCTATAAAGATCTACTTCGACCACGCAAAGAATCTTGTATTTTGTTGAGACACTGCTTTGATATCCTCAGAGAGCCTTAGTCTATAAGGCGCTGCTTCGACCAACCGAAGAATCTCGTGTTTTGTTGAGATACTACTTTGGTGTCCTCGGAGAGCCTTAGTATATAAGGTGCTGCTTCGACCGCCCGAAGAATCTCGTGTTTTTTTGAGATATTGTTTTGGTATCCTCGGAGAACCGTAGTCTATAAGGTGCAACTTCGATCACCCGAAGAATCTCATGTTTTATTGAGATACTGCTTTGGTATCCTCAGAGAACCTTAGTCTATAAGGTGCTTCTCCGATAAACCAAAGAATCACATGTCTTATTGAGATACTGCTTTGGTATCCTCGGAGAGCCTTAGTCTATAAGGTTCTGCTGCAACCACCCAAAGAATCTTGTGTTTTGTTGAGATACTGCTTTGGCATCCTCGGAGAACCATAGTCTATAAGGTGCTGCTTCGATCACCAAAGAATCTCGTGGTTTGTTAAGATACTGCTTTGGTATCCTCGGAGAGCCTTAGTCTATAAGGTGCTGCTTCAACCAGCCGAAGAATCTCGTGTTTTGTAGAGATACTGCTTTGGTATCCTCGGGGAGCCTTAGTATTTAAGGGGTTGCTTTGACCACCCGAAGAATCTCACGTTTTGTTGAGATACTTCTTTGGTATCCTCGGAGAGCCTTAGTCTATAAGGTTCTGCTGCAACCACCCAAAGAATCTTGTGTTTTGTTGAGATACTGCTTTGGCATCCTCGGAGAACCATAGTCTATAAGGTGCTGCTTCGATCACCAAAGAATCTCGTGGTTTGTTAAGATACTGCTTTGGTATCCTCGGAGAGCCTTAGTCTATAAGGTGCTGCTTCAACCAGCCGAAGAATCTCGTGTTTTGTAGAGATACTGCTTTGGTATCCTCGGGGAGCCTTAGTATTTAAGGGGTTGCTTTGACCACCCGAAGAATCTCACGTTTTGTTGAGATACTTCTTTGGTATCCTCGGAGAGCCTTAGTATATAAGGTGCTGCTTCGACCACCCTAAGAATCTCGTGTTTTGTTGAGATACTACTTTGGTATCCTTGGAGAGCCTTAGTCTATAAGGTGCTGCTTCGATCACCCAAAGAATCTCATGTTTTGTTGAGATTCTACTTTGGTATCCTCGGAGAACCTTAGTCTATAAAGATCTACTTCGACCACGCAAAGAATCTTGTATTTTGTTGAGACACTGCTTTGATATCCTCAGAGAGCCTTAGTCTATAAGGCGCTGCTTCGACCAACCGAAGAATCTCGTGTTTTGTTGAGATACTACTTTGGTGTCCTCGGAGAGCCTTAGTATATAAGGTGCTGCTTCGACCGCCCGAAGAATCTCGTGTTTTTTTGAGATATTGTTTTGGTATCCTCGGAGAACCGTAGTCTATAAGGTGCAACTTCGATCACCCGAAGAATCTCATGTTTTATTGAGATACTGCTTTGGTATCCTCAGAGAACCTTAGTCTATAAGGTGCTTCTCCGATAAACCAAAGAATCACATGTCTTATTGAGATACTGCTTTGGTATCCTCGGAGAGCCTTACTCTATAAGGTTCTGCTGCAACCACCCAAAGAATCTTGTGTTTTGTTGAGATACTGCTTTGGCATCCTCGGAGAACCATAGTCTATAAGGTGCTGCTTCGATCACCAAAGAATCTCGTGGTTTGTTAAGATACTGCTTTGGTATCCTCGGAGAGCCTTAGTCTATAAGGTGCTGCTTCAACCACCCGAAGAATCTCGTGTTTTGTAGAGATACTGCTTTGGTATCCTCGGGGAGCCTTAGTATTTAAGGGGTTGCTTTGACCACCCGAAGAATCTCACGTTTTGTTGAGATACTTCTTTGGTATCCTCGGAGAGCCTTAGTATATAAGGTGCTGCTTCGACCACCCGAAGAATCTCGTGTTTTGTTGAGATACTGCTTTGGTATCCTCGGAGAGCCTTAGTCTATAAGGTGCTGCTTCGATCACCCAAAGAATCTCATGTTTTGTTGAGATTCTACTTTGGTATCCTCGGAGAACCTTAGTCTATAAAGATCTACTTCGACCACGCAAAGAATCTTGTATTTTGTTGAGACACTGCTTTGATATCCTCAGAGAGCCTTAGTCTATAAGGCGCTGCTTCGACCAACCGAAGAATCTCGTGTTTTGTTGAGATACTACTTTGGTGTCCTCGGAGAGCCTTAGTATATAAAGTGCTGCTTCGACCGCCCGAAGAATCTCATGTTTTTTTGAGATATTGTTTTGATATCCTCGGAGAACCGTAGTCTATAAGGTGTAACTTCGATCACCCGAAGAATCTCATGTTTTATTGAGATACTGCTTTGGTATCCTCAGAGAACCTTAGTCTATAAGGTGCTTCTCCGATAAACCAAAGAATCACATGTCTTATTGAGATACTGCTTTGGTATCCTCGGAGAGCCTTAGTCTATAAGGTTCTGCTGCAACCACCCAAAGAATCTTGTGTTTTGTTGAGATACTGCTTTGGCATCCTCGGAGAACCATAGTCTATAAGGTGCTGCTTCGATCACCAAAGAATCTCGTGGTTTGTTAAGATACTGCTTTGGTATCCTCGGAGAGCCTTAGTCTATAAGGTGCTGCTTCAACCAGCCGAAGAATCTCGTGTTTTGTAGAGATACTGCTTTGGTATCCTCGGGGAGCCTTAGTATTTAAGGGGTTGCTTTGACCACCCGAAGAATCTCACGTTTTGTTGAGATACTTCTTTGGTATCCTCGGAGAGCCTTAGTATATAAGGTGCTGCTTCGACCACCCTAAGAATCTCGTGTTTTGTTGAGATACTACTTTGGTATCCTCGGAGAGCCTTAGTCTATAAGGTGCTGCTTCGATCACCCAAAGAATCTCATGTTTTGTTGAGATTCTACTTTGGTATCCTCGGAGAACCTTAGTCTATAAAGATCTACTTCGACCACGCAAAGAATCTTGTATTTTGTTGAGACACTGCTTTGATATCCTCAGAGAGCCTTAGTCTATAAGGCGCTGCTTCGACCAACCGAAGAATCTCGTGTTTTGTTGAGATACTACTTTGGTGTCCTCGGAGAGCCTTAGTATATAAGGTGCTGCTTCGACCGCCCGAAGAATCTCGTGTTTTTTTGAGATATTGTTTTGGTATCCTCGGAGAACCGTAGTCTATAAGGTGCAACTTCGATCACCCGAAGAATCTCATGTTTTATTGAGATACTGCTTTGGTATCCTCAGAGAACCTTAGTCTATAAGGTGCTTCTCCGATAAACCAAAGAATCACATGTCTTATTGAGATACTGCTTTGGTATCCTCGGAGAGCCTTACTCTATAAGGTTCTGCTGCAACCACCCAAAGAATCTTGTGTTTTGTTGAGATACTGCTTTGGCATCCTCGGAGAACCATAGTCTATAAGGTGCTGCTTCGATCACCAAAGAATCTCGTGGTTTGTTAAGATACTGCTTTGGTATCCTCGGAGAGCCTTAGTCTATAAGGTGCTGCTTCAACCACCCGAAGAATCTCGTGTTTTGTAGAGATACTGCTTTGGTATCCTCGGGGAGCCTTAGTATTTAAGGGGTTGCTTTGACCACCCGAAGAATCTCACGTTTTGTTGAGATACTTCTTTGGTATCCTCGGAGAGCCTTAGTATATAAGGTGCTGCTTCGACCACCCGAAGAATCTCGTGTTTTGTTGAGATACTGCTTTGGTATCCTCGGAGAGCCTTAGTCTATAAGGTGCTGCTTCGATCACCCAAAGAATCTCATGTTTTGTTGAGATTCTACTTTGGTATCCTCGGAGAACCTTAGTCTATAAAGATCTACTTCGACCACGCAAAGAATCTTGTATTTTGTTGAGACACTGCTTTGATATCCTCAGAGAGCCTTAGTCTATAAGGCGCTGCTTCGACCAACCGAAGAATCTCGTGTTTTGTTGAGATACTACTTTGGTGTCCTCGGAGAGCCTTAGTATATAAAGTGCTGCTTCGACCGCCCGAAGAATCTCATGTTTTTTTGAGATATTGTTTTGGTATCCTCGGAGAACCGTAGTCTATAAGGTGCAACTTCGATCACCCGAAGAATCTCATGTTTTATTGAGATATTGCTTTGGTATCCTCAGAGAACCTTAGTCTATAAGGTGCTTCTCCGATAAACCAAAGAATCACATGTCTTATTGAGATACTGCTTTGGTATCCTCGGAAAGCCTTAGTCTATAAGGTTCTGCTGCAACCACCCAAAGAATCTTGTGTTTTGTTGAGATACTGCTTTGGCATCCTCGGAGAACCATAGTCTATAAGGTGCTGCTTCGATCACCAAAGAATCTCGTGGTTTGTTAAGATACTGCTTTGGTATCCTCGGAGAGCCTTAGTCTATAAGGTGCTGCTTCAACCAGCCGAAGAATCTCGTGTTTTGTAGAGATACTGCTTTGGTATCCTCGGGGAGCCTTAGTATTTAAGGGGTTGCTTTGACCACCCGAAGAATCTCACGTTTTGTTGAGATACTTCTTTGGTATCCTTGGAGAGCCTTAGTATATAAGGTGCTGCTTCGACCACCCGAAGAATCTCGTGTTTTGTTGAGATACTACTTTGGTATCCTCGGAGAGCCTTAGTCTATAAGGTGCTGCTTCGATCACCCAAAGAATCTCATGTTTTGTTGAGATTCTACTTTGGTATCCTCGGAGAACCTTAGTCTATAGAGATCTACTTCGACCACGCAAAGAATCTTGTATTTTGTTGAGACACTGCTTTGATATCCTCAGAGAGCCTTAGTCTATAAGGCGCTGCTTCGACCAACCGAAGAATCTCGTGTTTTGTTGAGATACTACTTTGGTGTCCTCGGAGAGCCTTAGTATATAAGGTGCTGCTTCGACCGCCCGAAGAATCTCGTGTTTTTTTGAGATATTGTTTTGGTATCCTCGGAGAACCGTAGTCTATAAGGTGCAACTTCGATCACCCGAAGAATCTCATGTTTTATTGAGATACTGCTTTGGTATCCTCAGAGAACCTTAGTCTATAAGGTGCTTCTCCGATAAACCAAAGAATCACATGTCTTATTGAGATACTGCTTTGGTATCCTCGGAGAGCCTTACTCTATAAGGTTCTGCTGCAACCACCCAAAGAATCTTGTGTTTTGTTGAGATACTGCTTTGGCATCCTCGGAGAACCATAGTCTATAAGGTGCTGCTTCGATCACCAAAGAATCTCGTGGTTTGTTAAGATACTGCTTTGGTATCCTCGGAGAGCCTTAGTCTATAAGGTGCTGCTTCAACCACCCGAAGAATCTCGTGTTTTGTAGAGATACTGCTTTGGTATCCTCGGGGAGCCTTAGTATTTAAGGGGTTGCTTTGACCACCCGAAGAATCTCACGTTTTGTTGAGATACTTCTTTGGTATCCTCGGAGAGCCTTAGTATATAAGGTGCTGCTTCGACCACCCGAAGAATCTCGTGTTTTGTTGAGATACTGCTTTGGTATCCTCGGAGAGCCTTAGTCTATAAGGTGCTGCTTCGATCACCCAAAGAATCTCATGTTTTGTTGAGATTCTACTTTGGTATCCTCGGAGAACCTTAGTCTATAAAGATCTACTTCGACCACGCAAAGAATCTTGTATTTTGTTGAGACACTGCTTTGATATCCTCAGAGAGCCTTAGTCTATAAGGCGCTGCTTCGACCAACCGAAGAATCTCGTGTTTTGTTGAGATACTACTTTGGTGTCCTCGGAGAGCCTTAGTATATAAGGTGCTGCTTCGACCGCCCGAAGAATCTCGTGTTTTTTTGAGATATTGTTTTGGTATCCTCGGAGAACCGTAGTCTATAAGGTGCAACTTCGATCACCCGAAGAATCTCATGTTTTATTGAGATATTGCTTTGGTATCCTCAGAGAACCTTAGTCTATAAGGTGCTTCTCCGATAAACCAAAGAATCACATGTCTTATTGAGATACTGCTTTGGTATCCTCGGAAAGCCTTAGTCTATAAGGTTCTGCTGCAACCACCCAAAGAATCTTGTGTTTTGTTGAGATACTGCTTTGGCATCCTCGGAGAACCATAGTCTATAAGGTGCTGCTTCGATCACCAAAGAATCTCGTGGTTTGTTAAGATACTGCTTTGGTATCCTCGGAGAGCCTTAGTCTATAAGGTGCTGCTTCAACCAGCCGAAGAATCTCGTGTTTTGTAGAGATACTGCTTTGGTATCCTCGGGGAGCCTTAGTATTTAAGGGGTTGCTTTGACCACCCGAAGAATCTCACGTTTTGTTGAGATACTTCTTTGGTATCCTTGGAGAGCCTTAGTATATAAGGTGCTGCTTCGACCACCCGAAGAATCTCGTGTTTTGTTGAGATACTACTTTGGTATCCTCGGAGAGCCTTAGTCTATAAGGTGCTGCTTCGATCACCCAAAGAATCTCATGTTTTGTTGAGATTCTACTTTGGTATCCTCGGAGAACCTTAGTCTATAAAGATCTACTTCGACCACGCAAAGAATCTTGTATTTTGTTGAGACACTGCTTTGATATCCTCAGAGAGCCTTAGTCTATAAGGCGCTGCTTCGACCAACCGAAGAATCTCGTGTTTTGTTGAGATACTACTTTGGTGTCCTCGGAGAGCCTTAGTATATAAGGTGCTGCTTCGACCGCCCGAAGAATCTCGTGTTTTTTTGAGATATTGTTTTGGTATCCTCGGAGAACCGTAGTCTATAAGGTGCAACTTCGATCACCCGAAGAATCTCATGTTTTATTGAGATACTGCTTTGGTATCCTCAGAGAACCTTAGTCTATAAGGTGCTTCTCCGATAAACCAAAGAATCACATGTCTTATTGAGATACTGCTTTGGTATCCTCGGAGAGCCTTACTCTATAAGGTTCTGCTGCAACCACCCAAAGAATCTTGTGTTTTGTTGAGATACTGCTTTGGCATCCTCGGAGAACCATAGTCTATAAGGTGCTGCTTCGATCACCAAAGAATCTCGTGGTTTGTTAAGATACTGCTTTGGTATCCTCGGAGAGCCTTAGTCTATAAGGTGCTGCTTCAACCACCCGAAGAATCTCGTGTTTTGTAGAGATACTGCTTTGGTATCCTCGGGGAGCCTTAGTATTTAAGGGGTTGCTTTGACCACCCGAAGAATCTCACGTTTTGTTGAGATACTTCTTTGGTATCCTCGGAGAGCCTTAGTATATAAGGTGCTGCTTCGACCACCCGAAGAATCTCGTGTTTTGTTGAGATACTGCTTTGGTATCCTCGGAGAGCCTTAGTCTATAAGGTGCTGCTTCGATCACCCAAAGAATCTCATGTTTTGTTGAGATTCTACTTTGGTATCCTCGGAGAACCTTAGTCTATAAAGATCTACTTCGACCACGCAAAGAATCTTGTATTTTGTTGAGACACTGCTTTGATATCCTCAGAGAGCCTTAGTCTATAAGGCGCTGCTTCGACCAACCGAAGAATCTCGTGTTTTGTTGAGATACTACTTTGGTGTCCTCGGAGAGCCTTAGTATATAAAGTGCTGCTTCGACCGCCCGAAGAATCTCATGTTTTTTTGAGATATTGTTTTGGTATCCTCGGAGAACCGTAGTCTATAAGGTGCAACTTCGATCACCCGAAGAATCTCATGTTTTATTGAGATACTGCTTTGGTATCCTCAGAGAACCTTAGTCTATAAGGTGCTTCTCCGATAAACCAAAGAATCACATGTCTTATTGAGATACTGCTTTGGTATCCTCGGAGAGCCTTAGTCTATAAGGTTCTGCTGCAACCACCCAAAGAATCTTGTGTTTTGTTGAGATACTGCTTTGGCATCCTCGGAGAACCATAGTCTATAAGGTGCTGCTTCGATCACCAAAGAATCTCGTGGTTTGTTAAGATACTGCTTTGGTATCCTCGGAGAGCCTTAGTCTATAAGGTGCTGCTTCAACCAGCCGAAGAATCTCGTGTTTTGTAGAGATACTGCTTTGGTATCCTCGGGGAGCCTTAGTATTTAAGGGGTTGCTTTGACCACCCGAAGAATCTCACGTTTTGTTGAGATACTTCTTTGGTATCCTCGGAGAGCCTTAGTATATAAGGTGCTGCTTCGACCACCCGAAGAATCTCGTGTTTTGTTGAGATACTACTTTGGTATCCTCGGAGAGCCTTAGTCTATAAGGTGCTGCTTCGATCACCCAAAGAATCTCATGTTTTGTTGAGATTCTACTTTGGTATCCTCGGAGAACCTTAGTCTATAAAGATCTACTTCGACCACGCAAAGAATCTTGTATTTTGTTGAGACACTGCTTTGATATCCTCAGAGAGCCTTAGTCTATAAGGCGCTGCTTCGACCAACCGAAGAATCTCGTGTTTTGTTGAGATACTACTTTGGTGTCCTCGGAGAGCCTTAGTATATAAGGTGCTGCTTCGACCGCCCGAAGAATCTCGTGTTTTTTTGAGATATTGTTTTGGTATCCTCGGAGAACCGTAGTCTATAAGGTGCAACTTCGATCACCCGAAGAATCTCATGTTTTATTGAGATACTGCTTTGGTATCCTCAGAGAACCTTAGTCTATAAGGTGCTTCTCCGATAAACCAAAGAATCACATGTCTTATTGAGATACTGCTTTGGTATCCTCGGAGAGCCTTACTCTATAAGGTTCTGCTGCAACCACCCAAAGAATCTTGTGTTTTGTTGAGATACTGCTTTGGCATCCTCGGAGAACCATAGTCTATAAGGTGCTGCTTCGATCACCAAAGAATCTCGTGGTTTGTTAAGATACTGCTTTGGTATCCTCGGAGAGCCTTAGTCTATAAGGTGCTGCTTCAACCACCCGAAGAATCTCGTGTTTTGTAGAGATACTGCTTTGGTATCCTCGGGGAGCCTTAGTATTTAAGGGGTTGCTTTGACCACCCGAAGAATCTCACGTTTTGTTGAGATACTTCTTTGGTATCCTCGGAGAGCCTTAGTATATAAGGTGCTGCTTCGACCACCCGAAGAATCTCGTGTTTTGTTGAGATACTGCTTTGGTATCCTCGGAGAGCCTTAGTCTATAAGGTGCTGCTTCGATCACCCAAAGAATCTCATGTTTTGTTGAGATTCTACTTTGGTATCCTCGGAGAACCTTAGTCTATAAAGATCTACTTCGACCACGCAAAGAATCTTGTATTTTGTTGAGACACTGCTTTGATATCCTCAGAGAGCCTTAGTCTATAAGGCGCTGCTTCGACCAACCGAAGAATCTCGTGTTTTGTTGAGATACTACTTTGGTGTCCTCGGAGAGCCTTAGTATATAAAGTGCTGCTTCGACCGCCCGAAGAATCTCATGTTTTTTTGAGATATTGTTTTGGTATCCTCGGAGAACCGTAGTCTATAAGGTGCAACTTCGATCACCCGAAGAATCTCATGTTTTATTGAGATACTGCTTTGGTATCCTCAGAGAACCTTAGTCTATAAGGTGCTTCTCCGATAAACCAAAGAATCACATGTCTTATTGAGATACTGCTTTGGTATCCTCGGAGAGCCTTACTCTATAAGGTTCTGCTGCAACCACCCAAAGAATCTTGTGTTTTGTTGAGATACTGCTTTGGCATCCTCGGAGAACCATAGTCTATAAGGTGCTGCTTCGATCACCAAAGAATCTCGTGGTTTGTTAAGATACTGCTTTGGTATCCTCGGAGAGCCTTAGTCTATAAGGTGCTGCTTCAACCACCCGAAGAATCTCGTGTTTTGTAGAGATACTGCTTTGGTATCCTCGGGGAGCCTTAGTATTTAAGGGGTTGCTTTGACCACCCGAAGAATCTCACGTTTTGTTGAGATACTTCTTTGGTATCCTCGGAGAGCCTTAGTATATAAGGTGCTGCTTCGACCACCCGAAGAATCTCGTGTTTTGTTGAGATACTGCTTTGGTATCCTCGGAGAGCCTTAGTCTATAAGGTGCTGCTTCGATCACCCAAAGAATCTCATGTTTTGTTGAGATTCTACTTTGGTATCCTCGGAGAACCTTAGTCTATAAAGATCTACTTCGACCACGCAAAGAATCTTGTATTTTGTTGAGACACTGCTTTGATATCCTCAGAGAGCCTTAGTCTATAAGGCGCTGCTTCGACCAACCGAAGAATCTCGTGTTTTGTTGAGATACTACTTTGGTGTCCTCGGAGAGCCTTAGTATATAAAGTGCTGCTTCGACCGCCCGAAGAATCTCATGTTTTTTTGAGATATTGTTTTGGTATCCTCGGAGAACCGTAGTCTATAAGGTGCAACTTCGATCACCCGAAGAATCTCATGTTTTATTGAGATACTGCTTTGGTATCCTCAGAGAACCTTAGTCTATAAGGTGCTTCTCCGATAAACCAAAGAATCACATGTCTTATTGAGATACTGCTTTGGTATCCTCGGAGAGCCTTAGTCTATAAGGTTCTGCTGCAACCACCCAAAGAATCTTGTGTTTTGTTGAGATACTGCTTTGGCATCCTCGGAGAACCATAGTCTATAAGGTGCTGCTTCGATCACCAAAGAATCTCGTGGTTTGTTAAGATACTGCTTTGGTATCCTCGGAGAGCCTTAGTCTATAAGGTGCTGCTTCAACCAGCCGAAGAATCTCGTGTTTTGTAGAGATACTGCTTTGGTATCCTCGGGGAGCCTTAGTATTTAAGGGGTTGCTTTGACCACCCGAAGAATCTCACGTTTTGTTGAGATACTTCTTTGGTATCCTCGGAGAGCCTTAGTATATAAGGTGCTGCTTCGACCACCCGAAGAATCTCGTGTTTTGTTGAGATACTACTTTGGTATCCTCGGAGAGCCTTAGTCTATAAGGTGCTGCTTCGATCACCCAAAGAATCTCATGTTTTGTTGAGATTCTACTTTGGTATCCTCGGAGAACCTTAGTCTATAAAGATCTACTTCGACCACGCAAAGAATCTTGTATTTTGTTGAGACACTGCTTTGATATCCTCAGAGAGCCTTAGTCTATAAGGCGCTGCTTCGACCAACCGAAGAATCTCGTGTTTTGTTGAGATACTACTTTGGTGTCCTCGGAGAGCCTTAGTATATAAGGTGCTGCTTCGACCGCCCGAAGAATCTCGTGTTTTTTTGAGATATTGTTTTGGTATCCTCGGAGAACCGTAGTCTATAAGGTGCAACTTCGATCACCCGAAGAATCTCATGTTTTATTGAGATACTGCTTTGGTATCCTCAGAGAACCTTAGTCTATAAGGTGCTTCTCCGATAAACCAAAGAATCACATGTCTTATTGAGATACTGCTTTGGTATCCTCGGAGAGCCTTACTCTATAAGGTTCTGCTGCAACCACCCAAAGAATCTTGTGTTTTGTTGAGATACTGCTTTGGCATCCTCGGAGAACCATAGTCTATAAGGTGCTGCTTCGATCACCAAAGAATCTCGTGGTTTGTTAAGATACTGCTTTGGTATCCTCGGAGAGCCTTAGTCTATAAGGTGCTGCTTCAACCACCCGAAGAATCTCGTGTTTTGTAGAGATACTGCTTTGGTATCCTCGGGGAGCCTTAGTATTTAAGGGGTTGCTTTGACCACCCGAAGAATCTCACGTTTTGTTGAGATACTTCTTTGGTATCCTCGGAGAGCCTTAGTATATAAGGTGCTGCTTCGACCACCCGAAGAATCTCGTGTTTTGTTGAGATACTGCTTTGGTATCCTCGGAGAGCCTTAGTCTATAAGGTGCTGCTTCGATCACCCAAAGAATCTCATGTTTTGTTGAGATTCTACTTTGGTATCCTCGGAGAACCTTAGTCTATAAAGATCTACTTCGACCACGCAAAGAATCTTGTATTTTGTTGAGACACTGCTTTGATATCCTCAGAGAGCCTTAGTCTATAAGGCGCTGCTTCGACCAACCGAAGAATCTCGTGTTTTGTTGAGATACTACTTTGGTGTCCTCGGAGAGCCTTAGTATATAAAGTGCTGCTTCGACCGCCCGAAGAATCTCATGTTTTTTTGAGATATTGTTTTGGTATCCTCGGAGAACCGTAGTCTATAAGGTGCAACTTCGATCACCCGAAGAATCTCATGTTTTATTGAGATACTGCTTTGGTATCCTCAGAGAACCTTAGTCTATAAGGTGCTTCTCCGATAAACCAAAGAATCACATGTCTTATTGAGATACTGCTTTGGTATCCTCGGAGAGCCTTAGTCTATAAGGTTCTGCTGCAACCACCCAAAGAATCTTGTGTTTTGTTGAGATACTGCTTTGGCATCCTCGGAGAACCATAGTCTATAAGGTGCTGCTTCGATCACCAAAGAATCTCGTGGTTTGTTAAGATACTGCTTTGGTATCCTCGGAGAGCCTTAGTCTATAAGGTGCTGCTTCAACCAGCCGAAGAATCTCGTGTTTTGTAGAGATACTGCTTTGGTATCCTCGGGGAGCCTTAGTATTTAAGGGGTTGCTTTGACCACCCGAAGAATCTCACGTTTTGTTGAGATACTTCTTTGGTATCCTCGGAGAGCCTTAGTATATAAGGTGCTGCTTCGACCACCCGAAGAATCTCGTGTTTTGTTGAGATACTGCTTTGGTATCCTCGGAGAGCCTTAGTCTATAAGGTGCTGCTTCGATCACCCAAAGAATCTCATGTTTTGTTGAGATTCTACTTTGGTATCCTCGGAGAACCTTAGTCTATAAAGATCTACTTCGACCACGCAAAGAATCTTGTATTTTGTTGAGACACTGCTTTGATATCCTCAGAGAGCCTTAGTCTATAAGGCGCTGCTTCGACCAACCGAAGAATCTCGTGTTTTGTTGAGATACTACTTTGGTGTCCTCGGAGAGCCTTAGTATATAAGGTGCTGCTTCGACCGCCTGAAGAATCTCGTGTTTTTTTGAGATATTGTTTTGGTATCCTCGGAGAACCGTAGTCTATAAGGTGCAACTTCGATCACCTGAAGAATCTCATGTTTTATTGAGATACTGCTTTGGTATCCTCAGAGAACCTTAGTCTATAAGGTGCTTCTCCGATAAACCAAAGAATCACATGTCTTATTGAGATACTGCTTTGGTATCCTCGGAGAGCCTTAGTCTATAAGGTTCTGCTGCAACCACCCAAAGAATCTTGTGTTTTGTTGAGATACTGCTTTGGCATCCTCGGAGAACCATAGTCTATAAGGTACTGCTTCGATCACCAAAGAATCTCGTGGTTTGTTAAGATACTGCTTTGGTATCCTCGGAGAGCCTTAGTCTATAAGGTGCTGCTTCAACCAGGCGAAGAATCTCGTGTTTTGTAGAGATACTGCTTTGGTATCCTCGGGGAGCCTTAGTATTTAAGGGGTTGCTTTGACCACCCGAAGAATCTCACGTTTTGTTGAGATACTTCTTTGGTATCCTCGGAGAGCCTTAGTATATAAGGTGCTGCTTCGACCACCCGAAGAATCTCGTGTTTTGTTGAGATACTGCTTTGGTATCCTCGGAGAGCCTTAGTCTATAAGGTGCTGCTTCGATCACCCAAAGAATCTCATGTTTTGTTGAGATTCTACTTTGGTATCCTCGGAGAACCTTAGTCTATAAAGATCTACTTCGACCACGCAAAGAATCTTGTATTTTGTTGAGACACTGCTTTGATATCCTCAGAGAGCCTTAGTCTATAAGGCGCTGCTTCGACCAACCGAAGAATCTCGTGTTTTGTTGAGATACTACTTTGGTGTCCTCGGAGAGCCTTAGTATATAAAGTGCTGCTTCGACCGCCCGAAGAATCTCATGTTTTTTTGAGATATTGTTTTGGTATCCTCGGAGAACCGTAGTCTATAAGGTGCAACTTCGATCACCCGAAGAATCTCATGTTTTATTGAGATACTGCTTTGGTATCCTCAGAGAACCTTAGTCTATAAGGTGCTTCTCCGATAAACCAAAGAATCACATGTCTTATTGAGATACTGCTTTGGTATCCTCGGAGAGCCTTAGTCTATAAGGTTCTGCTGCAACCACCCAAAGAATCTTGTGTTTTGTTGAGATACTGCTTTGGCATCCTCGGAGAACCATAGTCTATAAGGTGCTGCTTCGATCACCAAAGAATCTCGTGGTTTGTTAAGATACTGCTTTGGTATCCTCGGAGAGCCTTAGTCTATAAGGTGCTGCTTCAACCACCCGAAGAATCTCGTGTTTTGTAGAGATACTGCTTTGGTATCCTCGGGGAGCCTTAGTATTTAAGGGGTTGCTTTGACCACCCGAAGAATCTCACGTTTTGTTGAGATACTTCTTTGGTATCCTCGGAGAGCCTTAGTATATAAGGTGCTGCTTCGACCACCCGAAGAATCTCGTGTTTTGTTGAGATACTGCTTTGGTATCCTCGGAGAGCCTTAGTCTATAAGGTGCTGCTTCGATCACCCAAAGAATCTCATGTTTTGTTGAGATTCTACTTTGGTATCCTCGGAGAACCTTAGTCTATAAAGATCTACTTCGACCACGCAAAGAATCTTGTATTTTGTTGAGACACTGCTTTGATATCCTCAGAGAGCCTTAGTCTATAAGGCGCTGCTTCGACCAACCGAAGAATCTCGTGTTTTGTTGAGATACTACTTTGGTGTCCTCGGAGAGCCTTAGTATATAAAGTGCTGCTTCGACCGCCCGAAGAATCTCATGTTTTTTTGAGATATTGTTTTGGTATCCTCGGAGAACCGTAGTCTATAAGGTGCAACTTCGATCACCCGAAGAATCTCATGTTTTATTGAGATACTGCTTTGGTATCCTCAGAGAACCTTAGTCTATAAGGTGCTTCTCCGATAAACCAAAGAATCACATGTCTTATTGAGATACTGCTTTGGTATCCTCGGAGAGCCTTAGTCTATAAGGTTCTGCTGCAACCACCCAAAGAATCTTGTGTTTTGTTGAGATACTGCTTTGGCATCCTCGGAGAACCATAGTCTATAAGGTGCTGCTTCGATCACCAAAGAATCTCGTGGTTTGTTAAGATACTGCTTTGGTATCCTCGGAGAGCCTTAGTCTATAAGGTGCTGCTTCAACCAGCCGAAGAATCTCGTGTTTTGTAGAGATACTGCTTTGGTATCCTCGGGGAGCCTTAGTATTTAAGGGGTTGCTTTGACCACCCGAAGAATCTCACGTTTTGTTGAGATACTTCTTTGGTATCCTCGGAGAGCCTTAGTATATAAGGTGCTGCTTCGACCACCCGAAGAATCTCGTGTTTTGTTGAGATACTGCTTTGGTATCCTCGGAGAGCCTTAGTCTATAAGGTGCTGCTTCGATCACCCAAAGAATCTCATGTTTTGTTGAGATTCTACTTTGGTATCCTCGGAGAACCTTAGTCTATAAAGATCTACTTCGACCACGCAAAGAATCTTGTATTTTGTTGAGACACTGCTTTGATATCCTCAGAGAGCCTTAGTCTATAAGGCGCTGCTTCGACCAACCGAAGAATCTCGTGTTTTGTTGAGATACTACTTTGGTGTCCTCGGAGAGCCTTAGTATATAAGGTGCTGCTTCGACCGCCTGAAGAATCTCGTGTTTTTTTGAGATATTGTTTTGGTATCCTCGGAGAACCGTAGTCTATAAGGTGCAACTTCGATCACCTGAAGAATCTCATGTTTTATTGAGATACTGCTTTGGTATCCTCAGAGAACCTTAGTCTATAAGGTGCTTCTCCGATAAACCAAAGAATCACATGTCTTATTGAGATACTGCTTTGGTATCCTCGGAGAGCCTTAGTCTATAAGGTTCTGCTGCAACCACCCAAAGAATCTTGTGTTTTGTTGAGATACTGCTTTGGCATCCTCGGAGAACCATAGTCTATAAGGTACTGCTTCGATCACCAAAGAATCTCGTGGTTTGTTAAGATACTGCTTTGGTATCCTCGGAGAGCCTTAGTCTATAAGGTGCTGCTTCAACCAGGCGAAGAATCTCGTGTTTTGTAGAGATACTGCTTTGGTATCCTCGGGGAGCCTTAGTATTTAAGGGGTTGCTTTGACCACCCGAAGAATCTCACGTTTTGTTGAGATACTTCTTTGGTATCCTCGGAGAGCCTTAGTATATAAGGTGCTGCTTCGACCACCCGAAGAATCTCGTGTTTTGTTGAGATACTGCTTTGGTATCCTCGGAGAGCCTTAGTCTATAAGGTGCTGCTTCGATCACCCAAAGAATCTCATGTTTTGTTGAGATTCTACTTTGGTATCCTCGGAGAACCTTAGTCTATAAAGATCTACTTCGACCACGCAAAGAATCTTGTATTTTGTTGAGACACTGCTTTGATATCCTCAGAGAGCCTTAGTCTATAAGGCGCTGCTTCGACCAACCGAAGAATCTCGTGTTTTGTTGAGATACTACTTTGGTGTCCTCGGAGAGCCTTAGTATATAAAGTGCTGCTTCGACCGCCCGAAGAATCTCATGTTTTTTTGAGATATTGTTTTGGTATCCTCGGAGAACCGTAGTCTATAAGGTGCAACTTCGATCACCCGAAGAATCTCATGTTTTATTGAGATACTGCTTTGGTATCCTCAGAGAACCTTAGTCTATAAGGTGCTTCTCCGATAAACCAAAGAATCACATGTCTTATTGAGATACTGCTTTGGTATCCTCGGAGAGCCTTAGTCTATAAGGTTCTGCTGCAACCACCCAAAGAATCTTGTGTTTTGTTGAGATACTGCTTTGGCATCCTCGGAGAACCATAGTCTATAAGGTGCTGCTTCGATCACCAAAGAATCTCGTGGTTTGTTAAGATACTGCTTTGGTATCCTCGGAGAGCCTTAGTCTATAAGGTGCTGCTTCAACCACCCGAAGAATCTCGTGTTTTGTAGAGATACTGCTTTGGTATCCTCGGGGAGCCTTAGTATTTAAGGGGTTGCTTTGACCACCCGAAGAATCTCACGTTTTGTTGAGATACTTCTTTGGTATCCTCGGAGAGCCTTAGTATATAAGGTGCTGCTTCGACCACCCGAAGAATCTCGTGTTTTGTTGAGATACTGCTTTGGTATCCTCGGAGAGCCTTAGTCTATAAGGTGCTGCTTCGATCACCCAAAGAATCTCATGTTTTGTTGAGATTCTACTTTGGTATCCTCGGAGAACCTTAGTCTATAAAGATCTACTTCGACCACGCAAAGAATCTTGTATTTTGTTGAGACACTGCTTTGATATCCTCAGAGAGCCTTAGTCTATAAGGCGCTGCTTCGACCAACCGAAGAATCTCGTGTTTTGTTGAGATACTACTTTGGTGTCCTCGGAGAGCCTTAGTATATAAAGTGCTGCTTCGACCGCCCGAAGAATCTCATGTTTTTTTGAGATATTGTTTTGGTATCCTCGGAGAACCGTAGTCTATAAGGTGCAACTTCGATCACCCGAAGAATCTCATGTTTTATTGAGATACTGCTTTGGTATCCTCAGAGAACCTTAGTCTATAAGGTGCTTCTCCGATAAACCAAAGAATCACATGTCTTATTGAGATACTGCTTTGGTATCCTCGGAGAGCCTTAGTCTATAAGGTTCTGCTGCAACCACCCAAAGAATCTTGTGTTTTGTTGAGATACTGCTTTGGCATCCTCGGAGAACCATAGTCTATAAGGTGCTGCTTCGATCACCAAAGAATCTCGTGGTTTGTTAGGATACTGCTTTGGTATCCTCGGAGAGCCTTAGTCTATAAGGTGCTGCTTCAACCACCCGAAGAATCTCGTGTTTTGTAGAGATACTGCTTTGGTATCCTCGGGGAGCCTTAGTATTTAAGGGGTTGCTTTGACCACCCGAAGAATCTCACGTTTTGTTGAGATACTTCTTTGGTATCCTCGGAGAGCCTTAGTATATAAGGTGCTGCTTCGACCACCCGAAGAATCTCGTGTTTTGTTGAGATACTGCTTTGGTATCCTCGGAGAGCCTTAGTCTATAAGGTGCTGCTTCGATCACCCAAAGAATCTCATGTTTTGTTGAGATTCTACTTTGGTATCCTCGGAGAACCTTAGTCTATAAAGATCTACTTCGACCACGCAAAGAATCTTGTATTTTGTTGAGACACTGCTTTGATATCCTCAGAGAGCCTTAGTCTATAAGGCGCTGCTTCGACCAACCGAAGAATCTCGTGTTTTGTTGAGATACTACTTTGGTGTCCTCGGAGAGCCTTAGTATATAAAGTGCTGCTTCGACCGCCCGAAGAATCTCATGTTTTTTTGAGATATTGTTTTGGTATCCTCGGAGAACCGTAGTCTATAAGGTGCAACTTCGATCACCCGAAGAATCTCATGTTTTATTGAGATACTGCTTTGGTATCCTCAGAGAACCTTAGTCTATAAGGTGCTTCTCCGATAAACCAAAGAATCACATGTCTTATTGAGATACTGCTTTGGTATCCTCGGAGAGCCTTAGTCTATAAGGTTCTGCTGCAACCACCCAAAGAATCTTGTGTTTTGTTGAGATACTGCTTTGGCATCCTCGGAGAACCATAGTCTATAAGGTGCTGCTTCGATCACCAAAGAATCTCGTGGTTTGTTAGGATACTGCTTTGGTATCCTCGGAGAGCCTTAGTCTATAAGGTGCTGCTTCAACCACCCGAAGAATCTCGTGTTTTGTAGAGATACTGCTTTGGTATCCTCGGGGAGCCTTAGTATTTAAGGGGTTGCTTTGACCACCCGAAGAATCTCACGTTTTGTTGAGATACTTCTTTGGTATCCTCGGAGAGCCTTAGTATATAAGGTGCTGCTTCGACCACCCGAAGAATCTCGTGTTTTGTTGAGATACTGCTTTGGTATCCTCGGAGAGCCTTAGTCTATAAGGTGCTGCTTCGATCACCCAAAGAATCTCATGTTTTGTTGAGATTCTACTTTGGTATCCTCGGAGAACCTTAGTCTATAAAGATCTACTTCGACCACGCAAAGAATCTTGTATTTTGTTGAGACACTGCTTTGATATCCTCAGAGAGCCTTAGTCTATAAGGCGCTGCTTCGACCAACCGAAGAATCTCGTGTTTTGTTGAGATACTACTTTGGTGTCCTCGGAGAGCCTTAGTATATAAAGTGCTGCTTCGACCGCCCGAAGAATCTCATGTTTTTTTGAGATATTGTTTTGGTATCCTCGGAGAACCGTAGTCTATAAGGTGCAACTTCGATCACCCGAAGAATCTCATGTTTTATTGAGATACTTCTTTGGTATCCTCAGAGAACCTTAGTCTATAAGGTGCTTCTCCGATAAACCAAAGAATCACATGTCTTATTGAGATACTGCTTTGGTATCCTCGGAGAGCCTTAGTCTATAAGGTTCTGCTGCAACCACCCAAAGAATCTTGTGTTTTGTTGAGATACTGCTTTGGCATCCTCGGAGAACCATAGTCTATAAGGTGCTGCTTCGATCACCAAAGAATCTCGTGGTTTGTTAAGATACTGCTTTGGTATCCTCGGAGAGCCTTAGTCTATAAGGTGCTGCTTCAACCACCCGAAGAATCTCGTGTTTTGTAGAGATACTGCTTTGGTATCCTCGGGGAGCCTTAGTATTTAAGGGGTTGCTTTGACCACCCGAAGAATCTCACGTTTTGTTGAGATACTTCTTTGGTATCCTCGGAGAGCCTTAGTATATAAGGTGCTGCTTCGACCACCCGAAGAATCTCGTGTTTTGTTGAGATACTGCTTTGGTATCCTCGGAGAGCCTTAGTCTATAAGGTGCTGCTTCGATCACCCAAAGAATCTCATGTTTTGTTGAGATTCTACTTTGGTATCCTCGGAGAACCTTAGTCTATAAAGATCTACTTCGACCACGCAAAGAATCTTGTATTTTGTTGAGACACTGCTTTGATATCCTCAGAGAGCCTTAGTCTATAAGGCGCTGCTTCGACCAACCGAAGAATCTCGTGTTTTGTTGAGATACTACTTTGGTGTCCTAGGAGAGCCTTAGTATATAAGGTGCTGCTTCGACCGCCCGAAGAATCTCGTGTTTTTTTGAGATATTGTTTTGGTATCCTCGGAGAACCGTAGTCTATAAGGTGCAACTTCGATCACCCGAAGAATCTCATGTTTTATTGAGATACTGCTTTGGTATCCTCAGAGAACCTTAGTCTATAAGGTGCTTCTCCGATAAACCAAAGAATCACATGTCTTATTGAGATACTGCTTTGGTATCCTCGGAGAGCCTTAGTCTATAAGGTTCTGCTGCAACCACCCAAAGAATCTTGTGTTTTGTTGAGATACTGCTTTGGCATCCTCGGAGAACCATAGTCTATAAGGTGCTGCTTCGATCACCAAAGAATCTCGTGGTTTGTTAAGATACTGCTTTGGTATCCTCGGAGAGCCTTAGTCTATAAGGTGCTGCTTCAACCACCCGAAGAATCTCGTGTTTTGTAGAGATACTGCTTTGGTATCCTCGGGGAGCCTTAGTATTTAAGGGGTTGCTTTGACCACCCGAAGAATCTCACGTTTTGTTGAGATACTTCTTTGGTATCCTCGGAGAGCCTTAGTATATAAGGTGCTGCTTCGACCACCCGAAGAATCTCGTGTTTTGTTGAGATACTGCTTTGGTATCCTCGGAGAGCCTTAGTCTATAAGGTGCTGCTTCGATCACCCAAAGAATCTCATGTTTTGTTGAGATTCTACTTTGGTATCCTCGGAGAACCTTAGTCTATAAAGATCTACTTCGACCACGCAAAGAATCTTGTATTTTGTTGAGACACTGCTTTGATATCCTCAGAGAGCCTTAGTCTATAAGGCGCTGCTTCGACCAACCGAAGAATCTCGTGTTTTGTTGAGATACTACTTTGGTGTCCTCGGAGAGCCTTAGTATATAAGGTGCTGCTTCGACCGCCCGAAGAATCTCGTGTTTTTTTGAGATATTGTTTTGGTATCCTCGGAGAACCGTAGTCTATAAGGTGCAACTTCGATCACCCGAAGAATCTCATGTTTTATTGAGATACTGCTTTGGTATCCTCAGAGAACCTTAGTCTATAAGGTGCTTCTCCGATAAACCAAAGAATCACATGTCTTATTGAGATACTGCTTTGGTATCCTCGGAGAGCCTTAGTCTATAAGGTTCTGCTGCAACCACCCAAAGAATCTTGTGTTTTGTTGAGATACTGCTTTGGCATCCTCGGAGAACCATAGTCTATAAGGTGCTGCTTCGATCACCAAAGAATCTCGTGGTTTGTTAAGATACTGCTTTGGTATCCTCAGAGAGCCTTAGTCTATAAGGTGCTGCTTCAACCACCCGAAGAATCTCGTGTTTTGTAGAGATACTGCTTTGGTATCCTCGGGGAGCCTTAGTATTTAAGGGGTTGCTTTGACCACCCGAAGAATCTCACGTTTTGTTGAGATACTTCTTTGGTATCCTCGGAGAGCCTTAGTATATAAGGTGCTGCTTCGACCACCCGAAGAATCTCGTGTTTTGTTGAGATACTGCTTTGGTATCCTCGGAGAGCCTTAGTCTATAAGGTGCTGCTTCGATCACCCAAAGAATCTCATGTTTTGTTGAGATTCTACTTTGGTATCCTCGGAGAACCTTAGTCTATAAAGATCTACTTCGACCACGCAAAGAATCTTGTATTTTGTTGAGACACTGCTTTGATATCCTCAGAGAGCCTTAGTCTATAAGGCGCTGCTTCGACCAACCGAAGAATCTCGTGTTTTGTTGAGATACTACTTTGGTGTCCTCGGAGAGCCTTAGTATATAAGGTGCTGCTTCGACCGCCCGAAGAATCTCGTGTTTTTTTGAGATATTGTTTTGGTATCCTCGGAGAACCGTAGTCTATAAGGTGCAACTTCGATCACCCGAAGAATCTCATGTTTTATTGAGATACTGCTTTGGTATCCTCAGAGAACCTTAGTCTATAAGGTGCTTCTCCGATAAACCAAAGAATCACATGTATTATTGAGATACTGCTTTGGTATCCTCGGAGAGCCTTAGTCTATAAGATTCTGCTGCAACCACCCAAAGAATCTTGTGTTTTGTTGAGATACTGCTTTGGCATCCTCGGAGAACCATAGTCTATAAGGTGCTGCTTCGATCACCAAAGAATCTCGTGGTTTGTTAAGATACTGCTTTGGTATCCTCGGAGAGCCTTAGTCTATAAGGTGCTGCTTCAACCACCCGAAGAATCTCGTGTTTTGTAGAGATACTGCTTTGGTATCCTCGGGGAGCCTTAGTATTTAAGGGGTTGCTTTGACCACCCGAAGAATCTCACGTTTTGTTGAGATACTTCTTTGGTATCCTCGGAGAGCCTTAGTATATAAGGTGCTGCTTCGACCACCCGAAGAATCTCGTGTTTTGTTGAGATACTGCTTTGGTATCCTCGGAGAGCCTTAGTCTATAAGGTGCTGCTTCGATCACCCAAAGAATCTCATGTTTTGTTGAGATTCTACTTTGGTATCCTCGGAGAACCTTAGTCTATAAAGATCTACTTCGACCACGCAAAGAATCTTGTATTTTGTTGAGACACTTCTTTGATATCCTCAGAGAGCCTTAGTCTATAAGGCGCTGCTTCGACCAACCGAAGAATCTCGTGTTTTGTTGAGATACTACTTTGGTGTCCTCGGAGAGCCTTAGTATATAAAGTGCTGCTTCGACCGCCCGAAGAATCTCATGTTTTTTTGAGATATTGTTTTGGTATCCTCGGAGAACCGTAGTCTATAAGGTGCAACTTCGATCACCCGAAGAATCTCATGTTTTATTGAGATACTGCTTTGGTATCCTCAGAGAACCTTAGTCTATAAGGTGCTTCTCCGATAAACCAAAGAATCACATGTCTTATTGAGATACTGCTTTGGTATCCTCGGAGAGCCTTAGTCTATAAGGTTCTGCTGCAACCACCCAAAGAATCTTGTGTTTTGTTGAGATACTGCTTTGGCATCCTCGGAGAACCATAGTCTATAAGGTGCTGCTTCGATCACCAAAGAATCTCGTGGTTTGTTAAGATACTGCTTTGGTATCCTCGGAGAGCCTTAGTCTATAAGGTGCTGCTTCAACCACCCGAAGAATCTCGTGTTTTGTAGAGATACTGCTTTGGTATCCTCGGGGAGCCTTAATATTTAAGGGGTTGCTTTGACCACCCGAAGAATCTCACGTTTTGTTGAGATACTTCTTTGGTATCCTCGGAGAGCCTTAGTATATAAGGTGCTGCTTCGACCACCCGAAGAATCTCGTGTTTTGTTGAGATACTGCTTTGGTATCCTCGGAGAGCCTTAGTCTATAAGGTGCTGCTTCGATCACCCAAAGAATCTCATGTTTTGTTGAGATTCTACTTTGGTATCCTCGGAGAACCTTAGTCTATAAAGATCTACTTCGACCACGCAAAGAATCTTGTATTTTGTTGAGACACTGCTTTGATATCCTCAGAGAGCCTTAGTCTATAAGGCGCTGCTTCGACCAACCGAAGAATCTCGTGTTTTGTTGAGATACTACTTTGGTGTCCTCGGAGAGCCTTAGTATATAAGGTGCTGCTTCGACCGCCCGAAGAATCTCGTGTTTTTTTGAGATATTGTTTTGGTATCCTCGGAGAACCGTAGTCTATAAGGTGCAACTTCGATCACCCGAAGAATCTCATGTTTTATTGAGATACTGCTTTGGTATCCTCAAAGAACCTTAGTCTATAAGGTGCTTCTCCGATAAACCAAAGAATCACATGTCTTATTGAGATACTACTTTGGTATCCTCGGAGAGCCTTAGTCTATAAGGTTCTGCTGCAACCACCCAAAGAATCTTGTGTTTTATTGAGATACTGCTTTGGCATCCTCGGAGAACCATAGTCTATAAGGTGATGCTTCGATCACCAAAGAATCTTGTGGTTTGGTAAGATACTGCTTTGGTATCCTCGGAGAGCCTTAGTCTATAAGGTGCTGCTTCAACCACCCGAAGAATCTCGTGTTTTGTAGAGATACTGCTTTGGTATCCTCGGGGAGCCTTAGTATTTAAGGGGTTGCTTTGACCACCCGAAGAATCTCACGTTTTGTTGAGATACTTCTTTGGTATCCTCGGAGAGCCTTAGTATATAAGGTGCTGCTTCGACCACCCGAAGAATCTCGTGTTTTGTTGAGATACTGCTTTGGTATCCTCGGAGAGCCTTAGTCTATAAGGTGCTGCTTCGATCACCCAAAGAATCTCATGTTTTGTTGAGATTCTACTTTGGTATCCTCGGAGAACCTTAGTCTATAAAGATCTACTTCGACCACGCAAAGAATCTTGTATTTTGTTGAGACACTGCTTTGATATCCTCAGAGAGCCTTAGTCTATAAGGCGCTGCTTCGACCAACCGAAGAATCTCGTGTTTTGTTGAGATACTACTTTGGTGTCCTCGGAGAGCCTTAGTATATAAGGTGCTGTTTCGACCGCCCGAAGAATCTCGTGTTTTTTTGAGATATTGTTTTGGTATCCTCGGAGAACCGTAGTCTATAAGGTGCAACTTCGATCACCCGAAGAATCTCATGTTTTATTGAGATACTGCTTTGGTATCCTCAGAGAACCTTAGTCTATAAGGTGCTTCTCCGATAAACCAAAGAATCACATGTATTATTGAGATACTGCTTTGGTATCCTCGGAGAGCCTTAGTCTATAAGATTCTGCTGCAACCACCCAAAGAATCTTGTGTTTTGTTGAGATACTGCTTTGGCATCCTCGGAGAACCATATCTATAAGGTGCTGCTTCGATCACCAAAGAATCTCGTGGTTTGTTAAGATACTGCTTTGGTATCCTCGGAGAGCCTTAGTCTATAAGGTGCTGCTTCAACCACCCGAAGAATCTCGTGTTTTGTAGAGATACTGCTTTGGTATCCTCGGGGAGCCTTAGTATTTAAGGGGTTGCTTTGACCACCCGAAGAATCTCACGTTTTGTTGAGATACTTCTTTGGTATCCTCGGAGAGCCTTAGTATATAAGGTGCTGCTTCGACCACCCGAAGAATCTCGTGTTTTGTTGAGATACTGCTTTGGTATCCTCGGAGAGCCTTAGTCTATAAGGTGCTGCTTCGATCACCCAAAGAATCTCATGTTTTGTTGAGATTCTACTTTGGTATCCTCGGAGAACCTTAGTCTATAAAGATCTACTTCGACCACGCAAAGAATCTTGTATTTTGTTGAGACACTGCTTTGATATCCTCAGAGAGCCTTAGTCTATAAGGCGCTGCTTCGACCAACCGAAGAATCTCGTGTTTTGTTGAGATACTACTTTGGTGTCCTCGGAGAGCCTTAGTATATAAAGTGCTGCTTCGACCGCCCGAAGAATCTCGTGTTTTTTTGAGATATTGTTTTGGTATCCTCGGAGAACCGTAGTCTATAAGGTGCAACTTCGATCACCCGAAGAATCTCATGTTTTATTGAGATACTGCTTTGGTATCCTCAGAGAACCTTAGTCTATAAGGTGCTTCTCCGATAAACCAAAGAATCACATGTCTTATTGAGATATTGCTTTGGTATCCTCGGAGAGCCTTAGTCTATAAGGTTCTGCTGCAACCACCCAAAGAATCTTGTGTTTTATTGAGATACTGCTTTGGCATCCTCGGAGAACCATAGTCTATAAGGTGGTGCTTCGATCACCAAAGAATCTTGTGGTTTGTTAAGATACTGCTTTGGTATCCTCGGAGAGCCTTAGTCTATAAGGTGCTGCTTCAACCACCCGAAGAATCTCGTGTTTTGTAGAGATACTGCTTTGGTATCCTCGGGGAGCCTTAGTATTTAAGGGGTTGCTTTGACCACCCGAAGAATCTCACGTTTTGTTGAGATACTTCTTTGGTATCCTCGGAGAGCCTTAGTATATAAGGTGCTGCTTCGACCACCCGAAGAATCTCGTGTTTTGTTGAGATACTGCTTTGGTATCCTCGGAGAGCCTTAGTCTATAAGGTGCTGCTTCGATCACCCAAAGAATCTCATGTTTTGTTGAGATTCTACTTTGGTATCCTCGGAGAACCTTAGTCTATAAAGATCTACTTCGACCACGCAAAGAATCTTGTATTTTGTTGAGACACTGCTTTGATATCCTCAGAGAGCCTTAGTCTATAAGGCGCTGCTTCGACCAACCGAAGAATCTCGTGTTTTGTTGAGATACTACTTTGGTGTCCTCGGAGAGCCTTAGTATATAAGGTGCTGTTTCGACCGCCCGAAGAATCTCGTGTTTTTTTGAGATATTGTTTTGGTATCCTCGGAGAACCGTAGTCTATAAGGTGCAACTTCGATCACCCGAAGAATCTCATGTTTTATTGAGATACTGCTTTGGTATCCTCAGAGAACCTTAGTCTATAAGGTGCTTCTCCGATAAACCAAAGAATCACATGTATTATTGAGATACTGCTTTGGTATCCTCGGAGAGCCTTAGTCTATAAGATTCTGCTGCAACCACCCAAAGAATCTTGTGTTTTGTTGAGATACTGCTTTGGCATCCTCGGAGAACCATAGTCTATAAGGTGCTGCTTCGATCACCAAAGAATCTCGTGGTTTGTTAAGATACTGCTTTGGTATCCTCGGAGAGCCTTAGTCTATAAGGTGCTGCTTCAACCACCCGAAGAATCTCGTGTTTTGTAGAGATACTGCTTTGGTATCCTCGGGGAGCCTTAGTATTTAAGGGGTTGCTTTGACCACCCGAAGAATCTCACGTTTTGTTGAGATACTTCTTTGGTATCCTCGGAGAGCCTTAGTATATAAGGTGCTGCTTCGACCACCCGAAGAATCTCGTGTTTTGTTGAGATACTGCTTTGGTATCCTCGGAGAGCCTTAGTCTATAAGGTGCTGCTTCGATCACCCAAAGAATCTCATGTTTTGTTGAGATTCTACTTTGGTATCCTCGGAGAACCTTAGTCTATAAAGATCTACTTCGACCACGCAAAGAATCTTGTATTTTGTTGAGACACTGCTTTGATATCCTCAGAGAGCCTTAGTCTATAAGGCGCTGCTTCGACCAACCGAAGAATCTCGTGTTTTGTTGAGATACTACTTTGGTGTCCTCGGAGAGCCTTAGTATATAAGGTGCTGCTTCGACCGCCCGAAGAATCTCGTGTTTTTTTGAGATATTGTTTTGGTATCCTCGGAGAACCGTAGTCTATAAGGTGCAACTTCGATCACCCGAAGAATCTCATGTTTTATTGAGATACTGCTTTGGTATCCTCAGAGAACCTTAGTCTATAAGGTGCTTCTCCGATAAACCAAAGAATCACATGTATTATTGAGATACTGCTTTGGTATCCTCGGAGAGCCTTAGTCTATAAGGTTCTGCTGCAACCACCCAAAGAATCTTGTGTTTTGTTGAGATACTGCTTTGGCATCCTCGGAGAACCATAGTCTATAAGGTGCTGCTTCGATCACCAAAGAATCTCGTGGTTTGTTAAGATACTGCTTTGGTATCCTCGGAGAGCCTTAGTCTATAAGGTGCTGCTTCAACCACCCGAAGAATCTCGTGTTTTGTAGAGATACTGCTTTGGTATCCTCGGGGAGCCTTAGTATTTAAGGGGTTGCTTTGACCACCCGAAGAATCTCACGTTTTGTTGAGATACTTCTTTGGTATCCTCGGAGAGCCTTAGTATATAAGGTGCTGCTTCGACCACCCGAAGAATCTCGTGTTTTGTTGAGATACTGCTTTGGTATCCTCGGAGAGCCTTAGTCTATAAGGTGCTGCTTCGATCATCCAAAGAATCTCATGTTTTGTTGAGATTCTACTTTGGTATCCTCGGAGAACCTTAGTCTATAAAGATCTACTTCGACCACGCAAAGAATCTTGTATTTTGTTGAGACACTGCTTTGATATCCTCAGAGAGCCTTAGTCTATAAAGCGCTGCTTCGACCAACCAAAGAATCTCGTGTTTTGTTGAGATACTACTTTGGTGTCCTCGGAGAGCCTTAGTATATTAAGTGCTGCTTCGACCGCCCGAAGAATCTCGTGTTTTTTTGAGATATTGTTTTGGTATCCTCGGAGAACCGTAGTCTATAAGGTGCAACTTCGATCACCCGAAGAATCTCATGTTTTATTGAGATACTGCTTTGGTATCCTCAGAGAACCTTAGTCTATAAGGTGCTTCTCCGATAAACCAAAGAATCACATGTCTTATTGAGATACTGCTTTGGTATCCTCGGAGAGCCTTAGTCTATAAGGTTCTGCTGCAACCACCCAAAGAATCTTGTGTTTTGTTGAGATACTGCTTTGGCATCCTCGGAGAACCATAGTCTATAAGGTGCTGCTTCGATCACCAAAGAATCTCGTGGTTTGTTAAGATACTGCTTTGGTATCCTCGGAGAGCCTTAGTCTATAAGGTGCTGCTTCAACCACCCGAAGAATCTCGTGTTTTGTAGAGATACTGCTTTGGTATCCTCGGGGAGCCTTAGTATTTAAGGGGTTGCTTTGACCACCCGAAGAATCTCACGTTTTGTTGAGATACTTCTTTGGTATCCTCGGAGAGCCTTAGTATATAAGGTGCTGCTTCGACCACCCGAAGAATCTCGTGTTTTGTTGAGATACTGCTTTGGTATCCTCGGGGAGCCTTAGTCTATAAGGTGCTGCTTCGATCACCCAAAGAATCTCATGTTTTGTTGAGATTCTACTTTGGTATCCTCGGAGAACCTTAGTCTATAAAGATCTACTTCGACCACGCAAAGAATCTTGTATTTTGTTGAGACACTGCTTTGATATCCTCAGAGAGCCTTAGTCTATAAGGCGCTGCTTCGACCAACCGAAGAATCTCGTGTTTTGTTGAGATACTACTTTGGTGTCCTCGGAGAGCCTTAGTATAAAAGGTGCTGCTTCGACTGCCCGAAGAATCTCGTGTTTTTTTGAGATATTGTTTTGGTATCCTCGGAGAACCGTAGTCTATAAGGTGCAACTTCGATCACCCGAAGAATCTCATGTTTTATTGAGATACTGCTTTGGTATCCTCAGAGAACCTTAGTCTATAAGGTGCTTCTCCGATAAACCAAAGAATCACATGTCTTATTGAGATACTGCTTTGGTATCCTCGGAGAGCCTTAGTCTATAAGGTTCTGCTGCAACCACCCAAAGAATCTTGTGTTTTGTTGAGATACTGCTTTGGCATCCTCGGAGAACCATAGTCTATAAGGTGCTGCTTCAATCACCAAAGAATCTCGTGGTTTGTTAAGATACTGCTTTGGTATCCTCGGAGAGCCTTAGTCTATAAGGTGCTGCTTCAACCACCCGAAGAATCTCGCGTTTTGTAGAGATACTGCTTTGGTATCCACGGGGAGCCTTAGTGTTTAAGGGGTTGCTTTGACCACCCGAATAATCTCACGTTTTGTTGAGATACTTCTTTGGTATCCTCGGAGAGCCTTAGTATATAAGGTGCTGCTTCGACCACCCGAAGAATCTCGTGTTTTGTTGAGATATTGCTTTGGTATCCTCGGAGAGCCTTAGTCTATAATGTGCTTCTTCGATCACCCAAAGAATCTCATGTTTTGTTGAGATTCTACTTTGGTATCCTCGGAGAACCTTAGTCTATAAAGATCTACTTCGACCACGCAAAGAATCTTGTATTTTGTTGAGACACTGCTTTGATATCCTCAGAGAGCCTTAGTCTATAAGGCGCTGCTTCGACCAACCGAAGAATCTCGTGTTTTGTTGAGATACTACTTTGGTGTCCTCGGAGAGCCTTAGTATATAAGGTGCTGTTTCGACCGCCCGAAGAATCTCGTGTTTTTTTGAGATATTGTTTTGGTATCCTCGGAGAACCGTAGTCTATAAGGTGCAACTTCGATCACCCGAAGAATCTCATGTTTTATTGAGATACTGCTTTGGTATCCTCAGAGAACCTTAGTCTATAAGGTGCTTCTCCGATAAACCAAAGAATCACATGTATTATTGAGATACTGCTTTGGTATCCTCGGAGAGCCTTAGTCTATAAGGTTCTGCTGCAACCACCCAAAGAATCTTGTGTTTTGTTGAGATAATGCTTTGGCATCCTCGGAGAACCATAGTCTATAAGGTGCTGCTTCGATCACCAAAGAATCTCGTGGTTTGTTAAGATACTGCTTTGGTATCCTCGGAGAGCCTTAGTCTATAAGGTGCTGCTTCAACCACCCGAAGAATCTCGTGTTTTGTAGAGATACTGCTTTGGTATCCTCGGGGAGCCTTAGTATTTAAGGGGTTGCTTTGACCATCCGAAGAATCTCACGTTTTGTTGAGATACTTCTTTGGTATCCTCGGAGAGCCTTAGTATATAAGGTGCTGCTTCGACCACCCGAAGAATCTCGTGTTTTGTTGAGATATTGCTTTGGTATCCTCGGAGAGCCTTAGTCTATAATGTGCTTCTTCGATCACCCAAAGAATCTCATGTTTTGTTGAGATTCTACTTTGGTATCCTCGGAGAACCTTAGTCTATAAAGATCTACTTCGACCACGCAAAGAATCTTGTATTTTGTTGAGACACTGCTTTGATATCCTCAGAGAGCCTTAGTCTATAAGGCGCTGCTTCGACCAACCGAAGAATCTCGTGTTTTGTTGAGATACTACTTTGGTGTCCTCGGAGAGCCTTAGTATATAAGGTGCTGTTTCGACCGCCCGAAGAATCTCGTGTTTTTTTGAGATATTGTTTTGGTATCCTCGGAGAACCGTAGTCTATAAGGTGCAACTTCGATCACCCGAAGAATCTCATGTTTTATTGAGATACTGCTTTGGTATCCTCAGAGAACCTTAGTCTATAAGGTGCTTCTCCGATAAACCAAAGAATCACATGTATTATTGAGATACTGCTTTGGTATCCTCGGAGAGCCTTAGTCTATAAGGTTCTGCTGCAACCACCCAAAGAATCTTGTGTTTTGTTGAGATAATGCTTTGGCATCCTCGGAGAACCATAGTCTATAAGGTGCTGCTTCGATCACCAAAGAATCTCGTGGTTTGTTAAGATACTGCTTTGGTATCCTCGGAGAGCCTTAGTCTATAAGGTGCTGCTTCAACCACCCGAAGAATCTCGTGTTTTGTAGAGATACTGCTTTGGTATCCTCGGGGAGCCTTAGTATTTAAGGGGTTGCTTTGACCATCCGAAGAATCTCACGTTTTGTTGAGATACTTCTTTGGTATCCTCGGAGAGCCTTAGTATATAAGGTGCTGCTTCGACCACCCGAAGAATCTCGTGTTTTGTTGAGATACTGCTTTGGTATCCTCGGAGAGCCTTAGTCTATAAGGTGCTGCTTCGATCACCCAAAGAATCTCATGTTTTGTTGAGATTCTACTTTGGTATCCTCAGAGAACCTTAGTCTATAAAGATCTACTTCGACCACGCAAAGAATCTTGTATTTTGTTGAGACACTGCTTTGATATCCTCAGAGAGCCTTAGTCTATAAGGCGCTGCTTCGACCAACCGAAGAATCTCGTGTTTTGTTGAGATACTACTTTGGTGTTCTCGGAGAGCCTTAGTATATAAGGTGCTGCTTCGACCGCCCGAAGAATCTCGTGTTTTTTTGAGATATTGTTTTGGTATCCTCGGAGAACCGTAGTCTATAAGGTGCAACTTCGATCACCCGAAGAATCTCATGTTTTATTGAGATACTGCTTTGGTATCCTCAGAGAACCTTAGTCTACAAGGTGCTTCTCCGATAAACCAAAGAATCACATGTATTATTGAGATACTGTATTGGTATCCTCGGAGAGCCTTAGTCTATAAGGTTCTGCTGCAACCACCCAAAGAATCTTGTGTTTTGTTGAGATACTGCTTTGGCATCCTCGGAGAACCATAGTCTATAAGGTGCTGCTTCAATCACCAAAGAATCTCGTGGTTTGTTAAGATACTGCTTTGGTATCCTCGGAGAGCCTTAGTCTATAAGGTGCTGCTTCAACCACCCGAAGAATCTCGTGTTTTGTAGAGATACTGCTTTGGTATCCTCGGGGAGCCTTAGTATTTAAGGGGTTGCTTTGACCATCCGAAGAATCTCACGTTTTGTTGAGATACTTCTTTGGTATCCTCGGAGAGCCTTAGTATATAAGGTGCTGCTTCGACCACCCGAAGAATCTCGTGTTTTGTTGAGATACTGCTTTGGTATCCTCGGAGAGCCTTAGTCTATAAGGTGCTGCTTCGATCACCCAAAGAATCTCATGTTTTGTTGAGATTCTACTTTGGTATCCTCGGAGAACCTTAGTCTATAAAGTTCTACTTCGACCACGCCAAGAATCTTGTATTTTGCTGAGACACTGTTTTGATATCCTCAGAGAGCCTTAGTCTATAAAGTGCTGCTTCGAATACCCGAAGAATCTCGTGTTTTGCTGAGATACCGCTTTGGTATCCTCGGAGAGCCTTAGTCTATAAGGTGTTGCTTCAACCACCCGAAGAATCTCGTGTTTTTTTGAGATACTGTTTTGGTATCATTGAAGTGCCTTAATCTATAAGGCGCTGCTTCGACCAACCGAAGAATCTCGTGTTTTGTTGAGATACTACTTTGGTGTCCTCGGAGAGCCTTAGTATATAAGGTGCTGCTTCGACCGCCCGAAGAATCTCGTGTTTTTTTGAGATATTGTTTTGGTATCCTCGGAGAACCGTAGTCTATAAGGTGCAACTTCGATCACCCGAAGAATCTCATGTTTTATTGAGATACTGCTTTGGTATCCTCAGAGAACCTTAGTCTACAAGGTGCTTCTCCGATAAACCAAAGAATCACATGTATTATTGAGATACTGTATTGGTATCCTCGGAGAGCCTTAGTCTATAAGGTTCTTATGCAACAACCCAAAGAATCTTGTGTTTTGTTGAGATACTGCTTTGGCATCCTCGGAGAACCATAGTCTATAAGGTGCTGCTTCGATCACCAAAGAATCTCGTGGTTTGTTAAGATACTGCTTTGGTATCCTCGGAGAGCCTTAGTCTATAAGGTGCTGCTTCAACCACCCGAAGAATCTCGTGTTTTGTAGAGATACTGCTTTGGTATCCTCGGGGTGCCTTAGTATTTAAGGGATTGCTTTGACCACCCGAAGAATCTCACGTTTTGTTGAGATACTTCTTTGGTATCCTCGGAGAGCCTTAGTATATAAGGTGCTGCTTCGACCACCCGAAGAATCTCGTGTTTTGTTAGAGATACTGCTTTGGAATCCTCGGAGAGCCTTAGTCTATAAGGTGTTGCTCGATCACCCAAAGAATCTCATGTTTTGGTGAGATTCTACTTTGGTATCCTCGGAGAACCTTAGTCTATAAAGATCTACTTCGACCACGCAAAGAATCTTGTATTTTGTTGAGACACTGCTTTGATATCCTCAGAGAGCCTTAGTCTATAAGGCGCTGCTTCGACCAACCGAAGAATCTCGTGTTTTGTTGAGATACTACTTTGGTGTCCTCGGAGAGCCTTAGTATAAAAGGTGCTGCTTCGACTGCCTGAAGAATCTCGTGTTTTTTTGAGATATTGTTTTGGTATCCTCGGAGAACCGTAGTCTATAAGGTGCAACTTCGATCACCCGAAGAATCTCATGTTTTATTGAGATACTGCTTTGGTATCCTCAGAGAACCTTAGTCTATAAGGTGCTTCTCCGATAAACCAAAGAATCACATGTCTTATTAAGATACTGCTTTGGTATCCTCGGAGAGCCTTAGTCTATAAGGTTCTGCTGCAACCACCCAAAGAATCTTGTGTTTTGTTGAGATACTGCTTTGGCATCCTCGGAGAACCATAGTCTATAAGGTGCTGCTTCGATCACCAAAGAATCTCGTGGTTTGTTAAGATACTGCTTTGGTATCCTCGGAGAGCCTTAGTCTATAAGGTGCTGCTTCAACCACCCGAAGAATCTCGTGTTTTGTAGAGATACTGCTTTGGTATCCTCGGGGAGCCTTAGTATTTAAGGGGTTGCTTTGACCACCCGAAGAATCTCACGTTTTGTTGAGATACTTCTTTGGTATCCTCGGAGAACTTTAGTATATAAGGTGCTGCTTCGACCACCCGAAGAATCTCGTGTTTTGTTGAGATACTGCTTTGGTATCCTCGGAGAGCCTTAGTCTATAAGGTGCTGCTTCGATCACGCAAAGAATCTCATGTTTTGTTGAGATTCTACTTTGGTATCCTCGGAGAACCTTAGTCTATAAAGATCTACTTCGACCACGCAAAGAATCTTGTATTTTGTTGAGACACTGCTTTGATATCTTCAGAGAGCCTTAGTCTATAAGGCGCTGCTTCGACCAACCGAAGAATCTCGTGTTTTGTTGAGATACTACTTTGGTGTCCTCGGAGAGCCTTAGTATATAAGGTGCTGCTTCGACCGCCCGAAGAATCTCGTGTTTTTTTGAGATATTGTTTTGGTATCCTCGGAGAACCGTAGTCAATAAGGTGCAACTTCGATCACTCGAAGAATCTCATGTTTTATTGAGATACTGCTTTGGTATCCTCAGAGAACCTTAGTCTATAAGGTGCTTCTCCGATCAACCAAAGAATCACATGTCTTATTGAGATACTGCTTTGGTATCCTCGGAGAGCCTTAGTCTATAAGGTTCTTATGCAACAACCCAAAGAATCTTGTGTTTTGTTGAGATACTGCTTTGGCATCCTCGGAGAACCATAGTCTATAAGGTGCTGCTTCGATCACCAAAGAATCTCGTGGTTTGTTAAGATACTGCTTTGGTATCCTCGGAGAGCCTTAGTCTATAAGGTGCTGCTTCAACCACCCGAAGAATCTCGTGTTTTGTAGAGATACTGCTTTGGTATCCTCGGGGTGCCTTAGTATTTAAGGGGTTGCTTTGACCACCCGAAGAATCTCACGTTTTGTTGAGATACTTCTTTGGTATCCTCGGAGAGCCTTAGTATATAAGGTGCTGCTTCGACCACCCGAAGAATCTCGTGTTTTGTTGAGATACTGCTTTGGAATCCTCGGAGAGCCTTAGTCTATAAGGTGTTGCTCGATCACCCAAAGAATCTCATGTTTTGGTGAGATTCTACTTTGGTATCCTCGGAGAACCTTAGTCTATAAAGATCTACTTCGACCACGCAAAGAATCTTGTATTTTGTTGAGACACTGCTTTGATATCCTCAGAGAGCCTTAGTCTATAAGGCGCTGCTTCGACCAACCGAAGAATCTCGTGTTTTGTTGAGATACTACTTTGGTGTCCTCGGAGAGCCTTAGTATAAAAGGTGCTGCTTCGACTGCCCGAAGAATCTCGTGTTTTTTTGAGATATTGTTTTGGTATCCTCGGAGAACCGTAGTCTATAAGGTGCAACTTCGATCACCCGAAGAATCTCATGTTTTATTGAGATACTGCTTTGGTATCCTCAGAGAACCTTAGTCTATAAGGTGCTTCTCCGATCAACCAAAGAATCACATGTCTTATTGAGATACTGCTTTGGTATCCCCGGAGAGCCTTAGTCTATAAGGTTCTTATGCAACAACCCAAAGAATCTAGTGTTTTGTTGAGATACTGCTTTGGCATCCTCGGAGAACCATAGTCTATAAGGTGCTGCTTCGATCACCAAAGAATCTCGTGGTTTGTTAAGATACTGCTTTGGTATCCTCGGAGAGCCTTAGTCTATAAGGTGCTGCTTCAACCACCCGAAGAATCTCGTGTTTTGTAGAGATACTGCTTTGGTATCCTCGGGGTGCCTTAGTATTTAAGGGATTGCTTTGACCACCCGAAGAATCTCACGTTTTGTTGAGATACTTCTTTGGTATCCTCGGAGAGCCTTAGTATATAAGGTGCTGCTTCGACCACCCGAAGAATCTCGTGTTTTGTTAGAGATACTGCTTTGGAATCCTCGGAGAGCCTTAGTCTATAAGGTGTTGCTCGATCACCCAAAGAATCTCATGTTTTGGTGAGATTCTACTTTGGTATCCTCGGAGAACCTTAGTCTATAAAGATCTACTTCGACCACGCAAAGAATCTTGTATTTTGTTGAGACACTGCTTTGATATCCTCAGAGAGCCTTAGTCTATAAGGCGCTGCTTCGACCAACCGAAGAATCTCGTGTTTTGTTGAGATACTACTTTGGTGTCCTCGGAGAGCCTTAGTATAAAAGGTGCTGCTTCGACTGCCTGAAGAATCTCGTGTTTTTTTGAGATATTGTTTTGGTATCCTCGGAGAACCGTAGTCTATAAGGTGCAACTTCGATCACCCGAAGAATCTCATGTTTTATTGAGATACTGCTTTGGTATCCTCAGAGAACCTTAGTCTATAAGGTGCTTCTCCGATAAACCAAAGAATCACATGTCTTATTGAGATACTGCTTTGGTATCCTCGGAGAGCCTTAGTCTATAAGGTTCTGCTGCAACCACCCAAAGAATCTTGTGTTTTGTTGAGATACTGCTTTGGCATCCTCGGAGAACCATAGTCTATAAGGTGCTGCTTCGATCACCAAAGAATCTCGTGGTTTGTTAAGATACTGCTTTGGTATCCTCGGAGAGCCTTAGTCTATAAGGTGCTGCTTCAACCACCCGAAGAATCTCGTGTTTTGTAGAGATACTGCTTTGGTATCCTCGGGGAGCCTTAGTATTTAAGGGGTTGCTTTGACCACCCGAAGAATCTCACGTTTTGTTGAGATACTTCTTTGGTATCCTCGGAGAACTTTAGTATATAAGGTGCTGCTTCGACCACCCGAAGAATCTCGTGTTTTGTTGAGATACTGCTTTGGTATCCTCGGAGAGCCTTAGTCTATAAGGTGCTGCTTCGATCACGCAAAGAATCTCATGTTTTGTTGAGATTCTACTTTGGTATCCTCGGAGAACCTTAGTCTATAAAGATCTACTTCGACCACGCAAAGAATCTTGTATTTTGTTGAGACACTGCTTTGATATCTTCAGAGAGCCTTAGTCTATAAGGCGCTGCTTCGACCAACCGAAGAATCTCGTGTTTTGTTGAGATACTACTTTGGTGTCCTCGGAGAGCCTTAGTATATAAGGTGCTGCTTCGACCGCCCGAAGAATCTCGTGTTTTTTTGAGATATTGTTTTGGTATCCTCGGAGAACCGTAGTCAATAAGGTGCAACTTCGATCACTCGAAGAATCTCATGTTTTATTGAGATACTGCTTTGGTATCCTCAGAGAACCTTAGTCTATAAGGTGCTTCTCCGATCAACCAAAGAATCACATGTCTTATTGAGATACTGCTTTGGTATCCTCGGAGAGCCTTAGTCTATAAGGTTCTTATGCAACAACCCAAAGAATCTTGTGTTTTGTTGAGATACTGCTTTGGCATCCTCGGAGAACCATAGTCTATAAGGTGCTGCTTCGATCACCAAAGAATCTCGTGGTTTGTTAAGATACTGCTTTGGTATCCTCGGAGAGCCTTAGTCTATAAGGTGCTGCTTCAACCACCCGAAGAATCTCGTGTTTTGTAGAGATACTGCTTTGGTATCCTCGGGGTGCCTTAGTATTTAAGGGGTTGCTTTGACCACCCGAAGAATCTCACGTTTTGTTGAGATACTTCTTTGGTATCCTCGGAGAGCCTTAGTATATAAGGTGCTGCTTCGACCACCCGAAGAATCTCGTGTTTTGTTGAGATACTGCTTTGGAATCCTCGGAGAGCCTTAGTCTATAAGGTGTTGCTCGATCACCCAAAGAATCTCATGTTTTGGTGAGATTCTACTTTGGTATCCTCGGAGAACCTTAGTCTATAAAGATCTACTTCGACCACGCAAAGAATCTTGTATTTTGTTGAGACACTGCTTTGATATCCTCAGAGAGCCTTAGTCTATAAGGCGCTGCTTCGACCAACCGAAGAATCTCGTGTTTTGTTGAGATACTACTTTGGTGTCCTCGGAGAGCCTTAGTATAAAAGGTGCTGCTTCGACTGCCCGAAGAATCTCGTGTTTTTTTGAGATATTGTTTTGGTATCCTCGGAGAACCGTAGTCTATAAGGTGCAACTTCGATCACCCGAAGAATCTCATGTTTTATTGAGATACTGCTTTGGTATCCTCAGAGAACCTTAGTCTATAAGGTGCTTCTCCGATAAACCAAAGAATCACATGTCTTATTGAGATACTGCTTTGGTATCCTCGGAGAGCCTTAGTCTATAAGGTTCTGCTGCAACCACCCAAAGAATCTTGTGTTTTGTTGAGATACTGCTTTGGCATCCTCGGAGAACCACAGTCTATAAGGTGCTGCTTCGATCACCGAAGAATCTCGTGGTTTGTTAAGATAGTGCTTTGGTATCCTCGGAGAGCCTTAGTCTATAAGGTGCTGCTTCAACCACCCGAAGAATCTCGTGTTTTGTAGAGATACTGCTTTGGTATCCTCGGGGAGCCTTAGTATTTAAGGGGTTGCTTTGACCACCCGAAGAATCTCACGTTTTGTTGAGATACTTCTTTGGTATCCTCGGAGAACCTTAGTATATAAGGTGCTGCTTCGACCACCCGAAGAATCTCGTGTTTTGTTGAGATACTGCTTTGGTATCCTCGGAGAGCCTTAGTCTATAAGGTGCTGCTTCGAGCACGCAAAGAATCTCATGTTTTGTTGAGATTCTACTTTGGTATCCTCGGAGAACCTTAGTCTATAAAGATCTACTTCGACCCCGCAAAAAAGCTTGTATTTTGTTGAGACACTGCTTTGATATCTTCAGAGAGCCTTAGTCTATAAGGCGCTGCTTCGAACAACCGAAGAATCTCGTGTTTTGTTGAGATACTACTTTGGTGTCCTCGGAGAGCCTTAGTATATAAGGTGCTGCTTCGACCGCCCGAAGAATCTTGTGTTTTTTTGAGATATTGTTTTGGTATCCTCGGAGAACCGTAGTCAATAAGGTGCAACTTCGATCACTCGAAGAATCTCATGTTTTATTGAGATACTGCTTTGGTATCCTCAGAGAACCTTAGTCTATAAGGTGCTTCTCCGATCAACCAAAGAATCACATGTCTTATTGAGATACTGCTTTGGTATCCTCGGAGAGCCTTAGTCTATAAGGTTCTTATGCAACAACCCAAAGAATCTTGTGTTTTGTTGAGATACTGCTTTGGCATCCTCGCAGAACCATAGTCTATAAGGTGCTGCTTCGATCACCAAAGAATCTCGTGGTTTGTTAAGATACTGCTTTGGTATCCTCGGAGAGCCTTAGTCTATAAGGTGCTGCTTCAACCACCCGAAGAATCTCGTGTTTTGTAGAGATACTGCTTTGGTATCCTCGGGGTGCCTTAGTATTTAAGGGGTTGCTTTGACCACCCGAAGAATCTCACGTTTTGTTGAGATACTTCTTTGGTATCCTCGGAGAGCCTTAGTATATAAGGTGCTGCTTCGACCACCCGAAGAATCTCGTGTTTTGTTGAGATACTGCTTTGGAATCCTCGGAGAGCCTTAGTCTATAAGGTGTTGCTCGATCACCCAAAGAATCTCATGTTTTGGTGAGATTCTACTTTGGTATCCTCGGAGAACCTTAGTCTATAAAGATCTACTTCGACCACGCAAAGAATCTTGTATTTTGTTGAGACACTGCTTTGATATCCTCAGAGAGCCTTAGTCTATAAGGCGCTGCTTCGACCAACCGAAGAATCTCGTGTTTTGTTGAGATACTACTTTGGTGTCCTCGGAGAGCCTTAGTATAAAAGGTGCTGCTTCGACTGCCCGAAGAATCTCGTGTTTTTTTGAGATATTGTTTTGGTATCCTCGGAGAACCGTAGTCTATAAGGTGCAACTTCGATCACCCGAAGAATCTCATGTTTTATTGAGATACTGCTTTGGTATCCTCAGAGAACCTTAGTCTATAAGGTGCTTCTCCGATAAACCAAAGAATCACATGTCTTATTGAGATACTGCTTTGGTATCCTCGGAGAGCCTTAGTCTATAAGGTTCTGCTGCAACCACCCAAAGAATCTTGTGTTTTGTTGAGATACTGCTTTGGCATCCTCGGAGAACCATAGTCTATAAGGTGCTGCTTCGATCACCAAAGAATCTCGTGGTTTGTTAAGATACTGCTTTGGTATCCTCGGAGAGCCTTAGTCTATAAGGTGCTGCTTCAACCACCCGAAGAATCTCGTGTTTTGTAGAGATACTGCTTTGGTATCCTCGGGGAGCCTTAGTATTTAAGGGGTTGCTTTGACCACCCGAAGAATCTCACGTTTTGTTGAGATACTTCTTTGGTATCCTCGGAGAACCTTAGTATATAAGGTGCTGCTTCGACCACCCGAAGAATCTCGTGTTTTGTTGAGATACTGCTTTGGTATCCTCGGAGAGCCTTAGTCTATAAGGTGCTGCTTCGATCACGCAAAGAATCTCATGTTTTGTTGAGATTCTACTTTGGTATCCTCGGAGAACCTTAGTCTATAAAGATCTACTTTGACCACGCAAAGAATCTTGTATTTTGTTGAGACACTGCTTTGATATCTTCAGAGAGCCTTAGTCTATAAGGCGCTGCTTCGACCAACCGAAGAATCTCGTGTTTTGTTGAGATACTACTTTGGTGTCCTCGGAGAGCCTTAGTATATAAGGTGCTGCTTCGACCGCCCGAAGAATCTCGTGTTTTTTTGAGATATTGTTTTGGTATCCTCGGAGAACCGTAGTCTATAAGGTGCAACTTCGATCACCCGAAGAATCTCATGTTTTATTGAGATACTGCTTTGGTATCCTCAGAGAACCTTAGTCTATAAGGTGCTTCTCCGATCAACCAAAGAATCACATGTCTTATTGAGATACTGCTTTGGTATCCTCGGAGAGCCTTAGTCTATAAGGTTCTTATGCAACAACCCAAAGAATCTTGTGTTTTGTTGAGATACTGCTTTGGCATCCTCGGAGAACCATAGTCTATAAGGTGCTGCTTCGATCACCAAAGAATCTCGTGGTTTGTTAAGATACTGCTTTGGTATCCTCCGAGAGCCTTAGTCTATAAGGTGCTGCTTCAACCACCCGAAGAATCTCGTGTTTTGTAGAGATACTGCTTTGGTATCCTCGGGGTGCCTTAGTATTTAAGGGGTTGCTTTGACCACCCGAAGAATCTCACGTTTTGTTGAGATACTTCTTTGGTATCCTCGGAGAGCCTTAGTATATAAGGTGCTGCTTCGACCACCCGAAGAATCTCGTGTTTTGTTGAGATACTGCTTTGGAATCCTCGGAGAGCCTTAGTCTATAAGGTGTTGCTCGATCACCCAAAGAATCTCATGTTTTGGTGAGATTCTACTTTGGTATCCTCGGAGAACCTTAGTCTATAAAGATCTACTTCGACCACGCAAAGAATCTTGTATTTTGTTGAGACACTGCTTTGATATCCTCAGAGAGCCTTAGTCTATAAGGCGCTGCTTCGACCAACCGAAGAATCTCGTGTTTTGTTGAGATACTACTTTGGTGTCCTCGGAGAGCCTTAGTATAAAAGGTGCTGCTTCGACTGCCCGAAGAATCTCGTGTTTTTTTGAGATATTGTTTTGGTATCCTCGGAGAACCGTAGTCTATAAGGTGCAACTTCGATCACCCGAAGAATCTCATGTTTTATTGAGATACTGCTTTGGTATCCTCAGAGAACCTTAGTCTATAAGGTGCTTCTCCGATAAACCAAAGAATCACATGTCTTATTGAGATACTGCTTTGGTATCCTCGGAGAGCCTTAGTCTATAAGGTTCTGCTGCAACCACCCAAAGAATCTTGTGTTTTGTTGAGATACTGCTTTGGCATCCTCGGAGAACCACAGTCTATAAGGTGCTGCTTCGATCACCGAAGAATCTCGTGGTTTGTTAAGATACTGCTTTGGTATCCTCGGAGAGCCTTAGTCTATAAGGTGCTGCTTCAACCACCCGAAGAATCTCGTGTTTTGTAGAGATACTGCTTTGGTATCCTCGGGGTGCCTTAGTATTTAAGGGGTTGCTTTGACCACCCGAAGAATCTCACGTTTTGTTGAGATACTTCTTTGGTATCCTCGGAGAGCCTTAGTATATAAGGTGCTGCTTCGACCACCCGAAGAATCTCGTGTTTTGTTGAGATACTGCTTTGGAATCCTCGGAGAGCCTTAGTCTATAAGGTGTTGCTCGATCACCCAAAGAATCTCATGTTTTGGTGAGATTCTACTTTGGTATCCTCGGAGAACCTTAGTCTATAAAGATCTACTTCGACCACGCAAAGAATCTTGTATTTTGTTGAGACACTGCTTTGATATCCTCAGAGAGCCTTAGTCTATAAGGCGCTGCTTCGACCAACCGAAGAATCTCGTGTTTTGTTGAGATACTACTTTGGTGTCCTCGGAGAGCCTTAGTATAAAAGGTGCTGCTTCGACTGCCCGAAGAATCTCGTGTTTTTTTGAGATATTGTTTTGGTATCCTCGGAGAACCGTAGTCTATAAGGTGCAACTTCGATCACCCGAAGAATCTCATGTTTTATTGAGATACTGCTTTGGTATCCTCAGAGAACCTTAGTCTATAAGGTGCTTCTCCGATAAACCAAAGAATCACATGTCTTATTGAGATACTGCTTTGGTATCCTCGGAGAGCCTTAGTCTATAAGGTTCTGCTGCAACCACCCAAAGAATCTTGTGTTTTGTTGAGATACTGCTTTGGCATCCTCGGAGAACCATAGTCTATAAGGTGCTGCTTCGATCACCAAAGAATCTCGTGGTTTGTTAAGATACTGCTTTGGTATCCTCGGAGAGCCTTAGTCTATAAGGTGCTGCTTCAACCACCCGAAGAATCTCGTGTTTTGTAGAGATACTGCTTTGGTATCCTCGGGGAGCCTTAGTATTTAAGGGGTTGCTTTGACCACCCGAAGAATCTCACGTTTTGTTGAGATACTTCTTTGGTATCCTCGGAGAACCTTAGTATATAAGGTGCTGCTTCGACCACCCGAAGAATCTCGTGTTTTGTTGAGATACTGCTTTGGTATCCTCGGAGAGCCTTAGTCTATAAGGTGCTGCTTCGACCACCCGAAGAATCTCGTGTTTTGTTGAGATACTGCTTTGGTATCCTCGGAGAGCCTTAGTCTATAAGGTGCTGCTTCGATCACGCAAAGAATCTCATGTTTTGTTGAGATTCTACTTTGGTATCCTCGGAGAACCTTAGTCTATAAAGATCTACTTTGACCACGCAAAGAATCTTGTATTTTGTTGAGACACTGCTTTGATATCTTCAGAGAGCCTTAGTCTATAAGGCGCTGCTTCGACCAACCGAAGAATCTCGTGTTTTGTTGAGATACTACTTTGGTGTCCTCGGAGAGCCTTAGTATATAAGGTGCTGCTTCGACCGCCCGAAGAATCTCGTGTTTTTTTGAGATATTATTTTGGTATCCTCGGAGAACCGTAGTCTATAAGGTGCAACTTCGATCACCCGAAGAATCTCATGTTTTATTGAGATACTGCTTTGGTATCCTCAGAGAACCTTAGTCTATAAGGTGCTTCTCCGATCAACCAAAGAATCACATGTCTTATTGAGATACTGCTTTGGTATCCTCGGAGAGCCTTAGTCTATAAGGTTCTTATGCAACAACCCAAAGAATCTTGTGTTTTGTTGAGATACTGCTTTGGCATCCTCGGAGAACCATAGTCTATAAGGTGCTGCTTCGATCACCAAAGAATCTCGTGGTTTGTTAAGATACTGCTTTGGTATCCTCCGAGAGCCTTAGTCTATAAGGTGCTGCTTCAACCACCCGAAGAATCTCGTGTTTTGTAGAGATACTGCTTTGGTATCCTCGGGGTGCCTTAGTATTTAAGGGGTTGCTTTGACCACCCGAAGAATCTCACGTTTTGTTGAGATACTTCTTTGGTATCCTCGGAGAGCCTTAGTATATAAGGTGCTGCTTCGACCACCCGAAGAATCTCGTGTTTTGTTGAGATACTGCTTTGGAATCCTCGGAGAGCCTTAGTCTATAAGGTGTTGCTCGATCACCCAAAGAATCTCATGTTTTGGTGAGATTCTACTTTGGTATCCTCGGAGAACCTTAGTCTATAAAGATCTACTTCGACCACGCAAAGAATCTTGTATTTTGTTGAGACACTGCTTTGATATCCTCAGAGAGCCTTAGTCTATAAGGCGCTGCTTCGACCAACCGAAGAATCTCGTGTTTTGTTGAGATACTACTTTGGTGTCCTCGGAGAGCCTTAGTATAAAAGGTGCTGCTTCGACTGCCCGAAGAATCTCGTGTTTTTTTGAGATATTGTTTTGGTATCCTCGGAGAACCGTAGTCTATAAGGTGCAACTTCGATCACCCGAAGAATCTCATGTTTTATTGAGATACTGCTTTGGTATCCTCAGAGAACCTTAGTCTATAAGGTGCTTCTCCGATAAACCAAAGAATCACATGTCTTATTGAGATACTGCTTTGGTATCCTCGGAGAGCCTTAGTCTATAAGGTTCTGCTGCAACCACCCAAAGAATCTTGTGTTTTGTTGAGATACTGCTTTGGCATCCTCGGAGAACCACAGTCTATAAGGTGCTGCTTCGATCACCGAAGAATCTCGTGGTTTGTTAAGATACTGCTTTGGTATCCTCGGAGAGCCTTAGTCTATAAGGTGCTGCTTCAACCACCCGAAGAATTTCGTGTTTTGTAGAGATACTGCTTTGGTATCCTCGGGGAGCCTTAGTATTTAAGGGGTTGCTTTGACCACCCGAAGAATCTCACGTTTTGTTGAGATACTTCTTTGGTATCCTCGGAGAACCTTAGTATATAAGGTGCTGCTTCGACCACCCGAAGAATCTCGTGTTTTGTTGAGATACTGCTTTGGTATCCTCGGAGAGCCTTAGTCTATAAGGTGCTGCTTCGAGCACGCAAAGAATCTCATGTTTTGTTGAGATTCTACTTTGGTATCCTCGGAGAACCTTAGTCTATAAAGATCTACTTCGACCCCGCAAAAAAGCTTGTATTTTGTTGAGACACTGCTTTGATATCTTCAGAGAGCCTTAGTCTATAAGGCGCTGCTTCGACCAACCGAAGAATCTCGTGTTTTGTTGAGATACTACTTTGGTGTCCTCGGAGAGCCTTAGTATATAAGGTGCTGCTTCGACCGCCCGAAGAATCTTGTGTTTTTTTGAGATATTGTTTTGGTATCCTCGGAGAACCGTAGTCAATAAGGTGCAACTTCGATCACTCGAAGAATCTCATGTTTTATTGAGATACTGCTTTGGTATCCTCAGAGAACCTTAGTCTATAAGGTGCTTCTCCGATCAACCAAAGAATCACATGTCTTATTGAGATACTGCTTTGGTATCCTCGGAGAGCCTTAGTCTATAAGGTTCTTATGCAACAACCCAAAGAATCTTGTGTTTTGTTGAGATACTGCTTTGGCATCCTCGCAGAACCATAGTCTATAAGGTGCTGCTTCGATCACCAAAGAATCTCGTGGTTTGTTAAGATACTGCTTTGGTATCCTCGGAGAGCCTTAGTCTATAAGGTGCTGCTTCAACCACCCGAAGAATCTTGTGTTTTGTAGAGATACTGCTTTGGTATCCTCGGGGTGCCTTAGTATTTAAGGGGTTGCTTTGACCACCCGAAGAATCTCACGTTTTGTTGAGATACTTCTTTGGTATCCTCGGAGAGCCTTAGTATATAAGGTGCTGCTTCGACCACCCGAAGAATCTCGTGTTTTGTTGAGATACTGCTTTGGAATCCTCGGAGAGCCTTAGTCTATAAGGTGTTGCTCGATCACCCAAAGAATCTCATGTTTTGGTGAGCTTCTACTTTGGTATCCTCGGAGAACCTTAGTCTATAAAGATCTACTTCGACCACGCAAAGAATCTTGTATTTTGTTGAGACACTGCTTTGATATCCTCAGAGAGCCTTAGTCTATAAGGCGCTGCTTCGACCAACCGAAGAATCTCGTGTTTTGTTGAGATACTACTTTGGTGTCCTCGGAGAGCCTTAGTATAAAAGGTGCTGCTTCGACTGCCCGAAGAATCTCGTGTTTTTTTGAGATATTGTTTTGGTATCCTCGGAGAACCGTAGTCTATAAGGTGCAACTTCGATCACCCGAAGAATCTCATGTTTTATTGAGATACTGCTTTGGTATCCTCAGAGAACCTTAGTCTATAAGGTGCTTCTCCGATAAACCAAAGAATCACATGTCTTATTGAGATACTGCTTTGGTATCCTCGGAGAGCCTTAGTCTATAAGGTTCTGCTGCAACCACCCAAAGAATCTTGTGTTTTGTTGAGATACTGCTTTGGCATCCTCGGAGAACCATAGTCTATAAGGTGCTGCTTCGATCACCAAAGAATCTCGTGGTTTGTTAAGATACTGCTTTGGTATCCTCGGAGAGCCTTAGTCTATAAGGTGCTGCTTCAACCACCCGAAGAATCTCGTGTTTTGTAGAGATACTGCTTTGGTATCCTCGGGGAGCCTTAGTATTTAAGGGGTTGCTTTGACCACCCGAAGAATCTCACGTTTTGTTGAGATACTTCTTTGGTATCCTCGGAGAACCTTAGTATATAAGGTGCTGCTTCGACCACCCGAAGAATCTCGTGTTTTGTTGAGATACTGCTTTGGTATCCTCGGAGAGCCTTAGTCTATAAGGTGCTGCTTCGATCACGCAAAGAATCTCATGTTTTGTTGAGATTCTACTTTGGTATCCTCGGAGAACCTTAGGCTATAAAGATCTACTTTGACCACGCAAACAATCTTGTATTTTGTTGAGACACTGCTTTGATATCTTCAGAGAGCCTTAGTCTATAAGGCGCTGCTTCGACCAACCGAAGAATCTCGTGTTTTGTTGAGATACTACTTTGGTGTCCTCGGAGAGCCTTAGTATATAAGGTGCTGCTTCGACCGCCCGAAGAATCTCGTGTTTTTTTGAGATATTGTTTTGGTATCCTCGGAGAACCGTAGTCTATAAGGTGCAACTTCGATCACTCGAAGAATCTCATGTTTTATTGAGATACTGCTTTGGTATCCTCAGAGAACCTTAGTCTATAAGGTGCTTCTCCGATCAACCAAAGAATCACATGTCTTATTGAGATACTGCTTTGGTATCCTCGGAGAGCTTTAGTCTATAAGGTTCTTATGCAACAACCCAAAGAATCTTGTGTTTTGTTGAGATACTGCTTTGGCATCCTCGGAGAACCATAGTCTATAAGGTGCTGCTTCGATCACCAAAGAATCTCGTGGTTTGTTAAGATACTGCTTTGGTATCCTCGGAGAGCCTTAGTCTATAAGGTGCTGCTTCAACCACCCGAAGAATCTCGTGTTTTGTAGAGATACTGCTTTGGTATCCTCGGGGTGCCTTAGTATTTAAGGGGTTGCTTTGACCACCCGAAGAATCTCACGTTTTGTTGAGATACTTCTTTGGTATCCTCGGAGAGCCTTAGTATATAAGGTGCTGCTTCGACCACCCGAAGAATCTCGTGTTTTGTTGAGATACTGCTTTGGAATCCTCGGAGAGCCTTAGTCTATAAGGTGTTGCTCGATCACCCAAAGAATCTCATGTTTTGGTGAGATTCTACTTTGGTATCCTCGGAGAACCTTAGTCTATAAAGATCTACTTCGACCACGCAAAGAATCTTGTATTTTGTTGAGACACTGCTTTGATATCCTCAGAGAGCCTTAGTCTATAAGGCGCTGCTTCGACCAACCGAAGAATCTCGTGTTTTGTTGAGATACTACTTTGGTGTCCTCGGAGAGCCTTAGTATAAAAGGTGATGCTTCGACTGCCCGAAGAATCTCGTGTTTTTTTGAGATATTGTTTTGGTATCCTCGGAGAACCGTAGTCTATAAGGTGCAACTTCGATCACCCGAAGAATCTCATGTTTTATTGAGATACTGCTTTGGTATCCTCAGAGAACCTTAGTCTATAAGGTGCTTCTCCGATAAACCAAAGAATCACATGTCTTATTGAGATACTGCTTTGGTATCCTCGGAGAGCCTTAGTCTATAAGGTTCTGCTGCAACCACCCAAAGAATCTTGTGTTTTGTTGAGATACTGCTTTGGCATCCTCGGAGAACCATAGTCTATAAGGTGCTGCTTCGATCACCAAAGAATCTCGTGGTTTGTTAAGATACTGCTTTGGTATCCTCGGAGAGCCTTAGTCTATAAGGTGCTGCTTCAACCACCCGAAGAATCTCGTGTTTTGTAGAGATACTGCTTTGGTATCCTCGGGGAGCCTTAGTATTTAAGGGGTTGCTTTGACCACCCGAAGAATCTCACGTTTTGTTGAGATACTTCTTTGGTATCCTCGGAGAACCTTAGTATATAAGGTGCTGCTTCGACCACCCGAAGAATCTCGTGTTTTGTTGAGATACTGCTTTGGTATCCTCGGAGAGCCTTAGTCTATAAGGTGCTGCTTCGATCACGCAAAGAATCTCATGTTTTGTTGAGATTCTACTTTGGTATCCTCGGAGAACCTTAGGCTATAAAGATCTACTTTGACCACGCAAAGAATCTTGTATTTTGTTGAGACACTGCTTTGATATCTTCAGAGAGCCTTAGTCTATAAGGCGCTGCTTCGACCAACCGAAGAATCTCGTGTTTTGTTGAGATACTACTTTGGTGTCCTCGGAGAGCCTTAGTATATAAGGTGCTGCTTCGACCGCCCGAAGAATCTCGTGTTTTTTTGAGATATTGTTTTGGTATCCTCGGAGAACCGTAGTCTATAAGGTGCAACTTCGATCACCCGAAGAATCTCATGTTTTATTGAGATACTGCTTTGGTATCCTCAGAGAACCTTAGTCTATAAGGTGCTTCTCCGATCAACCAAAGAATCACATGTCTTATTGAGATACTGCTTTGGTATCCTCGGAGAGCCTTAGTCTATAAGGTTCTTATGCAACAACCCAAAGAATCTTGTGTTTTGTTGAGATACTGCTTTGGCATCCTCGGAAAACCATAGTCTATAAGGTGCTGCTTCGATCACCAAAGAATCTCGTGGTTTGTTAAGATACTGCTTTGGTATCCTCGGAGAGCCTTAGTCTATAAGGTGCTGCTTCAACCACCCGAAGAATCTCGTGTTTTGTAGAGATACTGCTTTGGTATCCTCGGGGAGCCTTAGTATTTAAGGGGTTGCTTTGGCCACCCGAAGAATCTCACGTTTTGTTGAGATACTTCTTTGGTATCCTCGGAGAGCCATAGTATATAAGGTGCTTCTTCGACCACCCGAAGAATCTCGTGTTTTGTTGAGATACTGCTTTGGTATCCTCGGAGAGCCTTAGTCTATAAGGTGCTGCTTCGATCACCCAAAGAATCTCATGTTTTGTTGAGATTCTACTTTGGTATCCTCGGAGAACCTTAGTCTATAAAGATCTACTTCGACCACGCAAAGAATCTTGTATTTTGTTGAGACACTGCTTTGATATCCTCAGAGAGCCTTAGTCTATAAGGAGCTGCTTGGACCAACCGAAGAATCTCGTGTTTTGTTGAGATTCTACTTTGGTGTCCTCGGAGAGCCTTAGTATATAAGGTGCTGCGTCGACTGCCCGAAGAATCTCGTGTTTTTTTGAGATATTGTTTTGGTATCCTCGGAGAACCGTAGTCTATAAGGTGCAACTTCGATCACCCGAAGAATCTCATGTTTTATTGAGATACTGCTTTGGTATCCTCAGAGAACCTTAGTCTATAAGGTGCTTCTCCGATAAACCAAAGAATCACATGTCTTATTGAGATACTGCTTTGGTATCCTCGGAGAGCCTTAGTCTATAAGGTTCTGCTGCAACCACCCAAAGAATCTTGTGTTTTGTTGAGATACTGCTTTGGCATCCTCGGAGAACCATAGTCTATAAGGTGCTGCTTCGATCACCAAAGAATCTCGTGGTTTGTTAAGATACTGCTTTGGTATCCTCGGAGAGCCTTAGTCTATAAGGTGCTGCTTCAACCACCCGAAGAATCTCGTGTTTTGTAGAGATACTGCTTTGGTATCCTCGGGGAGCCTTAGTATTTAAGGGGTTGCTTTGACCACCCGAAGAATCTCACGTTTTGTTGAGATACTTCTTTGGTATCCTCGGAGAGCCTTAGTATATAAGGTGCTGCTTCGACCACCCGAAGAATCTCGTGTTTTGTTGAGATACTGCTTTGGTATCCTCGGAGAGCCTTAGTCTATAAGGTGCTGCTTCGATCACCCAAAGAATCTCATGTTTTGTTGAGATTCTACTTTGGTATCCTCGGAGAACCTTAGTCTATAAAGATCTACTTCGACCACGCAAAGAATCTTGTATTTTGTTGAGACACTGCTTTGATATCCTCAGAGAGCCTTAGTCTATAAGGCGCTGCTTCGACCAACCGAAGAATCTCGTGTTTTGTTGAGATACTACTTTGGTGTCCTTAGAGAGCCTTAGTATATAAGGTGCTGCTTCGACCGCCCGAAGAATCTCGTGTTTTTTTGAGATATTGTTTTGGTATCCTCGGAGAAGCGTAGTCTATAAGGTGCAACTTCGATCACCCGAAGAATCTCATGTTTTATTGAGATACTGCTTTGGTATCCTCAGAGAACCTTAGTCTATAAGGTGCTTCTCCGATAAACCAAAGAATCACATGTATTATTGAGATACTGCTTTGGCATCCTCGGAGAGCCTTAGTCTATAAGGTTCTGCTGCAACCACCCAAAGAATCTTGTGTTTTGTTGAGATACTGCTTTGGCATCCTCGGAGAACCATAGTCTATAAGGTGCTGCTTCGATCACCAAAGAAACTCGTGGTTTGTTAAGATACTGCTTTGGTATCCTCGGAGAGCCTTAGTCTATAAGGTGCTGCTTCAACCACCCGAAGAATCTCGTGTTTTGTAGAGATACTGCTTTGGTATCCTCGGGGAGCCTTAGTATTTAAGGGGTTGCTTTGACCACCCGAAGAATCTCACGTTTTGTTGAGATACTTCTTTGGTATCCTCGGAGAGCCTTAGTATATAAGGTGCTGCTTCGACCACCCGAAGAATCTCGTGTTTTGTTGAGATACTGCTTTGGTATCCTCAGAGAGCCTTAGTCTATAAGGTGCTGCTTCGATCACCCAAAGAATCTCATGTTTTGTTGAGATTCTACTTTGGTATCCTCGGAGAACCTTAGTCTATAAAGTTCTACTTCGACCACGCCAAGAATCTTGTATTTTACTGAGACACTGTTTTGATATCCTCAGAGAGCCTTAGTCTATAAGGTGCTGCTTCGACTACCCGAAGAATCTCGTGTTTTGCTGAGATACCGCTTTGGTATCCTCGGAGAGCCTTAGTCTTTAAGGTGTTGCTTCAACCACCCGAAGAATCTCGTGTTTTTTTGAGATACTGTTTTGGTATCATTGAAGTGCCTTAATCTATAAGGCGCTGCTTCGACCAACCGAAGAATCTCGTGTTTTGTTGAGATACTACTTTGGTGTCCTCGGAGAGCCTTAGTCTATAAGGTGCTGCTTCGACCACCCGAAGAATCTCGTGTTTTTTTGAGATATTGTTTTGGTATCCTCGGAGAAGCGTAGTCTATAAGGTGCAACTTCGATCACCCGAAGAATCTCATGTTTTATTGAGATACTGCTTTGGTATCCTCAGAGAACCTTAGTCTATAAGGTGCTTCTCCGATCAACCAAAGAATCACATGTCTTATTAAGATACTGCTTTGGTATCCTCGGAGAGCCTTAGTCTATAAGGTTCTTATGCAACAACCCAAAGAATCTTGTGTTTTATTGGGATAATGCATTGGCATCCTCGGAGAACCATAGTCTATAAGGTGCTGCTTCGATCACCAAAGAATCTCGTGGTTTGTTAAGATACTGCTTTGGTATCCTCGGAGAGCCTTAGTCTATAAGGTGCTGCTTCAACCACCCGAAGAATCTCGTGTTTTGTAGAGATACTGCTTTGGTATCCTCGGGGAGCCTTAGTATTTAAGGGGTTGCTTTGACCACCCGAAGAATCTCACGTTTTGTTGAGATACTTCTTTGGTATCCTCGGAGAGCCTTAGTATATAAGGTACTGCTTCGACCACCCGAAGAATCTCGTGTTTTGTTGAGATACTGCTTTGGTATCCTCGGAGAGCCTTAGTCTATAAGGTGCTGCTTCGATCACCCAAAGAATCTCATGTTTTGTTGAGATTCTACTTTGGTATCCTCGGAGAACCTTAGTCTATAAAGTTCTACTTCGACCACGCCAAGAATCTTGTATTTTACTGAGACACTGTTTTGATATCCTCAGAGAGCCTTAGTCTATAAGGTGCTACTTCGACTACCCGAAGAATCTCGTGTTTTGCTGAGATACCGCTTTGGTATCCTCGGAGAGCCTTAGTCTTTAAGGTGTTGCTTCAACCACCCGAAGAATCTCGTGTTTTTTTGAGATACTGTTTTGGTATCATTGAAGTGCCTTAATCTATAAGGCGCTGCTTCGACCAACCGAAGAATCTCGTGTTTTGTTGAGATACTACTTTGGTGTCCTCGGAGAGCCTTAGTCTATAAGGTGCTGCTTCGACCACCCGAAGAATCTCGTGTTTTTTTGAGATATTGTTTTGGTATCCTCGGAGAAGCGTAGTCTATAAGGTGCAACTTCGATCACCCGAAGAATCTCATGTTTTATTGAGATACTGCTTTGGTATCCTCAGAGAACCTTAGTCTATAAGGTGCTTCTCCGATCAACCAAAGAATCACATGTCTTATTAAGATACTGCTTTGGTATCCTCGGAGAGCCTTAGTCTATAAGGTTCTTATGCAACAACCCAAAGAATCTTGTGTTTTGTTGGGATAATGCATTGGCATCCTCGGAGAACCATAGTCTATAAGGTGCTGCTTCGATCACCAAAGAATCTCGTGGTTTGTTAAGATACTGCTTTGGTATCCTCGGAGAGCCTTAGTCTATAAGGTGCTGCTTCAACCACCCGAAGAATCTCGTGTTTTGTAGAGATACTGCTTTGGTATCCTCGGGGAGCCTTAGTATTTAAGGGGTTACTTTGACCACCCGAAGAATCTCACGTTTTGTTGAGATACTTCTTTGGTATCCTCGGAGAGCCTTAGTATATAAGGTACTGCTTCGACCACCCGAAGAATCTCGTGTTTTGTTGAGACACTGCTTTGATATCCTCAGAGAGCCTTAGTCTATAAGGCGCTGCTTCGACCAACCGAAGAATCTCGTGTTTTGTTGAGATACTACTTTGGTGTCCTCGGAGAGCCTTAGTATATAAGGTGCTGCTTCGATCGCCCGAAGAATCTCGTGTTTTTTTGAGATATTGTTTTGGTATCCTCGGAGAACCGTAGTCTATAAGGTGCAACTTCGATCACCCGAAGAATCTCATGTTTTATTGAGATACTGCTTTGGTATCCTCAGAGAACCTTAGTCTATAAGGTTCTGCTGCAACCACCCAAAGAATCTTGTGTTTTGTTGAGATACTGCTTTGGCATCCTCGGAGAACCATAGTCTATAAGGTGCTGCTTCGATCACCAAAGAATCTCGTGGTTTGTTAAGATACTGCTTTGGTATCCTCGGAGAGCCTTAGTCTATAAGGTGCTGCTTCAACCACCCGAAGAATCTCGTGTTTTGTAGAGATACTGCTTTGGTATCCTCGGGGAGCCTTAGTATTTAAGGGGTTGCTTTGACCACCCGAAGAATCTCACGTTTTGTTGAGATACTTCTTTGGTATCCTCGGAGAGCCTTAGTATATAAGGTGCTGCTTCGACCACCCGAAGAATCTCGTGTTTTGTTGAGATACTGCTTTGGTATCCTCGGAGAGCCTTAGTCTATAAGGTGCTGCTTCGATCACCCAAAGAATCTCATGTTTTGTTGAGATTCTACTTTGGTATCCTCGGAGAACCTTAGTCTATAAAGTTCTACTTCGACCACGCCAAGAATCTTGTATTTTACTGAGACACTGTTTTGATATCCTCAGAGAGCCTTAGTCTATAAGGTGCTGCTTCGACTACCCGAAGAATCTCGTGTTTTGCTGAGATACCGCTTTGGTATCCTCGGAGAGCCTTAGTCTATAAGGTGTTGCTTCAACCACCCGAAGAATCTCGTGTTTTTTTGAGATACTGTTTTGGTATCATTGAAGTGCCTTAATCTATAAGGCGCTGCTTCGACCAACCGAAGAATCTCGTGTTTTGTTGAGATACTACTTTGGTGTCCTCGGAGAGCCTTAGTCTATAAGGTGCTGCTTCGACCACCCGGCGAATCTCGTGTTTTTTTGAGATATTGTTTTGGTATCCTCGGAGAACCGTAGTCTATAAGGTGCAACTTCGATCACCCGAAGAATCTCATGTTTTATTGAGATACTGCTTTGGTATCCTCAGAGAACCTTAGTCTATAAGGTGCTTCTCCGATCAACCAAAGAATCACATGTCTTATTGAGATACTGCTTTGGTATCCTCGGAGAGCCTTAGTCTATAAGGTTCTTATGCAACAACCCAAAGAATCTTGTGTTTTGTTGGGATAATGCATTGGCATCCTCGGAGAACCATAGTCTATAAGGTGCTGCTTCGATCACCAAAGAATCTCGTGGTTTGTTAAGATACTGCTTTGGTATCCTCGGAGAGCCTTAGTCTATAAGGTGCTGCTTCAACCACCCGAAGAATCTCGTGTTTTGTGGAGATACTGCTTTGGTATCCTCGGGGAGCCTTAGTATTTAAGGGGTTGCTTTGACCACCCGAAGAATCTCACGTTTTGTTGAGATACTTCTTTGTTATCCTCGGAGAGCCTTAGTATATAAGGTGCTGCTTCGACCACCCGAAGAATCTCGTGTTTTGTTGAGATACTGCTTTGGTATCCTCGGAGAGCCTTAGTCTATAAGGTGCTGCTTCGATCACCCAAAGAATCTCATGTTTTGTTGAGATTCTACTTTGGTATCCTCGGAGAACCTTAGTCTATTAAGATCTACTTCGACCACGCAAAGAATCTTGTATTTTGTTGAGACACTGCTTTGATATCCTCAGAGAGCCTTAGTCTAGAAGGTGCTGCTTCGACTACCCGGAGAATCTCGTGTTTTGCTGAGATACCGCTTTGGTATCCTCGGAGTGCCTTAGTCTATAAGGTGCTACATCGACCACCTGAAGAATCTCGTGTTTTGTTGAGATACTGCTTTGGTAACCTCGGAGAGCCTTAGTCTCTAAGGTGCTGCTTCGACCACCCAATGAATCTCGCGTTTTGTTGAGATACTTCATTGGTATCCTCAGAGAGCCTTAGTATATAAGGTGCTGCTTCGACCACCCGAAGAATCTCGTGTTTTGTTGATATACTGCTTGGTTATCCTCGGAGAACCTTAGTCTATAAGGTGTTGCTTCGAGCACCCAAAGAATATCATGTTTGGTTGAGATACTGCTTTGGTATCCTTGGAGAGCCTTAGTCTATAAGGTGTTGCTTCAACCACCCGAAGAATCTCGTGTTTTTTTGAGATACTGTTTTGGTATCATTGAAGTGCTTTAATCTATAAGGCGCTGCTTCGACCAACCGAAGAATCTCGTGTTTTGTTGAGATACTACTTTGGTGTCCTCGGAGAGCCTTAGTATATAAGGTGCTGCTTCGACCACCCGAAGAATCTCGTGTTTTTTTGAGATATTGTTTTGGTATCCTCGGAGAACCGTAGTCTATAAGGTGCAACTTCGATCACCCGAAGAATCTCATGTTTTATTGAGATACTGCTTTGGTATCCTCAGAGAACCTTAGTCTATAAGGTGCTTCTCCGATCAACCAAAGAATCACATGTCTTATTGAGATACTGCTTTGGTATCCTCGGAGAGCCTTAGTCTATAAGGTTCTGCTGCAACCACCCAAAGAATCTTGTGTTTTGTTGAGATACTGCTTTGGCATCCTCGGAGAACCATAGTCTATAAGGTGCTGCTTCGATCACCAAAGAATCTCGTGGTTTGTTAAGATACTGCTTTGGTATCCTCGGAGAGCCTTAGTCTCTAAGGTGCTGCTTCAACCACCCGAAGAATCTCGTGTTTTGTAGAGATACTGCTTTGGTATCCTCGGAGAGCCTTAGTATTTTAGGGGTTGCTTTGACCACCCGAAGAATCTCACGTTTTGTTGAGGTACTTCTTTGGTATCCTCGGAGAGCCTTAGTATATAAGGTGCTGCTTCGACCACCCAAAGAATCTCGTGTTTTGTTGAGATACTGCTTTGGTATCCTCGGAGAGCCTTAGTCTATAAGGTGCTGCTTCGATCACCCAAAGAATCTCATGTTTTGTTGAGATTCTACTTTGGTATCCTCGGAGAACCTTAGTCTATAAAGTTCTACTTCGACCACGCCAAGAATCTTGTATTTTGCTGAGACACTGTTTTGATATCCTCAGAGAGCCTTAGTCTATAAGGTGCTGCTTCAACTACCCGAAGAATCCCGTGTTTTGCTGAGATACCGCTTTGGTATCCTCGGAGAGCCTTAGTCTATAAGGTGTTGCTTCAACCACCTGAAGAATCTCGTGTTTTTTTGAGATACTGTTTTGGTATCATTGAAGTGCCTTAATCTATAACGCGCTGCTTTGACCAACCGAAGAATCTCGTGTTTTGTTGAGATACTACTTTGGTGTCCTCGGAGAGCCTTAGTCTATAAGGTGCTGCTTCGACCACCCGAAGAATCTCGTGTTTTTTTGAGATATTGTTTTGGTGTCCTCGGAGAGCCTTAGTATATAAGGTGCTGCTTCGATCACCCGAAGAATCTCATGTTTTATTGAGATACTGCTTTGGTATCCTCAGAGAACCTTAGTCTATAAGGTGCTTCTTCGATCAACCAAAGAATCACATGTCTTATTGAGATACTGCTTTGGTATCCTCGGAGAGCCTTAGTCTATAAGGTTCTGCTGCAACCACCCAAAGAATCTTGTGTTTTGTTGAGATACTGCTTTGGCATCCTCGGAGAACCATAGTCTATAAGGTGCTGCTTCGATCACCAAAGAATCTCGTGGTTTGTTAAGATACTGCTTTGGTATCCTTGGAGAGCCTTAGTCTATAAGGTGCTGCTTCAACCACCCGAAGAATCTCCTGTTTTGTGGAGATACTGCTTTGGTATCCTCGGGGAGCCTTAGTATTTAAGGGGTTGCTTTGACCACCCGAAGAATCTCACGTTTTGTTGAGATACTTCTTTGTTATCCTCGGAGAGCCTTAGTATATAAGGTGCTGCTTCGACCACCCGAAGAATCTCGTGTTTTGTTGATATACTGCTTTGGTATCCTCAGAGAGCCTTAGTCTATAAGGTGCTGCTTCGATCACCCAAAGAATCTCATGTTTTGTTGAGATTCTACTTTGGTATCCTCGGAGAACCTTAGTCTATTAAGATCTACTTCGACCACGCAAAGAATCTTGTATTTTGTTGACACACTGCTTTGATATCCTCAAAGAGCCTTAGTCTAGAAGGTGCTGCTTCGACTACCCGGAGAATCTCGTGTTTTGCTGAGATACCGCTTTGGTATCCTCGGAGTGCCTTAGTCTATAAGGTGTTGCTTCAACCACCCGAAGAATCTCGTGTTTTTTTGAGATACTGTTTTGGTATCATTGAAGTGCCTTAATCTATAAGGCGCTGCTTCGACCAACCGAAGAATCTCGTGTTTTGTTGAGATACTACTTTGGTGTCCTCGGAGAGCCTTAGTATATAAGGTGCTGCTTCGACCACCCGAAGAATCTCGTGTTTTTTTGAGATATTGTTTTGGTATCCTCGGAGAACCGTAGTCTATAAGGTGCAACTTCGATCACCCGAAGAATCTCATGTTTTATTGAGATACTGCTTTGGTATCCTCAGAGAACCTTAGTCTATAAGGTGCTTCTCCGATCAACCAAAGAATCACATGTCTTATTGAGATACTGCTTTGGTATCCTCGGAGAGCCTTAGTCTATAAGGTTCTGCTGCAACCACCAAAAGAATCTTGTGTTTTGTTGAGATACTGCTTTGGCATCCTCGGAGAACCATAGTCTATAAGGTGCTGCTTCGATCACCAAAGAATCTCGTGGTTTGTTAAGATACTGCTTTGGTATCCTCGGAGAGCCTTAGTCTATAAGGTGCTGCTTCAACCACCCGAAGAATCTCGTGTTTTGTAGAGATACTGCTTTGGTATCCTCGGAGAGCCTTAGTATTTAAGGGGTTGCTTTGACCACCCGAAGAATCTCACGTTTTGTTGAGATACTTCTTTGGTATCCTCGGAGAGCCTTAGTATATAAGGTGCTGCTTCGACCACCCAAAGAATCTCGTGTTTTGTTGAGATACTGCTTTGGTATCCTCGGAGAGCCTTAGTCTATAAGGTGCTGCTTCGATCACCCAAAGAATCTCATGTTTTGTTGAGATTCTACTTTGGTATCCTCGGAGAACCTTAGTCTATATAGTTCTACTTCGACCACACCAAGAATCTTGTATTTTGCTGAGACACTGTTTTGATATCCTCAGAGAGCCTTAGTCTATAAGGTGCTGCTTCAACGGCCCGAAGAATCCCGTGTTTTGCTGAGATACCGCTTTGGTATCCTCGGAGAGCCTTAGTCTATAAGGTGTTGCTTCAACCACCTGAAGAATCTCGTGTTTTTTTGAGATACTGTTTTGGTATCATTGAAGTGCCTTAATCTATAAGGCGCTGCTTTGACCAACCGAAGAATCTCGTGTTTTGTTGAGATACTACTTTGGTGTCCTCGGAGAGCCTTAGTCTATAAGGTGCTGCTTCGACCACCCGAAGAATCTCGTGTTTTTTTGAGATATTGTTTTGGTATCCTCGGAGAACCGTAGTCTATAAGGTGCAACTTCGTTCATCCGAAGAATCTCATGTTTTGTTGAGATACTGCTTTGGTATCCTCGGAGAAACTTAGTCTATAAGGTGCTTCTTTGATCAGCCAAAGAATCACATGTTTTGTTGAGATACTTCTTTGGTATCCTCAGAGAGCCTTAGTCTATATGGTGCTGCTGCGACCACCCAAAGATTCTTGTGTTTTGTTGAGATACTGCTTTGGTATCCTCGCTGAGCCTTAGTCTATAAGGTGCTGCTTCGACTACCCGAAGAATCTCGTGTTTTGCTGAGATACCGCTTTGGTATCCTCGGAGAGCCTTAGTCTATAATGTGTTGCTTCGACCAGCTAAAGAATCTTGTGTTTTGTTGAGATACTACTTTGGTATCCTCGGAGAGCCTTAGTCTATAAGGTGCTGCTTCGACTACCCAAAGAATCTCGTGTTTTGCTGAGATACCGCTTTGGTATCCTCGGAGAGCCTTAGTCTATAAGGTGCTGCTTCAACCACCTAAAGAATCTCGTGTTTTTTTGAGATACTGCTTTGGTATCATCGGAATGCCTTAATCTATAAGGTGCTACATCGACCACCTGAAGAATCTCGTGTTTTGTTGAGATACTGCTTTGGTAACCTCGGAGAGCCTTAGTCTCTAAGGTGCTGCTTCGACCACCCGATGAATCTCGCGTTTTGTTGAGATACTTCATTGGTATCCTCGGAGAGCCTTAGTATATAAGGTGCTGCTTCGACCACCCGAAGAATCTCGTGTTTTGTTGATATACTGCTTGGTTATCCTCGGAGAACCTTAGTCTATAAGGTGTTGCTTCGAGCACCCAAAGAATATCATGTTTGGTTGAGATACTGCTTTGGTATCCTTGGAGGGCCTTAGTCTATAAGGTGTTGCTTCAACCACCCGAAGAATCTCGTGTTTTTTTGAGATACTGTTTTGGTATCATTGAAGTGCCTTAATCTATAAGGCGCTGCTTCGACCAACCGGAGAATCTCGTGTTTTGTTGATATACTACTTTGGTGTCCTCGGAGAGCCTTAGTATATAAGGTGCTGCTTCGACCACCCGAAGAATCTCGTGTTTTTTTGAGATATTGTTTTGGTATCCTCGGAGAACCGTAGTCTATAAGGTGCAACTTCGATCACCCGAAGAATCTCATGTTTTATTGAGATACTGCTTTGGTATCCTCAGAGAACCTTAGTCTATAAGGTGCTTCTCCGATCAACCAAAGAATCACATGTCTTATTGAGATACTGCTTTGGTATCCTCAGAGAGCCTTAGTCTATAAGGTTCTGCTGCAACCACCCAAAGAATCTTGTGTTTTGTTGAGATACTGCTTTGGCATCCTCGGAGAACCATAGTCTATAAGGTGCTGCTTCGATCACCAAAGAATCTCGTGGTTTGTTAAGATACTGCTTTGGTATCCTCGGAGAGCCTTAGTCTATAAGGTGCTGCTTCAACCACCCGAAGAATCTCGTGTTTTGTAGAGATACTGCTTTGGTATCCTCGGAGAGCCTTAGTATTTTAGGGGTTGCTTTGACCACCCGAAGAATCTCACGTTTTGTTGAGGTACTTCTTTGGTATCCTCGGAGAGCCTTAGTATATAAGGTGCTGCTTCGACCACCCAAAGAATCTCGTGTTTTGTTGAGATACTGCTTTGGTATCCTCGGAGAGCCTTAGTCTATAAGGTGCTGCTTCGATCACCCAAAGAATCTCATGTTTTGTTGAGATTCTACTTTGGTATCCTCGGAGAACCTTAGTCTATAAAGTTCTACTTCGACCACGCCAAGAATCTTGTATTTTGCTGAGACACTGTTTTGATATCCTCAGAGAGCCTTAGTCTATAAGGTGCTGCTTCAACTACCCGAAGAATCCCGTGTTTTGCTGAGATACCGCTTTGGTATCCTCGGAGAGCCTTAGTCTATAAGGTGTTGCTTCAACCACCTGAAGAATCTCGTGTTTTTTTGAGATACTGTTTTGGTATCATTGAAGTGCCTTAATCTATAACGCGCTGCTTTGACCAACCGAAGAATCTCGTGTTTTGTTGAGATACTACTTTGGTGTCCTCGGAGAGCCTTAGTCTATAAGGTGCTGCTTCGACCACCCGAAGAATCTCGTGTTTTTTTGAGATATTGTTTTGGTATCCTCGGAGAACCGTAGTCTATAAGGTGCAACTTCGTTCATCCGAAGAATCTCATGTTTTGTTGAGATACTGCTTTGGTATCCTCGGAGAAACTTAGTCTATAAGGTGCTTCTTTGATCAGCCAAAGAATCACATGTTTTGTTGAGATACTTCTTTGGTATCCTCAAAGAGCCTTAGTCTATATGGTGCTGCTGCGACCACCCAAAGATTCTTGTGTTTTGTTGAGATACTGCTTTGGTATCCTCGCTGAGCCTTAGTCTATAAGGTGCTGCTTCGACTACCCGAAGAATCTCGTGTTTTGCTGAGATACCGCTTTGGTATCCTCGGAGAGCCTTAGTCTATAATGTGTTGCTTCGACCAGCTAAAGAATCTTGTGTTTTGTTGAGATACTACTTTGGTATCCTCGGAGAGCCTTAGTCTATAAGGTGCTGCTTCGACTACCCAAAGAATCTCGTGTTTTGCTGAGATACCGCTTTGGTATCCTCGGAGAGCCTTAGTCTATAAGGTGCTGCTTCAACCACCTGAAGAATCTCGTGTTTTTTTGAGATACTGCTTTGGTATCATCGGAATGCCTTAATCTATAAGGTGCTACATCGACCACCTGAAGAATCTCGTGTTTTGTTGAGATACTGCTTTGGTAACCTCGGAGAGCCTTAGTCTCTAAGGTGCTGCTTCGACCACCCGATGAATCTCGCGTTTTGTTGAGATACTTCATTGGTATCCTCGGAGAGCCTTAGTATATAAGGTGCTGCTTCGACCACCCGAAGAATCTCGTGTTTTGTTGATATACTGCTTGGTTATCCTCGGAGAACCTTAGTCTATAAGGTGTTGCTTCGAGCACCCAAAGAATATCATGTTTGGTTGAGATACAGCTTTGGTATCCTTGGAGAGCCTTAGTCTATAAGGTGTTGCTTCAACCACCCGAAGAATCTCGTGTTTTTTTGAGATACTGTTTTGGTATCATTGAAGTGCCTTAATCTATAAGGCGCTACTTCGACCAACCGAAGAATCTCGTGTTTTGTTGAGATACTACTTTGGTGTCCTCGGAGAGCCTTAGTATATAAGGTGCTGCTTCGACCACCCGAAGAATCTCGTGTTTTTTTGAGATATTGTTTTGGTATCCTCGGAGAACCGTAGTCTATAAGGTGCAACTTCGATCACCCGAAGAATCTCATGTTTTATTGAGATACTGCTTTGGTATCCTCAGAGAACCTTAGTCTATAAGGTGCTTCTTCGATCAACCAAAGAATCACATGTCTTATTGAGATACTGCTTTGGTATCCTCGGAGAGCCTTAGTCTATAAGGTTCTGCTGCAACCACCCAAAGAATCTTGTGTTTTGTTGAGATACTGCTTTGGCATCCTCGGAGAACCATAGTCTATAAGGTGCTGCTTCGATCACCAAAGAATCTCGTGGTTTGTTAAGATACTGCTTTGGTATCCTCGGAGAGCCTTAGTCTATAAGGTGCTGCTTCAACCACCCGAAGAATCTCGTGTTTTGTAGAGATACTGCTTTGGTATCCTCGGAGAGCCTTAGTATTTAAGGGGTTGCTTTGACCACCCGAAGAATCTCACGTTTTGTTGAGATACTTCTTTGGTATCCTCGGAGAGCCTTAGTATATAAGGTGCTGCTTCGACCACCCAAAGAATCTCGTGTTTTGTTGAGATACTGCTTTGGTATCCTCGGAGAGCCTTAGTCTATAAGGTGCTGCTTCGATCACCCAAAGAATCTCATGTTTTGTTGAGATTCTACTTTGGTATCCTCGGAGAACCTTAGTCTATAAAGTTCTACTTCGACCACGCCAAGAATCTTGTATTTTGCTGAGACACTGTTTTGATATCCTCAGAGAGCCTTAGTCTATAAGGTGCTGCTTCAACTACCCGAAGAATCCCGTGTTTTGCTGAGATACCGCTTTGGTATCCTCGGAGAGCCTTAGTCTATAAGGTGTTGCTTCAACACCTGAAGAATCTCGTGTTTTTTTGAGATACTGTTTTGGTATCATTGAAGTGCCTTAATCTTTAACGCGCTGCTTTGACCAACCGAAGAATCTCGTGTTTTGTTGAGATACTACTTTGGTGTCCTCGGAGAGCCTTAGTCTATAAGGTGCTGCTTCGACCACCCGAAGAATCTCGTGTTTTTTTGAGATATTGTTTTGGTATCCTCGGAGAACCGTAGTCTATAAGGTGCAACTTCGTTCATCCGAAGAATCTCATGTTTTGTTGAGATACTGCTTTGGTATCCTCGGAGAGACTTAGTCTATAAGGTGCTTCTTTGATCAGCCAAAGAATCACATGTTTTGTTGAGATACTTCTTTGGTATCCTCAGAGAGCCTTAGTCTATATGGTGCTGCTGCGACCACCCGAAGAATCTCGTGTTTTTTTGAGATATTGTTTTGGTATCCTCGGAGAACCGTAGTCTATAAGGTGCAACTTCGATCACCCGAAGAATCTCATGTTTTATTGAGATACTGCTTTGGTATCCTCAGAGAACCTTAGTCTATAAGGTGCTTCTTCGATCAACCAAAGAATCACATGTCTTATTGAGATACTGCTTTGGTATCCTCGGAGAGCCTTAGTCTATAAGGTGCTGCTTCGACTACCCTAAGAATCTCGTGTTTTGCTGAGATACCGCTTTGGTATCCTCGGAGAGCCTTAGTCTATAAGGTGCTGCTTCAACCACCTGAAGAATCTCGTGTTTTTTTGAGATACTGCTTTGGTATCATCGGAATGCCTTAATCTATAAGGTGCTACATCGACCACCTGAAGAATCTCGTGTTTTGTTGAGATACTGCTTTGGTAACCTCGGAGAGCCTTAGTCTCTAAGGTGCTGCTTCGACCACCCGATGAATCTCGCGTTTTGTTGAGATACTTCATTGGTATCCTCGGAGAGCCTTAGTATATAAGGTGCTGCTTCGACCACCCGAAGAATCTCGTGTTTTGTTGATATACTGCTTGGTTATCCTCGGAGAACCTTAGTCTATAAGGTGTTGCTTCGAGCACCCAAAGAATATCATGTTTGGTTGAGATACTGCTTTGGTATCCTTGGAGAGCCTTAGTCTATAAGGTGTTGCTTCAACCACCCGAAGAATCTCGTGTTTTTTTGAGATACTGTTTTGGTATCATTGAAGTGCCTTAATCTATAAGGCGCTGCTTCGACGAACCGAAGAATCTCGTGTTTTGTTGAGATACTACTTTGGTGTCCTCGGAGAGCCTTAGTATATAAGGTGCTGCTTCGACCACCCGAAGAATCTCGTGTTTTTTTGAGATATTGTTTTGGTATCCTCGGAGAACCGTAGTCTATAAGGTGCAACTTCGATCACCCGAAGAATCTCATGTTTTATTGAGATACTGCTTTGGTATCCTCAGAGAACCTTAGTCTATAAGGTGCTTCTCCGATCAACCAAAGAATCACATGTCTTATTGAGATACTGCTTTGGTATCCTCGGAGAGCCTTAGTCTATAAGGTTCTGCTGCAACCACCCAAAGAATCTTGTGTTTTGTTGAGATACTGCTTTGGCATCCTCGGAGAACCATAGTCTATAAGGTGCTGCTTCGATCACCAAAGAATCTCGTGGTTTGTTAAGATACTGCTTTGGTATCCTCGGAGAGCCTTAGTCTATAAGGTGCTGCTTCAACCACCCGAAGAATCTCGTGTTTTGTAGAGATACTGCTTTGGTATCCTCGGAGAGCCTTAGTATTTAAGGGGTTGCTTTGACCACCCGAAGAATCTCACGTTTTGTTGAGATACTTCTTTGGTATCCTCGGAGAGCCTTAGTATATAAGGTGCTGCTTCGACCACCCAAAGAATCTTGTGTTTTGTTGAGATACTGCTTTGGTATCCTCGGAGAGCCTTAGTCTATAAGGTGCTGCTTCGATCACCCAAAGAATCTCATGTTTTGTTGAGATTCTACTTTGGTATCCTCGGAGAACCTTAGTCTATAAAGTTCTACTTCGACCACGCCAAGAATCTTGTATTTTGCTGAGACACTGTTTTGATATCCTCAGAGAGCCTTAGTCTATAAGGTGCTGCTTCAACTACCCGAAGAATCCCGTGTTTTGCTGAGATACCGCTTTGGTATCCTCGGAGAGCCTTAGTCTATAAGGTGTTGCTTCAACCACCTGAAGAATCTCGTGTTTTTTTGAGATACTGTTTTGGTATCATTGAAGTGCCTTAATCTATAAGGCGCTGCTTTGACCAACCGAAGAATCTCGTGTTTTGTTGAGATACTACTTTGGTGTCCTCGGAGAGCCTTAGTCTATAAGGTGCTGCTTCGACCACCCGAAGAATCTCGTGTTTTTTTGAGATATTGTTTTGGTATCCTCGGAGAAACGTAGTCTATAAGGTGCAACTTCGTTCATCCGAAGAATCTCATGTTTTGTTGAGATACTGCTTTGGTATCCTCGGAGAGACTTAGTCTATAAGGTGCTTCTTTGATCAGCCAAAGAATCACATGTTTTGTTGAGATACTTCTTTGGTATCCTCAGAGAGCCTTAGTCTATATGGTGCTGCTGCGACCACCCGAAGAATCTCGTGTTTTTTTGAGATATTGTTTTGGTATCCTCGGAGAACCGTAGTCTATAAGGTGCAACTTCGATCACCCGAAGAATCTCATGTTTTATTGAGATACTGCTTTGGTATCCTCAGAGAACCTTAGTCTATAAGGTGCTTCTTCGATCAACCAAAGAATCACATGTCTTATTGAGATACTGCTTTGGTATCCTCGGAGAGCCTTAGTCTATAAGGTGCTGCTTCGACTACCCTAAGAATCTCGTGTTTTGCTGAGATACCGCTTTGGTATCCTCGGAGAGCCTTAGTCTATAAGGTGCTGCTTCAACCACCTGAAGAATCTCGTGTTTTTTTGAGATACTGCTTTGGTATCATCGGAATGCCTTAATCTATAAGGTGCTACATCGACCACCTGAAGAATCTCGTGTTTTGTTGAGATACTGCTTTGGTAACCTCGGAGAGCCTTAGTCTCTAAGGTGCTGCTTCGACCACCCGATGAATCTCGCGTTTTGTTGAGATACTTCATTGGTATCCTCGGAGAGCCTTAGTATATAAGGTGCTGCTTCGACCACCCGAAGAATCTCGTGTTTTGTTGATATACTGCTTGGTTATCCTCGGAGAACCTTAGTCTATAAGGTGTTGCTTCGAGCACCCAAAGAATATCATGTTTGGTTGAGATACTGCTTTGGTATCCTTGGAGAGCCTTAGTCTATAAGGTGTTGCTTCAACCACCCGAAGAATCTCGTGTTTTTTTGAGATACTGTTTTGGTATCATTGAAGTGCCTTAATCTATAAGGCGCTGCTTCGACGAACCGAAGAATCTCGTGTTTTGTTGAGATACTACTTTGGTGTCCTCGGAGAGCCTTAGTATATAAGGTGCTGCTTCGACCACCCGAAGAATCTCGTGTTTTTTTGAGATATTGTTTTGGTATCCTCGGAGAACCGTAGTCTATAAGGTGCAACTTCGATCACCCGAAGAATCTCATGTTTTATTGAGATACTGCTTTGGTATCCTCAGAGAACCTTAGTCTATAAGGTGCTTCTCCGATCAACCAAAGAATCACATGTCTTATTGAGATACTGCTTTGGTATCCTCGGAGAGCCTTAGTCTATAAGGTTCTGCTGCAACCACCCAAAGAATCTTGTGTTTTGTTGAGATACTGCTTTGGCATCCTCGGAGAACCATAGTCTATAAGGTGCTGCTTCGATCACCAAAGAATCTCGTGGTTTGTTAAGATACTGCTTTGGTATCCTCAGAGAGCCTTAGTCTATAAGGTGCTGCTTCAACCACCCAAAGAATCTCGTGTTTTGTAGAGATACTGCTTTGGTATCCTCGGAGAGCCTTAGTATTTAAGGGGTTGCTTTGACCACCCGAAGAATCTCACGTTTTGTTGAGATACTTCTTTGGTATCCTCGGAGAGCCTTAGTATATAAGGTGCTGCTTCGACCACCCAAAGAATCTTGTGTTTTGTTGAGATACTGCTTTGGTATCCTCGGAGAGCCTTAGTCTATAAGGTGCTGCTTCGATCACCCAAAGAATCTCATGTTTTGTTGAGATTCTACTTTGGTATCCTCGGAGAACCTTAGTCTATAAAGTTCTACTTCGACCACGCCAAGAATCTTGTATTTTGCTGAGACACTGTTTTGATATCCTCAGAGAGCCTTAGTCTATAAGGTGCTGCTTCAACTACCCGAAGAATCCCGTGTTTTGCTGAGATACCGCTTTGGTATCCTCGGAGAGCCTTAGTCTATAAGGTGTTGCTTCAACCGCCTGAAGAATCTCGTGTTTTTTTGAGATACTGTTTTGGTATCATTGAAGTGCCTTAATCTATAAGGCGCTGCTTTGACCAACCGAAGAATCTCGTGTTTTGTTGAGATACTACTTTGGTGTCCTCGGAGAGCCTTAGTCTATAAGGTGCTGCTTCGACCACCCGAAGAATCTCGTGTTTTTTTGAGATATTGTTTTGGTATCCTCGGAGAACCGTAGTCTATAAGGTGCAACTTCGTTCATCCGAAGAATCTCATGTTTTGTTGAGATACTGCTTTGGTATCCTCGGAGAAACTTAGTCTATAAGGTGCTTCTTTGATCAGCCAAAGAATCACATGTTTTGTTGAGATACTTCTTTGGTATCCTCAGAGAGGCTTAGTCTATATGGTGCTGCTGCGACCACCCAAAGATTCTTGTGTTTTGTTGAGATACTGCTTTGGTATCCTCGCTGAGCCTTAGTCTATAAGGTGCTGCTTCGACTACCCGAAGAATCTCGTGTTTTGCTGAGATACCGCTTTGGTATCCTCGGAGAGCCTTAGTCTATAATGTGTTGCTTCGACCAGCTAAAGAATCTTGTGTTTTGTTGAGATACTACTTTGGTATCCTCGGAGAGCCTTAGTCTATAAGGTGCTGCTTCGACTACCCTAAGAATCTCGTGTTTTGCTGAGATACCGCTTTGGTATCCTCGGAGAGCCTTAGTCTATAAGGTGCTGCTTCAACCACCTGAAGAATCTCGTGTTTTTTTGAGATACTGCTTTGGTATCATCGGAATGCCTTAATCTATAAGGTGCTACATCGACCACCTGAAGAATCTCGTGTTTTGTTGAGATACTGCTTTGGTAACCTCGGAGAGCCTTAGTCTCTAAGGTGCTGCTTCGACCACCCGATGAATCTCGCGTTTTGTTGAGATACTTCATTGGTATCCTCGGAGAGCTTTAGTATATAAGGTGCTGCTTCGACCACCCGAAGAATCTCGTGTTTTGTTGATATACTGCTTGGTTATCCTCGGAGAACCTTAGTCTATAAGGTGTTGCTTCGAGCACCCAAAGAATATCATGTTTGGTTGAGATACTGCTTTGGTATCCTTGGAGAGCCTTAGTCTATAAGGTGTTGCTTCAACCACCCGAAGAATCTCGTGTTTTTTTGAGATACTGTTTTGGTATCATTGAAGTGCCTTAATCTATAAGGCGCTGCTTCGACCAACCGAAGAATCTCGTGTTTTGTTGAGATACTACTTTGGTGTCCTCGGAGAGCCTTAGTATATAAGGTGCTGCTTCGACCACCCGAAGAATCTCGTGTTTTTTTGAGATATTGTTTTGGTATCCTCGGAGAACCGTAGTCTATAAGGTGCAACTTCGATCACCCGAAGAATCTCATGTTTTATTGAGATACTGCTTTGGTATCCTCAGAGAACCTTAGTCTATAAGGTGCTTCTTCGATCAACCAAAGAATCACATGTCTTATTGAGATACTGCTTTGGTATCCTCGGAGAGCCTTAGTCTATAAGGTTCTGCTGCAACCACCCAAAGAATCTTGTGTTTTGTTGAGATACTGCTTTGGCATCCTCGGAGAACCATAGTCTATAAGGTGCTGCTTCGATCACCAAAGAATCTCGCGGTTTGTTAAGATACTGCTTTGGTATCCTCGGAGAGCCTTAGTCTATAAGGTGCTGCTTCAACCACCCGAAGAATCTCGTGTTTTGTAGAGATACTGCTTTGGTATCCTCGGAGAGCCTTAGTATTTAAGGGGTTGCTTTGACCACCCGAAGAATCTCACGTTTTGTTGAGATACTTCTTTGGTATCCTCGGAGAGCCTTAGTATATAAGGTGCTGCATCGACCACCCGAAGAATCTCGTGTTTTGTTGAGATACTGCTTTGGTATCCTCGGAGAGCCTTAGTCTATAAGGTGCTGCTTCGATCACCCAAAGAATCTCATGTTTTGTTGAGATTCTACTTTGGTATCCTCGGAGAACCTTAGTCTATAAAGTTCTACTTCGACCACGCCAAGAATCTTGTATTTTGCTGAGACACTGTTTTGATATCCTCAGAGAGCCTTAGTCTATAAGGTGCTGCTTCAACTACCCGAAGAATCCCGTGTTTTGCTGAGATACCGCTTTGGTATCCTCGGAGAGCCTTAGTCTATAAGGTGTTGCTTCAACCACCTGAAGAATCTCGTGTTTTTTTGAGATACTGTTTTGGTATCATTGAAGTGCCTTAATCTATAAGGCGCTGCTTTGACCAACCGAAGAATCTCGTGTTTTGTTGAGATACTACTTTGGTGTCCTCGGAGAGCCTTAGTATATAAGGTGCTGCTTCGACCACCCGAAGAATCTCGTGTTTTTTTGAGATATTATTTTGGTATCCTCGGAGAACCGTAGTCTATAAGGTGCAACTTCGATCACCCGAAGAATCTCATGTTTTATTGAGATACTGCTTTGGTATCCTCAGAGAACCTTAGTCTATAAGGTGCTTCTCCGATCAACCAAAGAATCAGATGTCTTATTGAGATACTGCTTTGGTATCCTCGGAGAGCCTTAGTCTATAAGGTTCTGCTGCAACCACCCAAAGAATCTTGTGTTTTGTTGAGATACTGCTTTGGCATCCTCGGAGAACCATAGTCTATAAGGTGCTGCTTCGATCACCAAAGAATCTCGTGGTTTGTTAAGATACTGCTTTGGTATCCTCGGAGAGCCTTAGTCTATAAGGTGCTGCTTCAACCACCCGAAGAATCTCGTGTTTTGTAGAGATACTGCTTTGGTATCCTCGGAGAGCCTTAGTATTTAAGGGGTTGCTTTGACCACCCGAAGAATCTCACGTTTTGTTGAGATACTTCTTTGGTATCCTCGGAGAGCCTTAGTATATAAGGTGCTGCTTCGACCACCCAAAGAATCTTGTGTTTTGTTGAGATACTGCTTTGGTATCCTCGGAGAGCCTTAGTCTATAAGGTGCTGCTTCGATCACCCAAAGAATCTCATGTTTTGTTGAGATTCTACTTTGGTATCCTCGGAGAACCTTAGTCTATAAAGTTCAACTTCGACCACGCCAAGAATCTTGTATTTTGCTGAGACACTGTTTTGATATCCTCAGAGAGCCTTAGTCTATAAGGTGCTGCTTCAACTACCCGAAGAATCCCGTGTTTTGCTGAGATACCGCTTTGGTATCCTCGGAGAGCCTTAGTCTATAAGGTGTTGCTTCAACCACCTGAAGAATCTCGTGTTTTTTTGAGATACTGTTTTGGTATCATTGAAGTGCCTTAATCTATAAGGCGCTGCTTTGACCAACCGAAGAATCTCGTGTTTTGTTGAGATACTACTTTGGTGTCCTCGGAGAGCCTTAGTCTATAAGGTGCTGCTTCGACCACCCGAAGAATCTCGTGTTTTTTTGAGATATTGTTTTGGTATCCTCGGAGAACCGTAGTCTATAAGGTGCAACTTCGTTCATCCGAAGAATCTCATGTTTTGTTGAGATACTGCTTTGGTATCCTCGGAGAAACTTAGTCTATAAGGTGCTTCTTTGATCAGCCAAAGAATCACATGTTTTGTTGAGATACTTCTTTGGTATCCTCAGAGAGGCTTAGTCTATATGGTGCTGCTGCGACCACCCAAAGATTCTTGTGTTTTGTTGAGATACTGCTTTGGTATCCTCGCTGAGCCTTAGTCTATAAGGTGCTGCTTCGACTACCCGAAGAATCTCGTGTTTTGCTGAAATACCGCTTTGGTATCCTCGGAGAGCCTTAGTCTATAATGTGTTGCTTCGACCAGCTAAAGAATCTTGTGTTTTGTTGAGATACTACTTTGGTATCCTCGGAGAGCCTTAGTCTATAAGGTGCTGCTTCGACTACCCTAAGAATCTCGTGTTTTGCTGAGATACCGCTTTGGTATCCTCGGAGAGCCTTAGTCTATAAGGTGCTGCTTCAACCACCTGAAGAATCTCGTGTTTTTTTGAGATACTGCTTTGGTATCATCGGAATGCCTTAATCTATAAGGTGCTACATCGACCACCTGAAGAATCTCGTGTTTTGTTGAGATACTGCTTTGGTAACCTCGGAGAGCCTTAGTCTCTAAGGTGCTGCTTCGACCACCCGATGAATCTCGCGTTTTGTTGAGATACTTCATTGGTATCCTCGGAGAGCTTTAGTATATAAGGTGCTGCTTCGACCACCCGAAGAATCTCGTGTTTTGTTGATATACTGCTTGGTTATCCTCGGAGAACCTTAGTCTATAAGGTGTTGCTTCGAGCACCCAAAGAATATCATGTTTGGTTGAGATACTGCTTTGGTATCCTTGGAGAGCCTTAGTCTATAAGGTGTTGCTTCAACCACCCGAAGAATCTCGTGTTTTTTTGAGATACTGTTTTGGTATCATTGAAGTGCCTTAATCTATAAGGCGCTGCTTCGACCAACCGAAGAATCTCGTGTTTTGTTGAGATACTACTTTGGTGTCCTCGGAGAGCCTTAGTATATAAGGTGCTGCTTCGACCACCCGAAGAATCTCGTGTTTTTTTGAGATATTGTTTTGGTATCCTCGGAGAACCGTAGTCTATAAGGTGCAACTTCGATCACCCGAAGAATCTCATGTTTTATTGAGATACTGCTTTGGTATCCTCAGAGAACCTTAGTCTATAAGGTGCTTCTTCGATCAACCAAAGAATCACATGTCTTATTGAGATACTGCTTTGGTATCCTCGGAGAGCCTTAGTCTATAAGGTTCTGCTGCAACCACCCAAAGAATCTTTTGTTTTGTTGAGATACTGCTTTGGCATCCTCGGAGAACCATAGTCTATAAGGTGCTGCTTCGATCACCAAAGAATCTCGTGGTTTGTTAAGATACTGCTTTGGTATCCTCGGAGAGCCTTAGTCTATAAGGTGCTGCTTCAACCACCCGAAGAATCTCGTGTTTTGTAGAGATACTGCTTTGGTATCCTCGGAGAGCCTTAGTATTTAAGGGGTTGCTTTGACCACCCGAAGAATCTCACGTTTTGTTGAGATACTTCTTTGGTATCCTCGGAGAGCCTTAGTATATAAGGTGCTGCATCGACCACCCGAAGAATCTCGTGTTTTGTTGAGATACTGCTTTGGTATCCTCGGAGAGCCTTAGTCTATAAGGTGCTGCTTCGATCACCCAAAGAATCTCATGTTTTGTTGAGATTCTACTTTGGTATCCTCGGAGAACCTTAGTCTATAAAGTTCTACTTCGACCACGCCAAGAATCTTGTATTTTGCTGAGACACTGTTTTGATATCCTCAGAGAGCCTTAGTCTATAAGGTGCTGCTTCAACTACCCGAAGAATCCCGTGTTTTGCTGAGATACCGCTTTGGTATCCTCGGAGAGCCTTAGTCTATAAGGTGTTGCTTCAACCACCTGAAGAATCTCGTGTTTTTTTGAGATACTGTTTTGGTATCATTGAAGTGCCTTAATCTATAAGGCGCTGCTTTGACCAACCGAAGAATCTCGTGTTTTGTTGAGATACTACTTTGGTGTCCTCGGAGAGCCTTAGTATATAAGGTGCTGCTTCGACCACCCGAAGAATCTCGTGTTTTTTTGAGATATTGTTTTGGTATCCTCGGAGAACCGTAGTCTATAAGGTGCAACTTCGATCACCCGAAGAATCTCATGTTTTATTGAGATACTGCTTTGGTATCCTCAGAGAACCTTAGTCTATAAGGTGCTTCTCCGATCAACCAAAGAATCACATGTCTTATTGAGATACTGCTTTGGTATCCTCGGAGAGCCTTAGTCTATAAGGTTCTGCTGCAACCACCCAAAGAATCTTGTGTTTTGTTGAGATACTGCTTTGGCATCCTCGGAGAACCATAGTCTATAAGGTGCTGCTTCGATCACCAAAGAATCTCGTGGTTTGTTAAGATACTGCTTTGGTATCCTCGGAGAGCCTTAGTCTATAAGGTGCTGCTTCAACCACCCGAAGAATCTCGTGTTTTGTAGAGATACTGCTTTGGTATCCTCGGAGAGCCTTAGTATTTAAGGGGTTGCTTTGACCACCCGAAGAATCTCACGTTTTGTTGAGATAATTCTTTGGTATCCTCGGAGAGCCTTAGTATATAAGGTGCTGCTTCGACCACCCAAAGAATCTCGTGTTTTGTTGAGATACTGCTTTGGTATCCTCGGAGAGCCTTAGTCTATAAGGTGCTGCTTCGATCACCCAAAGAATCTCATGTTTTGTTGAGATTCTACTTTGGTATCCTCGGAGAACCTTAGTCTATAAAGTTCTACTTCGACCACGCCAAGAATCTTGTATTTTGCTGAGACACTGTTTTGATATCCTCAGAGAGCCTTAGTCTATAAGGTGCTGCTTCAACTACCCGAAGAATCCCGTGTTTTGCTGAGATACCGCTTTGGTATCCTCGGAGAGCCTTAGTCTATAAGGTGTTGCTTCAACCACCTGAAGAATCTCGTGTTTTTTTGAGATACTGTTTTGGTATCATTGAAGTGCCTTAATCTATAAGGCGCTGCTTTGACCAACCGAAGAATCTCGTGTTTTGTTGAGATACTACTTTGGTGTCCTCGGAGAGCCTTAGTCTATAAGGTGCTGCTTCGACCACCCGAAGAATCTCGTGTTTTTTTGAGATATTGTTTTGGTATCCTCGGAGAACCGTAGTCTATAAGGTGCAACTTCGTTCATCCGAAGAATCTCATGTTTTGTTGAGATACTGCTTTGGTATCCTCGGAGAAACTTAGTCTATAAGGTGCTTCTTTGATCAGCCAAAGAATCACATGTTTTGTTGAGATACTTCTTTGGTATCCTCAGAGAGCCTTAGTCTATATGGTGCTGCTGCGACCACCCAAAGATTCTTGTGTTTTGTTGAGATACTGCTTTGGTATCCTCGCTGAGCCTTAGTCTATAAGGTGCTGCTTCGACTACCCGAAGAATCTCGTGTTTTGCTGAGATACCGCTTTGGTATCCTCGGAGAGCCTTAGTCTATAATGTGTTGCTTCGACCAGCTAAAGAATCTTGTGTTTTGTTGAGATACTACTTTGGTATCCTCGGAGAGCCTTAGTCTATAAGGTGCTGCTTCGACTACCCTAAGAATCTCGTGTTTTGCTGAGATACCGCTTTGGTATCCTCGGAGAGCCTTAGTCTATAAGGTGCTGCTTCAACCACCTGAAGAATCTCGTGTTTTTTTGAGATACTGCTTTGGTATCATCGGAATGCCTTAATCTATAAGGTGCTACATCGACCACCTGAAGAATCTCGTGTTTTGTTGAGATACTGCTTTGGTAACCTCGGAGAGCCTTAGTCTCTAAGGTGCTGCTTCGACCACCCGATGAATCTCGCGTTTTGTTGAGATACTTCATTGGTATCCTCAGAGAGCCTTAGTATATAAGGTGCTGCTTCGACCACCCGAAGAATCTCGTGTTTTGTTGATATACTGCTTGGTTATCCTCGGAGAACCTTAGTCTATAAGGTGTTGCTTCGAGCACCCAAAGAATATCATGTTTGGTTGAGATACTGCTTTGGTATCCTTGGAGAGCCTTAATCTATAAGGTGTTGCTTCAACCACCCGAAGAATCTCGTGTTTTTTTGAGATACTGTTTTGGTATCATTGAAGTGCCTTAATCTATAAGGCGCTGCTTCGACCAACCGAAGAATCTCGTGTTTTGTTGAGATACTACTTTGGTGTCCTCGGAGAGCCTTAGTATATAAGGTGCTGCTTCGACCACCCGAAGAATCTCGTGTTTTTTTGAGATATTGTTTTGGTATCCTCGGAGAACCGTAGTCTATAAGGTGCAACTTCGATCACCCGAAGAATCTCATGTTTTATTGAGATACTGCTTTGGTATCCTCAGAGAACCTTAGTCTATAAGGTGCTTCTTCGATCAACCAAAGAATCACATGTCTTATTGAGATACTGCTTTGGTATCCTCGGAGAGCCTTAGTCTATAAGGTTCTGCTGCAACCACCCAAAGAATCTTGTGTTTTGTTGAGATACTGCTTTGGCATCCTCGGAGAACCATAGTCTATAAGGTGCTGCTTCGATCACCAAAGAATCTCGTGGTTTGTTAAGATACTGCTTTGGTATCCTCGGAGAGCCTTAGTCTATAAGGTGCTGCTTCAACCACCCGAAGAATCTCGTGTTTTGTAGAGATACTGCTTTGGTATCCTCGGAGAGCCTTAGTATTTAAGGGGTTGCTTTGACCACCCGAAGAATCTCACGTTTTGTTGAGATACTTCTTTGGTATCCTCGGAGAGCCTTAGTATATAAGGTGCTGCATCGACCACCCGAATAATCTCGTGTTTTGTTGAGATACTGCTTTGGTATCCTCGGAGAGCCTTAGTCTATAAGGTGCTGCTTCGATCACCCAAAGAATCTCATGTTTTGTTGAGATTCTACTTTGGTATCCTCGGAGAACCTTAGTCTATAAAGTTCTACTTCGACCACGCCAAGAATCTTGTATTTTGCTGAGACACTGTTTTGATATCCTCAGAGAGCTTTAGTCTATAAGGTGCTGCTTCAACTACCCGAAGAATCCCGTGTTTTGCTGAGATACCGCTTTGGTATCCTCGGAGAGCCTTAGTCTAGAAGGTGCTGCTTCAACCACCTGAAGAATCTCGTGTTTTTTTGAGATACTGCTTTGGTATCATCGGAATGCCTTAATCTATAAGGTGCTACATCGACCACCTGAAGAATCTCGTGTTTTGTTGAGATACTGCTTTGGTAACCTCGGAGAGCCTTAGTCTCTAAGGTGCTGCTTCGACCACCCGATGAATCTCGCGTTTTGTTGAGATACTTCATTGGTATCCTCAGAGAGCCTTAGTATATAAGGTGCTGCTTCGACCACCCGAAGAATCTCGTGTTTTGTTGATATACTGCTTGGTTATCCTCGGAGAACCTTAGTCTATAAGGTGTTGCTTCGAGCACCCAAAGAATATCATGTTTGGTTGAGATACTGCTTTGGTATCCTTGGAGAGCCTTAGTCTATAAGGTGTTGCTTCAACCACCCGAAGAATCTCGTGTTTTTTTGAGATACTGTTTTGGTATCATTGAAGTGCCTTAATCTATAAGGCGCTGCTTCGACCAACCGAAGAATCTCGTGTTTTGTTGAGATACTACTTTGGTGTCCTCGGAGAGCCTTAGTATATAAGGTGCTGCTTCGACCACCCGAAGAATCTCGTGTTTTTTTGAGATATTGTTTTGGTATCCTCGGAGAACCGTAGTCTATAAGGTGCAACTTCGATCACCCGAAGAATCTCATGTTTTATTGAGATACTGCTTTGGTATCCTCAGAGAACCTTAGTCTATAAGGTGCTTCTTCGATCAACCAAAGAATCACATGTCTTATTGAGATACTGCTTTGGTATCCTCGGAGAGCCTTAGTCTATAAGGTTCTGCTGCAACCACCCAAAGAATCTTGTGTTTTGTTGAGATACTGCTTTGGCATCCTCGGAGAACCATAGTCTATAAGGTGCTGCTTCGATCACCAAAGAATCTCGTGGTTTGTTAAGATACTGCTTTGGTATCCTCGGAGAGCCTTAGTCTATAAGGTGCTGCTTCAACCACCCGAAGAATCTCGTGTTTTGTAGAGATACTGCTTTGGTATCCTCGGAGAGCCTTAGTATTTAAGGGGTTGCTTTGACCACCCGAAGAATCTCACGTTTTGTTGAGATACTTCTTTGGTATCCTCGGAGAGCCTTAGTATATAAGGTGCTGCATCGACCACCCGAATAATCTCGTGTTTTGTTAAGATACTGCTTTGGTATCCTCGGAGAGCCTTAGTCTATAAGGTGCTGCTTCGATCACCCAAAGAATCTCATGTTTTGTTGAGATTCTACTTTGGTATCCTCGGAGAACCTTAGTCTATAAAGTTCTACTTCGACCACGCCAAGAATCTTGTATTTTGCTGAGACACTGTTTTGATATCCTCAGAGAGCCTTAGTCTATAAGGTGCTGCTTCAACTACCCGAAGAATCCCGTGTTTTGCTGAGATACCGCTTTGGTATCCTCGGAGAGCCTTAGTCTAGAAGGTGTTGCTTCAACCACCTGAAGAATCTCGTGTTTTTTTGAGATACTGTTTTGGTATCATTGAAGTGCCTTAATCTATAAGGCGCTGCTTTGACCAACCGAAGAATCTCGTGTTTTGTTGAGATACTACTTTGGTGTCCTCGGAGAGCCTTAGTATATAAGGTGCTGCTTCGACCACCCGAAGAATCTCGTGTTTTTTTGAGATATTGTTTTGGTATCCTCGGAGAACCGTAGTCTATAAGGTGCAACTTCGATCACCCGAAGAATCTCATGTTTTATTGAGATACTGCTTTGGTATCCTCAGAGAACCTTAGTCTATAAGGTGCTTCTTCGATCAACCAAAGAATCACATGTCTTATTGAGATACTGCTTTGGTATCCTCGGAGAGCCTTAGTCTATAAGGTTCTGCTGCAACCACCCAAAGAATCTTGTGTTTTGTTGAGATACTGCTTTGGCATCCTCGGAGAACCATAGTCTATAAGGTGCTGCTTCGATCACCAAAGAATCTCGTGGTTTGTTAAGATACTGCTTTGGTATCCTCGGAGAGCCTTAGTCTATAAGGTGCTGCTTCAACCACCCGAAGAATCTCGTGTTTTGTAGAGATACTGCTTTGGTATCCTCGGAGAGCCTTAGTATTTAAGGGGTTGCTTTGACCACCCGAAGAATCTCACGTTTTGTTGAGATACTTCTTTGGTATCCTCGGAGAGCCTTAGTATATAAGGTGCTGCTTCGACCACCCAAAGAATCTCGTGTTTTGTTGAGATACTGCTTTGGTATCCTCGGAGAGCCTTAGTCTATAAGGTGCTGCTTCGATCACCCAAAGAATCTCATGTTTTGTTGAGATTCTACTTTGGTATCCTCGGAGAACCTTAGTCTATAAAGTTCTACTTCGACCACGCCAAGAATCTTGTATTTTGCTGAGACACTGTTTTGATATCCTCAGAGAGCCTTAGTCTATAAGGTGCTGCTTCAACTACCCGAAGATTCCCGTGTTTTGCTGAGATACCGCTTTGGTATCCTCGGAGAGCCTTAGTCTATAAGGTGTTGCTTCAACCACCGGAAGAATCTCGTGTTTTTTTGAGATACTGTTTTGGTATCATTGAAGTGCCTTAATCTATAAGGCGCTGCTTTGACCAACCGAAGAATCTCGTGTTTTGTTGAGATACTACTTTGGTGTCCTCGGAGAGCCTTAGTCTATAAGGTGCTGCTTCGACCACCCGAAGAATCTCGTGTTTTTTTGAGATATTGTTTTGGTATCCTCGGAGAACCGTAGTCTATAAGGTGCAACTTCGTTCATCCGAAGAATCTCATGTTTTGTTGAGATACTGCTTTGGTATCCTCGGAGAAACTTAGTCTATAAGGTGCTTCTTTGATCAGCCAAAGAATCACATGTTTTGTTGAGATACTTCTTTGGTATCCTCAGAGAGCCTTAGTCTATATGGTGCTGCTGCGACCACCCAAAGATTCTTGTGTTTTGTTGAGATACTGCTTTGGTATCCTCGCTGAGCCTTAGTCTATAAGGTGCTGCTTCGACTACCCGAAGAATCTCGTGTTTTGCTGAGATACCGCTTTGGTATCCTCGGAGAGCCTTAGTCTATAATGTGTTGCTTCGACCAGCTAAAGAATCTTGTGTTTTGTTGAGATACTACTTTGGTATCCTCGGAGAGCCATAGTCTATAAGGTGCTGCTTCGACTACCCTAAGAATCTCGTGTTTTGCTGAGATACCGCTTTGGTATCCTCGGAGAGCCTTAGTCTATAAGGTGCTGCTTCAACCACCTGAAGAATCTCGTGTTTTTTTGAGATACTGCTTTGGTATCATCGGAATGCCTTAATCTATAAGGTGCTACATCGACCACCTGAAGAATCTCGTGTTTTGTTGAGATACTGCTTTGGTAACCTCGGAGAGCCTTAGTCTCTAAGGTGCTGCTTCGACCACCCGATGAATCTCGCGTTTTGTTGAGATACTTCATTGGTATCCTCGGAGAGCCTTAGTATATAAGGTGCTGCTTCGACCACCCGAAGAATCTCGTGTTTTGTTGATATACTGCTTGGTTATCCTCGGAGAACCTTAGTCTATAAGGTGTTGCTTCGAGCACCCAAAGAATATCATGTTTGGTTGAGATACTGCTTTGGTATCCTTGGAGAGCCTTAGTCTATAAGGTGTTGCTTCAACCACCCGAAGAATCTCGTGTTTTTTTGAGATACTGTTTTGGTATCATTGAAGTGCCTTAATCTATAAGGCGCTGCTTCGACCAACCGAAGAATCTCGTGTTTTGTTGAGATACTACTTTGGTGTCCTCGGAGAGCCTTAGTATATAAGGTGCTGCTTCGACCACCCGAAGAATCTCGTGTTTTTTTGAGATATTGTTTTGGTATCCTCGGAGAACCGTAGTCTATAAGGTGCAACTTCGATCACCCGAAGAATCTCATGTTTTATTGAGATACTGCTTTGGTATCCTCAGAGAACCTTAGTCTATAAGGTGCTTCTTCGATCAACCAAAGAATCACATGTCTTATTGAGATACTGCTTTGGTATCCTCGGAGAGCCTTAGTCTATAAGGTTCTGCTGCAACCACCCAAAGAATCTTGTGTTTTGTTGAGATACTGCTTTGGCATCCTCGGAGAACCATAGTCTATAAGGTGCTGCTTCGATCACCAAAGAATCTCGTGGTTTGTTAAGATACTGCTTTGGTATCCTCGGAGAGCCTTAGTCTATAAGGTGCTGCTTCAACCACCCGAAGAATCTCGTGTTTTGTAGAGATACTGCTTTGGTATCCTCGGAGAGCCTTAGTATTTAAGGGGTTGCTTTGACCACCCGAAGAATCTCACGTTTTGTTGAGATACTTCTTTGGTATCCTCGGAGAGCCTTAGTATATAAGGTGCTGCATCGACCACCCGAAGAATCTCGTGTTTTGTTGAGATACTGCTTTGGTATCCTCGGAGAGCCTTAGTCTATAAGGTGCTGCTTCGATCACCCAAAGAATCTCATGTTTTGTTGAGATTCTACTTTGGTATCCTCGGAGAACCTTAGTCTATAAAGTTCTACTTCGACCACGCCAAGAATCTTGTATTTTGCTGAGACACTGTTTTGATATCCTCAGAGAGCCTTAGTCTATAAGGTGCTGCTTCAACTACCCGAAGAATCCCGTGTTTTGCTGAGATACCGCTTTGGTATCCTCGGAGAGCCTTAGTCTAGAAGGTGTTGCTTCAACCACCTGAAGAATCTCGTGTTTTTTTGAGATACTGTTTTGGTATCATTGAAGTGCCTTAATCTATAAGGCGCTGCTTTGACCAACCGAAGAATCTCGTGTTTTGTTGAGATACTACTTTGGTGTCCTCGGAGAGCCTTAGTATATAAGGTGCTGCTTCGACCACCCGAAGAATCTCGTGTTTTTTTGAGATATTGTTTTGGTATCCTCGGAGAACCGTAGTCTATAAGGTGCAACTTCGATCACCCGAAGAATCTCATGTTTTATTGAGATACTGCTTTGGTATCCTCAGAGAACCTTAGTCTATAAGGTGCTTCTTCGATCAACCAAAGAATCACATGTCTTATTGAGATACTGCTTTGGTATCCTCGGAGAGCCTTAGTCTATAAGGTTCTGCTACAACCACCCAAAGATTCTTGTGTTTTGTTGAGATACTGCTTTGGCATCCTCGGAGAACCATAGTCTATAAGGTGCTGCTTCGATCACCAAAGAATCTCGTGGTTTGTTAAGATACTGCTTTGGTATCCTCGGAGAGCCTTAGTCTATAAGGTGCTGCTTCAACCACCCGAAGAATCTCGTGTTTTGTAGAGATACTGATTTGGTATCCTCGGAGAGCCTTAGTATTTAAGGGGTTGCTTTGACCACCCGAAGAATCTCACGTTTTGTTGAGATACTTCTTTGGTATCCTCGGAGAGCCTTAGTATATAAGGTGCTGCTTCGACCACCCAAAGAATCTCGTGTTTTGTTGAGATACTGCTTTGGTATCCTCGGAGAGCCTTAGTCTATAAGGTGCTGCTTCGATCACCCAAAGAATCTCATGTTTTGTTGAGATTCTACTTTGGTATCCTCGGAGAACCTTAGTCTATAAAGTTCTACTTCGACCACGCCAAGAATCTTGTATTTTGCTGAGACACTGTTTTGATATCCTCAGAGAGCCTTAGTCTATAAGGTGCTGCTTCAACTACCCGAAGAATCCCGTGTTTTGCTGAGATACCGCTTTGGTATCCTCGGAGAGCCTTAGTCTATAAGGTGTTGCTTCAACCACCGGAAGAATCTCGTGTTTTTTTGAGATACTGTTTTGGTATCATTGAAGTGCCTTAATCTATAAGGCGCTGCTTTGACCAACCGAAGAATCTCGTGTTTTGTTGAGATACTACTTTGGTGTCCTCGGAGAGCCTTAGTCTATAAGGTGCTGCTTCGACCACCCGAAGAATCTCGTGTTTTTTTGAGATATTGTTTTGGTATCCTCGGAGAACCGTAGTCTATAAGGTGCAACTTCGTTCATCCGAAGAATCTCATGTTTTGTTGAGATACTGCTTTGGTATCCTCGGAGAAACTTAGTCTATAAGGTGCTTCTTTGATCAGCCAAAGAATCACATGTTTTGTTGAGATACTTCTTTGGTATCCTCAGAGAGCCTTAGTCTATATGGTGCTGCTGCGACCACCCAAAGATTCTTGTGTTTTGTTGAGATACTGCTTTGGTATCCTCGCTGAGCCTTAGTCTATAAGGTGCTGCTTCGACTACCCGAAGAATCTCGTGTTTTGCTGAGATACCGCTTTGGTATCCTCGGAGAGCCTTAGTCTATAATGTGTTGCTTCGACCAGCTAAAGAATCTTGTGTTTTGTTGAGATACTACTTTGGTATCCTCGGAGAGCCTTAGTCTATAAGGTGCTGCTTCGACTACCCAAAGAATCTCGTGTTTTGCTGAGATACCGCTTTGGTATCCTCGGAGAGCCTTAGTCTATAAGGTGCTGCTTCAACCACCTGAAGAATCTCGTGTTTTTTTGAGATACTGCTTTGGTATCATCGGAATGCCTTAATCTATAAGGTGCTACATCGACCACCTGAAGAATCTCGTGTTTTGTTGAGATACTGCTTTGGTAACCTCGGAGAGCCTTAGTCTCTAAGGTGCTGCTTCGACCACCCGATGAATCTCGCGTTTTGTTGAGATACTTCATTGGTATCCTCGGAGAGCCTTAGTATATAAGGTGCTGCTTCGACCACCCGAAGAATCTCGTGTTTTGTTGATATACTGCTTGGTTATCCTCGGAGAACCTTAGTCTATAAGGTGTTGCTTCGAGCACCCAAAGAATATCATGTTTGGTTGAGATACTGCTTTGGTATCCTTGGAGAGCCTTAGTCTATAAGGTGTTGCTTCAACCACCCGAAGAATCTCGTGTTTTTTTGAGATACTGTTTTGGTATCATTGAAGTGCCTTAATCTATAAGGCGCTGCTTCGACGAACCGAAGAATCTCGTGTTTTGTTGAGATACTACTTTGGTGTCCTCGGAGAGCCTTAGTATATAAGGTGCTGCTTCGACCACCCGAAGAATCTCGTGTTTTTTTGAGATATTGTTTTGGTATCCTCGGAGAACCGTAGTCTATAAGGTGCAACTTCGATCACCCGAAGAATCTCATGTTTTATTGAGATACTGCTTTGGTATCCTCAGAGAACCTTAGTCTATAAGGTGCTTCTCCGATCAACCAAAGAATCACATGTCTTATTGAGATACTGCTTTGGTATCCTCGGAGAGCCTTAGTCTATAAGGTTCTGCTGCAACCACCCAAAGAATCTTGTGTTTTGTTGAGATACTGCTTTGGCATCCTCGGAGAACCATAGTCTATAAGGTGCTGCTTCGATCACCAAAGAATCTCGTGGTTTGTTAAGATACTGCTTTGGTATCCTCGGAGAGCCTTAGTCTATAAGGTGCTGCTTCAACCACCCGAAGAATCTCGTGTTTTGTAGAGATACTGCTTTGGTATCCTCGGAGAGCCTTAGTATTTAAGGGGTTGCTTTGACCACCCGAAGAATCTCACGTTTTGTTGAGATACTTCTTTGGTATCCTCGGAGAGCCTTAGTATATAAGGTGCTGCTTCGACCACCCAAAGAATCTCGTGTTTTGTTGAGATACTGCTTTGGTATCCTCGGAGAGCCTTAGTCTATAAGGTGCTGCTTCGATCACCCAAAGAATCTCATGTTTTGTTGAGATTCTACTTTGGTATCCTCGGAGAACCTTAGTCTATAAAGTTCTACTTCGACCACGCCAAGAATCTTGTATTTTGCTGAGACACTGTTTTGATATCCTCAGAGAGCCTTAGTCTATAAGTTGCTGCTTCAACTACCCGAAGAATCCCGTGTTTTGCTGAGATACCGCTTTGGTATCCTCGGAGAGCCTTAGTCTATAAGGTGTTGCTTCAACCACCTGAAGAATCTCGTGTTTTTTTGAGATACTGTTTTGGTATCATTGAAGTGCCTTAATCTATAAGGCGCTGCTTTGACCAACCGAAGAATCTCGTGTTTTGTTGAGATACTACTTTGGTGTCCTCGGAGAGCCTTAGTCTATAAGGTGCTGCTTCGACCACCCGAAGAATCTCGTGTTTTTTTGAGATATTGTTTTGGTATCCTCGGAGAACCGTAGTCTATAAGGTGCAACTTCGTTCATCCGAAGAATCTCATGTTTTGTTGAGATACTGCTTTGGTATCCTCGGAGAAACTTAGTCTATAAGGTGCTTCTTTGATCAGCCAAAGAATCACATGTTTTGTTGAGATACTTCTTTGGTATCCTAAGAGAGCCTTAGTCTATATGGTGCTGCTGCGACCACCCAAAGATTCTTGTGTTTTGTTGAGATACTGCTTTGGTATCCTCGCTCAGCCTTAGTCTATAAGGTGCTGCTTCGACTACCCGAAGAATCTCGTGTTTTGCTGAGATACCGCTTTGGTATCCTCGGAGAGCCTTAGTCTATAATGTGTTGCTTCGACCAGCTAAAGAATCTTGTGTTTTGTTGAGATACTACTTTGGTATCCTCAGAGAGCCTTAGTCTATAAGGTGCTGCTTCGACTACCCAAAGAATCTCGTGTTTTGCTGAGATACCGCTTTGGTATCCTCGGAGAGCCTTAGTCTATAAGGTGCTGCTTCAACCACCTGAAGAATCTCGTGTTTTTTTGAGATACTGCTTTGGTATCATCGGAATGCCTTAATCTATAAGGTGCTACATCGACCACCTGAAGAATCTCGTGTTTTGTTGAGATACTGCTTTGGTAACCTCGGTGAGCCTTAGTCTCTAAGGTGCTGCTTCGACCACCCGATGAATCTCGCGTTTTGTTGAGATACTTCATTGGTATCCTCGGAGAGCCTTAGTATATAAGGTGCTGCTTCGACCACCCGAAGAATCTCGTGTTTTTTTGAGATACTGTTTTGGTATCCTCGGAGAACCGTAGTCTATATGGTGCAACTTCGATCACCCGAAGAATCTTGTGTTTTATTGAGATACTTCTTTGGTATCCTCAGAGAACCTTAGTCTATAAGGTGCTTCTCCGATCAACAAAAGAATCACATGTCTTATTGAGATACTGCTTTGGTATCCTCGGAGAGCCTTAGTCTATAAGGTTCTGCTGCAACCACCCAAAGAATCTTGTGTTTTGTTGAGATACTGCTTTGGCATCGTCGAAGAACCATAGTCTATAAGGTGCTGCTTCGATCGCCAAAGAATCTCGTGGTTTTTTAAGATACTGCTTTGGTATCCTCGGAGAGCCATAGTCTATAAGGTGCTGCTTCAACCACCCGAAGAATCTTGTGTTTTGTAGAGATACTGCTTTGGTATCCTCGGAGAGCCTTAGTATTTAGGGGGTTGCTTTGAACACCCGAAGAATCTCACGTTTGTTGAGATACCTCTTTGGTATCCTCGGAGAGCCTTAGTATATAAGGTGTTGCTTCAACCACCCGAAGAATCTCGTGTTTTTTTGAGATACTGTTTTGGTGTCATTGAAGTGCCTTAATCTATAAGGCGCTGCTTCGACCAATCGAAGAATCTCGTGTTTTGTTGAGATACTACTTTGGTGTCCTCGGAGAGCCTTAGTCTATAAGGTGCTACTTCGACCACCCGAAGAATCTCGTGTTTTTTTGAGATATTGATTTGGAATCCTCGGAGAACCGTAGTCTATAAGGTGCAACTTCGATCACCCGAAGAATCTCATGTTTTATTGAGATACTGCTTTGGCATCCTCAGAGAACCTTAGTCTATAAGGTGCTTCTCCGATCAACCAAAGAATCACATGTCTTATAGAGGTAATGCTTTGGTATCCTTGGAGAGCCTTAGTCTATAAGGTTCTGCTGCAACCACCCAAAGAATCTTGTGTTTTGTTGAGATACTGCTTTGGCCTCCTCGGAGAACCATAGTCTATAAGGTGCTGCCTCGATCACCAAAGAATCACGTGGTTTGTTAAGATACTGCTTTGGTATCCTCGGAGAGCCTTATTCTATAAGGTGCTGCTTCAACCACCCGAAGAATCTCGTGTTTTGTAGAGATACTGCTTTGGTATCCTCGGAGAGCCTTAGTGTTTAAGGGGTTGCTTTGACCACCCAAAGAATCTCACGTTTTGTTGAGATACCTCTTTGGTATCCTCGGAGAGCCTTAGTATATAAGGTGCTGCTTCGACCACCCGAAGAATCTTGTTATTTGTTGAGATACTGCATTGGTATCCTCGGAGAGCCTTAGTCTATAAGGTGCTGCTTCGATCACCCAAAGAATCTCATGTTTTGTTGAGATTCTACTTTGGTATCCTCGGAGAACCTTAGTCTATAAAGTTCTACTTCGACCACGCAAAGAATCTTGTATTTTGTTGAGACACTGGTTTGATATCCTCAGAGAGCCTTAGTCTATAAGGTGCTGCTCGACTACCCGAAGAATCTCGTGTTTTGCTGAGATACCGCTTTGGTATCCTCGGAGAGCCTTAGTCTATAAGGTGTTGCTTCAACCACCCGAAGAATCTCGTGTTTTTTTGAGATACTGTTTTGGTATCATTGAAGTGCCTTAATCTATAAGGCGCTGCTTCGACCAATCGAAGAATCTCGTGTTTTGTTGAGATACTACTTTGGTGTCCTCGGAGAGCCTTAGTCTATAAGGTGCTGCTTCGACCACCCGAAGAATCTCGTGTTTTTTTGTGATATTGTTTTGGTATCCTCGGAGAACCGTAGTCTATAAGGTGCAACTTCGATCACCCGAAGAATCTCGTGTTTTATTGAGATACTGCTTTGGTATCCTCAGAGAACCTTAGTCTATAAGGTGCTTCTCCGATCAACCAAAGAATCACATGTCTTATTGAGATACTGCTTTGGTATCCTCGGAGAGCCTTAGTCTATAAGGTTCTGCTGCAACCACCCAAAGAATCTTGTGTTTTGTTGAGATACTGCTTTGGCATCGTCGGAGAACCATAGTCTATAAGGTGCTGCTTCGATCGCCAAAGAATCTCGTGGTTTGTTAAGATACTGCTTTGGTATCCTCGGAGAGCCTTAGTCTATAAGGTACTGCTTCAACCACCCGAAGAATCTCGTGTTTTGTAGAGATACTGCTTTGGTATCCTCGGAGAGCCTTAGTATTTAGGGGGTTGCTTTGACCACCCGAAGAATCTAACGTTTTGTTGAGATACCTCTTTGGTATCCTCGGAGAGCCTTAGTGTATAAGGTGCTGCTTCGACCACCCGAAGAATCTCGTGTTTTGTTGAGATACTACTTTGGTATCCTCGGAGAGCCTTAGTCTATAAGGTGCTGCTTCGATCACCCAAAGAATCTCATGTTTTGTTGAGATTCTACTTTGGTATCCTCGGAGAACCTTAGTCTATAAAGTTCTACTTCGACCACGCAAAGAATCTTGTATTTTTTTGAGACACTGCTTTGATATCCTCAGAGAGCCTTAGTCTATAAGGTGCTTCTCCGATCAACCAAAGAATCACATGTCTTATTGAGATACTGCTTTGGTATCCTCGGAGAGCCTTAGTCTATAAGGTTCTGCTGCAACCACCCAAAGAATCTTGTGTTTTGTTGAGATACTGCTTTGGCATCGTCGGAGAACCATAGTCTATAAGGTGCTGCTTCGATCGCCAAAGAATCTCGTGGTTTGTTAAGATACTGCTTTGGTATCCTCGGAGAGCCTTAGTCTATAAGGTACTGCTTCAACCACCCGAAGAATCTCGTGTTTTGTAGAGATACTGCTTTGGTATCCTCGGAGAGCCTTAGTATTTAGGGGGTTGCTTTGACCACCCGAAGAATCTAACGTTTTGTTGAGATACCTCTTTGGTATCCTCGGAGAGCCTTAGTGTATAAGGTGCTGCTTCGACCACCCGAAGAATCTCGTGTTTTGTTGAGATACTACTTTGGTATCCTCGGAGAGCCTTAGTCTATAAGGTGCTACTTCGATCACCCAAAGAATCTCATGTTTTGTTGAGATTCTACTTTGGTATCCTCGGAGAACCTTAGTCTATAAAGTTCTACTTCGACCACGCAAAGAATCTTGTATTTTTTTGAGACACTGCTTTGATATCCTCAGAGAGCCTTAGTCTATAAGGTGCTGCTTCGACTACCCGAAGAATCTCGTGTTTTGTTGAGATACCGCTTTGGTATCCTCGGAGAGCCTTAGTCTATAAGGTGTTGCTTCAACCACCCGAAGAATCTCGTTTTTTTGAGATACTGTTTTGGTATCATTGAAGTGCCTTAATGTATAAGGTGCTGCTTCGACCAATCGAAGAATCTCATGTTTTGTTGAGATACTACTTTGGTGTCCTCGGAGAGCCTTAGTCTATAAGGTGCTGCTTCGACCACCCGAAGAATCTCGTGTTTTTTTTAGATACTGTTTTGGTATCCTCGGAGAACCGTAGTCTATAAGGTGCAACTTCGATCACCCGAAGAATCTCATGTTTTATTGAGATACTGCTTTGGTATCCTCAGAGAACCTTAGTCTATAAGGTGCTTCTCCGATCAACCAAAGAATCACATGTCTTATTGAGATACTGCTTTGGTATCCTCGGAGAGCCTTAGTCTATAAGGTTATGCTGCAACCACCCAAAGAATCTTGTGTTTTGTTGAGATACTGCTTTGGCATCCTCGGAGAACCATAGTCTATAAGGTGCTGCTTCGATCGCCAAAGAATCTCGTGGTTTGTTAAGATACTGCTTTGGTATCCTCGGCGAGCCTTAGTCTATAAGGTGCTGCTTCAACCACCCGAAGAATCTCGTGTTTTGTAGAGATGCTGCTTTGGTATCCTCGGAGAGCCTTAGTGTTTAGGGGGTTGCTTTGACCACCCGAAGAATATCACGTTTTGTTGAGATACCTCTTTGGTATCCTCGGAGAGCCTTAGTATATAAGGTGCGGCTTCGACCACCCGAAGAATCTCGTGTTTTGTTGAGATACTGCTTTGGTATCCTCGGAGAGCCTTAGTCTATAAGGTGCTGCTTCGATCACCCAAAGAATCTCATGTTTTGTTGAGATTCTACTTTGGTATCCTCGGAGAACCTTAGTCTATAAAGTTCTACTTCGACCACGCAAAGAATCTTGTATTTTTTTGAGACACTGCTTTGATATCCTCAGAGAGCCTTAGTCTATAAGGTGCTGCTTCGACTACCCGAAGAATCTCGTGTTTTGCTGAGATACCGCTTTGGTATCCTCGGAGAGCCTTAGTCTATAAGGTGTTGCTTCAACCACCCGAAGAATCTCGTGTTTTTTTGAGATACTGTTTTGGTATCATTGAAGTGCCTTAATCTATAAGGTGCTGCTTCGACCAATCGAAGAATCTCGTGTTTTGTTGAGATACTACTTTGGTGTCCTCAGAGAGCCTTAGTCTATAAGGTGCTGCTTCGACCACCCGAAGAATCTCGTGTTTTTTTGAGATACTGTTTTGGTATCCTCGGAGAACCGTAGTCTATAAGGTGCAACTTCGATCACCCGAAGAATCTCATGTTTTATTGAGATACTGCTTTGGTATCCTCAGAGAACCTTAGTCTATAAGGTGCTTCTCCGATCAACCAAAGAATCATATGTCTTATTGAGATACTGCTTTGGTATCCTCGGAGAGCCTTAGTCTATAAGGTTATGCTGCAACCACCCAAAGAATCTTGTGTTTTGTTGAGATACTGCTTTGGCATCCTCGGAGAACCATAGTCTATAAGGTGCTACTTCGATCGCCAAAGAATCTCGTGGTTTGTTAAGATACTGCTTTGGTATCCTCGGAGAGCCTTAGTCTATAAGGTTATGCTGCAACCACCCAAAGAATCTTGTGTTTTGTTGAGATACTGCTTTGGCATCCTCGGAGAACCATAGTCTATAAGGTGCTGCTTCGATCGCCAAAGAATCTCGTGGTTTGTTAAGATACTGCTTTGGTATCCTCGGAGAGCCTTAGTCTATAAGGTCCTGCTTCAACCACCCGAAGAATCTCGTGTTTTGTAGAGATACTGCTTTGGTATCCTCGGAGAGCCTTAGTATTTAAGGGGTTGCTTTGACCACCCGAAGAATCTAACGTTTTGTTGAGATACCTCTTTGGTATCCTCGGAGAGCCTTAGTGTATAAGGTGCTGCTTCGACCACCCGAAGAATCTCGTGTTTTGTTGAGATACTACTTTGGTATCCTCGGAGAGCCTTAGTCTATAAGGTGCTGTTTCGATCACCCAAAGAATCTCATGTTTTGTTGAGATTCTACTTTGGTATCCTCGGAGAACCTTAGTCTATAAAGTTCTACTTCGACCACGCAAAGAATCTTGTATTTTTTTGAGACACTGCTTTGATATCCTCAGAGAGCCTTAGTCTATAAGGTGCTTCTCCGATCAACCAAAGAATCACATGTCTTATTGAGATACTGCTTTGGTATCCTCGGAGAGCCTTAGTCTATAAGGTTCTGCTGCAACCACCCTAAGAATCTTGTGTTTTGTTGAGATACTGCTTTGGCATCGTCGGAGAACCATAGTCTATAAGGTGCTGCTTCGATCGCCAAAGAATCTCGTGGTTTGTTAAGATACTGCTTTGGTATCCTCGGAGAGCCTTAGTCTATAAGGTACTGCTTCAACCACCCGAAGAATCTCGTGTTTTGTAGAGATACTGCTTTGGTATCCTCGGAGAGCCTTAGTATTTAGGGGGTTGCTTTGACCACCCGAAGAATCTAACGTTTTGTTGAGATACCTCTTTGGTATCCTCGGAGAGCCTTAGTGTATAAGGTGCTGCTTCGACCACCCGAAGAATCTCGTGTTTTGTTGAGATACTACTTTGGTATCCTCGGAGAGCCTTAGTCTATAAGGTGCTGCTTCGATCACCCAAAGAATCTCATGTTTTGTTGAGATTCTACTTTGGTATCCTCGGAGAACCTTAGTCTATAAAGTTCTACTTCGACCACGCAAAGAGTCTTGTATTTTTTTGAGACACTGCTTTGATATCCTCAGAGAGCCTTAGTCTATAAGGTGCTGCTTCGACTACCCGAAGAATCTCGTGTTTTGTTGAGATACCGCTTTGGTATCCTCGGAGAGCCTTAGTCTATAAGGTGTTGCTTCAACCACCCGAAGAATCTCGTTTTTTTGAGATACTGTTTTGGTATCATTGAAGTGCCTTAATGTATAAGGTGCTGCTTCGACCAATCGAAGAATCTCATGTTTTGTTGAGATACTACTTTGGTGTCCTCGGAGAGCCTTAGTCTATAAGGTGCTGCTTCGACCACCCGAAGAATCTCGTGTTTTTTTTAGATACTGTTTTGGTATCCTCGGAGAACCGTAGTCTATAAGGTGCAACTTCGATCACCCGAAGAATCTCATGTTTTATTGAGATACTGCTTTGGTATCCTCAGAGAACCTTAGTCTATAAGGTGCTTCTCCGATCAACCAAAGAATCACATGTCTTATTGAGATACTGCTTTGGTATCCTCGGAGAGCCTTAGTCTATAAGGTTATGCTGCAACCACCCAAAGAATCTTGTGTTTTGTTGAGATACTGCTTTGGCATCCTCGGAGAACCATAGTCTATAAGGTGCTGCTTCGATCGCCAAAGAATCTCGTGGTTTGTTAAGATACTGCTTTGGTATCCTCGGCGAGCCTTAGTCTATAAGGTGCTGCTTCAACCACCCGAAGAATCTCGTGTTTTGTAGAGATGCTGCTTTGGTATCCTCGGAGAGCCTTAGTGTTTAGGGGGTTGCTTTGACACCCGAAGAATCTCACGTTTTGTTGAGATACCTCTTTGGTATCCTCGGAGAGCCTTAGTATATAAGGTGCGGCTTCGACCACCCGAAGAATCTCGTGTTTTGTTGAGATACTGCTTTGGTATCCTCGGAGAGCCTTAGTCTATAAGGTGCTGCTTCGATCACCCAAAGAATCTCATGTTTTGTTGAGATTCTACTTTGGTATCCTCGGAGAACCTTAGTCTATAAAGTTCTACTTCGACCACGCAAAGAATCTTGTATTTTTTTGAGACACTGCTTTGATATCCTCAGAGAGCCTTAGTCTATAAGGTGCTGCTTCGACTACCCGAAGAATCTCGTGTTTTGCTGAGATACCGCTTTGGTATCCTCGGAGAGCCTTAGTCTATAAGGTGTTGCTTCAACCACCCGAAGAATCTCGTGTTTTTTTGAGATACTGTTTTGGTATCATTGAAGTGCCTTAATCTATAAGGTGCTGCTTCGACCAATCGAAGAATCTCGTGTTTTGTTGAGATACTACTTTGGTGTCCTCAGAGAGCCTTAGTCTATAAGGTGCTGCTTCGACCACCCGAAGAATCTCGTGTTTTTTTGAGATACTGTTTTGGTATCCTCGGAGAACCGTAGTCTATAAGGTGCAACTTCGATCACCCGAAGAATCTCATGTTTTATTGAGATACTGCTTTGGTATCCTCAGAGAACCTTAGTCTATAAGGTGCTTCTCCGATCAACCAAAGAATCATATGTCTTATTGAGATACTGCTTTGGTATCCTCGGAGAGCCTTAGTCTATAAGGTTATGCTGCAACCACCCAAAGAATCTTGTGTTTTGTTGAGATACTGCTTTGGCATCCTCGGAGAACCATAGTCTATAAGGTGCTACTTCGATCGCCAAAGAATCTCGTGGTTTGTTAAGATACTGCTTTGGTATCCTCGGAGAGACTTAGTCTATAAGGTTATGCTGCAACCACCCAAAGAATCTTGTGTTTTGTTGAGATACTGCTTTGGCATCCTCGGAGAACCATAGTCTATAAGGTGCTGCTTCGATCGCCAAAGAATCTCGTGGTTTGTTAAGATACTGCTTTGGTATCCTCGGAGAGCCTTAGTCTATAAGGTGCTGCTTCAACCACCCGAAGAATCTCTTGTTTTGTAGAGATGCTGCTTTGGTATCCTCGGAGAGCCTTAGTGTTTAGGGGGTTGCTTTGACCACCCGAAGAATCTCACATTTTGTTGAGATACCTCTTTGGTATCCTCGGAGAGCCTTAGTATATAAGGTGCTTCTTCTACCACCCGAAGAATCTCGTGTTTTGTTGAGATACTGCTTTGGTTTCCTCGGAGAGCCTTAGTCTATAAGGTGCTGCTTCGATCACCCAAAGAATCTCATGTTTTGTTGAGATTCTACTTTGGTATCCTCGGAGAACCTTAGTCTATAAAGTTCTACTTCGACCACGCAAAGAATCTTGTATTTTTTTGAGACACTGCTTTGATATCCTCAGAGAGCCTTAGTCTATAAGGTGCTGCTTCGACTACCCGAAGAATCTCGTGTTTTGCTGAGATACCGCTTTGGTATCCTCGGAGAGCCTTAGTCTATAAGGTGTTGCTTCAACCACCCGAAGAATCTCGTGTTTTTTTGAGATACTGTTTTGGTATCATTGAAGTGCCTTAATCTATAAGGTGCTGCTTCGACCAATCGAAGAATCTCGTGTTTTGTTGAGATACTACTTTGGTGTCCTCAGAGAGCCTTAGTCTATAAGGTGCTGCTTCGACCACCCGAAGAATCTCGTGTTTTTTTGAGATACTGTTTTGGTATCCTCGGAGAACCGTAGTCTATAAGGTGCAACTTCGATCACCCGAAGAATCTCATGTTTTATTGAGATACTGCTTTGGTATCCTCAGAGAACCTTAGTCTATAAGGTGCTTCTCCGATCAACCAAAGAATCATATGTCTTATTGAGATACTGCTTTGGTATCCTCGGAGAGCCTTAGTCTATAAGGTTATGCTGCAACCACCCAAAGAATCTTGTGTTTTGTTGAGATACTGCTTTGGCATCCTCGGAGAACCATAGTCTATAAGGTGCTACTTCGATCGCCAAAGAATCTCGTGGTTTGTTAAGATACTGCTTTGGTATCCTCGGAGAGACTTAGTCTATAAGGTTATGCTGCAACCACCCAAAGAATCTTGTGTTTTGTTGAGATACTGCTTTGGCATCCTCGGAGAACCATAGTCTATAAGGTGCTGCTTCGATCGCCAAAGAATCTCGTGGTTTGTTAAGATACTGCTTTGGTATCCTCGGAGAGCCTTAGTCTATAAGGTGCTGCTTCAACCACCCGAAGAATCTCTTGTTTTGTAGAGATGCTGCTTTGGTATCCTCGGAGAGCCTTAGTGTTTAGGGGGTTGCTTTGACCACCCGAAGAATCTCACATTTTGTTGAGATACCTCTTTGGTATCCTCGGAGAGCCTTAGTATATAAGGTGCTTCTTCGACCACCCGAAGAATCTCGTGTTTTGTTGAGATACTGCTTTGGTTTCCTCTGAGAGCCTTAGTCTATAAGGTGATGCTTCGATCACCCAAAGAATCTCATGTTTTGTTGAGATTCTACTTTGGTATCCTCGGAGAACCTTAGTCTATAAAGTTCTACTTCGACCACGCAAAGAATCTTGTATTTTTTTGAGACACTGCATTGATATCCTCAGAGAGCCTTAGTCTATAAGGTGCTGCTTCGACTACCCGAAGAATCTCGTGTTTTGCTGAGATACCGCTTTGGTATCCTCGGAGAGCCTTAGTCTATAAGGTGTTGCTTCAACCACCCGAAGAATCTCGTGTTTTTTTGAGATACTGTTTTGGTATCATTGAAGTGCCTTAATCTATAAGGTACTGCTTCGACCAATCGAAGAATCTCGTGTTTTGTTGAGATACTACTTTGGTGTCCTCGGAGAGCCTTAGTCTATAAGGTGCTGCTTCGACCACCCGAAGAATCTCGTGTTTTTTTGAGATACTGTTTTGGTATCCTAGGAGAACCGTAGTCTATAAGGTACAACTTCGATCACCCGAAGAATCTCATGTTTTATTGAGATACTGCTTTGGTATCCTCAGAGAAACTTAGTCTATAAGGTGCTTCTCCGATCAACCAAAGAATCACATGTCTTATTGAGATACTGCTTTGGTATCCTCGGAGAGCCTTAGTCTATAAGGTTATGCTGCAACCACCCAAAGAATCTTGTGTTTTGTTGAGATACTGCTTTGGCATCCTCGGAGAACCATAGTCTATAAGGTGCTGCTTCGATCGCCAAAGAATCTCGTGGTTTGTTAAGATACTGCTTTGGTATCCTCGGAGAGCCTTAGTCTATAAGGTGCTGCTTCAACCACCCGAAGAATCTCGTGTTTTGTAGAGATGCTGCTTTGGTATCCTCGGAGAGCCTTAGTGTTTAGGGGGTTGCTTTGACCACCCGAAGAATCTCACGTTTTGTTGAGATACCTCTTTGGTATCCTCGGAGAGCCTTAGTATATAAGGTGCTGCTTCGACCACCCGAAGAATCTCGTGTTTTGTTGAGATACTGCTTTGGTATCCTCGGAGAGCCTTAGTCTATAAGGTGCTGCTTCGATCACCCAAAGAATCTCATGTTTTGTTGAGATTCTACTTTTGTATCCTCGGAGAACCTTAGTCTATAAAGTTCTACTACGACCACGCAAAGAATCTTGTATTTTGTTGAGACACTGCTTTGATATCCTCTGAGAGCCATAGTCTATAAGGTGCTGCTTCGACTACCCGAAGAATCTCGTGTTTTGCTGAGATACCGCTTTGGTATCCTCGGAGAGCCTTAGTCTATAAGGTCTTGCTTCAACCACCCGAAGAATCTCGTGTTTTTTTGAGATACTGTTTTGGTATCATTGAAGTGCCTAAATCTATAAGGCGCTGCTTCGACCAATCGAAGAATCTCGTGTTTTGTTGATATACTACTTTGGTGTCCTCGGAGAGCCTTAATCTATAAGGTGCTGCTTCGACCACCCGAAGAATCTCGTGTTTTTTTGAGATATTGTTTTGGAATCCTCGGAGAACCGTAGTCTATAAGGTGCAACTTCGATCACCCGAAGAATCTCATGTTTTATTGAGATACTGCTTTGGTATCCTCAGAGAACCTTAGTCTATAAGGTGCTTCTTCGATCAACCAAAGAATCACATGTCTTATTGAGATACTGCTTTGGTATCCTCGGAGAGCCTTAGTCTATAAGGTTCTGCTGCGACCACCCAAAGAATCTTGTGTTTTGTTGAGATACTGCTTTGGCATCCTCGGAGAACCATAGTCTATAAGGTGCTGCTTCGATCACCAAAGAATCTCGTGGTTTGTTAAGATACTGCTTTGGTATCCTCGGAGAGCCTTAGTCTATAAGGTGCTGCTTCAACCACCCGAAGAATCTCGTGTTTTGTAGAGATATTGCTTTGGTATCCTCGGAGAGCCTTAGTGTTTAAGGGGTTGCTTTGACCACCCAAAGAATCTCACGTTTTGAAGAGATACCTCTTTGGTATCCTCGGAGAGCCTTAGTATATAAGGTGCTGCTTCGACCACCCGAAGAATCTCGTGTTTTATTGAGATACAGCTTTGGTATCCTAGGCGAGCCTTAGTCTATAAGGTGTTGCTTCGATCACCCAAAGAATCTCATGTTTTGTTGAGATTCTACTTTGGTATCCTCGGAGAACCTTAGTCTACAAAGTTCTACTTCGACCACGCAAAGAATCTTGTATTTTGTTGAGACACTGCTTTGATATCCTCAGAGAGCCTTAGTCTATAAGGTGCTGCTTCGACTACCCGAAGAATCTCGTGTTTTGCTGAGATACCGCTTTGGTATCCTCGGAGAGCCTTAGTCTATAAGGTGTTGCTTCAACCACCCGAAGAATCTCGTGTTTTTTTGAGATACTGTTTTGGTATCATTGAAGTGCCTTAATCTATAAGGCGTTGCTTCGACCAATCGAAGAATCTCGTGTTTTGTTGAGATACTACTTTGGTGTCCTCGGAGAGCCTTAGTCTATAAGGTGCTGCTTCGACCACCCGAAGAATCTCGTGTTTTTTTGAGATATTGTTTTGGTATCCTCGGAGAACCGTAGTCTATAAGGTGCAACTTCGATCACCCAAAGAATCTCATGTTTTATTGAGATACTGCTTTGGTATCCTCAAAGAACCTTAGTCTATAAGGTGCTTCTCCGATTAACCAAAGAATCACATGTCTTATTGAGATACTGCTTTGGTATCCTCGGAGAGCCTTAGTCTATATGGTGCTGCTGCGACCACCCAAAGATTCTTGTGTTTTGTTGAGATACTGCTTTGGCATCCTCGAAGAACCTTAGTCTATAAGGTGCTTCTTCGATCACCAAAGAATCTCGTCTTTTGTTGAGATACTGCTTTGGTATCCTCGCTGAGCCTTAGTCTATAAGGTGTTGCTTCGACTACCCGAAGAATCTCGTGTTTTGCTGAGATACCGCTTTGGTATCCTCAGAGCGCCTTAGTCTATAATGTGTTGCTTCGACCAGCTAAAGAATCTTGTGTTTTGTTGAGATACTACTTTGGTATCCTCAGAGAGCCTTAGTCTATAAGGTGCTGCTTCGACTACCCGAAGAATCTCGTGTTTTGCTGAGATACCGCTTTGGTATTCTCGGAGAGCCTTAGTCTATTAGGTGCTGCTTCAACCACCCGAAGAATCTCGTGTTTTTTTGAGATACTTCTTTGGTATCATCGGAATGCCTTAATCTTTAAGGTGCTAGATCGACCACCTGAAGAATCTCGTGTTTTGTAGAGATACTGCTTTGGTATCCTCGGAGAGCCTTAGTCTATAAGGTGCTGCTTCGACCACCCGATGAATCTCGCGTTTTATTGAGATACATCATTGGTATCCTCGGAGAGCCTTAGTATATAAGGTGCTGCTTCGACCACCCGAAGAATCTCGTGTTTTGTTGATATACTGCTTGGTTATCCTCGGAGAACCTTAGTCTATAAGGTGTTGCTTCGAGCACCCAAAGAATATCATGTTTGGTTGAGATACTGCTTTGGTATCCTTGGAGAGCCTTAGTCTATAAGGTATTGCTTCAACCACCCGAAGAATCTCGTGTTTTTTTGAGATACTGTTTTGGTATCATTGAAGTGCCTTAGTCTTTAAGGTGCTACTTCGACCACCCGAAGAATCTCGTGTTTTGTTGAGATACCGCTTTGGTGTCCTCGGAGAGCCTTAGTCTATATGGTGCTGCTTCAACCACCCGAAGAATCTCGTGTTTTTTTGAGATACTGTTTTGGTATCCTCGGAGAACCGTAGTCTATATGGTGCAACTTCGATCACCCGAAGAATCTCATGTTTTATTGAGATACTGCTTTGGTATCCTCAGAGAACCTTAGTCTATAAGGTGCTTCTCCGATCAACCAAAAAATCACATGTCTTATTGAAATACTGCTTTGGTATCCTCGGAGAGCCTTAGTCTATAAGGTTATGCTGCAACCACCCAAAGAATCTTGTGTTTTGTTGAGATACTGCTTCGGCATCCTCGGAGAACCATAGTCTATAAGGTGCTGCTTCGATCGCCAAAGAATCTCGTGGTTTGTTAAGATACTGCTTTGGTATCCTCGGAGAGCCTTAGTCTATAAGGTGCTGCTTCAACCACCCGAAGAATCTAGTGTTTTGTAGAGATACTGCTTTGGTATCCTCAGAGAGCCTTAGTATTTAGGGGGTTGCTTTGACCACCCGAAGAATCTCACGTTTTGTTGAGATACCTCTTTGGTTTCCTTGGAGAGCCTTAGTATATAAGGTGCTGCTTCGACCACCCGAAGAATCTCGTGTTTTGTTGAGATACTGCTTTGGTATCCTCGGAGAGCCTTAGTCTATAAGGTGCTGCTTCGATCACCCAAAGAATCTCATGTTTTGTTGATATTCTACTTTGGTATCCTCGGAGAACCTTAGTCTATAAAGTTCTACTTCGACCACGCAAAGAATCTTGTATTTTGTTGAGACACTGCTTTGATATCCTCAGAGAGCCTTAGTCTATAAGGTGTTGTTTCGACTACCCTAAGAATCTCGTGTTTTGCTGAGATACCGCTTTGGTATCCTCGGAGAGCCTTAGTCTATAAGGTCTTGCTTCAACCACCCGAAGAATCTCGTGTTTTTTTGAGATACTGTTTTGATATCATTGAAGTGCCTTAATCTATAAGGCGTTGCTTCGACCAATCGAAGAATCTCGTGTTTTGTTGAGATACTACTTTGGTGTCCACGGAGAGCCTTAGTCTATAAGGTGCTGCTTCGACCACCCGAAGAATCTCGTGTTTTTTTGAGATATTGTTTTGGTATCCTCGGAGAACCGTAGTCTATAAGGTGCAACTTCGATCACCCAAAGAAACTCATGTTTTATTGAGATACTGCTTTGGTATCCTCAGAGAACCTTAGTCTATAAGGTGCTTCTCCGATCAACCAAAGAATCACATGTCTTATTGAGATACTGCTTTGGTATCCTCGGAGAGCCTTAGTCTATATGGTGCTGCTGCGACCACCCAAAGATTCTTGTGTTTTGTTGAGATACTGCTTTGGCATCCTCGAAGAACCTTAGTCTATAAGGTGCTTTTTCGATCACCAAAGAATCTCGTGTTTTGTTGAGATACTGCTTTGGTATCCTCGCTGAGCCTTAGTCTATAAGGTGCTGCTTCGACTACCCGAAGAATCTCGTGTTATGCTGAGATACCGCTTTGGTATCCTCGGAGAGCCTTAGTCTATAATGTGTTGCTTCGACCAGCTAAAGAATCTTGTGTTTTGTTGAGATACTACTTTGGTATCCTCGGAGAGCCTTAGTCTATAAGGTGCTGCTTCGACTACCCGAAGAATCTCGTGTTTTGCTGAGATACCGCTTTGGTATTCTCGGAGAGCCTTAGTCTATTAGGTGATGCTTCAACCACCCGAAGAATCTCGTGTTTTTTTGAGATACTTCTTTGGTATCATCGGAATGCCTTAATCTTTAAGGTGCTAGATCGACCACCTGAAGAATCTCGTGTTTTGTTGAGATACTGCTTTGGTATCCTCGGAGAGCCTTAGTCTATAAGGTGCTGCTTCGACCACCCGATGAATCTCGCGTTTTGTTGAGATACTTCATTGGTATCCTCGGAGAGCCTTTGTATATAAGGTGCTGCTTCGACCACCCGAAGAATCTCGTGTTTTGTTGATATACTGCTTGGTTATCCTCGGAGAACCTTAGTCCATAAGGTGTTGCTTCGAGCACCCAAAGAATATCATGTTTGGTTGAGATACTGCTTTGGTATCCTTGGAGAGCCTTAATCTATAAGGTATTGCTTCAACCACCCGAAGAATCTCGTGTTTTTTTGAGATACTGTTTTGGTATCATTGAAGTGCCTTAGTCTTTAAGGTGCTACTTCGACCACCCGAAGAATCTCGTGTTTTGTTGAGATACCGCTTTGGTGTCCTCGGAGAGCCTTAGTCTATAAGGTGCTGCTTCAACCACCCGAAGAATCTCGTGTTTTTTTGAGATACTGTTTTGGTATCATTGAAGTGCCTTAAGCTATAAGGCGTTGCTTCGACCAATCGAAGAATCTCGTGTTTTGTTGATATACTACTTTGGTGTCCACCGAGAGCCTTAGTCTATAAGGTGCTGCTTCGACCACCCGAAGAATCTCGTGTTTTTTTGAGATATTGTTTTGGTATCCTCGGAGAACCGTAGTCTATAAGGTGCAACTTCGATCACCCAAAGAATCTCATGTTTTATTGAGATACTGCTTTGGTATCCTCAGAGAACCTTAGTCTATAAGGTACATCTCCGATCAACCAAAGAATCACATGTCTTATTGAGATACTGCTTTGGTATCCTCGGAGAGCCTTAGTCTATATGGTGCTGCTGCGACCACCCAAAGATTCTTGTGTTTTGTTGAGATACTGCTTTGGCATCCTCGAAGAACCTTAGTCTATAAGGTGCTTCTTCGATCACCAAAGAATCTCGTGTTTTGTTGATATACTGCTTTGGTATCCTCGCTGAGCCTTAGTCTATAAGGTGCTGTTTCGACTACCCGAAGAATCTCGTGTTTTGCTGAGATACCGCTTTGGTATCCTCGGAGAGCCTTAGTCTATAATGTGTTGCTTCGACCAGCTAAAGAATCTTGTGTTTTGTTGAGATACTACTTTGGTATCCTCGGAGAGCCTTAGTCTATAAGGTGCTGCTTCGACTACCCGAAGAATCTCGTGTTTTGCTGAGATACCGCTTTGGTATTCTCGAAGAGCCTTAGTCTATTAGGTGCTGCTTCAACCACCCGAAGAATCTCGTGTTTTTTTGAGATACTTCTTTGGTATCATCGGAATGCCTTAATCTTTAAGGTGCTAGATCGACCACCTGAAGAATCTCGTGTTTTGTTAAGATACTGCTTTGGTATCCTCGGAGAGCCTTAGTCTATAAGGTGCTGCTTCGACCACCGATGAATCTCGCGTTTTGTTGAGATACTTCATTGGTATCCTCGGAGAGCCTTAATATATAAGGTGCTGCTTCGACCACCCAAAGAATCTCGTGTTTTGTTGATATACTGCTTGGTTATCCTCGGAGAACCTTAGTCTATATGGTGTTGCTTCGAGCACCCAAAGAATATCATGTTTGGTTGAGATACTGCTTTGGTATCCTTGGAGAGCCTTAGTCTATAAGGTATTGCTTCAACCACCCGTAGAATCTCGTGTTTTTTTGAGATACTGTTTTGGTATCATTGAAGTGCCTTAGTCTTTAAGGTGCTACTTCGACCACTCGAAGAATCTCGTGTTTTGTTGAGATACCGCTTTGGTGTCCTCGGAGAGCCTTAGTCTATAAGGTGCTACTTCAACCACACGAAGAATCTCGTGTTTTTTTGAGATACTGTTTTGGTATCCTCGGAGAACCGTAGTCTATATGGTGCAACTTCGATCACCCGAAGAATCTCATGTTTTATTGAGATACTGCTTTGGTATCCTCAGAGAACCTTAGTCTATAAGGTGCTTCTCCGATCAACCAAAGAATCACATGTCTTATTGAAATACTGCTTTGGTATCCTCGGAGAGCCTTAGTCTATAAGGTTATGCTGCAACCACCCAAAGAATCTTGTGTTTTGTTGAGATACTGCTTTGGCATCCTCAGAGAACTATAGTCTATAAGGTGCTGCTTCGATCGCCAAAGAATCTCGTGGTTTGTTAAGATACTGCTTTGGTATCCTCGGAGAGCCTTAGTCTATAAGGTGCTGCTTCAACCACCCGAAGAATCTCGTGTTTTGTAGAGATACTGCTTTGGTATCCTCGGAGAGCCTTAGTATTTAGGGGGTTGCTTTGACCACCCGAAGAATCTCACGTTTTGTTGAGATACCTCTTTGGTATCCTCGGAGAGCCTTAGTATATAAGGTGCTGCTTCGACCACCCGAAGAATCTCGTGTTTTGTTGAGATGCTGCTTTGGTATCCTCGGAGAGCCTTAGTCTATAAGGTGCTGCTTCGATCACCCAAAGAATCTCATGTTTTGTTGAGATTCTACTTTGGTATCCTCGGAAAACCTTAGTCTATAAAGTTCTACTTCGACCACGCAAAGAATCTTGTATTTTGTTGAGACACTGCTTTGATATCCTCAGAGAGCCTTAGTCTATAAGGTGCTACTTCGACTACCCGAAGAATCTCGTGTTTTGCTGAGATACCGCTTTGGTATCCTCGGAGAGCCTTAGTCTATAAGGTCTTGCTTCAACCACCCGAAGAATCTCGTGTTTTTTTGAGATACTATTTTGGTATCATTGAAGTGCCTTAATCTATAAGGCGTTGCTTCGACCAATCGAAGAATCTCGTGTTTTGTTGAGATATTACTTTGGTGTTCCCGGAGAACCGTAGTCTATAAGGTGCAACTTCGATCACCCGAAGAATCTCATGTTCTATTGAGATACTGCTTTGGTATCCTCCGAGAACCTTAGCCTATAAGGTGCTTCTCCGATCAACCAAAGAATCACATGTCTTATTGAGATACTGATTTGGTATCCTCGGAGAGCCTTAGTCTATAAGGTGTTGCTGCGACCACCCAAAGATTCTTGTGTTTTGTTGAGATACTGCTTTGGCATCCTCGAAGAACCTTAGTCTATAAGGTGCTTCTTCGATCACCAAAGAATCTCGTGTTTTGTTGAGATACTGCTTTGGTATCCTCGCTGAGCCTTAGTCTATAAGGTGCTGCTTCGACTACTCGAAGAATCTCGTGTTTTGCTGAGATACTGCTTTGTTATCCTCGGAGAGCCTTAGTATTTAGGGGGTTGCTTTGACCACCCGAAGAATCTCACGTTTTGTTGAGATACCTCTTTGGTATCCTCGGAGAGCCTTAGTATATAAGGTGCTGCTTCGACCACCAGAAGAATCTCGTGTTTTGTTGAGATACTGCTTTGGTATCCTCGGAGAGCCTTAGTCTATAAGGTGCTGCTTCGATCACCCAAAGAATCTCATGTTTTGTTGAGATTCTACTTTGGTATCCTCGAAGAACCTTAGTCTATAAAGTTCTACTTCGACCACGCAAAGAATCTTGTATTTTGTTGAGACACTGCTTTGATATCCTCAGAGAGCCTTAGTCTATAAGGTGCTGCTTCGACTACCCGAAGAATCTCGTGTTTTGCTGAGATACCGCTTTGGTATCCTCGGAGAGCCTTAGTCTATAAGGTCTTGCTTCAACCACCCGAAGAATCTCGTGTTTTTTTGAGATACTGTTTTGGTATCATTGAAGTGCCTTAATCTATAAGGCGTTGCTTCGACCAATCGAAGAATCTCGTGTTTTGCTGAGATACTGCTTTGGTATTCTCGGAGAGCCTTAGTCTATAAGGTGCTGCTTCGACCATCCGAAGAATCTCGTGTTTTTTTGAGATATTGTTTTGGTATCCTCGGAGAACCGTAGTCTATAAGGTGCAACTTCGATCACCCGAAGAATCTCATGTTTTATTGAGATACTGCTTTGGTATCCTCAGAGAACCTTAGTCTATAAGGTGCTTCTGTGATCAACCAAAGAATCACATGTCTTATTGAGATACTGCTTTGGTATCCTCGGAGAGCCTTAGTCTATAAGGTGCTGCTGCGACCACCCAAAGATTCTTGTGTTTTGTTGAGATACTGCTTTGGCATCCTCGAAGAACCTTAGTCTATAAGGTGCTTCTTCGATCACCAAAGAATCTCGTGTTTTGTTGAGATACTGCTTTGGTATCCTCGCTGAGCCTTAGTCTATAAGGTGCTGCTTCGACTACCCGAAGAATGTCGTGTTTTGCTGAGATACTGCTTTTGTATCCTCGGAGAGCCTTAGTCTATAATGTGTTGCTTCGACCAGCTAAAGAATCTTGTGTTTTGTTGAGGTACTACTTTGGTATCCTCGGAGAGCCTTAGTCTATAAGGTGCTGCTTCGACTACCCGAAGAAACTCGTGTGTTGCAGAGATACCGCTTTGGTATTCTCGGAGAGCCATAGTCTATAAGGTGCTGCTTCGACTACCCGGAGAATCTCGTGTTTTGCTGAGATACCGCTTTGGTATTCTCGGAGAGCCTTAGTCTATAAGGTGCTGCTTCAACCACCCGAAGAATCTCGTGTTTTTTTGAGATACTTCTTTGGTATCATCGGAATGCCTTAATCTATAAGGTGCTAGATCGGCCACCTGAAGAATCTCGTGTTTTATTGAGATACTGCTTTGGTATCCTCGGAGAGCCTTAGTCTATAAGGTGCTGCTTCGACCACCCGATGAATCTCGCGTTTTGTTGAGATACTTCATTGGTATCCTTGGAGAGCCTTAGTATATAAGGTGCTGCTTCGACCACCCGAAGAATCTCGTGTTTTGTTGATATACTGCTTGGTTATCCTCGGAGAACCTTAGTCTATAAGGTGTTGCTTCGAGCACCCAAAGAATATCATGTTTGGTTGAGATACTGCTTTGGTATCCTTGGAGAGCCTTAGTCTATAAGGTGCTTGTCCGATCAACCAAAGAATCACATGTCTTATTGAAATACTGCTTTGGTATCCTCGGAGAGCCTTAGTCTATAAGGTTATGCTGCAACCACCCAAAGAATCTTGTGTTTTGTTGAGATACTGCTTTGGCATCCTCGGAGAACCATAGTCTATAAGGTGCTGCTTCGATCGCCAAAGAATCTCGTGGTTTGTTAAGATACTGCTTTGGTATCCTTGGAGAGCCTTAGTCTATAAGGTGCTGCTTCAACCACCCGAAGAATCTCGTGTTTTGTAGAGATACTGCTTTGGTATCCTCGGAGAGCCTTAGTATTTAGGGGGTTGCTTTGACCACCCGAAGAATCTCACATTTTGTTGAGATACCTCTTTGGTATCCTCGGAGAGCCTTAGTATATAAGGTGCTGCTTCGACCACCGGAAGAATCTCGTGTTTTGTTGAGATACTGCTTTGGTATCCTCGGAGAGCCTTTGTCTATAAGGTGCTGCTTCGATCACCCAAAGAATCTCATGTTTTGTTGAGATTCTACTTTGGTATCCTCGGAGAACCTTAGTCTATAAAGTTCTACTTCGACCACGCAAAGAATCTTGTATTTTGTTGAGACACTGCTTTGATATCCTCAGAGAGCCTTAGTCTATAAGGTGCTGCTTCGACTACCCGAAGAATCTCGTGTTTTGCTGAGATACCGCTTTGGTATCCTCGGAGAGCCTTAGTCTATAAGGTCTTGCTTCAACCACCCGAAGAATCTCGTGTTTTTTTGAGATACTGTTTTGGTATCATTGAAGTTCCTTAATCTATAAGGCGTTGCTTCGACCAATCGAAGAATCTCGTGTTTTGCTGAGATACCGCTTTGGTATTCTCGGAGAGCCTTAGTCTATAAGGTGCTGCTTCAACCACCCGAAGAATCTCGTGTTTTTTTGAGATACTTCTTTGGTATCATCGGAATGCCTTAGTCTATAAGGTGCTAGATCGACCACCTGAAGAATCTCGTGTTTTGTTGAGATACTGCTTTGGTATCCTCGGAGAGCCTTAGTCTATAAGGTGCTGCTTCGACCACCCGATGAATCTCGCATTTTGTTGAGATACTTCATTGGTATCCTCGGAGAGCCTTAGTATATAAGGTGCTGCTTCGACAACCCAAAGAATCTCGTGTTTTGTTGATATACTGCTTGGTTATCCTCGGAGAACCTTAGTCTACAAGGTGTTGCTTCGAGGACCCAAAGAATATCATTCTTGGTTGAGATACTGCTTTGGTATCCTTGGAGAGCCTTAGTCTATAAGGTATTGCTTCAACCACCTGAAGAATCTCGTGTTTTTTTGAGATACTGTTTTGCTATCATTGAAGTGCCTTAGTCTATAAGGTCCTACTTCGACCACCCGAAGAATCTCGTGTTTTGTTGAGATACCGCTTTGGTGTCCTCGGAGAGCCTTAGTCTATAAGGTGCTGCTTCAACCACCCGAAGAATCTCGTGTTTTTTTGAGATGCAGTTTTGGTATCCTCGGAGAACCGTAGTCTATAAGGTGCAACTTCGATTACCCGAAGAATCTCATGTTTTGTTGAGATACTGCTTTGGTATCCTCGGAGAACCTTAGTCTATAAGGTGCTTCTTCGATCAGCCAAAGAATCACATGTTTTGTTGAGATACTGCTTTGGTATCCACAGAGAGCCTTAGTCTATATGGTGCTGCTGTGACCACCCAAAGAATCTTGTGTTTTGTTGAGATGCTGCTTTGGCATCCTCGAAGAACCTTAGTCTATAAGGTGCTTCTTCGATCACCAAAGAATCTCGTGTTTTGTTGAGATACTGCTTTGGTATCCTCGCTGAGCCTTAGTCTATAAGGTGCTGCTTCGACTACCCGAAGAATCTCGTGTTTTGCTAGGATACCTGTTTGGTATCCTCGAAGAGCCTTAGTCTATAATGTGCTGCTTCGACCACCTAAATAATCTTGTGTTTTGTTGAGATACTACTTTGGTATCCTCGGAGAGCCTTAATGTATAAGGTGCTACTTCAACTACCCGAAGAATCTCGTGTTTTGCATAGATACCATTTTGGTATCCTCGGAGAGCCTTAGTCTATAAGGTGCTACTTCGACCACCCGAAGAATCTCGTGTTTTGTTGAGATACCGCTTTGGTGTCCTCGGAGACCCTTAGTCTATAAGGTGCTGCTTCAACCACCCGAAGAATCTCGTGTTTTTTCGAGATGCAGTTTTGGTATCTTCGGAGAACCGTAGTCTATAAGGTGCAACTTCGATTACCCGAAGAATCTCATGTTTTGTTGAGATACTGCTTTGGTATCCTCGGAGAACCTTAGTCTATAAGGTGCTTCTTCGATCAGCCAAAGAATCACATGTTTTGTTGCGATACTGCTTTGGTATCCACAGAGAGCCTTAGTCTATATGGTGCTGTTGTGACCACCCAAAGAATCTTGTGTTTTGTTGAGATACTGCTTTGGCATCCTCGAAGAACCTTAGTCTATAAGGTGCTTCTTCGATCACCAAAGAATCTCGTGTTTTGTTGAGATACTGCTTTGGTATCCTCGCTGAGCCTTAGTCTATAAGGTGCTGCTTCGACTACCCGAAGAATCTCGTGTTTTGCAAGGATACCTGTTTGGTATCCTCGGAGAGCCTTAGTCTATAATGTGCTGCTTCGACCACCTAAAGAATCTTGTGTTTTGTTGAGATACTACTTTGGTATCCTCGGAGAGCCTTAATGTATAAGGTGCTACTTCAACTACCCGAAGAATCTCGTGTTTTGCATAGATACCGTTTTGGTATCCTCGGAGAGCCTTAGTCTACAAGGTGCTGTTACAACCACCCGAAGAATCTCGTGTTTTTTTGAGATACTGCTTTGGTATCATCGGAATGCCTTAATCTATAAGGTGCTGCTTCGACCACCCGAAGAATATCGTGTTTTGTTGAGATACTGCTTTGGTATCCTCGGAGAACCTTAGTCTATAAGGTGTTGCTTAAAGCACCCAAATAATATCATGTTTGGTTGAGATACTGGTTTGGTATCCTCGGAGAACCTTAGTCTATAAGGTGCTGCTTCGATCACCCAAAGAATCTCATGTTTTGTTGAGATACTACTTTGGTATCCTTGGAGACTCTTATTCTATAAAGTGCTGCTTCGACCACCCAAAGAATCTTTTATTTTGTTGAGATACTACTTTGATATCGTCGAAGAGCCTTAGTCTATAAGGTGCTACTTCGACCACCCGAAGAATCTAGTGTTTTGTTGAGATACCGCTTTGGTGTCCTCGGAGAGCCTTAGTCTATAAGGTGCTGCTTCAACCACCCGAAGAATCTCGTGTTTTGTAGAGATACTGCTTTGGTATCCTCGGAGAGCCTTAGTATTTAAGGGGTTGCTTTGACCACCCGAAGAATCTCACGTTTTGTTGAGATACTTCTTTGGTATCCTCGGAGAGCCTTAGTATATAAGGTGCTGCTTCGACCACCCGAAGAATCTCGTGTTTTGTTGAGATACTGCTTTGGTATCCTCGGAGAGCCTTAGTCTATAAGGTACTGCTTCGATCACCCAAAGAATCTCATGTTTTGTTGAGATTCTACTTTGGTATCCTCGGAGAACTTTAGTCTATAAAGTTCTACTTCGACCACGCAAAGAATCTTGTATTTTGTTGAGACACTGCTTTGATATCCTCAGAGAGCCTTAGTCTATAAGGTGCTGCTTCGACTACCCGAAGAATCTCGTGTTTTGCTGAGATACCGCTTTGGTATCCTCGGAGAGCCTTAGTCTATAAGGTGCTGCTTCGACCACCCGAAGAATCTCGTGTTTTTTTGAGAGATTATTTTGGTATCCTCGGAGAACCGTAGTCTATAAGGTGCAACTTCGATCACCCGAAGAATCTCATGTTTTGTTGAGATATTGCTTTGGTATCCTCGGAGAACCTTAGTCTATAAGGTGCTTCTTTGATCAGCCAAAGAATCACATGTTTTGTTGAGATACTTCTTTGGTATCCTCAGAGAGCCGTAGTCTATATGGTGCTGCTGCGACCACCCAAAGATTCTTGTGTTTTGTTGAGATACTGCTTTGGCATCCTCGAAGAACCTTAGTCTATAAGTTGCTTCTTCGATCACCAAAGAATCTGGTGTTTTGTTGAGATACTGCTTTGGTATCCTCGCTGAGCCTTAGTCTATAAGGTGCTGCTTCGACTACCCGAAGAATCTCGTGTTTTGCTGAGATACCGCTTTGGTATCTTCGGAGAGCCTTAGTCTATAATGTGTTGCTTCGACCAGCTAAAGAATCTTGTGTTTTATTGAGATACTAATTTCGTATCCTCGGAGAACCTTAGTCTATAAGGTGCTGCTTCGACTACCCGAAGAATCTCGTGTTTTGCTGAGATACCGCTTTGGTATCCTCGGAGAGCCTTAGTCTATAAGGTGCTGCTTCAACCACCCGAAGAATCTCAAGTTTTGGTGAGATACTTGTTTGGTATCCTCGGAGAGCCTTAGTATATAAGGTACTGCTTCGACCACCCTAAGAGTCTCGTGTTTTGTTAAGATACTTCTTTAGTATCCTCGGAGAACCTTAGTCTATAAGGTGCTGCTTCGAGCACCCAAAGAATATCATGTTTTGTCTAGATACTGCTTTGGTATCCTCGGAGAACCTTAGTCTGTAAGGTGCTGCTTTGATCACCCAAAGAATCTCATGTTTTGTTGAGATACTACTTTGGTATCCTCGGAGAACCTTAGTCTATAAGGTTCCGCTTCAACCACCCAAATAATCTTGTGTTTTGTTGATATACTGCTTTGATATCCTCGGAGAGCCTTAGTCTATAGGCTGCTGCTTCGACTACTCGAAGAATCTCGTGTTTTGCTGAGATACCGCTTTGGTATCCTTGGAGAACCTTAGTCTATAAGGTGCTGCTTCGACCACCCAAAGAATCTCGTGTTTTGTTGAGATACCGCTTTGGTATCCTCGGAGAACCTTTGTCTATAAGGTGCTTCTTCGATCATCCAAATGATCACATGTTTTCTTGAGATACTGCTTTGGTATCCTCGGAGAGACTTAGTCTATAAAGTGCTGCTTCGACTACCCGAAGTATCTCGTGTTTTGCTGAGATACCGCTTTGGTATCCTTGGAGAGCCTTAGTCTATAAGGTGCTGCTTCAACCACCTGAAGAATATAGTGTTTTTTTGAGATACTGCTTTGGTATCATCGGCGTGCCTTAATCTATAAGGTGCTGCTTCGACCACCCGAAGAATCTCGTGTTTTTTTGAGATACTGTTTTGGTATACTCGGAGAACCTTAGTCTATACGGTGCTACTTCGATCACCCAAAGAATCCCTTGTTTTATTGAGATACTGTATTGGTATCCTCGAAGACCCTTAGTCTATAAGGTGATGATTCGATCATCCAAAGAATCTCGTGTTTTGTTGAGATACTGCTTATGTGTCATCGGAGAGACTTAGTCTATAAGGTGCTGCTTCGACCACCCGAAGAATCTCGTGTTTTGTTGAGATACTGCTTTGGTATCCTCAGAGAGCTTTAGTCAATAAGGTGCTGCTTCAACCACCCAAAGAATCTCGTGTTTTGTTGAGATACTGCTTCGTTATCCTCAGAGAACCTTAGTCTATAAGGTGTTTCTTCGATCACCCAAAGAATCCCATGTTTTGTTGAGATACTGCTTTGGTATCATCGGTGAGCCTTAGTCTATAAGGTGCTGCTTCGACCACCCGAAGAATCTTGTATTTTGTTGAGATACTCCATTGGTATCCTCGGAGAGCCTTAGTCTATAAGTTACTGCTACGAGCACCCGGAGAATCTCGTGATTTATTGAGATACTGCTTTGGTATCCTCGGAGAACCTTAGTCTATAAAGTGCTGCTTGGATCACCCAAAGAATCTAATGTTTGGTTGAGATACTAATTTGGTATCCTCAGAGAACCTTAGTCTATAGGTGCTGCTTCAATCACCCAAAGAATCTCATGTTTTGTTGAGATACTACATTGGTATCCTCAGAGAACCGTAGTCTATAAGGTGCTTCTTCGATCACCCAAAGAATCTCGTTTTAGTTTGAGATACTGCTTTGGTATCATCGGAGTGCCTGAGTCTATAATGTGCTGCTTCGACCACCCGAAGAATCTCGTGTTTTATTGAGATACTGCTTGGGTATCCTGGAATAGCCTTAATCTATAAGGTGCTGCTTCGACCACCCGAAGAATCACGCGTTTTGTTGAGATACTTCTTTAGTATCCTCGGAGAGCCTTAATCTGTAAGGTGCTGCTTCGACCACCCAAAGAAACTCGTGTTTTGTTGAGATACTTCTTTGGTATCCTCGGAGAGCCTTTTTCTATAAGGTGTTGCTTCGACCACCCAAAGAATCTTGTGTTTTGTTGAGATACTAATTTGGTATCCTCGGAGAGCCTTAGTCTATAAATTGCTGCTTCGACTTCCCGAAGAATCTCGGGTTTTGCTGAGATACCACTTTGGTATCCTCGGAGATCCTTAGTCTATATGGTGCTGCTTCGACCACCGGAAGAATCTCGTGTTTTTTTGAGATACTGCTTTGGTATCCAAGGAGAACCTAAGTCTATAAGGTGGTGCTTCGATCACCCGAAGAATCTCGCATTTTGTTGAGATACTTCATTAGTATCCTCGGAGAGCCTTAGTATATAAGGTGCTGCTTCGACCACCCGAAGAATCTCGTGTTTTGTTGATATACTGCTTGGTTATCCTCGGAGAACCTTAGTCTATAAGGTGTTGCTTCGAGCACCCAAAGAATATCATGTTTGCTTGAGATACTGCTTTGGTATCCTCGGAGAACCTTAGTCTATAAGGTGCTGCTTCGATCACCCAAAGAATCTCATGTTTTGTTGAGATACTACTTTGGTATCCTCGGAGACCCTTAGTCTATAAAGTGCTGCTTCGACCACCCGAAGAATCTTGTATTTTGTTGAGATACTGCTCTGATATACTCAGAGAGCCTTAGTCTATAAGGTGCTGCTTCGACTACACGAAGAATCTCATGTTTTGTTGAGATACCGCTTTGTTATCCTCAGAGAGCCTTGGTCTATAAGGTGTTGCTTCAACCACCCGAAGAATCTCGTGTTTTTTTGAGATACTGCTTTGGTATCATCGAAGTGGCTTAGTCTATAAGGTGCTGCTTCGACCACCCGAAGAATCTCGTGTTTTGTTGAGATACTGCTTTGTTGTCGTCGGAGACCCTTAGTGTATAAGGTGCTGCTTTGACTACCCGAAGAATCTCGTGTTTTTTTGAGATACTGTTTTGGTATCCTCGGAGAACCGTAGTCTATAAGGTGCAACTTCGATCACCTGAAGAATCTCATGTTTTATTGAGATACTGCTTTGGTATCCTCGGAGAACCTTATTCTATAAGGTGCTTCTTCGATCAACCAAAGAATCACATGTTTTGTTGAGATACTGCTTTGGTATCCTCGGAGAGCCTTAGTCTATAAGGTTCTGCTGCGACCACCCTAAGAATCTTGTGTTTTGTTGAGATACTGCTTTGGCATCCTCGGAGAACCTTAGGCTATAAGGTGCTGCTTCGATCACCAAAGAATCTCGTGTTTTGTTGAGATACTGCTTTGGTATCCTCGGAGAGCCTTAGTCTATAAGGTACTTCCAGTAGAAGAATCTCGTGTTTGTTTGAGATACTGCTTTGGTATCCTCGGAGAAGCTTAGTCTATAAGGTACTGCTTGGATCACCCAAAGAATCTCGTGTTTTGTTGAGACACTGCTTTGGTATCCTCGGAGAGCCTTAGTCTATAAGGTGCTGCTTCAACTACCCGAAGAATCTCGTGTTTTGTAGAGATACTACTTTGGTATCCTCGGAGAGCCTTAGTCTATAAGGTGTTGCTTTGACCACCCGAAGATTCTCGCGTTTTGTTGAGATACTTCTTTGGTATCCTCGGAGAGCCTTACTATATAAGGTGCTGCTTCGACCACCCGAAGAATCTCGTGTTTTGTTGAGATACTGCTTTGGTATCCTCGGAGAACCTTAGTCTATAAGGTGCTTCTTCGAGTGTAACGGTCCGTTTTTAATATTTCCTTTTTCCGTGCTTTTTGGTGTTAATTGGTCGAGTCTTTATTTTTAATTGAGCAATATTTATGTTAATTGCTAATTGGTGTGATTATATGTTATTTTTGCACATTGTGTATTTTTACCGTTTTTTAGAGTTGCGGGGAAAATTGGAATAGAGGGTATTTGACATATTTCATAATTAATAGTATTAGTTAATAATAGTTAGTTTAGATATTTATTAGAAATGTTTAGAATTTTTAAGTTAAGAAAATATAAAAGAAAATAGTTAGTATAAGTTTAGAAAAGTTAGTAAGAATTTCCAAAAGAGAAGAAAAAGAGAGAAGAAGAAAAGAGAAAAGAAAGAAGAAAAGAGAGGAAAACTTGTGAAGGAAGAAACCAATCTCCCGACTTTCTAGAACACGATTAAATCGGGTAAGGGTGCGAAACTCGGTTATTATATCATTGTGTATGATTATATATGTTTTGTGTGGATGTTTTGGATTGGTTTTCCATATGTTTCCGTTTATGCCGTATTGGACGAAATCGTTAGAAACCGATGTTTTTACGGTCGAAAAGTCGTATAAATACATGTGTTGGTTGGTTATATGTATGTGAGTTTCTGTTTAAAGTCTCATGAAGTTTGGATATGTTTCGGTTAGTTTTCGCTATGTTTCCGTTATTTTGTCCGTTTAGGTCGAATTGTAGGAAGTCGATAGGAACCAATGTTTTCACGGTTAGAATTCGAAATAAATTACGTAGTTGTATCGAGTAAGGTTAGGTCGTCGTATGTCGTGATTTTTATTCGATTTGATGATGTTTGAAAATTCTGGTTTTTGGAAGGTTGAAATTTAATCGAAAAATCGAACGTCGTAGAAATTTCGTTTATGTGTTCTAAAATGTTCTTATGTATTTGGTGGTTGCGCGTATATGGTTGTTTCGGTGAAAATGTTCGATTTAGTCGAGTTTTCGGGCAAAAGGGAAAAATGGCAGCAAAGGTGTATTTTGAGAAATTCTGATTTTTGAGAAAAACAGGGCTATGCATCGATACATAAGCTATGTGTCGATACGAAATGGATTATGTATCGATACATAACCCTTATGCATCGATACATACTGTGAAAATTGGGAAAAACAGCATTTTCACTACAGCATGTGTCGACCCATGTGTGCTATGTATCGATACATGTGGCTTTTTGTATCGATACATAAGCCTATGTATCGATACATACTGTGCTGAACCATGAAAATCTGGTTTTTCGGGGAAACTTCGGAAATTCATATCTCTTGAACCGTAAGGCGGTTTTAACCCTCGTTCGAAGCGTTAGAAAGCTAACGAGATGCTCTTTCTAGGAAAAATAGTTTTGGGGTCTGAACTTGGTCCAATTGGTACAGTTTTTACGAACCGTTTCGTTGTGTCGGGCGTCCGGTTTATGTTTCGCGTTATTTTGAAATATTCATATCTTGTTAACCGTTTATCGTATTTAAGAGTTCTTTATACCGAATCGAAGCTATCGATGAGTACTTGTTGATGATAGTAGAAAATATTATTTTTGGCCGACTTTTAGCCGACTTTTCCGAGAAACCGTAAAATGGAATTTTTGAGTTATTTTCTATATTGTGCGATAGAATGTGATATGTTATGAGATGGTTTGTGTGATGATTCTTTGATGGTATATTGGTGTTTGTGGCCATTTTGGGCAATTGTGTGCATTACTTTATATGTACTTGAAATGCATGATTTAATGTATGAGCTTTGATTGCCATGGGTCATTATATGACATGCATCATGTGGTAGACATTGTAGATCCCTTCGTGGGTGTAAACAATGCAGTTAGACATTGTAGATCCCTTTGTGGGTGTAAATAATGCATGAAGACATTGTAGATCCCTTTGTGGGTGTAAACAATGCATGTTAAATTGTAGATCCCTTATGGGTGTAAGCAATTGTTGTATTGATCGTGTGCCTATTATAAAGGACTAAAAACGATCCATAACGTCGTATGCTTGGTGATAAGTGGTAGCGACGGGGAACATCGTATGCCCGACGGGGAGTTACCCTAAGTAACGAGCGATGATTCCAAGAGTTCCTGGGGGACTAATGGTACCGCATGCATAGAGTCGTTGTGTCGGTCTCTGTGCATTTGCATAATTCATTACATGAATGTTTATGTGTTGAATTTTGAGAAGGAATTGTTATGCATGGTGTTAATGTATAGGCTTATGTGATTGATGTGTGAAATGGGGTTAATATGTCTTGTATTGTTTACAAGTATCATATTTGTATGGTGAGAATAATTGTGCATATTTTGCTAAGTGTTATATAATGATATGCAAGTATATTATAATCCTGTTTCTCACCCTTCTGCTGTTTTATAATGCTCTATGAGGCATTGCAGATTAGATGCTGGAGTCTTTTGCGAAGATTAGTGTCTTCGCCCTTTTGTCGTTCCGTCGGCTCTGATATGTAACACGGGTAGTCGGGGTTTGAGTGTAGATGTTTCTTTTGGCCTGTATCTAGTGGCTTTGTATGAACATGTATATGACATACTTATCTTTTGTGATGACATCAGTTATGGATGTTCCGCTTTAATTCTGTAACTGAATGATGGTATTTTGGAACTGAGTTCCTATGTTAATATGGCTATCAGGTTGTTATATATCTATATGAGCATAATGTGTTAGTTCACGTTGGTGTGACATCTCTGGCTATATCATGATAAATTATTCTTTGCTCTGATGTTTTATTTATAAGAATAGTTTATTCCGATTTTTGTACGGGGTATAGAAGGGGTGTTACATCGAGCACCCAAAGAATATCATGTTTTGTTGAGATACTGCTTTGGTATCCTTGGAGAACCTTTGTCTATAAGGTGCTGCTTCGATCACCCAAATATTCTCATGTTTTGTTGAGATACTACTTTGGTATCCTCGGAGAACCTTAGTCTATAAGGTGCTGCTTCGACCACCCAAAGAATCTTGTGTTTTGCTGAGATACTGTTTTGGTATCCTCGGAGAGCCTTAGTCTTTAAGGTGCTGCTTCGACTTCCCGAAGAATCTCGTGTTTTACTGAGATACCGCTTTGGTATCCTCGGAGAGCCTTGGTGTATAAGGTGCTGCTTCAACCACCCAAAAAATCTCATGTTTTTTTGAGATACTACTTTGGTATCATCGGAGTGCCTTAATCTATAAGGTGCTGCTTTGACCATCCGAAGAATCTCGTGTTTTGTTGAGATACTGCTTTGGTATCCTCATAGAGCCTTAGTCTCTAAGGTGCTGCTTCAACCACCCGAAGAATCTCAAGTTTTGGTGAGATACTTCTTTGGCATCCTCGGAGAGCCTTAGTATATAAGGTGCTGCTTCGACCACCCTAAGAATCTCGTGTTTTGGTAAGATACTTCTTTGGTATCCTCGGAGAACCTTAGTCTATAAGGTGCTGCTTCGAGCACCCAAAGAATATCATGTTTTGTTGAGATACTGCTTTGGTATCCTCGGAGAACCTTAGTCTGTAAGGTGCTGCTTTGATCACCCAAAGAATCTCATGTTTTGTTGAGATACTACTTTGGTATCCTCGGAGAACCTTAGTCTATAAGGTTCCGCTTCAACCACCCAAATAATCTTGTGTTTTGTTGAGATACTGCTTTGATATCCTCGGAGAGCCTTAGTCTATAAGCTGCTGCTTTGACTACCCGAAGAATCTCGTGTTTTGCTGAGATACCGCTTTGGTATACTCGAAGAACCTTAGTCTATAAGGTGTTGCTTCGACGACCCAAAGAATCTCGTGTTTTGTTGAGATATTGCTTTGGTATCCTCGAAGAACCTTAGTCTATAAGGTGTTGCTTCGATCACCCGAAGAATCTCATGTTTTGTTGAGATACTGCTTTGGTATCCTCGGAGAACCTTTGTCTATAAGGTGCTTCTTCGATCACCCAAATGATCACATGTTTTGTTGAGATACTGCTTTAGTATTCTCGGAGAGCCTTAGTCTATAAGGTTCTGCTGCGACCACCCTAAGAATCTTGTGTTTTGTTGAGATACTGCTTTGGCATCCTCGGAGAACCTTAGTCTATAAAGTGCTGCTTGGATCACCCAAAGAATCTCGTGTTTTTTTAAGATACTGCTTTGGTATCATCGGAGTGCCTTAATCTATAAGGTGCTGCTTCGACCACCCGAAGAATCTCGTGTTTTGTTGAGATACTGCTTTGGTATCCTCAGAGAGCCTTAGTCTATAAGGTCCTGCTTCGACCACCCGAAGAATCTCGTGTTTTTTTGAGAAACTCTTTTGGTATACTATGAGAACCTTAGTCTATACGGTGCTACTTCGATCACCCAAAGAATCCCTTGTTTTATTGAGATACTATTTTGGTATCCTCGAAGACCCTTAGTCTATAAGGTGATGATTCGATCATCCAAAGAATCTCGTGTTTTGTTGAGATACTACTTTGGTGTCATTGGAGACACTTAGTCTATAAGGCGCTGCTTCGACCACCCGAAGAATCTCGTGTTTTGTTTAGATACTGCTTTGGTATCCTCGGAGAGCCTTAGTCAATAAGGTGCTGCTTCGACCACCCGAAGAATCTCGTGTTTTGTTGAGATACTGCTTTGATATCCTCGGAGAACCTTAGTCTATAAGGTGTTGCTTCGATCACCCGAAGAATCTCATGTTATGTTGAGATACCGCTTTGCTATCCTCAGAGAGCCTTTGTCTATAAGGTGTTGCTTCACCCACCTGAAGAATCTCGTGTTTTTTTGAGATACTGCTTTGGTATCATCGAAGTGCCTTAGTCTATAAGGTGCTGCTTCGACCACCCGAAGAATCTCGTGTTTTGTTGAGATACTGCTTTGTTGTCGTCGGAGACCCTTAGTCTATAAGGTGCTGCTTTGACTACCCGAAGAATCTCGTGTTTTTTTGAGATACTGTTTTGGTATCCTCGGAGAACAGTAGTCTATAAGGTGCAACTTCGATCACCCGAAGAATCTCATGTTTTATTGAGATACTGCTTTGGTATCCTCGGAGAACCTTAGTCTATAAGGTGCTTCTTCTATCAACCAAAGAATCACATGTTTTGTTGAGATACTGCTTTGGTATCCTCGGAGAGCCTTAGTCTATAAGATTCTGTTGCGACCACCCTAAGAATCTTGTGTTTTGTTGAGATACTGCTTTGGCATCCTCGGAGAACCTTAGGCTATAAGGTGCTGCTTCGATCACCCAAAGAATCTCGTGTTTTGTTGAGATACTGCTTTGGTATCCTCGGAGAGCCTTAGTCTATAAGGTGCTGCTTCAACCACCCGAAGAATCTCGTGTTTTGTAGAGATACTACTTTGGTATCCTCGGAGAGCCTTAGTCTATAAGGTGTTGCTTTGACCACCCGAAGATTCTCGCGTTTTGTTGAGATACTTCTTTGGTATCCTCGGAGAGCCTTAGTATATAAGGTGCTGCTTCGACCACCCGAAGAATCTCGTGTTTTGTTGAGATACTGCTTTGGTATCCTCGGAGAACCTTAGTCTATAAGGTGCTGCTTCGAGCACCCAAAGAATATCATGTTTTGTTGAGATACTGCTTTGGTATCCTTGGAGAACCTTTGTCTATAAGGTGCTGCTTCGATCACCCAAAGATTTTCATGTTTTGTTGAGATACTACTTTGGTATCCTCGGAGAACCTTAGTCTATAAGGTGCTGCTTCGACCACCCAAAGAATCTTGTGTTTTGCTGAGATACTGTTTTGGTATCCTCGGAGAGCCTTAGTCTTTAAGGTGCTACTTCGACTTCCCGAAGAATCTCGTGTTTTACTGAGATACCGCTTTGGTATCCTCGGAGAGCCTTGGTGTATAAGGTGCTGCTTCAACCACCCAAAAAATCTCATGTTTTTTTAAGATACTACTTTGGTATCATCGGAGTGCCTTAATCTATAAGGTGCTGCTTTGACCATCCGAAGAATCTCGTGTTTTGTTGAGATACTGCTTTGGTATCCTCATAGAGCCTTAGTCTATAAGGTGCTGCTTCAACCACCCGAAGAATCTCAAGTTTTGGTGAGATACTTCTTTGGCATCCTCGGAGAGCCTTAGTATATAAGGTGCTGCTTCGACCACCCTAAGAATCTCGTGTTTTGTTAAGATACTTCTTTGGTATCCTCGGAGAACCTTAGTCTATAAGGTGCTGCTTCGAGCACCCAAAGAATATCATGTTTTGTTGAGATACTGCTTTGGTATCCTCGGAGAACCTTAGTCTGTAAGGTGCTGCTTTGATCACCCAAAGAATCTCATGTTTTATTGAGATACTACTTTGGTATCCTCGGAGAACCTTAGTCTATAAGGTTCCGCTTCAACCACCCAAATAATCTTGTGTTTTGTTGAGATACTGCTTTGATATCCTCGGAGAGCCTTAGTCTATAAGCGGCTGCTTCGACTACCCGAAGAATCTCGTGTTTTGCTGAGATACCGCTTTGGTATACTCGAAGAACCTTAGTCTATAAGGTGTTGCTTCGACGACCCAAAGAATCTCGTGTTTTGTTGAGATATTGCTTTGGTATCCTCGAAGAACCTTAGTCTATAAGGTGTTGCTTCGATCACCCGAAGAATCTCATGTTTTGTTGAGATACTGCTTTGGTATCCTCGGAGAACCTTTGTCTATAAGGTGCTTCTTCGATCACCCAAATGATCACATGTTTTGTTGAGATACTGCTTTAGTATTCTCGGAGAGCCTTAGTCTATAAGGTTCTGCTGCGACCACCCTTAGAATCTTGTGTTTTGTTGAGATACTGCTTTGGCATCCTCGGAGAACCTTAGTCTATAAAGTGCTGCTTGGATCACCCAAAGAATCTCGTGTTTTTTTAAGATACTGCTTTGGTATCATCGGAGTGCCTTAATCTATAAGGTGCTGCTTCGACCACCCGAAGAATCTCGTGTTTTGTTGAGATACTGCTTTGGTATCCTCAGAGAGCCTTAGTCTATAAGGTCCTGCTTCGACCACCCGAAGAATCTCGTGTTTTTTTGAGATACTCTTTTGGTATACTATGAGAACCTTAGTCTATACGGTGCTACTTCGATCACCCAAAGAATCCCTTGTTTTATTGAGATACTATTTTGGTATCCTCGAAGACCCTTAGTCTATAAGGTGATGATGCGATCATACAAAGAATCTCGTGTTTTGTTGAGATACTACTTTGGTGTCATTGGAGACACTTAGTCTATAAGGCGCTGCTTCGACCACCCGAAGAATCTCGTGTTTTGTTTAGATACTGCTTTGGTATCCTCGGAGAGCCTTAGTCAATAAGGTGCTGCTTCGACCACCCGAAGAATCTCGTGTTTTGTTGAGATACTGCTTCGGTATCCTCGGAGAACCTTAGTCTATAAGGTGTTGCTTCGATCACCCGAAGAATCTCATGTTATGTTGAGATACCGCTTTGCTATCCTCAGAGAGCCTTTGTCTATAAGGTGTTGCTTCACCCACCCGAAGAATCTCGTGTTTTTTTGAGATACTGCTTTGGTATCATCGAAGTGCCTTAGTCTATAAGGTGCTGCTTCGACCACCCGAAGAATCTCGTGTTTTGTTGAGATACTGCTTTGTTGTCGTCGGAGACCCTTAGTCTATAAGGTGCTGCTTTGACTACCCGAAGAATCTCGTGTTTTTTTGAGATACTGTTTTGGTATCCTCGGAGAACAGTAGTCTATAAGGTGCAACTTCGATCACCCGAAGAATCTCATGTTTTATTGAGATACTGCTTTGGTATCCTCGGAGAACCTTAGTCTATAAGGTGCTTCTTCTATCAACCAAAGAATCACATGTTTTGTTGAGATACTGCTTTGGTATCCTCGGAGAGCCTTAGTCTATAAGATTCTGTTGCGACCACCCTAAGAATCTTGTGTTTTGTTGAGATACTGCTTTGGCATCCTCGGAGAACCTTAGGCTATAAGGTGCTGCTTCGATCACCCAAAGAATCTCGTGTTTTGTTGAGATACTGCTTTGGTATCCTCGGAGAGCCTTAGTCTATAAGGTGCTGCTTCAACCACCCGAAGAATCTCGTGTTTTGTAGAGATACTACTTTGGTATCCTCGGAGAGCCTTAGTCTATAAGGTGTTGCTTTGACCACCCGAAGATTCTCGCGTTTTGTTGAGATACTTCTTTGGTATCCTCGGAGAGCCTTAGTATATAAGGTGCTGCTTCGACCACCGGAAGAATCTCGTGTTTTGTTGAGATACTGCTTTGGTATCCTCGGAGAACCTTAGTCTATAAGGTGCTGCTTCGAGCACCCAAAGAATATCATGTTTTGTTGAGATACTGCTTTGGTATCCTTGGAGAACCTTTGTCTATAAGGTGCTGCTTCGATCACCCAAAGATTCTCATGTTTTGTTGAGATACTACTTTGGTATCCTCGGAGAACCTTAGTCTATAAGGTGCTGCTTCGACCACCCAAAGAATCTTGTGTTTTGCTGAGATACTGTTTTGGTATCCTCGGAGAGCCTTAGTCTTTAAGGTGCTACTTCGACTTCCCGAAGAATCTCGTGTTTTACTGAGATACCGCTTTGGTATCCTCGGAGAGCCTTGGTGTATAAGGTGCTGCTTCAACCACCCAAAAAATCTCATGTTTTTTTAAGATACTACTTTGGTATCATCGGAGTGCCTTAATCTATAAGGTGCTGCTTTGACCATCCGAAGAATCTCGTGTTTTGTTGAGATACTGCTTTGGTATCCTCATAGAGCCTTAGTCTATAAGGTGCTGCTTCAACCACCCGAAGAATCTCAAGTTTTGGTGAGATACTTCTTTGGCATCCTCGGAGAGCCTTAGTATATAAGGTGCTGCTTCGACCACCCTAAGAATCTCGTGTTTTGTTAAGATACTTCTTTGGTATCCTCGGAGAACCTTAGTCTATAAGGTGCTGCTTCGAGCACCCAAAGAATATCATGTTTTGTTGAGATACTGCTTTGGTATCCTCGGAGAACCTTAGTCTGTAAGGTGCTGCTTTGATCACCCAAAGAATCTCATGTTTTGTTGAGATACTACTTTGGTATCCTCGGAGAACCTTAGTCTATAAGGTTCCGCTTCAACCACCCAAATAATCTTGTGTTTTGTTGAGATACTGCTTTGATATCCTCGGAGAGCCTTAGTCTATAAGCTGCTGCTTCGACTATCCGAAGAATCTCGTGTTTTGCTGAGATACCGCTTTGGTATACTCGAAGAACCTTAGTCTATAAGGTGTTGCTTCGACGACCCAAAGAATCTCGTGTTTTGTTGAGATATTGCTTTGGTATCCTCGAAGAACCTTAGTCTATAAGGTGTTGCTTCGATCACCCGAAGAATCTCATGTTTTGTTGAGATACTGCTTTGGTATCCTCGGAGAACCTTTGTCTATAAGGTGCTTCTTCGATCACCCAAATGATCACATGTTTTGTTGAGATACTGCTTTAGTATTCTCGGAGAGCCTTAGTCTATAAGGTTCTGCTGCGACCACCCTAAGAATCTTGTGTTTTGTTGAGATACTGCTTTGGCATCCTCGGAGAACCTTAGTCTATAAAGTGCTGCTTGGATCACCCAAAGAATCTCGTGTTTTTTTGAGATACTGCTTTGGTATCATCGGAGTGCCTTAATCTATAAGGTGCTGCTTCGACCACCCGGAGAATCTCGTGTTTTGTTGAGATACTGCTTTGGTATCCTCAGAGAGCCTTAGTCTATAAGGTCCTGCTTCGACCACCCGAAGAATCTCGTGTTTTTTTAAGATACTCTTTTGGTATACTATGAGAACCTTAGTCTATACGGTGCTACTTCGATCACCCAAAGAATCCCTTGTTTTATTGAGATACTATTTTGGTATCCTCGAAGACCCTTAGTCTATAAGGTGATGATTCGATCATCCAAAGAATCTCGTGTTTTGTTGAGATACTACTTTGGTGTCATTGGAGACACTTAGTCTATAAGGCGCTGCTTCGACCACCCGAAGAATCTCGTGTTTTGTTTAGATACTGCTTTGGTATCCTCGGAGAGCCTTAGTCAATAAGGTGCTGCTTCGACCACCCGAAGAATCTCGTGTTTTTTTGAGATACTGCTTTGGTATCATCGAAGTGCCTTAGTCTATAAGGTGCTGCTTCGACCACCCGAAGAATCTCGTGTTTTGTTGAGATAATGCTTTGTTGTCGTCGGAGTCCCTTAGTCTATAAGGTGCTGCTTTGACTACCCGAAGAATCTCGTGTTTTTTTGAGATACTGTTTTGGTATCCTCGGAGAACAGTAGTCTATAAGGTGCAACTTCGATCACCCGAAGAATCTCATGTTTTATTGAGATACTGCTTTGGTATCCTCGGAGAACCTTAGTCTATAAGGTGCTTCTTCTATCAACCAAAGAATCACATGTTTTGTTGAGATACTGCTTTGGTATCCTCGGAGAGCCTTAGTCAATAAGGTGCTGCTTCGACCACCCGAAGAATCTCGTGTTTTGTTGAGATACTGCTTCGGTATCCTCGGAGAACCTTAGTCTATAAGGTGTTGCTTCGATCACCCGAAGAATCTCATGTTATGTTGAGATACCGCTTTGCTATCCTCAGAGAGCCTTTGTCTATAAGGTGTTGCTTCACCCACCCGAAGAATCTCGTGTTTTTTTGAGATACTGCTTTGGTATCATCGAAGTGCCTTAGTCTATAAGGTGCTGCTTCGACCACCCGAAGAATCTCGTGTTTTGTTGAGATACTGCTTTGTTGTCGTCGGAGACCCTTAGTCTATAAGGTGCTGCTTTGACTACCCGAAGAATCTCGTGTTTTTTTGAGATACTGTTTTGGTATCCTCGGAGAACAGTAGTCTATAAGGTGCAACTTCGATCACCCAAAGAATCTCGTGTTTTTTTGAGATACTGCTTTGGTATCATCGGAGTGCCTTAATCTATAAGGTGCTGCTTCGACCACCCGGAGAATCTCGTGTTTTGTTGAGATACTGCTTTGGTATCCTCAGAGAGCCTTAGTCTATAAGGTCCTGCTTCGACCACCCGAAGAATCTCGTGTTTTTTTGAGATACTCTTTTGGTATACTATGAGAACCTTAGTCTATACGGTGCTACTTCGATCACCCAAAGAATCCCTTGTTTTATTGAGATACTATTTTGGTATCCTCGAAGACCCTTAGTCTATAAGGTGATGATTCGATCATCCAAAGAATCTCGTGTTTTGTTGAGATACTACTTTGGTGTCATTGGAGACACTTAGTCTATAAGGCGCTGCTTCGACCACCCGAAGAATCTCGTGTTTTGTTTAGATACTGCTTTGGTATCCTCGGAGAGCCTTAGTCAATAAGGTGCTGCTTCGACCACCCGAAGAATCTCGTGTTTTTTTGAGATACTGCTTTGGTATCATCGAAGTGCCTTAGTCTATAAGGTGCTGCTTCGACCACCCGAAGAATCTCGTGTTTTGTTGAGATACTGCTTTGTTGTCGTCGGAGTCCCTTAGTCTATAAGGTGCTGCTTTGACTACCCGAAGAATCTCGTGTTTTTTTGAGATACTGTTTTGGTATCCTCGGAGAACAGTAGTCTATAAGGTGCAACTTCGATCACCCGAAGAATCTCATGTTTTATTGAGATACTGCTTTGGTATCCTCGGAGAACCTTAGTCTATAAGGTGCTTCTTCTATCAACCAAAGAATCACATGTTTTGTTAAGATACTGCTTTGGTATCCTCGGAGAGCCTTAGTCAATAAGGTGCTGCTTCGACCACCCGAAGAATCTCGTGTTTTGTTGAGATACTGCTTCGGTATCCTCGGAGAACCTTAGTCTATAAGGTGTTGCTTCGATCACCCGAAGAATCTCATGTTATGTTGAGATACCGCTTTGCTATCCTCAGAGAGCCTTTGTCTATAAGGTGTTGCTTCACCCACCCGAAGAATCTCGTGTTTTTTTGAGATACTGCTTTGGTATCATCGAAGTGCCTTAGTCTATAAGGTGCTGCTTCGACCACCCGAAGAATCTCGTGTTTTGTTGAGATACTGCTTTGTTGTCGTCGGAGACCCTTAGTCTATAAGGTGCTGCTTTGACTACCCGAAGAATCTCGTGTTTTTTTGAGATACTGTTTTGGTATCCTCGGAGAACAGTAGTCTATAAGGTGCAACTTCGATCACCCGAAGAATCTCATGTTTTATTGAGATACTGCTTTGGTATCCTCGGAGAACCTTAGTCTATAAGGTGCTTCTTCTATCAACCAAAGAATCACATGTTTTGTTGAGATACTGCTTTGGTATCCTCGGAGAGCCTTAGTCTATAAGGTTCTGTTGCGACCACCCTAAGAATCTTGTGTTTTGTTGAGATACTGCTTTGGCATCCTCGGAGAACCTTAGGCTATAAGGTGCTGCTTCGATCACCCAAAGAATCTCGTGTTTTGTTGAGATACTGCTTTGGTATCCTCGAAGAGCCTTAGTCTATAAGGTGCTGCTTCAACCACCCGAAGAATCTCGTGTTTTGTAGAGATACTACTTTGGTATCCTCGGAGAGCCTTAGTCTATAAGGTGTTGCTTTGACCACCCGAAGATTCTCGCGTTTTGTTGAGATACTTCTTTGGTATCCTCGGAGAGCCTTAGTATATAAGGTGCTGCTTCGACCACCCGAAGAATCTCGTGTTTTGTTGAGATACTGCTTTGGTATCCTCGGAGAACCTTAGTCTATAAGGTGCTGCTTCGAGCACCCAAAGAATATCATGTTTTGTTGAGATACTGCTTTGGTATCCTTGGAGAACCTTTGTCTATAAGGTGCTGCTTCGATCACCCAAAGATTCTCATGTTTTGTTGAGATACTACTTTGGTATCCTCGGAGAACCTTAGTCTATAAGGTGCTGCTTCGACCACCCAAAGAATCTTGTGTTTTGCTGAGATACTGTTTTGGTATCCTCGGAGAGCCTTAGTCTTTAAGGTGCTGCTTCGACTTCCCGAAGAATCTCGTGTTTTACTGAGATACCGCTTTGGTATCCTCGGAGAGCCTTGGTGTATAAGGTGCTGCTTCAACCACCCAAAAAATCTCATGTTTTTTTGAGATACTACTTTGGTATCATCGGAGTGCCTTAATCTATAAGGTGCTGCTTTGACCATCCGAAGAATCTCGTGTTTTGTTGAGATACTGCTTTGGTATCCTCATAGAGCCTTAGTCTATAAGGTGCTGCTTCAACCACCCGAAGAATCTCAAGTTTTGGTGAGATACTTCTTTGGCATCCTCGGAGAGCCTTAGTATATAAGGTGCTGCTTCGACCACCCTAAGAATCTCGTGTTTTGTTAAGATACTTCTTTGGTATCCTCGGTGAACCTTAGTCTATAAGGTGCTGCTTCGAGCACCCAAAGAATATCATGTTTTGTTGAGATACTGCTTTGGTATCCTCGGAGAACCTTAGTCTGTAAGGTGCTGCTTTGATCACCCAAAGAATCTCATGTTTTGTTGAGATACTACTTTGGTATCCTCGGAGAACCTTAGTCTATAAGGTTCCGCTTCAACCACCCAAATAATCTTGTGTTTTGTTGAGATACTGCTTTGATATCCTCGGAGAGCCTTAGTCTATAAGCTGCTGCTTCGACTACCCGAAGAATCTCGTGTTTTGCTGAGATACCGCTTTGGTATACTCGAAGAACCTTAGTCTATAAGGTGTTGCTTCGACGACCCAAAGAATCTCGTGTTTTGTTGAGATATTGCTTTGGTATCCTCGAAGAACCTTAGTCTATAAGGTGTTGCTTCGATCACCCGAAGAATCTCATGTTTTGTTGAGATACTGCTTTGGTATCCTCGGAGAACCTTTGTCTATAAGGTGCTTCTTCGATCACCCAAATGATCACATGTTTTGTTGAGATACTGCTTTAGTATTCTCGGAGAGCCTTAGTCTATAAGGTTCTGCTGCGACCACCCTAAGAATCTTGTGTTTTGTTAAGATACTGCTTTGGCATCCTCGGAGAACCTTAGTCTATAAAGTGCTGCTTGGATCACCCAAAGAATCACGTGTTTTGTTGAGATACTGCTTTGGTATCCTCAGAGAGCCTTAGTCTATAAGGTCCTGCTTCGACCACCCGAAGAATCTCGTGTTTTTTTGAGATACTCTTTTGGTATACTATGAGAACCTTAGTCTATACGGTGCTACTTCGATCACCCAAAGAATCCCTTGTTTTATTGAGATACTATTTTGGTATCCTCGAAGACCCTTAGTCTATAAGGTGATGATTCGATCATCCAAAGAATCTCGTGTTTTGTTGAGATACTACTTTGGTGTCATTGGAGACACTTAGTCTATAAGGCGCTGCTTCGACCACCCGAAGAATCTCGTGTTTTGTTTAGATACTGCTTTGGTATCCTCGGAGAGCCTTAGTCAATAAGGTGCTGCTTCGACCACCCGAAGAATCTCGTGTTTTGTTGAGATACTGCTTCGGTATCCTCGGAGAACCATAGTCTATAAGGTGTTGCTTCGATCACCCGAAGAATCTCATGTTATGTTGAGATACCGCTTTGCTATCCTCAGAGAGCCTTTGTCTATAAGGTGTTGCTTCACCCACCCGAAGAATCTCGTGTTTTTTTGAGATACTGCTTTGGTATCATCGAAGTGCCTTAGTCTATAAGGTGCTGCTTCGACCACCCGAAGAATCTCGTGTTTTGTTGAGATACTGCTTTGTTGTCGTCGGAGACCCTTAGTCTATAAGGTGCTGCTTTGACTACCCGAAGAATCTCGTGTTTTTTTGAGATACTGTTTTGGTATCCTCGGAGAACAGTAGTCTATAAGGTGCAACTTCGATCACCCGAAGAATCTCATGTTTTATTGAGATACTGCTTTGGTATCCTCGGAGAACCTTAGTCTATAAGGTGCTTCTTCTATCAACCAAAGAATCACATGTTTTGTTGAGATACTGCTTTGGTATCCTCGGAGAGCCTTAGTCTATAAGGTTCTGTTGCGACCACCCTAAGAATCTTGTGTTTTGTTGAGATACTGCTTTGGCATCCTCGGAGAACCTTAGGCTATAAGGTGCTGCTTCGATCACCCAAAGAATCTCGTGTTTTGTTGAGATACTGCTTTGGTATCCTCGAAGAGCCTTAGTCTATAAGGTGGTGCTTCAACCACCCGAAGAATCTCGTGTTTTGTAGAGATACTACTTTGGTATCCTCGGAGAGCCTTAGTCTATAAGGTGTTGCTTTGACCACCCGAAGATTCTCGCGTTTTGTTGAGATACTTCTTTGGTATCCTCGGAGAGCCTTAGTATATAAGGTGCTGCTTCGACCACCCGAAGAATCTCGTGTTTTGTTGAGATACTGCTTTGGTATCCTCGGAGAACCTTAGTCTATAAGGTGCTGCTTCGAGCACCCAAAGAATATCATGTTTTGTTGAGATACTGCTTTGGTATCCTTGGAGAACCTTTGTCTATAAGGTGCTGCTTCGATCACCCAAAGATTCTCATGTTTTGTTGAGATACTACTTTGGTATCCTCGGAGAACCTTAGTCTATAAGGTGCTGCTTCGACCACCCAAAGAATCTTGTGTTTTGCTGAGATACTGTTTTGGTATCCTCGGAGAGCCTTAGTCTTTAAGGTGCTGCTTCGACTTCCCGAAGAATCTCGTGTTTTACTGAGATACCGCTTTGGTATCCTCGGAGAGCCTTGGTGTATAAGGTGCTGCTTCAACCACCCAAAAAATCTCATGTTTTTTTGAGATACTACTTTGGTATCATCGGAGTGCCTTAATCTATAAGGTGCTGCTTTGACAATCCGAAGAATCTCGTGTTTTGTTGAGATACTGCTTTGGTATCCTCATAGAGCCTTAGTCTATAAGGTGCTGCTTCAACAACCCGAAGAATCTCAAGTTTTGGTGAGATACTTCTTTGGCATCCTCGGAGAGCCTTAGTATATAAGGTGCTGCTTCGACCACCCTAAGAATCTCGTGTTTTGTTAAGATACTTCTTTGGTATCCTCGGTGAACCTTAGTCTATAAGGTGCTGCTTCGAGCACCCAAAGAATATCATGTTTTGTTGAGATACTGCTTTGGTATCCTCGGAGAACCTTAGTCTGTAAGGTGCTGCTTTGATCACCCAAAGAATCTCATGTTTTGTTGAGATACTACTTTGGTATCCTCGGAGAACCTTAGTCTATAAGGTTCCGCTTCAACCACCCAAATAATCTTGTGTTTTGTTGAGATACTGCTTTGATATCCTCGGAGATCCTTAGTCTATAAGCTGCTGCTTCGACTACCCGAAGAATCTCGTGTTTTGCTGAGATACCGCTTTGGTATACTCGAAGAACCTTAGTCTATAAGGTGTTGCTTCGACGACCCAAAGAATCTCGTGTTTTGTTGAGATATTGCTTTGGTATCCTCGAAGAACCTTAGTCTATAAGGTGTTGCTTCGATCACCCGAAGAATCTCATGTTTTGTTGAGATACTGCTTTGGTATCCTCGGAGAACCTTTGTCTATAAGGTGCTTCTTCGATCACCCAAATGATCACATGTTTTGTTGAGATACTGCTTTAGTATTCTCGGAGAGCCTTAGTCTATAAGGTTCTGCTGCGACCACCCTAAGAATCTTGTGTTTTGTTGAGATACTGCTTTGGCATCCTCGGAGAACCTTAGTCTATAAAGTGCTGCTTGGATCACCCAAAGAATCTCGTGTTTTGTTGAGATACTGCTTTGGTATCCTCAGAGAGCCTTAGTCTATAAGGTCCTGCTTCGACCACCCGAAGAATCTCGTGTTTTTTTGAGATACTCTTTTGGTATACTATGAGAACCTTAGTCTATACGGTGCTACTTCGATCACCCAAAGAATCCCTTGTTTTATTGAGATACTATTTTGGTATCCTCGAAGACCCTTAGTCTATAAGGTGATGATTCGATCATCCAAAGAATCTCGTGTTTTGTTGAGATACTACTTTGGTGTCATTGGAGACACTTAGTCTATAAGGCGCTGCTTCGACCACCCGAAGAATCTCGTGTTTTGTTTAGATACTGCTTTGGTATCCTCGGAGAGCCTTAGTCAATAAGGTGCTGCTTCGACCACCCGAAGAATCTCGTGTTTTGTTGAGATACTGCTTCGGTATCCTCGGAGAACCATAGTCTATAAGGTGTTGCTTCGATCACCCGAAGAATCTCATGTTATGTTGAGATACCGCTTTGCTATCCTCAGAGAGCCTTTGTCTATAAGGTGTTGCTTCACCCACCCGAAGAATCTCGTGTTTTTTTGAGATACTGCTTTGGTATCATCGAAGTGCCTTAGTCTATAAGGTGCTGCTTCGACCACCCGAAGAATCTCGTGTTTTGTTGAGATACTGCTTTGTTGTCGTCGGAGACCCTTAGTCTATAAGGTGCTGCTTTGACTACCCGAAGAATCTCGTGTTTTTTTGAGATACTGTTTTGGTATCCTCGGAGAACAGTAGTCTATAAGGTGCAACTTCGATCACCCGAAGAATCTCATGTTTTATTGAGATACTGCTTTGGTATCCTCGGAGAACCTTAGTATATAAGGTGCTTCTTCTATCAACCAAAGAATCACATGTTTTGTTGAGATACTGCTTTGGTATCCTCGGAGAGCCTTAGTCTATAAGGTTCTGTTGCGACCACCCTAAGAATCTTGTGTTTTGTTGAGATACTGCTTTGGCATCCTCGGAGAACCTTAGGCTATAAGGTGCTGCTTCGATCACCCAAAGAATCTCGTGTTTTGTTGAGATACTGCTTTGGTATCCTCGGAGAGCCTTAGTCTATAAGGTGCTGCTTCAACCACCCGAAGAATCTCGTGTTTTGTAGAGATACTACTTTGGTATCCTCGGAGAGCCTTAGTCTATAAGGTGTTGCTTTGACCACCCGAAGATTCTCGCGTTTTGTTGAGATACTTCTTTGGTATCCTCGGAGAGCCTTAGTATATAAGGTGCTGCTTCGACCACCCGAAGAATCTCGTGTTTTGTTGAGATACTGCTTTGGTATCCTCGGAGAACCTTAGTCTATAAGGTGCTGCTTCGAGCACCCAAAGAATATCATGTTTTGTTGAGATACTGCTTTGGTATCCTTGGAGAACCTTTGTCTATAAGGTGCTGCTTCGATCACCCAAAGATTCTCATGTTTTGTTGAGATACTACTTTGGTATCCTCGGAGAACCTTAGTCTATAAGGTGCTGCTTCGACCACCCAATGAATCTTGTGTTTTGCTGAGATACTGTTTTGGTATCCTCGGAGAGCCTTAGTCTTTAAGGTGCTGCTTCGACTTCCCGAAGAATCTCGTGTTTTACTGAGATACCGCTTTGGTATCCTCGGAGAGCCTTGGTGTATAAGGTGCTGCTTCAACCACCCAAAAAATCTCATGTTTTTTTGAGATACTACTTTGGTATCATCGGAGTGCCTTAATCTATAAGGTGCTGCTTTGACCATCCGAAGAATCTCGTGTTTTGTTGAGATACTGCTTTGGTATCCTCATAGAGCCTTAGTCTATAAGGTGCTGCTTCAACCACCCGAAGAATCTCAAGTTTTGGTGAGATACTTCTTTGGCATCCTCGGAGAGCCTTAGTATATAAGGTGCTGCTTCGACCACCCTAAGAATCTCGTGTTTTGTTAAGATACTTCTTTGGTATCCTCGGTGAACCTTAGTCTATAAGGTGCTGCTTCGAGCACCCAAAGAATATCATGTTTTGTTGAGATACTGCTTTGGTATCCTCGGAGAACCTTAGTCTGTAAGGTGCTGCTTTGATCACCCAAAGAATCTCATGTTTTGTTGAGATACTACTTTGGTATCCTCGGAGAACCTTAGTCTATAAGGTTCCGCTTCAACCACCCAAATAATCTTGTGTTTTGTTGAGATACTGCTTTGATATCCTCGGAGAGCCTTAGTCTATAAGCTGCTGCTTCGACTACCCGAAGAATCTCGTGTTTTGCTGAGATACCTGTTTGGTATACTCGAAGAACCTTAGTCTATAAGGTGTTACTTCGACGACCCAAAGAATCTCGTGTTTTGTTGAGATATTGCTTTGGTATCCTCGAAGAACCTTAGTCTATAAGGTGTTGCTTCGATCACCCGAAGAATCTCATGTTTTGTTGAGATACTGCTTTGGTATCCTCGGAGAACCTTTGTCTATAAGGTGCTTCTTCGATCACCCAAATGATCACATGTTTTGTTGAGATACTGCTTTAGTATTCTCGGAGAGCCTTAGTCTATAAGGTTCTGCTACGACCACCCTAAGAATCTTGTGTTTTGTTGAGATACTGCTTTGGCATCCTCGGAGAACCTTAGTCTATAAAGTGCTGCTTGGATCACCCAAAGAATCTCGTGTTTTGTTGAGATACTGCTTTGGTATCATCGGAGTGCCTTAATCTATAAGGTGCTGCTTCGACCACCCGAAGAATCTCGTGTTTTGTTGAGATACTGCTTTGGTATCCTCAGAGAGCCTTAGTCTATAAGGTCCTGCTTCGACCACCCGAAGAATCTCGTGTTTTTTTGAGATACTCTTTTGGTATACTATGAGAACCTTAGTCTATACGGTGCTACTTCGGTCACCCAAAGAATCCCTTGTTTTATTGAGATACTATTTTGGTATCCTCGAAGACCCTTAGTCTATAAGGTGATGATTCGATCATCCAAAGAATCTCGTGTTTTGTTGATATACTACTTTGGTGTCATTGGAGACACTTAGTCTATAACGCGCTGCTTCGACCACTCGAAGAATCTCGTGTTTTGTTTAGATACTGCTTTGGTATCCTCGGAGAGCCTTAGTCAATAAGGTGCTGCTTCGACCACCCGAAGAATCTCGTGTTTTGTTGAGATACTGCTTCGGTATCCTCGGAGAACCTTAGTCTATAAGGTGTTGCTTCGATCACCCGAAGAATCTCATGTTATGTTGAGATACCGCTTTGCTATCCTCAGAGAGCCTTTGTCTATAAGGTGTTGCTTCACCCACCCGAAGAATCTCGTGTTTTTTTGAGATACTGCTTTGGTATCATCGAAGTGCCTTAGTCTATAAGGTGCTGCTTCGACCACCCGAAGAATCTCGTGTTTTGTTGAGATACTGCTTTGTTGTCGTCGGAGACCCTTAGTCTATAAGGTGCTGCTTTGACTACCCGAAGAATCTCGTGTTTTTTTGAGATACTGTTTTGGTATCCTCGGAGAACAGTAGTCTATAAGGTGCAACTTCGATCACCCGAAGAATCTCATGTTTTATTGAGATACTGCTTTGGTATCCTCGGAGAACCTTAGTCTATAAGGTGCTTCTTCTATCAACCAAAGAATCACATGTTTTGTTGAGATACTGCTTTGGTATCCTCGGAGAGCCTTAGTCTATAAGGTTCTGTTGCGACCACCCTAAGAATCTTGTGTTTTGTTGAGATACTGCTTTGGCATCCTCGGAGAACCTTAGGCTATAAGGTGCTGCTTCGATCACCCAAAGAATCTCGTGTTTTGTTGAGATACTGCTTTGGTATCCTCGGAGAGCCTTAGTCTATAAGGTGCTGCTTCAACCACCCGAAGAATCTCGTGTTTTGTAGAGATACTACTTTGGTATCCTCGGAGAGCCTTAGTCTATAAGGTGTTGCTTTGACCACCCGAAGATTCTCGCGTTTTGTTGAGATACTTCTTTGGTATCCTCGGAGAGCCTTAGTATATAAGGTGCTGCTTCGACCACCCGAAGAATCTCGTGTTTTGTTGAGATACTGCTTTGGTATCCTCGGAGAACCTTAGTCTATAAGGCGCTTCTTCGATCATCCAAATGATCACATGTTTTGTTGAGATACTGCTTTGGTATCCTCGGAGAACCTTAGTCTATAAGGTTCCGCTTCAACCACCCAAATAATCTTGTGTTTTGTTGAGATACTGCTTTGATATCCTCGGAGAGCCTTAGTCTATAAGCTGCTGCTTCGACTACCCGAAGAATCTCGTGTTTTGCTGAGATACCGATTTGGTATACTCGAAGAACCTTAGTCTATAAGGTGTTGCTTCGACGACCCAAAGAATCTCGTGTTTTGTTAAGATATTGCTTTGGTATCCTCGAAGAACCTTAGTCTATAAGGTGTTGCTTCGATCACCCGAAGAATCTCATGTTTTGTTGAGATACTGCTTTGGTATCCTCGGAGAACCTTTGTCTATAAGGTGCTTCTTCGATCACCCAAATGATCACATGTTTTGTTGAGATACTGCTTTAGTATTCTCGGAGAGCCTTAGTCTATAAGGTTCGGCTGCGACCACCCTAAGAATCTTGTGTTTTGTTGAGATACTGCTTTGGCATCCTCGGAGAACCTTAGTCTATAAAGTGCTGCTTGGATCACCCAAAGAATCTCGTGTTTTTTTGAGATACTGCTTTGGTATCATCGGAGTGCCTTAATCTATAAGGTGCTGCTTCGACCACCCGAAGAATCTCGTGTTTTGTTGAGATACTGCTTTGGTATCCTCAGAGAGCCTTAGTCTATAAGGTCCTGCTTCGACCACCCGAAAAATCTCGTGTTTTTTTGAGATACTCTTTTGGTATACTATGAGAACCTTAGTCTATACGGTGCTACTTCGATCACCCAAAGAATCCCTTGTTTTATTGAGATACTATTTTGGTATCCTCGAAGACCCTTAGTCTATAAGGTGATGATTCGATCATCCAAAGAATCTCGTGTTTTGTTGAGATACTACTTTGGTGTCATTGGAGACACTTAGTCTATAAGGCGCTGCTTCGACCACCCGAAGAATCTCGTGTTTTGTTTAGATACTGCTTTGGTATCCTCGGAGAGCCTTAGTCAATAAGGTGCTGCTTCGACCACCCGAAGAATCTCGTGTTTTGTTGAGATACTGCTTCGGTATCCTCGGAGAACCTTAGTCTATAAGGTGTTGCTTCGATCACCCGAAGAATCTCATGTTATGTTGAGATACCGCTTTGCTATCCTCAGAGAGCCTTTGTCTATAAGGTGTTGCTTCACCCACCCGAAGAATCTCGTGTTTTTTTGAGATACTGCTTTGGTATCATCGAAGTGCCTTAGTCTATAAGGTGCTGCTTCGACCACCCGAAGAATCTCGTGTTTTGTTGAGATACTGCTTTGTTGTCGTCGGAGACCCTTAGTCTATAACGTGCTGCTTTGACTACCCGAAGAATCTCGTGTTTTTTTGAGATATTGTTTTGGTATCCTCGGAGAACAGTAGTCTATAAGGTGCAACTTCGATCACCCGAAGAATCTCATGTTTTATTGAGATACTGCTTTGGTATCCTCGGAGAACCTTAGTCTATAAGGTGCTTCTTCTATCAATCAAAGAATCACATGTTTTGTTGAGATACTGCTTTGGTATCCTCGGAGAGCCTTAGTCTATAAGGTTCTGTTGCGACCACCCTAAGAATCTTGTGTTTTGTTGAGATACTGCTTTGGCATCCTCGGAGAACCTTAGGCTATAAGGTGCTGCTTCGATCACCAAAGAATCTCGTGTTTTGTTGAGATACTGCTTTGGTATCCTCGGAGAGCCTTAGTCTATAAGGTACTGCCACTAGAAGAATCTCGTGTTTGTTTGAGATACTGCTTTGGTATCCTCGGAGAAGCTTAGTCTATAAGGTACTGCTTGGATTACCCAAACAATCTCGTGTTTTGTTGAGATACTGCTTTGGTATCCTCGGAGAGCCATAGTCTATAAGGTGCTGCTTCAACCACCCGAAGAATCTCGTGTTTTGTAGAGATACTGCTTTGGTATCCTCGGAGAGCCTTAGTCTATAACGTGTTGCTTTGACCACCCGAAGAATCTCGGGTTTTGTTGAGATACTTCTTTGGTATCCTCGGAGAGCCTTAGTATATAAGGTGCTGCTTCGACCACCCGAAGAATCTCGTGTTTTGTTGAGATACTGCTTTGGTATCCTCGGAGAACCTTAGTCTATAAGGTGTTTCTTCGATCACCCGAAGAATCTCATGTTTTGTTGAGATACTGCTTTGGTATCATCGGTGAGCCTTAGTCTATAAGGTGCTTCTTCGACCACCCGAAGAATCTTGTGTTTTGTTGAGATACTCATTTGGTATCCTCGGAGAGCCTTAGTCTATAAGTTACTGCTACGACCACCCGAAGAATCTCGTGATTTATTGAGATACTGCTTTGGTATCCTCGGAGAACCTTAGTCTATAAAGTGCTGCTTGGATCACCCAAAGAATCTAATGTTTGGTTGAGATACTAATTTGGTATCCTCAAAGAACCTTAGTCTATAGGTGCTGCTTCAATCACCCAAAGAATCTCATGTTTTGTTGAGATACTACATTGGTATCCTCAGAGAACCGTAGTCTATAAGGTGCTTCTTCGATCACCCAAAGAATCTCGTGTTTTTTTGAGATACTGCTTTGTTATCATCGGGGTGCCTGAGTCTATAATGTGCTGCTTCGACCACCCGAAGAATCTCGTGTTTTGTTGAGATACTGCTTGGGTATCCTCGAATAGCCTTAATCTATAAGGTGATGCTTCGACCACCCGAAGAATCACGCGTTTTGTTGAGATACTTCTTTAGTATCCTCGGAGAGCCTTAATCTGTAAGGTGCTGCTTCGACCACCCAAAGAAACTCGTGTTTTGTTGAGATACTTCTTTGGTATCCTCGGAGAGCCTTTGTTTATAAGGTGTTGCTTCGACCACCCAAAGAATCTTGTGTTTTGTTGAGATACTAATTTGGTATCCTCGGAGAGCCTTAGTCTATAAATTGCTGCTTCGACTTCCCAAAGAATCTCAGGTTTTGCTGAGATACCACTTTGGTATCCTCGGAGAGCCTTAGTCTATATGGTGCTGCTTCGACCACCGGAAGAATCTCGTGTTTTTTTGAGATACTGCTTTGGTATCCTAGGAGAACCTAGGTCTATAAGGTGGTGCTTCGATCATCCGAAGAATCTCACGTTTGGTTGAGATACTTCATTGGTATCCTCGGAGAGCCTTAGTATATAAGGTGCTGCTTCGACCACCCGAAGAATCTCGTGTTTTGTTGATATACTGCTTGGTTATCCTCGGAGAACCTTAGTCTATAAGGTGTTGCTTCGAGCACCTAAAGAATATCATGTTTGTTTGAGATACTGCTTTGGTATCCTCGGAGAAGCTTAGTCTATAAGGTGCTGCTTCGATCACCCAAAGAATCTCATGTTTTGTTGAGATACTACTTTGGTATCCTCGGAGACCCTTAGTCTATAAAGTGCTGCTTCGACCACCCAAAGAATCTTGTATTTTGTTGAGATACTGCTCTGATATCCTCAGAGAGCCTTAGTCTATAAGGTGTTGCTTCGACTACCCGAAGAATCTCATGTTTTGTTGAGATACCGCTTTGCTATCCTCAGAGAGCCTTGGTCTATAAGGTGTTGCTTCAACCACCCGAAGAATCTCGTGTTTTTTTGAGATACTGCTTTGGTATCATCGAAGTGCCTTAGTCTATAAGGTGCTGCTTCGACCACCCGAAGAATCTCGTGTTTTGTTGAGATACTGCTTTGTTGTCGTCGGAGACCCTTAGTCTATAAGGTGCTGCTTTGACTACCCGAAGAATCTCGTGTTTTTTTGAGATACTATTTTGGTATCCTCGGAGAACCGTAGTCTATAAGATGCAACTTCGATCACCCGAAGAATCTCATGTTTTATTGAGATACTGCTTTGGTATCCTCGGAGAACATTAGTCTATAAGGTTCTTCTTCGATCAACCAAAGAATCACATATTTTGTTGAGATACCGCTTTGGTATCCTTGGAGAGCCTTAGTCTATAAGGTTCTGCTGCGACCACCCTAAGAAATATTGTGTTTTGTTGAGATACTGCTTTGGCATCCTCGGAGAACCTTAGGCTATAAGGTGCTGCTTCGATCACCAAAGAATCTCGTGTTTTGTTGAGATACTGCTTTGGTATCCTCGGAGAGCCTTAGTCTATAAGGTACTGCCACTAGAAGAATCTCGTGTTTGTTTGAGATACTGCTTGGGTATCCTCGGAGATGCTTAGTCTATAAGGTACTGCTTGGATCACCCAAAGAATCTCGTGTTTTGTTGAGATACTGCTTTGGTATCCTCGGAGAGCCTTAGTCTATAAGGTGCTGCTTCAACCACCTGAAGAATCTCGTGTTTTGTAGAGATACTACTTTGGTATCCTCGGAGAGCCTTAGTCTATAAGGTGTTGCTTTGACCACCCGAAGAATCTCGCGTTTTGTTGAGATACTTCTTTGGTATCCTCGGAGAGCCTTAGTATATAAGGTGCTGCTTCGACCACCCGAAGAATCTCGTGTTTTGTTGAGATACTACTTTGGTATCCTCGGAGAGCCTTAGTCTATAAGGTGTTGCTTTGACCACCCGAAGAATCTCGCGTTTTGTTGAGATACTTCTTTGGTATCCTCGGAGAGCCTTAGTATATAAGGTGCTGCTTCGACCACCCGAAGAATCTCGTGTTTTGTTGAGATACTGCTTTGGTATCCTCAGAGAACCTTAGTCTATAAGGTGCTGCTTCGAGCACCCAAAGAATATCATGTTTTGTTGAGATACTGCTTTGGTATCCTTGGAGAACCTTTGTCTATAAGGTGCTGCTTCGATCACCCAAAGAATCTCTTGTTTTGTTGAGATACTACTTTGGTATCCTCGGAGAACCTTAGTCTATAAGGTGCTGCTTCGACCACCCAGAGAATCTTGTGTTTTGCTGAGATACTATTTTGGTATCCTCGGAGAGCCTTAGTCTTTAAGGTGCTGCTTCGACTACCCGAAGAATCTCGTGTTTTGCTGAGATACCGCTTTGGTATCCTTGGAGAGCCTTGGTGTATAAGGTGCTGCTTGAACCACCCGGAGAATCTCGTGTTTTTTTGAGATACTACTTTGGTATCATCGGAGTGCCTTAATCTATAAGGTGCTGCTTTGACCATCCGAAGAATCTCGTGTTTTGTTGAGATACTGCTTTGGTATCCTCGGAGAGCCTTAGTCTATAAGGCGCTGCTTCAACCACCCGAAGAATCTCAAGTTTTGGTGAGATACTTCTTTGGTATCCTCGGAGAGCCTTAGTATATAAGGTGCTTCTTCGACCACCCTAAGAATCTTGTGTTTTGTTAAGATACTTCTTTGGTATCCTCGGAGAACCTTAGTCTATAACGTGCTGCTTCGAGCACCCAAAGAATATCATGTTTTGTTGAGATACTGCTTTGGTATCCTCGGAGAACCTTAGTCTGTAAGGTGCTACTTTGATCACCCAAAGAATCTCATGTTTTGTTGAGATACTACTTTGGTATCCTCGGAGAACCTTAGCCTATAAGGTTCCGCTTCAACCACCCAAATAATCTTGTGTTTTGTTGAGATACTACTTTGATATCCTCGGAGAGCCTTAGTCTATAAGCTGCTGCTTCGACTACCCGAAGAATCTCGTGTTTTGCTGAGATACCGCTTTGGTATCCTCGGAGAACCTTAGTCTATAAGGTGCTGCTTCGACCACCCAAAGAATCTCGTGTTTTGTTGAGATATTGCTTTGGTATCCTCGAAGAACCTTAGTCTATAAGGTGTTGCTTCGATCACCTGAAGAATCTCATGTTTTGTTGAGATACTGCTCTGGTATCCTCGGAGAACCTTTGTCTATAAGGCACTTCTTCGATCATCCAAATGATCACATGTTTTGTAGAGATAATGCTTTGGTATCCTCGAAGAGACTTAGTCTATAAGGTGCTGCTTCGACTACCCGAAGTATCTCGTGTTTTGCTGAGATACCGCTTTGGTATCCTTGGAGAGCCTTAGTCTATAAGGTGTTCCTTCAACCACCTGAAGAATATAGTGTTTTTTTGAGATACTGCTTTGGTATCATCGGCGTGCCTTAATCTATAAGGTGCTGCTTCGACCACCCGAAGAATCTCGTGTTTTGTTGAGATACTGCTTTGGTATCCTCAGAGAGCCTTAGTCTATAAGGTCCTGCTTCGACCACCCGAAGAATCTCGTGTTTTTTTGAGATACTCTTTTGGTATACTCGGAGAACCTTAGTCTATACGGTGCTACTTCGATCACCCAAAGAATCCCTTGTTTTATTGAGATACTATTTTGGTATCCTCGAAGACCCTTAGTCTATAAGGTGATGATTCGATCATCCAAAGAATCTCGTGTTTTGTTGAGATACTACTTTGGTGTCATCGGAGACACATAATCTATAAGGTGCTGCTTCGGCCACCCGAAGAATGTCGTGTTTTGTTTAGATACTGCTTTGGTATCCTCGGAGAGCCTTAGTCAATAAGGTGCTGCTTTGACCACCCGAAGAATCTCGTGTTTTGTTGAGATACTGCTTCGGTATCCTCGGAGAACCTTAGTCTATAAGGTGTTGCTTCGATCACCCGAAGAATCTCATGTTATGTTGAGATACTGCTTTGGTATCGTCGGTGAGCCTTAGTCTATAAGGTGCTGCTTCGACCACCCAAAGAATCTTGTGTTTTGTTGAGATACTGCTTTGGTATCCTTGGAGAGCCTTAGTCTATAAGTTACTGCTACGACCACCCGAAGAATCTCGTGTTTTATTGAGATACTGCTTTGGTATCCTCGGAAAACCTTAGTCTATAAAGTGCTGCTTGGATCACCCAATGAATCTCGTGTTTTTTTGAGATACTGCTTTGGTATCATCGGAGTGCCTTAATCTATAAGGTGCTGCTTCGACCACCCGAAGAATCTCCTGTTTTGTTGAGATACTGCTTTGGTATCCTCAGAGAGCCTTAGTCTATAAGGTCCTGCTTCGACCACCCGAAAAATCTCGTGTTTTTTTGAGATACTGTTTTGGTATACTCGGAGAACCTTAGTCTTTACGGTGCTACTTCGATCACCCAAAGAATCCCTTGTTTTGTTGAGATACTGTTTTGGTATCCTCGAAGAACCTTAGTCTATAAGGTGATGATTCGATCATCCAAAGAATCTCGTGTTTTGTTGAGATACTGCTTTGGTATCCTCGGAGAACCTTTGTCTATAAGGCGCTTCTTCGATCATCCAAATGATCACATGTTTTGTTGAGATACTGCTTTGGTATCCTCGGAGAGACTTAGTCTATAAGGTGCTGCTTCGACTACCCGAAGTATCTCGTGTTTTGCTGAGATACCGCTTTGGTATCCTTGGAGAGCCTTAGTCTATAAGGTGCTGCTTCAACCACCTGAAGAATATAGTGTTTTTTTGAGATACTGCTTTGGTATCATCGGCGTGCCTTAATCTATAAGGTTCTGCTTCGACCGCCCGAAGAGTCTCGTGTTTTGTTGAGATACTGCTTTGGTATCCTCAGAGAGCCTTAGTCTATAAGGTCCTGCTTCGACCACCCGAAGAATCTCGTGTTTTTTTGAGATACTCTTTTGGTATACTCGGAGAACCTTAGTCTCTACGGTTCTACTTCGATCACCCAAAGAATCCCTTGTTTTATTGAGACACTATTTTGGTATCCTCGAAGACCCTTAGTCTATAAGGTGATGATTCGATCATCCAAAGAATCTCGTGTTTTGTTGAGATACTACTTTGGTGTCATCGGAGACACTTAGTCTATAAGGTGCTGCTTCGACCACCCGAAGAATGTCGTGTTTTGTTTAGATACTGCTTTGGTATCCTCGGAGAGCCTAAGTCAATAAGGTGCTGCTTCGACCACCCGAAGAATCTCGTGTTTTGTTGAGATACTGCTTCGGTATCCTCGGAGAACCTTAGTCTATAAGGTGTTGCTTCGATCACCCGAAGAATCTCATGTTATGTTGAGATACTGCTTTGGTATCGTCGGTGAGCCTTAGTCTATAAGGTGCTGCTTCAACCACCCGAAGAATCTTGTGTTTTGTTGAGATACTGCTTTGGTATCCTTGGAGAGCCTTAGTCTATAAGTTACTGCTACGACCACCCGAAGAATCTCGTGTTTTATTGAGATACTGCTTTGGTATCCTCGGAAAACCTTAGTCTATAAAGTGCTGCTTGGATCACCCAAAGAATCTCGTGTTTTTTTGAGATACTGCTTTGGTATCATCGGAGTGCCTTAATCTATAAGGTGCTGCTTCGACCACCCGAAGAATCTCGTGTTTTGTTGAGATACTGCTTTGGTATCCTCAGAGAGCCTTAGTCTATAAGGTCCTGCTTCGACCACCCGAAAAATCTCGTGTTTTTTTGAGATACTGTTTTGGTATACTCGGAGAACCTTAGTCTTTACGGTGCTACTTCGATCACCCAAAGAATCCCTTGTTTTGTTGAGATACTGTTTTGGTATCCTCGAAGAACCTTAGTCTATAAGGTGATGATTCGATCATCCAAAGAATCTCGTGTTTTGTTGAGATACTGCTTTGGTATCCTCGGAGAACCTTTGTCTATAAGGTGTTGCTTCAACCACCTGAAGAATATAGTGTTTTTTTGAGATACTGCTTTGGTATCATCGGCGTGCCTTAATCTATAAGGTGCTGCTTCGACCACCCAAAGAATCTCGTGTTTTGTTGAGATACTGCTTTCGTATCATCAGAGAGCCTTAGTCTATAAGGTCCTGCTTCGACCACCCGAAGAATCTCGTGTTTTTTTGAGATACTCTTTTGGTATACTCGGAGAACCTTAGTCTCTGCGGTTCTACTTCGATCACCCAAAGAATCCCTTGTTTTATTGAGATACTATTTTGATATCCTCGAAGACCCTTAGTCTATAAGGTGATGATTCGATCATCCAAATAATCTCGTGTTTTGTTGAGATACTACTTTGGTGTCATCGGAGACACTTAGTCTATAAGGTGCTGCTTCGACCATCCGAAGAATGTCGTGTTTTGTTTAGATACTGCTTTGGTATCCTCGGAGAGCCTTAGTCAATAAGGTGCTGCTTCGACCACCCGAAGAATCTCGTGTTTTGTTGAGATACTGCTTCGGTATCCTCGGAGAACCTTAGTCTATAAGGTGTTGCTTCGATCACCCGAAGAATCTCATGTTATGTTGAGATACTGCTTTGGTATCGTCGGTGAGCCTTAGTCTATAAGGTGCTGCTTCGACCACCCGAAGAATCTTGTGTTTTGTTGAGATACTGCTTTGGTATCCTTGGAGAGCCTTAGTCTATAAGTTACTGCTACGACCACCCGAAAAATCTCGTGTTTTATTGAGATACTGCTTTGGTATCCTCGGAAAACCTTAGTCTATAAAGTGCTGCTTGGATCACCCAAAGAATCTCGTGTTTTTTTGAGATACTGCTTTGGTATCATCGGAGTGCCTTAATCTATAAGGTGCTGCTTCGACCACCCGAAGAATCTCGTGTTTTGTTGAGATACTGCTTTGGTATCCTCAGAGAGCCTTAGTCTATAAGGTCCTGCTTCGACCACCCGAAAAATCTCGTGTTTTTTTGAGATACTGTTTTGGTATACTCGGAGAACCTTAGTCTTTACGGTGCTACTTCGATCACCCAAAGAATCCCTTGTTTTGTTGAGATACTGTTTTGGTATCCTCGAAGAACCTTAGTCTATAAGGTGATGATTCGATCATCCAAAGAATCTCGTGTTTTGTTGAGATACTGCTTTGGTATCCTCGGAGAACCTTTGTCTATAAGGCGCTTCTTCGATCATCCAAATGATCACATGTTTTGTTGAGATACTGATTTGGTATCCTCGGAGAGACTTAGTCTATAAGGTGCTGCTTCGACTACCCGAAGTATCTCGTGTTTTGCTGAGATACCGCTTTGGTATCCTTGGAGAGCCTTAGTCTATAAGGTGCTGCTTCAACCACCTGAAGAAATAGTGCTTTTTTGAGATACTGCTTTGGTATCATCGGCGTGCCTTAATCTATAAGGTGCTGCTTCGACCACCCAAAGAATCTCGTGTTTTGTTGAGATACTGCTTTGGTATCCTCAGAGAGCCTTAGTCTATAAGGTCCTGCTTCGACCACCCGAAGAATCTCGTGTTTTTTTGAGATACTCTTTTGGTATACTCGGAGAACCTTAGTCTATACGGTGCTACTTCGATCACCCAAAGAATCCCTTGTTTTATTGAGATACTATTTTGGTATCCTCGAACACCCTTAGTCTATAAGGTGATGATTCGATCATCCAAAGAATCTCGTGTTTTGTTGAGATACTACTTTGGTGTCATCGAAGACACTTAGTCTATAAGGTGCTGCTTCGACCACCCGAAGAATGTCGTGTTTTGTTTAGATACTGCTTTGGTATCCTCGGAGAGCCTTAGTCAATAAGGTGCTGCTTCGACCACCCGAAGAATCTCGTGTTTTGTTGAGATACTGCTTCGGTATCCTCGGAGAATCTTAGTCTATAAGGTGTTGCTTCGATCACCTGAAGAATCTCATGTTATGTTGAGATACTGCTTTGGTATCGTCGGTGAGCCTTAGTCTATAAGGTGTTGCTTCGACCACCCAAAGAATCTTGTGTTTTGTTGAGATACTGCTTTGGTATCCTTGGAGAGCCTTAGTCTATAAGTTACTGCTACGACCACCCGAAGAATCTCGTGTTTTATTGAGATACTGCTTTGGTATCCTCGGAAAACCTTAGTCTATAAAGTGCTGCTTGGATCACCCAAAGAATCTCGTGTTTTTTTGAGATACTGCTTTGGTATCATCGGAGTGCCTTAATCAATAAGGTGCTGCTTCGACCACCCGAAGAATCTCGTGTTTTGTTGAGATACTGCTTTGGTATCCTCAGAGAGCCTTAGTCTATAAGGTCCTGCTTCGACCACCCGAAAAATCTCGTGTTTTTTTGAGATACTGTTTTGGTATACTCGGAGAACCTTAGTCTTTACGGTGCTACTTCGATCACCCAAAGAATCCCTTGTTTTGTTGAGATACTGTTTTGGTATCCTCGAAGAACCTTAGTCTATAAGGTGATGATTCGATCATCCAAAGAATCTCGTGTTTTGTTGAGATACTGCTTTGGTATCCTCGGAGAACCTTTGTCTATAAGGCGCTTCTTCGATCATCCAAATGATCACATGTTTTGTTGAGATACTGCTTTGGTATCCTCGGAGAGACTTAGTCTATAAGGTGCTGCTTCGACTACCCGAAGTATCTCGTGTTTTGCTGAGATACCGCTTTGGTATCCTTGGAGAGCCTTAGTCTATAAGGTGCTGCTTCAACCACCTGAAGAATATAGTGTTTTTTTGAGATACTGCTTTGGTATCATCGGCGTGCCTTAATCTATAAGGTTCTGCTTCGACCGCCCGAAGAGTCTCGTGTTTTGTTGAGATACTGCTTTGGTATCCTCAGAGAGCCTTAGTCTATAAGGTCCTGCTTCGACCACCCGAAGAATCTCGTGTTTTTTTGAGATACTCTTTTGGTATACTCGGAGAACCTTAGTCTCTACGGTTCTACTTCGATCACCCAAAGAATCCCTTGTTTTATTGAGACACTATTTTGGTATCCTCGAAGACCCTTAGTCTATAAGGTGATGATTCGATCATCCAAAGAATCTCGTGTTTTGTTGAGATACTACTTTGGTGTCATCGGAGACACTTAGTCTATAAGGTGCTGCTTCGACCACCCGAAGAATGTCGTGTTTTGTTTAGATACTGCTTTGGTATCCTCGGAGAGCCTAAGTCAATAAGGTGCTGCTTCGACCACCCGAAGAATCTCGTGTTTTGTTGAGATACTGCTTCGGTATCCTCGGAGAACCTTAGTCTATAAGGTGTTGCTTCGATCACCCGAAGAATCTCATGTTATGTTGAGATACTGCTTTGGTATCGTCGGTGAGCCTTAGTCTATAAGGTGCTGCTTCAACCACCCGAAGAATCTTGTGTTTTGTTGAGATACTGCTTTGGTATCCTTGGAGAGCCTTAGTCTATAAGTTACTGCTACGACCACCCGAAGAATCTCGTGTTTTATTGAGATACTGCTTTGGTATCCTCGGAAAACCTTAGTCTATAAAGTGCTGCTTGGATCACCCAAAGAATCTCGTGTTTTTTTGAGATACTGCTTTGGTATCATCGGAGTGCCTTAATCTATAAGGTGCTGCTTCGACCACCCGAAGAATCTCGTGTTTTGTTGAGATACTGCTTTGGTATCCTCAGAGAGCCTTAGTCTATAAGGTCCTGCTTCGACCACCCGAAAAATCTCGTGTTTTTTTGAGATACTGTTTTGGTATACTCGGAGAACCTTAGTCTTTACGGTGCTACTTCGATCACCCAAAGAATCCCTTGTTTTGTTGAGATACTGTTTTGGTATCCTCGAAGAACCTTAGTCTATAAGGTGATGATTCGATCATCCAAAGAATCTCGTGTTTTGTTGAGATACTGCTTTGGTATCCTCGGAGAACCTTTGTCTATAAGGTGTTGCTTCAACCACCTGAAGAATATAGTGTTTTTTTGAGATACTGCTTTGGTATCATCGGCGTGCCTTAATCTATAAGGTGCTGCTTCGACCACCCAAAGAATCTCGTGTTTTGTTGAGATACTGCTTTCGTATCATCAGAGAGCCTTAGTCTATAAGGTCCTGCTTCGACCACCCGAAGAATCTCGTGTTTTTTTGAGATACTCTTTTGGTATACTCGGAGAACCTTAGTCTCTGCGGTTCTACTTCGATCACCCAAAGAATCCCTTGTTTTATTGAGATACTATTTTGATATCCTCGAAGACCCTTAGTCTATAAGGTGATGATTCGATCATCCAAATAATCTCGTGTTTTGTTGAGATACTACTTTGGTGTCATCGGAGACACTTAGTCTATAAGGTGCTGCTTCGACCATCCGAAGAATGTCGTGTTTTGTTTAGATACTGCTTTGGTATCCTCGGAGAGCCTTAGTCAATAAGGTGCTGCTTCGACCACCCGAAGAATCTCGTGTTTTGTTGAGATACTGCTTCGGTATCCTCGGAGAACCTTAGTCTATAAGGTGTTGCTTCGATCACCCGAAGAATCTCATGTTATGTTGAGATACTGCTTTGGTATCGTCGGTGAGCCTTAGTCTATAAGGTGCTGCTTCGACCACCCGAAGAATCTTGTGTTTTGTTGAGATACTGCTTTGGTATCCTTGGAGAGCCTTAGTCTATAAGTTACTGCTACGACCACCCGAAAAATCTCGTGTTTTATTGAGATACTGCTTTGGTATCCTCGGAAAACCTTAGTCTATAAAGTGCTGCTTGGATCACCCAAAGAATCTCGTGTTTTTTTGAGATACTGCTTTGGTATCATCGGAGTGCCTTAATCTATAAGGTGCTGCTTCGACCACCCGAAGAATCTCGTGTTTTGTTGAGATACTGCTTTGGTATCCTCAGAGAGCCTTAGTCTATAAGGTCCTGCTTCGACCACCCGAAAAATCTCGTGTTTTTTTGAGATACTGTTTTGGTATACTCGGAGAACCTTAGTCTTTACGGTGCTACTTCGATCACCCAAAGAATCCCTTGTTTTGTTGAGATACTGTTTTGGTATCCTCGAAGAACCTTAGTCTATAAGGTGATGATTCGATCATCCAAAGAATCTCGTGTTTTGTTGAGATACTGCTTTGGTATCCTCGGAGAACCTTTGTCTATAAGGCGCTTCTTCGATCATCCAAATGATCACATGTTTTGTTGAGATACTGATTTGGTATCCTCGGAGAGACTTAGTCTATAAGGTGCTGCTTCGACTACCCGAAGTATCTCGTGTTTTGCTGAGATACCGCTTTGGTATCCTTGGAGAGCCTTAGTCTATAAGGTGCTGCTTCAACCACCTGAAGAAATAGTGCTTTTTTGAGATACTGCTTTGGTATCATCGGCGTGCCTTAATCTATAAGGTGCTGCTTCGACCACCCAAAGAATCTCGTGTTTTGTTGAGATACTGCTTTGGTATCCTCAGAGAGCCTTAGTCTATAAGGTCCTGCTTCGACCACCCGAAGAATCTCGTGTTTTTTTGAGATACTCTTTTGGTATACTCGGAGAACCTTAGTCTATACGGTGCTACTTCGATCACCCAAAGAATCCCTTGTTTTATTGAGATACTATTTTGGTATCCTCGAACACCCTTAGTCTATAAGGTGATGATTCGATCATCCAAAGAATCTCGTGTTTTGTTGAGATACTACTTTGGTGTCATCGAAGACACTTAGTCTATAAGGTGCTGCTTCGACCACCCGAAGAATGTCGTGTTTTGTTTAGATACTGCTTTGGTATCCTCGGAGAGCCTTAGTCAATAAGGTGCTGCTTCGACCACCCGAAGAATCTCGTGTTTTGTTGAGATACTGCTTCGGTATCCTCGGAGAATCTTAGTCTATAAGGTGTTGCTTCGATCACCTGAAGAATCTCATGTTATGTTGAGATACTGCTTTGGTATCGTCGGTGAGCCTTAGTCTATAAGGTGTTGCTTCGACCACCCAAAGAATCTTGTGTTTTGTTGAGATACTGCTTTGGTATCCTTGGAGAGCCTTAGTCTATAAGTTACTGCTACGACCACCCGAAGAATCTCGTGTTTTATTGAGATACTGCTTTGGTATCCTCGGAAAACCTTAGTCTATAAAGTGCTGCTTGGATCACCCAAAGAATCTCGTGTTTTTTTGAGATACTGCTTTGGTATCATCGGAGTGCCTTAATCAATAAGGTGCTGCTTCGACCACCCGAAGAATCTCGTGTTTTGTTGAGATACTGCTTTGGTATCCTCAGAGAGCCTTAGTCTATAAGGTCCTGCTTCGACCACCCGAAAAATCTCGTGTTTTTTTGAGATACTGTTTTGGTATACTCGGAGAACCTTAGTCTTTACGGTGCTACTTCGATCACCCAAAGAATCCCTTGTTTTGTTGAGATACTGTTTTGGTATCCTCGAAGAACCTTAGTCTATAAGGTGATGATTCGATCATCCAAAGAATCTCGTGTTTTGTTGAGATACTGCTTTGGTATCCTCGGAGAACCTTTGTCTATAAGGCGCTTCTTCGATCATCCAAATGATCACATGTTTTGTTGAGATACTGATTTGGTATCCTCGGAGAGACTTAGTCTATAAGGTGCTGCTTCGACTACCCGAAGTATCTCGTGTTTTGCTGAGATACCGCTTTGGTATCCTTGGAGAGCCTTAGTCTATAAGGTGCTGCTTCAACCACCTGAAGAAATAGTGCTTTTTTGAGATACTGCTTTGGTATCATCGGCGTGCCTTAATCTATAAGGTGCTGCTTCGACCACCCAAAGAATCTCGTGTTTTGTTGAGATACTGCTTTGGTATCCTCAGAGAGCCTTAGTCTATAAGGTCCTGCTTCGACCACCCGAAGAATCTCGTGTTTTTTTGAGATACTCTTTTGGTATACTCGGAGAGCCTTAGTCTATACGGTGCTACTTCGATCACCCAAAGAATCCCTTGTTTTATTGAGATACTATTTTGGTATCCTCGAACACCCTTAGTCTATAAGGTGATGATTCGATCATCCAAATAATCTCGTGTTTTGTTGAGATACTACTTTGGTGTCATCGGAGACACTTAGTCTATAAGGTGCTGCTTCGACCACCCGAAGAATGTCGTGTTTTGTTTAGATACTGCTTTGGTATCCTCGGAGAGCCTAAGTCAATAAGGTGCTGCTTCGACCACCCGAAGAATCTCGTGTTTTGTTGAGATACTGCTTCGGTATCCTCGGAGAACCTTAGTCTATAAGGTGTTGCTTCGATCACCCGAAGAATCTCATGTTATGTTGAGATACTGCTTTGGTATCGTCGGTGAGCCTTAGTCTATAATGTGCTGCTTCGACCACCCGAAGAATCTTGTGTTTTGTTGAGATACTGCTTTGGTATCCTTGGAGAGCCTTAGTCTATAAGTTACTGCTACGACCACCCGAAGAATCTCGTGTTTTATTGAGATACTGCTTTGGTATCCTCGGAAAACCTTAGTCTATAAAGTGCTGCTTGGATCACCCAAAGAATCTCGTGTTTTTTTGAGATACTGCTTTGGTATCATCGGAGTGCCTTAATCAATAAGGTGCTGCTTCGACCACCCGAAGAATCTCGTGTTTTGTTGAGATACTGCTTTGGTATCCTCAGAGAGCCTTAGTCTATAAGGTCCTGCTTCGACCACCCGAAAAATCTCGTGTTTTTTTGAGATACTGTTTTGGTATACTCGGAGAACCTTAGTCTTTACGGTGCTACTTCGATCACCCAAAGAATCCCTTGTTTTGTTGAGATACTGTTTTGGTATCCTCGAAGAACCTTAGTCTATAAGGTGATGATTCGATCATCCAAAGAATCTCGTGTTTTGTTGAGATACTGCTTTGGTATCCTCGGAGAACCTTTGTCTATAAGGCGCTTCTTCGATCATCCAAATGATCACATGTTTTGTTGAGATACTGCTTTGGTATCCTCGGAGAGACTTAGTCTATAAGGTGCTGCTTCGACTACCCGAAGTATCTCGTGTTTTGCTGAGATACCGCTTTGGTATCCTTGGAGAGCCTTAGTCTATAAGGTGCTGCTTCAACCACCTGAAGAATATAGTGTTTTTTTGAGATACTGCTTTGGTATCATCGGCGTGCCTTAATCTATAAGGTGCTGCTTTGACCACCCAAAGAATCTCGTGTTTTGTTGAGATACTGCTTTCGTATCCTCAGAGAGCCTTAGTCTATAAGGTCCTGCATCGACCACCCGAAGAATCTCGTGTTTTTTTGAGATACTCTTTTGGTATACTCGGAGAGCCTTAGTCTCTACGGTTCTACTTCGATCACCCAAAGAATCCCTTGTTTTATTGAGATACTATTTTGGTATCCTCGAAGACCCTTAGTCTATAAGGTGATGATTCGATCATCCAAATAATCTCGTGTTTTGTTGAGATACTACTTTGGTGTCATCGGAGACACTTAGTCTATAAGGTGCTGCTTCGACCACCCGAAGAATGTCGTGTTTTGTTTAGATACTGCTTTGGTATCCTCGGAGAGCCTAAGTCAATAAGGTGCTGCTTCGACCACCCGAAGAATCTCGTGTTTTGTTGAGATACTGCTTCGGTATCCTCGGAGAACCTTAGTCTATAAGGTGTTGCTTCGATCACCCGAAGAATCTCATGTTATGTTGAGATACTGCTTTGGTATCGTCGGTGAGCCTTAGTCTATAAGGTGCTGCTTCGACCACCCGAAGAATCTTGTGTTTTATTGAGATACTGCTTTGGTATCCTTGGAGAGCCTTAGTCTATAAGTTACTGCTACGACCACCCGAACAATCTCGTGTTTTATTGAGATACTGCTTTGGTATCCTCGGAAAACCTTAGTCTATAAAGTGCTGCTTGGATCACCCAAAGAATCTCGTGTTTTTTTGAGATACTGCTTTGGTATCATCGGAGTGCCTTAATCTATAAGGTGCTGCTTCGACCACCCGAAGAATCTCGTGTTTTGTTGAGATACTGCTTTGGTATCCTCAGAGAGCCTTAGTCTATAAGGTCCTGCTTCGACCACCCGAAAAATCTCGTGTTTTTTTGAGATACTGTTTTGGTATACTCGGAGAACCTTAGTCTTTACGGTGCTACTTCGATCACACAAAGAATCCCTTGTTTTGTTGAGATACTGTTTTGGTATCCTCGAAGAACCTTAGTCTATAAGGTGATGATTCGATCATCCAAAGAATCTCGTGTTTTGTTGAGATACTGCTTTGGTATCCTCGGAGAACCTTTGTCTATAAGGCGCTTCTTCGATCATCCAAATGATCACATGTTTTGTTGAGATACTGCTTTGGTATCCTCGGAGAGACTTAGTCTATAAGGTGCTGCTTCGACTACCCGAAGTATCTCGTGTTTTGCTGAGATACCGCTTTGGTATCCTTGGAGAGCCTTAGTCTATAAGGTGCTGCTTCAACCACCTGAAGAATATAGTGTTTTTTTGAGATACTGCTTTGGTATCATCGGCGTGCCTTAATCTATAAGGTGCTGCTTCGACCACCCAAAGAATCTCGTGTTTTGTTGAGATACTGCTTTCGTATCATCAGAGAGCCTTAGTCTATAAGGTCCTGCTTCGACCACCCGAAGAATCTCGTGTTTTTTTGAGATACTCTTTTGGTATACTCGGAGAACCTTAGTCTCTGCGGTTCTACTTCGATCACCCAAAGAATCCCTTGTTTTATTGAGATACTATTTTGATATCCTCGAAGACCCTTAGTCTATAAGGTGATGATTCGATCATCCAAATAATCTCGTGTTTTGTTGAGATACTACTTTGGTGTCATCGGAGACACTTAGTCTATAAGGTGCTGCTTCGACCATCCGAAGAATGTCGTGTTTTGTTTAGATACTGCTTTGGTATCCTCGGAGAGCCTTAGTCAATAAGGTGCTGCTTCGACCACCCGAAGAATCTCGTGTTTTGTTGAGATACTGCTTCGGTATCCTCGGAGAACCTTAGTCTATAAGGTGTTGCTTCGATCACCCGAAGAATCTCATGTTATGTTGAGATACTGCTTTGGTATCGTCGGTGAGCCTTAGTCTATAAGGTGCTGCTTCGACCACCCGAAGAATCTTGTGTTTTGTTGAGATACTGCTTTGGTATCCTTGGAGAGCCTTAGTCTATAAGTTACTGCTACGACCACCCGAAAAATCTCGTGTTTTATTGAGATACTGCTTTGGTATCCTCGGAAAACCTTAGTCTATAAAGTGCTGCTTGGATCACCCGAAGAATCTCGTGTTTTTTTGAGATACTGCTTTGGTATCATCGGAGTGCCTTAATCTATAAGGTGCTGCTTCGACCACCCGAAGAATCTCGTGTTTTGTTGAGATACTGCTTTGGTATCCTCAGAGAGCCTTAGTCAATAAGGTGCTGCTTCGACCACCCGAAGAATCTCGTGTTTTTTTGAGATACTGTTTTGGTATACTCGGAGAACCTTAGTCTATAAGGTGTTGCTTCGATCACCCGAAGAATCTCATGTTATGTTGAGATACTGCTTTGGTATCGTCGGTGAGCCTTAGTCTATAAGGTGCTGCTTCGACCACCCGAAGAATCTTGTGTTTTGTTGAGATACTGCTTTGGTATCCTTGGAGAGCCTTAGTCTATAAGTTACTGCTACGACCACCCGAAAAATCTCGTGTTTTATTGAGATACTGCTTTGGTATCCTCGGAAAACCTTAGTCTATAAAGTGCTGCTTGGATCACCCGAAGAATCTCGTGTTTTTTTGAGATACTGCTTTGGTATCATCGGAGTGCCTTAATCTATAAGGTGCTGCTTCGACCACCCGAAGAATCTCGTGTTTTGTTGAGATACTGCTTTGGTATCCTCAGAGAGCCTTAGTCTATAAGGTCCTGCTTCGACCACCCGAAAAATCTCGTGTTTTTTTGAGATACTGTTTTGGTATACTCGGAGAACCTTAGTCTTTACGGTGCTACTTCGATCACACAAAGAATCCCTTGTTTTGTTGAGATACTGTTTTGGTATCCTCGAAGAACCTTAGTCTATAAGGTGATGATTCGATCATCCAAAGAATCTCGTGTTTTGTTGAGATACTGCTTTGGTATCCTCGGAGAACCTTTGTCTATAAGGCGCTTCTTCGATCATCCAAATGATCACATGTTTTGTTGAGATACTGCTTTGGTATCCTCGGAGAGACTTAGTCTATAAGGTGCTGCTTCGACTACCCGAAGTATCTCGTGTTTTGCTGAGATACCGCTTTGGTATCCTTGGAGAGCCTTAGTCTATAAGGTGCTGCTTCAACCACTTGAAGAATATAGTGTTTTTTGAGATACTGCTTTGGTATCATCGGCGTTCCTTAATCTATAAGGTGCTGCTTCGACCACCCAAAGAATCTCGTGTTTTGTTGAGATACTGCTTTCGTATCATCAGAGAGCCTTAGTCTATAAGGTCCTGCTTCGACCACCCGAAGAATCTCGTGTTTTTTTGAGATACTCTTTTGGTATACTCGGAGAACCTTAGTCTCTGCGGTTCTACTTCGATCACCCAAAGAATCCCTTGTTTTATTGAGATACTATTTTGATATCCTCGAAGACCCTTAGTCTATAAGGTGATGATTCGATCATCCAAATAATCTCGTGTTTTGTTGAGATACTACTTTGGTGTCATCGGAGACACTTAGTCTATAAGGTGCTGCTTCGACCATCCGAAGAATGTCGTGTTTTGTTTAGATACTGCTTTGGTATCCTCGGAGAGCCTTAGTCAATAAGGTGCTGCTTCGACCACCCGAAGAATCTCGTGTTTTGTTGAGATACTGCTTCGGTATCCTCGGAGAACCTTAGTCTATAAGGTGTTGCTTCGATCACCCGAAGAATCTCATGTTATGTTGAGATACTGCTTTGGTATCGTCGGTGAGCCTTAGTCTATAAGGTGCTGCTTCGACCACCCGAAGAATCTTGTGTTTTGTTGAGATACTGCTTTGGTATCCTTGGAGAGCCTTAGTCTATAAGTTACTGCTACGACCACCCGAAAAATCTCGTGTTTTATTGAGATACTGCTTTGGTATCCTCGGAAAACCTTAGTCTATAAAGTGCTGCTTGGATCACCCGAAGAATCTCGTGTTTTTTTGAGATACTGCTTTGGTATCATCGGAGTGCCTTAATCTATAAGGTGCTGCTTCGACCACCCGAAGAATCTCGTGTTTTGTTGAGATACTGCTTTGGTATCCTCAGAGAGCCTTAGTCTATAAGGTCCTGCTTCGACCACCCGAAAAATCTCGTGTTTTTTTGAGATACTGTTTTGGTATACTCGGAGAACCTTAGTCTTTACGGTGCTACTTCGATCACCCAAAGAATCCCTTGTTTTGTTGAGATACTGTTTTGGTATCCTCGAAGAACCTTAGTCTATAAGGTGATGATTCGATCATCCAAAGAATCTCGTGTTTTGTTGAGATACTGCTTTGGTATCCTCGGAGAACCTTTGTCTATAAGGCGCTTCTTCGATCATCCAAATGATCACATGTTTTGTTGAGATACTGATTTGGTATCCTCGGAGAGACTTAGTCTATAAGGTGCTGCTTCGACTACCCGAAGTATCTCGTGTTTTGCTGAGATACCGCTTTGGTATCCTTGGAGAGCCTTAGTCTATAAGGTGCTGCTTCAACCACCTGAAGAATATAGTGTTTTTTTGAGATACTGCTTTGGTATCATCGGCTTGCCTTAATCTATAAGGTGCTGCTTCGACCACCCAAAGAATCTCGTGTTTTGTTGAGATACTGCTTTGGTATCCTCAGAGAGCCTTAGTCTATAAGGTCCTGCTTCGACCACCCGAAGAATCTCGTGTTTTTTTGAGATACTCTTTTGGTATACTCGGAGAACCTTAGTCTATACGGTGCTACTTCGATCACCCAAAGAATCCCTTGTTTTATTGAGATACTATTTTGGTATCCTCGAAGACCCTTAGTCTATAAGGTGATGATTCGATCATCCAAAGAATCTCGTGTTTTGTTGAGATACTACTTTGGTGTCATCGGAGACACTTAGTCTATAAGGTGCTGCTTCGACCACCCGAAGAATGTCGTGTTTTGTTTAGATACTGCTTTGGTATCCTCGGAGAGCCTTAGTCAATAAGGTGCTGCTTCGACCACCCGAAGAATCTCGTGTTTTGTTGAGATACTGCTTCGGTATCCTCGGAGAATCTTAGTCTATAAGGTGTTGCTTCGATCACCCGAAGAATCTCATGTTATGTTGAGATACTGCTTTGGTATCGTCGGTGAGCCTTAGTCTATAAGGTGCTGCTTCAACCACCTGAAGAATATAGTGTTTTTTTGAGATACTGCTTTGGTATCATCGGCTTGCCTTAATCTATAAGGTGCTGCTTCGACCACCCAAAGAATCTCGTGTTTTGTTGAGATACTGCTTTGGTATCCTCAGAGAGCCTTAGTCTATAAGGTCCTGCTTCGACCACCCGAAGAATCTCGTGTTTTTTTGAGATACTCTTTTGGTATACTCGGAGAACCTTAGTCTATACGGTGCTACTTCGATCACCCAAAGAATCCCTTGTTTTATTGAGATACTATTTTGGTATCCTCGAAGACCCTTAGTCTATAAGGTGATGATTCGATCATCCAAAGAATCTCGTGTTTTGTTGAGATACTACTTTGGTGTCATCGGAGACACTTAGTCTATAAGGTGCTGCTTCGACCACCCGAAGAATGTCGTGTTTTGTTTAGATACTGTTTTGGTATCCTCGGAGAGCCTTAGTCAATAAGGTGCTGCTTCGACCACCCGAAGAATCTCGTGTTTTGTTGAGATACTGCTTCGGTATCCTCGGAGAACCTTAGTCTATAAGGTGTTGCTTCGATCACCCGAAGAATCTCATGTTATGTTGAGATACTGCTTTGGTATCGTCGGTGAGCCTTAGTCTATAAGGTGTTGCTTCGACCACTCGAAGAATCTTGTGTTTTGTTGAGATACTGCTTTGGTATCCTTGGAGAGCCTTAGTCTATAAGTTACTGCTACGACCACCCGAAGAATCTTGTGTTTTATTGAGATACTGCTTTGGTATCCTCGAAAAACCTTAGTCTATAAAGTGCTGCTTGGATCACCCAAAGAATCTCGTGTTTTTTTGAGATACTGCTTTGGTATCATCGGAGTGCCTTAATCTATAAGGTGCTGCTTTGACCACCCGAAGAATCTCGTGTTTTGTTGAGATACTGCTTTGGTATCCTCAGAGAGCCTTAGTCTATAAGGTCCTGCTTCGACCACCCGAAAAATCTCGTGTTTTTTTGAGATACTGTTTTGGTGTACTCGGAGAACCTTAGTCTTTACGGTGCTACTTCGATCACCCAAAGAATCCCTTGTTTTGTTGAGATACTGTTTTGGTATCCTCGAAGAACCTTAGTCTATAAGGTGATGATTCGATCATCCAAAGAATATCGTGTTTTGTTGAGATACTGCTTTGGTATCCTCGGAGAACCTTTGTCTATAAGGCGCTTCTTCGATCATCCAAATGATCACATGTTTTGTTGAGATACTGCTTTGGTATCCTCGGAGAGACTTAGTCTATAAGGTGCTGCTTCGACTACCCGAAGTATCTCGTGTTTTGCTGAGATACCGCTTTGGTATCCTTGGAGAGCCTTAGACTATAAGGTGCTGCTTCAACCACCTGAAGAATATAGTGTTTCTTTGAGATACTGCTTTGGTATCATCGGCGTGCCTTAATCTATAAGGTGCTGCTTCGACCACCCGAAGAATCTCGTGTTTTGTTGAGATACTGCTTTGGTATCCTCAGAGAGCCTTAGTCTATAAGGTCCTGCTTCGACCACCCGAAGAATCTCGTGTTTTTTTGAGATACTCTTTTCGTATACTCGGAGAACCTTAGTCTATACGGTGCTACTTCGATCACCCAAAGAATCCCTTGTTTTATTGAGATACTATTTGTATATCCTCGAAGACCCTTAGTCTATAAGGTGATGATTCGATCATCCAAAGAATCTCGTGTTTTGTTGAGATACTACTTTGGTGTCATCGCAGACACTTAGTCTATAAGGTGCTGCTTCGACCACCCGAATAATGTCGTGTTTTGTTTAGATACTGCTTTGGTATCCTCGGAGAGCCTTAGTCAATAAGGTGCTGCTTCGACCACCCGAAGAATCTCGTGTTTTGTTGAGATACTGCTTCGGTATCCTCGGAGAACCTTAGTCTATAAGGTGTTGCTTTGATCACCCAAAGAATCTCATGTTATGTTGAGATACTGCTTTGGTATCGTCGGTGAGCCTTAGTCTATAAGGTGCTGCTTCGACCACCCGAAGAATCTTGTGTTTTGTTGTGATACTGCTTTGGTATCCTTGGAGAGCCTTAGTCTATAAGTTACTGCTACGACCACCCGAAGAATCTTGTGTTTTATTGAGATACTGCTTTGGTATCCTCGAAAAACCTTAGTCTATAAAGTGCTGCTTGGATCACCCAAAGAATCTCGTGTTTTTTTGAGATACTGCTTTGGTATCATCGGAGTGCCTTAATCTATAAGGTGCTGCTTCGACCACCCGAAGAATCTCGTGTTTTGTTGAGATACTGCTTTGGTATCCTCAGAGAGCCTTAGTCTATAAGGTCCTGCTTCGACCACCCGAAAAATCTCGTGTTTTTTTTAGATACTCTTTTGGTATACTCGGAGAACCTTAGTCTATACGGTGCTACTTCGATCACAAAAAGAATCCCTTGTTTTATTGAGATACTATTTTGGTATCCTCGAAGACCCTTAGTCTATAAGGTGATGATTCAATCATCCAAAGAATCTCGTGTTTTGTTGAGATACTACTTTGGTGTCATCGGAGACACTTAGTCTATAAGGTGCTGCTTCGACCACCCGAAGAATGTCGTGTTTTGTTTAGATAATGCTTTGGTATCCTCGGAGAGCCTTAGTCAATAAGGTGCTGCTTCGACCACCCGAAGAATCTCGTGTTTTGTTGAGATACTGCTTCGGTATCCTCGGAGAACCTTAGTCTATAAGGTGTTGCTTCGATCACCCGAAGAATCTCATGTTATGTTGAGATACTGCTTTGGTATCGTCGGTGAGCCTTAGTCTATAAGGTGCTGCTTCGACCACCCGAAGAATCTTGTGTTTTGTTGAGATACTGCTTTGGTATCCTTGGAGAGCCTTAGTCTATAAGTTGCTGCTACGACCACCCGAAGAATCTCGTGTTTTATTGAGATACTGCTTTGGTATCCTCGGAAAACCTTAGTCTATAAAGTGCTGCTTGGATCACCCAAAGAATCTCGTGTTTTTTTGAGATACTGCTTTGGTATCATCGGAGTGCCTTAATCTATAAGGTGCTGCTTCGACCACCCGAAGAATCTCGTGTTTTTTTGAGATACTGCTTTGGTATCCTCAGAGAGCCTTAGTCTATAAGGTCCTGCTTCGACCACGCGAAAAATCTCGTGTTTTTTTGAGATACTGTTTTGGTATACTCGGAGAACCTTAGTCTTTACGGTGCTACTTCGATCACCCAAAGAATCCCTTGTTTTGTTGAGATACTGTTTTGGTATCCTCGAAGGACCTTAGTCTATAAGGTGATGATTCGATCATCCAAAGAATCTTGTGTTTTGTTGAGATACTGCTTTGGTATCCTCGGAGAACCTTTGTCTATAAGGCGCTTCTTCGATCATCCAAATGATCACATGGTTTGTTGGGATACTGCTTTGGTATCCTCGGAGAGACTTAGTCTATAAGGTGCTGCTTCGACTACCCGAAGTATCTCGTGTTTTGCTGAGATACCGCTTTGGTATCCTTGGAGAGCCTTAGTCTATAAGGTGCTGCTTCAACCACCTGAAGAATATAGTGTTTTTTTGAGATACTGCTTTGGTATCATCGGCGTGCCTTAATCTATAAGGTGCAGCTTCGACCACCCGAAGAATCTCGTGTTTTGTTGAGATATTGCTTTGGTATCCTCAGAGAGCCTTAGTCTATAAGGTCCTGCTTCGACCACCCGAAGAATCTCGTGTTTTTTTGAGATACTCTTTTGGTATACTCGGAGAACCTTAGTCTATACAGTGCTACTTCGATCACCCAAAGAATCCCTTGTTTTATTGAGATACTATTTTGGTATCCTCGAAGACCCTTAGTCTATAAGGTGATGATTCGATCATCCAAAGAATCTCGTGTTTTGTTGAGATACTACTTTGGTGTCATCGCAGACACTTAGTCTATAAGGTGCTGCTTCGACCACCCGAAGAGTGTCGTGTTTTGTTTAGATACTGCTTTGGTATTTTCGGAGAGCCTTAGTCAATAAGGTGCTGCTTCGACCACCCGAAGAATCTCGTGTTTTGTTGAGATACTGCTTCGGTATCCTCGGAGAACCTTAGTCTATAAGGTGTTGCTTCGATCACGCGAAGAATCTCATGTTATGTTGAGATACTGCTTTGGTATCGTCGGTGAGCCTTAGTCTATAAGATGTTGCTTCGACCACCCGAAGAATCTTGTGTTTTGTTGAGATACTGCTTTGGTATCCTTGGAGAGCCTTAGTCTATAAGTTACTGCTACGACCACCCGAAGAATCTTGTGTTTTATTGAGATACTGCTTTGGTATCCTCGAAAAACCTTAGTCTATAAAGTGCTGCTTGGATCACCCAAAGAATCTCGTGTTTTTTTGAGATACTGCTTTGGTATCATCGGAGTGCCTTAATCTATAAGGTGCTGCTTCGACCACCCGAAGAATCTCGTGTTTTGTTGAGATACTGCTTTGGTATCCTCAGAGAGCCTTAGTCTATAAGGTCCTGCTTCGACCACCCGAAAAATCTCGTGTTTTTTTGAGATACTGTTTTGGTATACTCGGAGAACCTTAGTCTTTACGGTGCTACTTCGATCACCCAAAGAATCCCTTGTTTTGTTGAGATACTGTTTTGGTATCCTCGAAGAACCTTAGTCTATAAGGTGATGATTCGATCATCCAAAGAATCTCGTGTTTTGTTGAGATACTGCTTTGGTATCCTCGGAGAACCTTTGTCTATAAGGCGCTTCTTCGATCATCCAAATGATCACATGTTTTGTTGAGATACTGCTTTGGTATCCTCGGAGAGACTTAGTCTATAAGGTGCTGCTTCGACTACCCGAAGTATCTCGTGTTTTGCTGAGATACCGCTTTGGTATCCTTGGAGAGCCTTAGTCTATAAGGTGCTGCTTCAACCACCTGAAGAATATAGTGTTTTTTTGAGATACTGCTTTGGTATCATCGGCGTGCCTTAATCTATAAGGTGCTGCTTCGACCACCCGAAGAATCTCGTGTTTTGTTGAGATACTGCTTTGGTATCCTCAGAGAGCCTTAGTATATAAGGTCCTGCTTCGACCACCCGAAGAATCTCGTGTTTTTTTGAGATACTCTTTTCGTATACTCGGAGAACCTTAGTCTATACGGTGCTACTTCGATCACCCAAAGAATCCCTTGTTTTATTGAGATACTATTTGGGTATCCTCGAAGACCCTTAGTCTATAAGGTGATGATTCGATCATCCAAAGAATCTCGTGTTTTGTTGAGATACTACTTTGGTGTCATCGCAGACACTTAGTCTATAAGGTGCTGCTTCGACCACCCGAAGAATGTCGTGTTTTGTTTAGATAATGCTTTGGTATCCTCGGAGAGCCTTAGTCAATAAGGTGCTGCTTCGACCACCCGAAGAATCTCGTGTTTTGTTGAGATACTGATTCGGTATCCTCGGAGAACCTTAGTCTATAAGGTGTTGCTTCGATCACCCGAAGAATCTCATGTTATGTTGAGATACTGCTTTGGTATCGTCGGTGAGCCTTAGTCTATAAGGTGCTGCTTCGACCACCCGAAGAATCTTGTGTTTTGTTGAGATACTGCTTTGGTATCCTTGGAGAGCCTTAGTCTATAAGTTACTGCTACGACCACCCGAAGAATCTCGTGCTTTATTGAGATACTGCTTTGGTATCCTCGGAAAACCTTAGTCTATAAAGTGCTGCTTGGATCACCCAAAGAATCTCGTGTTTTTTTGAGATACTGCTTTGGTATCATCCGAGTGCCTTAATCTATAAGGTGCTGCTTCGACCACCCGAAGAATCTCGTGTTTTTTTGAGATACTGCTTTGGTATCCTCAGAGAGCCTTAGTCTATAAGGTCCTGCTTCGACCACCCGAAAAATCTCGTGTTTTTTTGAGATACTGTTTTGGTATACTCGGAGAACCTTAGTCTTTACGGTGCTACTTCGATCACCCAAAGAATCCCTTGTTTTGTTGAGATACTGTTTTGGTATCCTCGAAGAACCTTAGTCTATAAGGTGATGATTCGATCATCCAAAGAATCTCGTGTTTTGTTGAGATACTGCTTTGGTATCCTCGGAGAACCTTTGTCTATAAGGCGCTTCTTCGATCATCCAAATGATCACATGGTTTGTTGAGATACTGCTTTGGTATCCTCGGAGAGACTTAGTCTATAAGGTGCTGCTTCGACTACCCGAAGTATCTCGTGTTTTGCTGAGATACCGCTTTGGTATCCTTGGAGAGCCTTAGTCTATAAGGTGCTGCTTCAACCACCTGAAGAATATAGTGTTTTTTTGAGATACTGCATTGGTATCATCGGCGTGCCTTAATCTATAAGGTGCTGCTTCGACCACCCGAAGAATCTCGTGTTTTGTTGAGATACTGCTTTGGTATCCTCAGAGAGCCTTAGTCTATAAGGTCCTGCTTCGACCACCCGAAGAATCTCGTGTTTTTTTGAGATACTCTTTTGGTATACTCGGAGAACCTTAGTCTATACAGTGCTACTTCGATCACCCAAAGAATCCCTTGTTTTATTGAGATACTATTTTGGTATCCTCGAAGACCCTTAGTCTATAAGGTGATGATTCGATCATCCAAAGAATCTCGTGTTTTGTTGAGATACTACTTTGGTGTCATCGCAGACACTTAGTCTATAAGGTGCTGCTTCGACCACCCGAAGAATGTCGTGTTTTGTTTAGATAATGCTTTGGTATCCTCGGAGAGCCTTAGTCAATAAGGTGCTGCTTCGACCACCCGAAGAATCTCGTGTTTTGTTGAGATACTGCTTCGGTATCCTCGGAGAACCTTAGTCTATAAGGTGTTGCTTCGATCACCCGAAGAATCTCATGTTATGTTGAGATACTGCTTTGGTATCGTCGGTGAGCCTTAGTCTATAAGATGTTGCTTCGACCACCCGAAGAATCTTGTGTTTTGTTGAGATACTGCTTTGGTATCCTTGGAGAGCCTTAGTCTATAAGTTACTGCTACGACCACCCGAAGAATCTTGTGTTTTATTGAGATACTGCTTTGGTATCCTCGAAAAACCTTAGTCTATAAAGTGCTGCTTGGATCACCCAAAGAATCTCGTGTTTTTTTTAGATACTGCTTTGGTATCATCGGAGTGCCTTAATCTATAAGGTGCTGCTTCGACCACCCGAAGAATCTCGTGTTTTGTTGAGATACTGCTTTGGTATCCTCAGAGAGCCTTAGTCTATATGGTCCTGCTTCGACCACCCGAAAAATCTCGTGTTTTTTTGAGATACTGTTTTGGTATACTCGGAGAACCTTAGTCTTTACGGTGCTACTTCGATCACCCAAACAATCCCTTGTTTTGTTGAGATACTGTTTTGGTATCCTCGAAGAACCTTAGTCTATAAGGTGATGATTCGATCATCCAAAGAATCTCGTGTTTTGTTGAGATACTGCTTTGGTATCCTCGGAGAACCTTTGTCTATAAGGCGCTTCTTCGATCATCCAAATGATCACATGGTTTGTTGAGATACTGCTTTGGTATCCTCGGAGAGACTTAGTCTATAAGGTGCTGCTTCGACTACCCGAAGTATCTCGTGTTTTGCTGAGATACCGCTTTGGTATCCTTGGAGAGCCTTAGTCTATAAGGTGCTGCTTCAACCACCTGAAGAATATAGTGTTTTTTTGAGATACTGCTTTGGTATCATCGGCGTGCCTTAATCTATAAGGTGCTGCTTCGACCACCCGAAGAATCTCGTGTTTTGTTGAGATACTGCTTTGGTATCCTCAGAGAGCCTTAGTCTATAAGGTCCTGCTTCGACCACCCGAAGAATCTCGTGTTTTTTTGAGATACTCTTTTCGTATACTCGGAGAACCTTAGTCTATACGGTGCTACTTCGATCACCCAAAGAATCCCTTGTTTTATTGAGATACTATTTGGGTATCCTCGAAGACCCTTAGTCTATAAGGTGATGATTCGATCATCCAAAGAATCTCGTGTTTTGTTGAGATACTACTTTGGTGTCATCGCAGACACTTAGTCTATAAGGTGCTGCTTCGACCACCCGAAGAATGTCGTGTTTTGTTTAGATAATGCTTTGGTATCCTCGGAGAGCCTTAGTCAATAAGGTGCTGCTTCGACCACCCGAAGAATCTCGTGTTTTGTTGAGATACTGCTTCGGTATCCTCGGAGAACGTTAGTCTATAAGGTGTTGCTTCGATCACCCGAAGAATCTCGTGTTATGTTGAGATACTGCTTTGGTATCGTCGGTGAGCCTTAGTCTATAAGGTGCTGCTTCGACCACCCGAAGAATCTTGTGTTTTGTTGAGATACTGCTTTGGTATCCTTGGAGAGCCTTAGTCTATAAGTTACTGCTACGACCACCCGAAGAATCTCGTGTTTTATTGAGTTACTGCTTTGGTATCCTCGGAAAACCTTAGTCTATAAAGTGCTGCTTGGATCACCCAAAGAATCTCGTGTTTTTTTGAGATACTGCTTTGGTATCATCGGAGTGCCTTAATCTATAAGGTGCTGCTTCGACCACCCGAAGAATCTCGTGTTTTTTTGAGATACTGCTTTGGTATCCTCAGAGAGCCTTAGTCTATAAGGTCCTGCTTCGACCACCCGAAAAATCTCGTGTTTTTTTGAGATACTGTTTTGGTATACTCGGAGAACCTTAGTCTTTACGGTGCTACTTCGATCACCCAAACAATCCCTTGTTTTGTTGAGATACTGTTTTGGTATCCTCGAAGAACCTTAGTCTATAAGGTGATGATTCGATCATCCAAAGAATCTCGTGTTTTGTTGAGATACTGCTTTGGTATCCTCGGAGAACCTTTGTCTATAAGGCGCTTCTTCGATCATCCAAATGATCACATGGTTTGTTGAGATACTGCTTTGGTATCCTCGGAGAGACTTAGTCTATAAGGTGCTGCTTCGACTACCCGAAGTATCTCGTGTTTTGCTGAGATACCGCTTTGGTATCCTTGGAGAGCCTTAGTCTATAAGGTGCTGCTTCAAGCACCTAAAGAATATAGTGTTTTTTTGAGATACTGCTTTGGTATCATCGGCGTGCCTTAATCTATAAGGTGCTGCTTCGACCACCCAAAGAATCTCGTGTTTTGTTGAGATATTGCTTTGGTATCCTCAGAGAGCCTTAGTCTATAAGGTCCTGCTTCGACCACCCGAAGAATCTCGTGTTTTTTTGAGATACTCTTTTGGTATACTCGGAGAACCTTAGTCTATACAGTGCTACTTCGATCACCCAAAGAATCCCTTGTTTTATTGAGATACTATTTTGGTATCCTCGAAGACCCTTAGTCTATAAGGTGATGATTCGATCATCCAAAGAATCTCGTGTTTTGTTGAGATACTACTTTGGTGTCATCGCAGACACTTAGTCTATAAGGTGCTGCTTCGACCACCCGAAGAATGTCGTGTTTTGGTTAGATATTGCTTTGGTATTTTCGGAGAGCCTTAGTCAATAAGGTGCTGCTTCGACCACCCGAAGAATCTCGTGTTTTGTTGAGATACTGCTTCAGTATCCTCGGAGAACCTTAGTCTATAAGGTGTTGCTTCGATCACCCGAAGAATCTCATGTTATGTTGAGATACTGCTTTGGTATCGTCGGTGAGCCTTAGTTTATAAGATGTTGCTTCGACCACCCGAAGAATCTTGTGTTTTGTTGAGATACTGCTTTGGTATCCTTGGAGAGCCTTAGTCTATAAGTTACTGCTACGACCACCCGAAGAATCTTGTGTTTTATTGAGATACTGCTTTGGTATCCAGGAAAAACCTTAGTCTATAAAGTGCTGCTTGGATCACCCAAAGAATCTCGTGTTTTTTTGAGATACTGCTTTGGTATCATCGGAGTGCCTTAATCTATAAGGTGCTGCTTCGACCACCCGAAGAATCTCGTGTTTTGTTGAGATACTGCTTTGGTATCCTCAGAGAGCCTTAGTCTATAAGGTCCTGCTTCGACCACCCGAAAAATCTCGTGTTTTTTTGAGATACTGTTTTGGTATACTCGGAGAACCTTAGTCTTTACGGTGCTACTTCGATCACCCAAAGAATCCCTTGTTTTGTTGAGATACTGTTTTGGTATCCTCGAAGAACCTTAGTCTATAAGGTGATGATTCGATCATCCAAAGAATCTCGTGTTTTGTTGAGATACTGCTTTGGTATCCTCGGAGAACCTTTGTCTATAAGGCGCTTCTTCGATCATCCAAATGATCACATGTTTTGTTGAGATACTGCTTTGGTATCCTCGGAGAGACTTAGTCTATAAGGTGCTGCTTCGACTACCCGAAGTATCTCGTGTTTTGCTGAGATACCGCTTTGGTATCCTTGGAGAGCCTTAGTCTATAAGGTGCTGCTTCAACCACCTGAAGAATATAGTGTTTTTTTGAGATACTGCTTTGGTATCATCGGCGTGCCTTAAACTATAAGGTGCTGCTTCGACCACCCGAAGAATCTCGTGTTTTGTTGAGATACTGCTTTGGTATCCTCAGAGAGCCTTAGTCTATAAGGTCCTGCTTCGACCACCCGAAGAATCTCGTGTTTTTTTGAGATACTCTTTTCGTATACTCGGAGAACCTTAGTCTATACGGTGCTACTTCGATCACCCAAAGAATCCCTTGTTTTATTGAGATACTATTTGGGTATCCTCGAAGACCCTTAGTCTATAAGGTGATGATTCGATCATCCAAAGAATCTCGTGTTTTGTTGAGATACTACTTTGGTGTCATCGCAGACACTTAGTCTATAAGGTGCTGCTTCGACCACCCGAAGAATGTCGTGTTTTGTTTAGATAATGCTTTGGTATCCTCGGAGAGCCTTAGTCAATAAGGTGCTGCTTCGACCACCCGAAGAATCTCGTGTTTTGTTGAGATACTGCTTCGGTATCCTCGGAGATCCTTAGTCTATAAGGTGTTGCTTCGATCACCCGAAGAATCTCATGTTATGTTGAGATACTGCTTTAGTATCGTCGGTGAGCCTTAGTCTATAAGGTGCTGCTTCGACCACCCGAAGAATCTTGTGTTTTGTTGAGATACTGCTTTGGTATCCTTGGAGAGCCTTAGTCTATAAGTTACTGCTACGATCACCCGAAGAATCTTGTGTTTTATTGAGATACTACTTTGGTATCCTCGAAAAACCTTAGTCTATAAAGTGCTGCTTGGATCACCCAAAGAATCTCGTGTTTTTTTGAGATACTGCTTTGGTATCATCGGAGTGCCTTAATCTATAAGGTGCTGCTTCGACCACCCGATGAATCTCGTGTTTTGTTGAGATACTGCTTTGGTATCCTCAGAGAGCCTTAGTCTATAAGGTCCTGCTTCGACCACCCGAAAAATCTCGTGTTTTTTTGAGATACTGTTTTGGTATACTCGGAGAACCTTAGTCTTTACGGTGCTACTTCGATCACCCAAAGAATCCCTTGTTTTGTTGAGATACTGTTTTGGTATCCTCGAAGAACCTTAGTCTATAAGGTGATGATTCGATCATCCAAAGAATCTCGTGTTTTGTTGAGATACTGCTTTGGTATCCTCGGAGAACCTTTATCTATAAGGCGCTTCTTCGATCATCCAAATGATCACATGTTTTGTTGAGATACTGCTTTGGTATCCTCGGAGAGACTTAGTCTATAAGGTGCTGCTTCGACTACCCAAAGTATCTCGTGTTTTGCTGAGATACCGCTTTGGTATCCTTGGAGAGCCTTAGTCTATAAGGTGCTGCTTCAACCACCTGAAGAATATAGTGTTTTTTTGAGATACTGCTTTGGTATCATCGGCGTGCCTTAATCTATAAGGTGCTGCTTCGACCACCCGAAGAATCTCGTGTTTTGTTGAGATACTGCTTTGGTATCCTCAGAGAGCCTTAGTCTATAAGGTCCTACTTCGACCACCCGAAGAATCTCGTGTTTTTTTGAGATACTCTTTTCGTATACTCGGAGAACCTTAGTCTATACGGTGCTACTTCGATCACCCAAAGAATCCCTTGTTTTATTGAGATACTATTTGGGTATCCTCGAAGACCCTTAGTCTATAAGGTGATGATTCGATCATCCAAAGAATCTCGTGTTTTGTTGAGATACTACTTTGGTGTCATCGCAGACACTTAGTCTATAAGGTGCTGCTTCGAAAACCCGAAGAATGTCGTGTTTTGTTTAGATACTGCTTTGGTATCCTCGGAGAGCCTTAGTCAATAAGGTGCTGCTTCGACCACCCGAAGAATCTCGTGTTTTGTTGAGATACTGCTTCGGTATCCTCGGAGAACCTTAGTCTATAAGGTGTTGCTTCGATCACCCGAAGAATCTCATGTTATGTTGAGATACTGCTTTGGTATCGTCGGTGAGCCTTAGTCTATAAGGTGCTGCTTTGACCACCCGAAGAATCTTGTGTTTTGTTGAGATACTGCTTTGGTATCCTTGGAGAGCCTTAGTCTATAAGTTACTGCTACGACCACCCGAAGAATCTTGTGTTTTATTGAGATACTGCTTTGGTATCCTCGAAAAACCTTAGTCTATAAAGTGCTGCTTGGATCACCCAAAGAATCTCGTGTTTTTTTGAGATACTGCTTTGGTATCATCGGAGTGCCTTAATCTATAAGGTGCTGCTTCGACCACCCGAAGAATCTCGTGTTTTGTTGAGATACTGCTTTGGTATCCTCAGAGAGCCTTAGTCTATAAGGTCCTGCTTCGACCACCCGAAAAATCTCGTGTTTTTTTGAGATACTGTTTTGGTATACTCGGAGAACCTTAGTCTTTACGGTGCTACTTCGATCACCTAAAGAATCCCTTGTTTTGTTGAGATACTGTTTTGGTATCCTCGAAGAACCTTAGTCTATAAGGTGATGATTCGATCATCCAAAGAATCTCGTGTTTTGTTGAGATACTGCTTTGGTATCCTCGGAGAACCTTTGTCTATAAGGCGCTTCTTCGATCATCCAAATGATCACATGTTTTGTTGAGATACTGCTTTGGTATCCTCGGAGAGACTTAGTCTATAAGGTGCTGCTTCGACTACCCGAAGTATCTCGTGTTTTGCTGAGATACCGCTTTGGTATCCTTGGAGAGCCTTAGTCTATAAGGTGCTGCTTCAACCACCTGAAGAATATAGTGTTTTTTTGAGATACTGCTTTGGTATCATCGGCGTGCCTTAATCTATAAGGTGCTGCTTCGACCACCCGAAGAATCTCGTGTTTTGTTGAGATACTGCTTTGGTATCCTCAGAGAGCCTTAGTCTATAAGGTCCTGCTTCGACCACCCGAAGAATCTCGTGTTTTTTTGAGATACTCTTTTCGTATACTCGGAGAACCTTAGTCTATACGGTGCTACTTCGATCACCCAAAGAATCCCTTGTTTTATTGAGATACTATTTGGGTATCCTCGAAGACCCTTAGTCTATAAGGTGATGATTCGATCATCCAAAGAATCTCGTGTTTTGTTGAGATACTACTTTGGTGTCATCGCAGACACTTAGTCTATAAGGTGCTGCTTCGACCACCCGAAGAATGTCGTGTTTTGTTTAGATAATGCTTTGGTATCCTCGGAGAGCCTTAGTCAATAAGGTGCTGCTTCGACCACCCGAAGAATCTCGTGTTTTGTTGAGATACTGCTTCGGTATCCTCGGAGAACCTTAGTCTATAAGGTGTTGCTTCGATCACCCGAAGAATCTCATGTTATGTTGAGATACTGCTTTAGTATCGTCGGTGAGCCTTAGTCTATAAGGTGCTGCTTCGACCACCCGAAGAATCTTGTGTTTTGTTGAGATACTGCTTTGGTATCCTTGGAGAGCCTTAGTCTATAAGTTACTGCTACGACCACCCGAAGAATCTTGTGTTTTATTGAGATACTGCTTTGGTATCCTCGAAAAACCTTAGTCTATAAAGTGCTGCTTGGATCACCCAAAGAATCTCGTGTTTTTTTGAGATACTGCTTTGGTATCATCGGAGTGCCTTAATCTATAAGGTGCTGCTTCGACCACCCGATGAATCTCGTGTTTTGTTGAGATACTGCTTTGGTATCCTCAGAGAGCCTTAGTCTATAAGGTCCTGCTTCGACCACCCGAAAAATCTCGTGTTTTTTTGAGATACTGTTTTGGTATACTCGGAGAACCTTAGTCTTTACGGTGCTACTTCGATCACCCAAAGAATCCCTTGTTTTGTTGAGATACTGTTTTGGTATCCTCGAAGAACCTTAGTCTATAAGGTGATGATTCGATCATCCAAAGAATCTCGTGTTTTGTTGAGATACTGCTTTGGTATCCTCGGAGAACCTTTATCTATAAGGCGCTTCTTCGATCATCCAAATGATCACATGTTTTGTTGAGATACTGCTTTGGTATCCTCGGAGAGACTTAGTCTATAAGGTGCTGCTTCGACTACCCAAAGTATCTCGTGTTTTGCTGAGATACCGCTTTGGTATCCTTGGAGAGCCTTAGTCTATAAGGTGCTGCTTCAACCACCTGAAGAATATAGTGTTTTTTTGAGATACTGCTTTGGTATCATCGGCGTGCCTTAATCTATAAGGTGCTGCTTCGACCACCCGAAGAATCTCGTGTTTTGTTGAGATACTGCTTTGGTATCCTCAGAGAGCCTTAGTCTATAAGGTCCTACTTCGACCACCCGAAGAATCTCGTGTTTTTTTGAGATACTCTTTTCGTATACTCGGAGAACCTTAGTCTATACGGTGCTACTTCGATCACCCAAAGAATCCCTTGTTTTATTGAGATACTATTTGGGTATCCTCGAAGACCCTTAGTCTATAAGGTGATGATTCGATCATCCAAAGAATCTCGTGTTTTGTTGAGATACTACTTTGGTGTCATCGCAGACACTTAGTCTATAAGGTGCTGCTTCGAAAACCCGAAGAATGTCGTGTTTTGTTTAGATACTGCTTTGGTATCCTCGGAGAGCCTTAGTCAATAAGGTGCTGCTTCGACCACCCGAAGAATCTCGTGTTTTGTTGAGATACTGCTTCGGTATCCTCGGAGAACCTTAGTCTATAAGGTGTTGCTTCGATCACCCGAAGAATCTCATGTTATGTTGAGATACTGCTTTGGTATCGTCGGTGAGCCTTAGTCTATAAGGTGCTGCTTTGACCACCCGAAGAATCTTGTGTTTTGTTGAGATACTGCTTTGGTATCCTTGGAGAGCCTTAGTCTATAAGTTACTGCTACGACCACCCGAAGAATCTTGTGTTTTATTGAGATACTGCTTTGGTATCCTCGAAAAACCTTAGTCTATAAAGTGCTGCTTGGATCACCCAAAGAATCTCGTGTTTTTTTGAGATACTGCTTTGGTATCATCGGAGTGCCTTAATCTATAAGGTGCTGCTTCGACCACCCGAAGAATCTCGTGTTTTGTTGAGATACTGCTTTGGTATCCTCAGAGAGCCTTAGTCTATAAGGTCCTGCTTCGACCACCCGAAAAATCTCGTGTTTTTTTGAGATACTGTTTTGGTATACTCGGAGAACCTTAGTCTTTACGGTGCTACTTCGATCACCTAAAGAATCCCTTGTTTTGTTGAGATACTGTTTTGGTATCCTCGAAGAACCTTAGTCTATAAGGTGATGATTCGATCATCCAAAGAATCTCGTGTTTTGTTGAGATACTGCTTTGGTATCCTCGGAGAACCTTTGTCTATAAGGCGCTTCTTCGATCATCCAAATGATCACATGTTTTGTTGAGATACTGCTTTGGTATCCTCGGAGAGACTTAGTCTATAAGGTGCTGCTTCAACTACCCAAAGTATCTCGTGTTTTGCTGAGATACCGCTTTGGTATCCTTGGAGAGCCTTAGTCTATAAGGTGCTGCTTCAACCACCTGAAGAATATAGTGTTTTTTTGAGATACTGCTTTGGTATCATCGGCGTGCCTTAATCTATAAGGTGCTGCTTCGACCACCCGAAGAATCTCGTGTTTTGTTGAGATACTGCTTTGGTATCCTCAGAGAGCCTTAGTCTATAAGGTCCTGCTTCGACCACCCGAAGAATCTCGTGTTTTTTTGAGATACTCTTTTCGTATACTCGGAGAACCTTAGTCTATACGGTGCTACTTCGATCACCCAAAGAATCCCTTGTTTTATTGAGATACTATTTGGGTATCCTCGAAGACCCTTAGTCTATAAGGTGATGATTCGATCATCCAAAGAATCTCGTGTTTTGTTGAGATACTACTTTGGTGTCATCGCAGACACTTAGTCTATAAGGTGCTGCTTCGAAAACCCGAAGAATGTCGTGTTTTGTTTAGATACTGCTTTGGTATCCTCGGAGAGCCTTAGTCAATAAGGTGCTGCTTCGACCACCCGAAGAATCTCGTGTTTTGTTGAGATACTGCTTCGGTATCCTCGGAGAACCTTAGTCTATAAGGTGTTGCTTCGATCACCCGAAGAATCTCATGTTATGTTGAGATACTGCTTTGGTATCGTCGGTGAGCCTTAGTCTATAAGGTGCTGCTTCGACCACCCGAAGAATCTTGTGTTTTGTTGAGATACTGCTTTGGTATCCTTGGAGAGCCTTAGTCTATAAGTTACTGCTACGACCACCCGAAGAATCTTGTGTTTTATTGAGATACTGCTTTGGTATCCTCGAAAAACCTTAGTCTATAAAGTGCTGCTTGGATCACCCAAAGAATCTCGTGTTTTTTTGAGATACTGCTTTGGTATCATCGGAGTGCCTTAATCTATAAGGTGCTGCTTCGACCACCCGAAGAATCTCGTGTTTTGTTGAGATACTGCTTTGGTATCCTCAGAGAGCCTTAGTCTATAAGGTCCTGCTTCGACCACCCGAAAAATCTCGTGTTTTTTTGAGATACTGTTTTGGTATACTCGTAGAACCTTAGTCTTTACGGTGCTACTTCGATAACCTAAAGAATCCCTTGTTTTGTTGAGATACTGTTTTGGTATCCTCGAAGAACCTTAGTCTATAAGGTGATGATTCGATCATCCAAAGAATCTCGTGTTTTGTTGAGATACTGCTTCGTTATCCTCAGAGAACCTTAGTCTATAAGGTGTTTCTTCGATCACCCGAAGAATCTCATGTTTTGTTGAGATACTGCTTTGGTATCATCGGTGAGCCTTAGTCTATAAGGTGCTGCTTCGACCACCCGAAGAATCTTGTGTTTTGTTGAAATACTGCGTTGGTATCCTCGGAAAGCCTTAGTCTATAAGTTACTGCTACGACCACCCGAAGAATCACGTGTTTTATTGAGATACTGTTTTGGTATCCTCGGAGAACCTTAGTCTATAAAGTGCTGCTTGGATCACCCAAAGAATCTAATGTTTGGTCGAGATACTAATTTGGTATCCTCAGAGAACCTTAGTCTATAGGTGCTGCTTCAAACACCCAAAGAATCTCATGTTTTGTTGAGATACTACATTGGTATCCTCAGAGAACCGTAGTCTATAAGGTGCTTCTTCGATTACCCAAATAATCTTGTGTTTTTTTGAGATACTGCTTTGGTATCATCGGAGTTCCTTAGTCTATAATGTGCTGCTTCGACCACCCGAAGAATCTCGTGTTTTGTTGAGATACTGCTTGGGTATCCTCGAATAGCCTTATTCTATAAGGTGCTGCTTCGACCACCCGAAGAATCACGCGTTTTGTTGAGATACTTCTTTAGTATCCTCGGAGAGCCTTAATCTGTAAGGTGCTGCTTCGACCACCCAAAGAAACTCGTGTTTTGTTGAGATACTTCTTTGGTATCCTCGGAGAGCCTTAGTCTACAAGGTGTTGCGTCGACCACCCAAAGAATCTTGTGTTTTGTTGAGATACTAATTTGGTATCCTCGGAGAGCCTTAGTCTATAAATTGCTGCTTCGACTTCCCGAAGAATCTCAGGTTTTACTGAGATACCACTTTGGTATCCTCGGAGAGCCTTAGTCTATATGGTGCTGCTTCGACCACCGGAAGAATCTCGTGTTTTTTTGAGATATTGCTTTGGTATCCTAGGAGAACCTAAGTCTATAAGGTGGTGCTTCGATCATCCAAAGAATCTAATGTTTTGTTGAGATACTACTTTGGTATCCTCAGTGAACCTTAGTCTATAGGTGCTGCTTCAATCACCCAAAGAATCTCATGTTTTGCTGAGATACTACTTTGGAATCCTCGGAGAACCTTAGTCTATAAGGTGCTGCTTCGACCACACAAAGAATCTTGTGTTTTGTTGAGATACTGCTTTCGTATCTTCGGAGAGGCTTAGTCTATAAGGTACTATTTCGACTACCCGAAGAATCTCGTGTTTTGCTGAGATACCGCTTTGGTATCCTCGGAGAGCCTTAGTCTATAAGGTGCTACTTCGACCACCCGAAGAATCTCGTTTTTTGTTGAGATACTGCTTAGGTATCCTCGGAGAACCTTAGTGTATAAGGTGCTGCTTCGATCACCCAAAGAATCTCATGGTTTATTGAGATACTGCTCTGGTATCCTCAGAGAGCCTTAGTGTATAAGGTGCTACTTCGACCACCCGAAGAATCTCACATTTTGTTGAGATACTTCTTTGATATCCTCAGAGAGCCTTAGTCTACAAGGTGCTGCTTCGACCACCCAAAGAATACCGTGTTTTGTTGAGATACTGCTTTGGTATCCTCGGAGAGCCTTAGTCTATAAGGTGCTGCTTCGACAACCCAAAGAATCTTGTGTTTTGTTGACATACTACTTTGGTGTCCTCGGAGAGCCTTAGTCTATAAGGTGCTACTTTGACTACCCGAAGAATCTCGTATTTTGCCTAGATACTGCTTTGGTATCCTCGGAGAGACTTAGTCTATAAGGTGCTACTTCGACTACCCGAAGTATCTCGTGTTTTGCTGAGATACCGCTTTGGTATCCTCGGAGAGCCATAGTCTATAAGGTGCTGCTTCAACCACCCGAAGAATATAGTGTTTTTTTGAGATATTGCTTTGGTATCATCGGAGTGCCTTAATCTATAAGGTGCTGCTTCGACCACCCGAAGAATCTCGTGTTTTGTTGAGATACTGCTTTGGTATCCTCAGAGAGCCTTAGTCTATAAGGTCCTGCTTCAACCACCCGAAGAATCTCGTGTTTTTTTGAGATAGTGTTTTGGTATACTCAGAGAACCTTAGTCTATACGGTGCTACTTCGATCACCCAAAGAATCCCTTGTTTTATTGAGATACTATTTTGGTATCCTCGAAGACCCTTAGTCTATAAGGTGATGATTCGATCATCCAAAGAATCTCGTGTTTTGTTGAGATACTACTTTGGTGTCATCGACGACACTTAGTCTATAAGGTGCTGCTTCGACCACCCGGAGAATCTCGTGTTTTGTTTAGATACTGCTTTGGTATCCTCGGAGAGCCTTAGTCAATAAGGTGCTGCTTCGACCACCCGAAGAATCTCGTGTTTTGTTGAGATACTGCTTCGGTATCCTCGGAGAACCTTAGTCTATAAGGTGTTGCTTCGATCACCCAAAGAATCTCATGTTATATTGAGATACTGCTTTAGTATCGTCGGTGAGCCTTAGTCTATAAGGTGCTGCTTCGACCACCCGAAGAATCTTGTATTTTGTTGAGATACTGCTTTGGTATCCTTGGAGAGCCTTAGTCTATAAGTTACTACTACGACCACCCGAAGAATCTCATGTTTTATTGAGATACTGCTTTGGTATCCTCGGAGAACCTTAGTCTATAAAGTTCAGCTTGGATCACCCAAAGAATCTCATGTTTTTTTGAGATACTGCTTTGGTATCATCGGAGTGCCTTAATCTATAAGGTGCTGCTTCGACCACCTGAAAAATCTCGTGTTTTTTTGAGATACTGTTTTGGTATACTCGGAGAACCTTAGTCTATACGGTGCTACTTCGATCACCCAAAGAATCCCTTGTTTTGTTGAGATACTGTTTTGGTATCCTCGAAGAACCTTAGTCTATAAGGTGATGATTCGATCATCCAAAGAATCTCGTGTTTTGTTGAGATACTGCTTATGTGTCATCGGAGAGACTTACTCTATAAGGTGCTGCTTCGACCACCCGAAGAATCTCGTGTTTTGTTGAGATACTGCTTTGGTATCCTCAGAGAGCCTTAGTCAATAAGGTGCTGCTTCGACCACACGAAGAATCTCGTGTTTTGTTGAGATACTGCTTCGTTATCCTCAGAGAACCTTAGTCTATAAGGTGTTGCTTCGATCACCCGAAGAATCTCATGTTTTGTTGAGATACTGATTTGGTATCATCGGTGAGCCTTAGTCTATAAGGTGCTGCTTCGACCACCCGAAGAATCTTGTGTTTTGTTGAGATACTGCTTTGGTATCCTCGGAGAGCCTTAGTCTATAAGTTACTGCTACGACCACCCGAAGAATCTCGTGTTTTATTGAGATACTGCTTTGGTATCCTTGGAGAACCTTAGTCTATAAAGTGCTGCTTGGATCACCCAAAGAATCTAATGTTTGGTTGAGATACTAATTTGGTATCCTCAGAGAACCTTAGTCTATAAGGTGCTGCTTCGATCACCCAAAGAATCTCGTGTTTTTTTGAGATACTGCTTTGGTATCATCGGAGTGCCTTAGTCTATAATGTGCTGCTTCGACCACCCGAAGAATCTCGTGTTTTGTTGAGATACTGCTTGGGTATCCTCAAAGAGCCTTAATCTATAAGGTGCTACTTCGACCACCTGAAGAATCACGCGTTTTATTGAGATACTTCTTTAGTATCCTCGGAGAGCCTTAAGCTATATGGTGCTGATTCGACCACCCAAAGAAACAAGTGTTTTGTTGAGATACTTCTTTGGTATCCTCGGAGAGCCTTAGTCTATAAGGTGTTGCTTCGACCACCCAAAGAATCTTGTGTTTTGTTGAGACACTAATTTGGTATCCTCGGAGAGCCTTAGTCTATAAATTGCTGCTTCGACTTCCCGAAGAATCTCGGGTTTTGCTGAGATACCACTTTGGTATCCTCGGAGAGCCTTAGTCTATATGGTGCTGCTTCGACCACCGTAAGAATCTCATGTTTTTTTGAGATACTGCTTTGTTATCCTAGGAGAACCTAAGTCTATAACTTGGTGCTTCGATCATCCAAAGAATCTAATGTTTTGTTGAGATACTACTTTGGTATCCTCGGAGAACCTTAGTCTATAGGTGCTGCTTCAATCACCCAAAGAATCTCATGTTTTGTTGAGATACTACTTTGGTATCCTCGGAGAACCTTAGTCTATCAGGTGCTACTTCGACCAACAAAGAATGTTGTGTTTTGTTGAGATACTGCTTTGGTATCTTCGGAGAGCCTTAGTCTATAAGGTACTATTTCGACTACCCGAAGAATCTCGTGTTTTGCTGAGATACCGCTTTGGTATCCTCGGAGAGCCTTAGTCTATAAGGTGCTACTTCGACCACCCGAAGAATCTCATTTTTTGTTGAGATACTGCTTTGGTATCCTCGGAGAACCTTAGTCTATAAGGTGCTGCTTCGATCACCCAAAGAATCTCATGGTTTATTGAGATACTGCTCTGGTATCCTCAGAGAGCCTTAGTGTATAAGGTGCTACTTCGACCACCCGAAGAATCTCACATTTTGTTGAGATACTTCTTTGATATCCTCAGAGAGCCTTAGTCTACAAGGTGCTGCTTCGACCTCCCAAAGAATACCGTGTTTTGTTGAGATACTGCTTTGGTATCAACGGAGAGCCTTAGTCTATAAGGTGCTGCTTCGACCACCCAAAGAATCTTGTGTTTTGTTGACATACTACTTTTGTGACCTCGGAGAGCCTTAGTCTATAAGGTGCTACTTTGACTACCCAAAGAATCTCGTGTTTTGCTTAGATACTGCTTTGGTATCCTCGGAGAGACTTAGTCTATAAGGTGCTACTTCGACTACCCGAAGTATCTCGTGTTTTGCTGAGATCCCGCTTTGGTATCCTCGGAGAGCCTTAGTCTATAAGGTGCTGCTTTAACCACCCAAAGAATATAGTGTTTTTTTGAGATACTGCTTTGGTATCATCGGAGTGCCTTAATCTATAAGGTGCTGCTTCGACCACCCGAAGAATCTCGTGTTTTGTTGAGATACTGCTTTGGTATCCTCAGAGAGCCTTAGTCTATAAGGTCCTGCTTCAACCACCCGAAGAATCTCATGTTTTTTTGAGATAGTGTTTTGGTATACTCAGAGAACCTTAGTCTATACGGTGCTACTTCGATCACCCAAAGAATCCCTTGTTTTATTGAGATACTGTTTTGGTATCCTCGAAGACCCTTAGTCTATAAGGTGATGATTCGATCATCCAAAGAATCTCGTGTTTTGTTGAGATACTACTTTGGTGTCATCGGAGACACTTAGTCTATAAGGTGCTGCTTCGACCACCCGAAGAATCTCGTGTTTTGTTGAGATACTGCTTTGGTATCCTCAGAGAGCCTTAGTCATATAAGGTGCTGCTTCGACCACACGAAGAATCTCGTGTTTTGTTGAGATACTGCTTCGTTATCCTCAGAGAACCTTAGTCTATAAGGTGTTGCTTCGATCACCCAAAGAATCTCATGTTTTGTTGAGATACTGCTTTGGTATCATCGGTGAGCCTTAGTCTATAAGGTGCTGCTTCGACCACCCGAAGAATCTTGTGTTTTGTTGAGATACTGCTTTGGTATCCTCGGAGAGCCTTAGTCTATAAGTTACTGCTACGACCACCCGAAGAATCTCGTGTTTTATTGAGATACTGCTTTGGTATCCTTGGAGAACCTTAGTCTATAAAGTGCTGCTTGGATCACCCAAAGAATCTAATGTTTGGTTGAGATACTAATTTGGTATCCTCAGAGAACCTTAGTCTATAAGGTGCTGCTTCGATCACCCAAAGAAACTCGTGTTTTTTTGAGATACTGCTTTGGTATCATCGGAGTGCCTTAGTCTATAATGTGCTGCTTCGACCACCCGAAGAATCTCGTGTTTTGTTGAGATACTGCTTGGGTATCCTCAAAGAGCCTTAATCTATAAGGTGCTACTTCGACCACCTGAAGAATCACGCGTTTTATTGAAATACTTCTTTAGTATCCTCGGAGAGCCTTAAGCTATATGGTGCTGATTCGACCACCCAAAGAAACTCGTGTTTTGTTGAGATACTTCATTGGTATCCTCGAGAGCCTTAGTCTATAAGGTGTTTCTTCGACCACCCAAAGAATCTTGTGTTTTGTTGAGACACTAATTTGGTATCCTCGGAGAGCCTTAGTCTATAAATTGCAGCTTCGACTTCCCGAAGAATCTCGGGTTTTGCTGAGATACCACTTTGGTATCCTCGGAGAGCCTTAGTCTATATGGTGCTGCTTCGACCACCGTAAGAATCTCATGTTTTTTTGAGATACTGCTTTGTTATCCTAGGAGAACCTAAGTCTATAACTTGGTGCTTCGATCATCCAAAGAATCTAATGTTTTGTTGAGATACTACTTTGGTATCCTCGGAGAACCTTAGTCTATAGGTGCTGCTTCAATCACCCAAAGAATCTCATGTTTTGTTGAGATACTACTTTGGTATCCTCGGAGAACCGTAGTCTATCAGGTGCTACTTCGACCACACAAAGAATGTTGTGTTTTGTTGAGATACTGCTTTGGTATCTTCGGAGAGCCTTAGTCTATAAGGTACTATTTCGACTACCCGAAGAATCTCGTGTTTTGCTGAGATATCGCTTTGGTATCCTCGGAGAGCCTTAGTCTATAAGGTGCTACTTCGACCACCCGAAGAATCTCATTTTTTGTTGAGATACTGCTTTGGTATCCTCGGAGAACCTTAGTCTATAAGGTGCTGCTTCGATCACCCAAAGAATCTCATGGTTTATTGAGATACTGCTCTGGTATCCTCAGAGAGCCTTAGTGTATAAGGTGCTACTTCGACCCCCCGAAGAATCTCACATTTTGTTGAGATACTTCTTTGATATCCTCCGAGAGCCTTAGTCTACAAGGTGCTGCTTCGACCTCCCAAAGAATACCGTGTTTTGTTGAGATACTGCTTTTTTATCAACGGAGAGCCTTAGTCTATAAGGTGCTGCTTCGACCACCCAAAGAATCTTGTGTTTTGTTGACATACTACTTTTGTGACCTCGGAGAGCCTTAGTCTATAAGGTGCTACTTTGACTACCCAAAGAATCTCGTGTTTTGCTTAGATACTGCTTTGGTATCCTCGGAGAGACTTAGTCTATAAGGTGCTACTTCGACTACCCGAAGTATCTCGTGTTTTGCTGAGATACCGCTTTGGTATCCTCGGAGAGCCTTAGTCTATAAGGTGCTGCTTTAACCACCCGAAGAATATAGTGTTTTTTTGAGATACTGCTTTGGTATCATCGGAGTGCCTTAATCTATAAGGTGCTGCTTCGACCACCCGAAGAATCTCGTGTTTTGTTGAGATACTGCTTTGGTATCCTCAGAGAGCCTTAGTCTATAAGGTCCTGCTTCAACCACCCGAAGAATCTCGTGTTTTTTTGAGATAGTGTTTTGGTATACTCAGAGAACCTTAGTCTATACGGTGCTACTTCGATCACCCAAAGAATCCCTTGTTTTATTGAGATACTGTTTTGGTATCCTCGAAGACCCTTAGTCTATAAGGTGATGATTCGATCATCCAAAGAATCTCGTGTTTTGTTGAGATACTACTTTGGTGTCATCGGAGACACTTAGTCTATAAGGTGCTGCTTCGACCACCCGAAGAATCTCGTGTTTTGTTGGGATACTGCTTTGGTATCCTCGGAGAGCCTTAGTCAATAAGGTGCTGCTTCGACCACACGAAGAATCTCGTGTTTTGTTGAGATACTGCTTCGTTATCCTCAGAGAACCTTAGTCTATAAGGTGTTGCTTCGATCACCCGAAGAATCTCATGTTTTGTTGAGATACTGCTTTGGTATCATCGGTGAGCCTTAGTCTATATGGTGCTGCTTCGACCACCCGAAGAATCTTGTGTTTTGTTGAGATACTGCTTTGGTATCCTCGGAGAGCCTTAGTCTATAAGTTACTGCTACGACCACCCGAAGAATCTCGTGTTTTATTGAGATACTGCTTTGGTATCCTTGGAGAACCTTAGTCTATAAAGTGCTGCTTGGATCACCCAAAGAATCTAATGTTTGGTTGAGATACTAATTTGGTATCCTCAGAGAACCTTAGTCTATAAGGTGCTGCTTCGATCACCCAAAGAATATCGTGTTTTTTTGAGATACTGCTTTGGTATCATCGGAGTGCCTTAGTCTATAATGTGCTGCTTCGACCACCCGAAGAATCTCGTGTTTTGTTGTGATACTGCTTGGGTATCCTCAAAGAGCCTTAATCTATAAGGTGCTACTTCGACCACCTGAAGAATCACGCATTTTATTGAAATACTTCTTTAGTATCCTCGGAGAGCCTTAAGCTATATGGTGCTGATTCAACCACCCAAAGAAACTCGTGTTTTATTGAGATACTTCTTTGGTATCCTCGGAGAGCCTTAGTCTATAAGGTGTTGCTTCGACCACCCAAAGAATCTTGTGTTTTGTTGAGACACTAATTTGGTATCCTCGGAGAGCCTTAGTCTATAAATTGCTGCTTCGACTTCCCGAAGAATCTCGGGTTTTGCTGAGATACCACTTTGGTATCCTCGGAGAGCCTTAGTCTATATGGTGCTGCTTCGACCACCGTAAGAATCTCATGTTTTTTTGAGATACTGCTTTGTTATCCTAGGAGAACCTAAGTCTATAACTTGGTGCTTCGATCATCCAAAGAATCTAATGTTTTGTTGAGATACTACTTTGGTATCCTCGGAGAACCTTAGTCTATAGGTGCTGCTTCAATCACCCAAAGAATCTCATGTTTTGTTGAGATACTACTTTGGTATCCTCGAAGAACCTTAGTCTATCAGGTGCTACTTCGACCACACAAAGAATGTTGTGTTTTGTTGAGATACTGCTTTGGTATCTTCGGAGAGCCTTAGTCTATAAGGTACTATTTCGACTACCCGAAGAATCTCGTGTTTTGCTGAGATACCGCTTTGGTATCCTCGGAGAGCCTTAGTCTATAAGGTGCTACTTCGACCACCCGAAGAATCTCATTTTTTGTTGAGATACTGCTTTGGTATCCTCGGAGAACCTTAGTCTATAAGGTGCTGCTTCGATCACCCAAAGAATCTCATGGTTTATTGAGATACTGCTCTGGTATCCTCAGAGAGCCTTAGTGTATAAGGTGCTACTTCGACCACCCGAAGAATCTCACATTTTGTTGAGATACTTCTTTAATATCCTCAGAGAGCCTTAGTCTACAAGGTGCTGCTTCGACCTCCCAAAGAATACCGTGTTTTGTTGAGATACTGCTTTGGTATCAACGGAGAGCCTTAGTCTATAAGGTGCTGCTTCGACCACCCAAAGAATCTTGTGTTTTGTTGACATACTACTTTTGTGACCTCGGAGAGCCTTAGTCTATAAGGTGCTACTTTGACTACCCAAAGAATCTCGTGTTTTGCTTAGATACTTCTTTGGTATCCTCGGAGAGACTTAGTCTATAAGGTGCTACTTCGACTACCCGAAGTATCTCGTGTTTTGCTGAGATACCGCTTTGGTATCCTCGGAGAGCCTTAGTCTATAAGGTGCTGCTTTAACCACCCGAAGAATATAGTGTTTTTTTGAGATACTGCTTTGGTATCATCGGAGTGCCTTAATCTATAAGGTGCTGCTTCGACCACCCGAAGAATCTCGTGTTTTGTTGAGATACTGCTTTGGTATCCACAGAGAGCCTTAGTCTATAAGGTCCTGCTTCAACCACCCGAAGAATCTCGTGTTTTTTTGAGATAGTGTTTTGGTATACTCAGAGAACCTTAGTCTATACGGTGCTACTTCGATCACCCAAAGAATCCCTTGTTTTATTGAGATACTGTTTTGGTATCCTCGAAGACCCTTAGTCTATAAGGTGATGATTCGATCATCCAAAGAATCTCGTGTTTTGTTGAGATACTACTTTGGTGTCATCGGAGACACTTAGTCTAAAAGGTGCTGCTTCGACCACCCGGAGAATCTCGTGTTTTGTTTAGATACTGCTTTGGTATCCTCGGAGAGCCTTAGTCAATAAGGTACTGCTTCGACCACCCGAAGAATCTCGTGTTTTGTTGAGATACTGCTTCGGTATCCTCGGAGAACCTTAGTCTATAAGTTGTTGCTTCGATCACCCAAAAATCTCATGTTATATTGAGATACTGCTTTGGTATCCTCGGTGAGCCTTAGTCGATAAGGTGCTGCTTTGACCACCCGAAGAATCTTGTGTTTTGTTGAGATACTGCTTTGGTATCCTTGGAGAGCCTTAGTCTAGAAGTTACTGCTACGACCACCCGAAGAATCTCATGTTTTATTGAAATATTGCTTTGGTATACTCGGAGAACCTTAGTCTATAAAGTGCTGCTTGGATCACCCAAAGAATCTAATGTTTGGTTGAGATACTAATTTGGTATCCTCAGAGAACCTTAGTCTATAGGAGCTGCTTCAATCTCCCAAAGAATCTCATGTTTTTTTGAGATACTACATTGGTATCCTCAGAGAACCGTAGTCTATAAGGTGCTGCTTCGATCACCCAAAGAATCTCGTGTTTTTTTGAGATACTGCTTTGGTATCATCGGAGTGCCTTAGTCTATAATGTGCTGCTTCGACCACCCGAAGAATCTCGTGTTTTGTTGAGATACTGCTTGGGTATCCTCGAAGAGCCTTAATCTATAAGGTGCTACTTCGACCACCTGAAGAATCACGCGTTTTATTGAGATACTTCTTTAGTATCCTCGGAGAGCCTTAATCTATAAGGTGCTGCTTCGACCACCCAAAGAAACTCGTGTTTTGTTGAGATACTTCTTTGGTATCCTCTGAGAGCCTTAGTCTATAAGGTGTTGCTTCGACCACCCAAAGAATCTTGTGTTTTGTTGAGATACTAGTTTGGTATCCTCGGAGAGCCTTAGTCTATAAATTGCTGCTTCGACTTCCCGAAGAATCTCGGGTTTTGCTGAGATACGACTTTCGTATCCTCGGAGAGCCTTAGTCTATATGGTGCTTCTTCGACCACCGGAAGAATATCTTGTTTTTTTGAGATACTGCTTTGTTATCTTAGGAGAACCTAAGTCTATAACGTGGTGCTTTGATCATCCAAAGAATCTAATGTTTTGTTGAGATACTACTTTGGTATCCTCGGAGAACCTTAGTCTATAGGTGCTGCTTCATTCACCCAAAGAATCTCATGTTTTGTTGAGATACTACTTTGGTATCCTCGGAGAACCTTAGTCTATAAGGTGCTGCTTCGACCACACAAAGAATCTTGTGTTTTGTTGAGATACTGCTTTGGTATCTTCGGAGAGCCTTAGTCTATAAGGTACTATTTCGACTACCCGAAGACTCTCGTGTTTTGCTGAGATACCGCTTTGGTATCCTCGGAGAGCCTTAGTCTATAAGGTGCTACTTCGACCACCCGAAGAATCTCATTTTTTGTTGAGATACTGCTTAGGTATACTCAGAGAACCTTAGTCTATAAGGTGCTGCTTCGATCACCCAAAGAATCTCATGGTTTATTGAGATACTGCTCTGGTATCCTCAGAGAGCCTTAGTGTATAAAGTGCTGCTTCGACCACCCAAAGAATACCGTGTTTTGTTGAGATACTGCTTTGGTATCCTCGGAGAGCCTTAGTCTATAAGGTGCTGCTTTGACCACCCAAAGAATCTAATGTTTTGTTGAGATACTACTTTGGTGTCCTTGGAGAGCCTTAGTCTATAAGGTGCTACTTTGACTACCCGAAGAATATCGTGTTTTGCTCAGATACCGCTTTGGAATCCTCTGAGAGCCTTAGTGTATATGGTGCTGCTTCGACCACCCGAAGAATCTCGTGTTTTTTTGAGATACTGCTTTGGTATCCTGGGAGAACCTTAGTCCATAAGGTGGTGCTTCGATCACCCAAAGAATCTAATGTTTTGTTGAGACACTACTTTGGTATCCTCGGAGTGCCTTAATCTATAAGGTGCTGCTTCGACCACCCGAAGAATCTCATGTTTTGTTAAGATACTGCTTTGGTATCCTCAGAGAGCCTTAGTCTATAAGGTCCTGCTTCGACCACCCGAAGAATCTCGAGTTTTTTTGAGATACTGTTTTGGTATACTCGGAGAACCTTAGTCTATACGGTGCTACTTCGATCACCCAAAGAATCCCTTGTTTTATTGAGATACTGTTTTTGTATCTTCGAAGACCCTTAGTCTATAAGGTAATGATTCGATCATCCAATGAATCTCATGTTTTGTTGAGATACTACTTTGGTGTCATCGGAGAGTCTTAGTCTATAAGGTGCTGCTTCGACAACCCGAAGAATCTCGCGTTTTGTTTAGATACTGCTTTGGTATCCTCGGAGAGCCTTAGTCAATAAGGTGCTGCTTCGACCACCCGAAGAATCTCGTCTTTTGTTGAGATACTGCTTCGGTATCCTCGGAGAACCTTAGTCTATAAGGTGTTTGTTCGATCACCCGAAGAATCTCATGTTATGTTCAGATACTGCTTTGGTATCGTCGGTGAGCCTTAGTCTATAAGGTGCTGCTTCGACCACCCGAAGAATCTTGTGTTTTGTTGAGATACTGCTTTGGTATCCTTGGAGAGCCTTAGTCTAGAAGTTACTGCTACGACCACCCGAAGAATCTCATGTTTTATTGAAATACTGCTTTGGTATACTCGGAGAACCTTAGTCTATAAAGTGCTGCTTGGATCACCCAAAGAATCTAATGTTTGGTTGAGATACTAATTTGGTATCCTCAGAGAACCTTAGTCTATAGGAGCTGCTTCAATCTCCCAAAGAATCTCATGTTTTTTTGAGATACTACATTGGTATCCTCAGAGAACCGTAGTCTATAAGGTGCTGCTTCGATCACCCAAAGAATCTCGTGTTTTTTTGAGATACTGCTTTGGTATCATCGGAGTTCCTTAGTCTATAATGTGCTGCTTCGACCACCCGAAGAATCTCGTGTTTTGTTGAGATACTGCTTGGGTATCCTCGAAGAGCCTTAATCTATAAGGTGCTACTTCGACCACCTGAAGAATCACGCGTTTTATTGAGATACTTCTTTAGTATCCTCGGAGAGCCTTAATCTATAAGGTGCTGCTTCGACCACCCAAAGAAACTCGTGTTTTGTTGAGATACTTCTTTGGTATCCTCGGAGAGCCTTAGTCTATAAGGTGTTGCTTCGACCACCCAAAGAATCTTGTGTTTTGTTGAGATACTAGTTTGGTATCCTCGGAGAGCCTTAGTCTATAAATTGCTGCTTCGACTTCCCGAAGAATCTCGGGTTTTGCTGAGATACCACTTTCGTATCCTCGGAGAGCCTTAGTCTATATGGTGCTTCTTCGACCACCGGAAGAATATCTTGTTTTTTTGAGATACTGCTTTGTTATCTTAGGAGAACCTAAGTCTATAACGTGGTGCTTTGATCATCCAAAGAATCTAATGTTTTGTTGAGATACTACTTTGGTATCCTCGGAGAACCTTAGTCTATAGGTGCTGCTTCATTCACCCAAAGAATCTCATGTTTTGTTGAGATACTACTTTGGTATCCTCGGAGAACCTTAGTCTATAAGGTGCTGCTTCGACCACACAAAGAATCTTGTGTTTTGTTGAGATACTGCTTTGGTATCTTCGGAGAGCCTTAGTCTATAAGGTACTATTTCGACTACCCGAAGACTCTCGTGTTTTGCTGAGATACCGCTTTGGTATCCTCGGAGAGCCTTAGTCTATAAGGTGCTACTTCGACCACCCGAAGAATCTCATTTTTTGTTGAGATACTGCTTAGGTATACTCAGAGAACCTTAGTCTATAAGGTGCTGCTTCGATCACCCAAAGAATCTCATGGTTTATTGAGATACTGCTCTGGTATCCTCAGAGAGCCTTAGTGTATAAAGTGCTGCTTCGACCACCCAAAGAATACCGTGTTTTGTTGAGATACTGCTTTGGTATCCTCGGAGAGCCTTAGTCTATAAGGTGCTGCTTTGACCACCCAAAGAATCTAATGTTTTGTTGAGATACTACTTTGGTGTCCTTGGAGAGCCTTAGTCTATAAGGTGCTACTTTGACTACCCGAAGAATATCGTGTTTTGCTCAGATACCGCTTTGGAATCCTCTGAGAGCCTTAGTGTATATGGTGCTGCTTCGACCACCCGAAGAATCTCGTGTTTTTTTGAGATACTGCTTTGGTATCCTGGGAGAACCTTAGTCCATAAGGTGGTGCTTCGATCACCCAAAGAATCTAATGTTTTGTTGAGACACTACTTTGGTATCCTCGGAGTGCCTTAATCTATAAGGTGCTGCTTCGACCACCCGAAGAATCTCATGTTTTGTTAAGATACTGCTTTGGTATCCTCAGAGAGCCTTAGTCTATAAGGTCCTGCTTCGACCACCCGAAGAATCTCGAGTTTTTTTGAGATACTGTTTTGGTATACTCGGAGAACCTTAGTCTATACGGTGCTACTTCGATCACCCAAAGAATCCCTTGTTTTATTGAGATACTGTTTTTGTATCTTCGAAGACCCTTAGTCTATAAGGTAATGATTCGATCATCCAATGAATCTCATGTTTTGTTGAGATACTACTTTGGTGTCATCGGAGAGTCTTAGTCTATAAGGTGCTGCTTCGACAACCCGAAGAATCTCGCGTTTTGTTTAGATACTGCTTTGGTATCCTCGGAGAGCCTTAGTCAATAAGGTGCTGCTTCGACCACCCGAAGAATCTCGTCTTTTGTTGAGATACTGCTTCGGTATCCTCGGAGAACCTTAGTCTATAAGGTGTTTGTTCGATCACCCGAAGAATCTCATGTTATGTTCAGATACTGCTTTGGTATCGTCGGTGAGCCTTAGTCTATAAGGTGCTGCTTCGACCACCCGAAGAATCTTGTGTTTTGTTGAGATACTGCTTTGGTATCCTTGGAGAGCCTTAGTCTAGAAGTTACTGCTACGACCACCCGAAGAATCTCATGTTTTATTGAAATACTGCTTTGGTATACTCGGAGAACCTTAGTCTATAAAGTGCTGCTTGGATCACCCAAAGAATCTAATGTTTGGTTGAGATACTAATTTGGTATCCTCAGAGAACCTTAGTCTATAGGAGCTGCTTCAATCTCCCAAAGAATCTCATGTTTTTTTGAGATACTACATTGGTATCCTCAGAGAACCGTAGTCTATAAGGTGCTGCTTCGATCACCCAAAGAATCTCGTGTTTTTTTGAGATACTGCTTTGGTATCATCGGAGTGCCTTAGTCTATAATGTGCTGCTTCGACCACCCGAAGAATCTCGTGTTTTGTTGAGATACTGCTTGGGTATCCTCGAAGAGCCTTAATCTATAAGGTGCTACTTCGACCACCTGAAGAATCACGCGTTTTATTGAGATACTTCTTTAGTATCCTCGGAGAGCCTTAATCTATAAGGTGCTGCTTCGACCACCCAAAGAAACTCGTGTTTTGTTGAGATACTTCTTTGGTATCCTCGGAGAGCCTTAGTCTATAAGGTGTTGCTTCGACCACCCAAAGAATCTTGTGTTTTGTTGAGATACTAGTTTGGTATCCTCGGAGAGCCTTAGTCTATAAATTGCTGCTTCGACTTCCCGAAGAATCTCGGGTTTTGCTGAGATACCACTTTCGTATCCTCGGAGAGCCTTAGTCTATATGGTGCTTCTTCGACCACCGGAAGAATATCTTGTTTTTTTGAGATACTGCTTTGTTATCTTAGGAGAACCTAAGTCTATAACGTGGTGCTTTGATCATCCAAAGAATCTAATGTTTTGTTGAGATACTACTTTGGTATCCTCGGAGAACCTTAGTCTATAGGTGCTGCTTCAATCACCCAAAGAATCTCATGTTTTGTTGAGATACTACTTTGGTATCCTCGGAGAACCTTAGTCTATAAGGTGCTGCTTCGACCACACAAAGAATCTTGTGTTTTGTTGAGATACTGCTTTGGTATCTTCGGAGAGCCTTAGTCTATAAGGTACTATTTCGACTACCCGAAAACTCTCGTGTTTTGCTGAGATACCGCTTTGGTATCCTCGGAGAGCCTTAGTCTATAAGGTGCTACTTCGACCACCCGAAGAATCTCATTTTTTGTTGAGATACTGCTTAGGTATCCTCAGAGAACCTTAGTCTATAAGGTGCTGCTTCGATCACCCAAAGAATCTCATGGTTTATTGAGATACTGCTCTGGTATCCTCAGAGAGCCTTAGTGTATAAAGTGCTGCTTCGACCACCCAAAGAATACCGTGTTTTGTTGAGATACTGCTTTGGTATCCTCGGAGAGCCTTAGTCTATAAGGTGCTGCTTTGACCACCCAAAGAATCTAATGTTTTGTTGAGATACTACTTTGGTGTCCTTGGAGAGCCTTAGTCTATAAGGTGCTACTTTGACTACCCGAAGAATATCGTGTTTTGCTCAGATACCGCTTTGGAATCCTCTGAGAGCCTTAGTCTATATGGTGCTGCTTCGACCACCCGAAGAATCTCGTGTTTTTTTGAGATACTGCTTTGGTATCCTGGGAGAACCTTAGTCCATAAGGTGGTGCTTCGATCACCCAAAGAATCTAATGTTTTGTTGAGACACTACTTTGGTATCCTCGGAGTGCCTTAATCTATAAGGTGCTGCTTCGACCACCCGAAGAATCTCATGTTTTGTTAAGATACTGCTTTGGTATCCTCAGAGAGCCTTAGTCTATAAGGTCCTGCTTCGACCACCCGAAGAATCTCGTGTTTTTTTGAGATACTGTTTTGGTATACTCGGAGAACCTTAGTCTATACGGTGCTACTTCGATCACCCAAAGAATCCCTTGTTTTATTGAGATACTGTTTTTGTATCTTCGAAGACCCTTAGTCTATAAGGTGATGATTCGATCATCCAATGAATCTCATGTTTTGTTGAGATACTACTTTGGTGTCATCGGAGAGTCTTAGTCTATAAGGTGCTGCTTCGACAACCCGAAGAATCTCGCGTTTTGTTTAGATACTGCTTTGGTATCCTCGGAGAGCCTTAGTCAATAAGGTGCTGCTTCGACCACCCGAAGAATCTCGTGTTTTGTTGAGATACTGCTTCGGTATCCTCGGAGAACCTTAGTCTATAAGGTGTTTGTTCGATCACCCGAAGAATCTCATGTTATGTTCAGATACTGCTTTGGTATCGTCGGTGAGCCTTAGTCTATAAGGTGCTGCTTCGACCACCCGAAGAATCTTGTGTTTTGTTGAGATACTGCTTTGGTATCCTTGGAGAGCCTTAGTCTATAAGTTACAGCTACGACCACCCGAAGAATCTCGTGTTTTATTGAGATACTGCTTTGGTATCCTCGGAGAACCTTAGTCTATAAAGTGCTGCTTGGATCACCCAAAGAATCTCGTGTTTTTTTGAGATCCTGCTTTGGTATCATCGGAGTGCCTTAATCTATAAGGTGCTGCTTCGACCACCCGAAGAATCTCGTGTTTTGTTGAGATACTACTTTGGTATCCTCGGAGTGCCTTAATCTATAAGGTGCTGCTTCGACCACCCGAAGAATCTCGTGTTTTGTTGAGATACTGCTTTGGTATCCTTAGAGAGCGTTAGTCTATAAGGTCTTGCTTTGACCACCCGAAAAATCTAGTGTTTTTTTGAGATACTATTTTGGTATACTCGGAGAACCTTAGTCTATACGGTGCTACTTCGATCACCCAAAGAATCCCTTGTTTTATTGTGATACTGTTTTGGTATCCTCGAAGAACCTTAGTCTATAAGGTGATGATTCGATCATCAAAAGAATCTCGTGTTTTGTTGAGATACTGCTTATGTGTCATCGGAGAGACTTAGTCTATAAGGTGCGGCTTCGACCACCCGAAGAATCTCATGTTTTGTTGAGATACTGCTTTGGCATCCTCAAAGAGCCTTAGTCAATAAGGTGCTGCTTCGACCACCCGAAGAATCTCGTGTTTTGTTGAGATACTGCTTCGTTATCCTTAGAGAACCTAAGTCTATAAGGTGTTGCTTCGATCACCCGAAGAATCTCATGTTTTCTTTAGATACTACTTTGGTATCATCGGTGAGCCTTAGTCTATAAGGTGCTGCTTCGACCACCCGAAGAATCTTGTGTTTTGTTGAGATATTGCTTTGGTATCCTCGGAGAGCCTTAGTCTATAAAGTGCTGCTTGGATCACCCAAAGAATCTAATGTTTGGTTGAGATACTAATTTGGTATCCTCAGAGAATCTTAGTCTATAGGTGCTGCTTCAATCACCCAAAGAATCTCATGTTTTGTTGATATACTACATTGGTATCCTCAGAGAACCGTAGTCTATAAGGTGCTGCTTCGATCACCCAAAGAATCTCGTGTTTTTTTGAGATACTGCTTTGGTATCATCGGAGTGCCTTAGTCTATAATGTACTGCTTCGACCACTCGAAGAATCTCGTGTTTTGTTGAGATACTGCTTGGGTATCCTCGAAGAGCCTTAATCTATAAGGTGCTGCTTCAACCACCCGAAGAATCACACGTTTTGTTGAGATACTTCTTTAGTATCCTCGGAGAGCCTTAATCTATAAGGTGCTGCTTCGACCACCCAAAGAAACTCGTTTTTTGTTGAGATACTTCTTTAGTATCCTCGGAGAGCCTTAGTCTATAAGGTGTTGCTTCGACCCCCCAAAGAATCTTGTGTTTTGTTGAGATACTAATTTGGTATCCTCGGAGAGCCTTAGTCTATAAATTGCTGCTTCGACTTCCTGAAGAATCTCGGGTTTTGCCGAGATACCACTTTGGTATCCTCGGAGAGCCTTAGTCTATATGGTGCTGCTTCGACCACCGGAAGAATCTCATGTTTTTTTGAGATACTGCTTTGTTATCCTAGGAGAACCTAAGTCTATAAGGTGGTGCTTCGATCATCCAAAGAATCTAATGTTTTGTTGAGATACTACTTTGGTATCCTCAGAGAACCTTAGTCTATAGGTGCTGCTTCAATCACCCAAAGAATCTCATGTTTTGTTGAGATACTACTTTGGTATCCTCAGAAAACCTTAGTCTATAAGGTGCTGCTTCGACCACACAAAGAATCTTGTGTTTTGTTAAGATACTGCTTTGGAATCTTCGGAGAGCCATAGTCAATAAGGTACTATTTCGACTACCCGAAGAATCTCGTGTTTTGCTGAGATACCGCTTTGGTATCCTCGGAGAACCTTAGTCTATAAAGTGCTGCTTAGATCACCCAAAGAATCTCGTGTTTTTTTTGAGATACTGCTTTGGTATCATCGGAGTGCCTTAATCTATAAGGTGCTGCTTCGACCACCCGAAGAATCTCGTGTTTTGTTGAGTTACTACTTTGGTATCCTCGGAGTGCCTTAATCTAGAAGGTACTGCTTCGACCACCCGAAGAATCTCATGTTTTGTTGAGATACTGCTTTGGTATCCTTAGAGAGCCTTAGTCTATAAGGTCCTGCTTTGACCACCCGAAAAATCTAGTGTTTTTCTGTTTTGGTATACTCGGAGAACCTTAGTCTATACGGTGCTACTTCGATCACCCAAAGAATCCCTTGTTTTATTGAGATACTATTTTGATATCCTCGAAGAACCTTAGTCTATAAGGTGATGATTCGATCATCCAAAGAATCTCGTGTTTTGTTGAGATACTGCTTATGTGTCATCGGAGAGACTTAGTCTATAAGGTGCGGCTTCGACCACCCGAAGAATCTCATGTTTTGTTGAGATACTGCTTTGGCATCCTCAAAGAGCCTTAGTCAATAAGGTGCTGCTTCGACCACCCGAAGAATCTCGTGTTTTGTTGAGATACTGCTTCGTTATCCTTAGAGAACCTAAGTCTATAAGGTGTTGCTTCGATCACCCGAAGAATCTCATGTTTTCTTTAGATACTACTTTGGTATCATCGGTGAGCCTTAGTCTATAAGGTGCTGCTTCGACCACCCGAAGAATCTTGTGTTTTGTTGAGATATTGCTTTGGTATCCTCGGAGAGCCTTAGTCTATAAAGTGCTGCTTGGATCACCCAAAGAATCTAATGTTTGGTTGAGATACTAATTTGGTATCCTCAGAGAATCTTAGTCTATAGGTGCTGCTTCAATCACCCAAAGAATCTCATGTTTTGTTGAGATACTACATTGGTATCCTCAGAGAACCGTAGTCTATAAGGTGCTGCTTCGATCACCCAAAGAATCTCGTGTTTTTTTGAGATACTGCTTTGGTATCATCGGAGTGCCTTAGTCTATAATGTACTGCTTCGACCACTCGAAGAATCTCGTGTTTTGTTGAGATACTGCTTGGGTATCCTCGAAGAGCCTTAATCTATAAGGTGCTGCTTCAACCACCCGAAGAATCACACGTTTTGTTGAGATACTTCTTTAGTATCCTCGGAGAGCCTTAATCTATAAGGTGCTGCTTCGACCACCCAAAGAAACTCGTTTTTTGTTGAGATACTTCTTTAGTATCCTCGGAGAGCCTTAGTCTATAAGGTGTTGCTTCGACCCCCCAAAGAATCTTGTGTTTTGTTGAGATACTAATTTGGTATCCTCGGAGAGCCTTAGTCTATAAATTGCTGCTTCGACTTCCTGAAGAATCTCGGGTTTTGCCGAGATACCACTTTGGTATCCTCGGAGAGCCTTAGTCTATATGGTGCTGCTTCGACCACCGGAAGAATCTCATGTTTTTTTGAGATACTGCTTTGTTATCCTAGGAGAACCTAAGTCTATAAGGTGGTGCTTCGATCATCCAAAGAATCTAATGTTTTGTTGAGATACTACTTTGGTATCCTCAGAGAACCTTAGTCTATAGGTGCTGCTTCAATCACCCAAAGAATCTCATGTTTTGTTGAGATACTACTATGGTATCCTCAGAAAACCTTAGTCTATAAGGTGCTGCTTCGACCACACAAAGAATCTTGTGTTTTGTTAAGATACTGCTTTGGAATCTTCGGAGAGCCATAGTCAATAAGGTACTATTTCGACTACCCGAAGAATCTCGTGTTTTGCTGAGATACCGCTTTGGTATCCTCGGAGAACCTTAGTCTATAAAGTGCTGCTTAGATCACCCAAAGAATCTCGTGTTTTTTTTGAGATACTGCTTTGGTATCATCGGAGTGCCTTAATCTATAAGGTGCTGCTTCGACCACCCGAAGAATCTCGTGTTTTGTTGAGTTACTACTTTGGTATCCTCGGAGTGCCTTAATCTAGAAGGTACTGCTTCGACCACCCGAAGAATCTCATGTTTTGTTGAGATACTGCTTTGGTATCCTTAGAGAGCCTTAGTCTATAAGGTCCTGCTTTGACCACCCGAAAAATCTAGTGTTTTTCTGTTTTGGTATACTCGGAGAACCTTAGTCTATACGGTGCTACTTCGATCACCCAAAGAATCCCTTGTTTTATTGAGATACTATTTTGATATCCTCGAAGAACCTTAGTCTATAAGGTGATGATTCGATCATCCAAAGAATCTCGTGTTTTGTTGAGATACTGCTTATGTGTCATCGGAGAGACTTAGTCTATAAGGTGCGGCTTCGACCACCCGAAGAATCTCGTGTTTTGTTGAGATACTGCTTTGGTATCCTCAGAGAGCCTTAGTCAATAAGGTGCTGCTTCGACCACCCGAATAATCTCGTGTTTTGTTGAGATACTGCTTCGTTATCCTCAGAGAACCTTAGTCTATAAGGTGTTGCTTCGATCACCCAAAGAATCTCATGTTTTGTTTAGATACTGCTTTGGTATCATCGGTGAGCCTTAGTCTATAAGGTGCTGCTTCGACCACCCGAAGAATCTTGTGTTTTGTTAAGATATTGCTTTGGTATCCTCGGAGAGCCTTAGTCTATAAAGTGCTGCTTGGATCGCCCAAAGAATCTAATGTTTGGTTGAGCTACTAATTTGGTATCCTCAGAGAACCTTAGTCTATAGGAGCTGCTTCAATCTCCCAAAGAATCTCATGTTTTGTTGAGATACTACATTGGTATCCTCAGAGAACCGTAGTCTATAAGGTGCTGCTTCGATCAACCAAAGAATCTCGTGTTTTTTTTAGATACTGCTTTGGTATCATCGGAGTGCCTTAGTCTATAATGTGCTGCTTCGACCACCCGAAGAATCTCGTGTTTTGTTGAGATACTGCTTGGGTATCCTCGAAGAGCCTTAATCTATAAGGTGCTACTCCGACCACCTGAAGAATCACGCGTTTTATTGAGATACTTCTTTAGTATCCTCGGAGAGCCTTAATCTATAAGGTGCTGCTTCGACCACCCAAAGAAACTCGTGTTTTGTTGAGATACTTCCTTGGTATCCTCGGAGAGCCTTAGTCTATAAGGTGTTGCTTCGACCACCCAAAGAATCTTGTGTTTTTTTGAGATACTAGTTTGGTATCCTCGGAGAGCCTTAGTTTATAAATTGCTGCTTCGACTTCCCGAAGAATCTTGGGTTTTGCTGAGATACCACTTTGGTATCCTCGGAGAGCCTTAGTCTATATGGTGCTGCTTCGACCACCGGAAGAATCTCATGTTTTTTTGAGATACTGCTTTGGTATCCTAGGAGAACCTAAGTCTATAAGGTGGTGCTTCGATCATCCAAAGAATCTAATGTTTTGTTGAGATACTACTTTGGTATCCTCGGAGAACCTTAGTCTATAGGTGCTACTTCAATCACCCAAAGAATCTCATGTTTTGTTGAGATACTACTTTGGTATCCTCGGAGAACCTTAGTCTATAAGGTGCTGCTTCGACCACACAAAGAATCTTGTGTTTTGTTGAGATACTGCTTTGGTATCTTCGGAGAGCCTTAGTCTATAAGGTACTATTTCGACTACCCGAAGAATCTCGTGTTTTGCTGAGATACCGCTTGGGTATCCTCGAAGAGCCTTAGTCTATAAGGTGCTAATTCGACCACCCGAAGAATCACATTTTTTGTTGAGATACTGCTTAGGTATCCTCGGAGAACCTTAGTCTACAAGGTGCTGCTTCGATCACCCAAAGAATCTCATGGTTTATTGAGATACTGCTCTGGTATCCTCAGAGAGCCTTAGTGTATAAGGTGTTGCTTCGACCACCCAAAGAATACCATGTTTTGTTGAGATACTGCTTTGGTATCCTCGGAGAGCCTTAGTCTATAAGGTGCTGCTTTGACCACCCAAAGAATCTAAGGTTTTGTTGAGATACTACTTTGGTGTCCTTGGAGAGCCTTAGTCTATAAGGTGCTACTTTGACTACCCGAAGAATATCGTGTTTTGCTCAGATACCGCTTTGGAATCCTCTGAGAGCCTTAGTCTATATGGTGCTGCTTCGACCACCCGAAGAATCTCGTGTTTTTTTGAGATACTGCTTTGGTATCCTGGGAGAACCTTAGTTCATAAGGTGGTGCTTCGATCACCCAAAGAATCTAATGTTTTGTTGAGACACTACTTTGGTATCCTCGGAGTGCCTTAATCTATAAGGTGCTGCTTCGACCACCCGAAGAATCTCATGTTTTATTGAGATACTGCTTTGGTATCCTCAGAGAGCCTTAGTCTATAAGGTCCTGCTTCGACCACCCGAAGAATCTCGTGTTTTTTTGAGATACTGTTTTGGTATACTCGGAGAACCTTAGTCTATACGGTGCTACTTCGATCACCCAAAGAATCCCTTGTTTTATTAAGATACTGTTTTGGTATCTTCGAAGACCCTTAGTCTATAAGGTGATGATTCGATCATCCAATGAATCTCATGTTTTGTTGAGATACTACTTTGGTGTCATCGGAGAGTCTTAGTCTATAAGGTGCTGCTTCGACCACCCGAAGAATCTCGTGTTTTGTTGAGATACTGCTTCGGTATCCTCGGAGAACCTTAGTCTATAAGGTGTTGCTTCGATCACCCGAAGAATCTCATGTTATGTTCAGATACTGCTTTGGTATCGTCGGTGAGCCTTAGTCTATAAGGTGCTGCTTCGACCACCCGAAGAATCTTGTGTTTTGTTGAGATACTGCTTTGGTATCCTTGGAGAGCCTTAGTCTATAAAGTGCTGCTTGGATCACCCAAAGAATCTCGTGTTTTTTTGAGATACTGCTTTGGTATCATCGGAGTGCCTTAATCTATAAGGTGCTGCTTCGACCACCCGAAGAATCTCGTGTTTTGTTGAGATACTACTTTGGTATCCTCGGAGTGCCTTAATCTATAAGGTGCTGCTTCGACCACCCGAAGAATCTCGTGTTTTGTTGAGATACTGCTTTGGTATCCTTAGAGAGCGTTAGTCTATAAGGTCTTGCTTTGACCACCCGAAAAATCTAGTGTTTTTTTGAGATACTGTTTTGGTATACTTGGAGAACCTTAGTCTATACGGTGCTACTTCGATCACCCAAAGAATCCCTTGTTTTATTGAGATACTATTTTGGTATCCTCGAAGAACCTTAGTCTATAAGGTGATGATTCGATCATCCAAAGAATCTCGTGTTTTGTTGAGATACTGCTTATGTGTCATCGGAGAGACTTAGTCTATAAGGTGCGGCTTCGACCACCCGAAGAATCTCATGTTTTGTTGAGATACTGCTTTGGTATCCTCAGAGAGCCTTAGTCAATAAGGTGCTGCTTCGACCACCCGAAGAATCTCGTGTTTTGTTGAGATACTGCTTCGTTATCCTCAGAGAACCTAAGTCAATAAGGTGTTGCTTCGATCACCCGAAGAATCTCATGTTTTGTTTAGATACTGCTTTGGTATCTTCGGTGAGCCTTAGTCTATAAGGTGCTGCTTCGACCACCCGATGAATCTTGTGTTTTGTTGAAATATTACTTTGGTATCCTCGGAGAGCCTTAGTCTATAAAGTGCTGCTTGGATCACCCAAAGAATCTAATGTTTGGTTGAGATACTAATTTGGTTTCCTCAGAGAACCTTAGTCTATAGGTGCTGCTTCAATCACCCAAAGAATCTCATGTTTTGTTGAGATACTACATTGGTATCCTCAGAGAACCGTAGTCTATAAGGTGCTGCTTCGATCACCCAAAGAATCTCGTGTTTTTTTGAGATACTGCTTTGGTATCATCGGAGTGCCTTAGTCTATAATGTACTGCTTGGACCACTCGAAGAATCTCGTGTTTTGTTGTTATACTGCTTGGGTATCCTCGAAGAGCCTTAATCTATAAGGTGCTGCTTCAACCACCCGAAGAATCACACGTTTTGTTGAGATACTTCTTTAGTATCCTCGGAGAGCCTTAATCTATAAGGTACTGCTTCGACCACCAAAAGAAACTCGTTTTTTGTTGAGATACTTCTTTGGTATCCTCGGAAAGCCTTAGTCTATAAGGTGTTGCTTCGACCACCCAAAGAATCTTGTGTTTTGTTGAGATACTAATTTGGTATCCTCGGAGAGCCTTAGTCTATAAATTGCTGCTTCGACTTCCCGAAGAATCTAGGGTTTTGCTGAGATACCACTTTGGTATCCTCGGAGAGGCTTAGTCTATATGGTGCTGCTTCGACCACCGGAAGAATCTCATGTTTTTTTGAGATACTGCTTTGTTATCCTAGGAGAACCTAAGTCTATAAGGTGGTGCTTCGATCATCCAAAGAATCTAATGTTTTGTTGAGATACTACTTTGGTATCCTCGGAGAACCTTAGTCTATAGGTGCTGCTTCAATCACCCAAAGAATCTCATGTTTTGTTGAGATACTACTTTGGTATCCTCGGAGAACCTTAGTCTATAAGGTGCTGCTTCGACCACACAAAGAATCTTGTGTTTTGTTGAGATACTGCTTTGGTATCTTCGGAGAGCCATAGTCAATAAGGTACTATTTCGACTACCCGAAGAATCTCGTGTTTTGCTGAGATACCGCTTTGGTATCCTCGGAGAACCTTAGTCTATAAAGTGCTGCTTAGATCACCCAAAGAATCTCGTGTTTTTTTGAGATACTGCTTTGGTATCATCGGAGTGCCTTAATCTATAAGGTGCTGCTTCGACCACCCGAAGAATCTCGTGTTTTGTTGAGTTACTACTTTGGTATCCTCGGAGTGCCTTAATCTAGAAGGTGCTGCTTCGACCACCCGAACAATCTCATGTTTTGTTGAGATACTGCTTTGGTATCCTTAGAGAGCCTTAGTCTATAAGGTCCAGCTTTGACCACCCGAAAAATCTAGTGTTTTTCTGTTTTGGTATACTCGGAGAACCTTAGTCTATACGGTGCTACTTCGATCACCCAAAGAATCCCTTGTTTTATTGAGATACTATTTTGATATCCTCAAAGAACCTTAGTCTATAAGGTGATGATTCGATCATCCAAAGAATCTCGTGTTTTGTTGAGATACTGCTTATGTGTCATCGAAGAGACTTAGTCTATAAGGTGCGGCTTCGACCACCCGAAGAATCTCGTGTTTTGTTGAGATACTGCTTTGGTATCCTCAGAGAGCCTTAGTCAATAAGGTGCTGCTTCGACCACCCGAATAATCTCGTGTTTTGTTGAGATACTGCTTCGTTATCCTCAGAGAACCTTAGTCTATAAGGTGTTGCTTCGATCACCCAAAGAATCTCATGTTTTGTTTAGATACTGCTTTGGTATCATCGGTGAGCCTTAGTCTATAAGGTGCTGCTTCGACCACCCGAAGAATCTTGTGTTTTGTTAAGATATTGCTTTGGTATCCTCGGAGAGCCTTAGTCTATAAAGTGCTGCTTGGATCGCCCAAAGAATCTAATGTTTGGTTGAGCTACTAATTTGGTATCCTCAGAGAACCTTAGTCTATAGGAGCTGCTTCAATCTCCCAAAGAATCTCATGTTTTGTTGAGATACTACATTGGTATCCTCAGAGAACCGTAGTCTATAAGGTGCTGCTTCGATCACCCAAAGAATCTCGTGTTTTTTTTAGATACTGCTTTGGTATCATCGGAGTGCCTTAGTCTATAATGTGCTGCTTCGACCACCCGAAGAATCTCGTGTTTTGTTGAGATACTGCTTGGGTATCCTCGAAGAGCCTTAATCTATAAGGTGCTACTCCGACCACCTGAAGAATCACGCGTTTTATTGAGATACTTCTTTAGTATCCTCGGAGAGCCTTAATCTATAAGGTGCTGCTTCGACCATCCAAAGAAACTCGTGTTTTGTTGAGATACTTCCTTGGTATCCTCGGAGAGCCTTAGTCTATAAGGTGTTGCTTCGACCACCCAAAGAATATTGTGTTTTGTTGAGATACTAGTTTGGTATCCTCGGAGAGCCTTAGTCTATAAATTGCTGCTTCGACTTCCCGAAGAATCTTGGGTTTTGCTGAGATACCACTTTGGTATCCTCGGAGAGCCTTAGTCTATATGGTGCTGCTTCGACCCCCGGAAGAATCTCATGTTTTTTTGAGATACTGCTTTGGTATCCTAGGAGAACCTAAGTCTATAAGGTGGTGCTTCGATCATCCAAAGAATCTAATGTTTTGTTGAGATACTACTTTGGTATCCTCGGAGAACCTTAGTCTATAGGTGCTACTTCAATCACCCAAAGAATCTCATGTTTTGTTGAGATACTACTTTGGTATCCTCGGAGAACCTTAGTCTATAAGGTGCTGCTTCGACCACACAAAGAATCTCGTGTTTTGTTGAGATACTGCTTTGGTATCTTCGGAGAGCCTTAGTCTATAAGGTACTATTTCGACTACCCGAAGAATCTCGTGTTTTGCTGAGATACCGCTTGGGTATCCTCGAAGAGCCTTAGTCTATAAGGTGCTAATTCGACCACCCGAAGAATCACATTTTTTGTTGAGATACTGCTTAGGTATCCTCGGAGAACCTTAGTCTACAAGGTGCTGCTTCGATCACCCAAAGAATCTCATGGTTTATTGAGATACTGCTCTAGTATCCTCAGAGAGCCTTAGTGTATAAGGTGTTGCTTCGACCACCCAAAGAATACCGTGTTTTGTTGAGATACTGCTTTGGTATCCTCGGAGAGCCTTAGTTTATAAGGTGCTGCTTTGACCACCCAAAGAATCTAAGGTTTTGTTGAGATACTACTTTGGTGTCCTTGGAGAGCCTTAGTCTATAAGGTGCTATTTTGACTACCCGAAGAATATCGTGTTTTGCTCAGATACCGCTTTGGAATCCTCTGAGAGCCTTAGTCTATATGGTGCTGCTTCGACCACCCGAAGAATCTCGTGTTTTTTTGAGATACTGCTTTGGTATCCTGGGAGAACCTTAGTTCATAAGGTGGTGCTTCGATCACCCAAAGAATCTAATGTTTTGTTGAGACACTACTTTGGTATCCTCGTAGTGCCTTAATCTAGAAGGTGCTGCTTCGACCACCCGAACAATCTCATGTTTTGTTGAGATACTGCTTTGGTATCCTTAGAGAGCCTTAGTCTATAAGGTCCAGCTTTGACCACCCGAAAAATCTAGTGTTTTTCTGTTTTGGTATACTCGGAGAACCTTAGTCTATACGGTGCTACTTCGATCACCCAAAGAATCCCTTGTTTTATTGAGATACTATTTTGATATCCTCAAAGAACCTTAGTCTATAAGGTGATGATTCGATCATCCAAAGAATCTCGTGTTTTGTTGAGATACTGCTTATGTGTCATCGGAGAGACTTAGTCTATAAGGTGCGGCTTCGACCACCCGAAGAATCTCGTGTTTTGTTGAGATACTGCTTTGGTATCCTCAGAGAGCCTTAGTCAATAAGGTGCTGCTTCGACCACCCGAATAATCTCGTGTTTTGTTGAGATACTGCTTCGTTATCCTCAGAGAACCTTAGTCTATAAGGTGTTGCTTCGATCACCCAAAGAATCTCATGTTTTGTTTAGATACTGCTTTGGTATCATCGGTGAGCCTTAGTCTATAAGGTGCTGCTTCGACCACCCGAAGAATCTTGTGTTTTGTTAAGATATTGCTTTGGTATCCTCGGAGAGCCTTAGTCTATAAAGTGCTGCTTGGATCGCCCAAAGAATCTAATGTTTGGTTGAGCTACTAATTTGGTATCCTCAGAGAACCTTAGTCTATAGGAGCTGCTTCAATCTCCCAAAGAATCTCATGTTTTGTTGAGATACTACATTGGTATCCTCAGAGAACCGTAGTCTATAAGGTGCTGCTTCGATCACCCAAAGAATCTCGTGTTTTTTTTAGATACTGCTTTGGTATCATCGGAGTGCCTTAGTCTATAATGTGCTGCTTCGACCACCCGAAGAATCTCGTGTTTTGTTGAGATACTGCTTGGGTATCCTCGAAGAGCCTTAATCTATAAGGTGCTACTCCGACCACCTGAAGAATCACGCGTTTTATTGAGATACTTCTTTAGTATCCTCGGAGAGCCTTAATCTATAAGGTGCTGCTTCGACCATCCAAAGAAACTCGTGTTTTGTTGAGATACTTCCTTGGTATCCTCGGAGAGCCTTAGTCTATAAGGTGTTGCTTCGACCACCCAAAGAATATTGTGTTTTGTTGAGATACTAGTTTGGTATCCTCGGAGAGCCTTAGTCTATAAATTGCTGCTTCGACTTCCCGAAGAATCTTGGGTTTTGCTGAGATACCACTTTGGTATCCTCGGAGAGCCTTAGTCTATATGGTGCTGCTTCGACCCCCGGAAGAATCTCATGTTTTTTTGAGATACTGCTTTGGTATCCTAGGAGAACCTAAGTCTATAAGGTGGTGCTTCGATCATCCAAAGAATCTAATGTTTTCTTGAGATACTACTTTGGTATCCTCGTAGAACCTTAGTCTATAGGTGCTACTTCAATCACCCAAAGAATCTCATGTTTTGTTGAGATACTACTTTGGTATCCTCGGAGAACCTTAGTCTATAAGGTGCTGCTTCGACCACACAAAGAATCTCGTGTTTTGTTGAGATACTGCTTTGGTATCTTCGGAGAGCCTTAGTCTATAAGGTACTATTTCGACTACCCGAAGAATCTCGTGTTTTGCTGAGATACCGCTTGGGTATCCTCGAAGAGCCTTAGTCTATAAGGTGCTAATTCGACCACCCGAAGAATCACATTTTTTGTTGAGATACTGCTTAGGTATCCTCGGAGAACCTTAGTCTACAAGGTGCTGCTTCGATCACCCAAAGAATCTCATGGTTTATTGAGATACTGCTCTAGTATCCTCAGAGAGCCTTAGTGTATAAGGTGTTGCTTCGACCACCCAAAGAATACCGTGTTTTGTTGAGATACTGCTTTGGTATCCTCGGAGAGCCTTAGTCTATAAGGTGCTGCTTTGACCACCCAAAGAATCTAAGGTTTTGTTGAGATACTACTTTGGTGTCCTTGGAGAGCCTTAGTCTATAAGGTGCTATTTTGACTACCCGAAGAATATCGTGTTTTGCTCAGATACCGCTTTGGAATCCTCTGAGAGCCTTAGTCTATATGGTGCTGCTTCGACCACCCGAAGAATCTCGTGTTTTTTTGAGATACTGCTTTGGTATCCTGGGAGAACCTTAGTTCATAAGGTGGTGCTTCGATCACCCAAAGAATCTAATGTTTTGTTGAGACACTACTTTGGTATCCTCGGAGTGCCTTAATCTAGAAGGTGCTGCTTCGACCACCCGAACAATCTCATGTTTTGTTGAGATACTGCTTTGGTATCCTCAGAGAGCCTTAGTCTATAAGGTCCAGCTTTGACCACCCGAAAAATCTAGTGTTTTTCTGTTTTGGTATACTCGGAGAACCTTAGTCTATACGGTGCTACTTCGATCACCCAAAGAATCCCTTGTTTTATTGAGATACTATTTTGATATCCTCAAAGAACCTTAGTCTATAAGGTGATGATTCGATCATCCAAAGAATCTCGTGTTTTGTTGAGATACTGCTTATGTGTCATCGGAGAGACTTAGTCTATAAGGTGCGGCTTCGACCACCCGAAGAATCTCGTGTTTTGTTGAGATACTGCTTTGGTATCCTCAGAGAGCCTTAGTCAATAAGGTGCTGCTTCGACCACCCGAATAATCTCGTGTTTTGTTGAGATACTGCTTCGTTATCCTCAGAGAACCTTAGTCTATAAGGTGTTGCTTCGATCACCCAAAGAATCTCATGTTTTGTTTAGATACTGCTTTGGTATCATCGGTGAGCCTTAGTCTATAAGGTGCTGCTTCGACCACCCGAAGAATCTTGTGTTTTGTTAAGATATTGCTTTGGTATCCTCGGAGAGCCTTAGTCTATAAAGTGCTGCTTGGATCGCCCAAAGAATCTAATGTTTGGTTGAGCTACTAATTTGGTATCCTCAGAGAACCTTAGTCTATAGGAGCTGCTTCAATCTCCCAAAGAATCTCATGTTTTGTTGAGATACTACATTGGTATCCTCATAGAACCGTAGTCTATAAGGTGCTGCTTCGATCACCCAAAGAATCTCGTGTTTTTTTTAGATACTGCTTTGGTATCATCGGAGTGCCTTAGTCTATAATGTGCTGCTTCGACCACCCGAAGAATCTCGTGTTTTGTTGAGATACTGCTTGGGTATCCTCGAAGAGCCTTAATCTATAAGGTGCTACTCCGACCACCTGAAGAATCACGCGTTTTATTGAGATACTTCTTTAGTATCCTCGGAGAGCCTTAATCTATAAGGTGCTGCTTCGACCATCCAAAGAAACTCGTGTTTTGTTGAGATACTTCCTTGGTATCCTCGGAGAGCCTTAGTCTATAAGGTGTTGCTTCGACCACCCAAAGAATATTGTGTTTTGTTGAGATACTAGTTTGGTATCCTCGGAGAGCCTTAGTCTATAAATTGCTGCTTCGACTTCCCGAAGAATCTTGGGTTTTGCTGAGATACCACTTTGGTATCCTCGGAGAGCCTTAGTCTATATGGTGCTGCTTCGACCCCCGGAAGAATCTCATGTTTTTTTGAGATACTGCTTTGGTATCCTAGGAGAACCTAAGTCTATAAGGTGGTGCTTCGATCATCCAAAGAATCTAATGTTTTGTTGAGATACTACTTTGGTATCCTCGTAGAACCTTAGTCTATAGGTGCTACTTCAATCACCCAAAGAATCTCATGTTTTGTTGAGATACTACTTTGGTATCCTCGGAGAACCTTAGTCTATAAGGTGCTGCTTCGACCACACAAAGAATCTCGTGTTTTGTTGAGATACTGCTTTGGTATCTTCGGAGAGCCTTAGTCTATAAGGTATTATTTTGACTACCCGAAGAATCTCGTGTTTTGCTGAGATACCGCTTGGGTATCCTCGAAGAGCCTTAGTCTATAAGGTGCTAATTCGACCACCCGAAGAATCACATTTTTTGTTGAGATACTGCTTAGGTATCCTCGGAGAACCTTAGTCTACAAGGTGCTGCTTCGATCACCCAAAGAATCTCATGGTTTATTGAGATACTGCTCTGGTATCCTCAGAGAGCCTTAGTGTATAAGGTGTTGCTTCGACCACCCAAAGAATACCGTGTTTTGTTGAGATACTGCTTTGGTATCCTCGGAGAGCCTTAGTCTATAAGGTGCTGCTTTGACCACCCAAAGAATCTAAGGTTTTGTTGAGATACTACTTTGGTGTCCTTGGAGAGCCTTAGTCTATAAGGTGCTACTTTGACTACCCGAAGAATATCGTGTTTTGCTCAGATACCGCTTTGGAATCCTCTGAGAGCCTTAGTCTATATGGTGCTGCTTCGACCACCCGAAGAATCTCGTGTTTTTTTGAGATACTGCTTTGGTATCCTGGGAGAACCTTAGTTCATAAGGTGGTGCTTCGATCACCCAAAGAATCTAATGTTTTGTTGAGACACTACTTTGGTATCCTCGGAGTGCCTTAATCTATAAGGTGCTGCTTCGACCACCCGAAGAATCTCATGTTTTATTGAGATACTGCTCTGGTATCCTCAGAGAGCCTTAGTCTATAAGGTCCTGCTTCGACCACCCGAAGAATCTCGTGTTTTTTTGAGATACTGTTTTGGTATACTCGGAGAACCTTAGTCTATACGGTGCTACTTCGATCACCCAAAGAATCCCTTGTTTTATTGAGATACTGTTTTGGTATCTTCGAAGACCCTTAGTCTATAAGGTGATGATTCGACCATCCAATGAATCTCATGTTTTGTTGAGATACTACTTTGGTGTCATCGGAGAGTCTTAGTCTATAAGGTGCTGCTTCGACCACCCGAAGAATCTCGTGTTTTGTTGAGATACTGCTTCGGTATCCTCGGAGAACCTTAGTCTATAAGCTGTTGCTTCGATCACCCGAAGAATCTCATGTTATGTTCAGATACTGCTTTGGTATCGTCGGTGAGCCTTAGTCTATAAGGTGCTGCTTCGACCACCCGAAGAATCTTGTGTTTTGTTGAGATACTGCTTTGGTATCCTTGGAGAGCCTTAGTCTATAAAGTGCTGCTTGGATCACCCAAAGAATCTCGTGTTTTTTTGAGATACTGCTTTGGTATCATCGGAGTGCCTTAATCTATAAGGTGCTGCTTCGACCACCCGAAGAATCTCACATTTTGTTGAGATACTTCTTTGGTATCCTCGGAGTGCCTTAATCTATAAGGTGCTGCTTCAACCACCCGAAGAATCTCGTGTTTTGTTGAGATACTGCTTTGGTATCCTTAGAGAGCGTTAGTCTATAAGGTCTTGCTTTGACCACCCGAAAAATCTAGTGTTTTTTTGAGATACTGTTTTGGTATACTTGGAGAACCTTAGTCTATACGGTGCTACTTCGATCACCCAAAGAATCCCTTGTTTTATTGAGATACTATTTTGGTATCCTCGAAGAACCTTAGTCTATAAGGTGATGATTCGATCATCCAAAGAATCTCGTGTTTTGTTAAGATACTGCTTATGTGTCATCGGAGAGACTTAGTCTATAAGGTGCGGCTTCGACCACCCGAAGAATCTCATGTTTTGTTGAGATACTGCTTTGGTATCCTCAGAGAGCCTTAGTCAATAAGGTGCTGCTTCGACCACCCGAAGAATCTCGTGTTTTGTTGAGATACTGCTTCGTAATCCTCAGAGAACCTAAGTCAATAAGGTGTTGCTTCGATCACCCGAAGAATCTCATGTTTTGTTTAGATACTGCTTTGGTATCATCGGTGAGCCTTAGTCTATAAGGTGCTGCTTCGACCACCCGATGAATCTTGTGTTTTGTTGAGATATTACTTTGGTATCCTCGGAGAGCCTTAGTCTATAAAGTGCTGCTTGGATCACCCAAAGAATCTAATGTTTGGTTGAGATACTAATTTGGTTTCCTCAGAGAACCTTAGTCTATAGGTGCTGCTTCAATCACCCAAAGAATCTCATGTTTTGTTGAGATACTACATTGGTATCCTCAGAGAACCGTAGTCTATAAGGTGCTGCTTCGATCACCCAAAGAATCTCGTGTTTTTTTGAGATACTGCTTTGGTATCATCGGAGTGCCTTAGTCTATAATGTACTGCTTGGACCACTCGAAGAATCTCGTGTTTTGTTGTGATACTGCTTGGGTATCCTCGAAGAGCCTTAATCTATAAGGTGCTGCTTCAACCACCCGAAGAATCACACGTTTTGTTGAGATACTTCTTTAGTATCCTCGGAGAGCCTTAATCTATAAGGTACTGCTTCGACCACCAAAAGAAACTCGTTTTTTGTTGAGATACTTCTTTGGTATCCTCGGAGAGCCTTAGTCTATAAGGTGTTGCTTCGACCACCCAAAGAATCTTGTGTTTTGTTGAGATACTAATTTGGTATCCTCGGAGAGCCTTAGTCTATAAATTGCTGCTTCGACTTCCCGAAGAATCTAGGGTTTTGCTGAGATACCACTTTGGTATCCTCGGAGAGGCTTAGTCTATATGGTGCTGCTTTGACCACCGGAAGAATCTCATGTTTTTTTGAGATACTGCTTTGTTATCCTAGGAGAACCTAAGTCTATAAGGTGGTGCTTCGATCATCCAAAGAATCTAATGTTTTGTTGAGATACTACTTTGGTATCCTCGGAGAACCTTAGTCTATAGGTGCTGCTTCAATCACCCAAAGAATCTGATGTTTTGTTGAGGTACTACTTTGGTATCCTCGGAGAACCTTAGTCTATAAGGTGCTGCTTCGACCACACAAAGAATCTTGTGTTTTGTTGAGATACTGATTTGGTATCTTCGGAGAGCCATAGTCAATAAGGTACTATTTCGACTACCCGAAGAATCTCGTGTTTTGCTGAGATACCGCTTTGGTATCCTCGGAGAACCTTAGTCTATAAAGTGCTGCTTAGATCACCCAAAGAATCTCGTGTTTTTTTGAGATACTGCTTTGGTATCATCGGAGTGCCTTAATCTATAAGGTGCTGCTTCGACCACCCGAAGAATCTCGTGTTTTGTTGAGATACTACTTTGGTATCCTCGGAGTGCCTTAATCTAGAAGGCGCTGCTTCGACCACCCGAAGAATCTCGTGTTTTGTTGAGATACTGTTTTGGTATCCTTAGAGAGCCTTAGTCTATAAGGTCCTGCATTGACCACCCGAAAAATCTAGTGTTTTTCTGTTTTGGTATACTCGGAGAACCTTAGTCTATACGGTGCTACTTCGATCACCCAAAGAATCCCTTGTTTTATTGAGATACTGTTTTGATATCCTCGAAGAACCATAGTCTATAAGGTGATGATTCGATCATCCAAAGAATCTCGTGTTTTGTTAAGATACTGCTTATGTGTCATCGGAGAGACTTAGTCTATAAGGTGCGGCTTCGACCACCCGAAGAATCTCATGTTTTGTTGAGATACTGCTTTGGTATCCTCAGAGAGCCTTAGTCAATAAGGTGCTGCTTCGACCACCCGAAGAATCTCGTGTTTTGTTGAGATACTGCTTCGTTATCCTCAGAGAACCTAAGTCAATAAGGTGTTGCTTCGATCACCCGAAGAATCTCATGTTTTGTTTAGATACTGCTTTGGTATCATCGGTGAGCCTTAGTCTATAAGGTGCTGCTTCGACCACCCGATGAATCTTGTGTTTTGTTGAGATATTACTTTGGTATCCTCGGAGAGCCTTAGTCTATAAAGTGCTGCTTGGATCACCCAAAGAATCTAATGTTTGGTTGAGATACTAATTTGGTTTCCTCAGAGAACCTTAGTCTATAGGTGCTGCTTCAATCACCCAAAGAATCTCATGTTTTGTTGAGATACTACATTGGTATCCTCAGAGAACCGTAGTCTATAAGGTGCTGCTTCGATCACCCAAAGAATCTCGTGTTTTTTTGAGATACTGCTTTGGTATCATCGGAGTGCCTTAGTCTATAATGTACTGCTTGGACCACTCGAAGAATCTCGTGTTTTGTTGTGATACTGCTTGGGTATCCTCGAAGAGCCTTAATCTATAAGGTGCTGCTTCAACCACCCGAAGAATCACACGTTTTGTTGAGATACTTCTTTAGTATCCTCGGAGAGCCTTAATCTATAAGGTACTGCTTCGACCACCAAAAGAAACTCGTTTTTTGTTGAGATACTTCTTTGGTATCCTCGGAGAGCCTTAGTCTATAAGGTGTTGCTTCGACCACCCAAAGAATCTTGTGTTTTGTTGAGATACTAATTTGGTATCCTCGGAGAGCCTTAGTCTATAAATTGCTGCTTCGACTTCCCGAAGAATCTAGGGTTTTGCTGAGATACCACTTTGGTATCCTCGGAGAGGCTTAGTCTATATGGTGCTGCTTTGACCACCGGAAGAATCTCATGTTTTTTTGAGATACTGCTTTGTTATCCTAGGAGAACCTAAGTCTATAAGGTGGTGCTTCGATCATCCAAAGAATCTAATGTTTTGTTGAGATACTACTTTGGTATCCTCGGAGAACCTTAGTCTATAGGTGCTGCTTCAATCACCCAAAGAATCTGATGTTTTGTTGAGGTACTACTTTGGTATCCTCGGAGAACCTTAGTCTATAAGGTGCTGCTTCGACCACACAAAGAATCTTGTGTTTTGTTGAGATACTGATTTGGTATCTTCGGAGAGCCATAGTCAATAAGGTACTATTTCGACTACCCGAAGAATCTCGTGTTTTGCTGAGATACCGCTTTGGTATCCTCGGAAAACCTTAGTCTATAAAGTGCTGCTTAGATCACCCAAAGAATCTCGTGTTTTTTTGAGATACTGCTTTGGTATCATCGGAGTGCCTTAATCTATAAGGTGCTGCTTCGACCACCCGAAGAATCTCGTGTTTTGTTGAGATACTACTTTGGTATCCTCGGAGTGCCTTAATCTAGAAGGCGCTGCTTCGACCACCCGAAGAATCTCGTGTTTTGTTGAGATACTGTTTTGGTATCCTTAGAGAGCCTTAGTCTATAAGGTCCTGCATTGACCACCCGAAAAATCTAGTGTTTTTCTGTTTTGGTATACTCGGAGAACCTTAGTCTATACGGTGCTACTTCGATCACCCAAAGAATCCCTTGTTTTATTGAGATACTGTTTTGATATCCTCGAAGAACCATAGTCTATAAGGTGATGATTCGATCATCCAAAGAATCTCGTGTTTTGTCGAGATACTGCTTATGTGTCATCGGAGAGACTTAGTCTATAAGGTGCGGCTTCGACCACCCGAAGAATCTCGTGTTTTGTTGAGATACTGCTTTGGTATCCTCAGAGAGCCTTAGTCAATAAGGTGCTGCTTCGACCACCCGAAGAATCTCGTGTTTTGTTGAGATACTGCTTTGTTATCCTCAGAGAACCTTAGTCTATAAGGTGTTGCTTCGATCACCCGAAGAATCTCATGTTTTGTTTAGATACTGCTTTGGTATCATCGGTGAGCCTTAGTCTATAAGGTGCTGCTTCGACCACCCGAAGAATCTTGTGTTTTGTTGAGATACTGCTTTGGTATCCTCGGAGAGCCTTAGTGTATAAAGTGCTGCTTGGATCACCCAAAGAATCTAATGTTTGGTTGAGATACTAATTTGGTATCCTCGGAGAACCTTAGTCTATAGGTGCTGCTTCAATCACCCAAAGAATCTCATGTTTTGTTGAGATACTACATTGGTATCCTCGGAGAACCGTAGTCTATAAGGTGCTGCTTCGATCACCCAAAGAATCTCGTGTTTTTTTGAGATACTGCTTTGGTATCATCGGAGTGCCTTAGTCTATAATATGCTGCTTCGACCACTCGAAGAATCTCGTGTTTTGTTGAGATACTGCTTGGGTATCCTCGAAGAGCCTTAATCTATAAGGTGCTGCTTCGACCACCCGAAGAATCACACGTTTTGTTGAGATACTTCTTTAGTATCCTCGGAGAGCCTTAATCTATAAGGTGTTGCTTCGACCACCCAAAGAAACTCATTTTTTGTTGAGATACTTCTTTGGTATCCTCGGAGAGCCTTAGTCAATAAGGTGTTGCTTCGACCAGCCAAAGAATCTTGTGTTTTGTTGAGATACTAATTTGGTATCCTCGTAGAGCCTTAGTCTATAAATTGCTGCTTCGACTTCCCGAAGAATCTCATGTTTTTTTGAGATACTGCTTTGTTATCCTAGGAGAACCTATGTCTATAAGGTGGTGCTTCGATCATCCAAAGAATCTAATGTTTTGTTGAGATACTACTTTGGTATCCTCGGAGAACCTTAGTCTATAGGTGCTGCTTCAATCACCCAAAGAATCTCATGTTTTGTTGAGATACTACTTTGGTATCCTCGAAGAACCTTAGTCTATAAGGTGCTGCTTCGACCACACAAAGAATCTTGTGTTTTGTTGAGATACTGCTTTGGTATCTTCGGAGAGCCTTAGTCAACAAGGTACTATTTTGACTACCCGAAGAATCTCGTGTTTTGCTGAGATACCGCTTTGGTATCCTCGGAGAGCCTTAGTCTATAAGGTGCTACTTCGACCACCCGAAGAATCTCGTTTTTTGTTGAGATACTGCTTAGGTATCCTCGGAGAACCTTAGTGTATAAGGTGCTGCTTCGATCACCCAAAGAATTTCATCGTTTATTGAGATGCTGCTCTGGTATCCTCAGAGAGCCTTAGTGTATAAGGTGCTACTTCGACCACCCGAAGAATCTCACATTTTGTTGAGATACTTCTTTGATATCTTCAGAGAGCCTTAGTCTACAAGGTGCTGCTTCGACCACCCAAAGAATACCGTGTTTTGTTGAGATACTGCTTTGGTATCCTCGGAGAGGCTTAGTCTATAAGGTGCTGCTTCGACCACCCAAAGAATCTTGTGTTTTGTTGACATATTACTTTGGTGTCCTTGTAGAGCCTTAGTCTATAAGGTGCTACTTTGACTGCCCGAAGAATCTCGTGTTTTGCTCAGATACCGCTTTGGAATCCTTTGAGAGCCTTAGTCTATATGGTGCTGCTTCGACCACTCGAAGAATCTCGTGTTTTTTTTAGATACTGCTTTGGTATCCTGGGAGAACCTTAGTCCATAAGGTGGTGCTTCGATCACCCAAAGAATCTAATGTTTTGTTGAGATACTACTTTGGTATCCTCAGAGTGCCTTAATCTATAAGGTGCTGCTTCGACCACCCGAAGAATCTCGTGTTTTGTTGAGATACTGCTTTGGTATCCTTAGAGAGCGTTAGTCTATAAGGTCTTGCTTTGACCACCCGAAAAATCTAGTGTTTTTTTGAGATACTGTTTTGGTATACTTGGAGAACCTTAGTCTATATGGTGCTACTTCGATCACCCATAGAATCCCTTGTTTTATTGAGATACTATTTTGGTATCCTCGAGGAACCTTAGTCTATAAGGTGATGATTCGATCATCCAAAGAATCTCGTGTTTTGTTGAGATACTGCTTATGTGTCATCGGAGAGACTTAGTCTATATGGTGCGGCTTCGACCACCCGAAGAATCTCATGTTTTGTTGAGATACTGCTTTGGTATCCTCAGAGAGCCTTAGTCAATAAGGTGCTGCTTCGACCACCCGAAGAATCTCGTGTTTTGTTGAGATACTGCTTCGTTATCCTCAGAGAACCTAAGTCAATAAGGTGTTGCTTCGATCACCCGAAGAATCTCATGTTTTGTTTAGATACTGCTTTGGTATCTTCGGTGAGCCTTAGTCTATAAGGTGCTGCTTCGACCACCCGATGAATCTTGTGTTTTGTTGAGATATTACTTTGGTATCCTCGGAGAGCCTTAGTCTATAAAGTGCTGCTTGGATCACCCAAAGAATCTAATGTTTGGTTGAGATACTAATTTGGTTTCCTCAGAGAACCTTAGTCTATAGGTGCTGCTTCAATCACCCAAAGAATCTCATGTTTTGTTGAGATACTACATTGGTATCCTCAGAGAACCGTAGTCTATAAGGTGCTGCTTCGATCACCCAAAGAATCTCGTGTTTTTTTGAGATACTGCTTTGGTATCATCGGAGTGCCTTAGTCTATAATGTACTGCTTGGACCACTCGAAGAATCTCGTGTTTTGTTGTGATACTGCTTGGGTATCCTCGAAGAGCCTTAATCTATAAGGTGCTGCTTCAACCACCCGAAGAATCACACGTTTTGTTGAGATACTTCTTTAGTATCCTCGGAGAGCCTTAATCTATAAGGTGCTGCTTCGACCACCAAAAGAAACTCGTTTTTTGTTGAGATACTTCTTTGGTATCCTCGGAGAGCCTTAGTCTATAAGGTGTTGCTTCGACCACCCAAAGAATCTTGTGTTTTGTTGAGATACTAATTTGGTATCCTCGGAGAGCCTTAGTCTATAAATTGCTGCTTCGACTTCCCGAAGAATCTAGGGTTTTGCTGAGATACCACTTTGGTATCCTCGGAGAGGCTTAGTCTATATGGTGCTGCTTTGACCACCGGAAGAATCTCATGTTTTTTTGAGATACTGCTTTGTTATCCTAGGAGAACCTAAGTCTATAAGGTGGTGCTTCGATCATCCAAAGAATCTAATGTTTTGTTGAGATACTACTTTGGTATCCTCGGAGAACCTTAGTCTATAGGTGCTGCTTCAATCACCCAAAGAATCTCATGTTTTGTTGAGATACTACTTTGGTATCCTCGGAGAACCTTAGTCTATAAGGTGCTGCTTCGACCACACAAAGAATCTTGTGTTTTGTTGAGATACTGATTTGGTATCTTCGGAGAGCCATAGTCAATAAGGTACTATTTCGACTACCCGAAGAATCTCGTGTTTTGCTGAGATACCGCTTTGGTATCCTCGGAGAACCTTAGTCTATAAAGTGCTGCTTAGATCACCCAAAGAATCTCGTGTTTTTTTGAGATACTGCTTTGGTATCATCGGAGTGCCTTAATCTATAAGGTGCTGCTTCGACCACCCGAAGAATCTCGTGTTTTGTTGAGATACTACTTTGGTATCCTCGGAGTGCCTTAATCTAGAAGGCGCTGCTTCGACCACCCGAAGAATCTCGTGTTTTGTTGAGATACTGTTTTGGTATCCTTAGAGAGCCTTAGTCTATAAGGTCCTGCATTGACCACCCGAAAAATCTAGTGTTTTTCTGTTTTGGTATACTCGGAGAACCTTAGTCTATACGGTGCTACTTCGATCACCCAAAGAATCCCTTGTTTTATTGAGATACTGTTTTGATATCCTCGAAGAACCATAGTCTATAAGGTGATGATTCGATCATCCAAAGAATCTCGTGTTTTGTCGAGATACTGCTTATGTATCATCGGAGAGACTTAGTCTATAAGGTGCGGCTTCGACCACCCGAAGAATCTCGTGTTTTGTTGAGATACTGCTTTGGTATCCTCAGAGAGCCTTAGTCAATAAGGTGCTGCTTCGACCACCCGAAGAATCTCGTGTTTTGTTGAGATACTGCTTCGTTATCCTCAGAGAACCTTAGTCTATAAGGTGTTGCTTCGATCACCCGAAGAATTTCATGTTTTGTTTAGATACTGCTTTGGTATCATCGGTGAGCCTTAGTCTATAAGGTGCTGCTTCGACCACCCGAAGAATCTTGTGTTTTGTTGAGATACTGCTTTGGTATCCTCGGAGAGCCTTAGTGTATAAAGTGCTGCTTGGATCACCCAAAGAATCTAATGTTTGGTTGAGATACTAATTTGGTATCCTCGGAGAACCTTAGTCTATAGGTGCTGCTTCAATCACCCAAAGAATCTCATGTTTTGTTGAGATACTACATTGGTATCCTCGGAGAACCGTAGTCTATAAGGTGTTGCTTCGATCACCCAAAGAATCTCGTGTTTTTTTGAGATACTGCTTTGGTATCATCGGAGTGCCTTAGTCTATAATATGCTGCTTCGACCACTCGAAGAATCTCGTGTTTTGTTGAGATACTGCTTGGGTATCCTCGAAGAGCCTTAATCTATAAGGTGCTGCTTCGACCACCCGAATAATCACACGTTTTGTTGAGATACTTCTTTAGTATCCTCGGAGAGCCTTAATCTAAAAGGTGTTGCTTCGACCAGCCAAAGAAACTCATTTTTTGTTGAGATACTTCTTTGGTATCCTCGGAGAGCCTTAGTCAATAAGGTGTTGCTTCGACCAGCCAAAGAATCTTGTGTTTTGTTGAGATACTGCTTTGGTATCTTCGGAGAGCCTTAGTCAACAAGGTACTATTTTGACTACCCGAAGAATCTCGTGTTTTGCTGAGATACCGCTTTGGTATCCTCGGAGAGCCTTAGTCTATAAGGTGCTACTTCGACCACCCGAAGAATCTCGTTTTTTGTTGAGATACTGCTTAGGTATCCTCGAAGAACCTTAGTGTATAAGGTGCTGCTTCGATCACCCAAAGAATTTCATGGTTTATTGAGATGCTGCTCTGGTATCCTCAGAGAGCCTTAGTGTATAAGGTGCTACTTCGACCACCCGAAGAATCTCACATTTTGTTGAGATACTTCTTTGATATCTTCAGAGAGCCTTAGTCTACAAGGTGCTGCTTCGACCACCCAAAGAATACCGTGTTTTGTTGAGATACTGCTTTGGTATCCTCGGAGAGGCTTAGTCTATAAGGTGCTGCTTCGACCACCCAAAGAATCTTGTGTTTTGTTGACATACTACTTTGGTGTCCTTGTAGAGCCTTAGTCTATAAGGTGCTACTTTGACTGCCCGAAGAATCTCGTGTTTTGCTCAGATACCGCTTTGGAATCCTTTGAGAGCCTTAGTCTATATGGTGCTGCTTCGACCACTCGAAGAATCTCGTGTTTTTTTTAGATACTGCTTTGGTATCCTGGGAGAACCTTAGTCCATAAGGTGGTGCTTCGATCACCCAAAGAATCTAATGTTTTGTTGAGATACTACTTTGGTATCCTCAGAGTGCCTTAATCTATAAGGTGCTGCTTCGACCACCCGAAGAATCTCGTGTTTTGTTGAGATACTGCTTTGGTATCCTCAGAGAGCCTTAGTCTATAAGGTCCTGCTTCGACCACCCGAAGAATCTCGTGTTTTTTTGAGATACTGTTTTTGTATACTCAGAGAACCTTAGTCTATACGGTGCTACTTCGATCACCCAAAGTATCCCTTGTTTTATTGAGATACTGTTTTGATATCCTCGAAGACCCTTAGTCTATAGGGTAGTGATTCAATCATCCAATGAATCTCATGTTTTGTTGAGATACTACTTTGGTGTCATCGGAGAGACTTAGTCTATAAGGTGCTGCTTCGACCACCCGAAGAATCTCGTGATTTGTTTAGATACTGCTTTGGTATCCTCCGAGAGCCTTAGTCAATAAGGTGCTGCTTCGACCACCCGAAGAATCTCGTGTTTTATTGAGATACTGCTTCGGTATCCTCGGTGAACCTTAGTCTATAAGGTGTTGCTTCGATCACCTGAAGAATCTCATGTTATGTTGAGACACTGCTTTGGTATCGTCGGTGAGCCTTAGTCTATAAGGTGCTGCTTCGACCACCCGAAGAATCTTGTGTTTTGTTTAGATACTGCTTTGGTATCCTTGGAGAGCCTTAGTCTATAAGTTACTGCTACGACCCCCCGAAGAATCTCGTGTTTTGTTGAGATACTGCTTTGGTATACTCGTAGAACCTTAGTCTATACGGTGCTACTTCGATCACCCAAAGAATCCCTTGTTTTATTGAGATACTGTTTGGGTATCCTCGAAGACCCTTAGTCTATAAGGTGATGATTCGATCATCCAAAGAATCTCGTGTTTTGTTGAGATACTACTTTGGTGTCATGGGAGAGACTTAGTCTATAAGGTGCTGCTTCGACCACCCGAAGAATCTCGTGTTTTGTTGAGATACTGCTTTGGTATCCTCAGAGAGCCTTAGTCAATAAGGTGCTGGTTTGACCACCCGAAGAATCTCGTGTTTTGTTGAGATACTGCTTTGGTATCCTCAGAGAGCCTTAGTCTATAAGGTCCTGCTTCGACCACCCAAAGAATCTCATGTTTTTTTGAGATACTGTTTTGGTATACTCGAAGATCCTTAGTCTATACGGTGCTACTTCGATCACCCAAAGAATCCCTTGTTTTATTGAGATACTGTTTGGGTATCCTCGAAGACCCTTAGTCTATAAGGTGATGATTCGATCATCCAAAGAATCTCGTGTTTTGTTGAGATACTACTTTGGTGTCATCGGAGAGACTTAGTCTATAAGGTGCTGCTTCGACCACCCGAAGAATCTTGTGTTTTGTTGAGATACTGCTTTGGTATCCTTGGAGAGCCTTAGTCTATAAGTTACTGCTACGACCACCCGAAGAATCTCGTGTTTTATTGAGATACTGCTTTGGTATCCTCGGAGAACCTTAGTCTATAAAGTGCTGCTTGGATCTCCCAAATAATCTCGTGTTTTTTTGAGATACTGCTTTGGTATCATCGGAGTGCCTTAATCTATAAGGTGCTGCTTCGACCACCCGAAAAATCTCGTGTTTTGTTGAGATACTGCTTTGGTATCCTCTGAGAGCCTTAGTCTATAAGGTCCTGCTTCGACCACCCGAAAAGTCTCGTGTTTTTTTGAGATACTGTTTTGGTATACTCGGAGAACCTTAGTCTATACGGTGCTACTTCGATCACCCAAAGAATCCCTTGTTTTGTTGAGATACTGTTTTGGTATCTTCGAAGAACCTTAGTCTATAATTTGATGATTCGATCATCCAAAGAATCTCGTGTTTTGTTGAGATACTGCTTATGTGTCATCGGAGAGACTTAGTCTATAAGGTGCTGCTTCGACCACCCGAAGAATCTCGTGTTTTGTTGAGATACTGCTTTGGTATCCTCAGAGAGCCTTAGTCTATAAGGTCCTGCTTCGACCACCCGAAGAATCTCGTGTTTTTTTGAGATACTGTTTTTGTATACTCAGAGAACCTTAGTCTATACGGTGCTACTTCGATCACCCAAAGTATCCCTTGTTTTATTGAGATACTGTTTTGATATCCTCGAAGACCCTTAGTCTATAGGGTAGTGATTCAATCATCCAATGAATCTCATGTTTTGTTGAGATACTACTTTGGTGTCATCGGAGAGACTTAGTTTATAAGGTGCTGCTTCGACCACCCGAAGAATCTCGTGATTTGTATAGATACTGCTTTGGGATCCTCCGAGAGCCTTAGTCAATAAGGTGCTGCTTCGACCACCCGAAGAATCTCGTGCTTTATTGAGATACTGCTTCGGTATCCTCGGTGAACCTTAGTCTATAAGGTGTTGCTTCGATCACCTGAAGAATCTCATGTTATGTTGAGACACTGCTTTGGTATCGTCGGTGAGCCTTAGTCTATAAGGTGCTGCTTCGACCACCCGAAGAATCTTGTGTTTTGTTTAGATACTGCTTTGGTATCCTTGGAGAGCCTTAGTCTATAAGTTACTGCTACGACCACCCGAAGAATCTCGTGTTTTGTTGAGATACTGCTTTGGTATACTAGTAGAACCTTAGTCTATACGGTGCTACTTCGATCACCCAAAGAATCCCTTTTTTTATTGAGATACTGTTTGGGTATCCTCGAAGACCCTTAGTCTATAAGGTGATGATTCGATCATCCAAAGAATCTCGTGTTTTGTTGAGATACTACTTTGGTGTCATGGGAGAGACTTAGTCTATAAGGTGCTGCTTCGACCACCCGAAGAGTCTTGTGTTTTGTTGAGATACTGCTTTGGTATCCTCAGAGAGCCTTAGTCTATAAGGTCCTTCTTCGACCACCCGAAAAATCTCGTGTTTTTTTGAGATACTGTTTTGGTATACTCGGAGAACCTTAGTCTATACGGTGCTACTTCGATCACCCAAAGAATCCCTTGTTTCGTTGAGATACTATTTTGGTATCCTCGAAGAACCTTATTCTATAAGGTGATGATTCGATCAATCAAAGAATCTCGTGTTTTGTTGAGATACTGTTTATGTGTCATCGGAGAGACTTAGTCTATAAGGTGCTGCTTCGACCACCCGAAGAATCTCGTGTTTTGTTGAGATACTGCTTTGGTATCCTCTGAGAGCCTTAGTCAATAAGGTGCTGGTTTGACCACCCGAAGAATCTCGTGTTTTGTTGAGATACTGCTTTGGTATCCTCAGAGAGCCTTAGTCTATAAGGTCCTGCTTCGACCACCCAAAGAATCTCATGTTTTTTTGAGATACTGTTTTGGTATACTCGGAGATCCTTAGTCTATACGGTGCTACTTCGATCACCCAAAGAATCCCTTGTTTTATTGAGATACTGTTTGGGTATCCTCGAAGACCCTTAGTCTATAAGGTGATGATTCGATCATCCAAAGAATCTCGTGTTTTGTTGAGATACTACTTTGGTGTCATCGGAGAGACTTAGTCTATAAGGTGCTGCTTCGACCACCCGAAGAATCTTGTGTTTTGTTGAGATACTGCTTTGGTACCCTTGGAGAGCCTTAGTCTATAAGTTACTGCTACGACCACCCGAAGAATCTCGTGTTTTATTGAGATACTGCTTTGGTATCCTCGGAGAACCTTAGTCTATAAAGTGCTGCTTGGATCTCCCAAATAATCTCGTGTTTTTTTGAGATACTGCTTTGGTATCATCGGAGTGCCTTAATCTATAAGGTGCTGCTTCGACCACCAGAAGAATCTTGTGTTTTGTTGAGATACTGCTTTGGTATCCTTGGAGAGCCTTAGTCTATAAGTTACTGCTACGACCACCCGAAGAATCTCGTGTTTTATTGAGATACTGGTTTGGTATCCTCGGAGAACCTTAGTCTATAAAGTGCTGCTTGGATCTCCCAAATAATCTCGTGTTTTTTTGAGATACTGCTTTGGTATCATCGGAGTGCCTTAATCTATAAGGTACTGCTTCGACCACCCGAAAAATCTCGTGTTTTGTTGAGATACTGCTTTGGTATCCTCTGAGAGCCTTAGTCTATAAGGTCCTGCTTCGACCACCCGAAAAATCTCGTGTTTTTTTGAGATACTGTTTTGGTATACTCGGAGAACCTTAGTCTATACGGTGCTACTTCGATCACCCAAAGAATCCCTTGTTTTGTTGAGATACTGTTTTGGTATCTTCGAAGAACCTTAGTCTATAATTTGATGATTCGATCATCCAAAGAATCTCGTGTTTAGTTGAGATACTGCTTATGTGTCATCGGAGAGACTTAGTCTATAAGGTGCTGCTTCGACCACCCGAAGAATCTCGTGTTTTGTTGAGATACTGCTTTGGTATCCTCAGAGAGCCTTAGTCTATAAGGTCCTGCTTCGACCACCTGAAGAATCTCGTGTTTTTCTGAGATACTGTTTTTGTATACTCAGAGAACCTTAGTCTATACGGTGCTACTTCGATCACCCAAAGTATCCCTTGTTTTATTGAGATACTGTTTTGATATCCTCGAAGACCCTTAGTCTATAGGGTAGTGATTCAATCATCCAATGAATCTCATGTTTTGTTGAGATACTACTTTGGTGTCATCGGAGAGACTTAGTCTATAAGGTGCTGCTTCGACCACCCGAAGAATCTCGTGATTTGTTTAGATACTGCTTTGGGATCCTCCGAGAGCCTTAGTCAATAAGGTGCTGCTTCGACCACCCGAAGAATCTCGTGTTTTATTGAGATACTGCTTCGGTATCCTCGGTGAACCTTAGTCTATAAGGTGTTGCTTCGATCACCTGAAGAATCTCATGTTATGTTGAGACACTGCTTTGGTATCGTCGGTGAGCCTTAGTCTATAAGGTGCTGCTTCGACCACCCGAAGAATCTTGGGTTTTGTTTAGATACTGCTTTGGTATCCTTGGAGAGCCTTAATCTATAAGTTACTGCTACGACCGCCCGAAGAATCTCGTGTTTTGTTGAGATACTGCTTTGGTATACTCGTAGAACCTTAGTCTATACGGTGCTACTTCGATCACCCAAAGAATCCCTTGTTTTATTGAGATACTGTTTGGGTATCCTCGAAGACCCTTAGTCTATAAGGTGATGATTCGATCATCCAAAGAATCTCGTGTTTTGTTGAGATACTACTTTGGTGTCATGGGAGAGACTTAGTCTATAAGGTGCTGCTTCGACCACCCGAAGAATCTTGTGTTTTGTTGAGATACTGCTTTGGTATCCTCAGAGAGCCTTAGTCTATAAGGTCCTTCTTCAACCACCCGAAAAATCTCGTGTTTTTTTGAGATACTGTTTTGGTATACTCGGAGAACCTTAGTCTATACGGTGCTACTTCGATCACCCAAAGAATCCCTTGTTTTGTTGAGATACTATTTTGGTATCCTCGAAGAACCTTAGTCTATAAGGTGATGATTCGATCATCCAAAGAATCTCGTGTTTTGTTGAGATACTGCTTATGTGTCATCGGAGAGACTTAGTCTATAAGGTGCTGCTTCGACCACCCGAAGAATCTCGTGTTTTGTTGAGATACTGCTTTGGTATCCTCAGAGAGCCTTAGTCAATAAGGTGCTGGTTTGACCACCCGAAGAATCTCGTGTTTTGTTGAGATACTGCTTTGGTATCCTCAGAGAGCCTTAGTCTATAAGGTCCTGCTTCGACCACCCAAAGAATCTCATGTTTTTTTGAGATACTGTTTTGGTATACTCGGAGATCCTTAGTCTATACGGTGCTACTTCGATCACCCAAAGAATCCCTTGTTTTATTGAGATACTGTTTGGGTATCCTCGAAGAACCTTAGTCTATAAGGTGATGATTCGATCATCCAAAGAATCTCGTGTTTTGTTGAGATACTACTTTGGTGTCATCGGAGAGACTTAGTCTATAAGGTGCTGCTTCGACCACCCGAAGAATCTTGTGTTTTGTTGAGATACTGCTTTGGTATCCTTGGAGAGCCTTAGTCTATAAGTTACTGCTACGACCACCCGAAGAATCTCGTGTTTTATTGAGATACTGCTTTGGTATCCTCGGAGAACCTTAGTCTATAAAGTGCTGCTTGGATCTCCCAAATAATCTCGTGTTTTTTTGAGATACTGCTTTGGTATCATCGGAGTGCCTTAATCTATAAGGTGCTGCTTCGACCACCCGAAAAATCTCGTGTTTTGTTGAGATACTGCTTTGGTATCCTCTGAGAGCCTTAGTCTATAAGTTCCTGCTTCGACCACCCGAAAAATCTCGTGTTTTTTTGAGATACTGTTTTGGTATACTCGGAGAACCTTAGTCTATACGGTGCTACTTCGATCACCCAAAGAATCCCTTGTTTTGTTGAGATACTGTTTTGGTATCCTCAAAGAACCTTAGTCTATAATTTGATGATTCGATCATCCAAAGAATCTCGTGTTTTGTTGAGATACTGCTTATGTGTCATCGGAGAGACTTAGTCTATAAGGTGCTGCTTCGACCACCCGAAGAATCTCGTGTTTTGTTGAGATACTGCTTTGGTATCCTCAGAGAGCCTTAGTCTATAAGGTCCTGCTTCGACCACCCGAAGAATCTCGTGTTTTTTTGAGATACTGTTTTTGTATACTCAGAGAACCTTAGTCTATACGGTGCTACTTCGATCACCCAAAGTATCCCTTGTTTTATTGAGATACTGTTTTGATATCCTCGAAGACCCTTAGTCTATAGGGTAGTGATTCAATCATCCAATGAATCTCATGTTTTGTTGAGATACTACTTTGGTGTCATCGGAGAGACTTAGTCTATAAGGTGATGCTTCGACCACCCGAAGAATCTTGTGATTTGTTTAGATACTGCTTTGGTATCCTCCGAGAGCCTTAGTCAATAAGGTGCTGCTTCGACCACCCGAAGAATCTCGTGTTTTATTGAGATACTGCTTCGGTATCCTCGGTGAACCTTAGTCTATAAGGTGTTGCTTCGATCACCTGAAGAATCTCATGTTATGTTGAGACACTGCTTTGGTATCGTCGGTGAGCCTTAGTCTATAAGGTGCTGCTTCGACCACCCGAAGAATCTTGTGTTTTGTTTAGATACTGCTTTGGTATCCTTGGAGAGCCTTAGTCTATAAGTTACTGCTACGACCACCCGAAGAATCTCGTGTTTTGTTGAGATACTGCTTTGGTATACTCGTAGAACCTTAGTCTATACGGTGCTACTTCGATCACCCAAAGAATCCCTTGTTTTATTGAGATACTGTTTGGGTATCCTCGAAGACCCTTAGTCTATAAGGTGATGATTCGATCATCCAAAGAATCTCGTGTTTTGTTGAGATACTACTTTGGTGTCATGGGAGAGACTTAGTCTATAAGGTGCTGCTTCGACCACCCGAAGAATCTTGTGTTTTGTTGAGATACTGCTTTGGTATCCTCAGAGAGCCTTAGTCTATAAGGTCCTTCTTCGACCACCCGAAAAATCTCTTGTTTTTTTGAGATACTGTTTTGGTATACTCGGAGAACCTTAGTCTATACGGTGCTACTTCGATCACCCAAAGAATCCCTTGTTTTGTTGAGATACTATTTTGGTATCCTCGAAGAACCTTAGTCTATAAGGTGATGATTCGATCATCCAAAGAATCTCGTGTTTTGTTGAGATACAGCTTATGTGTCATCGGAGAGACTTAGTCTATAAGGTGCTGCTTCGACCACCCGAAGAATCTCATGTTTTGTTGAGATACTGCTTTGGTATCCTCAGAGAGCCTTAGTCAATAAGGTGCTGGTTTACCACCCGAAGAATCTCGTGTTTTGTTGAGATACTGCTTTGGTATCCTCAGAGAGCCTTACTCTATAAGGTCCTGCTTCGACCACCCAAAGAATCTCATGTTTTTTTGAGATACTGTTTTGGTATACTCGGAGATCCTTAGTCTATACGGTGCTACTTCGATCACCCAAAGAATCCCTTGTTTTATTGAGATACTGTTTGGGTATCCTCGAAGACCCTTAGTCTATAAGGTGATGATTCGATCATCCAAAGAATCTCGTGTTTTGTTGAGATACTACTTTGGTGTCATCGGAGAGACTTAGTCTATAAGGTGCTGCTTCGACCACCCGAAGAATCTTGTGTTTTGTTGAGATGCTGCTTTGGTATCCTTGGAGAGCCTTAGTCTATAAGTTACTGCTACGACCACCCGAAGAATCTTGTGTTTTATTGAGATACTGCTTTGGTATCCTCGGAGAACCTTAGTCTATAAAGTGCTGCTTGGATCTCCCAAATAATCTCGTGTTTTTTTGAGATACTGCTTTGGTATCATCAGAGTGCCTTAATCTATAAGGTGCTGCTTCGACCACCCGAAGAATCTTGTGTTTTGTTGAGATACTGCTTTGGTATCCTTGGAGAGCCTTAGTCTATAAGTTACTGCTACGACCACCCGAAGAATCTCGTGTTTTATTGAGATACTGCTTTGGTATCCTCGGAGAACCTTAGTCTCTAAAGTGCTGCTTGGATCTCCCAAATAATCTCGTGTTTTTTTGAGATACTGCTTTGGTATCATCGGAGTGCCTTAATCTATAAGGTGCTGCTTCGACCACCCGAAAAATCTCGTGTTTTGTTGAGATACTGATTTGGTATCCTCTGAGAGCCTTAGTCTATAAGGTCCTGCTTCGACCACCCGAAAAGTCTCGTGTTTTTTTGAGATACTGTTTTGGTATACTCGGAGAACCTTAGTCTATACGGTGCTACTTCGATCACCCAAAGAATCCCTTGTTTTGTTGAGATACTGTTTTGGTATCTTCGAAGAACCTTAGTCTATAATTTGATGATTCGATCATCCAAAGAATCTCGTGTTTTGTTGAGATACTGCTTATGTGTCATCGGAGAGACTTAGTCTATAAGGTGCTGCTTCGACCACCCGATGAATCTCGTGTTTTGTTGAGATACTGCTTTGGTATCCTCAGAGAGCCTTAGTCTATAAGGTCCTGCTTCGACCACCCGAAGAATATCGTGTTTTTTTGAGATACTGTTTTTGTATACTCAGAGAACCTTAGTCTATACGGTGCTACTTCGATCACCCAAAGTATCCCTTGTTTTATTGAGATACTGTTTTGATATCCTCGAAGACCCTTAGTCTATAGGGTAGTGATTCAATCATCCAATGAATCTCATGTTTTGTTGAGATACTACTTTGGTGTCATCGGAGAGACTTAGTCTATAAGGTGCTGCTTCGACCACCCGAAGAATCTCGTGATTTGTTTAGATACTGCTTTGGGATCCTCCGAGAGCCTTAGTCAATAAGGTGCTGCTTCGACCACCCGAAGAATCTCGTGTTTTATTGAGATACTGCTTCGGTATCCTCGGTGAACCTTAGTCTATAAGGTGTTGCTTCGATCACCTGAAGAATCTCATGTTATGTTGAGACACTGCTTTGGTATCGTCGGTGAGCCTTAGTCTATAAGGTGCTGCTTCGACCACCCGAAGAATCTTGTGTTTTGTTTAGATACTGCTTTGGTATCCTTGGAGAGCCTTAGTCTATAAGTTACTGCTACGACCACCCGAAGAATCTCGTGTTTTGTTGAGATACTGCTTTGGTATACTCGTAGAACCTTAGTCTATACGGTGCTACTTCGATCACCCAAAGAATCCCTTGTTTTATTGAGATACAGTTTGGGTATCCTCGAAGACCCTTAGTCTATAAGGTGATGATTCGATCATCCAAAGAATCTCGTGTTTTGTTGAGATACTACTTTGGTGTCATGGGAGAGACTTAGTCTATAAGGTGCTGCTTCGACCACCCGAAGAATCTTGTGTTTTGTTGAGATACTGCTTTGGTATCCTCAGAGAGCCTTAGTCTATAAGGTCCTTCTTCGACCACCCGAAAAATCTCTTGTTTTTTTGAGATACTGTTTTGGTATACTCGGAGAACCTTAGTCTATGCGGTGCTACTTCGATCACCCAAAGAATCCCTTGTTTTGTTGAGATACTATTTTGGTATCCTCGAAGAACCTTAGTCTATAAGGTGATGATTCGATCATCCAAAGAATCTCGTGTTTTGTTGAGATACTGCTTATGTGTCATCGGAGAGACTTAGTCTATAAGGTGCTGCTTCGACCACCCGAAGAATCTCGTGTTTTGTTGAGATACTGCTTTGGTATCCTCAGAGAGCCTTAGTCAATAAGGTGCTGGTTTGACCACCCAAAGAATCTCGTGTTTTGTTGAGATACTGCTTTGGTATCCTCAGAGAGCCTTAGTCTATAAGGTCCTGCTTCGACCACCCAAAGAATCTCATGTTTTTTTGAGATACTGTTTTGGTATACTCGGAGATCCTTAGTCTATACGGTGCTACTTCGATCACCCAAAGAATCCCTTGTTTTATTGAGATACTGTTTGGGTATCCTCGAAGACCCTTAGTCTATAAGGTGATGATTCGATCATCCAAAGAATCTCGTGTTTTGTTGAGATACTACTTTGGTGTCATCGGAGAGACTTAGTCTATAAGGTGCTGCTTCGACCACCCGAAGAATCTTGTGTTTTGTTGAGATACTGCTTTGGTATCCTTGGAGAGCCTTAGTCTATAAGTTACTGCTACGACCACCCGAAGAATCTCGTGTTTTATTGAGATACTGCTTTGGTATCCTCGGAGAACCTTAGTCTATAAAGTGCTGCTTGGATCTCCCAAATAATCTCGTGTTTTTTTGAGATACCTGTTTGGTATCATCGGAGTGCCTTAATCTATAAGGTGCTGCTTCGACCACCCGAAAAATCTCGTGTTTTGTTGAGATACTGCTTTGGTATCCTCTGAGAGCCTTAGTCTATAAGGTCCTGCTTCGACCACCCGAAAAATCTCGTGTTTTTTTGAGATACTGTTTTGGTATACTCGGAGAACCTTAGTCTATACGGTGCTACTTCGATCACCCAAAGAATCCCTTGTTTTGTTGAGATACTGTTTTGGTATCCTCGAAGAACCTTAGTCTATAATTTGATGATTCGATCATCCAAAGAATCTCGTGTTTTGTTGAGATACTGCTTATGTATCATCGGAGAGACTTAGTCTATAATGTGCTGCTTCGACCACCCGAAGAATCTCGTGTTTTGTTGAGATACTGCTTTGGTATCCTCAGAGAGCCTTAGTCTATAAGGTCCTGCTTCGACCACCCGAAGAATCTCGTGTTTTTTTGAGATACTGTTTTTGTATACTCAGAGAACCTTAGTCTATACGGTGCTACTTCGATCACCCAAAGTATCCCTTGTTTTATTGAGATACTGTTTTGATATCCTCGAAGACCCTTAGTCTATAGGGTAGTGATTCAATCATCCAATGAATCTCATGTTTTGTTGAGATACTACTTTGGTGTCATCGGAGAGACTTAGTCTATAAGGTGCTGCTTCGACCACCCGAAGAATCTCGTGATTTGTTTAGATACTGCTTTGGTATCCTCCGAGAGCCTTAGTCAATAAGGTGCTGCTTCGACCACCCGAAGAATCTCGTGTTTTATTGAGATACTGCTTCGGTATCCTCGGTGAACCTTAGTCTATAAGGTGTTGCTTCGATCACCTGAAGAATCTCATGTTATGTTGAGACACTACTTTGGTATCGTCGGTGAGCCTTAGTCTATAAGGTGCTGCTTCGACCACCCGAAGAATCTTGTGTTTTGTTTAGATACTGCTTTGGTATCCTTGGAGAGCCTTAGTCTATAAGTTACTGCTACGACCACCCGAAGAATCTCGTGTTTTGTTGAGATACTGCTTTGGTATACTCGTAGAACCTTAGTCTATATGGTGCTACTTCGATCACCCAAAGAATCCCTTGTTTTATTGAGATACTGTTTGGGTATCCTCGAAGACCCTTAGTCTATAAGGTGATGATTCGATCATCCAAAGAATCTCGTGTTTTGTTGAGATACTACTTTGGTGTCATGGGAGAGACTTAGTCTATAAGGTGCTGCTTCGACCACCCGAAGAATCTTGTGTTTTGTTGAGATACTGCTTTGGTATCCTCAGAGAGCCTTAGTCTATAAGGTCCTTCTTCGACCACCCGAAAAATCTCGTGTTTTTTTGAGATACTGTTTTGGTATACTCGGAGAACCTTAGTCTATACGGTGCTACTTCGATCACCCAAAGAATCCCTTGTTTTGTTGAGATACTATTTTGGTATCCTCGAAGAACCTTAGTCTATAAGGTGATGATTCGATCATCCAAAGAATCTGGTGTTTTGTTGAGATACTGCTTATGTGTCATCGGAGAGACTTAGTCTATAAGGTGCTGCTTCGACCACCCGAAGAATCTCGTGTTTTGTTGAGATACTGCTTTGGTATCCTCAGAGAGCCTTAGTCAATAAGGTGCTGGTTTGACCACCCGAAGAATCTCGTGTTTTGTTGAGATACTGCTTTGGTATCCTCAGAGAGCCTTAGTCTATAAGGTCCTGCTTCGACCACCCAAAGAATCTCATGTTTTTTTGAGATACTGTTTTGGTATACTCGGAGAACCTTAGTCTATACGGTGCTACTTCGATCACCCAAAGAATCCCTTGTTTTGTTGAGATACTATTTTGGTATCCTCGAAGAACCTTAGTCTATAAGGTGATGATTCGATCATCCAAAGAATCTCGTGTTTTGTTGAGATACTGCTTATGTGTCATCGGAGAGACTTAGTCTATAAGGTGCTGCTTCGACCACCCGAAGAATCTCGTGTTTTGTTGAGATACTGCTTTGGTATCCTCCGAGAGCCTTAGTCAATAAGGTGCTGCTTCGACCACCCGAAGAATCTCGTGTTTTATTGAGATACTGCTTCGGTATCCTCGGTGAACCTTAGTCTATAAGGTGTTGCTTCGATCACCTGAAGAATCTCATGTTATGTTGAGACACTACTTTGGTATCGTCGGTGAGCCTTAGTCTATAAGGTGCTGCTTCGACCACCCGAAGAATCTTGTGTTTTGTTTAGATACTGCTTTGGTATCCTTGGAGAGCCTTAGTCTATAAGTTACTGCTACGACCACCCGAAGAATCTCGTGTTTTGTTGAGATACTGCTTTGGTATACTCGTAGAACCTTAGTCTATATGGTGCTACTTCGATCACCCAAAGAATCCCTTGTTTTATTGAGATACTGTTTGGGTATCCTCGAAGACCCTTAGTCTATAAGGTGATGATTCGATCATCCAAAGAATCTCATGTTTTGTTGAGATACTAAGGTGCGTGTGACGCCCCCGATCTATACCCCCAAATAAACATGCATTTAAAGCGGTAAAAAGAAAGTTCGAAAATTTGATCAGAGTATAATTAAAAACATGGCATAGAGAGGGAGAATCACATCAAATTGAAACCAAACATACATACAACACCTGCCCTTAATGATATGCAACAGTGGGGTAGCATACATACAGAGGAAACGTTGTTCCTTACACCCACTTTTCAGAAATTAGAATTAAAGCGGAAAAATCTAAAATCTGATTAACATAAATACATATATCATGTAAAAAGTTTGTCATACATCCAGATATACATGTACAAGCCAAAAGATAATATATACATAATACATAATAATAGCCAACGGCCTCCCTAACTACCCGGTGTCACATATCAGAGCCGACCGACAAAAAGGGTGAAGACACAAAGCTTCACAAAAGACCTCCAGCAACTCTAATCTGCAATGCCTCATAGAGCATTATAAAACGAGCAGAAGGGTGAGAAAGACAACCATAATATAAATGTATAAAATTATATATTACCACAAGCATACACAAGTAAACACATTTCTCACCACAATTGTACCACAATTTCACAAAGATCACATATAACATAATCCAGTACAATTCTCAAGCATTGATACCACTACGCCTCGAACATACAAACATACACATAATCACCAACACAATCACACATATTTCATCCCATCAATCACATACACCATTTCATGCACAAATAATTCATGATGAATGCAAATGCACAGAGACCGACACCACGACTCTATGCACATGCCATGCGGTACCGACTTCCTTTGTCACGTCATTAGTCCACTCAGGAACTATTGGAACCATCGCTTGTTACTGAGACTTAGTCAAGTAACTCCCCGTCGGGCCTACGATGTTCACCCGTCGCTTTAAGTCCTCAGGCATCGCCTCGTATTTTCGAGGCCCACGACGTTAAGGATTGCTTTAAGTCTCCAAAGGAGCCCACAATCGTCTATACATATCGCTGTCAGTCCTTAGGCATCGCCTCGTATTTTAGAGGCACACGATGGTATAGTGGATGCATCGTTTTAAGTCCTCAGGCATCGCCTCGTATTTTCGAGGACCACGATGATCAGGTCGCCCCTCAGGACGTTTCCACAATGTATTTCATGATGCTTGGCATACAACGAATCATGAAAACCAATGCATCTCCCACATTTATGCAGTCACAAACATGCATATATAACAAAATACAACACATTGCATTTATTTTCCTTTCGGCCACAATTCATCACCACACATATCATCACAAGCATTTTCATCACACAACAGCACATAGCATACTACACATCAATTATGCACACATCACACACAAACCACATACATTCACATCAATTGTGCCAAACGGCAACCGAACGCTTTCATAAATAACCAAACAATTCGATTTACGGTTTACTGGAAAAGTCGGTTAAAAGTCGGCTAAAAATAATATATTTCTTCACCAAATCATAGAACGTATTTTTAGCTTCACATCCATATAAAGAACACTTAAATCGGATAAACAACGAAGAAGATATGAATATTTCAAAATAACGTAAAAACATAAACCGGACGCCCGACACTACGAAACGGTTCGAAAAAACTGTACCTATTGGACTAGGTTCAGACCTCAAAACTATTTTTCCTAGAAAGAACATCTCGTTAGCTTCCCAACGCTTCGAACGGGGACCAAAACCGACTTACGGTTCAAGAGATATGAATTTCCGAAGTTTCCCGACAAACCAGAATTTTATGGTTCAGCACAGTATGTATCGATACATAGGCTTTATGTATCGATACAAAAAGACCTCATGTATCGATACATAGCACGCATGTGTCGACACATGCTGTAGTGAAAATGCTGTTTTTCCCAATTTTCACAGTATGTATCGATGCATAAGGATTATGTATCGATACATAAACCATTTCGTATCGATACATAGCTGTTATGTATCGATTCATACTCTGTTTTTCCTTAAAAACCAGAATTTCTCAAAATACACCTTTGCTGTCATTTTTCCAAAGTGCCCGGAAACTCGACTAAATCGAACATTTTCACCGAAACAAACATATACGCCCAACCACCAAATACATAAGAACAATTTAGAACACATAAACGAAATTTCTACGACGTTCGATTTTTCGATTAAATTTCAACCTTTCAAAAACCAGATTTTTCAAACATCACCAAATCGAATAAAAAGCACGACATACGACGACCTAACCTTACTCGATACAACTACGTAATTTATTTCGAATTCTAACCGTGAAAACATCGGTTTTCTACAATTCGACCTAAACGGACAAAACAACGGAACCTAACGAAAACTAACCAAAACATAACCAAACTTCATGAAACTATAAACAACAACTCACATACATATAACCAACCAACACATGTATTTATGCGACTTTCGACCGTAAAAACATCGGTTTCTATGGATTTCGTCAAATACGGCATAAACGGAAACATATGGAAAACCAACCAAAACATCCACACAAAACATACATAATCATACACATGTATAAGATAATTGAATTTCACACCCTTACCCGATAAATTCGCGTTTGAAAAGTCGGTTGAATCGGTTCCTAAATCCCCAAGTTTTTCCTCTTTTTCTTCTTCTCTTCTTTCTCTCTATTTTTCTGTTTTTCTTTCTTTTCTCTCTTTCTTACTACATTTTCTATTTTTATACAAAATCAAAATATCTAGCCACCCAAAAGACCAAAATACCCCTACACTCAAATATCTCGCAAACGCTCTCAAAATGCGATGAAACATAAACAATGATGAAAAATAACATTTTGTCAAATAAAAGTCAGAAATAAAATAATATAAAACCAAAACCAATTAAATCTACTCTATTAAATAAATCTAACAAAACTGGGGCATTACAATTCTCCCCCACTTGGACATTTTCGTCCTCGAAAATATACCGAGACGAACCACCCTGGATACGACTCTCGCATCCGACCAACAAACCTCAGGCCTACAAAAAGGCACACCACGAATAATACAACTGACAAAACTCCCTTGCTAACCTCAATCACAACGAGGACACGACAACGACAAGATGCAAAGCCCATACAATGCACTTGACAACCAACTCACAACTCAAGGAAAACCACGATACCAACACACAGGTTCACTCTAGAACCGAAACACAACAAGATCGTTACCATCACCGTAGGTAACACTCATCTAATTCCCCACAAAGGAATTAGTTACTCGCACTCGAACCAACACAATGGAAACGAGACAACAACACAACAAGAACACAAGTTCCACGACACAACATCGATTTCAACAACCTCCAAATAACCATAACACCAACATCCTTGTCACACAACCATACCACAACACTGCTACGATTCACCAATCGAATATAAAACCAAAACATCCCTCAACTTAGCAACACATGGATACTATTAAAACTTTTCTCTTAACACATCCCCTCTGAAACATCCAATGGTCTCATCATTCCTATAGATTTCCAATGTTTAACCTACGAACCCTCACAAGTCGCACACACATATACGAAATGTGCCACATCACGCTCCCGCTGCGCACTCTGATAACTCGTAACCATCAAAACTACCAATCTCTCTCCCAAAGTCTAACTCTTTCACAAACCTTTCAAAAACCACTGTTCACTTTTAATATTCCACCTCGCATTCTTTCGTGTTATCTCGCACACCAGACACAAGCCTCTGAACTGTTCAAACAATTCTAATCCTCGGACCACCCAAAACAGCCATACATAGAAACTTTCAACTTAACTCCTCAGACACAACAATAACTCTACTCAACTTCTAACCAATCTCGTTGTCTCTATTCCTTCAGACCCAAACCAGTACTCAATATTCTTGTAATTACCAAACACTTCAAATCTAGAATCATAAAGATAATACTCCCAATATTCCAACATAATACAACTGCCAACCATTCCAATTCCCACCATAATACTGATCCTTTCATGAATCCTCGAATGTCGCAAAATATAAGCCACAACTTTACCCTCTCATATCAACACACCAACTATCCTCATTAAAGATGCATCCCAAACAATCGACTTCACCTTTGTAAGTCAACTGAAGTCACAAAACGCTAATCTTGGAAAGGTCTTCCATATCCTTTGATAATAACCAACAAAATCCAAAAAGTTTCTAATCACTTTAACCAACTTCGGAGCCTCTCATAGTAACACCGCATCTACTTCCGATGACAACAAATATAACCCGTCACACAAGTCGATCAAAGCCTCAACTCAAGCAAATCACTACTCTTATCAAACATCCCAACAATTGTAATTCTAATCAACTCAACCAAACCATCATAGTTACCTAATCCCGAAAATGAATACTTATCCTCAATCGTCATCTTATACCACTGTCCGTAATCCATACACAATTCCTTCTCTTGATAATCCAAATTCCAACCTATTACAACAATCAACCAAAAGGACTCTCAACGACTTCTCAAGTTACCCACCATACAAAACCTTAATTCCGTATCACCGTCAGATATAAAATCTTTTTCAACTTGACAGAATAATCCACAAACATATCCTTAAATTTCAAGTAATCCAATCCGCACCACTATCAAAGCCGGAAAGACACGTCCATTCCATCCAACATAATTCTCGTCTGCTATCAACAAGAGATTAAGGGTGATCAGTTCCTCAATTTGTCAATAGACAGCCGACAACCATGATGAGGCATAAACCGTCTCCACCAAACTATAATAGCATTCCTTACATCTTATACACAAAACTACCTAAGGCACAAATCCTTAGTTGATGTAAACCTTACTTCTGCATTCCTTCTTGAACCAGAAACTACACTTATACTCTTGCAATTCATAACACACTGAGCCCGCGCTTTACACCTGAAACAACTTGGAGAAGTACCAGATTCTCCCCCACTTATCTCATTCTAATCTCTCTAACCATAAACACACCAAAACCATCCCAAGCCTTTACCACAAATGGTCAAAGAACAATTTAAATAAACCAAAAAAGTAATTACTGACCCCATTGCTGGAGTATCAATAACCATCTTACTACCCCAAGAAAACAACAACAAATTCAAACACTTCACGCACTCACACGAAATAAACGAATGAGTCGTCCCAATATCAACAATAGCAATTAAAGGCATACTATTAATAAACAAGTACCTTGAGTCAAACGATCCGCACTAGTAGCCTCCTCTCCTGCCATTGCCATAGCCTTCCTACCAGTCTGAGCTCCCTTCGGTTTCGTACACCCCGTGCTAATATGACCTGTTTCACCACAGTTGAAACATCGCACCTTAATCCTCCTACAATTCGCTGCGTCATGTCCCGAACTTCCACAATTGGAACATTTCAGTTTATCCCTTCTACAATTCATCCGTAGATGTCCTACTTCTCCACACTTGTAACACTTAATGTAACACTTCGGAGGACCAGACATTCCTCCCTCACTTGCCTTTCTCTCAAAATTACCCCTCGTCACATAAGGCCCACTACGAGACTGTTGTTTCCCTTTTCTATCATTCACACTCATATCGCGAGTGGCACGCACCTTACAATCCTCTTCGTACATCCTACAGTTGTCCACCAATTCAGAAAACCTTCTAATCCTCTGATAACCGATTGCCCGTTTAATCTCCGGACGCAATCCGTTCTCATATTTCACACACTTAGAAAATTCAGCAGTCGCCTCCGGATAATGAGGATAAAACTGCACCAGTTCCACAAACTTAGTCGTATACTCAACAACGGACATATTGCCTTGTTTTAATCCCAAAAACTCAATCTCTTTCTTTTCCTTCACTCCCTCAGGATAATACACCCTCCGAAACTCTCGGCCAAATAAATTCCAAGTAACCTCTTCCTTATCCTCTTCCAACACTCGGCGCAAACTAACCCACCAATCAGCTGCTTCTTCCTCCAGCATGCAAGTACCCAATCTCACCTTATGCTCTTCAGCACAATCCATCAGACGAAAGATTCTTTCAACCTCTTCAAACCAAAATTGAGCACCATCCGGATCATACCTTCCCTTGAAGATAGGCAGCTTATTCCTTCCGAACTCATCATTACCCATAACATCCACTACATCCTGCACAGCTCGGGCCATATTCTGTTCATCCAAATACAGAAACTATGGTTAACCAACAACCCACCAGTACACGACTGCTGCACAACAGCAACTCGCCTAAAACAACAGACACAACAGACACAGACTGACACAGACTGGCACAGACTGGCACAGACTGGCTCTGATACCACTTAATGTGACGCCCCCGATCTATACCCCCAAATAAACATGCATTTAAAGCGGTAAAAAGAAAGTTCGAAAATTTGATCAGAGTATAATTAAAAACATGGCATAGAGAGGGAGAATCACATCAAATTGAAACCAAACATACATACAACACCTGCCCATAATGATATGCAACAGTGGGGTAGCATACATACAGAGGAAACGTTGTTCCTTACACCCACTTTTCAGAAATTAGAATTAAAGCGGAAAAATCTAAAATCTGATTAACATAAATACATATATCATGTAAAAAGTTTGTCATACATCCAGATATACATGTACAAGCCAAAAGATAATATATACATAATACATAATAATAGCCAACGGCCTCCCTAACTACCCGGTGTCATATATCAGAGCCGACCGACAAAAAGGGTGAAGACACAAAGCTTCACAAAAGACCTCCAGCAACTATAATCTGCAATGCCTCATAGAGCATTATAAAACGAGCAGAAGGGTGAGAAAGACAACCATAATATAAATGTATAAAATTATATATTACCACAAGCATACACAAGTAAACACATTTCTCACCACAATTGTACCACAATTTCACAAAGATCACATATAACATAATCCAGTACAATTCTCAAGCATTGATACCACTACGCCTCGAACATACAAACATACACATAATCACCAACACAATCACACATATTTCATCCCATCAATCACATACACCATTTCATGCACAAATAATTCATGATGAATGCAAATGCACAGAGACCGACACCACGACTCTATGCACATGCCATGCGGTACCGACTTCCTTTGTCACGTCATTAGTCCACTCAGGAACTATTGGAACCATCGCTTGTTACTGAGACTTAGTCAAGTAACTCCCCGTCGGGCCTACGATGTTCACCCGTCGCTTTAAGTCCTCAGGCATCGCCTCGTATTTTCGAGGCCCACGACGTTAAGGATTGCTTTAAGTCTCCAAAGGAGCCCACAATCGTCTATACATATCGTTGTCAGTCCTTAGGCATCGCCTCGTATTTTAGAGGCACACGATGGTATAGTGGATGCATCGTTTTAAGTCCTCAGGCATCGCCTCGTATTTTCGAGGACCACGATGATCAGGTCGCCCCTCAGGACGTTTCCACAATGTATTTCATGATGCTTGGCATACAACGACTCATGACAACCAATGCATCTCCCACATTTATGCAGTCACAAACATGCATATATAACAAAATACAACACATTGCATTTATTTTCCTTTCGGCCACAATTCATCACCACACATATCATCACAAGCATTTTCATCACACAACAGCACATAGCATACTACACATCAATTATGCACACATCACACACAAACCACATACATTCACATCAATTGTGCCAAACGGCAACCGAACGCTTTCATAAATAACCAAACAATTCGATTTACGGTTTACTGGAAAAGTCCGTTAAAAGTCGGCTAAAAATAATATATTTCTTCACCAAATCATAGAACGTATTTTTAGCTTCACATCCATATAAAGAACACTTAAATCGGATAAACAACGAAGAAGATATGAATATTTCAAAATAACGTAAAAACATAAACCGGACGCCCGACACTACGAAACGGTTCGAAAAAACTGTACCTATTGGACTAGGTTCAGACCTCAAAACTATTTTTCCTAGAAAGAACATCTCGTTAGCTTCCCAACGCTTCGAACGGGGACCAAAACTGACTTACGGTTCAAGAGATATGAATTTCCGAAGTTTCCCGACAAACCAGAATTTTATGGTTCAGCACAGTATGTATCGATACATAGGCTTTATGTATCGATACAAAAAGACCTCATGTATCGATACATAGCACGCATGTGTCGACACATGCTATAGTGAAAATGTTGTTTTTCCCAATTTTCACAGTATGTATCGATGCATAAGGGTTATGTATCGATACATAAACCATTTTGTATCGATACATAGCTGTTATGTATCGATTCATACTCTGTTTTTCCTTAAAAACCAGAATTTCTCAAAATACACCTTTGCTGTCATTTTTCCAAAGTGCCCGAAAACTCGACTAAATCGAACATTTTCACCGAAACAAACATATACGCCCAACCACCAAATACATAAGAACAATTTAGAACACATAAACGAAATTTCTACGACGTTCGATTTTTCGATTAAATTTCAACCTTTCAAAAACCAGATTTTTCAAACATCACCAAATCGAATAAAAAGCACGACATACGACGACCTAACCTTACTCGATACAACTACGTAATTTATTTCGAATTCTAACCGTGAAAACATCGGTTTTCTACAATTCGACCTAAACGGACAAAACAACGGAACCTAACGAAAACTAACCAAAACATAACCAAACTTCATGAAACTATAAACAACAACTCACATACATATAACCAACCAACACATGTATTTATGCGACTTTCGACCGTAAAAACATCGGTTTCTATCGATTTCGTCAAATACGGCATAAACGGAAACATATGGAAAACCAACCAAAACATCCACACAAAACATACATAATCATACACATGTATAAGATAATTGAATTTCACACCCTTACCCGATAAATTCACGTTTGAAAAGTCGGTTGAATCGGTTCCTAAATCCCCAAGTTTTTCCTCTTTTTCTTCTTCTCTTCTTTCTCTCTATTTTTCTGTTTTTCTTTCTTTTCTCTCTTTCTTACTACATTTTCTATTTTTATACAAAATCAAAATATCTAGCCACCCAAAAGACCAAAATACCCCTACACTCAAATATCTCGCAAACGCTCTCAAAATGCGATGAAACATAAACAATGATGAAAAATAACATTTTGTCAAATAAAAGTCAGAAATAAAATAATATAAAACCAAAACCAATTAAATCTACTCTATTAAATAAATCTAACAAAACTGGGGCGTTACAATTCTCCCCCACTTGGACATTTTCGTCCTCGAAAATATACCGAGACGAACCACCCTGGATACGACTCTCGCATCCGACCAACAAACCTCAGGCCTACAAAAAGGCACACCACGAATAATACAACTGACAAAACTCCCTTGCTAACCTCAATCACAACGAGGACACGACAACGACAAGATGCAAAGCCCATACAATGCACTTGACAACCAACTCACAACTCAAGGAAAACCACGATACCAACACACAGGTTCACTCTAGAACCGAAACACAACAAGATCGTTACCATCACCGTAGGTAACACTCATCTAATTCCCCACAAAGGAATTAGTTACTCGCACTCGAACCAACACAATGGAAACGAGACAACAACACAACAAGAACACAAGTTCCACGACACAACATCGATTTCAACAACCTCCAAATAACCATAACACCAACATCCTTGTCACACAACCATACCACAACACTGCTACGATTCACCAATCGAATATAAAACCAAAACATCCCTCAACTTAGCAACACATGGATACTATTAAAACTTTTCTCTTAACACATCCCCTCTGAAACATCCAATGGTCTCATCATTCCTATAGATTTCCAATGTTCAACCTACGAACCCTCACAAGTCGCACACACATATACGAAATGTGCCACATCACGCTCCCGCTGCGCACTCTGATAACTCGTAACCATCAAAACTACCAATCTCTCTCCCAAAGTCTAACTCTTTCACAAACCTTTCAAAAACCACTGTTCACTTTTAATATTCCACCTCGTATTCTTTCGTGTTATCTCGCACACCAGACACAAGCCTCTGAACTGTTCAAACAATTCTAATCCTCGGACCACCCAAAACAGCCATACATAGAAACTTTCAACTTAACTCCTCAGACACAACAATAACTCTACTCAACTTCTAACCAATCTCGTTGTCTCTATTCCTTCAGACCCAAACCAGTACTCAATATTCTTGTAATTACCAAACACTTCAAATCTAGAATCATAAAGATAATACTCCCAATATTCCAACATAATACAACTGCCAACCATTCCAATTCCCACCATAATACTGATCCTTTCATGAATCCTCGAATGTCGCAAAATATAAGCCACAACTTTACCCTCTCATATCAACACACCAACTATCCTCATCAAAGATGCATCCCAAACAATCGACTTCACCTTTGTAAGTCAACTGAAGTCACAAAACGCTAATCTTGGAAAGGTCTTCCATATCCTTTGATAATAACCAACAAAATCCAAAAAGTTTCTAATCACTTTAACCAACTTCGGAGCCTCTCATAGCAACACCGCATCTACTTCCGATGACAACAAATATAACCCGTCACACAAGTCGATCAAAGCCTCAACTCAAGCAAATCACTACTCTTATCAAACATCCCAACAATTGTAATTCTAATCAACTCAACCAAACCATCATAGTTACCTAATCCCGAAAATGAATACTTATCCTCAATCGTCATCTTATACCACTGTCCGTAATCCATACACAATTCCTTCTCTTGATAATCCAAATTCCAACCTATTACAACAATCAACCAAAAGGACTCTCAACGACTTCTCAAGTTACCCACCATACAAAACCTTAATTCCGTATCACCGTCAGATATAAAATCTTTTTCAACTTGACAGAATAATCCACAAACATATCCTTAAATTTCAAGTAATCCAATCCGCACCACTATCAAAGCCGGAAAGACACGTCCATTCCATCCAACATAATTCTCGTCTGCTATCAACAAGAGATTAAGGGTGATCAGTTCCTCAATTTGTCAATAGACAGCCGACAACCATGATGAGGCATAAACCGTCTCCACCAAACTATAATAGCATTCCTTACATCTTATACACAAAACTACCTAAGGCACAAATCCTTAGTTGATGTAAACCTTACTTCTGCATTCCTTCTTGAACCAGAAACTACACTTATACTCTTGCAATTCATAACACACTGAGCCCGCGCTTTACACCTGAAACAACTTGGAGAAGTACTAGATTCTCCCCCACTTATCTCATTCTAATCTCTCTAACCATAAACACACCAAAACCATCCCAAGCCTTTACCACAAATGGTCAAAGAACAATTTAAATAAACCAAAAAAGTAATTACTGACCCCATTGCTGGAGTATCAATAACCATCTTACTACCCCAAGAAAACAACAACAAATTCAAACACTTCACGCACTCACACGAAATAAACGAATGAGTCATCCCAATATCAACAATAGCAATTAAAGGCATACTATTAATAAACAAGTACCTTGAGTCAAACGATCCGCACTAGTAGCCTCCTCTCCTGCCATTGCCATAGCCTTCCTACCAGTCTGAGCTCCCTTCGGTTTCGTACACCCCGTGCTAATATGACCTGTTTCACCACAGTTGAAACATCGCACCTTAATCCTCCTACAATTCGCTGCGTCATGTCCCGAACTTCCACAATTGGAACATTTCAGTTTATCCCTTCTACAATTCATCCGTAGATGTCCTACTTCTCCACACTTGTAACACTTAATGTAACACTTCGGAGGACCAGACATTCCTCCCTCACTTGCCTTTCTCTCAAAATTACCCCTCGTCACATAAGGCCCACTACGAGACTGTTGTTTCCCTTTTCTATCATTCACACTCATATCGCGAGTGGCACGCACCTTACAATCCTCTTCGTACATCCTACAGTTGTCCACCAATTCAGAAAACCTTCTAATCCTCTGATAACCGATTGCCCGTTTAATCTCCGGACGCAATCCGTTCTCATATTTCACACACTTAGAAAATTCAGCAGTCGCCTCCGGATAATGAGGATAAAACTGCACCAGTTCCACAAACTTAGTCGTATACTCAACAACGGACATATTGCCTTGTTTTAATCCCAAAAACTCAATCTCTTTCTTTTCCTTCACTCCCTCAGGATAATACACCCTCCGAAACTCTCGGCCAAATAAATTCCAAGTAACCTCTTCCTTATCCTCTTCCAACACTCGGCGCAAACTAACCCACCAATCAGCTACTTCTTCCTCCAGCATGCAAGTACCCAATCTCACCTTATGCTCTTCAGCACAATCCATCAGACGAAAGATTCTTTCAACCTCTTCAAACCAAAATTGAGCACCATCCGGATCATACCTTCCCTTGAAGATAGGCAGCTTATTCCTTCCGAACTCATCATTACCCATAACATCCACTACATCCTGCACAGCTCGGGCCATATTCTGTTCATCCAAATACAGAAACTATGGTTAACCAACAACCCACCAGTACACGACTGCTGCACAACAGCAACTCGCCTAAAACAACAGACACAACAGACACAGGCTGACACAGACTGGCACAGACTGGCACAGACTGGCTCTGATACCACTTAATGTGACGCCCCCGATCTATACCCCCAAATAAACATGCATTTAAAGCGGTAAAAAGAAAGTTCGAAAATTTGATCAGAGTATAATTAAAAACATGGCATAGAGAGGGAGAATCACATCAAATTGAAACCAAACATACATACAACACCTGCCCATAATGATATGCAACAGTGGGGTAGCATACATACAGAGGAAACGTTGTTCCTTACACCCACTTTTCAGAAATTAGAATTAAAGCGGAAAAATCTAAAATCTGATTAACATAAATACATATATCATGTAAAAAGTTTGTCATACATCCAGATATACATGTACAAGCCAAAAGATAATATATACATAATACATAATAATAGCCAACGGCCTCCCTAACTACCCGGTGTCACATATCAGAGCCGACCGACAAAAAGGGTGAAGACACAAAGCTTCACAAAAGACCTCCAGCAACTCTAATCTGCAATGCCTCATAGAGCATTATAAAACGAGCAGAAGGGTGAGAAAGACAACCATAATATAAATGTATAAAATTATATATTACCACAAGCATACACAAGTAAACACATTTCTCACCACAATTGTACCACAATTTCACAAAGATCACATATAACATAATCCAGTACAATTCTCAAGCATTGATACCACTACGCCTCGAACATACAAACATACACATAATCACCAACACAATCACACATATTTCATCCCATCAATCACATACACCATTTCATGCACAAATAATTCATGATGAATGCAAATGCACAGAGACCGACACCACGACTCTATGCACATGCCATGCGGTACCGACTTCCTTTGTCACGTCATTAGTCCACTCAGGAACTATTGGAACCATCGCTTGTTACTGAGACTTAGTCAAGTAACTCCCCGTCGGGCCTACGATGTTCACCCGTCGCTTTAAGTCCTCAGGCATCGCCTCATATTTTCGAGGCCCACGACGTTAAGGATTGCTTTAAGTCTCCAAAGGAGCCCACAATCGTCTATACATATCGCTGTCAGTCCTTAGGCATCGCCTCGTATTTTAGAGGCACACGATGGTATAGTGGATGCATCGTTTTAAGTCCTCAGGCATCGCCTCGTATTTTCGAGGACCACGATGATCAGGTCGCCCCTCAGGACGTTTCCACAATGTATTTCATGATGCTTGGCATACAATGACTCATGACAACCAATGCATCTCCCACATTTATGCAGTCACAAACATGCATATATAACAAAATACAACACATTGCATTTATTTTCCTTTCGGCCACAATTCATCACCACACATATCATCACAAGCATTTTCATCACACAACAGCACATAGCATACTACACATCAATTATGCACACATCACACACAAACCACATACATTCACATCAATTGTGCCAAACGGCAACCGAACGCTTTCATAAATAACCAAACAATTCGATTTACGGTTTACTGGAAAAGTCGGTTAAAAGTCGGCTAAAAATAATATATTTCTTCACCAAATCATAGAACGTATTTTTAGCTTCACATCCATATAAAGAACACTTAAATCGGATAAACAACGAAGAAGATATGAATATTTCAAAATAACGTAAAAACATAAACCGGACGCCCGACACTACGAAACGGTTCGAAAAAACTGTACCTATTGGACTAGGTTCAGACCTCAAAACTATTTTTCCTAGAAAGAACATCTCGTTAGCTTCCCAACGCTTCGAACGGGGACCAAAACCGACTTACGGTTCAAGAGATATGAATTTCCGAAGTTTCCCGACAAACCAGAATTTTATGGTTCAGCACAGTATGTATCGATACATAGGCTTTATGTATCGATACAAAAAGACCTCATGTATCGATACATAGCACGCATGTGTCGACACATGCTGTAGTGAAAATGCTGTTTTTCCCAATTTTCACAGTATGTATCGATGCATAAGGGTTATGTATCGATACATAAACCATTTCGTATCGATACATAGCTGTTATGTATCGATTCATACTCTGTTTTTCCTTAAAAACCAGAATTTCTCAAAATACACCTTTGCTGTCATTTTTCCAAAGTGCTCGGAAACTCGACTAAATCGAACATTTTCACCGAAACAAACATATACGCCCAACCACCAAATACATAAGAACAATTTAGAACACATAAACAAAATTTCTACGACGTTCGATTTTTCGATTAAATTTCAACCTTTCAAAAACCAGATTTTTCAAACATCACCAAATCGAATAAAAAGCACGACATACGACGACCTAACCTTACTCGATACAACTACGTAATTTATTTCGAATTCTAACCGTGAAAACATCGGTTTTCTACAATTCGACCTAAACGGACAAAACAACGGAACCTAACGAAAACTAACCAAAACATAACCAAACTTCATGAAACTATAAACAACAACTCACATACATATAACCAACCAACACATGTATTTATGCGACTTTCGACCGTAAAAACATCGGTTTCTATGGATTTCGTCAAATACGGCATACACGAAAACATATGGAAAACCAACCAAAACATCCACACAAAACATACATAATCATACACATGTATAAGATAATTGAATTTCACACCCTTACCCGATAAATTCGCGTTTGAAAAGTCGGTTGAATCGGTTCCTAAATCCCCAAGTTTTTCCTCTTTTTCTTCTTCTCTTCTGTCTCTCTATTTTTCTGTTTTTCTTTCTTTTCTCTCTTTCTTACTACATTTTCTATTTTTATACAAAATCAAAATATCTAGCCACCCAAAAGACCAAAATACCCCTACACTCAAATATCTCGCAAACGCTCTCAAAATGCGATGAAACATAAACAATGATGAAAAATAACATTTTGTCAAATAAAAGTCAGAAATAAAATAATATAAAACCAAAACCAATTAAATCTACTCTATTAAATAAATCTAACAAAACTGGGGCATTACAGTGCGGCTTCGACCACCCGAAGAATCTTGTGTTTTGTTGAGATACTGCTTTGGTATCCTTGGAGAGCCTTAGTCTATAAGTTACTGCTACGACCACCCGAAGAATCTCGTGTTTTATTGAGATACTGCTTTGGTATCCTCGGAGAACCTTAGTCTATAAAGTGCTGCTTGGATCTCCCAAATAATATCGTGTTTTTTTGAGATACTGCTTTGGTATCATCGGAGTGCCTTAATCTATAAGGTGCTGCTTCGACCACCCGAAAAATCTCGTGTTTTGTTGAGATACTGCTTTGGTATCCTCTGAGAGCCTTAGTCTATAAGGTCCTGCTTCGACCACCCGAAAAATCTCGTGTTTTTTTGAGATACTGTTTTGGTATACTCGGAGAACCTTAGTCTATACGGTGCTACTTCGATCACCCAAAGAATCCCTTGTTTTGTTGAGATACTGTTTTGGTATCCTCGAAGAACCTTAGTCTATAATTTGATGATTCGATCATCCAAAGAATCTCGTGTTTTGTTGAGATACTGCTTATGTGTCATCGGAGAAACTTAGTCTATAAGGTGCTGCTTCGACCACCCGAAGAATCTCGTGTTTTGTTGAGATACTACTTTGGTATCCTCAAAGAGCCTTAGTCAATAAGGTGCTGCTTCGACCACCAGAAGAATCTCGGGTTTTGTTGAGATACTGCTTCGTTATCCTCAGAGAACCTTAGTCTATAAGGTGTTGCTTCGGTCACCCGAAGAATCTCATGTTATGTTGAGATTCTGCTTTGGTATCATCGGTGAGCCTTAGTCTATAAGGTGCTGCTTCGACCACTCAAAGAATACCGTGTTTTGTTGAGATACTGCTTTGGTATCCTCGGAGAGCCTTAGTCTATAAGGTCCTGCTTCGACCACCCGAAAAATCTCGTGTTTTTTTGAGATACTGTTTTGGTATACTCGGAGAACCTTAGTCTATACGGTGCTACTTCGATCACCCAAAGAATCCCTTGTTTTGTTGAGATACTGTTTTGGTATCCTCGAAGAACCTTAGTCTATAAGGTGATGATTCGTTCATCCAAAGAATCTCGTGTTTTGTTGAGATACTGCTTATGTGTCATCGGAGAGACTTAGTCTATAAGGTGCTGCTTCGACCACCCGTAGAATCTCGTGTTTTGTTGAGATACTGCTTTGGTATCCTCAGAGAGCCTTAGTCAATAAGGTGCTGCTTCGACCACCCGAAGAATCTCGTGTTTTGTTGAGATACTGCTTCGTTATCCTCAGAGAACCTTAGTCTATAAGGTGTTGCTTCGATCACCCGAAGAATCTCATGTTTTGTTGAGATACTGCTTTGGTATCATCGGTGAGCCTTAGTCTATAAGGTGCTGCTTCGACCACCCGAAGAATCTTGTGTTTTGTTGAGATACTGCTTTGGTATCCTCGGAGAGCCTTAGTCTATAAGTTACTGCTACGACCAAACGAAGAATCTCGTGTTTTACTGAGATACTGCTTTGGTATCCCCGGAGAACCTTAGTCTATAAAGTGTTGCTTGGATCACCCAAAGAATCTAATGTTTGGTTGAGATACTAATTTGGTATCCTCAGAGAAACTTAGTCTATAGGTGCTGCTTCAATCACCCAAAGAATCTCATGTTTTGTTGAGATACTACATTGGTATCCTCAGAGAAGCGTAGTCTATAAGGTGCTGCTTCGATCACCCAAAGAATCTCATGTTTTTTTGAGATACTGCTTTGGTATCATTGGAGTGCCTTAGTCTATAATGTGCTGCTTCGACCACCTGAAGAATCTCGTGTTTTGTTGAGATACTGCTTTGGTATCCTCGAAGAGCCTTAATTTATAAGGTGCTGCTTCGACCACCCGAAGAATCATGCGTTTTGTTGAGATACTTCTTTGGTATCCTTGGAGAGCCTTAATCTATAAGGTGTTGCTTCGACCACCCAAAGAAACTCGTGTTTTGTTGAGATACTTCTTTGGTATCCTCGGAGAGCCTTAGTCTATAAGGTGTTGCTTCGACCACCCAAAGAATCTTGTGTTTTTTTGAGATACTAATTTGGTATCCTCGGAGAGCCTTAGTCTATAAATTGATGCTTCGACTTCCCGAAGAATCGCGGGTTTTGCTGAGATACCACTTTGGTATCCTCGGAGAGCCTTATTCTATATGGTGCTGCTTCGACCATCGGAAGAATCTCATTTTTTTTTGAGATACTGCTTTGGTATCCTAGGAGAACCTAAGTCTATAAGGTGGTGCTTCGATCATCCAAAGAATCTAATGTTTTGTTGAGATACTACTTTGGTATCCTCGGAGAACCTTAGTCTATAGGTGCTGCTTCAATCACCCAAAGAATCTCATGTTTTGTTGAGATACTACTTTGGTATCCTCGGAGAACCTTAGTCTATAAGGTGCTGCTTCGACCACACAAAGAATCTTGAGTTTTGTTGAGATACTGCTTTGGTATCCTCGGAGAGCCTTAATCTATAAGGTACTGTTTTGACTACCCGAAGAATCTCGTGTTTTGGTGAGATACCGCTTTGGTATCCTCGGAGAGCCTTAGTCTATAAGGTACTACTTCGACCATCCGAAGAATCTAGTTTTTTGTTGAGATACTGCTTAGGTATCCTCGGAGAACCTTAGTCTATAAGGTGCTGCTTCGATCACCCAAAGAATCTCACGGTTTATTGAGATACTGCTCTGGTATCCTCAGAGAGCCTTAGTGTATAAGGTGCTACTTCGACCACCCGAAGAATCTCACATTTTGTTGAGATACTTCTTTGATATCCTCAGAGAGCCTTAGTCTACAAGGTGCTGCTTCGACCACCCAAAGAATACCGTGTTTTGTTGAGATACTGCTTTGGTATCCTCGGAGAGCCATAGTCTATAAGGTCCTGCTTCGACCACCCGAAAAATCTCATGTTTTTTTGAGATACTGTTTTGGTATACTCGGAGAACCTTAGTCTATACGGTGCTACTTCGATCACCCAAAGAATCCCTTGTTTTGTTGAGATACTGTTTTGGTATCCTCGAAGAACCTTAGTCTATAAGATGATGATTCGATCATCCAAAGAATCTCGTGTTTTGTTGAGATACTGCTTATGTGTCATCGGAGAGACTTAGTCTATAAGGTGCTGCTTCGACCACCCACAGAATCTCGTGTTTTGTTGAGATACTACTTTGGTATCCTCGAAGAGCCTTAATCTATAGGGCGCTGCTTCGACCACCCGAAGAATCACGCGTTTTGTTGAGATACTTCTTTGGTATCCTCGGAGAGCCTTAATCTATAAGGTGCTGCTTCGACCACCCAAAGAAACTCGTGTTTTGTTGAGATACTTCTTTGGTATCCTCGGAGAGCCTTAGTCTATAAGGTGTTGCTTCGAACACCCAAAGAATCTTGTGTTTTGTTAAGATACTAATTTGATATTCTCGTAGAGCCTTAGTCTATAAATTGATGCTTCGACTTCCCGAAGAATCTCGGGTTTTGCTGAGATACCACTTTGGTATCCTCGGAGAGCCTTAGTCTATATGGTGCTGCTTCGACCACCGAAAGAATCTCATGTTTTTTTGAGATACTGCTTTGGTATCCTAGGAGAACCTAAGTCTATAAGGTGGTGCTTCGATCATCCAAAGAATCTAATGTTTTGTTGAGATACTACTTTGGTATCCTCGGAGAACCTTAGACTATAGGTGCTGCTTCAATCACCCAAAGAATCTCATGTTTTTTTGAGATACTACTTTGGTATCCTCGGAGAACCTTAGTCTATAAGGTGCTGCTTCGACCACACAAAGAATCTTGTGTTTTGTTGAGATACTGCTTTGGTATCCTCGGAGAGCCTTAATCTATAAGGTACTGTTTTGACTACCCGAAGAATCTCGTGTTTTGCTGAGATACCGCTTTGGTATCCTCGGAGAGCCTTAGTCTATAAGGTGCTACTTCGACCATCCGAAGAATCTAGTTTTTTGTTGAGATACTGCTTAGGTATCCTCGGAGAACCTTAGTCTATAAGGTGCTGCTTCGATCACCCAAAGAATCTCACGGTTTATTGAGATACTGCTCTGGTATCCTCAGAGAGCCTTAGTGTATAAGGTGCTACTTCGACCACCCGAAGAATCTCACATTTTGTTGAGATACTTCTTTGATATCCTCAGAGAGCCTTAGTCTACAAGGTGCAGCTTCGACCACCCAAAGAATACCGTGTTTTGTTGAGATACTGCTTTGGTATCCTCGGAGAGCCATAGTCTATAAGGTCCTGCTTCGACCACCCGAAAAATCTCATGTTTTTTTGAGATACTGTTTTGGTATACTCGGAGAACCTTAGTCTATACGGTGCTACTTCGATCACCCAAAGAATCCCTTGTTTTGTTGAGATACTGTTTTGGTATCCTCGAAGAACCTTAGTCTATAAGATGATGATTCGATCATCCAAAGAATCTCGTGTTTTGTTGAGATACTGCTTATGTGTCATCGGAGAGACTTAGTCTATAAGGTGCTGCTTCGACCACCCACAGAATCTCGTGTTTTGTTGAGATACTACTTTGGTATCCTCGAAGAGCCTTAATCTATAAGGCGCTGCTTCGACCACCCGAAGAATCACGTGTTTTGTTGAGATACTTCTTTGGTATCCTCGGAGAGCCTTAATCTATAAGGTGCTGCTTCGACCACCCAAAGAAACTCGTGTTTTGTTGAGATACTTCTTTGGTATCCTCGGAGAGCCTTAGTCTATAAGGTGTTGCTTCGAACACCCAAAGAATCTTGTGTTTTGTTAAGATACTAATTTGATATTCTCGTAGAGCCTTAGTCTATAAATTGATGCTTCGACTTCCCGAAGAATCTCGGGTTTTGCTGAGATACCACTTTGGTATCCTCGGAGAGCCTTAGTCTATATGGTGCTGCTTCGACCACCGGAAGAATCTCATGTTTTTTTGAGATACTGCTTTGGTATCCTAGGAGAACCTAAGTCTATAAGGTGGTGCTTCGATCATCCAAAGAATCTAATGTTTTGTTGAGATACTACTTTGGTATCCTCGGAGAACCTTAGACTATAGGTGCTGCTTCAATCACCCAAAGAATCTCATGTTTTTTTGAGATACTACTTTGGTATCCTCGGAGAACCTTAGTCTATAAGGTGCTGCTTCGACCACACAAAGAATCTTGTGTTTTGTTGAGATACTGCTTTGGTATCCTCGGAGAGCCTTAATCTATAAGGTACTGTTTTGACTACCCGAAGAATCTCGTGTTTTGCTGAGATACCGCTTTGGTATCCTCGGAGAGCCTTAGTCTATAAGGTGCTACTTCGACCACCCGAAGAATCTCATTTTTTGTTGAGATACTACTTAGGTATCCTCGGAGAAACTTAGTCTATAAGGTGCTGCTTTGATCACCCAAAGAATCTCATGGTTTATTGAGATACTGCTCTGGTATCCTCAGAGAGCCTTAGTGTATAAGGTGCTACGTCGACCACCCGAAGAATCTCACATTTTGTTGACAAACTTCTTTGATATCCTCAGAGAGCCTTAGTCTACAAGGTGCTGCTTCGACCACCCAAAGAATACCGTGTTTTGTTGAGATACTGCTTTGGTATCGTCGGAGAGCCTTAGTCTATAAGGTCCTGCTTCGACCACCTGAAAAATCTCGTGTTTTTTTGAGTTACTGTTTTGGTATACTCGGAGAACCTTAGTCTATACGGTGCTACTTCGATCACCCAAAGAATCCCTTGTTTTGTTGAGATACTGTTTTGGTATCCTCGAAGAACCTTAGTCTATAAGGTGATGATTCGATCATCCAAAGAATCTCGTGTTTTGTTGAGATACTACTTATGTGGTATCGGAGAGACTTAGTCTATAAGGTGCTGCTTCGACCACCCGAAGAATCTCGTGTTTTGTTGAGATACTGCTTTGGTATCCTCAGAGAGCCTTAGTCAATAAGGTGCTGCTTCGACCACCCGAAGAATCTCGTGTTTTGTTGAGAAACTGCTTTGGTATCCTCAGAGAGCCTTAGTCTATAAGGTCCTGCTTCGACCACACAAAGAATCTTGTGTTTTGTTGAGATACTGCTTTGGTATCCTCGGAGAGCCTTAGTCTATAAGGTACTGTTTCGACTACCCGAAGAATCTCGTGTTTTGCTGAGATACTGCTTTGGTATCCTTGGAGAGCCTTAGTCTATAAGGTTCTACTTCGACCACCCGAAGAATCTCGTTTTTTGTTGAGATACTGCTTAGGTATCCTCAGAGATCCTTAGTCTATAAGGTGATGATTCGATCATCCAAAGAATCTCGCGTTTTGTTGAGATACTGCTTATGTGTCATCAGAGAGACTTAGTCTATAAGGTGCTGCTTCGACCACCCGCAGAATCTCGTGTTTTGTTGAGATACTGCTTTGGTATCCTCGAAGAGCCTTAATCTATAAGGCGCTGCTTCGACCACCCGAAGAATCACGCGTTTTGTTGAGATACTTCTTTGGTATCCTCGGAGAGCCTTAATCTATAAGTTGCGGCTTCGACCACCCAAAGAAACTCGTGTTTTGTTGAGATACTTCATTGGTATCCTCGGAGAGCCTTAGTCTATAAGGTGTTGCTTCGACCACCCAAAGAATCTTGTGTTTTGTTGAGATACTAATTTGATATCCTCGTAGAGCCTTAGTCTATAAATTGATGCTTCGACTTCCCGAAGAATCTCGGGTTTTGCTGAGATACCACTTTGGTATCCTCGGAGAGCCTTAGTCTATATGGTGCTGCTTCGACCACCGGAAGAATCTCATGTTTTTCTGAGATACTGCTTTGGTATCCTAGGAGAACCTAAGTCTATAAGGTGGTGCTTCGATCATCCAAAGAATCTAATGTTTTGTTGAGATGCTACTTTGGTATCCTCGGAGAACCTTAGTCTATAGGTGCTGCTTCAATCACCCAAAGAATCTCATGTTTTTTTGAGATACTACTTTGGTATCCTCGGAGAACCTTAGTCTATAAGGTGCTGCTTCGACCACACAAAGAATCTTGTGTTTTGTTGAGATACTGCTTTGGTATCCTCGGAGAGCCTTAATCTATAAGGTACTGTTTCGACTACCCGAAGAATCTCGTGTTTTGCTGAGATACCGCTTTGGTATCCTCGGAGAGCCTTAGTCTATAAGGTGCTACTTCGACCACCCGAAGAATCTCATTTTTTGTTGAGATACTACTTAGGTATCCTCGGAGAACCTTAGTCTATAAGGTGCTGCTTCGATCACCCAAAGAATCTCATGGTTTATTTAGATACTGCTCTGGTATCCTCATAGAGCCTTAGTGTATAAGGTGCTACTTCGACCACCCGAAGAATCTCACATTTTGTTGGGATACTTCTTTGATATCCTCAGAGAGCCTTAGTCTACAAGGTGCTGCTTCGACCACCCAAAGAATACCGTGTTTTGTTGAGATACTGCTTTGGTATCCTCGGAGAGCCTTAGTCTATAAGGTCCTGCTTCGACCACCCGAAAAATCTCTTGTTTTTTTGAGATACTATTTTGGTATACTCGGAGAACCTTAGTCTATACGGTGCTACTTCGATCACCCAAAGAATCCCTTGTTTTGTTGAGATACTGTTTTGGTATCCTCGAAGAACCTTAGTCTATAAGGTGATGATTCTATCATCCAAAGAATCTCGTGTTTTGTTGAGATACTGCTTATGTGTCATCGGAGAGACTTAGTCTATAAGGTGCTGTTTCGACCACCCGAAGAATCTCGTGTTTTGTTGAGATACTGCTTTGGTGTCCTCGAAGAGCCTTAATTTATAAGGCGCTGCTTCGACCACCCGAGGAATCACGCGTTTTGTTGAGATACTTCTTTGGTATCCTCGGAGAGCCTTAATCTATAAGGTGCTGCTTCGACCACCCAAAGAAACTCGTGTTTTGGTGAGATACTTCTTTGGTATCCTCGGAGAGCCTTAGTCCATAAGGTGTTGCTTCGACCACCCAAAGAATCTTGTGTTTTGTTGAGATACTAATTTGATATCCTCGTAGAGCCTTAGTCTATAAATTGATGCTTCGACTTCCCGAAGAATCTCGGGTTTTGCTGAGATACCACTTTGGTATCCTCGGAGAGCCTTAGTCTATACGGTGCTGCTTCGACCACCGGAAGAATCACATGTTTTTTTGAGATACTGCTTTGGTATCCTAGGAGAACCTAAGTCTATAAGGTGGTGCTTCGATCTTCCAAAGAATCTAATGTTTTGTTGAGATACTACTTTGGTATCCTCGAAGAACCTTAGTCTATAGGTGCTGCTTCAATCACCCAAAGAATCTCATGTTTTTTTGAGATACTACTTTGGTATCCTGGGAGAACCTTAGTCTATAAGGTGCTGCTTCGACCGCACAAAGAATCTTGTGTTTTGTTGAGATACTGCTTTGGTATCCTCGGAGAGCCTTAATCTATAAGGTACTGTTTCGACTACCCGAAGAATCTCGTGTTTTGCTGAGATACCGCTTTGGTATCCTCGGAGAGCCTTAGTCTATAAGGTGCTACTTCGACCACCCGAAGAATCTCATTTTTTGTTGAGATACTACTTAGGTATCCTCGGAGAACCTTAGTCTATAAGGTGCTGGTTCGATCACCCAAAGAATCTCATGGTTTATTGAGATACTGCTCTGGTATCCTCAGAGAGCCTTAGTGTATAAGGTGCGACTTCGACCACCCGAAGAATCTCACATTTTGTTGAGATACTTCTTTGATATCCTCAGAGAGCCTTAGTCTACAAGGTGCTGCTTTGACCACCTAAGGAATACCGTGTTTTATTGAGATACTACTTTGGTATCCTCGGAGAGCCTTAGTCTATAAGGTCCTGCTTCGACCACCCGAAAAATCTCGTGTTTTTTTGAGATACTGTTTTGGTATACTCGGAGAACCTTAGTCTATACGGTGCTACTTCGATCACCCAAAGAATCCCTTGTTTTGTTGAGATACTGTTTTGGTATCCTCGAAGAACCTTAGTCTATAAGGTGATGATTCGATCATCTAAATAATCTCGTGTTTTGTTGAGATACTGCTTATGTGTCATCGGAGAGACTTAGTCTATAAGGTGCTGCTTCGACCACCAGAAGAATCTCGTGTTTTGTTGAGATACTACTTTGGTATCCTCAGAGAGCCTTAGTCAATAAGGTGCTACTTCGACCACCCGAAGAATCTCGTGTTTTGTTGAGATATTGCTTCGTTATCCTCAGAGAACCTTAGTCTATAAGGTGTTGCTTCGATCACCCGAAGAATCTCATGTTTTGTTGAGATACTGCTTTGGTATCATCGGTGAGCCTTAGTCTATAAGGTGCTGCTTCGACCACCCGAAGAATATTGTGTTTTGTTGAGATACTGCTTCGGTATCCTAGGAGAGCCTTAGTCGATAAGTTACTACTACGACCATCCGAAGAATCTCGTGTTTTATTGAGATACTACTTTGGTATCCCCGGAGAACCTTAGTCTATAAAGTGCTGCTTGGATCACCCAAAGAATCTAATGTTTGGTTGAGATACTAATCTGGTATCCTCAGAGAACCTTAGTCTATAGGTGCTGCTTCAATCACCCAAAGAATCTCATGTTTTGTTGAGATACTACATTGGTATCCTCAGAGAACCGTAGTCTATAAGGTGCTGCTTCGATCACCCAAAGAATCTCGTGTTTTTTTGAGATACTACTTTGGTATCATCGGAGTGCCTTAGTCTATAATGTGTTACGTCGACCACCCGAAGAATCTCGTGTTTTGTTGAGATACTGCTTTGGTATCCTCGAAGAGCCTTAATCTATAAGGCGCTGCTTCGACCACCCGAAGAATCACGCGTTTTGTTGAGATACTTCTTTGGTATCCTCGGAGAGCCTTAGTCTATAAATTGATGCTTCGACTTCCCGAAGAATCTCGGGTTTTGCTGAGATACCACTTTGGTATCCTCGGAGAGCCTTAGTCTATATGGTGCTGCTTCGACCACCGGAAGAATCTCATGTTTTTCTGAGATACTGCTTTGGTATCCTAAGAGAGCCTAAGTCTATAAGGTGGTGCTTCAATCATCCAAAGAATCTAATGTTTTGTTGAGATACTACTTTGGTATCCTCGGAGAACCTTAGTCTATAGGTGCTGCTTCAATCACCCAAAGAATCTCATGTTTTTTTGAGATACTACTTTGGTATCCTCGGAGAACCTTAGTCTATAAGGTGCTGCTTCGACCACACAAAGAATCTTGTGTTTTGTTGAGATACTGCTTTGGTATCCTCGGAGAGCCTTAATCTATAAGGTACTGTTTCGACTACCCGAAGAATCTCGTGTTTTGCTGAGATACCGCTTTGGTATCCTCGGAGAGCCTTAGTCTATAAGGTGCTACTTCGACCACCCGAAGAATCTCATTTTTTGTTGAGATACTACTTAGGTATCCTCGGAGAACCTTAGTCTATAAGGTGCTGCTTCGATCACCCAAAGAATCTCATGGTTTATTTAGATACTGCTCTGGTATCCTCATAGAGCCTTAGTGTATAAGGTGCTACTTCGACCACCCGAAGAATCTCACATTTTGTTGGGATACTTCTTTGATATCCTCAGAGAGCCTTAGTCTACAAGGTGCTGCTTCGACCACCCAAAGAATACCGTGTTTTGTTGAGATACTACTTTGGTATCCTCGGAGAGCCTTAGTCTATAAGGTCCTGCTTCGACCACCCGAAAAATCTCTTGTTTTTTTGAGATACTATTTTGGTATACTCGGAGAACCTTAGTCTATACGGTGCTACTTTGATCACCCAAAGAATCCCTTGTTTTGTTGAGATACTGTTTTGGTATCCTCGAAGAACCTTAGTCTATAAGGTGATGATTCTATCATCCAAAGAATCTCGTGTTTTGTTGAGATACTGCTTATGTGTCATCGGAGAGACTTAGTCTATAAGGTGCTGTTTCGACCACCCGAAGAATCTCGTGTTTTGTTGAGATACTGCTTTGGTGTCCTCGAAGAGCCTTAATTTATAAGGCGCTGCTTCGACCACCCGAGGAATCACGCGTTTTGTTGAGATACTTCTTTGGTATCCTCGGAGAGCCTTAATCTATAAGGTGCTGCTTTGACCACCCAAAGAAACTCGTGTTTTGGTGAGATACTTCTTTGGTATCCTCGGAGAGCCTTAGTCCATAAGGTGTTGCTTCGACCACCCAAAGAATCTTGTGTTTTGTTGAGATACTAATTTGATATCCTCGTAGAGCCTTAGTCTATAAATTGATGCTTCGACTTCCCGAAGAATCTCGGGTTTTACTGAGATACCACTTTGGTATCCTCGGAGAGCCTTAGTCTATACGGTGCTGCTTCGACCACCGGAAGAATCACATGTTTTTTTGAGATACTGCTTTGGTATCCTAGGAGAACCTAAGTCTATAAGGTGGTGCTTCGATCTTCCAAAGAATCTAATGTTTTGTTGAGATACTACTTTGGTATCCTCGAAGAACCTTAGTCTATAGGTGCTGCTTCAATCACCCAAAGAATCTCATGTTTTTTTGAGATACTACTTTGGTATCCTCGGAGAACCTTATTCTATAAGGTGCAGCTTCGACCGCACAAAGAATCTTCTGTTTTGTTGAGATACTGCTTTGGTATCCTCGGAGAGCCTTAGTCTATAAGGTACTGTTTCAAAAACCCGAAGAATCTTGTGTTTTGCTGAGATACCGCTTTGGTATCCTCGGAGAGCCTTAGTCTATAAGGTTCTACTTCGACCACCCGAAGAATCTCGTTTTTTGTTGAGATACTGCTTAGGTATCCTCAGAGAACCTTAGTCTATAAGGTGCTGCTTCGATCACCCAAAGAATCTCATGGTTTATTGAGATACTGCTCTGGTATCCTCAGAGAGCCTTAGTGTATAAGGTGCTACTTCGACCACCCGAAGAATCTCACATTTTGTTGAGATACTTCTTTGATATCCTCAGAGAGCTTTAGTCTACAAGGTGCTGCTTCGACCACCCAAAGAATACCGTGTTTTGTTGAGATACTGCTTTGGTATCCTCAGAGAGCCTTAGTCTATAAGGTCCTGCTTCGACCACCCGAAAAATCTAGTGTTTTTTGAGATACTGTTTTGGTATACTCGGAGAACCTTAGTCTATACGGTGCTACTTTGATCACCCAAAGAAAACCTTGTTTTGTTGAGATACTGTTTTGGTATCCTCGAAGAACCTTAGTCTATATGGTGATGATTCTATCATCCAAAGAATCTCGTGTTTTGTTGAGATACTGCTTATGTGTCATCGGAGAGACTTAGTCTATAAGGTCCTGCTTCGACCACCCGAAGAATCTCGTGTTTTGTTGAGATACTGCTTTGGTATTCTCAGAGAGCCTTAGTCAATAAGGTGCTGCTTCGACCACCCGAAGAATCTCGTGTTTTGTTGAGATACTGCTTCGTTAGCCTCAGAGATCCTTAGTCTATAAGGGGTTGCTTCGATCACCCGAAGAATCTCATGTTTTGTTGAGTTACTGCTTTGGTATCATCGGTGAGCCTTAGTCTATAAGGTGCTGCTTCGACCACCCGAAGAATCTTGTGTTTTGTTGAGATACAGCTTTGGTATCCTCGAAGAGCCTTAGTCTATAAGTTACTGCTACGACCACCTGAAGAATCTCGTGTTTTATTGAGATACTGCTTTGGTATCCTCGGAGAACCTTAGTCTATAAAGTGCTGCTTGGATCACCCAAAGAATCTAATGTTTGGTTGAGATACTAATCTGGTATCCTCAGAGAACCTTAGTCTATAGGTGCTGCTTCAATCACCCAAAGAATCTCATGTTTTGTTGAGATACTACATTGGTATCCTCAGAGAACCGTAGTCTATAAGGTGCTGCTTCGATCACCCAAAGAATCTCGTGTTTTTTTGAGATACTGCTTTGGTATCATCGGAGTGCCTTAGTCTATAATGTGCTGCTTCGACCACCCGAAGAATCTCGTGTTTTGTTGAGATACTGCTTTGGTATCCTCGAAGAGCCTTAATCTATAAGGTGCTGCTTCGACCACCCGAAGAATCACGCGTTTTGTTGGGATACTTTTTTGGTATCCTCGAAGAGCCTTAATCTATAAGGTGATGATTCGATCATCCAAAGAATCTCGTGTTTTGTTGAGATACTGCTTATGTGTCATCGGAGAGACTTAGTCTATAAGGTGCTGCTTCGACCACCCGCAGAATCTCGTGTTTTGTTGAGATACTGCTTTGGTATCCTCGAAGAGCCTTAATCTATAAGGCGCTGCTTCGACCACCCGAAGAATCACGCGTTTTGTTGAGATACTTCTTTGGTATCCTCGGAGAGCCTTAGTCTATAAGGTGTTGCTTCGACCACCCAAAGAATCTTGTGTTTTGTTGAGATACTAATTTGGTATCCTCAGAGAGCCTTAGTCTATAAATTGCTGCTTCGACTTACCGAAGAATCTCGGGTTTTGCTGAGATACCACTTTGGTATCCTCGGAGAGCCTTAGTCTATATGGTGCTGCTTCGACAACCGGAAGAATCTCATGTTTATTTGAGATACTGCTTTGGGATCCTAGGAGAACCTAAGTCTATAAGGTGGTGCTTTGATCATCCAAATAATCTAATGTTTTGTTGAGATACTACTTTGGTATCCTCGGAGAACCTTAGTCTATAGGTGCTGCTTCAATCACCCAAAGAATCTCATGTTTTGTTGAGATACTACTTTGGTATCCTCGGAGAACCATAGTCTATAAGGTGCTGCTTCGACCACACAAAGAATCTTGTGTTTTGTTGAGATACTGCTTTGGTATCCTCGGAGAGCCTTAGTCTATAAGGTACTGTTTCGACTACCCGAAGAATCTCGTGTTTTGCTGAGATACCGCTTTGGTATCCTCGGAGAGCCTTAGTCTATAAGGTTCTACTTCGACCACCTGAAGAATCTCGTTTTTTGTTGAGATACTGCTTAGGTATCCTCAGAGAACCTTAGTCTATAAGGTGCTGCTTCGATCACCCAAAGAATCTCATGGTTTATTGAGATACTGCTCTGGTATCCTCAGAGAGCCTTAGTGAATAAGGTGCTACTTCGACCACCCGAAGAATCTGGCATTTTGTTGAGATACTTGTTTGATATCCTCAGAGAGCCTTAGTCTACAAGGTGCTGCTTCGACCACCCAAAGAATACCGTGTTTTGTTGAGATACTGCTTTGGTATCCTCGGAGAGCCTTAGTCTATAAGGTCCTACTTCGACCACCCGAAAAATCTCGTGTTTTTTTGAGATACTGTTTTGGTATACTCGGAGAACCTTAGTCTATACGGTGCTACTTCGATCACCCAAAGAATCCCTTATTTTGTTGAGATACTATTTTGGTATCCTCGAAGAACCTTAGTCTATAAGGTGATGATTCGATCATCCAAAGAATCTCGTGTTTTGTTGAGATACTGCTTATGTGTCGTCGGAGAGACTTAGTCTATAAGGTGCTGCTTCGACCACCCGAAGAATCTCGTGTTTTGTTGAGATACTGCTTTGGTATCCTCAGAGAGCCTTAGTCAATAAGGTGCTGCTTCGACCACCCGAAGAATCTCGTGTTTTGTTGATATACTGCTTTGGCATCATCGGTGAGCCTTAGTCTATAAGGTGCTGCTTCGACCACCCGAAGAATCTAGTGTTTTGTTGAGATACCGCTTCGGTATCCTCAGAGAGCCTTAGTCTATAAGTTACTGCTACGACCACCCGAAGAATCTCGTGTTTTATTGAGATACTGCTTTGGTATCCCCGGAAAACCTTAGTCTATAAAGTGCTGCTTGGATCACCCAAAGAACCTAATGTTTGGTTGAGATACTAATTTGGTATCCTCAGAGAACCTTAGTCTATAGGTGCTGCTTCAATCACCCAAAGAATCTCATGTTTTGTTGAGATACTACATTGGTATCCTCAGAGAACCGTAGTCTATAAGGTGCTGCTTCGATCACCCAAAGAATCTCATGTTTTTTTGAGATACTGCTTTGGTATCATCGGAGGGCCTTAGTCTATAATGTGCTGCTTCGACCACCCGAAGAATCTCGTGTTTTGTTTAGATACTGCTTTGGTATCCTCGAAGAGCCTTAATCTATAAGGCGCTGCTCGACCCCCCGGAGAATCACGCGTTTTGTTGAGATACTTCTTTGGTATCCTCGGAGAGCCTTAATCTATAAGGTGCTGCTTCGACCACCCAAAGAAACTCTTGTTTTGTTAAGATACTTCTTTGGTATCCTCGGAGAGCCTTAGTCTATAAGGTGTTGCTTCGACCACCCAAAGAATCTTGTGTTTTGTTGAGATACTAATTTGGTATCCTCGGAGAGCCTTAGTCTATAAATTGATGCTTCGACTTCCCGAAGAAACTCGGGTTTTGCTGAGATACCACTTTGGTATCCTTGGAGAGCCTTAGTCTACATGGTGCAGTTTCGACCACCGGAAGAATCTCATGTTTTTTTGAGATACTGCTTTGGTATCCTAGGAGAACCTAAGTCTATAAGGTGGTGCTTCGATCATCCAAAGAATCTAATGTTTTGTTGAGATACTACTTTGGTATCCTCGGAGAACCTTAGTCTATAGGTGCTGCTTCAATCACCCAAAGAATCTCATGTTTTGTTGAGATACTACTTTGGTATCCTCGGAGAACCTTAGTCTATAAGGTGCTGCTTCGACCACACAAAGAATCTTATGTTTTGTTGAGATACTGCTTTGGAATCCTCGGAGAGCCTTAATCTATAAGGTACTGTTTGGACTACCCGAAGAATCTCGTGTTTTGCTGAGATACCGCTTTGGTATCCTCGGAGAGCCTTAGTCTATAAGGTGCTACTTCGACCACCCGAAGAATCTCGTTTTTTGTTGAGATACTCCTTAGGTATCCTCGGGGAACCTTAGTCTATAAGGTGCTGCTTCGATCACCCAAAGAATCTCATGGTTTATTGAGATACTGCTCTAGTATCCTCAGAGTGCCTTAGTGTATAAGGGGCTACTTCGACCACCCGGAGAATCTCACATTTTGTTGAGATACTTCTTTGATATCCTCAAAGAGCCTTAGTCTACAAGGTGCTGCTTCGACCACCCAAAGAATAACGTGTTTTGTTGAGATACTGCTTTGGTATCCTCGGGGAGCCTTAGTCAATAAGGTCCTGCTTCGACCACCCGAAAAATCTCGTGTTTTTTTGAGATACTGTTTTGGTATACTCGGAGAACCTTAGTCTATACGGTGCTACTTCGATCACCCAAAGAATCCCTTATTTTGTTGAGATACTGTTTTTGTATCCTCAAAGAACCTTAGTCAATAAGGTGATGATTCGATCATCCAAAGAATCTCGTGTTTTGTTGAGATACTGCTTATGTGTCGTCGGAGAGACTTAGTCTATAAGGTGCTGCTTCGACCACCCGAAGAATCTCGTGTTTTGTTGAGATACTGCTTTGGTATCCTCAGAGAGCCTTAGTCAATAAGGTGCTGCTTCGACCACCCGAAGAATATCGTGTTTTGTTGAGATACTGCTTTGGTATCATCGGTGAGCCTTAGTCTATAAGGTGCTGCTTCGAGCGTCCGAAGAATCTTGTGTTTTGTTGAGATACTGCTTTGGTATCCTCGGAGAGCCTTAGTCTATAAGTTACTGCTACGACCCCCCGAAGAATCTCGTGTATAATTGAGATACTGCTTTGGTATCCCCGGAGAACCTTAGTCTATAAAGTGCTGCTTGGATCACCCAAAGAATCTAATGTTTGGTTGAGATACTAATTTGGTACCCTCAGAGAACCTTAGTCTATAGGTGCTGCTTCAATCGCCCAAAGAATCTCATGTTTTGTTGAGATACTACAATGGTATCCTCAGAGTACCGTAGTCTATAAGGTGCTGATTCGATCACCCAAAGAATCTCGTGTTTTTTTGAGATACTGCTTTTGTATCATCGGAGTGCCTTAGTCTATAATGTTCTGCTTCGACCACCCGAAGAATCTCGTGTTTTGTTGAGATACTGCTTTGGTATGCTCAAAGAGCCTTAATCTGTAAGGTGTTGCTTCGACCACCCGAAGAATCACGCGTTTTGTTGAGATACTTCTTTGGTATCCTTGGAGAGCCTTAATCTATAAGATGCTGCTTCTACCACCCAAAGAAACTCGTGTTTTGTTGAGATACTTCTTTGGTATCCTAGGAGAGCCTTAGTCTATAAGGTGTGGCTTCGACCACCCAAAGAATCTTGTGTTTTGTTGAGATACTAATTTGGTATCCTCGGAGAGCCTTAGTCTATAAATTGCTGCTTCAACTTCCTGAAGAATCTCAGGTTTTGCTGAGATACCACTTTGGTATCCTCGGAGAGCCTTAGTCTATATGGTGCTGCTTCGACCACTGGAAGAATCTCATGTTTTTTTGAGATACTGCTTTGGTATCCTAGGAGAACCTAAGTCCAAATAATCTAATGTTTTGTTGAGATACTACTTTGGTATCCTCGGAGAACCTTAGTCCATAGGTGCTGCTTCAATCACCCAAAGAATCTCATGTTTTTTTGAGATACTGCTTTGGTATCCTCAGAGAACCTTAGTCGATAAGGTGCTGCTTCGACCACACAAAGAATCTTGTGTTTTGTTGAGATACTGCTTTGGTATCCTCGGAGAGCCTTAGTCTATAAGGTACTATTTCGACTACCCGAAGAATCTCGTGTTTTGCTGAGATACCGCTTTGGTATCCTCGGAGAGCCTTAGTCTATAAGGTGCTACTTCGACCACCCGAAGAATCTCGTTTTTTGTTGAGATACTGCTTAGTTATCCTCAGAGAACCTTAGTCTATAAGGTGCTGCTTCGATCACCCAAATAATCTCATGGTTTATTGAGATACTGCTCTGGTATCCTCAGAGAGCCTTAGTGTGTAAGGTGCTACTTCGACCACCCGAAGAATCTCACATTTTGTTGAGATACTTCTTTGATATCCTCAGAGAGCCTTAGTCTACAAGGTGCTGCTTCGACCACCCAAAGAATACCGTGTTTTGTTGAGATACTGCTTTGGTATCCCCGGAGAACCTTAGTCTTTAAAGTGCTGCTTGGATCACCCAAAGAATCTAATGTTTGGTTGAGATACTAATTTGGTATCCTCAGAGAACCTTAGTCTATAGGTGCTGCTTCAATCGCCCAAAGAATCTCATGTTTTGTTGAGATACTACAATGGTATCCTCAGAGTACCGTAGTCTATAAGGTGCTGCTTCGATCACCCAAAGAATCTCGTGTTTTGTTGAGATACTTCTTTGGTATCCTAGGAGAGCCTTAGTCTATAAGGTGTGGCTTCGACCACCCAAAGAATCTTGTGTTTTGTTGAGATACTAATTTGGTCTCCTCGGAGAGCCTTAGTCTATAAATTGCTGCTTCAACTTCCTGAAGAATCTCAGGTTTTGCTGAGATACCACTTTGGTATCCTCGGAGAGCCTTAGTCTATATGGTGCTGCTTCGACCACTGGAAGAATCTCATGTTTTTTTGAGATACTGCTTTGGTATCCTAGGAGAACCTAAGTCTATAAGGTGGTGCTTCGATCATCCAAATAATATAATGTTTTGTTGAGATACTACTTTGGTATCCTCGGAGAACCTTAGTCCATAGGTGCTGCTTCAATCACCCAAAGAATCTCATGTTTTTTTGAGATACTACTTTGGTATCCTCAGAGAACCTTAGTCTATAAGGTGCTGCTTCGACCACATAAAGAATCTTGTGTTTTGTTGAGATACTGCTTTGGTATCCTCGGAAAGCCTTAGTCTATAAGGTACTACTTCGACCACCCGAAGAATCTCGTTTTTTGTTGAGATACTGCTTAGGTATCCTCAGAGAACCTTAGTCTATAAGGTGCTGCTTCGATCACCCAAATAATCTCATGGTTTATTGAGATACTGCTCTGGTATCCTCAGAGAGCCTTAGTGTGTAAGGTGCTACTTCGACCACCCGAAGAATCTCACATTTTGTTGAGATACTTCTTTGATATCCTCAGAGAGCCTTAGTCTACAAGGTGCTGCTTCGACCACCCAAAGAATACCGTGTTTTGTTGAGATACTGCTTTGGTATCCCCGGAGAACCTTAGTCTTTAAAGTGCTGCTTGGATCACCCAAAGAATCTAATGTTTGGTTGAGATACTAATTTGGTATCCTCAGAGAACCTTAGTCTATAGGTGCTGCTTCAATCGCCCAAAGAATCTCATGTTTTGTTGAGATACTACAATGGTATCCTCAGAGTATCGTAGTCTATAAGGTGCTGCTTCGATCACCCAAAGAATCTCGTGTTTTTTTGAGATACTGCTTTGGTATCATCGGAGTGCCTTAGTCTATAATGTGCTGCTTCGACCACCCGAAGAATCTCGTGTTATGTTGAGATACTGTTTTGGTATGCTCAAAGAGCCTTAATCTGTAAGGTGTTGCTTCGACCACCCGAAGAATCACGCGTTTTGTTGAGATACTTCTTTGGTATCCTTGGAGAGCCTTAATCTATAAGATGCTGCTTCTACCACCCAAAGAAACTCGTGTTTTGTTGAGATACTTCTTTGGTATCCTAGGAGAGCCTTAGTCTATAAGGTGTGGCTTCGACCACCCAAAGAATCTTGTGTTTTGTTGAGATACTAATTTGGTATCCTCGGAGAGCCTTAGTCTATATATTGCTGCTTTAACTTCCTGAAGAATCTCAGGTTTTGCTGAGATACCACTTTGGTATCCTCGGAGAGCCTTAGTCTATATGGTGCTGCTTCGACCACCGGAAGAATCTCATGTTTTTTTGAGATACTGCTTTGGTATCCTAGGAGAACCTAAGTCTATAAGGTGGTGCTTCGATCATCCAAATAATCTAATGTTTTGTTGAGATACTACTTTGGTATCCTCGGAGAACCTTAGTCCATAGGTGTTGCTTCAATCACCCAAAGAATCTCATGTTTTTTTGAGATACTACTTTGGTATCCTCAGAGAACCTTAGTCTATAAGGTGCTGCTTCGACCACACAAAGAATCTTGTGTTTTGTTGAGATACTGCTTTGGTATCCTTGGAGAGCCTTAGTCTATAAGGTACTTTTTCGACTACCCGAAGAATCTCGTGTTTTGCTAAGATACCGCTTTGGTATCCTCGGAGAGCCTTAGTCTATAAGGTGCTACTTCGACCACCCGACGAATCTCGTTTTTTGTTGAGATACTGCTTAGGTATCCTCAGAGAACCTTAGTCTATAAGGTGCTGCTTCGATCACCCAAATAATCTCATGGTTTATTGAGATACTGCTCTGGTATCCTCAGAGAGCCTTAGTGTGTAAGGTGCTACTTCGACCACCCGAAGAATCTCACATTTTGTTGAGATACTTCTTTGATATCCTCAGAGAGCCTTAGTCTACAAGGTGCTGCATCGACCACCCAAAGAATACCGTGTTTTGTTGAGATACTGCTTTGGTATCCTCGAAGAGCCTTAGTCTATAAGGTGCTGCTTCGACCACCCAAAGAATCTCGTGTTTTGTTGAGATACTGCTTTGGTATCCTCAGAGAGCCTTAGTCAATAAGGTGCTGCTTCGACCACCCGAAGAATCTCGCGTTTTGTTGAGATACTGCTTTGGTATCCTTGGAGAGCCTTAATCTATAAGATGCTGCTTCTACCACCCAAAGAAACTCGTGTTTTGTTGAGATACTTCTTTGGTATCCTAGGAGAGCCTTAGTCTATAAGGTGTGGCTTCGACCACCCAAAGAATCTTGTGTTTTGTTGAGATACTAATTTGGTATCCTCGGAGAGCCTTAGTCTATATATTGCTGCTTTAACTTCCTGAAGAATCTCAGGTTTTGCTGAGATACCACTTTGGTATCCTCGGAGAGCCTTAGTCTATATGGTGCTGCTTCGACCACCGGAAGAATCTCATGTTTTTTTGAGATACTGCTTTGGTATCCTAGGAGAACCTAAGTCTATAAGGTGGTGCTTCGATCATCCAAATAATCTAATGTTTTGTTGAGATACTACTTTGGTATCCTCGGAGAACCTTAGTCCATAGGTGTTGCTTCAATCACCCAAAGAATCTCATGTTTTTTTGAGATACTACTTTGGTATCCTCAGAGAACCTTAGTCTATAAGGTGCTGCTTCGACCACACAAAGAATCTTGTGTTTTGTTGAGATACTGCTTTGGTATCCTTGGAGAGCCTTAGTCTATAAGGTACTTTTTCGACTACCCGAAGAATCTCGTGTTTTGCTAAGATACCGCTTTGGTATCCTCGGAGAGCCTTAGTCTATAAGGTGCTACTTCGACCACCCGACGAATCTCGTTTTTTGTTGAGATACTGCTTAGGTATCCTCAGAGAACCTTAGTCTATAAGGTGCTGCTTCGATCACCCAAATAATCTCATGGTTTATTGAGATACTGCTCTGGTATCCTCAGAGAGCCTTAGTGTGTAAGGTGCTACTTCGACCACCCGAAGAATCTCACATTTTGTTGAGATACTTCTTTGATATCCTCAGAGAGCCTTAGTCTACAAGGTGCTGCATCGACCACCCAAAGAATACCGTGTTTTGTTGAGATACTGCTTTGGTATCCTCGAAGAGCCTTAGTCTATAAGGTGCTGCTTCGACCACCCAAAGAATCTCGTGTTTTGTTGAGATACTGCTTTGGTATCCTCAGAGAGCCTTAGTCAATAAGGTGCTGCTTCGACCACCCGAAGAATCTCGTGTTTTGTTGAGATACTGCTTTGTTATCCTCAGAGAACCTTAGTCTATAAGGGGTTGCTTCGATCACCCGAAGAATCTCATGTTTTGTTGAGATACTACTTTGGTATCATCGGTGAGCCTTAGTCTATAAGGTGCTGCTACGACCACCCGAAGAATCTCGTGTTTAATTGAGATACTGCTTTGGTATCCCAGGAGTACCATAGTCTATAAAGTGCTGCTTGGATCACCCAAAGAATCTAATGTTTGGTTGAGATACTAATTTGGTATCCTCTGAGAACCTTAGTCTATAGGTGCTGCTTCAATCACCCAAAGAATCTCATGTTTTGTTTAGATACTACATTGGTATCCTCAGAGAACCGTAGTCTATAAGGTGCTGCTTCGATCACCCAAAGAATCTCGTGTTTTTTTGAGATACTGCTTTGGTATCATCGGAGTGCCTTAGTCTATAATGTGCTTCTTCGACCACCAGAAGAATCTCGTGTTTTGTTGAGATACTGCTTTGGTATCCTCGAAGAGCCTTAATCTATAAGGTGCTGCTTCGACCACCCGAAGAATCACGCGTTTTGTTGAGATACTTCTTTGGTATCCTCGGAGAGCCTTAATCTATAAGGTGCTGCTTCTACCACCCAAAGAAACTCGTGTTTTGTTGAGATACTTCTTTGGTATCCTCAGAGAGCCTTATTCTATAAGGATTTGCTTCGACCACCCAAAGAATCTTCTGTTTTGTTGAGATACTAATTTGGTATCCTCGAAGAGCCTTAGTCTATAAATTGCTGCTTCGACTTCCCGAAGAATCTCGGGTTTTGCTGAGATACCACTTTGGTATCCTCGGAGAGCCTTAGTCTATATGGTGCTGCTTCGACCACCGGAAGAATCTCATGTTTTTTTGAGATACTGCTTTATTATCCTAGGAGAACCTAAGTCTATAAGGTGGTGCTTCGATCATCCAAAGAATCTAATGTTTTGTTGAAATACTACTTTGGTATCCTCGGAGAACCTTAGTCTATAGGTGCTGCTTCAATCACCCAAAGAATCTCATGTTTTGTTGAGATACTACTTTGGTATCCTCGGAGAACCTTAGTCTATAAGGTGTTGCTTCGACCACACAAAGAATCACGTGTTTTGTTGAGATACTGCTTTGGTATCCTCGAAGAGCCTTAATCTATAAGGTGCTGCTTCGACCACCCGAAGAATCACGCGTTTTGTTGAGATACTTCTTTGGTATCCTCGGAGAGCCTTAATCTATAAGGTGCTACTTCGACCACCCAAATATACTCGTGTTTTGTTGAGATACTTCTTTGGTATCCTCGGAGAGCCTTAGTCTATAAGGTGTTGCTTCGACCACCCAAAGAATCTTTTGTTTTGTTGAGATACTAATTTGGTATCCTCGGAGAGCCTTAGTCTATAAATTGCTGCTTCGACTTCCCGAAGAATCTCGGGTTTTACTGAGATACCACTTTGGTATCCTCGGAGAGCCTTAGTCTATATGGTGCTGCTTCGACCACCGGAAGAATCTCATGTTTTTTTGAGATACTGCTTTGGTATCCTAGGAGAACCTAAGTCTATAAGGTGGTGCTTCGATCATCCAAAGAATCTAATGTTTTGTTGAGATACTACTTTGGTATTGTAATACCCCAAATTTTGACCACTTAGATTTCCCATCATTGTGAAAATCATCATCACAATATGGATGTACCTTTATGCTTCATCAGTCTCCCCAAAGATGGATGAGCATCCACTACAATCAAAATTAGGGTTTCAAGCCCTCTCTGAGTGCTTAGACAAAGGATCAATCAAGAAATGACATGATCTTCAACTTGTCTAATCTCTTAAACATCCACAATGGATCAAAAAGGACTCCCACTTCAAGGATTAAGCACAAGGTTGCTCCCTTCTAGGTGGATCAAGCCTCAAGATCGCCAGTGTCACCAAATTAGGGTTTTGATCACCCAGGGCCTCCAGATGAAAATTTTCATCTGGGCATAAGGCAATGATCCAAAACATAACCTAATATACTTCTTGGAACCTCATGAACCCATGCATCAAGTCAATTTTGCCTTAGGGGATGCATTCATCAAAAATCAGGAATTAGGGTTTCTTGACCTAATTCACCCTTAAGTTGACTTTTGGGACAAACCATGAGCCAAGACCTCAAGAGATGATTTAAGGGTCTCTAATATACCATATTGATCCATTTGGAACAATGGATTGATCCAAGAAGCTTGAGCAACAAGTCTCAATTTCATCTGCACCACAATTAGGGTTTTAAGAGAAAAGTCAACTGTAACTTTGACTTTTGACTAGGACATGCTCCCAAACCCTAATACATGATTGAATATACCCTATGACACCCATGGAACATGTCCATCAAGTTTGATTTAGGTCAAGGACATGATTTCCTGAAGAATTGCACAGTTTGGAATTCATCTGATAAAAAGTCAACTGTGCACAAAAGTTAACTTTGACTTTTTGAGATTTTTCACCAAAATGGATTTTTAACCCTAAAATGATGTTAATGTATGATTTGAATCATCATTCATCAAGAAAAATCAAGAAAAGTGAGATAACTTGTAAAAGGGGTAACCATAAAACTTAGAAATTTTTCTAAGTTAAAAATAAAGTGGCAAGGGTACCAACTTTGAAGGACCATAACTCCTAAACCACAAGGCCATTTTTTCTCATCCAAAGATAGATTTGTAGCCCTCATTATCACCTACAAAAACTTCAACTACAAGTTATTCCAATTCATTAAGGATTTTGAGTTATGGAGTGATCAAAGTGGCTGAAAAGTGAAAATGTCACTTTTTCCAACACTTAGTGAAATTTTCACTAAGTCAGATTCTGCCTCACTTTTTGCCAAATGTAGGGGGATTTTTCACTTGGAATCAAAAGAGATCAAAACCAAACTTGTTCAAACAGTTGTTGTATCATGTAAGAGCTTTCCAAAATGGCCAAGAACATTGCCAAATTCAACCTACATCATGAGATACAACATTGGCAAGTTGCCTTGCTGAAATCTGTCAAGGCAAGGCAGAATTTGCATTTTTGGTCGATTTACCAAAATCAGCCAAATTCAATTGCTCCAATCCACTTGGACACCTCAGAGGATTGAATCTAAAGGGGACAATCACTGAGCCAAGCCTTCAAGGTCCAAGGAACAAGGAATAGCATGTTGAACCTAGAGTTGCCAAAATAGGGACATGACTTCAAATTTGGAATGAGGCATTCAATGGAACCATCAAGGTGGCATGGACTGAGCTATTCTCATCTGAAATCAGTCAAGACTTATCCAAGACCAAGGGGACCAAAGCTCTGTGCCCTAACCTCTAGTCAATGGCTAGAGGAGACTTGGATTTTCATTGGACAACATTGGCCAAACCTACTTACCAGCTGCCATGCACTATTCCTTGCAAAACAAACTTGCTCTACTATAAATAGAGCTCAATTGTGGCCAGTTTGAGTACACCAAAGCCATCTAACAAATGCTTTCCTCAAAATCTCTTTCTCTTGGCAAAAATGCCTTTCTTAGCAAGGTAGCTATCGGGTTTTGAGTTTGAGAGCAATTCCAATCAAACCAATCACTCACACACCTCACATACATCACATATGAGCTGATCAAACACTCACATAACATCTGGAACATCAAAATCTCAAAATCACTTGCCATCCACACAAGTTTGAAGTGAAGTTGCAGCTGAGGTGCCATAAACTGATCCAGTCCATTTCAAATCAATCCAAGTGTTCAAACACACTCCATATGGTGTAGGGAAGCTGTCCAGATCATCACAACTTGTCTGTAACATCTCCAACTCAAAATCACATCTGCTCTTGCTGTCACGACTTGGAGGTAAGCACATACTTGGTCATCTCTCAATCTATGCATATTTCCTCGCACAATAATTTGGCCATATGTTCATAATCATGCATGAAATGTTTTCCCTCAATTAATTGCATTGTTTGAATCGTGTATCAAAAATCCTAGCCTTCATGCAGAAATTAGGGTTCTTGAGGTCTCTTCGTGATTTCTTGTTGTATGTTTAATTTAAATGAAATTAAAGTACATAGACATGATCGTGAGGTTGAGGCGAGCATAATGATATGTGGATTGCATGATATGATTACGTATTCATGGAGATTGGATAGAAAACGCAACTCTGAGAATTCAAGAACACGCGCGTGTTCTTCAGCCTGTTCTTGGCGCCATTTTCATATATTCAAATATTTGAATTTTGTGATTTTGTTTAATTGATTCAAAAATTAATTTCTCTCTGAGTTTTAATGATTTTGAGTTGATTCTTTTTTTAATAATTCACAAAAATGTTAAAATATTTTATTTTCACAAAAAATCCCAAAAATATTATTTATTTCATATAATTGATATTTTTGCAAAGAATTAATATTTTAATTGTTTTTGACATTTTAAATATTTTTTCTACATTGATTTTGCAACTTTTAATGCTTTCTAATTATTTTGTAGGTCAATACTTAATTTTTGAAGCATTAATCCAAGATCACAATTTGTTTTCCATGTGTTAAACAATTTTTTATCATTTTAATTGAATTTTTATTCAATTAAATACATTTTGAAAACAAATTAGGGTTTTGGATTAATTCAACCCTCATAAATCATTTTCAAAACTCTTTGGGCCTTTTGAGAGAGTGTAAGACCCAACCCCCTTTTTTGAAAACCTTTTTGGGCCTCACTTATTGTATAAGTCCCGTTGTATTTCAAAAATCACGGCGCGATCGTCGCCTTTTCAAAATAAAACCTTTGGGCCTACCCTCGGGTAGTAAGACCCATTTCTTTTCTTTAAAAACTTTTTTGGGCCTCTTGAGAGAGTGTAAGACCCATCCCCCCTTGTACAAAAACTTTTTGGGCCTCACTCATTGTATAAGTCCCTCTGTACAAGTAAACGGCGCGATCGTCGCCCGTTTAAAAATAAAAATCATCTGGGCCTCTCCTTGAGCTATAAGACCCATTCAAAACACTTTGGGCCTCTCCTTGAGCTATAAGACCCATTCAAAACACTTTGGGCCTCTATTAGAGTGTAAGACCCAATCCCCCTTTTAACCAAAACATTTTGGGCCTCACTTATTGTGTAAGTCCCTCTGCGTTAAAAGAAAACCTCGGCGCGATCGCCATTTTTAAACGAAAAATCATTTGGGCCTACCCTCGTGTTATAAGCCCCACTCTTTTTCTTTAAACTTTTTGGGCCTCTTGAGAGAGTGTAAGACCCATCCCTTTGTACAGAAAACCTTTTCGGGCCCCAGTCACTTGTATAAATCCCGCTGTACAAAGTCAAACAGTGCGCTCACTGATAAAACCCTGGGCCTCTCCTTGAGCTGTAAGCCCCAAATCTTTCTTTTTCAAAGCACTTTCTCCTTTGATTTTGAATATACTGTTGTTTTCAATCTTTCTTTGTTGAACAACTAACCAAACAGCATGGAAGCACTACAACCGAGTAAGTGGTTATCGCTTTCGTTTACTGCTTTCATATTATAAACTGTATTGTGGGGTTGCTCACGGTAAGTCTCCTTTCATAAACTCATATCTACTATGTAATAATATTATAGATATTTCGAGTTTCCCCGACACCTACGTCTAGAACTAGGTGATGTCGTTTCATTTATTCGTAGAAATAGACGCCTGGATCCCCAATAGGAGCACCAGATACAGTCTTCTCTTCGGCTGTCCTCCTTAGGAATCGTCAAGAAGCTCTACTCCCCAAGATGAATGTATTCTCCGTGAATGGCATCTTTGAGTTTCTTCCAAATTCTCGAAATTTCCTGACTTGATATATTCCTTGCGGATAGCTTGCCTTGAATGTCTCGGGGTTTGGGTACCCACTACGGTCATAATCTTGGACCTTAACTAAGGAACCCTCTTTCAAAGTTAAAAGTCGCTGGATAGTAAACCTCGCACGTTTACCAGTGGTTTTTATCTTTAAAAGAGTTATCTCTCCTAATGGAAAGGAGATGATAGACCCACGGGCTTCTTAAAAGCATCGGCCTCCTCTTGGGCATTATTCAAGGACTCTACAGCTTCTTAGAAGTATTCACAGCCTCCTCTTAGGCTTCGTATAATGATCTCTTCCTCCGGGAATGATAGCCTCCTCTTGGGCTTCGTACAAGGACCCGTCGGCTTCTTAAAAGTTTCCAGCCTCCTCTTGGGCTTCGTACAAATTGTCCCGACGACCTCCTAGAGGTATAGGAACAGAACCTAGTCATCCTCATAGAACAGTCCTTTCATAGAGTCTACTACTGTTTCTCAAAGCATAGTACAAAAGAAAAAAACTCTAGACACGGACAGTCTAGCTTCCTTGAGTCTCAAAGACATTCTCAAGTGACCCCCTTCGTTAAATAGGAAGGAAACCCGCAGACTCGAATAGTCTCAATACCCTTTGGATTTCCCGTTTCCTCAAAGAGAAGGAAATATCCCTGATCCTCAAATCAAATCCCTGAGTACATTGTTGCTCATATAAGAACTGATTTTCTCTTTTAAAATCAGTATATTGGATCTGTCAATCAACAAAAAAACCAAATCCCATATCTCCATCAATTAAAAGCAGTATTTCAAAAGAATCAGTCCTAACATCCTAATCCTTGTTCCCCGCCAGAAACCTACTGCCCAGGTAAAACGAAAGAAAACCGTATTGGCGAAATACGAATAACCAGTACAAAGGCCCCCCACATTGATAGCATCCGTAACCTAACAGACCGCTGTTTAAAATCAGTATGCAAAGCAGGGTTAATTGGAGACATCTATTTCCCTTCCTTATTCAGCTCACAATAGGATAAAAAATGAATTGACCTGTAGTTTAAGCTCAAACCGCAGAGAGCGACCAGCGCTTAAGAACCGCGTCCAAAATCGCTCGCTACAGGTATCCTCGGAGAACCTTAGTCTATAGGTGCTGCTTCAATCAACCAAAGAATCTCATGTTTTGTTGAGATACTACTTTGGTATCCTCGGAGAACCTTAGTCTATAAGGTGTTGGTTTGACCACACAAAGAATCTTTTGTTTTGTTGAGATACTGCTTTGGTATCCTCGGAGAGCCTTAGTCTATAAGGTACTGTTTCGACTACCCGAAGAATCTCGTGTTTTGCTGAGATACCGCTTTGGTATACTCGGAGATCCTTAGTCTATAAGGTGCTATTTCGACCACCCTAAGAATCTCGTTTTTTGTTGAGATACTGCTTAGGTATCCTCGGAGAACCTTAGTCTATAAGGTGCTGCTTCGATCACCCAAAGAATCTCATGGTTTATTGAGATACTGCTCTGGTATCCTCAAAGAGCCTTTGTTTATAAGGTGCTACTTCGACCACCCGAAGAATCTCACATTTTGTTGAGATACTTCTTTGATATCCTCAGAGAGCCTTAGTCTACAAGGTGCTGCTTCGACCACCCAAAGAATACCGTGTTTTGTTGAGATACTGCTTTGGTATCCTCGGAGAGCCTTAGTCTATAAGTTGCTGCTTTGACCACCCGAAGAATCTCGTGTTTTGTTGAGATACTGCTTTGGTATCCTCGAAGAGCCTTAATCTATAAGGTGCTGCTTCGACCACCCGAAGAATCACGCGTTTTGTTGAGATACTTCTTTGGTATCCTCGGAGAGCCTTAATCTATAAGGTGCTGCTTCTACCACCCAAAGAAACTCGTGTTTTGTTGAGATACTTCTTTGGTATCCTCAGAGAGCCTTATTCTATAAGGATTTGCTTCGACCACCCAAAGAATCTTCTGTTTTGTTGAGATACTAATTTGGTATCCTCGAAGAGCCTTAGTCTATAAATTGCTGCTTCGACTTCCCGAAGAATCTCGGGTTTTGCTGAGATACCACTTTGGTATCCTCGGAGAGCCTTAGTCTATATGGTTCTGCTTCGACCACCGGAAGAATCTCATGTTTTTTTGAGATACTGCTTTATTATCCTAGGAGAACCTAAGTCTATAAGGTGGTGCTTCGATCATCCAAAGAATCTAATGTTTTGTTGAAATACTACTTTGGTATCCTCGGAGAACCTTAGTCTATAGGTGCTGCTTCAATCACCCAAAGAATCTCATGTTTTGTTGAGATACTACTTTGGTATCCTCGGAGAACCTTAGTCTATAAGGTGTTGCTTCGACCACACAAAGAATCACGTGTTTTGTTGAGATACTGCTTTGGTATCCTCGAAGAGCCTTAATCTATAAGGTGCTGCTTCGACCACCCGAAGAATCACGCGTTTTGTTGAGATACTTCTTTGGTATCCTCGGAGAGCCTTAATCTATAAGGTGCTACTTCGACCACCCAAATATACTCGTGTTTTGTTGAGATACTTCTTTGGTATCCTCGGAGAGCCTTAGTCTATAAGGTGTTGCTTCGACCACCCAAAGAATCTTTTGTTTTGTTGAGATACTAATTTGGTATCCTCGGAGAGCCTTAGTCTATAAATTGCTGCTTCGACTTCCCGAAGAATCTCGGGTTTTACTGAGATACCGCTTTGGTATCCTCGGAGAGCCTTAGTCTATATGGTGCTGCTTCGACCACCGGAAGAATCTCATGTTTTTTTGAGATACTGCTTTGGTATCCTAGGAGAACCTAAGTCTATAAGGTGGTGCTTCGATCATCCAAAGAATCTAATGTTTTGTTGAGATACTACTTTGGTATTGTAATACCCCAAATTTTGACCACTTAGATTTCCCATCATTGTGAAAATCATCATCACAATATGGATGTACCTTTATGCTTCATCAGTCTCCCCAAAGATGGATGAGCATCCACTACAATCAAAATTAGGGTTTCAAGCCCTCTCTGAGTGCTTAGACAAAGGATCAATCAAGAAATGACATGATCTTCAACTTGTCTAATCTCTTAAACATCCACAATGGATCAAAAAGGACTCCCACTTCAAGGATTAAGCACAAGGTTGCTCCCTTCTAGGTGGATCAAGCCTCAAGATCGCCAGTGTCACCAAATTAGGGTTTTGATCACCCAGGGCCTCCAGATGAAAATTTTCATCTGGGCATAAGGCAATGATCCAAAACATAACCTAATATACTTCTTGGAACCTCATGAACCCATGCATCAAGTCAATTTTGCCTTAGGGGATGCATTCATCAAAAATCAGGAATTAGGGTTTCTTGACCTAATTCACCCTTAAGTTGACTTTTGGGACAAACCATGAGCCAAGACCTCAAGAGATGATTTAAGGGTCTCTAATATACCATATTGATCCATTTGGAACAATGGATTGATCCAAGAAGCTTGAGCAACAAGTCTCAATTTCATCTGCACCACAATTAGGGTTTTAAGAGAAAAGTCAACTGTAACTTTGACTTTTGACTAGGACATGCTCCCAAACCCTAATACATGATTGAATATACCCTATGACACCCATGGAACATGTCCATCAAGTTTGATTTAGGTCAAGGACATGATTTCCTGAAGAATTGCACAGTTTGGAATTCATCTGATAAAAAGTCAACTGTGCACAAAAGTTAACTTTGACTTTTTGAGATTTTTCACCAAAATGGATTTTTAACCCTAAAATGATGTTAATGTATGATTTGAATCATCATTCATCAAGAAAAATCAAGAAAAGTGAGATAACTTGTAAAAGGGGTAACCATAAAACTTAGAAATTTTTCTAAGTTAAAAATAAAGTGGCAAGGGTACCAACTTTGAAGGACCATAACTCCTAAACCACAAGGCCATTTTTTCTCATCCAAAGATAGATTTGTAGCCCTCATTATCACCTACAAAAACTTCAACTACAAGTTATTCCAATTCATTAAGGATTTTGAGTTATGGAGTGATCAAAGTGGCTGAAAAGTGAAAATGTCACTTTTTCCAACACTTAGTGAAATTTTCACTAAGTCAGATTCTGCCTCACTTTTTGCCAAATGTAGGGGGATTTTTCACTTGGAATCAAAAGAGATCAAAACCAAACTTGTTCAAACAGTTGTTGTATCATGTAAGAGCTTTCCAAAATGGCCAAGAACATTGCCAAATTCAACCTACATCATGAGATACAACATTGGCAAGTTGCCTTGCTGAAATCTGTCAAGGCAAGGCAGAATTTGCATTTTTGGTCGATTTACCAAAATCAGCCAAATTCAATTGCTCCAATCCACTTGGACACCTCAGAGGATTGAATCTAAAGGGGACAATCACTGAGCCAAGCCTTCAAGGTCCAAGGAACAAGGAATAGCATGTTGAACCTAGAGTTGCCAAAATAGGGACATGACTTCAAATTTGGAATGAGGCATTCAATGGAACCATCAAGGTGGCATGGACTGAGCTATTCTCATCTGAAATCAGTCAAGACTTATCCAAGACCAAGGGGACCAAAGCTCTGTGCCCTAACCTCTAGTCAATGGCTAGAGGAGACTTGGATTTTCATTGGACAACATTGGCCAAACCTACTTACCAGCTGCCATGCACTATTCCTTGCAAAACAAACTTGCTCTACTATAAATAGAGCTCAATTGTGGCCAGTTTGAGTACACCAAAGCCATCTAACAAATGCTTTCCTCAAAATCTCTTTCTCTTGGCAAAAATGCCTTTCTTAGCAAGGTAGCTATCGGGTTTTGAGTTTGAGAGCAATTCCAATCAAACCAATCACTCACACACCTCACATACATCACATATGAGCTGATCAAACACTCACATAACATCTGGAACATCAAAATCTCAAAATCACTTGCCATCCACACAAGTTTGAAGTGAAGTTGCAGCTGAGGTGCCATAAACTGATCCAGTCCATTTCAAATCAATCCAAGTGTTCAAACACACTCCATATGGTGTAGGGAAGCTGTCCAGATCATCACAACTTGTCTGTAACATCTCCAACTCAAAATCACATCTGCTCTTGCTGTCACGACTTGGAGGTAAGCACATACTTGGTCATCTCTCAATCTATGCATATTTCCTCGCACAATAATTTGGCCATATGTTCATAATCATGCATGAAATGTTTTCCCTCAATTAATTGCATTGTTTGAATCGTGTATCAAAAATCCTAGCCTTCATGCAGAAATTAGGGTTCTTGAGGTCTCTTCGTGATTTCTTGTTGTATGTTTAATTTAAATGAAATTAAAGTACATAGACATGATCGTGAGGTTGAGGCGAGCATAATGATATGTGGATTGCATGATATGATTACGTATTCATGGAGATTGGATAGAAAACGCAACTCTGAGAATTCAAGAACACGCGCGTGTTCTTCAGCCTGTTCTTGGCGCCATTTTCATATATTCAAATATTTGAATTTTGTGATTTTGTTTAATTGATTCAAAAATTAATTTCTCTCTGAGTTTTAATGATTTTGAGTTGATTCTTTTTTTAATAATTCACAAAAATGTTAAAATATTTTATTTTCACAAAAAATCCCAAAAATATTATTTATTTCATATAATTGATATTTTTGCAAAGAATTAATATTTTAATTGTTTTTGACATTTTAAATATTTTTTCTACATTGATTTTGCAACTTTTAATGCTTTCTAATTATTTTGTAGGTCAATACTTAATTTTTGAAGCATTAATCCAAGATCACAATTTGTTTTCCATGTGTTAAACAATTTTTTATCATTTTAATTGAATTTTTATTCAATTAAATACATTTTGAAAACAAATTAGGGTTTTGGATTAATTCAACCCTCATAAATCATTTTCAAAACTCTTTGGGCCTTTTGAGAGAGTGTAAGACCCAACCCCCTTTTTTGAAAACCTTTTTGGGCCTCACTTATTGTATAAGTCCCGTTGTATTTCAAAAATCACGGCGCGATCGTCGCCTTTTCAAAATAAAACCTTTGGGCCTACCCTCGGGTAGTAAGACCCATTTCTTTTCTTTAAAAACTTTTTTGGGCCTCTTGAGAGAGTGTAAGACCCATCCCCCCTTGTACAAAAACTTTTTGGGCCTCACTCATTGTATAAGTCCCTCTGTACAAGTAAACGGCGCGATCGTCGCCCGTTTAAAAATAAAAATCATCTGGGCCTCTCCTTGAGCTATAAGACCCATTCAAAACACTTTGGGCCTCTCCTTGAGCTATAAGACCCATTCAAAACACTTTGGGCCTCTATTAGAGTGTAAGACCCAATCCCCCTTTTAACCAAAACATTTTGGGCCTCACTTATTGTGTAAGTCCCTCTGCGTTAAAAGAAAACCTCGGCGCGATCGCCATTTTTAAACGAAAAATCATTTGGGCCTACCCTCGTGTTATAAGCCCCACTCTTTTTCTTTAAACTTTTTGGGCCTCTTGAGAGAGTGTAAGACCCATCCCTTTGTACAGAAAACCTTTTCGGGCCCCAGTCACTTGTATAAATCCCGCTGTACAAAGTCAAACAGTGCGCTCACTGATAAAACCCTGGGCCTCTCCTTGAGCTGTAAGCCCCAAATCTTTCTTTTTCAAAGCACTTTCTCCTTTGATTTTGAATATACTGTTGTTTTCAATCTTTCTTTGTTGAACAACTAACCAAACAGCATGGAAGCACTACAACCGAGTAAGTGGTTATCGCTTTCGTTTACTGCTTTCATATTATAAACTGTATTGTGGGGTTGCTCACGGTAAGTCTCCTTTCATAAACTCATATCTACTATGTAATAATATTATAGATATTTCGAGTTTCCCCGACACCTACGTCTAGAACTAGGTGATGTCGTTTCATTTATTCGTAGAAATAGACGCCTGGATCCCCAATAGGAGCACCAGATACAGTCTTCTCTTCGGCTGTCCTCCTTAGGAATCGTCAAGAAGCTCTACTCCCCAAGATGAATGTATTCTCCGTGAATGGCATCTTTGAGTTTCTTCCAAATTCTCGAAATTTCCTGACTTGATATATTCCTTGCGGATAGCTTGCCTTGAATGTCTCGGGGTTTGGGTACCCACTACGGTCATAATCTTGGACCTTAACTAAGGAACCCTCTTTCAAAGTTAAAAGTCGCTGGATAGTAAACCTCGCACGTTTACCAGTGGTTTTTATCTTTAAAAGAGTTATCTCTCCTAATGGAAAGGAGATGATAGACCCACGGGCTTCTTAAAAGCATCGGCCTCCTCTTGGGCATTATTCAAGGACTCTACAGCTTCTTAGAAGTATTCACAGCCTCCTCTTAGGCTTCGTATAATGATCTCTTCCTCCGGGAATGATAGCCTCCTCTTGGGCTTCGTACAAGGACCCGTCGGCTTCTTAAAAGTTTCCAGCCTCCTCTTGGGCTTCGTACAAATTGTCCCGACGACCTCCTAGAGGTATAGGAACAGAACCTAGTCATCCTCATAGAACAGTCCTTTCATAGAGTCTACTACTGTTTCTCAAAGCATAGTACAAAAGAAAAAAACTCTAGACACGGACAGTCTAGCTTCCTTGAGTCTCAAAGACATTCTCAAGTGACCCCCTTCGTTAAATAGGAAGGAAACCCGCAGACTCGAATAGTCTCAATACCCTTTGGATTTCCCGTTTCCTCAAAGAGAAGGAAATATCCCTGATCCTCAAATCAAATCCCTGAGTACATTGTTGCTCATATAAGAACTGATTTTCTCTTTTAAAATCAGTATATTGGATCTGTCAATCAACAAAAAAACCAAATCCCATATCTCCATCAATTAAAAGCAGTATTTCAAAAGAATCAGTCCTAACATCCTAATCCTTGTTCCCCGCCAGAAACCTACTGCCCAGGTAAAACGAAAGAAAACCGTATTGGCGAAATACGAATAACCAGTACAAAGGCCCCCCACATTGATAGCATCCGTAACCTAACAGACCGCTGTTTAAAATCAGTATGCAAAGCAGGGTTAATTGGAGACATCTATTTCCCTTCCTTATTCAGCTCACAATAGGATAAAAAATGAATTGACCTGTAGTTTAAGCTCAAACCGCAGAGAGCGACCAGCGCTTAAGAACCGCGTCCAAAATCGCTCGCTACAGGTATCCTCGGAGAACCTTAGTCTATAGGTGCTGCTTCAATCAACCAAAGAATCTCATGTTTTGTTGAGATACTACTTTGGTATCCTCGGAGAACCTTAGTCTATAAGGTGTTGGTTTGACCACACAAAGAATCTTTTGTTTTGTTGAGATACTGCTTTGGTATCCTCGGAGAGCCTTAGTCTATAAGGTACTGTTTCGACTACCCGAAGAATCTCGTGTTTTGCTGAGATACCGCTTTGGTATACTCGGAGATCCTTAGTCTATAAGGTGCTATTTCGACCACCCTAAGAATCTCGTTTTTTGTTGAGATACTGCTTAGGTATCCTCGGAGAACCTTAGTCTATAAGGTGCTGCTTCGATCACCCAAAGAATCTCATGGTTTATTGAGATACTGCTCTGGTATCCTCAAAGAGCCTTTGTTTATAAGGTGCTACTTCGACCACCCGAAGAATCTCACATTTTGTTGAGATACTTCTTTGATATCCTCAGAGAGCCTTAGTCTACAAGGTGCTGCTTCGACCACCCAAAGAATACCGTGTTTTGTTGAGATACTGCTTTGGTATCCTCGGAGAGCCTTAGTCTATAAGTTGCTGCTTTGACCACCCAAAGAATCTTGTGTTTTGTTGACATACTACTTTGGTGTCCTCAGAGGGCCTTAGTCTATAAGGTGCTACTTTGACTACCCGAAGAATCTCGTGTTTTGCTCAGATACCGCTTTGGAATCCTTTGAGAGCCTTAGTTTATATGGTGCTGCTTCGACCACCCGAAGAATCTCGTGTTTTTTTGAGATACTGCTTTGGTATCCTGGGAGAACCTTAGTCCATAAGGTGGTGCTTCGATCACCCAAAGAATCTAATGTTTTATTGAGATACTACTTTGGTTTCCTCGGAGAACCTTAGTCTATAAGGTGATGCTTCGATCACTCAAAGAATCTCATGTTTTGTTGAGATACTACTTTAGTATCCTCAGAGAACCTTAGTCTATAAGGTGCTGCTTCGACCACCCAAAGAATCTTGTGTTTTGTTGACATACTACTTTAGTATCCTCGGAGAGCCTTTGCCTATAAGGTGCTACTTTGACTCCCCGAAGAATCTCGTGTTTTGTTCAGATACCGCTTTGGAATCCTCAGAGAGCCTTAGTCTATATGGTGCTGCTTCGACCACCCAAAGAATCTTGTGTTTTTTTGAGATACTGCTTTGGGATCATGGGAGAACCTTAGTCCATAAGGTGGGGCTTCGATCACCCAAAGAATCTAATGTTTTGTTGAGATACTACTCTGGTATCCTCAGAGAACCTTAGTCTATAAGGTGATGCTTCGATCACTCAAAGAATCTCAAGTTTTGTTGAGATACTAATTTAGTATCCTCGGAGACCCTTAGTCTATAAGGTGCTGCTTCGACCACCCAAAGAATCTTTTGTTTTGTTGAGAAACTGCTTTGGTATCCTCGGAGAGCCTTAGTCTATAAGGTCCTGCTTCGACTACCCAAAGAATCTCGTGTTTTGCTGAGATACCGCTTTGGTATCCTCAGAGAGCCTTAGTCTATAAGGTGCTACTTCGACCACCCGAAGAATCTTGTGTTTTGTTGAGATACTGCTTTGGTATCCTCGGAGAACCTTAGTCTATAAAGTGCTGCTTCGATCACCCAAAGAATCTCATGGTTTGTTGAGATACTGCTCTGGTCTCCTCGAAGAACCTTAGTGTATAATGTAACGCCCTAATTTTTGTTAGATTTATTTAATCGAGTCAATTTAATTATTTTTGGTCTTTATATTATTTTATTCTTGGTTATTATGTGTTAACGTGTTTTGAGAACGTTTGTGAGAAAATTGCGTGTAGGGGTATTTTGGTCTTTTTGGCTTGGTGGGTTATTTTTTTTTCATAAAATAGGAAGTAGAGAGAAAAATAGAGAGAATAGAAAGGAAAGAAGGAAAAGAGAAAGGAAAGAAGAAAAAGAGGAAAAACTTGGAGTGTAAGAAATCGAATCAACCGACACTTCGAAGCACGATTAATCGGGTAAGGGTGTGAAACTCGATTATCTTATCATTGTTATGAATATGTATGTGTATGTTTGAAGTCTACTTGTCTTTCCATAGTTTTCAATTCTTGGTTGGAAATGAGGAAATGATTGGGAATCGATGTTTTCGCGGTTGGATTGTGATATAAATGTTGTAGGATACTTGTTGTTATGATTGTGGTATGTTTTAGTGGTTATGTTAAGGTTTGGGAGTGATTTTGGTTGAAGAAATATGGTTTTTGGACCCATAACAGCGCTGCAGAATTTTTGAGTTTTCCTTGGTTCGCCTAGCAAACTTGGGGCGAAGCGAAGGCAAATGATTTTTGCGGGTTCGCCTAGCGAGCCCGTCAGCGAAGGTCAGTGAATGTTCGCTAACGATGTTCGCCTAGCGAACATTGTATCTTTTCAGTTATGATTGTTGCTGCCTTGGTTCACCCAGAGGTTTGCGAAGCGAACGACAAGGAGTTCGCCTAGCAAACTTTGTTTTTGTTTTGGTCTGTTTGTGGTTTCGCTTGGACATTCGCCTAGCAAAGGTGGTAACGAATGCTCGCTAGAAAGTTCGCCTAGCGAACATGACAGTTTGTGCAGTTTTGTTTCCTTCATAACTTTTGATCCGTAGCTCGGATCGAGGCGCGGTTGGATGCGTTGGGAAGCTAATGAAATGTTCTTTCTTATAAAAAATGGTTTTGAGATTAGTGGCTGTTTCAATGCATGATTATTGATGTTGAGATGGTTCACATGGTTGTATATATGTATGCATTTGATTTTCAAGAGTCATTGTATGCCAAGCATCATGATATGCATTCTTGTGATGTCATGTGCCCTAGTGGGTGTGAGCGACGAAACGATTCCAGAGGGAATCTGCTGTAACGGTCGTGTGTCTTATACAAAGATGACCTAAAGCGACGTTATAGACGATTGTGTGCCTTATACAAAGAGGACCTAAAGCGATCGGATCATGTGCCTTATACAAAGAAGACCTAAAGCGATCCATAAACGTCGTGTGCGTTATACAAAGAGGATCTAAAGCGACGGGGAACATCGTTTTCCCAACGGGGAGTTACACTAAGTAACAAGCGATGATTCCAATAATTCTTGAGTGAATTAATGATGAGATGATGGATGGAATGGTACCGCATTACATTGCATATAGTCGTTGTGTCGGTCTCTGTGCATTTGCATAAATCATGAATGGATTGATTATGTGTGGAATTGTGAATGGAATTGATGAGTTAATATATATATATATATATATATATATATATATATATATGTATATATATATATATATATATATATATATATATATATTGGTGATAAATGCATTGAGCATGATTGATATGCCATTGTGATGGATGTATGAGATATGGATTGTGGTGTTTTGTATTTGAATTATGGTGTAAGTTGTGGTGAGAATGCTTTACATGTGTATTTTGTGTCATTATATATTTGTATGCAACTATATTATAATTGTGTTTCTCACCCTTCTGCTGTTTTGAATGCTCTATGAGGCATTGCAGATTAGATGCTGGAGGTCTTTTTGTGAATATTATGTCTTCATTCTTTTATCGGTCGGCTCTGATATGTAGCACCGGGTGGTCGGGGAGATCGTTATGTGATTTATGTGTATATGTATATATATCTTTTGGATTGTACATGTATGATTCTGTGTACGACAGACAAACTTCTATGTTTATATATATGAGATTTCAGTTTAAGATTTTCCTCTTTAATTCTGTATCTGAATAGTGGGTGATAGGAACTGAGTTCCTCTGCTTATGTTGCTACCTGATTGTTGCATATCTATTTGAGCATGTTATTTTATTTCATCATTTTGATGTGACGCTCCCGTCTATCCCATGAAAGTTTTAATTATACTCTAATTATTTGTTATCGCTTTAATTGCTAGGGTTATAGATTGGGGGTGTTACATATAAGGTGCTGCTTCGACCACCCGAAGAATCTCGCGTTTTGTTGAGATACTTCTTTGGTATCCTCGGAGAGCCTTAGTCTACAAGGTGCTGCTTCGACCACCCAAAGAATACCGTGTTTTGTTGAGATACTGCTTTGGTATCCTCGGAGAGCCTTAGTCTATAAGGTGCTGCTTCGACCACCCAAAGAATCTTGTGTTTTGTTGACATACTACTTTGGTATCCTTTGAGAGCATTAGTCTATAAGGTGCTACTTTAACTACGCAAAGAATCTCGTGTTTTGATCAGATACTGGTTTGGAATCCTCAGAGAGCCTTAGTCAATATGGTGCTGCTTCGACCACCCGAAGAATCTCTTTTTTTTTTGAGATACTGCTTTGGTATCCTGGGAGAACCTTAGTCCATAAGGTGGTGCTTCGATCACACAAAGAATCTAATGATTTGTTGAGGTACTACTTTGGTATCCTCGGAGAACCTAGTCTATAAGGTGATGCTTCAATCACTCAAAGAATCTCATGTTTTGTTGAGATGCTACTTTAGAATCCTCAGAGAACCTTAGTCTATTTGGTGCTGCTTCGACCACCCAAAGAATCTTGTGTTTTGTTGAGATACTGCTTTGGTATCTTCGGAGAGCCTTAGTCTATAAGGTGTTGCTTCGACTACCCAAGGAATCTAGTGTTTTGTTGAGATACCGCTTTGGTATCCTCGGAGAGCCTTAGTCTATACGGTGCTGCTTCGACCACCCGAAGAATCTCGTGTTTTGTTGATATACTGCTTTGGTATCCTCGGAGAACCTTAGTCTATAAGGTGCTTCTTCGATCGCCCAAAGAATCTCATGGTTTATTGAGATACTGCTCTGGTATCCTCAGAGAGCCTTAGTGTATAAGGTGCTACTTCGACCACCCGAAGAATCTCGCGTTTTGTTGAGATACTTCTTTGATATCCTCGGAGAGCCTTAGTCTACAAGGTGCTGCTTCGACCATCCAAAGAATAGCGTGTTTTTTTGAGATACTGCTTTGGTATCCTCGGAGAACCTTTGTCTATAAGGTGCTGCTTCGACCACCCAAAGAATCTTGTGTTTTGTTGACATACTACTTTGGTATCCTCTGAGAGCATTAGTCTATACGGTGCTACTTTGACTACGTGAAGAATCTCGTGTTTTGATCAGATACCGCTTTGGAATCCCCAGAGAGCCTTAGTCAATATGGTGCTGCTTCGACCACCCGAAGAATCTCACGTTTTTTTGAGATACTGCATTGGTATCCTGGGAGAACCTTAGTCCATAAGGTGGTGCTTCGATCACACAAAGAATCTAATGATTTGTTGAGATACTACTTTGGTATCCTCGGAGAACCTTAGTCTATAAGGTGATGCTTCGATCACTCAAAGAATCTCATGTTTTGTTGAGATGCTACTTTAGAATCCTCGGAGAACCTTAGTCTATATGGTGCTGCTTCGACCACCCAAAGAATATTGTGTTTTGTTGAGATTCTGCTTTGGTATCTTCGGAGAGCCTTAGTCTATAAGGTGTTGCTTCGACTACCCAAAGAATCTAGTGTTTTGTTGAGATACCGCTTTGGTATCCTCGGAGAGCCTTAGTCTATAAGGTGCTGCTTCGACCACCCGAAGAATCTCGTGTTTTGTTGATATACTGTTTTGGTATCCTCGGAGAACCTTAGTCTATAAGGTGGTGCTTCGATCACCCAAAGAATCTCATGGTTTGTTGAGATACTGCTCTGGTCTCCTCGGAGAACCTTAGTCTATAGGTGCTGCGCCAATCACCAAAAGAATCTCATGTTTTGTTGAGATACTACTTTGGTATCCTCGGAGAACCTTAGTTTATCAGGTGCTGCTTCGACTACCCAAAGAATCTTGTGTTTTGTTGACATACTGCTTTGGTATCCTCGGAGAGCCTTAGTCTATAAGGTTCTTTTTCGACTACCCCGAAGAATCTCGTGTTTTGCCGAGATACCTCTTTGGTATCCTCAGACAGCCTTAGTCTATAAGGTGCTACTTGGACCACCCGAAGAATCTCGTGTTTTGTTGAGATAATGGTTTGGTATCCTCGGAGAACCTTAGTCTATAAGGTGCTTCTTCGATCGCCCAAAGAATCTCATGGTTTATTGAGATACAGCTCTGGTATCCTCAGAGAGCCTTAGTGTATAAGGTGCTACTTCGACCACCCGAAGAATCTCGCGTTTTGTTGAGATACTTCTTTGATATCCTCGGAGAGCCTTAGTCTACAAGGTGCTGCTTCGACCACCCAAAGAATACCGTGTTTTGTTGAGATACTGCTTTGGTATCCTCGGAGAGCCTTTGTCTATAAGGTGCTGCTTCGACCACCCAAAGAATCTTGGGTTTTGTTGACATACTACTTTGGTATCCTCTGAGAGCATTAGTCTATACGGTGCTACTTTGACTACGTGAAGAATCTCGTGTTTTGATCAGATACCGCTTTGGAATCCTCGGAGAGCCTTAGTCAATATGGTGCTACTTCGACCACCCGAAGAATCTCGCGTTTTTTTTAGATACTGCATTGGTATCCTGGGAGAACCTTAGTCCATAAGGTGGTGCTTCGATCACACAAAGAATCTAATGATTTGTTGAGATACTACTTTGGTATCCTCGGAGAACCTTAGTCTATAAGGTGATGCTTCGATCACTCAAAGAATCTCATGTTTTGTTGAGATGTTACTTTAGAATCCTCGGAGAACCTTAGTCTATATGGTGCTGCTTCGACCACCCAAAGAATATTGTGTTTTGTTGAGATACTGCTTTGGTATCTTCGGAGAGCCTTAGTCTATAAGGTGTTGCTTCGGCTACCCAAAGAATCTAGTGTTTTGTTGAGATACCGCTTTGGTATCCTCGGAGAGCCTTAGTCTATAAGGTGCTGCTTCGACCACCCGAAGAATCTCGTGTTTTGTTGATATACTGCTTTGGTATCCTCGGAGAACCTTAGTCTATAAGGTGGTGCTTCGATCACCCAAAGAATCTCATGGTTTGTTGAGATACTGCTCTGGTCTCCTCGGAGAACCTTAGTCTATATGGTGCTGCTTCGACCACCCAAAGAATATTGTGTTTTGTTGAGATTCTGCTTTGGTATCTTCGGAGAGCCTTAGTCTATAAGGTGTTGCTTCGACTACCCAAAGAATCTAGTGTTTTGTTGAGATACCGCTTTGGTATCCTCGGAGAGCCTTAGTCTATAAGGTGCTGCTTCGACCACCCGAAGAATCTCGTGTTTTGTTGATATACTGCTTTGGTATCCTCGGAGAACCTTAGTCTATAAGGTGGTGCTTCGATCACCCAAAGAATCTCATGGTTTGTTGAGATACTGCTCTGGTCTCCTCGGAGAACCTTAGTCTATAGGTGCTGCGCCAATCACCAAAAGAATCTCATGTTTTGTTGAGATACTACTTTGGTATCCTCGGAGAACCTTAGTTTATCAGGTGTTGCTTCGACCACCCAAAGAATCTTGTGTTTTGTTGAGATACTGCTTTGGTATCCTCGGAGAGCCTTAGTCTATAAGGTTCTTTTTCGACTACCCCGAAGAATCTCGTGTTTTTCCGAGATACCTCTTTGGTATCCTCAGACAGCCTTAGTCTATAAGGTGCTACTTGGACCACCCGAAGAATCTCGTGTTTTGTTGAGATAATGGTTTGGTATCCTCGGAGAACCTTAGTCTATAAGGTACTTCTTCGATCGCCCAAAGAATCTCATGGTTTATTGAGATACAGCTCTGGTATCCTCAGAGAGCCTTAGTGTATAAGGTGCTACTTCGACCACCCGAAGAATCTCGCGTTTTGTTGAGATACTTCTTTGATATCCTCGGAGAGCCTTAGTCTACAAGGTGCTGCTTCGACCACCCAAAGAATACCGTGTTTTGTTGAGATACTGCTTTGGTATCCTCGGAGAGCCTTTGTCTATAAGGTGCTGCTTCGACCACCCAAAGAATCTTGGGTTTTGTTGACATACTACTTTGGTATCCTCTGAGAGCATTAGTCTATACGGTGCTACTTTGACTACGTGAAGAATCTCGTGTTTTGATCAGATACCGCTTTGGAATCCTCGGAGAGCCTTAGTCAATATGGTGCTACTTCGACCACCCGAAGAATCTCGCGTTTTTTTGAGATACTGCATTGGTATCCTGGGAGAACCTTAGTCCATAAGGTGGTGCTTCGATCACACAAAGAATCTAATGATTTGTTGAGATACTACTTTGGTATCCTCGGAGAACCTTAGTCTATAAGGTGATGCTTCGATCACTCAAAGAATCTCATGTTTTGTTGAGATGTTACTTTAGAATCCTCGGAGAACCTTAGTCTATATGGTGCTGCTTCGACCACCCAAAGAATATTGTGTTTTGTTGAGATACTGCTTTGGTATCTTCGGAGAGCCTTAGTCTATAAGGTGTTGCTTCGACTACCCAAAGAATCTAGTGTTTTGTTGAGATACCGCTTTGGTATCCTCGGAGAGCCTTAGTCTATAAGGTGCTGCTTCGACCACCCGAAGAATCTCGTGTTTTGTTGATATACTGCTTTGGTATCCTCGGAGAACCTTAGTCTATAAGGTGGTGCTTCGATCACCCAAAGAATCTCATGGTTTGTTGAGATACTGCTCTGGTCTCCTCGGAGAACCTTAGTCTATAGGTGCTGCGCCAATCACCAAAAGAATCTCATGTTTTGTTGAGATACTACTTTGGTATCCTCGGAGAACCTTAGTTTATCAGGTGTTGCTTCGACCACCCAAAGAATCTTGTGTTTTGTTGAGATACTGCTTTGGTATCCTCGGAGAGCCTTAGTCTATAAGGTTCTTTTTCGACTACCCCGAAGAATCTCGTGTTTTTCCGAGATACCTCTTTGGTATCCTCAGACAGCCTTAGTCTATAAGGTGCTACTTGGACCACCCGAAGAATCTCGTGTTTTGTTGAGATAATGGTTTGGTATCCTCGGAGAACCTTAGTCTATAAGGTACTTCTTCGATCGCCCAAAGAATCTCATGGTTTATTGAGATACAGCTCTGGTATCCTCAGAGAGCCTTAGTGTATAAGGTGCTACTTCGACCACCCGAAGAATCTCGCGTTTTGTTGAGATACTTCTTTGATATCCTCGGAGAGCCTTAGTCTACAAGGTGCTGCTTCGACCACCCAAAGAATACCGTGTTTTGTTGAGATACTGCTTTGGTATCCTCGGAGAGCCTTTGTCTATAAGGTGCTGCTTCGACCACCCAAAGAATCTTGGGTTTTGTTGACATACTACTTTGGTATCCTCTGAGAGCATTAGTCTATACGGTGCTACTTTGACTACGTGAAGAATCTCGTGTTTTGATCAGATACCGCTTTGGAATCCTCGGAGAGCCTTAGTCAATATGGTGCTACTTCGACCACCCGAAGAATCTCGCGTTTTTTTGAGATACTGCATTGGTATCCTGGGAGAACCTTAGTCCATAAGGTGGTGCTTCGATCACACAAAGAATCTAATGATTTGTTGAGATACTACTTTGGTATCCTCGGAGAACCTTAGTCTATAAGGTGATGCTTCGATCACTCAAAGAATCTCATGTTTTGTTGAGATGTTACTTTAGAATCCTCGGAGAACCTTAGTCTATATGGTGCTGCTTCAACCACCCAAAGAATATTGTGTTTTGTTGAGATACTGCTTTGGTATCTTCGGAGAGCCTTAGTCTATAAGGTGTTGCTTCGACTACCCAAAGAATCTAGTGTTTTGTTGAGATACCGCTTTGGTATCCTCGGAGAGCCTTAGTCTATAAGGTGCTGCTTCGACCACCCGAAGAATCTCGTGTTTTGTTGATATACTGCTTTGGTATCCTCGGAGAACCTTAGTCTATAAGGTGGTGCTTCGATCACCCAAAGAATCTCATGGTTTGTTGAGATACTGCTCTGGTCTCCTCGGAGAACCTTAGTCTATATGGTGCTGCTTCGACCACCCAAAGAATATTGTGTTTTGTTGAGATTCTGCTTTGGTATCTTCGGAGAGCCTTAGTCTATAAGGTGTTGCTTCGACTACCCAAAGAATCTAGTGTTTTGTTGAGATACCGCTTTGGTATCCTCGGAGAGCCTTAGTCTATAAGGTGCTGCTTCGACCACCCGAAGAATCTCGTGTTTTGTTGATATACTGCTTTGGTATCCTCGGAGAACCTTAGTCTATAAGGTGGTGCTTCGATCACCCAAAGAATCTCATGGTTTGTTGAGACACTGCTCTGGTCTCCTCGGAGAACCTTAGTCTATAGGTGCTGCGCCAATCACCAAAAGAATCTCATGTTTTGTTGAGATACTACTTTGGTATCCTCGGAGAACCTTAGTTTATCAGGTGCTGCTTCGACCACCCAAAGAATCTTGTGTTTTGTTGAGATACTGCTTTGGTATCCTCGGAGAGCCTTAGTCTATAAGGTTCTTTTTCGACTACCCCGAAGAATCTCGTGTTTTGCCGAGATACCTCTTTGGTATCCTCAGACAGCCTTAGTCTATAAGGTGCTACTTGGACCACCCGAAGAATCTCGTGTTTTGTTGAGATAATGGTTTGGTATCCTCGGAGAACCTTAGTCTATAAGGTGCTTCTTCGATCACCCAAAGAATCTCATGGTTTATTGAGATACAGCTCTGGTATCCTCAGAGAGCCTTAGTGTATAAGGTGCTACTTCGACCACCCGAAGAATCTCGCGTTTTGTTGAGATACTTCTTTGATATCCTTGGAGAGCCTTAGTCTACAAGGTGCTGCTTCGACCACCCAAAGAATACCGTGTTTTGTTGAGATACTGCTTTGGTATCCTCTGAGAGCCTTTGTCTATAAGGTGCTGCTTCGACCACCCAAAGAAACTTGGGTTTTGTTGACATACTACTTTGGTATCCTCTGAGAGCATTAGTGTATACGGTGCTACTTTGACTACGTGAAGAATCTCGTGTTTTGATCAGATACCGCTTTGGAATCCTCGGAGAGCCTTAGTCAATATGGTGCTGCTTCGACCACCCAAAGAATCTCGCATTTTTTTGAGATACTGCATTGGTATCCTGGGAGAACCTTAGTCCATAAGGTGGTGCTTCGATCACACAAAGAATCTAATGATTTGTTGAGATACTACTTTGGTATCCTCGGAGAACCTTAGTCTATAAGGTGATGCTTCGATCACTCAAAGAATCTCATGTTTTGTTGAGATGCTACTTTAGAATCCTCGGAGAACCTTAGTCTATATGGTGCTGCTTCGACCACCCAAAGAATATTGTGTTTTGTTGAGATTCTGCTTTGGTATCTTCGGAGAGCCTTAGTCTATAAGGTGTTGCTTCGACTACCCAAAGAATCTAGTGTTTTGTTGAGATACCGCTTTGGTATCCTCGGAGAGCCTTAGTCTATAAGGTGCTGCTTCGACCACCCGAAGAATCTCGTGTTTTGTTGATATACTGTTTTGGTATCCTCGGAGAACCTTAGTCTATAAGGTGGTGCTTCGATCACCCAAAGAATCTCATGGTTTGTTGAGATACTGCTCTGGTCTCCTCGGAGAACCTTAGTCTATAGGTGCTGCGCCAATCACCAAAAGAATCTCATGTTTTGTTGAGATACTACTTTGGTATCCTCGGAGAACCTTAGTTTATCAGGTGCTGCTTCAACCACCCAAAGAATCTTGTGTTTTGTTGAGATACTGCTTTGGTATCCTCGGAGAGCCTTAGTCTATAAGGTTCTTTTTCGACTACCCCGAAGAATCTCGTGTTTTGCCGAGATACCTCTTTGGTATCCTCAGACAGCCTTAGTCTATAAGGTGCTACTTGGACCACCCGAAGAATCTCGTGTTTTGTTGAGATAATGGTTTGGTATCCTCGGAGAACCTTAGTCTATAAGGTGCTTCTTCGATCGCCCAAAGAATCTCATGGTTTATTGAGATACTGCTCTGGTATCCTCAGAGAGCCTTAGTGTATAAGGTGCTACTTCGACCACCCGAAGAATCTCGCGTTTTGTTGAGATACTTCTTTGATATCCTCGGAGAGCCTTAGTCTACAAGGTGCTGCTTCGACCACCCAAAGAATACCGTGTTTTGTTGAGATACTGCTTTGGTATCCTCGGAGAGCCTTTGTCTATAAGGTGCTGCTTCGACCACCCAAAGAATCTTGGGTTTTGTTGACATACTACTTTGGTATCCTTTGAGAGCATTAGTCTATACGGTGCTACTTTGACTACGTGAAGAATCTCGTGTTTTGATCAGATACCGCTTTGGAATCCTCGGAGAGCCTTAGTCAATATGGTGCTACTTCGACCACCCGAAGAATCTCGCGTTTTTTTGAGATACTGCATTGGTATCCTGGGAGAACCTTAGTCCATAAGGTGGTGCTTCGATCACACAAAGAATCTAATGATTTGTTGAGATACTACTTTGGTATCCTCGGAGAACCTTAGTCTATAAGGTGATGCTTCGATCACTCAAAGAATCTCATGTTTTGTTGAGATGCTACTTTAGAATCCTCGGAGAACCTTAGTCTATATGGTGCTGCTTCGACCACCCAAAGAATATTGTGTTTTGTTGAGATACTGCTTTGGTATCTTCGGAGAGCCTTAGTCTATAAGGTGTTGCTTCGACTACCCAAAGAATCTAGTGTTTTGTTGAGATACCGCTTTGGTATCCTTGGAGAGCCTTAGTCTATAAGGTGCTGCTTCGACCACCCGAAGAATCTCGTGTTTTGTTGATATACTGCTTTGGTATCCTCGGAGAACCTTAGTCTATAAGGTGGTGCTTCGATCACCCAAAGAATCTCATGGTTTGTTGAGATACTGCTCTGGTCTCCTCGGAGAACCTTAGTCTATATGGTGCTGCTTCGACCACCCAAAGAATATTGTGTTTTGTTGAGATTCTGCTTTGGTATCTTCGGAGAGCCTTAGTCTATAAGGTGTTGCTTCGACTACCCAAAGAATCTAGTGTTTTGTTGAGATACGCTTTGGTATCCTCGGAGAGCCTTAGTCTATAAGGTGCTGCTTCGACCACCCGAAGAATCTCGTGTTTTGTTGATATACTGCTTTGGTATCCTCGGAGAACCTTAGTCTATAAGGTGGTGCTTCGATCACCCAAAGAATCTCATGGTTTGTTGAGATACTGCTCTGGTCTCCTCGGAGAACCTTAGTCTATAGGTGCTGCGCCAATCACCAAAAGAATCTCATGTTTTGTTGAGATACTACTTTGGTATCCTCGGAGAACCTTAGTTTATCAGGTGCTGCTTCGACCACCCAAAGAATCTTGTGTTTTGTTGAGATACTGCTTTGGTATCCTCGGAGAGCCTTAGTCTATAAGGTTCTTTTTCGACTAACCCGAAGAATCTCGTGTTTTGCCGAGATACCTCTTTGGTATCCTCAGACAGCCTTAGTCTATAAGGTGCTACTTGGACCACCCGAAGAATCTCGTGTTTTGTTGAGATAATGCTTTGGTATCCTCGGAGAACCTTAGTCTATAAGGTGCTTCTTCGATCACCCAAAGAATCTCATGGTTTATTGAGATACAGCTCTGGTATCCTCAGAGAGCCTTAGTGTATAAGGTGCTACTTCGACCACCCGAAGAATCTCGCGTTTTGTTGAGATACTTCTTTGATATCCTCGGAGAGCCTTAGTCTACAAGGTGCTGCTTCGACCACCCAAAGAATACCGTGTTTTGTTGAGATACTGCTTTGGTATCCTCGGAGAGCCTTTGTCTATAAGGTGCTGCTTCGACCACCCAAAGAATCTTGGGTTTTGTTGACATACTACTTTGGTATCCTCTGAGACCATTAGTGTATACGGTGCTACTTTGACTACGTGAAGAATCTCGTGTTTTGATCAGATACCGCTTTGGAATCCTCGGAGAGCCTTAGTCAATATGGTGCTGCTTCGACCACCCGAAGAATCTCGCGTTTTTTTGAGATACTGCATTGGTATCCTGGGAGAACCTTAGTCCATAAGGTGGTGCTTCGATCACACAAAGAATCTAATGATTTGTTGAGATACTACTTTGGTATCCTCGGAGAACCTTAGTCTATAAGGTGATGCTTCGATCACTCAAAGAATCTCATGTTTTGTTGAGATGCTACATTAGAATCCTCGGAGAACCTTAGTCTATATGGTGCTGCTTCGACCACCCAAAGAATATTGTGTTTTGTTGAGATACTGCTTTGGTATCTTCGGAGAGCCTTAGTCTATAAGGTGTTGCTTCTACTACCCAAAGAATCTAGTGTTTTGTTGAGATACCGCTTTGGTATCCTCGGAGAGCCTTAGTCTATAAGGTGCTGCTTCGACCACCCGAAGAATCTCGTGTTTTGTTGATATACTGCTTTGGTATCCTCGGAGAACCTTAGTCTATAAGGTGGTGCTTCGATCACCCAAAGAATCTGATGGTTTGTTGAGATACTGCTCTGGTCTCCTCGGAGAACCTTAGTCTATAGGTGCTGCGTCAATCACCAAAAGAATCTCATGTTTTGTTGAGATACTACTTTGGTATCCTCGGAGAACCTTAGTTTATCAGGTGCTGCTTCGACCACCCAAAGAATCTTGTGTTTTGTTGAGATACTGCTTTGGTATCCTCGGAGAGCCTTAGTCTATAAGGTTCTTTTTCGACTACCCCGAAGAATCTCGTGTTTTGCCGAGATACCTCTTTGGTATCCTCAGACAGCCTTAGTCTATAAGGTGCTACTTGGACCACCCGAAGAATCTCGTGTTTTGTTGAGATAATGCTTTGGTATCCTCGGAGAACCTTAGTCTATAAGGTGCTTCTTCGATCGCCCAAAGAATCTCATGGTTTATTGAGATACTGCTCTGTTATCCTCAGAGAGCCTTAGTGTATAAGGTGCTACTTCGACCACCCGAAGAATCTCGCGTTTTGTTGAGATACTTCTTTGATATCCTCGGAGAGCCTTAGTCTACAAGGTGCTGCTTCGACCACCCAAAGAATACCGTGTTTTGTTGAGATACTGCTTTGGTATCCTCGGAGAGCCTTTGTCTATAAGGTGCTGCTTCGACCACCCAAAGAATCTTGGGTTTTGTTGACATACTACTTTGGTATCCTTTGAGAGCATTAGTCTATACGGTGCTACTTTGACTACGTGAAGAATCTCGTGTTTTGATCAGATACCGCTTTGGAATCCTCGGAGAGCCTTAGTCAATATGGTGCTACTTCGACCACCCGAAGAATCTCGCGTTTTTTTGAGATACTGCATTGGTATCCTGGGAGAACCTTAGTCCATAAGGTGGTGCTTCGATCACACAAAGAATCTAATGATTTGTTGAGATACTACTTTGGTATCCTCGGAGAACCTTAGTCTATAAGGTGATGCTTCGATCACTCAAAGAATCTCATGTTTTGTTGAGATGCTACTTTAGAATCCTCGGAGAACCTTAGTCTATATGGTGCTGCTTCGACCACCCAAAGAATATTGTGTTTTGTTGAGATTCTGCTTTGGTATCTTCGGAGAGCCTTAGTCTATAAGGTGTTGCTTCGACTACCCAAAGAATCTAGTGTTTTGTTGAGATACCGCTTTGGTATCCTCGGAGAGCCTTAGTCTATAAGGTGCTGCTTCGACCACCCGAAGAATCTCGTGTTTTGTTGATATACTGTTTTGGTATCCTCGGAGAACCTTAGTCTATAAGGTGGTGCTTCGATCACCCAAAGAATCTCATTGTTTGTTGAGATACTGCTCTGGTCTCCTCGGAGAACCTTAGTCTATAGGTGCTGCGCCAATCACCAAAAGAATCTCATGTTTTGTTGAGATACTACTTTGGTATCCTCGGAGAACCTTAGTTTATCAGGTGCTGCTTCAACCACCCAAAGAATCTTGTGTTTTGTTGAGATACTGCTTTGGTATCCTCGGAGAGCCTTAGTCTATAAGGTTCTTTTTCGACTACCCCGAAGAATCTCGTGTTTTGCCGAGATACCTCTTTGGTATCCTCAGACAGCCTTAGTCTATAAGGTGCTACTTGGACCACCCGAAGAATCTCGTGTTTTGTTGGGATAATGGTTTGGTATCCTCGGAGAACCTTAGTCTATAAGGTGCTTCTTCGATCGCCCAAAGAATCTCATGGTTTATTGAGATACTGCTCTGGTATCCTCAGAGAGCCTTAGTGTATAAGGTGCTACTTCGACCACCCGAAGAATCTCGCGTTTTGTTGAGATACTTCTTTGATATCCTCGGAGAGCCTTAGTCTACAAGGTGCTGCTTCGACCACCCAAAGAATACCGTGTTTTGTTGAGATACTGCTTTGGTATCCTCGGAGAGCCTTTGTCTATAAGGTGCTGCTTCGACCACCCAAAGAATCTTGGGTTTTGTTGACATACTACTTTGGTATCCTTTGAGAGCATTAGTCTATACGGTGCTACTTTGACTACGTGAAGAATCTCGTGTTTTGATCAGATACCGCTTTGGAATCCTCGGAGAGCCTTAGTCAATATGGTGCTACTTCGACCACCCGAAGAATCTCGCGTTTTTTTGAGATACTGCATTGGTATCCTGGGAGAACCTTAGTCCATAAGGTGGTGCTTCGATCACACAAAGAATCTAATGATTTGTTGAGATACTACTTTGGTATCCTCGGAGAACCTTAGTCTATAAGGTGATGCTTCGATCACTCAAAGAATCTCATGTTTTGTTGAGATGCTACTTTAGAATCCTCGGAGAACCTTAGTCTATATGGTGCTGCTTCGACCACCCAAAGAATATTGTGTTTTGTTGAGATACTGCTTTGGTATCTTCGGAGAGCCTTAGTCTATAAGGTGTTGCTTCGACTACCCAAAGAATCTAGTGTTTTGTTGAGATACCGCTTTGGTATCCTTGGAGAGCCTTAGTCTATAAGGTGCTGCTTCGACCACCCGAAGAATCTCGTGTTTTGTTGATATACTGCTTTGGTATCCTCGGAGAACCTTAGTCTATAAGGTGGTGCTTCGATCACCCAAAGAATCTCATGGTTTGTTGAGATACTGCTCTGGTCTCCTCGGAGAACCTTAGTCTATATGGTGCTGCTTCGACCACCCAAAGAATATTGTGTTTTGTTGAGATTCTGCTTTGGTATCTTCGGAGAGCCTTAGTCTATAAGGTGTTGCTTCGACTACCCAAAGAATCTAGTGTTTTGTTGAGATACGCTTTGGTATCCTCGGAGAGCCTTAGTCTATAAGGTGCTGCTTCGACCACCCGAAGAATCTCGTGTTTTGTTGATATACTGCTTTGGTATCCTCGGAGAACCTTAGTCTATAAGGTGGTGCTTCGATCACCCAAAGAATCTCATGGTTTGTTGAGATACTGCTCTGGTCTCCTCGGAGAACCTTAGTCTATAGGTGCTGCGCCAATCACCAAAAGAATCTCATGTTTTGTTGAGATACTACTTTGGTATCCTCGGAGAACCTTAGTTTATCAGGTGCTGCTTCGACCACCCAAAGAATCTTGTGTTTTGTTGAGATACTGCTTTGGTATCCTCGGAGAGCCTTAGTCTATAAGGTTCTTTTTCGACTAACCCGAAGAATCTCGTGTTTTGCCGAGATACCTCTTTGGTATCCTCAGACAGCCTTAGTCTATAAGGTGCTACTTGGACCACCCGAAGAATCTCGTGTTTTGTTGAGATAATGCTTTGGTATCCTCGGAGAACCTTAGTCTATAAGGTGCTTCTTCGATCACCCAAAGAATCTCATGGTTTATTGAGATACAGCTCTGGTATCCTCAGAGAGCCTTAGTGTATAAGGTGCTACTTCGACCACCCGAAGAATCTCGCGTTTTGTTGAGATACTTCTTTGATATCCTCGGAGAGCCTTAGTCTACAAGGTGCTGCTTCGACCACCCAAAGAATACCGTGTTTTGTTGAGATACTGCTTTGGTATCCTCGGAGAGCCTTTGTCTATAAGGTGCTGCTTCGACCACCCAAAGAATCTTGGGTTTTGTTGACATACTACTTTGGTATCCTCTGAGACCATTAGTGTATACGGTGCTACTTTGACTACGTGAAGAATCTCGTGTTTTGATCAGATACCGCTTTGGAATCCTCGGAGAGCCTTAGTCAATATGGTGCTGCTTCGACCACCCGAAGAATCTCGCGTTTTTTTGAGATACTGCATTGGTATCCTGGGAGAACCTTAGTCCATAAGGTGGTGCTTCGATCACACAAAGAATCTAATGATTTGTTGAGATACTACTTTGGTATCCTCGAAGAACCTTAGTCTATAAGGTGATGCTTCGATCACTCAAAGAATCTCATGTTTTGTTGAGATGCTACTTTAGAATCCTCGGAGAACCTTAGTCTATATGGTGCTGCTTCGACCACCCAAAGAATATTGTGTTTTGTTGAGATACTGCTTTGGTATCTTCGGAGAGCCTTAGTCTATAAGGTGTTGCTTCTACTACCCAAAGAATCTAGTGTTTTGTTGAGATACCGCTTTGGTATCCTCGGAGAGCCTTAGTCTATAAGGTGCTGCTTCGACCACCCGAAGAATCTCGTGTTTTGTTGATATACTGCTTTGGTATCCTCGGAGAACCTTAGTCTATAAGGTGGTGCTTCGATCACCCAAAGAATCTGATGGTTTGTTGAGATACTGCTCTGGTCTCCTCGGAGAACCTTAGTCTATAGTTGCTGCGTCAATCACCAAAAGAATCTCATGTTTTGTTGAGATACTACTTTGGTATCCTCGGAGAACCTTAGTTTATCAGGTGCTGCTTCGACCACCCAAAGAATCTTGTGTTTTGTTGAGATACTGCTTTGGTATCCTCGGAGAGCCTTAGTCTATAAGGTTCTTTTTCGACTACCCCGAAGAATCTCGTGTTTTGCCGAGATACCTCTTTGGTATCCTCAGACAGCCTTAGTCTATAAGGTGCTACTTGGACCACCCGAAGAATCTCGTGTTTTGTTGAGATAATGCTTTGGTATCCTCGGAGAACCTTAGTCTATAAGGTGCTTCTTCGATCGCCCAAAGAATCTCATGGTTTATTGAGATACTGCTCTGGTATCCTCAGAGAGCCTTAGTGTATAAGGTGCTACTTCGACCACCCAAAGAATCTCGCGTTTTGTTGAGATACTTCTTTGATATCCTCGGAGAGCCTTAGTCTACAAGGTGCTGCTTCGACCACCCAAAGAATACCGTGTTTTGTTGAGATACTGCTTTGGTATCCTCGGAGAGCCTTAGTCTATAAGGTGCTGCTTCGACCACCCAAAGAATCTTGTGTTTTGTTGACATACTACTTTGGTATCCTTTGAGAGCATTAGTCTATAAGGTGCTACTTTAACTACGCAAAGAATCTCGTGTTTTGATCAGATACTGGTTTGGAATCCTCAGAGAGCCTTAGTCAATATGGTACTGCTTCGACCACCCGAAGAATCTCTTTTTTTTTTTGAGATAATGCTTTGGTATCCTGGGAGAACCTTAGTCCATAAGGTAGTGCTTCGATCACACAAAGAATCTAATGATTTGTTGAGGTACTACTTTGGTATCCTCGGAGAACCTAGTCTATAAGGTGATGCTTCAATCACTCAAAGAATCTCATGTTTTGTTGAGATGCTACTTTAGAATCCTCAGAGAACCTTAGTCTATTTGGTGCTGCTTCGACCACCCAAAGAATCTTGTGTTTTGTTGAGATACTGCTTTGGTATCTTCGGAGAGCCTTAGTCTATAAGGTGTTGCTTCGACTACCCAAAGAATCTAGTGTTTTGTTGAGATACCGCTTTGGTATCCTCGGAGAGCCTTAGTCTATACGGTGCTGCTTCGACCACCCGAAGAATCTCGTGTTTTGTTGATATACTGCTTTGGTATCCTCGGAGAACCTTAGTCTATAAGGTGTTGCTTCGATCACCCAAAGAATCTCATGGTTTGTTGAGATACTGCTCTGGTCTCCTCGGGGAGCCTTAGTCTATAAGGTGCTGCTTCGACTACCCAAAGAATGTTATGTTTTATTGAGATACTGCTTTGGTATCCTTTGAGAGCCTTAAACTATAACGTGTTGTTTCGACTAATCGAAGAATCTCGTGTTTTGCTAAGATACCGCTTTGGTATCCTCGGAGAGCCTTAGTCTATATGGTGCTGCTTCGACCACCCGAAGAATCTCATTTTTTTTTGAGATACTGCTTTGGTATCCTCGGAGAACCTAAGTTTATAAGGTGGTGCTTCGATTACCCAAAGAATCTAATATTTTGTTGAGATGCTACTTTGGTATCCTCGGAGAACCATAGTCTATAGGTGTTGCTTCAATCACCCAAAGAATCTCGTGTTTTGTTGAGATACTACTTTGGTATCCTCGGAGAACCTTAGTCTATAAGGTGTTGCTTCGACCACTCAAAGAATCTTGTGTTTTATTGAGATACTGCTTTGGTATCTCGGACAGCCTTAGTCATAAGGTGTTGTTTCGACTACCCGAAGAATCTCGTGTTTTGCTGAGATACCACTTTGGTATCCTTGGAGAGCCTTAGTCTATAAGGTGCTACTTTGACCACCCGAAGAATCTAGTGTTTTGTTGAGATACAGCTTTGGTATCCTCGGAGAAACTTAGTCTATAAGGTGCTGCTTCGATCACCCAAAGAATCTCATGGTTTATTGAGATACTGCTCTGGTATCCTCAGAGAGCCTTAGTGTATAAGGTGTTATTTCGACCATTCGAAGAATCTCGTATTTTGTGGAGATACTTCTTTGATATCCTCGGAGAGCCTTAGTCTACAAGGTGCTTCTTCGACCACCCAAAGAATACCGTGTTTTGTTGAGATACTGCTTCGGTATCCTCAAAGATCCTTAGTCTATAAGGTGCTGCTTCGACCACCCAAAGAATCTTGTGTTTTGTTGACAAACTACTTTGGTATCCTCGGAGAGCCTTAGTCTATATGGTGCTGCTTCGACCACCCGAAGAATCTCGTGTTTTTCCGAGATACTGCTTTGGTATCCTCGGAGAACCTTAGTCTATAAGGTGGTGCTTCGATCACCCAAAGAATCTAATGTTTTATTGAGATACTACTTTGGTATCCTCGGAGAACCTTAGTCTAAAAGGTGTTACTTCGATCACTCAAAGAATATCATGTTTTATTGAGATACTACTTTCGTATCCTCGGAGAACCTTAGTCTATAAGGTGTTGCTTCGATAACCCAAAGAATCTCATGGTTTGTTGAGATACTGCTCTAGTCTCCTCGGAGAACCTTAGTGTATAAGGTGCTGCTTCGACCACCCGAAGAATCTCGCGTTTTGTTGAGATACTTCTTTTGAATCCTTGGAGAGACTTAACCTAAAGGTGCTACTTCTACCACCTAAAGAATCTCGTGTTTTGTTAAGATACTTCTTTGGTATCCTCGGAGAGCCTTAGTCTATAAGGTGCTGCTTCGACCACCCGAAGAATCTCGCGTTTTGTTGAGATACTTCTTTGGTATCCTCGGAGAGCCTTAGTCTATAAGGTGCTGCTTCAACCACCCAAAGAATCTCGTGTTTTGTCGAGATACTTCTTTGGTATCCTCGGGGAGCCTTAGTCTATAAGTTGCTGCTTCGACCACCCAAAGAATCTTGGGTTTTGTTGAGATACTGCTTTGGTATCCTCTGAGAGCCTTAGTCTATAAGGCGTTGTTTCGACTACCCGAAGAATCTCGTGTTTTGATAAGACACCGCTTTGGAATCCTCGGAGAGCCTTAGTCTATATGGTGCTGCTTCGACCACCCGAAGAATCTTATGTTTTGTTGAGATACTGCTTTGGTATCCTCTGAGAGCCTTAAACTATAACGTTTTGTTTCGACTACCCGAAGAATCTCGTGTTTTGCTTAGATACCACTTTGGTATCCTCGGAGTGCCTTAGTCTATATGGTGCTGCTTCGACCACCCGAAGAATCTCATGTTTTTTTGAGATACTGCTTTGGTATCCTCGGAGAACCTAAGTTAATAAGGTGGTGCTTCGATTACCCAAAGAATCTATTGTTTTGTTGAGATACTACTTTGGTATCCACGGAGAACCATACTCTATAGGTGCTGCTTCAATCACCTAAAGAATCTCATGTTTTGTTGAGATACTACTTTGGTATCCTCGGAGAACCTTAGTCTATAAGGTGTTGCTTCGACCACACAAAGAATCTTGTGTTTTGTTGAGATACTGCTTTGGTATCCTCGGACAGCCTTAGTCTATAAGGTGCTGTTTCGACTACCCGAAGAATCTCGTGTTTTGCTGAGATACCGCTTTGGTATCCTTGGAGAGCCTTAGTCTATAAGGTTCTACTTCGACCACCCGAAGAATCTTGTGTTTTGTTGAGATACTGCTTTGGTATCCTCGGAGAACCTTATTCTATAAGGTGCTACTTCGATCACCCAAAGAATCTCATGGTTTATTGAGATACTACTCTGGTATCCTCAGAGAGCCATAGTGTATAAGGTGCTACTTCGACCACCCAAGGAATCTCGCATTTTGTGGAGATACTTCTTTGATATCCTCGGAGATCCTTAGTCTATAAGGTGCAGCTTCGACCACCCAAAGAATCTTGTGTTTTGTTGACAAACTACTTTGGTATCCTCGGAGAGCCTTAGTATATAAGGTGCTGCTTTGACTACCCGAAGAATCTCGTGTTTTACTCAGATACCGCTTTGGTATCCTCGGAGAGCCTTAGTCTATATGGTGCTGCTTCGACCACCCGAAGAATCTCGTGTTTTTCCGAGATACTGCTCTGGTATCCTTGGAGAACCTTAGTCTATAATGTGGTGCTTCGATCACCCAAAGAATCTAATGTTTTATTGAGATACTACTTCGGTATCCTCGGAGAACCTTAGTCTATAAGGTGCTACTTTGATCACTCAAAGAATCTCACGTTTTATTGAGATACTACTTTCGTATCCTTGGAGAACTTAGTCTATAAGGTGCTGCTTAGATAACCCAAAGAATCTCATGGTTTGTTGAGATACTGCTCTGGTCTCCTCGGAGAACCTTAGTGTATAAGGTGCTGCTTCGACCACCCGAAGAATCTCGCGTTTTGTTGAGATACTTCTTTTGAATCCTTGGAGAGACTTAACCTACAAGATGCTGCTTCGACCACCTAAAGAATCTCGTGTTATGTTAAGATACTTCTTTGGTATCCTCGGAGAGCCTTAGTCTATAAGGTGCTGCTTCGACCACCCGAAGAATCTCGCGTTTTGTTGAGATACTTCTTTGGTATCCTCGGAGAGCCTTAGTCTATAAGGTACTGCTTCGACCACCCAAAGAATCTCCTGTTTTGCCGAGATACTTCTTTGGTATCCTCGGGGAGCCTTAGTCTATAATTGCTGCTTCGACCACCCAAAGAATCTTGGGTTTTGTTGAGATACTGCTTTGGTATCCTCTGAGAGCCTTAGTCTATAAGGTGTTGTTTCGACTACACGAAGAATCTCGTGTTTTGATAAGACACCGCTTTGGCATCCTCGGAGAGCCTTAGTCTATATGGTGCTGCTTCGACCACCCGAAGCATCTCATGTTTTTTTGAGATACTGCTTTGGTATGCTCGGAGAACCTAAGTCTATAAGGTGGTGCTTCGATCACCCAAAGAATCTAATGTTTTGTTGAGATACTTCTTTGGTATCCTCGGAGAACCTTAGTCTATAGGTGCTGCTTCAATCACCCAAAGAATCTCATGTTTTGTTGAGATACTACTTTTGTATCCTCGGAGAACCTTAGTCTATAAGGTGCTACTTCGACCACCCAAAGAATCTTGTCTTTTATTGAGATACTGCTTTGGTATCCTCGGAGAGCCTTAGTCTATAAGGTGCTGTTTCGACTACTCGAAGAATCTCGTGTTTTGCTAAGATACCGCTTTGGTATCATCGGAGAGCCTTAGTCTATATGGTGCTGCTTCGACCACCTGAAGAATCTCATGTTTTTTTGAGATACTGCTTTGGTATCCTCGGAGAACCTAAGTCTATAAGGTGGTGCTTCGATCACCCAAAGAATCTAATGTTTTGTTGAGATACTACTTTGGTATCCTCAGAGAACCTTAGTCTATAGGTGTTGCGTCAATCACCAAAAGAATCTCATGTTTTGTTGAGATACTACTTTGGTATCCTCCGAGAACCTTAGTTTATCAGGTGCTGCTTGGACCACCCAAAGAATCTTGTGTTTTGTTGAGATACTGCTTTGGTATCCTCGGAGAGCCTTAGTCTATAAGGTGCTGTTTCGACTACCCGAAGAATCTCGTGTTTTGCCGAGATACTTCTTTGGTATCCTCAGAGAGCCTTAGTCTATAACGTGCTACTTCGACCACCCGAAGAATCTCGTGTTTTGTTGAGATAATGCTTTGGTATCCTCGGAGAACCTTAGTCTATAAGGTGCTTCTTCGATCACCCAAAGAATCTCATGGTTTATTGAGATACTACTCTGGTATCCTCAAAGAGCCTTAGTGTCTAAGGTGCTACTTCGACCACCCAAAGAATCTCGCGTCTTGTCGAGATACTTCTTTGATATCCTCGTAGAGCCTTAGTCTACAAGGTGCTACTTCGGCCACCCAAAGAATACCGTGTTTTGTTGAGATACTGCTTTGGTATCCTCGGAGAGCCTTAGTCTATAAGGTGCTGCTTCGACCACCCGAAGAATCTCGTGTTTTGTTGATATACTGCTTCGGTATCCTCGGAGAACCTTAGTCTATAAGGTGTTGCATCGATCACCCAAAGAATCTCATGGTTTGTTGAGATACTGCTCTGGTCTCCTCGGAGAACCTTAGTGTATAAGGTGATGCTTGGACCACCCGAAGAATCTCGCGTTTTGTTGAGATACTTCTTTGGTATCCTCGGAGAGCCTTAGTCTACAAGGTGCTGCTAAAACCACCCAAAGAATCTCGTGTTTTGTTAAGATACTACTTTGGTGTCCTCGGAGAGCCTTAGTCTATTAGGTGCTACTTCGACCACCCGAAGAATCTCGCGTTTTGGTAAGATACTTCTTTGTTATTCTCGCAGAGCTTTAGTCTATAAGGTGCTGCTTCGACCACCCAAAGAATCTCGTGTTTTGTCGAGATACTTATTTGTTATCCTCGGAGTGCCTTAGTCTATAAGGTGCTGCTTCAACCACCCAAAGAATCTTATGTTTTGTTGAGTTACTGCTTTGGTATCCTCTGAGAGCCTTAAACTATAACGTGTTGTTTCGACTACCCGAAGAATCTCGTGTTTTGCTAAGATACCGCTTTGGTATCCTCGGAGAGCCTTAGTCTATATGGTGCTACTTCGACCACCCGAAGAATCTCATGTTTTTTTGAGATACTGCTTTGGTATCCTCGGAGAACCTAAGTCTATAAGGTGGTGCTTCGATTACCCAAAAAATCTAATGTCTTGTTGAGATACTACTTTGGTATCCTCGGAGAACTAGAGTCTATAGGTGCTGCTTCAATCACCCAAAGAATCTCATGTTTTGTTGAGATACTACTTTGGTATCCTCGGAGAACCTTAGTCTATAAGGTGCTGCTTCGACGACACAAAAAATCTTGTGTTTTGTTGAGATACTGCTTTGGTATCCTCGGACAGCCTTAGTCTATAAGGTGCTGTTTTGACTACCCGAAGAATCTCGCGTTTTACTGAGATACCGCTTTGGTATCCTTTGAGAGCCTTAGTCTATAACGTGCTACTTCGACCACCCGGAGAATCTAGTGTTTTGTTGAGATACTGCTTTGGTATCCTCAGAGAGCCTTAGTGTATAAGGTGCTACTTCGACCACCCGAAGAATCTCGCATTTTGTTGAGATACTTCTTAGATATCCTCGTAGAGCCTTAGTCTACAAGGTGCTACTTCGACCACCCAAAGAATACCGTGTTTTGTTGAGATACTACTTTGGTATCCTCGGAGATCCTTAGTCTATAAGGTGCTGCTTCGACCACCCAAACAATCTTGTGTTTTGTTGACAAACTACTTTGGTATCCTCAGAGAGCCTTAGTCTATAAGGTGCTGCTTTGACTACCCGAAGAATCTCGTGCTTTACTCAGATACCGCTTTGGTATCCTCGGAGAGCCTTAGTCTATATGGTGCTGCTTCGACCACCCGAAGAATCTCGTGTTTTTCTGAGATACTGCTTTGGTATCCTCGGAGAACCTTAGTCTATAAGTTGGTGCTTTGATCACCCAAAGAATCTAATGTTTTATTGAGATACTACTTTGGTATCCTGGGAGAACCTTAGTCTATAAGGTGCTACTTTGATCACTCAAAGAATCTCATGTTTTGTTGAGATACTCCTCTGGTCTCCTTTGAGAACCTTAGAGTATAAGGTTCTGCTTCGACCACCCAGAAGAATCTCGCGTTTTGTTGAGATACTTCTTTTGAATCCTCGGAGTGCCTTAAACTACAAGGTGCTACTTCGACCACCTAAAGAATCTCGTGTTTTGTTAAGATACTTCTTTGGTATCCTCGGAGAGCCTTAGTCTATAAGGTGCTGCTACGACCACCCGAAGAATCTCGCGTTTTGTTGAGATACTTCTTTGGTATCCTCGGAGAGCCTTAGTCTATAAGGTGCTGCTTTGACCACCCAAATAATCTCGTGTTTTGTCGAGATACTTCTTTGGTATCCTCGGGGAGCCTTAGTCTATAAGTTGCTGCTTCGACCACCCAAAGAATCTTGTGTTTTGTTGCGATACTGTTTTGGTATCCTCTGAGAGCCTTAGTCTATAAGGTGTTGTTTCGACTACCCGAAGAATCTCGTGTTTTGATAAGACACCGCTTTGGCATCCTCGGAGAGCCTTAGTCTATATGATGCTGCTTCGACCACCCGAAGAATCTCATGTTTTGTTGAGATACTGCTTTGGTATCCTCGGAGAACCTAAGTCTATTAGGTAGTGCTTCGATCACCCAAAGAATCTAATGTTTTGTTGAGATACTTCTTTGGTATCCTCGGAGAACCTTAGTCTATAGGTGCTGCTTCAATCACCCAAAGAATCTCATGTTTTGTTGAGATACTACTTTGGTATCCTCGGAGAACTTTAGTCTATAAGGTGCTGCTTCGACCACCCAAAGAATCTTGTGTTTTGTTGAGATACTTCTTTGGTATCCTCGGAGAGCCTTAGTCTATAAGATGTTGTTTTGACTACCCGAAGAATCTCGTGTTTTGCTGAGATACCGCTTTGGTATCCTTGGAGAGCCTTAGTCTATAAGGTACTACTTCGACCACCCGAAGAATCTAGTGCTTTGTTGAGATACCGCTTTGGTATCCTCGGAGAACCTTAGTCTATAAGGTGCTGCTTCGATCACCCAAATAATCTCATGGTTTATTGAGATACTGCTCTGTTATCCTCAGAGAGCCTTAGTGTATAAGGTGCTACTTCGACCACCCGAAGAATATCGCATTTTGTTGAGATACTTCTTTGATATCCTCAGAGAGCCTTAGTCTACAAGGTGCTACTTCGACCACCCAAAGAATACCGTGTTTTGTTGAGATACTGCTTTCGTATCCTCGAAGAGCCTTGGTCTATAAGGTGCTGCTTCGACCAACCAAAGAATCTTGTGTTTTGTTGACAAACTACATTGGTATCCTCGGAGAGCCTTAGTCTATAAGGTGCTGCTTTGACTACCTGAAGAATCTCGTGTTTTGCTCAGATACAACTTTGGTATCCTCGGAGAGCCTTAGTGTATATGGTGCTGATTCGACCACCCGAAGAATCTCGTGTTTTTATGAGATACTGCTTTGGTATCCTCGAAGAACCTTAGTCAAATAGGTGGTTCTTCGATCACCCAAAGAATATAATGTTTTGTTAAGATACTACTTTGGTATCCTCGGAGAACCTTAGTCTATAAGGTGCTACTTCGATCAATCAAAGAATCTAATGTTTTGTTGAGATACTACTTTCGTATCCTCGGAGAACCTTAGTCTAAAAGGTGCTGCTTCGATCACCCAAAGAATCTCATGGTTTGTTGAGATACTGCTCTGGTCTCCTCGGAGAACCTTAGTGTATAAGGTGCTACTTCGACCACCCAAAGAATCTCGCGTTTTGTTGAGATACTTCTTTCGTATCCTGGGAGAGCCTTAGTCTACAAGGTGCTGCTTCGACCACCTAAATAATCTCATGTTTTGTTAAGATACTACTTTGGTATCCTCGGAGAGCCTTAGTCTATAAGGTGCTGCTTCGACCACCCGAAGAATCTCGCGTTTTGTTGAGATACTTATTTGGTATCCTCGGAGAGCCTTAGTCTATAAGGTGCTGCTTCGACCACCCAAAGAATCTCGTGTTTTGTCGAGATACTTCTTTGGTATCCTCGGAGAGCCTTAGTCTATAAGGTGCCGCTTCGACCACCCAAAGAATCTTGTGTTTTGTTGAGATACTGCTTTGGTATCCTCGGAGAGCCTTAGTCTATAAGGTGCTATTTCGACTACCCGAAGAATCTCGTGTTTTGCTGAGATACAGCTTTGGTATCCTCGGAGAGCCTTAGTCTATATGGTTCTGCTTCGACCACCCAAAGAATCTCATGTTTTTTTGAGATACTGCTTTGGTATCCTCGGAGCACCTAAATCTATAAGGTGGTGCTTCGATCACCCAAAGAATCTAAAATTTTGTTGAGATACTAGTTTGGTATCCTCGGAGAACCTTAGTCAATATGTGTTGCTTCAATCACCTAAAGAATCTCATGTTTTGTTGAGATACTACTTTGGTATCCTTGGAGAACCTTAGTCTATAAGGTGCTGCTTCGACCACCCAAAGAATCTTGTGTTTTGTTGAGATACTGCTTTGGTATCCTCGGAGAGCCTTAGTCTATAAGGTGTTGTTTCGACTACCCGAAGAATCTCATGTTTTGTTGAGATACTGCTTCGGTATCCTCGGAGAACCTTAGTCTATAAGGTGCTTCTTCGATCAGCCAAAGAATCACATGTTTTGTTGAGATACTGCTTTGGTATCCTCGGAGAGCCTTAGTCTATAAGGTGCTGCTTCGACCACCCGAATAATCTTGTGTTTTTTTGAGATACTGCTTTGGTATCATCACAGATCCTTTGTCTATAAGGTGCGGCTTCGACCACCCTAAGAATCTCGTGTTTTGTTGTGATACTGCTTTGGTATCCTCGAAGAACCTTAGTCTAAAAGGTGTTGCATCGACCACCCGAAGAATCTCGTGTTTTGTTGAGATACTGCTTTGGTATCCTCGGACAGCTTTAGTCTATAAGGTGCTACTTCGACCCTTCGAAGAATCTCGTGTTTTTTTTTTAGATACTGCTTTGGTATCCTTAGAGAACCTTAGTCTATAAGGTGCTGCTTCGATCACCCAAAGAATCCCATGTTTTGTTGGGATATTACTTTTGTATCCTATGAGAACCTTAGTCTATAAGGTGCTGGTTCGATCACCCAAAGAATCTCGTGTTTTGTTGAGATAATGCCTTGGTATCCTCGGAGAGCGTTAGTGTCATACCCCAAATTTTGACCACCAAGATTTCCCATCATTGTGAGGATTATTTCCACAATATGAATGTACCTTCATGCCACATCAAACTCCTCAAGGATTGTTGAGCTTTCACTACAATCAAGAATTAGGGTTTCAAGCCCTCCAAGAACACTTAGACAAAAGATAAATCAAGAAATGACATGATCTTCAACTTGTCCAAACTCTCAAACACCCATAAAGGATCAAGAGGACTCCCATATCAAGAATCAAGCACAAAGTTGCAACATTCCAAGTGGATCAAGCCTCGAGATCGACAGTGTCACCAAATTAGGGTTTTGGTCGACCAGGGCCTCTAGATGAAAATTTTCATCTGGGCATGATCCAATGCTTCAAAGCACAACCGAACATACTCTAAGGGATCTCATGGACCCAATCATCAAGTCAATTTAACGTCAGGGGATGCATTAACCAAAAAAATCAGGAATTAGGGTTTCTTGACCTAATTCACCCCTAAGTTGACTTTTGGGACAAAGCATGAGCCAAGACCTCAAGACATGATTTGAGGGCCTCAAATACACTACATTGATCAATTTAAAATAATGGATTGATCCAAGAAGCTTGGTTCACAAGTTTCAATTTCATCTGGACCACGATCAGGGTTTCGAGGAAAAAGTCAAATGTACCTTTGACTTTTGACCAAGACATGCTCCCAAACCTTGGGACATGATTCAATACACCCTATAACACCTATGGAATCCATCCATTATGTTTGACTTAGGTCAAGGGCTTGATTTCACAAAGGATCACATAGTTTGGATTTTATCCGATAAAAAGTCAACTGTGCACAAAATCAAGTTTGACTTTTTAAGATTTTTCACAAATATGGTTCCCTTAAGTCAAAAACAATGTTAATGTATGATATTGACCATCATCCATCAAGAAAAATCAAGAAAAGTGAGGTTTCTTGCAAAAGGGGCGACCTTGAGAAACCAAAATTTTTCTAAGTTATGGAATAAAAGTGGTTTTGGTACCAACTTCCAAAGATCATAACTTGAGATCCAAGCAACTATTTTGGGTGATCCAAAGCTGGATTTGTCGGTCTTGCTACACTCTACAAAAGCTTCAACTACCTCAAACTCCAATTCTTTATGGATTCTGAGCTATGGATTGATCAAAATCACAAAAACATGAAAATGACACTTTTTCCAACACTTAGTGAAAATCTGCCTAAGTTACCAGCCTTGAACATCAATGTTCATGAGGTTTTTTCAGTTGGATCCAAATAGTTTCAAAACAAACTATGATCACACATGTTTGGTATTATATGAGGTCTTTCTAAAAATCACAAGAGCCTCCCATAACCTAACCTGAGCAGGGAGATATGAATCCCTCAAAACACCATTTGCAACTGTCTTGGACAAGGAAGATTTTGGCAAATTTTGGCATTTTGCTCGATTTGGAAAAATTGAGCAACTCCAAGCCTTGTCATCCATTTGGACATATCTGAGGATAAAACAAAAGGAGAATGATTTGATCCCCAAGCCTCCAAAGTCCAAGAATCTACACTTAGCCATAACAAACCTAAAAAGGCTAAAAAGGTGCCAAGACTCCAATTTTGTTTCCAAGCATTCAATAGATGCTCCAAGGTGGCATGGACTAACACATTCCTAACTGAATGAGTCAAGGATCATCACTGAATCAAAGGACCATAGGCCTGTGCCCTAACCTCAAATCAATGGCTAGAGGAGACTTAAGATTCCTTTTGCTCAACATTGGCCAAAAGCCTGCTGCAGCTACCATTCACTATTGTTTGCAAAACAAACTTGCTCTACTATAAATAGAGCTCATTTGTGCTCAGTTTGAGTACACCAAAGCACTACAACACTTGCTTTCCTCAAAATCTCTTTCTCTAGGCCAAAATACCTTCTTTTGCAAGTAATTTTTGAGTTTTTGAGTTAGAGAGCAATTCCACCACAGCTCATGATCCAAACAAATCTAATGTATCATATGTAAGCTGTCTAAACACTCACTTGTGGCCTGAAACACAAAAATCACAAAGTCCACTTCCAAAACCTCAAAATTGGACTTTTCTGCATTTTTTAAGCCATGCCTTGATTCACTCACTTCCAAAACTAAACAAAGCCTCAAACACACTCCAAATATCATCCTCAAACTGTCCCAATTAGGTTCCCTCATCTGGAACACAATTTTAGAGAGTTGTTATTTTGGCCACTTTGCCAATTTTGCAAGAAGGAGCCCAACACTTGTTCTTGAGGATTCCAGCTGGACCCAATCATCCTAAAAGCTTCTAAGGGATCAATTGCGAGTGTTCAAAGCATTGTATCACTTATGGTACAAAGAACTTGGCAGATAGCCCAAGGAGCTCCAAGAGGTAAGTACATCATCACTTGAACTCTCTGAATTATGATTCCTTTGATGTCCACTGATCATAAACATCTCATACATGTTATATATGTTGTGTTTGAACCAATTTGACATGTAATTCTTGCCTGTACCATGAGATAGCATAGAACATGCAAAAATAGGCCTATTTTGGAATCACTGCCGGATTTTGAGTTAGAAGCATTTTCTGAAAATTCCAAGACCACCATTGGATTCCTTGTGAAATTCTAGGGCAAATGCACCTAAATTTTGTCCCAATCCATGGAGAAATGAGAAAGTTAGAGGCTTCACGTAAATTGCCCAAAAGCTTGCCTTGCCTTGCCTTGCCCAGACCTAGAAACAAGGCATGCTTTATGTATTTATGGGGTGGTTTTGATACACGGATGTATCACCACCCCAGTGGTAGCGCGCATGCGTGTTTGTTGCCAAGGTCGTGGGTTCAAACCCCACCCAGACCTTTTTTTCCATTTTTCAATTTTATGCTATTTTTTCATTATTTTCATGTTTTGTTAATTAATTGAAAAATTAATTTCTCTCTCAATTTTAACTATTTTTGATTGGTTATTTTTTTGAAAATTCCCAAAAATATTAAAATGTTTTATTTTATGAAAATTTCACAAAAATATTATTTAATTCATATATTTGGTATTTTTGTAAACAATTACATTTTTATTTGTTTTTAAACAATAAAAATATTTCTTTCTCTTGATTTTGCAAAATTCAAATGATTTTTGAATCATCCTATGAATTAAAATTGATTTTACAAATATAAATACAAGATGACAACCTTTTTTTCACATGTTTAAATATTTTAATTGAATTTTTATTCAATTAAAATACATTTAAAAACCAAAAACTAGGGTTTTGATCACTATCACCCTAACAAATCTTTTCAAACAACTTTTGGGCCTCTAATAGAGTGTAAGACCCAACCCCTTTTTAACCAAAACCTTTGGGCATCTCCTTGAGTTGTAAGACCCATCCCTCTGTACAGAAAAACTCTTTGGGCCTTAGTCATGGTATAACTCCCACTGCGATTTTAAAATCTCGGCGCAGTCGTCGTCTTTTAAGCAAAAACTATTTGGGCCTACCCTTGTGTTGTAAGTACCTTTTATTTTCTTTTTCAAACCTTTGGGCCTCTCCTTGAGTTGTAAGACCCATCCCTTTGTACAAAAAAACTCTTTGGGCCTCAGTCGTTGTATAAGTCCCAATACAGTTTATAAAACAACGGTACGATTACTGTTTTTCATCTAGGCCTCCCCTCGAGTATAAGCCCCAAAAATATTTTCAAAAACAACTTCCCTTTTGATTTAGGCTCAAATCCATAGTTGTTATCAAAACTTTCTTTAATTTCTTGAACAACTAACCATACAGCTGTTACTATGGAAGCTTGCTCGCTTGTATGTTTTTATCAGCTTTCTTTACCTGCTTTCATATATATATATATATAACTGTATTGCTGGAAGCTTGCTCATCTGTAAGTCCTTCTTTCATATCCTCTTAAATACTTGTCATATATCAGCTGTATATATACTTCTATACCTGCTTAGAGTTTTCCCCGGCAACTAAGTCTAGAACTAGGTAAAGCCAATTGGTCACTCTTTAATACAGTCAAAACTAGATCCCCATAAGATTTCCAGATACAATCTTGCCTTTTCTTGGGCTTAAACAATATGGAACAAAGAGAAAGGCATTATTCTCGGTGAAACTTTTCTCAGACTCTCAAAATTAGCAATTGTCAAAGAAATTCAGTTCCCCGGAGATGATTAATTCTCGGTGAAACCTCTCTTGAGTTTCTTCAAACCCTAGAACTATTCACTAAAGAAAAGATTATTCCCGGTGAAACTTTTCTTGAACTCTTCTTAGGTTTAGGACCCACAGGCTTCCTAAAAGCATCCTCGTCTCCTCTTGGGCTTTGTACAAGGACCCTCCGGCTTCTTAGAAGTTCTCATGCCTTCTCTTGGGCTTAATACAAGGACCCTGAAGACCTCTTAAAGGTATAAGACAGAACTTAGTCATCCTTTGTTAAAGCAGTCTTTCCAGTGTCAAAACTTCAGACCAATTTAGGGTTGATTCTCATCCCTTAAAACACCTACCTCCTCTTGGGCATCGTACAAAGATAAACTCTTTCAGACCAGTAGACTTGGACAGTCTAATCTCCTCTTGAGTCTCAAAGACTTTCTCAAGTTCCCTACAAATATAGAAGAAAACCTGGTCATTTAACCAATCTCCAGTAGAGTTAAAACCCATGTGTTCTAAAACCTAGTTTTTCTCCTAAGATTCCCCAGCCAGGGTCAGCTTACTATCAATATAACACTATCCCAAATCAAAACCTCAAGGCCTCTGATACCTCAACTCTTCTGTAAACCCCTCAACAAGAGTTGATTCCCCATTTGGACCTGCCTCTGGATCTCAATAATCCTCAGCAGAAGACAGCCTCCTCTTAGGCTTTGTATAAAGATGTCTTTCTTTGTTCTTCCCCAGCAAAGATGGCCTCCTCTTGGGCTTTGTACAATGATTTTCCCCAGCTGAGCTAACCTTTTCAGACTCTCTAGTTGAGTCAAGTATCTTTCCACACTTTCTTATTGAGTCAATAGCACTCTGTTGTTGAGTCAACCATTTTAGCCTCAATCTTGGGCTTTGTACAAGATAGACAAAAACACTCTCTTGTTGAGTCAATCTTTTTCAGCCTCTTCTTAGGCTTGGTATAATGATTTCCCCTAGCAGGAGTTAGTTTCCTCTTAGGCTATGTATAATGATCTCTCTAGCTTGGTCAGCCTCAATCTCGGGCTTTGTACAAGACACCATACAAATTTCCCTAAGCAGAGTCAATCCTCTTTCCAGCCTCAATCTTGGGCTTTGTACAAGACAGATAATACTCTCCAGCAGAGTCAAACTTCTTTTAGCCTCACTCTTGGGCTTTGTACAAGACACCTAAAACAACCTCAGCCGAGTCAGTAAAGTCTCATTTTAGCCTCAATTTTGGGCTTTGTACAAGACATATAAGGATTTCTTTCCCACCGAGTCAGTCTTCTTTTCAGCCTCAATCTTGGGCTTTGTACAATACACATACAACCCTCCCCAGCGGAGTCAAAATCTCTTTTAGCCTCAATCTTGGGCTTTGTACAAGACAGACAAAATATCTCCCCGGAAAAGTCAACTTTTAGCCTCCTCTTAGGCTTTGTATAATGATATCCCCAAAGAGTCAATCTCTTTATTTTAGCCTCAATCTTAGGCTTTGTACAAGACAAAGATAAACACTCTCTTGTTTGAGTCAGTCTTTCCCAGCCTCCTCTTAGGCTTTGTATAAGGACTTCCCCAGTGGAGTCAATCAACCTCTTAGCTTCAACCTTGGGCTTTGATCAAGGCACACAAAAATCAACATCCCTTCAGAGGAAATCAAAATCTCCCTGTAGGAAGACACTTCTCTGTATATCACACATCAAAACATATAAATCAAAACAAACCCTAATCCCAGATAATTGTTGTAAGTGGCACACTTGTCGATTCAAATATCCAAGCTGTCGTCCATCTCTTATCCTAACAAACTTCCTCTTCCATCTAATTGCTGTAAGTGGCAAGCCTCTGGATTATTTACATCCACGCCACTGTCCCTCTCTTAGCATGAAAGATTCCTAAGGAAAAATGGCATTGCTCTACACTGAGTTAAAGTTTTCTCCTTCAGGACAAAATCATTCATAAAGGAAATTATGGCATTGCAGGAGTCACATATCCCAGTTAATGTAATCCTCCTTTATAATCAGTCATCCAACAGTTGTGATAAACAGACGAGATGTCTCCCTTTAGGGATGACAAATTCTCTCTAAGTCAAACCTTTAGCTTCAATCTTGGGCTTTGAACAAGACACAAATAACTTTTAGCTTCAATCTTGGGCTTTAAACAAGACACCAAAACATCTTTTTCCTCCCATAGATTAGGAGGAACCACGATTGCTCTGATTTCCCTGTTTCTTTAAACGAGAATACGTAGGCATAAGATTACGAAATCTTAGCGAGCATACCAATCAAAAACTTTAGGTCCAGTACCTTACCAAAAACATCGGCAAGCCCGAAATCATCAAAAACTCTCTCTCTCATATTTCCCAAGAAACTTTCCCAGCCCATCAACGGATAAACACTATCAAGTATAAAGTAGGACCTAAAACTAACAACCTATGGATAACCACATATAGGATGGGTAATTGACAACTCCCCATTGTACAACCTGACCCCGAACTCCCCGAATCTCTTTAAGAGTTTTTTCAGTTAAACATTCACGTGTAAGGTTAGTTTGAGATAACTTCCCTTTCCCTTCCAGCTTCACGAGATAAATAAGAAATCAGAAAGTAGCACCCCACTCCTCCTCATTGAGAAAGAAACCACAAAATTATGCGATAAGGTGGTCACGTCACCGACAAAAATCACACGCTACAGATAAATGGCGACTCTACTGGGGACATCTTTGATCTGTTTAGGATTATAGACTAGAATTTCTAAGAGGTCTAGGATGTTAGTTTTAGGAATGAATATATATATATATATATATATATATATATATAGCTTTTCCTACTTGATATCCGTGTTTATTTTTCTGCTAATGGGAATACGAGTGATGTCGCATGCGGAAAGTTTGAGTGATACCTAAGATAGGTGATGGCAGAGACGGGCGGTCTTACAGGGAGTGAATCCCGAATAAGCTGTCCCGGTAGACCATCAAATTAATGGAGATACCATTTGCGGATTCAAGTCTAACGACTTCGGTTGTGAAAGCAAATTGTTCGATTGTGGTATCCATGAAACTGAGGATTTAGTAGACAGTAACCATGTGGCAATTTAGTATTGCGGTAGCTATCGGAAATAGTTGTCACGCGATACTACACTTAATTGAGATTACCCTAAGATGCTACAACTCGCTCGGGTGAACCAGCTTGTTGTTGTTATCCCAAGGGGGGTTAATGATTTTGAGTACAGGTGCAAAAATTCACCATAGTACAACCTTTGGGGATGGGTAGAGCCATGGCTCCATGCTCGTGACGCTGAACCTTTGAACCCATGTTTCTTCTATGTTTTAGTGTGTTGCATTCATGCATTCATTTAAAAAACTCTTAAACAAAGAAAATATCTTCTTTTCTCTCCTCTCTTTTTCAAATTAAACTAAAACAATGATTGTAAATATCAGAGAAAAATATTGCGTTATGGATTTCGGTAGAAAGAAGACGCACAAGTACACCTTCAAGGTTCTAAAACTAGAGGGTTGGCAAGGATGATCACCAAACCCGATGCTTTCAGAGCTAAGTATGGAGGACTGCTGTCCCTATTAAGGGTCCATGTAGTTGAAGGAATCCTGTCTATGCTGATTCATTTTTATGATCCGGTTTATCACTATTTCACATTCCTAAATTATCAACTAGCACCAACACTGGAGGAGTATTCTCACCTGACTGATTTACCCATCACTGACCAAGCTCCCTTTTCTGGACTGGAAGAAATTCCAAAGGATCAGACCATTGCAAGAGCGATCTATTTGGACGAGTCAGAAGTCAGGACTCACATGACCGCTAAGGATGGAATCCAAGGTTTACCGGCCAAGTTCTTGGTACTTTTCCAGTACAGGAAACATTACTGCTTTCGAAGATATCTTTGTTCTACTCACATACGGGCTTTTCCTTTTTTTCCCAACATTGATAACTTCGTTGATATCAATGCCATTAAGATATTTCTGATTGGAAACCCTGTACCGACCTTGCTCGCAGATGCTTATCATTCTGTACACTTAAGGAATTTGTACAGTGGAGGAATGATCACATGCTGTGTACCCCTGCTATACAAATGGTTCACTTCCCATTTACCCAAGTCTACTGCTTTTTGGGATCATAAGAGTACTCTACGTTGGTCACAGAAAATCATGTCTCTTACCAACTCTGACATAGATTGGTTCAATCGAATCTATGACGGGATAAGGATCATTGACAAATGTGGAAATTTCCCTAATGTACCCCTTATAGGAACCAAAGGAGGAATCAACTATCATCCAATTTTAGTTCGTCGTCAACTCGGATACCCGATGAAACATATCCCGCGTAATGTTCATCAAGAAGGTCTTTTCTTCAAGGAAGGAGAAAATGACAGGGCACTAAAGACAAAAATAGTGCATGCCTGGAAACATGTTCACAAGAAAGAAAGAGAGTCTCTAGGAAAACTGGACTGTATCTCTATGGAACCTTATCTCCACTAGGTACAAACTAGAGCCCTCAAGCTGAGGATGCCTTACCCTCGTCAAGAAGTTCTTCCGCTAAAGGAATCTATCCTTTATTTTATGTCTGATGTGGAAAAACTCCAGGTCACTCTCAACAAAGTTCAACGGGAAAAGAAATCTTGGAAAAACAAGTACCGTATTCTCAATGTGGAGTGTACAAAAATTTAGCAACTGTTAAAAGAAAAGGACACTCTAATTAATATATTAGAGCAACATGCTATAGAAATTCAAGAAGACCGAAGAAATTTGCTCGCTCCATTCACTTTGCAAATGACTGACAACCCGACAACGGCTGAAGAGCCCCGGTCAAAGAAAAGGAAAATACTAGAACCAGCACCTGATCTCTCCTCAGAGAGGACTCAGGACCCATGAACTTAGACATTTCCTTTTACAGCACTTTGTAAAATATTGTATTCCCTTTCTGCAATCTTTCAAATTCAATAAAATATGGGTCTCCCCATTGTATGATATTTGCAATCCAATTGTTGAAGTTTCTTTTTTATTAAAACAAAAATTAATATATATCATTGCATTCATCATTCTCACATAACACGTTCTTCTTACCTTATAATCTCACGTCTGTGTCTCGATTCTAGAGTCAAACTGTCTCATTCGTACAATACTCGAGCCAATCGACAAAAGAAAATGGATGATCTCGAGGAAGAGAACAGAGAGCTGAGAGAAGAAATCGACGCTCTGAAAGAAGATATTATAAAACTTCACAGTGACATGCAATCCCTGGCAACATCTCAGAGACAATAATAAAGGACTATGATCTCGGAGACCACATCTACACCCATAGTGGAGACATATGATCCTCGGTACAACATGCCTAAAGATCGTCCCTGGGGCATGCCTATCAACTTTATCCCTGAAGGATATATCCCGCCGGTCACGGAAGATCCGGGAACTGCAGCAGGAACCGCTGGGCCTGAAGGTTACAAACTTCGGGAAGGCAAAGACGCAAGAGTGATGGTAGCAACTCCTGAAGGTTACAAACTTCAGGGTATAGAAGAACCAAGAGTCACCGCCGTAATGACTGTACCACAACCCGTGGTACACACTGTCCTGGAAGGACAGATCCCACAGATACCTTCTGGTGGAAACGAAAGTATGTACGACAGAATGAATGAGTTCAAGGAATAATTCTTGGAGATGCAGAAAGAACTGCATGCCATTCCGGCCAGGATCTATTCGGAAAGGGCGCCGCATACCTTTGTTTGGTCCCCAATGTGAAAATCCCACACAAATTCAAGGTGCCTGACTTTGAAAAATACAAGGGCAACTCTTGCCCTCAAAGTCATTCGGTGATGTACGCTCAAAAAATGTCAACTCAGACAGAGAATCAACAGCTACTGATCCATTATTTCCAAGACAGTTTAACCGGTGCCGCACTCAAATGGTACATGGGTTTAAACCGCACTAAGATTGTCACTTTCGGAGATCTTGGCGCTGTCTTCGTTCAGCAGTATAAGTATAACCTGGACATGGCACCAGACAGAGATCAGCTCCGAGCAATGTCACAAAGAGACAAGGAAACTTTTAAGGAGTATGCTCAGAGATGGCGTGAAATTTCCGCCCAAATCTTTCCCCCTCTTGAGAAAAAAGAGATGACAAAGATCTTTTTGAAAACTTTGAGCTCATTCTACTATGACCGAATGGTTGCCAGTGCGCCCAGTGACTTCGCTGAAATGGTGAATATGGGAGTACGCCTTGAGGAAGCAGTCCGAGAAGGATGTATGGTCAAGGATACAGGACCATCAAGCAGTACCCAAAGATACGGTGTGCTTTCCCTAAGAAAAAAGAGCAAGATATTGGTAATATCTCTCTCGGAAAGCAAAGGTGAAGGTATCAACCAGTAGCAGCAGTAACTCCTACTATCAACCCTGCGCCTGTTCCAACGTATCAACCTCAGGTTGCTCAGAGCCAACCGAATCAACAACAATATCAACAAAGGACACAACAACCTCTTCAGCATGCTCGTTCTCAATACAACAACAACAACCTACGACTCGACCACCAGGGTTTGACCCTATACCAATGTTGTACGCAAAACTTTTTCCACTACTACTCCAAACCAGGTCTCCTCTTACAGTACCGGAAAATCCGCCTTTTTGGTTCAAAGCGGATCAAACTTGCCCTTACCATCAAGGAGGACCGGGGCACAACATAGAAAACTGTCTCAGCCTCAAATCCGATGTGCAGAAGCTTGTCAGGAACGGGGTCCTATCTTTCAAGGATACAAATCCAAATGTTCAGATGAACCCGTTGCCTCAACATGAGAAGGGTGCGGTAAATTTGATAGAGGAAGAATCTAACCACAGCTATCAAATTCATGATGTACTCCTATTAGGAACCAATCTGATCAAGATGCATTACAGACAGAGCAGATACAGTCATGTACCATTTCACAATTACCACCAGTGTGATATCTGCTCCAAGAATAATCAAGGATGTTCCGTAGTGTAATCAGCTCTACAAGAATAGATGGATCTCAGATGGATCCAAGATCACCGAACCCGTGAGGTCAACATGACTTATACAAATTCCAACATTGTCCAGAACAACAACATTCTGGCGATGAATGTCAACTTGGTGGCAATGCACTCAAGGAAAAGCCAAAATCATGATCTGCCACGACATGATTACAATTCCTGTCCGATCCGCTCAATAAACAAGCAGGGATGCTCTTTTGTACAAGAGGCCCATCAGCGTCAGATGGATCTAGGATGGATTCAGGACTACCATGATAGAAGTCATTATCAAGTTGATATGATTCAAATCTTTGATATTCGCCTGATGAATACCAGTCTGGTAGAATTACACGCTAAGCAAGTCAGGCTCGATTTTTTGGCTTCACGTGATTATCAGGACTGCAAAGTGTGTCGTGAAGACGACCAAGGATGTGCACTTGTCCAAAGAACACTTCAACACTTGTTGAACCACTGGTGGCTTCCGATCTATCTAGATGAAGACATACAATAAGTCAGCATGACTAACGGGAATCCTACTAGGCATCAAAGTCAGGATGTACGATTAATGGAAACAAATCTAGTAAGATTACACTGCATACAAAGGGGGCGTGGCCGGGTGCCACCACACAACTATGAGCGCTGTAGAGTTTGCTCAGAGAACAACCAAGGATGCTACCTTGTATGGTCAGCTCTTCAAAATCAGTTGGACTGAAAAGAGATTCGACCATGTTCAAGTTCTGGTTCGATCAGTAGATGCAAGACTATCTTCCTGATCAAAGCAAAGACGTTGTCTTAATCTCTAAACATGAAATGGCCAAAGACGTATGTGCCATAATCCCTCTGCTCCATGAATCAAGAGTTCCTCTTAATAGTAGAAAGATTCTCAACCTCGAACCAATTGAGGCCGGCTACGTTGGTCAGAAAAATCAAAAGGCTCCTGTAGTTATCTATCTACTAGGTCCAATAGCGTACAAATCTGAAAAGGCTAACCCTTATAAGTACGGTACAACAACAATCGAGAATGGAAAGGAAACTCCATTACCCTCCGTCATAAACATTACAGACATCTGTTGAGTAACACAGAGCGGCCGGATCTTCAACAGAGGAGTTGGAGAACCCACCAAGGAAAAGGAACCTCAAACAAAAGTTCCTAATCAACCAATCGGTCAATCCAGTAATCCCAACCTTTCAAAGAACAACGATGAGATGCTGAAGCTCATCCAGAAGAGCGAGTACAACATTGTAAACCAACTGTTGCAAACTCCTTCGATAATCTCTGTGTTATCTCTTTTGCTCAGTTCCGAAGCTCACAGGGAAGCTTTACAGAAAGTCTTAGAGCAAGCCTTTGTGGAACAAGAAGTTATGATAAGACAGTTCGACATCATCATCTCCAACATCACTTCCTGCAACAATTTAGGATTCAGTGATGAAGAATTGCCAGAAGAAGGCAAAAATCACAACATGGCGCTTAACATTACAGTCAATTGCCAGGATGATACTTTAGCCAGCATACTGGTAGATATCAGATCAGCTCTGAATGTTATGCCAAAATCTACTCTGATGCGACTATCATTTCAAGGATCTCCGATGAGAGGCAGTGAGGTCATCGTCAAAGCCTTTGACGAATCCAGAAAAATAGTTATCGGCGAAGTCGACTTTCCCATAACTATCAGTCCTTATAATTTCCAAGTCATTTTCCAGGTCATAGACATCCGGCAGCATACAACTGTTTGTTAGGGAGACCTTGGATACATGAAGCTGGGGCAGTCACTTCAACACTTCACCAGAAGCTGAAGTTCGTTAAGAATGACAAACTAGTCACAGTATGTGGAGAGCAGGCATTAATCGTGGGCAACTTATCATCATCATCCTGTGTATAACCAGAGAAGGTCATTGGGACTCAGTTCCAAGCACTTTCGGTGAGCAATGAGAACCGATCAGAAAAAGGGACGTCGATTTCCTCATACAAAGACGCTCTCGAAATGATCAAGAGTAACAACGCAAAAGGATGGGGACAGCTTGTCATTCCTACGGATAACAAGACAAAGAAAGGTCTTGGTTTTTCCTCAACCTGTACCCAGACTACTACTAACGATGAAAGTTTTCATCCCATTCAGAACTTCTTTCACAGTGGTGGTTTCCTTCACCCAGTGTCTCAAGAAGTACACACTATCAACGAAGGTGACTCCTCCGATATAGATGAAGAATATAAGTCCTATCTCAACAAGGACGGATATATGTCCCAGGAAGAAACGCATACGCCATTTTGCTTTCCCACACAAACTTCGGGATATATACCAAGATCAGATTTCAAAATGATTTACGGAGATTGTGATCTGGAAGGATGTCGTGCTCCACCTAAATCATTAGAGGAGGACACTCTGTTGAAAGAAAACTTTGACTATGACTATTTCGACCCAATGGATGACTTGCCTATTTGGCAACCGTACCCAGAAGACTTGGGGCAAAAGAGTCAGCCCAACGATGCGTATCAGCTGAGCATCATTGAAAATAATACATGCGTCCCCACCAAATCATGGGATCATTACTCAGGGCATTCAGAAGATATCCAGCACAACGATGAATCTGTAAATATTGCAGGACTAGAGTTCATTAACTATTCTTTTCCCGAGGTCAACCTCTTCGAAAGGGATAACTCCTCCAGTTTCAGAGAAGTATGGGACACCTTAGGAAAACCGAGTGGCAAGTACGACTTCTTGGTCAAGTACACCGCTCCTAAAAGCTTTCGTATTAGGCTCGAAGTCATCCAGCCACATGGATGGGGAGATCCACCTGCGAGTGAAAACACTGTGCAAGATACAATAGAAGAGTTCATCTACAACAACTCTGCATGGGAGGAAGACTCCAACGATCCTGCTCCACCAGAAATCAGCGTCATTTCTGAGGATAAACCAAGAAAGAAGGTACCATACTTTGTGATTCACCGAGGAGTTCGCCGCCAATGGGTTTTTGTCGATATCCCGAAAGTCGTTCATAAGTCTAAGTAATTACCATCTTTGTTTTGACCTTTCACCCTGCCCAGGTGAAACAGATGTTTTGATAGGGCTCACTTTCTGTAAATGTCTCTCTTTGCTTCGCCCAAAGCGACAGAGTTTTTTTTATAGGGTTATAGTTTCAAGAATCGAAAAATCATAAATTAATAACGTCGTTCTGTAATTTCCACATTTATTGCTGTTTTCACTTTTCGCCTTTCAGAAAATGGTAATCCTAAAACAACTCAAAACAATAAAAACAAGCATTTTCAGAAAATACACTGCACATACCCTTGCATTTCTCTCTATCTCTTCTAAAAAACAATCATCACGTCATGCAGATTGCTTGTTTTAAACCACATTGAAACATACTATCCAATGCCTTCTCCCAACTTTGAATTCCCGGTATTTGAAGCTGAAGAAGAAGAAGACAAAGAAATTCCAGAAGAGATCTCCCGATTACTCAGACAATAGGAAATGTCCATTGAACCACACAAGGAGCCATTGGAAATAGTTAACTTGGGTTCAGAAGAAGAGAAAAAAGATGTCAAGATTGGGGCACTGCTCAGTTCGACTGTCAAAGAAAACTTGATAAAACTTCTCAAAGATTTTCACGATATATTTGCTTGGTCCTATCAGGACATGCCAGGGTTGGATACCAGTATCTTGGAACATCATCTACGTTAAGATCAAAATTTACTCCAGTGAAACAAAGACTAAGACGGACTCATACAGACATGGCCATCAAAATCAAGGAGGAAGTACAAAAATAGATTGACGCAGGTTTCCTTGCCACATCAGAATATCCTCAATGGTTAGCCAACATAGTACCAATTCTGAAAAAGGACGGGAAGGTCAGAATATGTGTAGACTACAGGAATCTGAACAAGGCCAGTCCAAAGGATGACTTTCCCTTACCACATATAGACATGCTGGTTGACAGTACAACAAAGTTCAAAGTCTTCTCCTTCATAATGGCGCCGGAGGATATGGAGAAAACTTCATTTAGCACCCCATGGGGCACCTTTTGTTTCAAGGTAATGCCGTTCGGTTTAAAGAACTCCGGGATAACCTATCAAAGGGCCATGACTACTCTGTTTCATGACATGATGCACAAAGAAATCGAAGTGTATGTCGATGATATGTTTGCCAAATCTAAAATAGAAGAGCGGCATGTGACCCACTTCTCAAAACTATTCGAGCGTCTGAGAAAGTACAAACTCCGCTTGAATCCCAACAAATGCACATTCGGTATCCGCTCGGGGAAACTTTTAGGATTCATCGTCAGCCAAAAAGGAATTAAGGTTGATCCTGACAAAGTCAAGGCCATTCAAGAAATACCTTCTCCAAAGACTGAAAAATGTGTCAGAGGATTCTTGGGGTGTTTGAATTACATTTCCAGATTCATATTCCTCATGACCGCGACATGCGCGCCAATCTTCAAATTACTCAAAAAGAATCAGGACTGCATATGGACAGAAGACTGCCAACCTGCTTTCGACAAAATCAAAGAATACCTGTTAAACCCACCTATCCTGTCACCTCCAGTGGAGGGAAGACCGTTGATCATCTACCTAATAGTCTTGGAGGAATCAATGGGTTGTGTACTTGGCCAACAAGACAAAACGAAAAGAGTCTGCCATATATTATTTGAGTAAGAAATTTACCGACTGCGAAACTCGGCACACTGTGCTCGAGAAAACTTGCTGCGCTCTAGCTTGGGCAGCCAAACGTCTTCGCCAGTTCATGATTTGCCACATTACTTGGTTGATCTCTGAAATGGATCCAATCAAGTACGTCTTTGAAAAGCCTGCTCTCACGGGAAGGATTGCCCATTGGCAGATGTTATTATCAGAATACGACATAGAGTACCCTGCTCAGAAAGCCGTCAAAGTATTTTAGCTGATCATTTGGCTCATCATATGATTGTCGATCAGGAATCAGTCAGATTTGACTTCCCAGACGAAGATGGCATGTACTTGAAAATGAAAGATTGCGATGAACCGCTACCCAGTGAAGGGCCAGAACCAGATTCCCAGTGGGGACTAATCTTTGATGGAGCTGTCAATCATTATGGAAACGAAATTGGGGCAATCATTATAACACCTTAGGGTACCCACATTCCTTTCACTGCCAGAATGACATTCAACGAGGCCGAATACGAAGCTTGTATCATGGGTCTTGAAGAAGCGATTGACTTGAGAATTAAGAACTTGGATGTATATGGAGACTCAGCCCTGGTTATCAATTAAATCAAAGGAGATTGGAACACATACCAATCAGGACTGATTCCTTACAAAGATTACGCGAGAAGGTTGTTACCATTCTTCAACAGAATCGAGTTTCATCATATCCCTCGTGAAGAGAATCACATGGCTGATGCACTAGCCACTCTCTCTTCCATGATTAGTGTAGGTCAATGGAACGACATACCTAAGATCGACATAATGCTCCTAGAACGTCCCGCTTACAGCTTCACGATTGAAGCAGTCATAGACGGCAAACCTTGGTATCATGATATTAAATGCTTCCTTCAGAAACAAGAATACCCACCTGGGACGTCGAGAAAAGACAGAAGGACTCTCAGGAGACTGGCTGGCAGCTTCTTTCTGAGCGGTGATGCACTCTATAAGAGAAACTTTGACATGGTCTTGCTTCGATGTGTAGAAAGACCAGAAACAAACATGCTGATAAAAGAAATTCACGAAGGAACTTTTGGCACTCATGCCAATGGACACGCAATGGCGAGAAAAATTCTAAGAGCAAGGTACTATTGGTTAACAATGGAATCTGATTACTACAAGTACATGAGTAGGTGTCACAAGTGTTAGATATACGCTGACAAAATACATGTACCGCCAATGCATCTCAAAGTTCTCTCTTTCCCATGGCCTTTTCCCATATGGGGAATCGACATGATTGGCATGATTGAACCCAAAGCTTCAAACGGACATCGGTTCATCCTGGTAGCCATTGACTATTTCACCAAGTGGGTCGAAGTAGTATCATATACCAATGTAACCCAACAAGTGGTGGTCCGATTTATCAAAAACAATCTCATTTGCCGTTATGGTGTTCCAAGCCAGATCATTACAGATAATGCATCTAACTTGAACAACAGGATGATGAAGGACTTGTACGCTGAGTTCAAGATCGAACACCATAACTCATATCTCCCTACCGACCCAAGATGAACAGAGCGGTAGAAGCGGCTAACAAGAACATCAAGAAGATTGTTCGAAAGATGGTTGCAACCTATAAAGACTGGCATGAGATGCTACCCTTTGCTCTTCACGGTTATCACACGTCTGTCCGCACTTCAACAGGGGCAACCCCTTTCTATCTAGTATATGGCATGGAAACAGTCCTCCCTATATAAGTAGAGATATCATTGATCAGGGTGTTGATGGAAGCCAAACTGACGGAAGTTGAATGGTTTCAAAGTCGACACGATGACCTAAACCTAATCGGAGAAAAGCGAATAACGGCACTATGCCATGGTTAGTTGTATCAGTAAAGAATGAAGAAGGCGTTTGACGAAAAGGTCCGACCTCGCATCTTCAGAAAAGGAGACCTTGTGCTCAAGAAGATACAATCATTCCTCACTGATTCTCGGGGCAAATGGACTCCGAATTACGATGGCCCCTATGTGGTCAAGAAAGCCTTCTCAGGCGGCGCCTTGAGACTCGCAACCATGGATGGAGAAAAGTTTGCCTACCCCACAAATGTTGACATAGTCAAGAAATACTTCGCCTAAATAAAAAAATGTCTCGGTGGATTGAAAACCCGAAAGGGCGGTCCAGGCAAAAATTAGAGATATAAACAAAAAAAAATCATCCCGATGGATTGGAAATCTCAAAGTACAATCCAGGCAAAAGTTAGGGATTAATGGCAAGTAACTACGTCTAATCAGTTCAACTCCTCAGCAGTCGTGCCATCCATCAGAAAACTTCAGTCAAGGTCATCTTCGACAGAAGCTCAGGATGTCCAGAATTCAAAGTTGGTAGAAGGATAACGGTCGTTATGTTTCAATGTAGCCCCTTTTACCTTAAATTACCATTTTCTAAACTTTACAAATACTATATGGAATCACGCGCTTGGCTGATTTCCATCCTATCAATAAAATTTGAGCCCTAGTGCTTTTGTTTGCAATTCTTATTTGTTTTAGCTTTACAGAATGACATTTTTAACATGATCAACGATTCTTTAAATAAAACAAAAATGAATTTACTTGTCAAAACTTTTCTGCTTTTAAAATAAAGATGGCAATTCTTTTGACTGTTGAACATCGAAAGAACATCGATCGCTTCTCAGAAGGTGGTTGAACCTCAAAGTGGAGAATCAAAGAACTCCTTCTAAACCAGTACGCCTAAATGAAGGATCGACTGTGTCAGAGACCATGTTTCATCTGACATCCCCGGCAGAGTGCATATCTTTAAAGACCGATTAAACAACTCTTTCTCTCGACAGGGACCGTCTCTCCTGAGCAAGGATTGCTATTTTGAACCAGTGATACTTTTCATCCCCCGTAGTGGCCGAGTATCCAGTCGTGTTCATCCATTAGTCTGTATGTTGCGTCAGTTTTGTCAGCACAAACATACATACATCATGCATTATTGATTCACATTTATATTCATATTGCCTCACTATCACTCTGGTCAGTTTTATCCCTAAGTGATAAAGTCCTTTCAATCATGTTGTCAGTTCTTTCCTCGTCAGGAAATGTTGCGTCTGAAAATCCCTCTCCCCAGTTTATTTCTGGATTGGAGACGGTCCTCGACCACTTTGATAACTTGAACCTCTAAAATGGAAGAAGACATTCGACAAACATCACTCTTCACCACTGAAGATGATATCTTTGCTTTCCCAGATTAAGGAAAATCCCCAGAGAAAGCCTCGCAATTAAAGACTCTCAGCAACACATTAGTTCTTCTCTTCAGAAAGTCAACGCTACTGAAGTCATCAGCACCTCGAAATTGGATAATGTCATATGGCATTTCTCCGAGAAGGTCTCAAAGAAAAGTATGATGTAATATCCCCAAGCAGAAAGCAGTCTTTCAAGAGACTCGTTTTTCCCCAGTAGAGTTGACAAATGGCATCACCAACAGAGAAGTTTGAACACCTCTACAACTCAGACGAATGGGTTCCCCAGTAAGTCTGACATCAAAACTTTTTCCCGTCAAATGGCTTCTCCCCAGGAAAATTTGGCGAGAAGTTTGATGAAAACCGCTACACATAGCATCCCTTGTCAAAGAAGGAACTTGAAAAAAAAAACAGAGACCAGTTCCTTGGTTGAAGACCAGGATCGAGGGGAAATTTATTGACAAAAGAAACTAAGACCAGTTCTGTGGCTGAAGACCCGGATCGAGGGGAAGTTTGTCAAAAGAAAATAAGACCAGTTCCGTGGCTGAAGACCAGGATCGAGGGGAAGTTTATATCATAAACTTAGACCAGTTCCTTGGCTAAAGACTATGATCGAGGGGAAGTTTGTTAAGGAAACTTAGACCAGTTCCTTGGTTGAAGACTAGGATCGAGGGGAAGTTTCACCCTTTTCTAAGCATTATTGCGTAGCAAAAGAAGATGGATGAGCAAACAGCCATTCATAACCACCGTCAAAATTTCGGGTATTCCGATATTTAATCATCTTGCACCCCGAATGCCCGAATACCTTCGCCATTCACACCTTCAGGTCCAAGAAGATTAAAAAGGGGCATCTGTCATACCCCAAATTTTGACCACCAAGATTTCCCATCATTGTGAGGATCATTGCCACAATATGGATGTACCTTCATGCCTCATCAAACTCCTCAAGGATTGTTGAGCTTTCACTACAATCAAGAATTAGGGTTTCAAGCCTCCCATAACACTAGACAAAAGATCAATCAAGAAATGACATGATCTTCAACTTGTACAAACTCTCAAACACCCATAAAGGATCAAGAGGACTTCTATATCAAGAATCAAGCACAAAGTTACAACATTCCAAGTGGATCAAGCCTCGAGATCGCCAGTGTCACCAAATTAGGGCTTTGGTCGACTAGGGCCTCCAGATGAAAATTTTTATCTGGGCATGAGCCAATTCTTCAAAGCATAACCCAACATACTCTAAGGGATCTCATGGACCCAATCATCAAGTCAATTTAACCTCAGTGGATGCATTTACCAAAAAAAATTAGGAATTAGGGTTTCTTGACCTAATTCACCCCTACGTTGACTTTTGGGACAAAGCATGAGCCAAGACCTCAAGACATGATTTGAGGGCCTCAAATACACTACATTGATCCATTTACAACAATGGATTGATCCAAGAAGCTTGGTTAACAAGTTTCAATTTCATCTGGACCACGATCAGGGTTTTGAGGAAAAAGTCAATTGTACCTTTGACTTTTGACCAGGAGATGCTCCCAAACCTTGGGACATGATTCAATACACCCTATAAAACCTATGGAATCCATCCATTAGGTTTGACTTACGTCAAGGGCTTGATTTCACAAAGGATCGCACAGTTTGGATTTTATCCGATAAAAACTCAACTGTGCACAAAATCAAGTTTGACTTTTTGGGATTTTTCACAAATATGGTTCCCTTAAGTCAAAAACAATGTTAATGTATGATATTGATCATCTTCCATCAAGAAAAATCAAGAAAACTGAGGTTTCTTGCAAAAGGGACAACCTTGAGAAACCAAAATTTTTCTAAGTTATGGAATAAAAGTGGTTTTGGTACCAACTTCCAAAGATCATAACTTGAGATCTAAGCAACCATTTTGGGTGATCCAAAGCTGGATTTGTAGGTCTTGCTACACTCTACAAAAGCTTCAACTACCTCAGACTCCAATTCTTTATGGATTCTGAGTTATGGATTGATCAAAATCACAAAAACAAGAAAATGACACTTTTTCCAACACTTAGTGAAAATCTGCCTAAGTTACCAGCCTTGAACATCAATGTTCATGAGGTTTTTTTAGTTGGATCAAATAGTTTCAAAATAAACTATGATCACACATGTTTTGTATCATATGAGGGTTTTCTAAAAAACACAAGAGCCTCCCATAACTCAACCTGAGCAGGGAGATATGAATCCCTCAAAATCACCATTTCCAACTGTCTTGGACAAGGCAGATTTCGGCAGATTTTGGCATTTTGCTCGATTTGGCAAAATTGAGCAACTCCAAGCCTTGTCATCCATTTGGACACATCTGAGGATAAAACAAAAAGAGAATGATCTGATCCCCAAGCCTCCAAAGTCCAAGAATCTACACTTAGCCATAACAACCCTAAAAAGGCTAAAAAGGTGCCAAGACTCCAATTTTGTTTCCAAGCATTCAATAGATGCACCAAGGTGGCATGGACTGACATATTCCTAACTGAATGAGTCAAGGATTAGCACTGAATCAAAGGACCATAGGCCTGTGCCCTAACCTCAAGTCAATGGCTAAAGGAGACTTAAGATTCCTTTTGCTCAACATTGGCCAAAGGCCTGCTGCAGCTGCCATTCACTATTGGTTGCAAAACAAACTTGCAATACTATAAATAGTGCTCATTTGTGCTCAGTTTGAGTACACCAAAGCACTACAACACTTGCTTTCCTCAAAATCTCTTTCTCTAGGCCAAAATGCCTTCTTTTGCAAGTAATATCTGAGTTTTTGAGTTAGAGAGCAATTCCACCACAGATCATGATCCAAACACATCTAATGTATCATATGTAAGCTGTCTAAACACTCACTTGTGACCTGAAACACCAAAATCACAAAGTCCACTTCCAAAACCTCAAAATTGGACTTTTCTGCATTTTTAAGCCATGTCTTGATTCAGTCACTTCCAAAACCAAACAAAGCCTAAAACACACTCTAAATATCATCCTCAAACTGTCCCAATTGGTTTCCCTCATCTGGAACACCATTTGAGAGAGTTGTTATTTTGGCCACTTTGCCAATTTTACAAGAAGGAGCCCAACACTTGTTCTTGAGGATTCCAACTGGTCCCAGTCATCCTAAAAGCTTCTAAGGGATCAATTGAGAGTGTTCAAAGCGTTGGATCACTTCTGGCACAAGGAACTTGGCAGATAGCACAAGAAGCTCCAAGAGGTAAGTACATCAACACTTGAACTCTCTGAATTATGCATTCCTTTAATGTCCATTGATCATAAACATCTCATACATGTTGTATATGTTGTGTTTGAACCAATTTGACATGTTATTCTTGTATGTACCTGAGATAGCATAGAACATGCAAAAATAGGCCTATTTTGGAATCACTATCAGATTTTGAGTTAGAAGTATTTTCTGAAAATTCCAAGACCACCATTGGATTGCTTGTGAAATTCTAGGTCAGATGCACCTAAATTTTGTCCTAATCCATGGAGAAATGAGAAAGTTAGAGGCTTCACGTAAATTGCCCAAAAGCTTGCCTTGCCTTGTGTTGCCCAAAAGCTTGCCCAAAAGCTTGCCTTCACCTTAGTTTGCTCGCCAAGACGTCGCATCTTGTGCCTATGTATCTGACTAAAGAATCAGAGCAACCGTAGTTCACCTAACTAAGGGTGAGGAACCATTGACTATGGCCAAAGTTCTAAGGGGAATGAGTATGAGCTCATTTTAGAGTTTAAGGAAACTCTCTAAGTCTAAGTTATGGTGGGGAAAAGTGGATACTCAATGTGATGACCCCACATAGAGTTTAGAAACTCTATCCTATTTCTAAGTTGTAAGATTCAATGGCTCTTAGGAGGCCAAGAATGAACAAAGGCTCTTAGGAGGCCTAGAGGGGAGATGGCTCTTAGGAGGCCAAGATGGTGTATGATTTGTTTATTGACTTATGTGTCAACTTAAGAGGACTTTCCTTTGGAATCAGAAAGATAATAGTTTTTTATGAAACAAGAAGTTTGTAAGGATATTTACATGAAGATGCAGCATTAAATAACAAAATATTCAAGTAAAACAAAGTTTACAATGCCATACAAGGTTAGAACCAAATACATTAGGCATCACTAGGCCAAAATGAACAAGATAACATGATAAAATAATCAAAGAAGTAAAGAGTATTCCTAATAGAAACCCAAAAAGGCCCTCCACTTCCAACATGAATAAGTACCTCAAAAATATTGATTTTCACCAATTCCTTTTTTATGTTCAAAAAGTAGACATAATAAGATTAATTTGCAAAAAGAATGGGCAAAAAAGGATAAAAAATTATCAAGTTATGAATTGTTGAAATTAAAGCATGAACCATGAAAATAAAAGACAACATGTGATAAAAAGAAATAGGAAGCGCTCCCCATGGGTATTGAACCCGTGTCTTTGAGGATGCAGCCCAAAACACTTGCCAACCATGCCATTTGCGCGCGCTTAACATGCATGGGCAACACTACAATATATGTGAAACAAGAGTGATTTCAGAAATAAAACAAAAGGACTGGGGGAGGGGGATTCGAACCCCAGTCCTTATGGTATGTGCACGTATGGTCTTGCCACTGGGGTGGCTCTTACATCCGATATTAAACATAACTCCATATCATTATAAATCTAAGCGTTTAACTTTAAAGAAACCAATCCTTGCCCCAACAAAACACAGATCAAAACTTCCCTTGTCCAACCAAAACTCAAACATGCAGAGATTTCTTAGCAAAATGTGTAGCAAGAGCAGCTTATTTTCATGGCAGTAAAGCAACAATCCTCTATCCACTCATATCATCATTAATTCATACAAACTCACCCAAACAAAATAGGTTAACAAAAAAAATCCTAACCTCTGCCAATTGAGGTGCAGACTATTAAGGATTATTTCATGAATCAAAAGCAAAGCCAATCTTGAGGAGACATAAAGAATTAAAACAGGTAAACTTTAAGGAAAATTCAGAACATAGAGATAACTAAACTTTAAGGGGTGCATATGTTGTTGTTGAATCTCAACTGGACCAATCAAATGTGATCAACTCAACTCAAGATTCCAAACACAAACTGAAGGTAAGACAAAACAAGTTTTAACTACCAAAACAAAGGCAAGGGAAAACACCTGATGCATTTTCATATGCAAGCATGGACAATTTAATCATGGTTCATGGATGAAGTTTCAATTATCAGCCATTAATATCAAACATGTAAAGCTCAGTAGGTTCAAAAATCATTCATGGCATACAAATTAGAAGGAGGACATAAATGCTTCTGAATCAAGGCGGAAAAGGTTCAAACAATCATGAAATTAACTCATACCTATGATAATAAGCAAGCAGGGCAAGGGTACTCATGACATAGCACAAAAATAGATAGGGATGTGCAAACCTTAACATACAGTTCCTGGAACCTTAGTAAAATTTAACCATAGACCTCAAAGCATGTGAAGTGAGAAATATCATGTGTTCAAATCATTGGAATGAGTTCAGATCAAAACATGGTGTCAAAGCAGAAGAAAAACAATCAGGCAATGGCAACATTGTGAGTTGGCAACAAGTGAGAGTAAATATTAATTGTACTATAATGACAAACCAACATAAGCACAAGCAAATAACTAGAAGATCAAGCCAAATGCATCAGGTCCACATATACCAAGTGTTCATGGCATCCTAAGCAACAAAACAAAGGCAGAAATTCTTCTTATCAAAGATTACTAGTGTGACCTCATTCTCATATTATTCACAAACAATGATTCAAGATATGGCATGCTTGATATGAAAAGAAAAAAGGTTTCAAGGGTTTGTTAGTACACAAGCTCCACAAACTTCAAATCATATGAACAATTGATTGGAGTGCAAGAAAAACAAGCAAATAATCATGAAAGAAGCATAATCATGGGAGGGTAAGCATGAATTGGAGGATAAATGAACATGTCTCTCTTAAATGGCATGAGATGGTATACAACAGACTGTAAGCTAGAGGGTAAGTAATAGATATACACCATTTGAATACACAACAGTTGGCAACTCAATAGTTTATGTACATAATTTGAATGCAGATCAACAATTAGTGGCTTAAGGACATACCTAACTTGAATTCAGAGTAACTGGCATGATGGCAACAAGAAAACTAATAGTATTGACCAACCTTAATCCCAACATGTAGCTACTCAAAATCAACAGGCTAAGAACAGATGTTATAGCAAACAGGCAGTTATGTGCAAAACATTTGGACCAAGTAATATTGATATAACACTCCAAAAGCATACCATGTTACCTTACACACAAGCAAACATTGAGGATGCAGATCAGGCTGCCACCCTTTTGAACACACATATAACTTGAGTACAAAGACAAATCACTTATCAACAACTTGCACACATGAATGGAATACATGGCAAGGCAACAGTTGCATAACTTGAATACACATCAGACATTATGATTATAGCAGCAACTTAGCAACAACCTGAATACACAACCTTATGAATACACTACACACATATTGACATGGTTCAAGCCTGGTATGAATATACAACACCCACGTTGAAATAATTTAAGTCAAATTATCATACACACCTTGAATACACAGCCTTAGCAAACAACTTTCACACTCATAACTTAGCTACACATCAGTTGGCATATTAAATGTTTGCACACACAATATGAACATAGAGCATGGTATGATGGTAGTAGGCACACACTCATATGCAAAGACACATAAGACAGGTGACTCAGACCAAGACAGTCATCACTACAAATGACTTAGGGTAAAAAAAAGTAAGCAGTTCAAGAACAGTTTTACAAACATTTTAAGCCAAACAATGTGAAATAAGTATTGACACACTAACTCATCTATTCTTGTTCAGACAACAACATCCAAGCATCAATAAAATAGGCATGTGGCTATTGGCATGATAACTTAACTTTGGCAGTGGAACATCAAATGGAATTTCCAATGATCCTAGCAGTCAGTCAGTGAGTATCACCCAAGGATTTGGTTAATCATTCAACACCCCTTAAGCCTAATGCTAAGAACAAAAGGAAATGTAGCTACATATCTCATTACATCAACCAAAGCAAACATAATTGTCCTACCTCAATATTGCAGGATATGGACAGAAAGTTAAGCAAAAATTTAAATACACGTTACTTCTACACTATGGATGAATGGAGAGAAACATTAAACACATTATACCAGCAATTTTATAAAAGAGATATGATGATGACAAACATGTACATGAGCATGAACATAGAGTATGAAGGAGAAATGTTACCAAGTGGAATATGTCCACTGCAACTTCAAGTGTATGTTGACCTTTCCTCTTTTCTGCACTAGCAAGGACTCCAAGGCAAGTCTCCTCCTCTTTCTCACTTATGAAACTCAAACTCAGATCTTTTTAGAGTGTTTTTGTGAACAAATGTTGGTGTCTAAACTGAGTAGAACAGCCTGCTATTTATAGGAGAGGTTTGAGACTCCAGGGCATGGCCAAATTTGTAACAAATGCCAAATCTGCCCTTTTTCCATCGTGTGAAGTCTTGCTTGCTGAGCCAAAATCTTCAAATATCTTTGAACATCTGAGCACAAGCTGGTGAGAGGTGATTGGTGAGAGGCTCAATGAATAAACAAATGGTTGTTGCTTGGAAAAGTTTCTCTTTCCTCCTACCACTTGCATAAACATGACATAAACTAATATTTAAATGAAAACCAAGTTGTAATTTCGTGGCAAGGCTTGGATTAAGTTTAAATCCATCATTAGAACTCAGAAACATGAAGATTTTGTGATTAGAGAAGGGTTTGAGTCATTACACAAAAGTTGGTTTCTTGAGTTTTAAGAAATGAAACCTCCAACTTTGAAGTTTCGAAACTCCCAGCTCACTCAATGAATTGAGGAGTTCTAGTACATTTTGGAAAGCTCTCAATGCCCTCTACAACTTTCATGTTCAAAGATTTTTGATTTGAGGCTTGGAACTATATGTAAAACTGGGTTGAAGTCAACTAGTTCTTAAGGAAAAAAGTGATGAAATTTCTCTAAGTCCTTGGGCAGTCTAACTTCCAAGTCTCATAACTCACAAACCATGCATCTTTTTGGAGAAAAGTCATATTGAACACTTTGAAGTTCATGGAAATAGCTTCCATTTGGGCTTTGATTCTCTCAAATTGGATGTGTGGTTTGGAAGTTATGACTATTTCAATTTTGCACAAGGGGGGAAATTTCCATATATGAAAAGTTTCATGAACCAAACATTGCTTCCTTTGCAAGAAACTTCTTAGAACTTGATCTCTCATACCCTAAATCATCAAGGAGACATGTTATGATGTGTTAGGACCCTGAATGTTTCATCTTGGGTCAAAACCTCAAGGATTAGGGCTTTGATCAAAACCCTAATTTCAACTGTGAATGCACTGGAATAAACTCTTATGATCTTGCTTCTTTCATCACATCTAAAGCTCATAGATGGAATTTAGGGGTGTCTTCTACCATGTGGAGTTAAGTCTTAGGGTTTGAGAGAAACTCTTGATCAAAATCAGGGCCAATGATCCACTGGTCTTAACAAAACCCTAATTTGGAGGCAGGGTGAAATTGTGGCTCAAACTACTTATGATGAGTGCCAAATGATCTTGAATTCTTGTTGAGTAAGACCTCTAGGATGTAGGCGAGCTCATATGGTTGCATTTGGAGCCTTAATTTTCCTTCTCTTTTTGAATCAGATGAGAGCTTAGTTCAGGAGACTTTGCCCTCTTCTTTGTGTAAGTCCTGCTTTTCACAAAAGAAACAAACTAGCAAAATGAAGTGGTTAGTTCACAATGCATAGATGATTGAACCTAATTGTCAATGCCAGATGTTATGACATCTAAGGGGTAAAATTTGGGGTACAACAGTTGCCCCTATTTAAATAGCTTCACCAGATGGCACGAGGAATGGAAATCCTCGGGGCACCAAGGTGAAAGGTGTTTAAATATAGCAAACCGAAAATTTTTGCCCTTAGATGGAATACAGATGATAAGGACAAGCAACATACATGAATGCTGACATGCCAAAAACTGCTAGTATGATGATATGATGATAATGCAAAGATGCAGACAAGCAAAACACCAATGATAAAGAGAAAACCACCAGAGAGAGCTTACTGTGAAAGGATGAAGGTTAGTATCTATGAGGAAAACGCACTGGGGATACAGACTAACCAACATAAGAGACTCAAAGGGGAGACTCTGAGGCAACACTGGGGATGGAAAAATAAAACTGAGGGGGAGACCCTACAGATCCTCACTGGAGATAGGAGCCAGAGAGGTATTCTCTACTGGGAAAAGATCCCGAGAGATGGACGACAGGTTCATATGTGACCGAACGACACTGGGGAAAAAACACAATTTTACTGGGCATGAAACCAGAAAGAAGACATGATCTCCACTGGGGATCAACTTGAAATAAAAGGATAGACATCCTGCAAAGATTTCCTGGGGATTTCTTATACTGAAGAGTTCAAACGGGATCTTCAAGAAAAGCCAGAAAAGACAGAGACAAACTCTGCGTGTGCCAAATGATGATCAATCACAAGGACTTTCAAAGAGATATTAATAATGACTGATCCTCTACTGGGAACCAGATTAAAGTGCCAACAATGATTGGACTCATAAGTGACATGTCAGTATACACCAATTTGAGTTGGACTTTGAATACCAGTATAAGCTGAATTTTGAATACCAGTATGAGCTGGATTTTGCAATGACAATATGAGTTGGGCCTGGATTGAGGTTCACAACTAACCAAAGTTCACATCGTCAAAAAGGGCTGACGACAAGGAACAATGACATATCTGAAGGTTCACATCATCAAAAGGTTTGACGGCAAGGATTAATAGCATATCTGGAGATTCACATCATCAAAAGGTTTGACGGCAAGGAATAATAGCATATCTGGAGATTCACATCATCAAGAGGTTTGACGGCAAGGAATAAAGCATATCTGGAGATTCACCTAATCAAAAGGTTTGACGGCAAGGAATAAAGCATAACTAGAGATTCACATCATTAAAAGGTTTGACGGCAAGGAATAAAGCATATCTGGAGATTCACATCATCAAAAGGTTTGACGGCAAGGAATAAAGCATATCTGGAGATTCACCTCATCAAAAGGTTTGACGGCAAGGAATAATAACATATCTGGAGATTCACCTCATCAAAAGGTTTGACGGAAAGGAATAATAGGATATCTAGAGATTCACATCATCAAAAGGTTTGACGGCAAGTGTCATACCCCAAATTTTGACCACTAAGATTTCCCATTATTGTGCAAATCATCATCAAAATATGGATGGACCATCATACCTCATTAGTCTCCCCAAAGATGGGTGAGCATCCACTACAATCAAACTTAGGGTTTCAAGCCCTCTCAGAGCTTTTAGACAAAGGATCAATCAAGGAATAACAGGATCTTCAATTTGTCTAAACCTCTCAAACATCCACAATGGATCAAGAGGACTCCCACATCAAGGATCAAGCACAAGACTGCAACATTCCAAGTGGATCAAGCCTTAAGATCGCCAGTGTCACCAAATTAGGGTTTTGGTCGACCAGGGCCTCCAGATGGAAATTTTCATCTGGGCATGAGCCAATGCTTCAAAGCATAACCCAAGATACTCCAAGGGGCCTCTTGGACCCAATCATCATGTCAATTTAACCTCAGGGGATGCATTCATAAAAAAAATCAGGAATTAGGGTTTCTTGACCTAATTCACCCCTAAGTTGACTTTTGGGACAAAACATGAGCCAAAACCTCAAGACATGATTTGAGGGTCCTTAATACACTACATTGATCCATTTGCAACAATGGATTGATCCAAGAAGCTTGATTCACAAGTTTCAAGTTCATCAGAACCATAGTTAGGGTTCCGCAGAAAAAGTCAACTGTACCTTTGACTTTTGACCAGGACATGCTCCCAAACCCTGGGACATGATTCAATACACCCTATAACACCTATGAAATCAATCCATCAAGTTTGATTTTCGGTCGAGGACTTGATTTCATAGAGGATCGCACAGTTTGGAATTCATTTGATAAAAAGTCAACTGTGCCCAAAAGTCAAAGTTTGACTTTTTAATTTTTTGATCAATTATGGTTCCATAACCCTAAAATGATGTTAATGTGTGATTGGAATCATCATTCATCATGAAAAATCAAGAAAAGTGGGATAACTTGTAAAAGGGGTAACCATAAAAAACTTAGAAATTTTCTAAGTTATGGACCAAAGTGGCTAGGGTACCAACTTCCAAGGATCATAACTTGAGATCCAAGCAACCATTTGGGCTGATCCAAAGATGGATTTGTAGCTCTCATGGCATACTTTAAAAGTGTCAACTACACCTCATTCCAATTCATCATGGACTTTGAGTTATGGTTGGATCAAAATGGCTGAAAACATGAAATGTCACTTTTCCCAACACTTAGTGAAATTTTCACCAAGTCAGAATCTATTTCACTTTTTTCAAAATGTAGGGGCATTTTTCACTTGGATCCAAAAAGTTTCAAAACAAACTATGATCACACATGTGTTGTATCATATAAGGGCTTTCCAAAATGTCCAAGAACCCCATCAAATCCCATCTGAGCTAAGAGTTATGACAGTGGCAATATGCCTTGCTGCAATTGTCATAACAAGGCATATTTCTGCATTTTGCTAGATTTGAGCAATTTGTGCAAATGACAAACAAGTTTATCCATCTGAACACCTCAGGGAGAGACAAAGGAGGGACAAACACTGATCCCTAAGCCTCCCAAGTCTTTGGAACTAAAAATAGCATGCCAAACCTAAAAAACCCTAAAGAGGGGACAAGACTCCAATTTTGTTTTAGAGCATTCAATGGATGCACCAAGGTGGCATGAACTGAGCCATTTCCAACTGAATGAGTCAAGGATGATCTCTGAACTAGGGAACTAAAGGCCTGTGCTCTAACCTCTAGTCAATGGCTAGAAGAGACTTGAGATTCCAAAATGCTCCAATTAGCCAAAGGTCTGTAGCAGCCTCATTTGTACTCAGTTTGAGTACAACAAAGCCATCAAACTGATGCTTTCCTCAAAATCTCTTCTTTCACTCCAAAATTTCCTTCCAAAGCAAGTCACTATCAGGTTTTGAGTTTGAGAGACATTCCAACCAAACCAATCACACACACACCTCATAAACATCATATAGAGTGATCCAAACACTTAAACCACAACTGGAACACTAGTTTCTCAGAATTACCAGCCAATTGCTCAAGGTTTTAACCAAGTTGCAGCTGAGGTGCCATACTTTGGTCTAGTCCATTTCAGACCACTCCAAGCATTCAAACACATTCCATATGGTGTAGGGAAGCTGTTATGATCATCAAACCTCATCTGTAACACCTCCAACTCAAAAATAACTTTGCCCTTGCTGTCACGACCTTCAAGTAAGCCTAAACTTGGTCATCTCTTAATCTATGCATATTTCCTCGCACAATACTTTTGCCAATGTTCATAATCATGCATAGAATGTTTCCCCTCAATTAATTACTTTGTTTGAATCGTGTATCAAAATTCTCAGCCTTCATGCAAATTTTAGGGTTCTTGAGGTTTTGTCTTGATTTCTTATTCCATGCTTAAAATAAATGAAATTAAAGACCATAGACATGATCGTGAGGTGAAAACGAGTAGATTGATATGTGGATTGTGTGATTTCATCAAGTATTCAGTGAGATTGGTGAGAGAATGCAAATCTGCAGAAACAGAGGGGTGGCGCGTGTTCTTGGTGTGTTCTTGGCGCCATTTTTTGAATATTTGAATATTTGAATTTTGTGATTTTATTTAATTGATTCAAAAATTAATTTATCTCTGAGTTTTAATGATTTTGAGTTTATTCTTTTTTTAATAATTCACAAAAATTTTAAAATATTTTATTTTACCAAAAATTCCCAAAAATATTATTTATTTCATATACTTGATATTTTTGCAAAGAATTAATCTTTTATTTGTTTTTTAACATTTAAAATATTTTTTCCTCCTTGATTTTCCAAATTTAATTGGTTTCCAATCATTTTGTGGATATAAACATGATTTTTCAAACATTAATCCAAGATCACAACTTGTTTTTCACACATGTTTGATAATTTTGATTATTTTAATTAAATTCTTATTTAATTAAAATACATTTTGAAATTAATTTAGGGTTTTGATCTTAATCACCCTAAATAAATCATTTCAAACACTCATGGGCCTCTAATAGAGTGTAAGACCCAACCCCTCTTGAAAACTAAAATAATTTGGGCCTCTGTGTATTGTATAAGTCCCGATACCATCAAAAAGTTCGGCACGATCGTCGCCTTTTTTACCAAAAATATTGGGCTTCTCCTTGAGCTATAAGACCCATCTTTATTCATTTTCAAACCTTTTGGGCCTCTAATAGAGTGTAAAACCCAATCCCCTTTTAACCAAAACAATTTTGGGCCTCAGATATTGTATAAGCCCCTCTGCGTTAAAAGAAAAATCTCGGCGCAATCGCCAGTTCAAAAAAACAAATCATTTGGGCCTACCCTCGTGTTATAAGCCCCATTTCTTTCCATTAAATTTCTTTGGGCCTCTAATAGAGTGTAAGACCCATCCCCTTGTACATAAAAACAATTTTGGGCCTCACATATTGTATAAGTCCCAATACAATTTTCAAATCAACGGTGCGGTCGTCGTTAAAACTTGGGCCTCTCCTTGAGCTGTAAGCCCCAACAATCTTTTCAAAGTATTTTCACCTTTGATTTTTAATTCAAATATATGTTGTTATCAAAACTTTCTTTGTTGAACAACTAACAAAACAACATAGAAGCTCTACATCGGGTAAGTGCTTATCTGCTTTCATTCACTGTATTGTGGGGTTGTTTCAGTGTAAGTCTTCTTTCACATCCTTTTATATACTTGTCACATACCCACTGTGTAATACTAGTATAGTTAATTAGAGTTTTCCCTGGCAACTACGTCTAGCACTAGGTAAAGCCTTGTTGGTCACTCTTAAATACAAACAATACTAGATCCCCATAGGATTTCCATATACAGTTTCCCCTTCTCTTGGGGTTAAACAATATGGAACAAAGAGAATGGCAGTATTCTCGGTGAACCTTTTCTCAGACGGTCACCCTTAGAAATTGGCAAAGAAACTCTAACTCCCCAGAGATGATCTTTTCTCCCTGAATGGCATCTCTTGAGTTTCTTCCAAATTCTCGAACTTTCCTGAAATTGATCTCTTCTCTGTGAATTGCATTTCTTGAACTTTTCTTGGTTTGGGGACCCACAGGCTTCCTAAAAGCATCCCCGCCTCCTCTTAGGCGTTGTACAAGGACCCTTCGGCTTCTCAGAAGTTCTCATGCCTTCTCTTGGGCTTAATACAAGGACCCTGACGACCTCTTAAAGGTATAAGACAGAACCTAGACATCCTTTGCTAGAACAGTCTTTTCAGTGTCAAAACTCTGGCCATTTTAGGGTTGATACTCATCCCTTAATGTTCGTGCCTCCTCTTGGGCATTGTACAAAAGATAAAACTCTAGACTTGGACAGTCTAAACCTCTTGAGTCTCAAAGACATTCTCAAGTTCCTTTCAAACATTGGAAAAAACATCGATCACCCTGGATCAATCTCCAGCCTAAACCCGGTCTCTCTCATGAGAGTTCCCCACACTTGGACACGCTTCAGGATCTTAATAATCCTCAGCATTGAGACAACCTCCTCTTGGGCTTTGTACAAATGATTCTCCCCAGCGGAGATAACCTTTTCAGACTCTCTTGTTGAGTCAACCAATTTTAGCCTCCGTCTTGGGCTTTGTACAAGACAGATAGTAAACACTCTCTTGTTGAGTCTAAAAGATTCTCTTGTTGAGTCAACTTTTAGCCTCCGTCTTGGGCATTGTACAAGACATATAAAAACACTCTCTAGTTGAGTATAAAAGATTCTCTTGTTGAGTCCATCTCCTTTTAGCCTCAATCTCGGGCTTCGTACGAGACAACAAATCACTCTCTTGTTGAGTATAAAAGACTCTCTTGTTGAGTCAATCACCTGTTCAAGACTCTCTTGTTGAGTCAACCATTTTTAGCCTCCTTCTTGGGCTTTATAAAGGACAGATAAAAGCACTCTCTTGTTGAGTCAAACCATTCCAGCCTCCATCTTGGGCTTTATACAAGATACATTCTCCCCAACGGAGTCAAAATCCCTTTTAGCCTCAATCTTGGGCTTTGTACAAGACAGAAAGAAAATTTCCCCCGAAAAAGTCAAACTTCCCGTCTCCTCTTAGGCTCTGTATAAAAAAACCCCCGGTTGAGTCAATCAACCTTTTAGCATCAAATTTGTGCTTTGATCATAGCATACAAACATCAACAATTCCTCTTTAGAGATGACAAATTCTCTCTCAGCCAAAACCCTTTAGCTTCACATCTTGGGCTTTGAACAAGATACAAACCACCTTTAGCTTCATGTATTAGGCTTTGAACATGACACCAAAACATCTCTTTCCTCCCATATAATAGGAGGAACTACGATCGCTCTGATTTCCCTGTTTCATTAAACGGGAATACGTAGGCATAAGATTGCAAAATCTTAGCGAGCATACTAATCAAAAGATTAGGTCCAGTACCTTACCCAAAACATAAACAAAACTATCTCTCCCAGTCATACTTTCCCAAGAAACTTTCCCAACCCATCAGTAGATAAGCACTATTAATTACAAAGCAAGACCTAAAAGCTAACATCTTGTGGATAACCACATATAGGATGGGTAACTGACAACTACCCATTGTATAACCTGACCCCGAACCCCCAATCTCTTTTAAAGCGTTTGTTCAGTTAAACATTTGCGTGCAAGGTTAGTTTTAGATACCTTCCCTTTCCCTTCCAGCTTCACGGGATAAATAAGAAATCAGAAAGTTGCACCCTTTCTCCATGAGAAGAAAACCCAAACTTCAGCGATAAGGTGATCGCGTCACTGACAAAAATCACTCGCTACAGTAAAATGGCGACTCTGTTGGGGAGCATTATCTGTATAGGATCATAAGAATAGAGGTCTAGGATGTTATGACAAATATATATACTGCTATTCCTAATTGATATCCGTGTTTATTTTTCTGCTAATGGGAATGCGTGTGATGCCGCATGTGGAAAGATTGAGTATACACCTAAGATAAGTGATGGCATTATACGGGTAATCTTACGGGGAGTGAATCCCTGATAAGAGGTCCTGGTCGACCATCAAATCAGTGGAGATGCCCTTTGCGGATTCAATGCCTATACGACTTCGGTTGTTGAAAGCAGATTGTTCCATTGGGTTATCTGAGAAGCTGAGGATTTTAGTAGACTAAAACCATTTTGTAGTGCGGAAGCTATCGAAAATAGTTGTCACGCAATACTACCCTTATTTGAGACTACTCTAAGATACTACAGCTCGCTGGCAATCCGCTTGTTGTCGTTATCCCAAGAGGAGTCAGTGATTTTGAGGACAGATACAAAAAATCACCAGTATAAACCTTTGGGGATGGGTAGAGCCTTGACTTCATGACACCGACCCTTTGACCCCATGTTTTTTCTATGTTTTTGTGTGCTGCATTCATGCATTCATTTCATAAAAAAAAAACATTAAAACAAAGAAAAATCTTCTCTTCTAGTCTCTCTTTTTCAAATTAAACTAAGACAATGATTGCAAATGTCAAATAAAGAGATTGCTAATGGATTTCGGTAGAAGGAAGACTCACAAGTATACCTTCAAGGTTCCAAAATTAGTGGATTTAAGAGGTCTGGCGAGGATGATAATCAACCTTGAGGCTTTCAGAGCTAAGTACGAGGGACTGCTGTCTCTGTTAAGGGTCCATGTAATCGAAGGAATCCTGTCCACACTAATCCAGTTCTACGATCCGGTCTATCACTGTTTCACATTCCCAGATTATTAACTAGCACCAACACTGGAGGAGTACACTCACCTGAATAATTTGCATATTACTGACCAAGCTCCCTTTTCCAGACTGAAAGAAATTCCAAAGGATCAAACCATTGCAAGAGCAATCTATTTGGACGAGTCAGAAGTCAGGACTCACATGATTATTAAGGGTGGTATCCAGGGTTTTCCAGCCCAGTTCTTAATAAAGAAAGCTCTGTACTTTGCTAGTATAGGGAACGTGGCCACTTTCAAAAGCATCTTTGTTTTGCTTACCTACGGGTTATTTTTGTTTCCCAACATCGATAACTTTGTAGATACCAATGCCATTAAGATTTTTCTGATTGGAAACCCTGTACCGACCCTGCTCACAGATGCTTATCATTCTGTACACTTAAGGAATTTGTACAGTGGAGGAATGATCACATGCTGTGTACCCCTGCTATACAAATGGTTCATTTCCCATGTGCCAAAGTCTGCTGCATTTTGGGATCAAAATAATACTTTACGTTGGTCGCAGAGAATCATGTCTCTTACCAACTCTTACATCGATTGGTACAATCGAATTTATGACGGGATCAGAATCATTGACCGTTGTGGAAATTTCCCAAATGTACCCCTCATAGGAATTAAAGGAGGAGTCAATTATCATCCAGTTTTGGTTCGTCGTCAATTTGGACACCCGATGAGGCATGTCCCGCGTAATGCTCATCTGAAAGGTCTTTTCTTCAAGGAAGGAGAAAATGACAGGGCACTAAAGACAGAAATAGTGCATGCCTGGAAACACGTTCATAGGAAAGGAAGAAAGTCTCTAGGAAAACTAGACTGTGTCTCTGTGGAACCTTATCTCCACTGGGTACAAACTAGAGCTCTCAAGCTGAGGATGCCTTACCCTCGTCAGGAAGTTCTTCCATTAAGGGACCCTGTCCTTTATTTTATGTCTGATACGGAAAAACTTCAGGTTACTCTCAACAAAGTTCAACAGAAGAAGAGGTTTTGGAAGAACAAGTACCGTATTCTCAATGTGGAGTGCAAGAAAATACAACAACTGTTAAAAGAAAAAGATGCTCTGATTGAGATTTTAGAGCAACATACTGTAGAAAATCAAGAGGACCAGAGAAATTTGCTCGCTCCTTTCACTTGGAAAAGGAATGACAACCCGACAACGACTCAACAACCCCGGTCAAAGAAAAGGAAAGTACCAGAACCAGCACCTGAGCTCTCCTCAGAGAGAACTCGGGACCCATAAGTTTAGATTTCCTTTTACAACACTATGTAAATTACTGTATTTCCATTCCGCAATCTTTGAATTCAATAAAACAGGGTTTCCCCACTGTTTGATATTTGCAATCCAATTGTCGAAGTTTAGTTTGATTAAACAAAAAATTAATTAAAATATAATTATTGCATTCATCATTCTCACATAACGCATTCTTCTTACCTACGAATCTCACGTTTGCGTCTCGATTCTTGAGTTAAATTGTCTCATTCGTACAATACTCAGGCCAATCGACAGAAAAAGATGAATGATCTCGACGAAGAGAACAGAGAGTTGAGGGAAGAGATCGACACTCTGAAAGAGGATCTGAGAAAGCTTCATAACGACATGCAAGCTCTAGCAGAAGCTCAGATGCAACAACAAAGGACTGTGATCTTAGAGATCACATCAACGCCCATAGTGGAAAAGTATGATCCTCGGTATAACATGCCTAAGGATCGTCCATGGGGCATGCCTATTAACTATATCACAGAAGGATATGTTCTGCCGATCACTGAAGATCAGGGAACCACAGTGGGTTAAAACCGCACTAAGATCGGCATTTTCAGAGATCTTGGCGCTGCCTTCGTTCAACAATATAAGTATAACCTGGACATGGCACCGGATAGAGATCAACTCAGAGCCATGTCACAAAAGGACAAGGAAACCTTTAAGGAGTACGCTCAGAGATGGTGTGAAATTGCCGCCCATATTTGTCCACCTCTTGAGGAAAAAGAGATGACAAAGATCTTCTTAAAAACCTTGAGCTCATTTTACTACGACAGAATGGTCGCTAGTGCGCCCAGTGACTTTACTGAAATGGTAGGCATGGGAGTTCGTCTAGAGGAAGCATTCCGAGAAGGACGTTTAGTTCAAGACGCTGGATCATCAAATAGTACAAAACGATACGGTAGTGCTCTCCCTAAGAAAAAAGAGCAAGATATTGGAAATATCTCTCTCAGAAAGCAAAGGCGACGGTACCAACCAGTAGCAGATGTAACTCCCACTATCAACTCTGCGCCTGTTCCTACGTATCAACCTCAGGTTGCTCAGAGCCAACCTAATCAACAACAATATCACCAAAAGGACACAACAGCCACTTCAGCAGGCTCGTCCTCCGTACAGCAACAACCGTACAACGCGACCACCAGGGTTCGACCCTATACTGATGTTGTACGCAGAACTGTTTCCATTATTACTGGTTAATGGGCATGTCCAAACTAGGTTTCCTCTTACAATACCAGAAAATCTTCCTTTTTGGTTCAAAGCGGATCAAACTTGCCCTTACCATCAAGGAGGACCAGGGCATAACATAGAAAGTTGTCTCAGTTTCAAATCTGATGTACAAAAGCTTGTTAGGAGCGGGGTCTTATCCTTCAAGGATACAAATCCTAATGTTCTCACGAACCCGTTGCCTCAATACGAGAAAGCTGCGGTAAATTTGATAGAGGGAGAGTCTAACAATAGCTATCAAATTCACGATGTAATCTTATTAAGGGTCAACCTGGTTAAGAAGCATCGCAGACAGAGCGGATACGGTCATGTACCGCCTCACAATTATCACTAGTGTGATATCTGCTCTAAAAATAATCAAGGATGTCTATGGTGCAATTAGCTCTACAGGAACAATTGGATCTCGGATGGATCCAAGAGCACCGAGTTCGTGGAGTTAACATGACTCATGCAAATTCCAACATCATTCAGAACCACGACATCTGTGCAATGAATGTCAACTTAGTGGAAATGCACTCAAGGCAAAGCCCTTATCATAATCTGCTGTGGAACGATTACAATTCCTGTCTGAGTTGCTCGGTAAACAAACAGGGATGCTCTTTTGTACAAGAGGCCCTCCAGCGTCAGATGGATCTTGGGTGGATCCAGGACCACCATGACAGAAATCCTTATCAAGTTAACATGATTCAAATCTTCGATATCCATTTGATGAATATCAGCTTGGTGGAGTTACACGCCAAGCAAGTCCAACTCGGTTTTCTCACTTCACATGATTATCTGAGCTATAAAGTATGTTGTGATAGCAACCAAGGATATGCTCTCGTTCAAAGAACTTTACAACACTTGTTAAACCATTAGTGGCTTCCGATCTATCTAGACGAAGACACACAACAAATCAGTGTGACAAATGGGAACCCTACGAGACATCAAAGTCAGGATGTCCGATCTATGGAAATAGACCTAGTAAGGTTGCACTGCATTCAAAGCGGCTGTGGCCAGGTGCCACCACACAATTAAGAGTGTTGTAGAGTCTGCTTAAAAAATAATCAAGGATGTTACCTCGTGCGAGCAGCCCTTCAAAGTCAGTTGGCTCCCAAGGAGATTCAACCGTGTCCAAGTTCTGGATCAATCAACTGGACGCCAGACTATTTCACTTATCAGATTAAGGATGTTGTCGTGATCTCTGATCAAGAAAGGACCAAAGATGTTTGTACCATCATCCCTCTACTTGACGAATCGAAGGTTCTTAACCAGGAATTAATTGAAGTTACTTACGACAGTCAGAAAAATCAGAAGGCTCCTGTAGTTATCTATCTACCGGGACCAGTGTCGTACAAATTCGATAAGGTGATCCCTTACAAATACGGTGCAATAACAATTGAGAATGGAAAGGAAATTCCATTACCCTCCGTCGGGAATATTGCAGACATTAGTCGAGTAACACGGAGCAGTCGAATCTTCAACAGAGGAATTGGAGGACCTAACAGAGAAAAGGAACCTCAAACGAAAGTTCCCAAGTCACCAGTCAATCAATCCAGTGATCCCGACCTTTCAAAGAACGAGGATGAGATGCTGAAGCTCATCCAAAGGAGTGAATACAACATTGTTGATCAGCTGTTACAAACTCCTTCAAAGATCTCTGTGTTATATCTTTTACTGAGTTCCGAAGCCCACAGAGAGGCTCTACAGAAAGTCTTAGAGCAGTCCTTTGTGGAACAGGATGTGTCGATAAGGCAATTCGACAGTATCGTCTCTAACATTACTTCCTGCAACAACTTGGGGTTTAGTGATGAGGAATTTCCAGAAGAAGGCAAAAGTCACAACATGGCGCTCAATATCACAATCAACTGCCAGGACGATACCTTAGCCAGCGTACTGGTAGATACCGGATCGGCTCTCAACGTTATGCCGAAGTCCACTCTAATGCGACTATCATTCAAAGGATCTCCGATGAGAGGCAGTGAGGTCGTCGTCAAAGCATTTGACGGGTCCCGAAAAATGGTTATCGGCGAAGTCGACCTTCCCATAACTATCGGTCCTCACACTTTCCAAGTCACTTTCCAGGTCATGGACATCCGAGCAACATACAATTGTTTATTGGGAAGACCTTGGATACACCAGGCTGGGGCAGTCACTTCGACACTTCAGCAGAAGTGGAAGTTCGTCAAGAATGACCAACTTGTCACGGTCTGTGGAGAACAAGCCTTGATTGTGAGTAACCTTTCATTGTCCACTTGTGTAGAACCCGAGGAGGTTGTTGGAACTCTGTTTCAAGAACTTTCAGTGAGCAACGATAATCAATTAGAAAGAGGAACGTTGATTTCCTCGTACAAAGATGCTCTCGAAGCAATCAAAGGTAACAATGCGAAAGGATGGGGACAGCTTGTCATTCCTACGGATAACAAGAAAAAGAAAGGTCTTGGTTTTTCTGCAACCTGTACCCAGACAGCTGCTAACGATGGAAATCTTCATCCCATTCAGAACTTCTTCCACAATGGAGGTTTGCTTCACCTAGTGTCTCAAGAAGTACATACCATCAACGAGGGAGATTCCTCCGACACAGATGAGGAATGGAAGTCCTATCTTAACGAGGACGGTTATATGTCTCAGGAAGAGGTGCCTATGCCATTTTGCTATCCCGCACAGAGTCCAAGATTTATACCAAGGTCAGACGTCAAAATGATATACGGAGATTGTGATCCAGAAGGATGTCGTGCTCCACCAAACTCTTTAGAGGAAGACACTCTGATGAAAGACAACTTTGACCGCGACTATTATGGCCCGATGGATGGTCTGCCTATCTGGCAGCCGTACCCTAGAGACTTGGGACAAGAAAATCAGCCGAACAATGAAAATTAGCTGAGCATCATTGGAAAAATATCTAGTGATGGGATCAACACTCAGGTCGTTTAGAAAATATCCAGTGCGACGATGAATTTGCAAAGTTTGCAGGACTAGAGTTCATCAACTATGCCTTTCCCGAGGTCACGTCATCGAGAAAGATGACTCCTACAGTTCCAAAGAAGTGTGGGACACCTTAGGACAACCGAGTGGCAAGTACGACTTCTTGGTCAAGTACACTGCTCCTGAAAGCTCTCGTATCAGGCTCAAGGACATCCGACCAACTGGATGGGGGGATTTGCCTGAGAGAACAAATACTATGCAAAATACAACTGAGGAATCCTCCTACGACAACTCTTCCTAGGAGACAGATTCCAATGATCCTGCTCCACCAGAAATCAGCGTTATTTCTGAAGACAAATCAAGGAAGGTACCAGACTTTGTGATTCACCGAGGAGTTCGCCGCCAATGGCTTGCGGTCGATGTTCCGAAGATCGTTCATAAGTCCAAGTAATGGCCATCTTTGTTTTAACCTTTCGCCCTGCCCAGGTGAAACATATGTTTTGATAGGGCTCACTTTCTGTAAATATCCCTCTTCGCTTCGCCCAAAGCGACAAAGTTTTGTTTTATAAGGCTGTAGTTTCAAGAATCGACAAGTTCATAAATAAAATAACGTCATTCTGTAATTCTCGCATTAATTGCTGTTTTCTCTTTTCGCTTTTTCAGAAAATGGTAATCCTAAAAAATAATTCAAATAATAAAAACAAGCTGTAAAAAAAATACACTACACACACTCTTGCATTTCTCTCTATCTCTTCTAAAAAACATTCATCACGTCATGCAGATTGCTTGTTTTAAACCACATTGAAACATACGATCTGATGCCTTCTCCCAACTTTGAATTCCCGATATTTGGGGCTGAAGAATAAGATGACGAAGAAATTCCATAGGAGATCTCCCGATTACTCAGGCAAGAGGAAAGGTCCATTAAACGTCACAAAGAGCCGTTGGAAACAGTCAACTTGGGCTCAGAGGAAGAGAGAAAGGAAGTCAAGATTTGGGCCCTACTCAGTCCGACTGTTAAAGAAAGTTTGATAAAGCTTCTCAAAGAGTTTCCCGATATATTCGCTTGGTCCTATTAGGACATGTCAGGGTTAGATACCAGCATCGTGGAACATCATCTACCGTTAAGATCAGAATGTCTGCCGGTAAAACAAAGGCTGAGACGGACTCACCCAGGAATGGCCATCAAAATCAAATAGGAGGTACAGAAACAGATTGACGCGGGTTTCCTTGCCACGTCAGAATATCCTCAATGGTTAGCCAACATCGTACCAGTTCCGAAAAAGGACAGAAAGGTCAGAATGTGCGTGGATTGCAGAGAACTAAACAAGGCTAGTCCAAAGGACAACTTTTCTTTACCATACATTGACATGCTGGTTGAGAGTACAGCAATGTTCAAAGTCTTCTCCTTCATGGATAGGTTCTCGGGCTATAATCAAATCAAAATAGCGCCGAAAGACATGGAGAAAACTTCGTTCATCACCCCATGGGGTACTTTTTGTTACAAGGTAATGACGTTCGGGTTGAAGAATGTCGGGGAAACCTACCAAAGGGCCATGACTACTCTATTCCACGACATGATACACAAAGAAATAGAGGTATATGTCGATGACATGATTGCGAAATCTAAGACAAAGGAGGAGCATGTGACCCACCTGTCAAAACTATTCGAGCGTCTAAGAAAGTACAAGCTCCGCTTGAATCCCAACAAATGCACGTTCGGTGTTCGCTCAGGAAAACTTTTAGGGTTCATCGTCAGCCAGAAAGGAATTGAGGTTGATCCTGACAAGGTCAAGGCCATTCAAGAAATGCATTCTCCAAAGACTGAAAAATAAGTTAGGGGATTCCTGGGACGTTTGAATTACATTTCCAGATTTATATTCCTCATGACCGCGACATGTGCGCCGATCTTTAAATTACTCAAGAAGAATCAGGACTGCGTTTGGACAGAAGACTGCTAAACTTCCTTCGACAGTATCAAGGAATACCTTTTGAACCCACCGATTCTATCACCTCCAGTGGAGGGGAGACCGTTGATCATATACCTAACAGTCTTGGAGGACTCAATGGGTTGTGTACTTGACCAATAAGACGAAACCCAAAGGAAAGAGTCTTCCATTTGTAGCGAGCGATTTTGGACGCGGTTCTTAAGCGCTGGTCGCTCTCTGCGGTTGAGCTTGAACTACAGGTCGATTCATTTTTTATCCTATTGTGAGCTGAATAAGGAAGGGAAATAGATGTCTCCAATTAACCCTGCTTGCATACTGAGTTTAAACAGCGGTCTGTTAGGTTACGAATGCTATCAATGGGGGGGGGGGCCTTTGTACTGGTTATTTGTATTTTCGCCAATACTGTTTTCTTTCTTTTTACCTAGGCAGAAGGTTTCTGGCGGGGAACAAGGATTAGGATGTTAGGACTGATGCTTTTGAATTACTGCTTTTTGATTGATGGAGATATGGGATTTGGGTTTTTTGTTGATTGCGCTCGCTAAGATCTTTTCTTTTGATCTTATGCCTACGTATTCCCGTTTACCGAAACAGGGAAATCAGAGCGTTCGTAGTTCCTCCTATTCTATGGGAGGAAATGGGTGTTTTTGGTGTCTTGTTCAAAGCCCAAGACGTGAAGCGAAAGATGATTTGTATCTTGTTCAAAGCCCAAGATGTGAAGCTGAAGGTCTATTCGTGTCTTGTTCAAAGCCCAAGACGTGAAGCTGAAAGACCTCGACTTTAGAGAGAATTTGTCATCTCTAAAGAGGGGAGAAGGGGAATTACTTTAACTGGGATACGCGGATCCGAGCAATGCCATAATTTCTGAAGAAATGGTTTTAACCTGAAGGAGAAGACTTTAACTCAGTGTAGAGCAACACCATCTTTCCTTAGGAATTCCTCATGCTAAAAGAAGGATAGTGGCATGGATGTAGATGATCCAGAGGCTTGCCGCTTACAGCGATTAGATGAAGGGAAAGGAGTTGTTGATGTTTGTGTACTGTGAACGAGGCACAGTTTTGATGCTAAAAGGTTGATTGGATCAACCAGTGGTTTTCTTATACAAAGCCTAAGAGGAGGCTAATTTACGCTAGGAAAATCATTATACAAAGCCTAAGAGGAGGCTATTTTGTGTCCCGTACAAAGCCCGAGAGAGAGGCTAAAAGTTTTTGACCCGACGATGGAGTCTTTGTGTCTCGTACGAAGCCCGAGATGGAGGCTATGGTTTGTTTGACTCAACGAGGGAGTCTTTATGTGTCTCGTACGAAGTCCGAGAGAGAGGCTAAAACGTTGTTTGACTCCGCTGGGGAGAATCATTGTACAAAGCCCAAGAGGAGGCTAAGGTTACTGTGTCAGTTAAGTGACAGGTCCAATATACTGATTTTAAAAGAGAAAATCAGTTCTTATATGAGCATCCCTGTACTCATGGGTTAGATCTGAGGATCGGGGTTGTTTCCTTTTTTAGGAAACTGGAAATCCAAAGGGTATTGAGACTGTCCGAGTCTGCGGGTTTCCTTCCTATTTAACGAAGGGGTCACTTGAGAATGTCTTTGAGAATCAAGGAAGTTAGACTGTCCGTGTCTAGAGTTTTATCTTTTGTACTATGCTTTGAGAAACAGTAGTAGACTCTATGAAAGGACTGTTCTATGAGGATGACTAGGTTCTATTCCTATACCTCTAGGAGGTCGTCGGGACAATTTGTACGAAGCCCAAGAGGAGGCTGGAAACTTTTAAGAAGCCGACAGGTCCTTGTACGAAGCCCAAGAGGAGGCTATCATTCCCGGAGGAAGAGATCATTATACGAAGCCTAAGAGGAGGCTGTGAATACTTCTAAGAAGCCGTAGGGTCCTTGAATAATGCCCAAGAGGAGGCCGATGCTTTTAAGAAGTCCGTGGGTCTATCATCTCCTTTCCATTAGGAGAGATAACTCTTTTAAAGATAAAAACCACTGGTAAACGTGCGAGGTTTACTATCCAGCGACTTTTAGCTTTTAAAGAGGGTTCCTTAGTTAAGGTCCAAGATTATGACCGTAGTGGGTACCCAAACCCCGAAACATTCAAGGCAAGATATCCACAAGGAATAGATCAAGTCAGGAAAGTTCGAGAATTTGGAAGAAACTCAAAGATGCCATTCACGGAGAATACATTCATCTTGGGGAGTAGAGCTTCTTGACGATTCCTAAGGAGGACAGCCGAAGAGAAGACTGTATCTGGTGCTCCTATCGGGGATCTAGGCGTCTATTTCTACGAATAAATGAAACGGCGTCACCTAGTTCTAGACGTAGTTACCGGGGAAACTCGAAATATCTATACTATTATTACACAGTAAATATGTGTTTATGAAAGGAGACTTACAGTGAGCAGCCCCACAATACAGTTTATAATATGAAAGCAGTAAACGAAAGCGATAACCACTTACTCGGTTGGAGTGCTTCCATGCTGTTTGGTTAGTTGTTCAACAAAGAAAGATTGAAAACAACAGTATATTCAAAATCAAAGAAGAAAGTGCTTTGAAAAAGAAAGATTTGGGGCTTACAGCTCAAGGAGAGGCCCAAATGATTTTTCGTTTAAAAATCACGATCGTGCCGAGGTTTTCTTTTAACGCGGAGGGACTTATACAATAAGTGAGGCCCAAATGATTTTGGTTAAAAGGGGATTGGGTCTTACACTCTAATAGAGGCCCAAAGTGTTTTGAACGGGTCTTATAGCTCAAGGAGAGGCCCAGATGACTTTTTTTTTTATTTTTAAACGGGCGACGATCGCGCCGTTTACTTGTACAGAGGGACTTATACCATGAGTGAGGCCCAAAAAGTTTTTGTACAAGGGGGGATGGGTCTTACACTCTCTCAAGAGGCCCAAAAAGTTTTTGTACAAGGGGGGATGGGTCTTACACTCTCTCAAGAGGCCCAAAAAGTTTTGAAAATGATTTATGAGGGTTGAATTAATCCAAAACCCTAATTTGTTTTCAAAATGTATTTAATTGAATAAAAATTCAATTAAAATGATCAAAAATTGTTTAACACATGGAAAACAAATTGTGATCTTGGATTAATGCTTCAAAAATTAAGTATTGACCTACAAAATAATTAGAAAGCATTAAAAGTTGCAAAATCAATGTAGAAAAAATATTTAAAATGTCAAAAACAATCAAAATATTAATTCTTTACAAAAATATCAATTATATGAAATAAATAATATTTTTGGTATTTTTTGATAAAATAAAATATTTTAACATTTTTGTGAATTATTAAAAAAATAGTCAACTCAAAATCATTAAAACTCAGAGAGAAATTAATTTTTGAATCAATTAAACAAAATCACAAAATTCAAATATTTGAATTTCTAAAAATGGCGCCAAGAACAAGCTGAAGAACACGCGCGTGTTCTTGGTTTCTCAGATTTGCATTTTCTATCCAATCTCCATGAATACGTAATCATATCATGCAATCCACATATCATTATGCTCGTCTCAACCTCACGATCATGTCTATGTACTTTAATTTCATTTAAATTAAACATACAACAAGAAATCACGAAGAGACCTCAAGAACCCTAATTTCTGCATGAAGGTTAGGATTTTTGATACACGATTCAAACAATGTAATTAATTGAGGGAAAACATTCCATGCATGATTATGAACATATGGCCAAATTATTGTGTGAGGAAATATGCATAGATTGAGAGATGACCAAGCATGTGCTTACCTCCAAGTCGTGACAGCAAGTTCAATGTGATTTTTGATCTGGAGGAGTTACAGATGAGTTGTGATGATCTGAACAGCTTCCCTACACCCTATGGATTGTGTTTGGATGGTTGGACTTGATTGAAATTGGCTGGATCATTTTGTGGTACCTCAGCTGCACTTTGGTTAAAACCTTGAGCAACCAGCTGGTGATTTTGTGAAATTGATGTTTCAGAAGTAATCTAAGTGTTTGATCAGCTCATATGTGATGTATGTGAGGTGTGTGAGTGATTGGTTTGATTGGAATTGCTCTCAAACTCAAAACCCGATAGTGACTTGCCTTAGAAGGCAAAATTGGAGTGAAAGAAGAGATTTTGAGGAAAGCATCTGTTAGATGGCTTTGGTGTACTCAAACTGACCACAATTGAGCTCTATTTATAGTAGAGCAAGTTTGTTTTGCAAGGAATAGTGTATGGCAGCTGGTAAGTAGGTTTGGCCAATGTTGGCAAATGAAAATCCAAGTCTCCTCTAGCCATTGACTAGAGGTTAGGGCACAGAGCTTTGGTTCCCTTGGTCTTGGATAAGTCTTGACTGATTTCAGATGAGAATGGCTCAGTCCATGCCATCTTTATGGTTCCATTGAATGCCTCATTCCAAATTTGAAGTCTTGTCCCTATTTTGGCTATTCTAGGTTCAACATGCTATTTCTTGTTCCATGGACTTTGGAGGCTTGGCTCAGTGATTGTCCCCTTTAGATTCAATCCTCTGAGGTGTCCAAATGGATAGGAGTAATTGAATTTGGCTGATTTTGGAAAATCGACCAAAGTTGCAAATTCTGCCTTGCCTTGACAGATTTCAGCAAGGTAACTTGCCAATGTCATATCTCATGGTGTAAGTTGAATTTGGCAATGGTCTTGGCTATTTTTGAAAGCTCTTACATGATACAACAACTGTTTGAACAAGTTTGGTTTTGATCTCTTTTGATTCCAAGTGAAAAATCCCCCTACATTTGGCAAAAAGTGAGGCAAAATCTGACTTAGTGAAAATTTCACTAAGTGTTGGAAAAAGTGACATTTTCACTTTTCAGCCACTTTGATCACTCCATAACTCAAAATCCTTAATGAATTGGAATGACTTGTAGTTGAAGTTTTTGTAGGTGATAATGAGGGCTACAAATCCATCTTTGGATGAGAAAAAATGGCCTTGTGGTTTAGGAGTTATGCTCCTTCAAAGTTGGTACCCTTGCCACTTTATTTTTAACTTAGAAAAATTTCTAAGTTTTATGGTTACCCCTTTTACAAGTTATCTCACTTTTCTTGATTTTTCTTGATGAATGATGATTCAAATCATACATTAACATCATTTTAGGGTTAAAAATCCATTTTGGTGAAAAATCTCAAAAAGTCAAAGTTGACTTTTGTGCACAGTTGACTTTTTATCAAATGAATTCCAAACTGTGCAATTCTTCAGGAAATCATGTCCTTGACCTAAATCAAACTTGATGGACATGTTCCATGGGTGTCATAGGGTATATTCAATCATGTATTAGGGTTTGGGAGCATGTCTTGGTCAAAAGTCAAAGTTACAGTTGACTTTTCCCTTAAAACCCTAATTGTGGTGCAGATGGAATTGAGACTTGTTGCTCAAACTTCTTGGATTAATCCATTGTCCCAAATGGATCAATATGGTATATTAGAGACCCTCAAATTATCTCTTGAGGTCTTGGCTCATGATTTGTCCCAAAAGTCAACTTAGGGGTGAATTAGGTCAAGAAACCCTATTTCCTGATTTTTGATGAATGCATCCCTTGAGGCAAAATTGACTTGATGCATGGGTTCATGAGGTTCCATGAAGTATATTAGGTTATGTTTTGGATCAATGTCTTGTGCCCAGATGAAACTTTTCATCTGGAGGCCCTGGGTGATCAAAACCCTAATTTGGTGACACTGGCGATCTTGAGGCTTGATCCACCTAGAAGGGAGCAACCTTGTGCTTAATCCTTGAAGTGGGAGTCCTTTTGATCCTTTGAGGATGTTTCAGAGATTAGACAAGTTGAAAATCAAGTCATTTCTTGATTGAGCCTTTGTCTAAAGCTCAGAGAGGGCTTGAAACCCTATTTTTGATTGTAGTGGATGCTCACCCATCTTTGGGGAGACTAATGAGGTACAAAGGTACATCCATATTGTGCTGATGATTTGCACAATGATGGGAAATCTTAGTGGTCAAAATTTGGGGTATGACAGATGCCCCTATTTAATCTTCTTGGACCCGAAGGTGTGAATGACGAAGGTGTTCCGGCATTCGGGGTGCAAGAGGGTTAAATATCGGAATACCTGAAATTTTGATGGTGGTTATGAATGGTAGCTTACGCATTCATCTTCTTTAGCTAAGCAATGATGCTTAGAAATGGTAAACTTCCCCTCGATCCTGGTCTTCAGTCAAGGAACTGGTCTCAGTTTTCTTTTGTCAACTTCCCCTCGTTCTTGGTTTCCTACCAAGGAACTGGTCTCAGTTTCTGATTTAAACTTCCCCTCGTTCTTGGTTTCCTACCAAGGAACTGGTCTTAGTTTCTGATTTAAACTTCCCCTCGATCCTGGTTTCCTACCAAGTAACTGGTCTTAGTTTCTGATTTGAACTTCCCCTCGATCCTGGTTTCCTACCAAGGAACTGGTCTTAGTTTCTGATTTAAACTTCCCCTCGATCCTGGTTTCCTACCAAGGAACTGGTTTCAGTTTCTGATATAAACTTCCCCTCGATCCTGGTTTCCTACCAAGGATCTGGTCTTAGTTTCTTTTGTCAATAAACTTTATTGACGAGGGACGCTATGAGTAGCGGTTTTCCTTCAAACTTCTCGCCGAATTTTCCTGGGGAGATGTCATTTGAGTGGAAAAAGTTTTGATGTCAGACTTGCTGGGGAACCCATTCGTCTGAATTGTAGAGGTACACAAACTTCTCTGTTTTGGAGACGCCATTTGTGGATTCTACTGGGGAAAGCGAGTCTCTTGAGAGACTATTTTCGTTTGGGGTTACATCATACTTTTCTCGGGATCTTCCCGGAGAAATACCATATGATGGGATCCAATTTTGAGGTGCCAATGACCTTCTCATCAGTGGTTTTTCAGAGCAAAACTGGCATGCTGCCGAATCTCTGATCACGAGGCTTTCTCTGTGGATTTTCCTTAATCCGGGAAAGCAAGGATATCATCTTCAATGGCGAAGAGTGATGTTTATTGAAAGTTTTCTCTGGCTTTTCAGAGGTTCAAGGTATCAAAGTGGTCAAGGACCAACTTCTTTCCAGAATTAAACTGGAAGCGAGGTTGTTCAGACACAGTATTTCCTGACGAGGCAAGAACTGACAACTCGATTGAGAGGACTTCTACCACTAGGGGACAAGACCGACTAGAGTGATAGTGATGCAATATGAAATGTGAATGCAAATAAAAAATGCATGATGTATGTATGTATATGCTAACAAAACAGACGCGACATACAGACTAATGGATGAACACAATTGGATACTCGGCCATCGCGGGGCGAAGAAGTACCGTTGATTCAAAATATCAATTCCACCTTGCTTAGGAGAGATAGTCCTGTTGGGAGCTATGTTGATCGGGCTTAGGAGATGAGAGCTCGGCTGAGGATGTCAGACGAAACATGGTCTCTGACATTATTGATCCTTCATTCAGGAGTACTGGTCTAGAAGGAGTACTTTGATTCTGCACTTTGAAGTTCACTTACTTCGGGAGAAGCGATCGATGTTCTTCTGATGTTCAACAGTCAAAAGAAATGCCATCTTTAATTTAAAAGCAGAAAAAGTTTAACAAGTAAATTTATTTTTGTTTTATTTCAAGAATCGCTGATTAAGTTTAAACAACGTCGTTCCGTAAAGCTAAAACAAATAAGAATTACAAACAAAAGCACAAGGGCTCAAATTTTATTGATAAGATGGAGATCAGCCAAACGTGTGATTCCAAAGAGTATTTACAAAGTTTGAAAATGGTAATTTACAGGAAAAAGGGCTACGTTGAAACATAACGACCACTATCCTTCTACCAACTTTGAGTTCGGGACATCCTGAGCTTCCGTCGAAGATGACCTTTGACTGGAGCTTTCCTCCGATAGATGATGCAACTACTGTTGCTGCTGAGGGACTTGCCTCTGTTGAACATAGTTACTTGCCATTATCCCTAACTTTTGCCTGGATTGTACTATGAGATTTCCAATCCATCGGGATGATTTTTTTCATGTCTCTAACTTTTGCCTGGACCTCCCTTTCGGGTTTTCAATCCACCGAGACGTTTTTTTTTTTTAGTTTTAGGCGAAGTATTTCTTGACTACATCAACATTCGTGGGGTAGGCAAATTCCTCTCCGTCCATGGTTGCAAGTCTCAAGGCGCCGCCTGAGAAAGCTTTCGTGACCACATAGGGGCCATCATAATTTGGGGTCCATTTGCCCCGAGAATCAGTGAGAAATGATTGTATCTTCTTGAGCACGAGGTCTCCTTTTCTGAAGACACGAGGTCGGACTTTGACACCATTCAGCTTCGGTGAGCTTAGCTTCCATCAATACCCGGATTGATGGGATCTCTACTTCTATGGGGAGCACTGCTTCCATGCCATATACTAGAGAGAAAGGGGTTGCCCCTGTTGAAGTGCAGACAGATGTTCGATAAACGTGAAGAGCAAAGGGTAGCATTTCGTGCCAATCTTTATAGGTTACAACCATCTTTTGAACAATCTTCTTGATGTTCTTGTTAGCCACTTCTACCGCTCCGTTCATCTTGGGTCGGTAGGGAGATGAGTTATGGTGTTCGATCTTGAACTCTGCACACAACTCTTTCATCATCTTATTGTTCAAGTTAGATCCATTATCAGTAATGATCTCGCTTGGAACACCATAACGGCAGATGATATTGTTTTTGATAAATCGGACCACCACTTGTCGGGTTACATTGGCGAATGACGCTGCTTCGACCCACTTGGTGAAATAGTAAATGGCTACCAGGATGAACCGATGTCTGTTTGAAGCCTTGGGCTCAATCATTCCAATCATATCGATTCCCCATATGGAAAATGGCCACGGGGAAGAAAGAACTTTGAGATGTGATGGCGGTACATGAATTTTGTCAGAGTATATCTGACACTTGTGACACCTCCTCATGTACTTGTAGTAGTCGGATTCCATTGTCAACCAATAATACCCGGCCCTGAGAATTTTTCTCGCCATTGTGTGTCCGTTGGCATGAGTGCCAAAGGATCTTTCATGAATTTCTTTCATAAGCATGTCTGCTTCTGGTCTGTCGACGCATCGGAGCAAGACCATGTCAAAATTTCTCTTATAAAGAGTGTCACCGCTCAGGAAGAAGTTTCCAGCCAATCTTCTGAGGGTCTTTCTATCTTTCCTGGATGCCCCAGGTGGGTACTCCTGTTTCTGAAGGAAGCATTTGATATCGTGATACCAAGGTCTGTCGTCTATGACTGCTTCAATCGCGAAGATGTAAGTGGGTCGTTCAAGGCGCATGATGTTAATCTTAGGTATGTCATTCCATCGACCTACACTAATCATTGAAGAGAGAGTGGCTAATGCATCAGCCATGTGATTCTCATCACGAGGGATGTGATGAAAGTCGACTCTGTTGAAGAAGGGTAACAACCTTCTTGCATAGTCTTTGTAAGGAATCAATCCTGATTGGTATGTGTTCCAATCTCCTTTTATCTGGTTAATAACCAAGGCTGAATCGCCGTATACGTCCAAGTTTTTGATCCTTAAATCAATCGCTTCTTCGAGACCCATGATACATGCTTCGTATTCGGCCTCGTTGTTCGTACATTTGAACGTAAGTCTGGCAGTGAAAGGAATGTGGGAACCCTGAGGGGTAACAATGATTGCCCCAATTCCATTTCCATAATGATTGACTGCTCCGTCAAAGATAAGTCCCCACTGGGAACCTGGTTCTGGCCCTTCACTGGGTAGCGGTTCATCGCAATCTTTCATCTTTAGATACATGACATCTTCGTCTGGGAAGTCAAACCCGATTGATTCTTGATCGTCAATCGGTTGATGAGCCAAATGATTGGCTAAAATACTTCCTTTAACGGCTTTCTGAGCATGGTACTCTATGTCATATTCTGATAGTAACATCTGCCAACGGGCAATCCTTCCTGTGAGAGCAGGTTTTTCGAAAACGTACTTGATTGGATCCATTTCGGAGACCAACCAAGTAGTATGATGAATCATGTACTGGCGAAGACGTTTGGCTGCCCAAGCCAAAGCGCAACAAGTTTTCTCAAGCATTGTGTACCGAGTCTCGCAGTCGGTGAATTTCTTGCTTAGATAGTAAATGGTAGACTCTTTCTTTTTAGTTTCGTCTTGTTGGCCAAGTACACATCCCATTGAGTCCTCTAGGACTGTGAGGTAAATGATCAGTGGTCTTCCTTCCACTGGAGGTGATAGAATCGGAGGATCCAACAGATATTCCTTGATACTGTCGAAGGCGGTTTGGCAATCTACTGACCAAACGCAATCCTGGTTCTTTTTGTGTAATTTGAAAATCGGCGCACACGTCGCGGTCATGAGGAATATGAATCTGGAGATGTAGTTCAAACGTCCCAGGAATCCTCTGACTTGTTTTTCAATTTTCGGAGAAGGCATTTCTTGAATGGCCTTGACCTTGTCAGGATCAACTTCAATCCCTTTCTGGCTGACGATGAACCCTAGTAGTTTCCCTGAACGGACACCGAAGATGCACTTGTTGGGATTCAAGCGGAGCTTGAATTTTCTTAGACGTTCGAACAATTTTGACAGATGTTCAACGTGCTCATCCTCTGTTCTTAATTTTGCAATCATATCATCGACATACACTTCGATTTCCTTGTGTATCATGTCATGAAACAGAGTAGTCATGGCCCTTTGATAGGTTGCCCCGGCATTCTTCAAACCGAACGACATTACCTTGTAACAAAAGGTACCCCATGGGGTAATGAACGAAGTTTTCTCCATGTCTTTCGGCGCCATTTTGATCTGGTTATAGCCCGAGAATCCATCCATGAAGGAGAATACTTTGAACTTTGCTGTGCTGTCAACCAACATGTCAATGTGTGGTAAAGGAAAGTCATCCTTTGGACTTGCCCTGTTCAGATCTCTGTAATCGACACACATTCTAACCTTTCCGTCCTTTTTGGGAACGGCTACGATGTTGGCTAACCATTGAGGATATTCAGATGTAGCGAGGAAACCCGTGTCGATCTGTTTCTGTACCTCCTCCTTGATTTTGATGGCCATGTCCGGGTGAGTCCGTCTCAACCTTTGCTTTACTGGCGGACATTCCGATTTTAACGGTAAGTGATGTTCCACGATGCTGGTATCCAACCCTGGCATATCCTGATAAGACCAAGCGAATACATCGGGGAACTCTTTGAGAAGCTTTATCAGATCTTCTCTGGCAGTTGGACTGAGCAGTGCCCCAATCCTGATTTCTTTTCTCTCTTGCTCTGAACCCAAGTTTACCGTTTCCAACTGTTCTTTATGAGGTTCAATGGACCTTTCCTCTTGTCTAAGTGGTCGGGAAATCTCTTCTGGAATTTCGTTGTCAACTTCTTCTTCAGCCTCGAATACCGGGAACTCAAAGTTGGGAGAAGGCATCGGATCGTATGTTTCAACGGGGTTTAAAACAAGTAATCTGCATGACGTGATGATTCGTGTTTAGAAGAGACAGAGAAAATGTAAGTGTGTGCAGTGTTTTTGTTTTACTGCTTGTTTTTATTTTTGAATGTTTTTTAGGATTACCATTTTTTGAAAAAGCAAAAAGAGAAAACAGCAAATAATGCGGAAATTACAGAACGACGTTATTTTATTAATGAACAAGTCAATTCTTGAAACTACAACCCTATAAAACAAAACTCTGTCACTTTGGGCAAAGCGAAGAGGGAAATTTACAGAAAGCGAGCCCTATCAAAACATCCGTTTCACCTGGGCAGGGTGAAAGGTTTAAAGATGAAAATTACTTTGACTGGCGAACGACCTTCGAAACCTCGACAGCAACCCATTGGCGGCGAACTCCTCGGTGAATCACAAAGTCGGGCACCTTCCTTGATTTGTCTTCAGAAATGACGCTGATTTCTGGTGGAGCAGGATCATTGGAATCTGTTTCCCAGGAAGAATTGTCGTAGGAGGATTCCTCTGTTGCATTTTGCATAGCATTGGTGCTCTCAGCTGTATCTCCCCATCCAGTTGGCTGGATATCTTCGAGCCTGATACGAGAGCTTTCGGGAGCAGTGTACTTGACCATAAAGTCGTATTTTCCACTTGGTTGTCCCAGAGTGTCCCAAACTTCTTTGGAACTAGAGAAGTCATCCCTCTCAATGACGTTGACCTCGGGAAAAGCATAATTGATGAATTCTAGTCCTGCAAACGTTGCGAATTCATCGTCATGTTGAGTAATTTCTGAATGACCTGAGTGTTGATCCCATGACATGGCGGGGACATAGGTATTCTGTTCAATGACGCTCAGCTGAGTTTCATTGTTCGGCTGACTCTCTTGCCCCAAGTTTCCTGGGTAAGGCTGCCACATTGGCAGGCCATCCATCGGGCCATAGTAATTGTGGTCAAAGTTGTCTTTCATCAGAGTGTCCTCCTCTAATGAATTTGGCGGAGCACGACATCTTTCCGGATCACAATCTCCGTAGATCATTTCGACATCTGATCTTGGTATAAATCTCAGACTTTCTGTAGGAAAGCAAAAAGGCATAGGCACCTCTTCCTGAGACATATAACCGTCCTTGTTAAGATAGGACTTCCATTCTTCATCCGTGTCAGAGAGATCTTCCTCATTGATAGCATGAACTGTCTGAGACACTGGGTAAAGAAAACCTCCACTGTGGAAGAAGTTTTGAAGGGGATGAAGACTTTCATCGTTGGCAACTGTCTGGGTACAGGTTGCAGAAAAACCAAGACCCTTCTTTATTTTATTGTCAATAGGAATGACAAGCCGTCCCCATCCTGTAGTATCGGTACTCTCGACCGCTTTGATTGCACCTTTGTATGAAGAAATTGAAGTTCCTTCTTTGAACTGATTGTCCTTGCTCACCGATAGTGCTTAGAACTGAGTTCCAATAACCTCCTCGGGTTCCACACAAGTAGATGATGATAGGTTACTCACAAGCAAGGCTTGTTCCCCACAAACTGTGACAAGTTGATCGTTCTTGACGAACTTTAGCTTTTGGTGGAGGGTTGAAGTAACCGCTCCAGCCTGATGTATCCAAGGTCTCCCTAATAAACAACTGTATGTTGCCCGGATGTCCATGACCTGGAAAGTGATTTGGAAAGTGCGAGGACCAATAGTTATGGGAAATCAACTTCGTCGATAACTGTTTTTCTGGATCCGTCGAATGCTTTGACGACGACCTCGCTGACTCTCATCGGAGGGCCCTTGAATGATAATTGCATCAAAGTGGACTTCGGCATAACATTCAGGGCTGACCCTGTGTCTACCAGTACGTTGGCTAAAGCATCGCCCTGACAGTTAACTGTAATGTTGAGCGCCATGTTATGACGGCGACCCTCTTCAGGTAATTCTTAATCACTAAATCCCAAATTATTGCAGGAAGTGATGTTAGAGACAATGTTATCGAATTGTCTGATTGTTACATCCTGTTCCACAAAGGCTTGCTCCAAGACTTTCTGTAGAGCCTCCCTGTGGGCTTCTGAACTGAGTAACAGTGATAATACTGAGATCTTTGAAGGAGTCTGTAACAGTTGATCAACAATGTTATATTCACTCCTTTGGATGAGCTTTAGCATCTCATCTTTGTCTTTTGAAAAGTCGGGATTACTAGATTGACCGACTGGCGGATCAGGAATTTCTGCCTGAAGTTCCTTTTCTTTGCTGGATTCTCCAACCCCTCGGTTGAAGATTCGACCGCTCCGTGTTACACGACTGATGTCTGCAATATTCACGACGGAGGGTAATGGAATTTCCTTTCCATTCTCGATTATTGTTGCACCGTATTTGTAAGGGATTTCCTTAGCTGATTCATACGGTAGTGGCCCCGGTAGATAGATGACTATGGGAACCTTCTGATTTTTCTGACCATCATAAGTAACCTTGATCTGTTCCCGGTTGGGAACTCTAGATTCGTCAAGTAGACGGATGATGGCAAAAACATCCCTGGTCCTGTGATGACCAGAGATCGTGACAACATCCTCAACTTGCTTGGCAAGGTAGTTCGGCGACCAAATGATGGGTCCTGAACCTGGAATGGACGAATTTCTCCATGATCGACCTGACCCTGAAGAGCTGCTCTCACAAGGTAACACCCTTGGTTACTTTCCGAACAGACGCTACAACTGTCATAGTTGTGTGGTGGTACCTGGCCATATCCACTCTGTCTACAATGCATCTTGACCAGATTGGTCCTCAATAAGAGTACATCGTGAATTTGATAGACATCGTTAGTCTCTTTCTCAATCAAATTGACTGCAACTTTCTCATGTTGAGGCAGCGGGTTCGTGAGAACGTTGGGATTCGTATCTTTGAAAGATAAGAGCCCGCTCCTAACAAGCTTTTGCACGTCGGATTTGAAATTGAGGCAAGTTTCTATGTTATGCCCTGAACCTCCTTGATGATAAGGGCATGTTTGATCCGCTTTAAACCAAAAAGGCGGATTTTCCGGAACTGAAAGGGGAGACTTAGTCTGAATGTGCCCCTTAGCCAGCAGTAACGGAAACAATTCTGCGTACAACATGGGTATAGGATCAAATCCTGGTGGTCGTGTTGTACGGTTGTTGTTATGTGGAGGACGAGCCTGTTGAAGAGGCTGTTGTGTCCTTTGTTGGTCAGGTTTCCTCTGCGCAACCTGAGGTTGATACATAGGAACAGGCGCGGGGCCGATAGCAGGAGTTACAGCTGCTACTGGCTGATAATGTCGCCTTTGCTTTCTGAGAGAGATATTCCCAATATCTTGCTCTTTTTTCTTAGGGAGAGCACTACCGTATTTTTTAGTACCGCTCATCGATCCAGTGTCTTTTACCAAACGTCCTTCTCGGACTGCTTCCTCAAGACGTACACCCATGCCGACCATTTCGGTGAAATCACTGGGCGCACTGGCAACCATTCGGTCATAGTAAAATGAGCTTAAGGTCTTTAAGAAGATTTTTGTCATCTCTTTTTCCTCAAGAGGTGGACAAATTTGAGCGGCAATTTCACGCCACCTTTGAGCATACTCCTTAAAGGTTTCTTTGTCCTTTTGCGACATTGATCTGAGTTGATCTCTGTCGGGTGCCATGTCCAAATTGTACTTGTATTGTTGGACGAAGGCAGTACCAAGATATCTGAATGTACTGATCGTAGCACGGTTTAAACCCATGTACCATTTTAGTGCGGCACCGGTTAAACTATCCTGGAAGTAGTGAATCAGCAGGTCCTGATTCTCCGTCTGAGCTGACATCCGCCGAGCGTACATCACCAGATGGCTCTGAGGACAAGAGTTACCCTTGTATTTTTCAAAGTTGGGCACTTGGAACTTGTGCGGGACTTTCACATTTGGGACCAAGCATAGGTCTGCGGCGTCCTTTCCAAATAGATCCTGACCGCGAATGGCTTGCAGCTCTTTCTGTATTTCCAAGAACTGCTCCTGGAATTCATCCATTCTGTCAAACATAGTTTCCTTCTTACCAGAAGGTGTCTGTGGAATCTGTCCTTCCGGGACAGTGTGCACCACAGGGGGTGGTACCGTGACTACGGCAGTAAGTCTTGGCGCCTCCCGAAGTTTGTAACCTTCAGGAGTCTTGAGTATGCCCTTGGCATCTTCGCTTTCCCGAAGTTTGTAACCTTCAGGCCCAGCGGATTCTGTTGCGATTCCCTGATCTTCAGTGATCGGCGGAATATATCCTTTTGGGATATAGTTAACAGGCATGCCCCACGGACGATCTTTCGGCATCTGATACCTAGGATCATACTTTTCTATGATGGGCGTTGAGGTGATCTCTGAGATCACAGTTCTTTGTAGCTGAGCTTCTGCCATGGCTCGCATGTCGTTACGAAGCTTTCTCATATCCTCTCTCAGAGCGTCGATATCTTCTTTCAACTCTCTATTTTCTTCCTCAAGATCATCCATCTTTTTCTGACGATTAGCCCGAGTATTATACGAATGAGACAGTTTGACTCTAGAATCGAGACACAAACGTGAGATTCGTAGGTAAGAAGAATACGCGATGTGAGAATGATGAATGCAATGATTATATTAATTGTCGTTTTTTTTTGTTTAATCAAAATAAACTTCGACAATTAGATTGCAAATATCAAACAGTGGGGAAACCCCTTTTTATTGAATTCCAAAGGATTACAGAAATGGAAATACAGTAGATTACAAAGTGCAGAAACAGAAACCTAAACTAATGGGTCCCGAGTCCTCTTCTTTGACCGGGGCACTTGGGCCATTGTCGGGTTGTCATTCCTTTGCCAGGTGAAAGGAGCGAGCAAATTCCTTTGGTCATCTTGATTCTCTACAGCATGCTGCTCCAAAATTTCAATCAGAGCATCTTTCTCTTTTAGTAGTTATTGTATTTGGATACACTCTACGTCGAGGGTGCGGTACTTGTTCTTCCAAGATCTTCTTTCCTTTTGAACTTTGTTGAGAGTAAGCTGAAGCTTTTCAGTTTCCGTCATGAAGTACATGACAGCTTCCCTCGGTGGAAGAATTCCGTAACGAGGATAAGGCATCTTTAGCTTGAGAGCTCTAGTTTGTACCCAGTGGAGATAAGGCTCCACCGAGACACAGTCCGGTTTTCCCAGAGACTCTCGTCCTTTCTTATGAACATGTTTCCAAGCTTGCACTATTTCCATCTTTAGTGCTCTGTCATTTTCTCCTTCTTTGAAGAAAAGACCTTCCAGATGAACACCCAGTGGGATGTGTCTCATCGGGTATCCAAATTGACGAAGAACCAATGTCGGATGATAATTGATTCCTCCTTTAGTTCCTATGAGGGGTACGCTGGGGAAGTTTCCACAACGGTCAATGATTCTGATTCCCTCATAAATCCTATTACACCAATCTATATCGGAATTGGTGAGAGACATGATCTTCTGCGACCAACGTAAGACACTCTTGCAATCCCAAAAAGCAGCAGACTTGGGCAAGTGAGAGATAAACCATTTGTAGAGCAAAGGTACACAGCATGTGATCTCCCCTCCGCTGTACAAATTTCCCAAGTGTACAGAATGATACGCATCTGCGAGCAAAGTCGGCACAGGGTTTCCAATGAGAAAAACCTTAATAGCGTTGATATCGACGAAGTTATTGATGTTAGGAAACAAAAATAACCCGTAGGTGAGCAAGACAAAGATGCTTTCAAAAGCAGTCATGTTCCCTATATTAGCGAAGTACAGGGCTTTCTTTGTCAAGAACTGGGCTGGCAAACCTTGGATGCCACCCTTAGTGGTCATGTGAGTCCTGACCTCAGACTCGTCCAAATGAATTGCTATTGCAATAGTCTGATTCTTTGGAATTTCTTCCAGTCCAGAAAATGGAGCTCGATCAGTGATATGTAAATCAGTCAGATGAGAATACTCCTCCAGCGTTGGTGATAGCTGGTAATCCGGGAATGTGAAACAATGATAAACCGGATCGTAGAACTGAATGAGCGCGTCCATGATCCCCTTAATCACATGGACTCTTAACAGTGGTAGCAAACCACCGTGCTTGGCTCTGAAAGCCTCTGGGTTAACGATCATCCTCGTTAACTTTCTCAAATCCTCTAGCTTTGGAACCTTGAAGGTATACTGGTGAGTTCTCCTTCTACCGAAATCCATTAATGCAATCTTTTTCTCTGATATTTGCAATCATAGTCTTAGTTTAATTTGAAAAACAGAGAGACTAGAAGAGACGTTTTTTGAATGTTTTAATGTTTTATTAAATGGATGCATGAATGCAGCACACAAAAACATAGAAAAAACATGGGGTCAAAGGGTCGTTGTCATGAAGTCAAGGCTCTACCCATCCCCAAAGGTTTATACTAGGGTGATTTTTGTACCTATACTCACTATCATCTGCTCCTCCCTGGAAAGCAAGACAACAAGCGGATCGCCAGCGAGTTGTAGAGCAATCTTAGAGTAAGTGCCATTCACCGAGAATAGATCACCAGCCTCAAATGAGGGTAGTATCGCGTAACAACTATTTCCGATAGTTTCCGCACTACGAAAGGGTTTGGCTCCTCAGCTTCTCAGACTTAACAACCGGCCCATTGGCTAGAAGAGTGAATGGGTTGCGTTGGTCAGCCTCCACTGAGGTTGATGGCCGACCCCGTCGCCATCACTTATCTTAAGTGTATACTCATTCTCACCACATGCGGCATCACACGCATTCCCAGTAGCAGAAAAATAAACACATATAACAATTAGGAAAAGCAGTATATATATTTGTCCTAATCATCCTAGACCTTTAAAGCTAAGAATCCAAAGTTCCTGACAGAAAATGGGTTCCCCGGCGGAAGCCCCAATCTGTGGTTTTTACACAAGTGAAGAGAAGGAAGACCGTGCCTAGATCTAACTTTGAAAGGCCCCACGGTGGGCGCCATTTTTCTGTAGCGAGCGATTTTGGACGCGGTTCTTAAGCGCTGTTCGCTCTCTGCAGTTGAGCTTGAACTACAGGTCGATTCATTTTTTATCCTATTGTGAGCTGAATAAGGAAGGGAAATAGATGTCTCCAATTAACCCTGCTTGCATACTGAGTTTAAACAGCGGTCTGTTAGGTTACGAATGCTATCAATGTGGGGGGCCTTTGTACTGGTTATTTGTATTTTCGCCAATACTGTTTTCTTTCTTTTTACCTGGGCAGAAGGTTTATGGCGGGGAACAAGGATTAGGATGTTAGGACTGATGCTTTTGAATTACTGCTTTTTGATTGATGGAGATATGGGATTTGGGCTTTTTGTTGATTGCGCCCGCTAAGATCTTTTCTTTCGATCTTATGCCTACGTATTCCCGTTTACCGAAACAGGGAAATCAGAGCGTTCGTAGTTCCTCCTATTCTATGGGAGGAAATGGGTGTTTTTGGTGTCTTGTTCAAAGCCCAAGACGTGAAGCGAAAGGTGATTTGTATCTTGTTCAAAGCCCAAGATGTGAAGCTGAAGGTTTATTTGTGTCTTGTTCAAAGCCCAAGACGTGAAACTGAAAGACCTCGACTTTAGAGAGAATTTTTCATCTCTAAAGAGGGGAGAAGGGGAATTATTTTAACTGGGATACGCGGATCCGAGCAATGCCATAATTTCCGAAGAAATGGTTTTAACCTGAAGGAGAAGACTTTAACTCAGTGTAGAGCAACGCCATCTTTCCTTAGGAATTCCTCATGCTACAAGAAGGACAGTGGCATGGATGTAGATGATCCAGAGGCTTGCCGCTTACAGCGATTAGATGAAGGGAAAGGAGTTGTTGATGTTTGTGTACTGTGAACGAGGCACAGTTTTGATGCTAAAAGGTTGATTGGATCAACCAGTAGTTTTCTTATATAAATCCTAAGAGGAGGCTAATTTCCGCTAGGAAAATCATTATACAAAGCCTAAGAGGAGGCTATTTTGTGTCCCGTACAAAGCCCGAGAGAGAGGCTAAAAGTTTTTGACCCGACGATGGAGTCTTTGTGTCTCGTACGAAGCCCGAGATGGAGGCTATGGTTTGTTTGACTCAACGAGGGAGTCTTTATGTGTCTCGTACGAAGCCCGAGAGAGAGGCTAAAACGTTGTTTGACTCCGCTGGGGAGAATCATTGTACAAAGCCCAAGAGGAGGCTAAGGTTACTGTGTCAGTTAAGTGACAGGTCCAATATACTGATTTTAAAAGAGAAAATCAGTTCTTATATGAGCATCCCTGTACTCATGGGTTAGATCTGAGGATCGGGGTTGTTTCCTTTTTTAGGAAACTGGAAATCCAAAGGGTATTGAGACTGTCCGAGTCTGCGGGTTTCCTTCCTATTTAACGAAGGGGTCACTTGAGAATGTCTTTGAGACTCAAGGAAGTTAGATTGTCCGTGTCTAGAGTTTTATCTTTTGTTCTATGCTTTGAGAAACAGTAGTAGACTCTATGAAAGGACTGTTCTATGAGGATGACTAGGTTCTGTTCTTATACCTCTAGGAGGTCGTCGGGACAATTTGTACGAAGCCCAAGAGGAGGCTGGAAACTTTTAAGAAGCCGACGTGTCCTTGTACGAAGCCCAAGAGGAGGCTATCATTCCCGGAGGAAGAGATCATTATACGAAGCCTAAGAGGAGGCTGTGAATACTTCTAAGAAGCCGTAGGGTCCTTGAATAATGCCCAAGAGGAGGCCGATGCTTTTAAGAGGCCCGTGGGTCTATCATCTCCTTTCCATTAGGAGAGATAACTCTTTTAAAGATAAAAACCACTGGTAAACGTGCGAGGTTTACTATCCAGCGACTTTTAGCTTTTAAAGAGGGTTCCTTAGTTAAGGTCCAAGATTATGACCGTAGTGGGTACCCAAACCCCGAAACATTCAAGGCAAGCTATCCACAAGGAATAGATCAAGTCAGGAAAGTTCGAGAATTTGGAAGAAACTCAAAGATGCCATTCACGGAGAATACATTCATCTTGGGGAGTAGAGCTTCTTGACGATTCCTAAGGAGGACAGCCGAAGAGAAGACTGTATCTGGTGCTCCTATCGGGGATCTAGGCGTCTATTTCTACGAATAAATGAAACGGCGTCACCTAGTTCTAGACGTAGTTGCCGGGGAAACTCAAAATATCTATACTATTATTACACAGTAGATATGAGTTTATGAAAGGAGACTTACAGTGAGCAGCCCCACAATACAGTTTATAATATGAAAGCAGTAAACGAAAGCGATAACCACTTACTCGGTTGGAGTGCTTCCATGCTGTTTGGTTAGTTGTTCAACAAAGAAAGATTGAAAACAACAGTATATTCAAAATCAAAGGAGAAAGTGCTTTGAAAAAGAAAGATTTGGGGCTTACAGCTCAAGGAGAGGCCCAAATGATTTTTCGTTTAAAAATGGCGATCGCGCCGAGGTTTTCTTTTAACGCGAAGGGACTTATACAATAAGTGAGGCCCAAATGATTTTGGTTAAAAGGGGATTGGGTCTTACACTCTAATAGAGGCCCAAAGTGTTTTGAACGGGTCTTATAGCTCAAGGAGAGGCCGAGATGATTTTTTATTTATTTTTAAACGGGCGACGATCGCGCCGTTTACTTGTACAGAGGGACTTATACCATGAGTGAGGCCCAAAAAGTTTTTGTACAAGGGGGGATGGGTCTTACACTCTCTCAAGAGGCCCAAAAAGTTTTGAAAATGATTTATGAGGGTTGAATTAATCCAAAACCCTAATTTGTTTTCAAAATGTATTTAATTGAATAAAAATTCAATTAAAATGATCAAAAATTGTTTAACACATGGAAAACAAATTGTGATCTTGGATTAATGCTTCAAAAATTAAGTATTGACCTACAAAATAATTAGAAAGCATTAAAAGTTGCAAAATCAATGTAGAAAAAATATTTAAAATGTCAAAAACAATCAAAATATTAATTCTTTACAAAAATATCAATTATATGAAATAAATAATATTTTTGGGATTTTTTGATAAAATAAAATATTTTAACATTTTTGTGAATTATTAAAAAAAGAATCAACTCAAAATCATTAAAACTCAGAGAGAAATTAATTTTTGAATCAATTAAACAAAATCACAAAATTCAAATATTTGAATTTCTAAAAATGGCGCCAAGAACAAGCTGAAGAACACGCGCGTGTTCTTGGTTTGTCAGATTTGCATTTTCTATCCAATCTCCATGAATACGTAATCATATCATGCAATCCACATATCATTATGCTCGTCTCAACCTCACGATCATGTCTATGTACTTTAATTTCATTTAAATTATACATACAACAAGAAATCACGAAGAGACCTCAAGAACCCTAATTTCTGCATGAAGGTTAGGATTTTTGATACACGATTCAAATAATGCAATTAATTGAGGGAAAACATTCCATGCATGATTATGAACATATGGCCAAATTATTGTGCGAGGAAATATGCATAGATTGAGAGATGACCAAGCATGTGCTTACCTCCAAGTCGTGACAGCAAGTTCAATGTGATTTTTGATCTGGAGGAGTTACAGATGAGTTGTGATGATCTGAACAGCTTCCCTACACCCTATGGATTGTGTTTGGATGGTTGGACTTGATTGAAATTGGCTGGATCATTTTGTGGTACCTCAGCTGCACTTTGGTTAAAACCTTGAGCAACCAGCTGGTGATTTTGTGAAATTGATGTTTCAGAAGTAATCTAAGTGTTTGATCAGCTCATATGTGATGTATGTGAGGTGTGTGAGTGATTGGTTTGATTGGAATTGCTCTCAAACTCAAAACCCGATAGTGACTTGCCTTAGAAGGCAAAATTGGAGTGAAAGAAGAGATTTTGAGGAAAGCATCTGTTAGATGGCTTTGGTGTACTCAAACTGACCACAATTGAGCTCTATTTATAGTAGAGCAAGTTTGTTTTGCAAGGAATAGTGCATGGCAGCTGGTAAGTAGGTTTGGCCAATGTTGGCAAATGAAAATCCAAGTCTCCTCTAGCCATTGACTAGAGGTTAGGGCACAGAGCTTTGGTTCCCTTGGTCTTGGATAAGTCTTGACTGATTTCAGATGAGAATGGCTCAGTCCATGCCACCTTGATGGTTCCATTGAATGCCTCATTCCAAATTTGAAGTCTTGTCCCTATTTTGGCCATTCTAGGTTCAACATGCTATTTCTTGTTCCATGGACTTTGGAGGCTTGGCTCAGTGATTGTCCCCTTTAGATTCAATCCTCTGAGGTGTCCAAGTGGATAGGAGCAATTGAATTTGGCTGATTTTGGCAAATCGACCAAAGTTGCAAATTCTGCCTTGCCTTGACAGATTTCAGCAAGGTAACTTGCCAATGTCATATCTCATGGTGTAAGTTGAATTTGGCAATGGTCTTGGCCATTTTGGAAAGCTCTTACATGATACAACAATTGTTTGAACAAGTTTGTTTTTGATCTCTTTTTATTCCAAGTGAAAAATCCCCCTACATTTGGCAAAAAGTGAGGCAAAATCTGACTTAGTGAAAATTTCACTAAGTGTTGGAAAAAGTGACATTTTCACTTTTCAGCCACTTTGATCACTCCATAACTCAAAATCCTTAATGAATTGGAATGACTTGTAGTTGAAGTTTTTGTAGGTGATAATGAGGGCTACAAATCCATCTTTGGATGAGAAAAAATGGCCTTGTGGTTTAGGAGTTATGGTCCTTCAAAGTTGGTACCCTTGCCACTTTATTTTTAACTTAGAAAAATTTCTAAGTTTTATGGTTACCCCTTTTACAAGTTATCTCACTTTTCTTGATTTTTCTTGATGAATGATGATTCAAATCATACATTAACATCATTTTAGGGTTAAAAATCCATTTTGGTAGGGTATATTCAATCATGTATTAGGGTTTGGGAGCATGTCTTGGTCAAAAGTCAAAGTTACAGTTGACTTTTCCCTTAAAACCCTAATTGTGGTGCAGATGGAATTGAGACTTGTTGCTCAAACTTCTTGGATTAATCCAATGTCCCAAATGGATCAATATGGTATATTAGAGACCCTCAAATCATCTCTTGAGGTCTTGGCTCATGATTTGTCCCAAAAGTCAACTTAGGGGTGAATTAGGACAAGAAACCCTAATTCCTGATTTTTTATGAATGCATCCCTTGAGGCAAAATTGACTTGATGCATGGGTTCATGAGGTTCCATGAAGTATATTAGGTTATGTTTTGGATCAATGGCTTGTGTAACGCCCCAGTTTTGTTAGATTTATTTAATAGAGTAGATTTAATTGGTTTTGGTTTTATATTATTTTATTATTGACTTTTATTTGAGAATATATTATTTTTCATCGTGATTATATTTTGTCGCGTTTTGAGAGCGTTTGTGAGATATTTGAGTGTAGGGGTATTTTGGTCTTTTTGTTGGGTTAGATATTTGTTTTTATATAAATAGAAAGAAAGAGAGAAAAGATAGTAAGAAAAGAAAAAAGAAAGAAGAGAAAGAGAAGAGAAAGAGAAAAGAAGAGGAAGAAGAGAGAAAAAGAGGAAAAGAGGAAAATCAAAGATTACTCCGTTTCAATCGCGAATAATCGGGTAAGGGTGTGAAATATTGTTATCCAAACTTTGTGTATGATTATGTATGTGTTTTGTGTGGATGTTTTGGTTGGTTTTCCATATTTTTCCGTTTAGGTCGAATTGGACATAATCGATAGAAACCGATGTTTTCGCGGATGAAATTCGGAATAAATTGCGTAGATAAGTCGTATGAGGTTAGGCCGAGATTATAGAAACTCGTTTGGTTGAAATCGGTTGATATTGTGAGTTTTGACATTTTTGGGGTTTTGAGAATGTGAGATTTTGGGTGAAAATCGAACGTCGTAGAATTATCGTTTTATGGTCCTAAAATGTTGGTATGTATTTAGTAATGATTACCATGTATTTCTTCGGAAGAAAGTAATTGAATCGGTCAGGTTTCCGGAGGGTTTTGTGTAGAGGCAGCAGCTCATTTTTCTGGTTTTTAACAGGTGCAATCGATTGCAGCAGGATGCAAATCGATTGCACATGAGAAAAAGGGCGAAAAATGTGATTTATGGGGCCGTGCAATCGATTGCACACAGGTGTAAATCGATTGCACTCTGCTGTTCTTTTTCAAAAATTTGTTTTTTTAAAAGTTGCATAACTTTTTCGTCGTTTATCCGTTTTAGCTGTTCTTTATATCAATCTGAAGCTAAAAATATGTTCTATGATTTGGTGAAGAAAAATATTATTTTTAGCCGACTTTTAGCCGACTTTTCTGAGAAACCGTAAAATGGAATTTTTGAGTTATTTTCTATATTGTGCGATAGGATATGATATGTAACGTATGACTTGTGTGAGGGATGTTTGATGGGTCTATGATGTTGTGGTGAAGGTTTGTGGCCGTTTGGCAATTATGTGCATTGTATTATATGTACTTGAAATGCATGATTTAATGTATGAGCCTTGATTGCCATGGGTCATTATATGACATGCATCAGGTTGTAGACATTGTAGATCCCTTCGTGGGTGTAAACAATGCATGTAGACATTGTAGATCCCTTCGTGGGTGTAAACAATGAATGTAGACATTGTAGATCCCTTTGTGGGTGTAAACAATGCATGTAGACATTGTAGATCCCTTCGTGGGTGTAAACAATGCATGTAGACATTGTAGATCCCTTTGTGGGTGTAAACAATGCATGTAGACATTGTAGATCTCTTCGTGGGTGTAAACAATGCATGTAGACATTGTAGATCCCTTTGTGGGTGTAAACAATGCATGTAGACATTGTAGATCCCTTCGTGGGTGTAAACAATGCATGTTGAATTGTAGATCCCTTATGGGTGTAAGCAATTGTTGTATTGATCGTGTGCCTATTATAAAGGACTAAAAACGATCCATAACGTCGTATGCTTGTTGATAAGTGGTAGCGACGGGGAACATCGTATGCCCGACGGGGAGTTACCCTAAGTAACGAGCGATGATTCCAATAAGTTCTTCAATTGAACTTGAGATGATGATTCGGTACCGCGTTGCATTTGCATAGAGTCGTGAGTCGGTCTCTATGATTTGCATTGGTCATCCTTGTATTTGTGCATTGATGAATAAACATATATATGTATATATTGATGTGGAATGAGTAGAATTATGCAGGTGTGCATGGATGGATAAACATGAATATGTGTGTTTATGTTGAATGATAAGCATTATGAGGAATATGCTTGGTTTTATATATATATGCCTTGCGATGTATATTGAGTGAGATGTGATGATTGTGACATAGTAAACATTGATATATGTATGTTTATGGGAAATGATATAAACTGTATCTTATAATGATGCATTGTTGAATGAACAAGTATGTGTGTGTTCATGTGGAATGATGATAATGGTGAATGTATGCATAATGAATATGCTTGATGATATATCTATATTGTGATATATGAGGAGTTATGGTGAGAATATGTGTTATATGTTTATGATGTAGTACATAATTATATGCATTGTTATTATGATAATATTTCTCACCCTTCTGCTGTTTTATGATGCTCTATGAGGCATTGCATATTAGGTATCTGGTGGTCTTTTTGTGAAGCGTGTCTTCATTTTCCTTGTTGGTCGGTTGGCTCTGATATGTAGCACCGGGTAGCTAGGACGTTTGATCTTTTTGTGATACATTTGCATATGTATCTTGCTGATGAATTTGTGTATATAAACATGATGTTGCTTGTGATTCATACTGGATGATGTATATATGTGGTTGTTATTCAATATTTTAGATGTTTCCGTTTTTATTCTAAATATATTGAGATGTGGGTATAAGGACTGAGATCCTTCGTTGTTGAGAGTTACCCCACTGTTGCATATCTTTGTTGAGCAGGTGTTGTATGTTTTAATTTCAAGCATAATGTGACATACCTTTTTATGCCGTGTTTACAATTATACTCTGATGAAATTTCCAATACGTGCCTAAATGATTTATTTGATTTTTTGGGGGTATAGAAAGGGGTGTTACATTAAGTGATATCAGAGCCAGTGTTGAGTCAGTTGTTGAGTCTGTTGGTGTGACAGTTGAATACTGTCGTTGTTGTTTGTCCCTTAGTACGTGATATGTGTGTGAAACACTGTCAGTGCTTTCTGGTTTTATAATCCTTTGTTTTCAGGAGTTAGAATGAGATAAGTGGGGGAGAAGCTGGTACTTCTCCATGTTGCTTCGGGTGTGGAGCGCTGGCTCAGTGTGTTGTGAATTGCAAGATTGTAAGTGTTGTTTGGACAGTGTTGTTCCCGATTCCGTAAGAAATGCGGAGGTAAGGTTTATGTCAACTAAGGATTTGTGCCTTAGGTAGTTTTGTGTATGGGTTGCAAGAAAGGCTATTATAGTTTGATAAAGACGGTTTATGCCCCATCATGATTGTCGACTGTCTATTGGCAAATTGAGGAACTGATCACCCTTAATCTCTTGTTGATAGCAGACGGAAATTATGTTGGATGGAATAGGCGGGTCTTTCCGGCTTTGATAGTGTGTGAAATGAGTTGTTTGGAATTTAAGGAGATGATTACAGATTGTTTTGATGAGTCGATGAAGATGCTAATATCGGAAGATGAAATGGATTAGAGGTTTTGGTATGTTAGTCCAGTTGGGAAGTCATTGAGAGAGAATGATTGGGTTTTATTTAAGGACTGCTTCACAGAGAATGGAGATTGAACTTAATTGGACGAAGGTGAATAGTGGAGGTTTATGTTTGCTAAGTAAGTAGGAAACTCTTAGTAGATGAGACTAAGAAATTTGTTTTGTCTGTGATGGTAGTGTTCTGGGAATTGGCAGGAAGTCGCAGTGATGGGCCGTCAGTTGGGCATAGTTTTCAGATGTGTTTTTGGATGGAACATTAAGGTGTTGTCTTAGAGAGCTCCAGTATTGTTGGTAACAAAAGGAAGGATGATGGAATGGAATAACAAGTATAATGGTATTGAGACTATGGACAGCAAACTTAGAGTTCTGGTGGGTTTGGAGTCTTTGGAGTTTTAAGGCATTAATGGAAATTGTGAGGAAACCCTTGTGGGTGGATGTAACATTGTGTTTGAGAATTCTTTTTGGTTGGTTGTTGATACATGTTGGAATTGCGGAATTGGACGGTCAGGAGAAGAAATTGGGTATGGATTACTAACAGTTGAATAAGGTAATGATTGAGAATAAGTGTCCACTTTCATGAACAGATGACTAGAATGGTTTGGTTGAGTTTGAGTGAATTACAATTGTTTGGAATGTTTGATAAGAGTGGTGAATTGTGTGAGTTGAGGCTTTGATCGATTTAATGTGACTGGTTAGGTTTGTTATCCTCGGAATAGGTTGTTATTTACTCGGTTAAGCTTGTATGTGAGTAACCAGTTACCCAGTGAAAAGTTTTACAAAAGCTTTAAGGATTTATATCTTTTGGATTTTATTTGGGAATTGCAACGTACAGTGATGGTATTTGGTGTTAGTAACGCGTCTCTAATGTTTATGGAGTAGGGAATCGTATCTTCCATATTTAATTGGATAAGTTCGTAGTGGTTTCGATTGAGGATATTTGGATTTTTTATAAACTCAGAGGAAGAATGAGTAAAGTGTTTGAGATTTGAATTACAAGTGTTGAAAAGAGACGAAGTTCTATGCTAAGTTATTCGAGTGGGAATTTTGGTTGAAAAGGGTTAGTTTCTTGGAAATGTTATTTCAGATGTGAGTATGGATAATGGATCCATCGAAAGTAGATGTAGTTCTACATGAGAGGCTCCGAAGTTAGTTAAGGAGATTAGAAACTTTTGGGCTCAGTTGGTTGTTATTACAGGTTATGGAAGACTATGTTAAGTTCGTACTTCTGGTATCTCAGTTGACTTACAAAGGGTGAGTCGTTTGTTTGGATGTTCGTTGTGAGTAAGTTTTGGTGAGCTGGAGTAGAAGTTGTCTACGATTTCAGCTTTGATTTTGTGTGATCCTAATAAACCGGTTGTGGGGTATTGTGATGTGTCTTTGATGAGTTTAGTCAACGTGGTAATGCAAGAGGGTAAAGTCGTGGCTTATGCTTTACGACAATTGAGGATTTATAAAAGGATCTGTATTATTATGGATTTGGAATTGGTTGCGGTGGCATTGTGTTGGAATATTTGGAGGTATTATCTTTATGGTTCTAGGTTCGAAGTGTTTGGTAATCGCAAGGATATTGAGTACTTGTTTGGTCTAAAGGAATAGAGTATGAGACAACAAGGATGGTTAGAGTTCGTGATGAGTTATGAATTTGGCTTGGATTATCCTTCGGGGAAAAGCTGTTGTTGTGCCTGAAAAGTTAAGTTGGAAGTTTCTATGCATGTCTGTTTTGATGGTCAGGGAGTTAGAATTATTTGAGCAATTCCGAGACTTGTGTATGGTGTATGAGATAACACAAGAGAGTGTGAGGTTGGTAATATTAAAGTGAACCGTGATTTTTGGCGAATATGAGAAAGATTTAGACTTTGGACGTGAAATTGATAGTTTTGATGGTTGCGAGTAATCAGAGTGCTCAGCGGAAGCGTGAGGTGGCACATTTTGTATTTACATGTGTGACTTGTAAGAGTTCATAGGTTGAACATTGGAAACATGTAGGAATGATGAGACCATTGGACGTTTCAGAATGGAAGTGTTAGGTGAAAGGTTTAAATATTATTCATGGGCTACTATGTAAATGGATGTTTTGATTGTATGTTCGATTGGGAATCGTAGCATTGTTGTAATAAGGTTGTGTGACAAGGATGTTGGTATTCTGGTTTTGTAGAGGTTGTGGAATCAATGTTGTGTCGTGGAACTTGTGTTCTTGTTTGTGTTGTTGCCTCGTTTCCATGGTGATGGTTCGAGTGTGTGTAGCTAATTCCTATGATGGGGAATTAGGGGAGTGTTACCTGTGGTGATGGTAACGATCTTGTTGTGTTTCGGTTCTAGAGTGAACCTGTGTGTTGGTATCGTGGTTTTCCTTGAGTTGTGAGTTGGTTGTCAAGTGCATTGTATGGGCTTTGCATCTTGTCGTTGTTGTTGTCGTCGTTGTCGTGCCGTTGTTGTATCGGCTGTTAGCACGGTGGTTTGTCAGTTGTGTTATTTGTGGTGTGCCTTTTGTTGGCATGTTGGTTTGTTAGTCGGATGCGAGAGTCATGTCCGGAGTTGTTCGTCTCAGTATATTTTCGAGGACGAAAATTTCTAAGTGGGGGAGAGTTGTAACGCCCCAGTTTTGTTAGATTTATTTAATAGAGTAGATTTAATTGGTTTTGGTTTTATATTATTTTATTATTGACTTTTATTTGAGAATATATTATTTTTCATCGTGATTATATTTTGTCGCGTTTTGAGAGCGTTTGCGAGATATTTGAGTGTAGGGGTATTTTGGTCTTTTTGTTGGGTTAGATATTTGTTTTTATATAAATAGAAAGAAAGAGAGAAAAGATAGTAAGAAAAGAAAAAAGAAAGAAGAGAAAGAGAAGAGAAAGAGAAAAGAAGAGGAAGAAGAGAGAAAAAGAGGAAAAGAGGAAAATCAAAGATTACTCCGTTTCAATCGCGAATAATCGGGTAAGGGTGTGAAATATTGTTATCCTAACTTTGTGTATGATTATGTATGTGTTTTGTGTGGATGTTTTGGTTGGTTTTCCATATTTTTCCGTTTAGGTCGAATTGGACATAATCGATAGAAACCGATGTTTTCGCGGATGAAATTCGGAATAAATTGCGTAGATTAGTCGTATGAGGTTAGGCCGAGATTATAGAAACTCATTTGGTTGAAATCGGTTGATATTGTGAGTTTTGACATTTTTGGGGTTTTGAGAATGTGAGATTTCGGGTGAAAATCGAACGTCGTAGAATTATCGTTTTATGGTCCTAAAATGTTGGTATGTATTTAGTAATGATTACCATGTATTTATTCGGAAGAAAGTAATTGAATCGGTCGGGTTTCCTGAGGGTTTTGTGTAGAGGCAGCAGCTCATTTTTCTGGTTTTTAACAGGTGCAATCGATTGCAGCAGGATGCAAATCGACTGCGCATGAGAAAAAGGGCGAAAAATGTGATTTATGGGGCCGTGCAATCGATTGCACACAGGTGTAAATCGATTGCACTCTGCTGTTCTTTTTCAAAAATTTGTTTTTTTAAAAGTTGCATAACTTTTTCGTCGTTTATCCGTTTTAGCTGTTCTTTATATCGATCTGAAGCTAAAAATATGTTCTATGATTTGGTGAAGAAAAATATTATTTTTAGCCGACTTTTAGCCGACTTTTCCGAGAAACCGTAAAATGGAATTTTTGAGTTATTTTCTATATTGTGCGATAGGATATGATATGTAACGTATGACTTGTGTGAGGGATGTTTGATGGGTATATGATGTTGTGGTGAAGGTTTGTGGCCGTTTGGAAATTATGTGCATTGTATTATATGTACTTGAAATGCATGATTTAATGTATGAGCCTTGATTGCCATGGGTCATTATATGACATGCATCAGGTTGTAGACATTGTAGATCCCTTCGTGGGTGTAAACAATGCATGTAGACATTGTAGATCCCTTCGTGGGTGTAAATAATGCATGTAGACATTGTAGATCCCTTTGTGGGTGTAAACAATGCATGTAGACATTGTAGATCCCTTCGTGGGTGTAAACAATGCATGTAGACATTGTAGATCCCTTTGTGGGTGTAAACAATGCATGTAGACATTGTAGATCCCTTTGTGGGTGTAAACAATGCATGTAGACATTGTAGATCCCTTCGTGGGTGTAAACAATGCATGTTGAATTGTAGATCCCTTATGGGTGTAAGCAATTGTTGTATTGATCGTGTGCCTATTATAAAGGACTAAAAACGATCCATAACGTCGTATGCTTGTTGATAAGTGGTAGCGACGGGGAACATCATATGCCCGACGGGGAGTTACCCTAAGTAACGAACGATGATTCCAATAAGTTCTTCAATTGAACTTGAGATGATGAGTCGGTACCGCATTGCATTTGCATAGAGTCGTGAGTCGGTCTCTATGATTTGCATTGGTCATCCTTGTATTTGTGCATTGATGAATAAACATATATATGTATATGTTGATGTGGAATGAGTAGAATTGTGCAGGTGTGCATGGATAGATAAACATGAATATGTGTGTTTATGTTGAATGATAAGCATTATGAGGAATATGCTTGGTTATATATATATATATATGCCTTGCGATGTATATTGAGTGAGATGTGATGATTGTTACATAGTAAACATTGATATATGTATGTTTATGGGAAATGATATAAACTGTATCTTATAATGATGCATTGTTGAATGAACAAGTATGTGTGTGTTCATGTGGAATGATGATAATGGTGAATGTATGCATAATGAATATGCTTGATGATATATCTATATTGTGATATATGAGGAGTTGTGGTGAGAATATGTGTTATATGTTTATGATGTAGTACATAATTATATGCATTGTTATTATGATAATATTTCTCACCCTTCTGTTGTTTTATGATGCTCTATGAGGCATTGCAGATTAGGTATCTGGTGGTCTTTTTGTGAAGCGTGTCTTCATTTTCCTTGTTGGTCGGTTGGCTCTGATATGTAGCACCGGGTAGCTAGGACGTTTGATCTTTTTGTGATACATTTGCATATGTATCTTGCTGATGAATTTGTGTATATAAACATGATGTTGCTTGTGATTCATACTGGATGATGTATATATGTGGTTGTTATTCAATATTTTAGATGTTTCCGCTTTTATTCTAAATATATTGAGATGTGGGTATAAGGACTGAGATCCTTCGTTGTTGAGAGTTACCCCACTGTTGCATATCTTTGTTGAGCAGGTGTTGTATGTTTTAATTTCAAGCATAATGTGACATACCTTTTTATGCCGTGTTTACAATTATACTCTGATGAAATTTCCAATACGTGCCTAAATGATTTATTTGATTTTTTGGAGGTATAGAAAGGGGTGTTACAGCTTGTGCCCAGATGAAACTTTTCATCTGGAGGCCCTGGGTGATCAAAACCCTAATTTGGTGACACTGGCGATCTTGAGGCTTGATCCACCTATAAGGGAGCAACCTTGTGCTTAATCCTTGAAGTGGGAGTCCTTTTGACCCTTTGAGGATGTTTGAGAGATTAGACAAGTTGAAAATCAAGTCATTTCTTGATTGAGCCTTTGTCTAAAGCTCAGAGAGGGCTTGAAACCCTAATTTTGATTGTAGTGGATGCTCACCCATCTTTGGGGAGACTAATGAGGTACAAAGGTACATCCATATTGTGCTGATGATTTGCACAATGATGGGAAATCTTAGTGGTCAAAATTTGGGGTATGACACCATTTACTATTTAAGCAAAAAATTCACTGACTGCGCGACTCGGTATACTATGCTAGAGAAAACTTGTTGTTCTTTGGCTTGGGCAGCCAAACATCTTCGCCAATATATGATTCGTCACACTACTTGGTTAATCTCCGAAATGGATCCAATCAAGTACGTCTTTGAAAAACCTGCTCTCACGGGAAGGATTTCCCGTTGGCAGATGTTGTTATCAGAATACGACATCGAATACCATGCTCAGAAAGCCGTTAAGGGAAGTGTTTTAGCCGATCATTTGGCTCATCAACCGATTAACAATCAGGAATCAGTCGGGTTTGACTTCCCAGATGAAGATGTCATGTACTTGAAAATGAAAGATTGTGATGAACCGCTACCCAGTGAAGGGCCAGAACCAGGTTCCCAATGGGGACTCATATTTGACGGAGCTGTCAATCATTATGGAAACGGAATTGGGGCAATCATCATAACACCTCAGGGTACCCATATTCCTTTCACTGCCAGACTGACATTCAAGTGTACAAACAACGAGGCCGAATACGAAGCTTGTATCATGGGTATCGAAGAAGCGATCGACTTAAGGATCAAAAACTTGGATGTAAATGGCGATTCAGCCTTGGTTATCAATCAGATCAAAGGAGATTGGAAGACATACCAATCAGGACTGATTCCTTACAAAGATTACGTGAGGAGGTTGTTACCATTCTTCAACAGAATTGAGTTCCACCACATCCCTCGTGAAGAGAATCATATGGCTGATGCATTAGCCATTCTCTCTTCCATGATTAGTGTAGGTCAATGAAACGACTTACCTAAGATTGACATAATGCGCCTTGAATGGCCCGCTTACATCTTCGCGATTGAAGCAGTCATAGACGACAAACCTTGGTATCACGATATCAAATGCTTCCTTCAGAAACAAGAGTATCCACCTGGGGCATTAAGAAAGGACAAACAAACCCTCAGAAAGCTGGCAGGCAGTTTCTTCCTGAGCGGTGATACACTCTATAAGAGAAACTTCGACATGGTCTTGCTCCGCTGTGTAGACGGACCAGAAGCAAACATGCTGATAAAAGAAATTCATGAAGGATCCTTTGGCACTCATACCAACGGACACACAATGGCCAGAAAAATTTTGAGAGCAGGGTACTATTGGCTAACAATGGAATCCGATTGCTACAAGTACATGAGGAAGTGTCACAAGTGTAACGCCCCAGTTTTTGTTAGATTTATTTAATCGAGTCGATTTAATTATTTTTATTATTATATTATTTTATTCTTGACTTTTATTTGGTAATATATTATTTTTCATCTTGATTATGTTTTATCGCGTTTTGAGAGCGTTTGTGAGATATTTGAGTGTAGGGGTATTTTGGTCTTTTGGCTTGGTTAGATATTATGTTTTTCATAAAAATAGAAATAGAGAGAAAAATAGAGAGAAAGAAAAAAGAGAAGAAGGAAAGGAGAAAGAAAAGAAGAAAAGAAGGAAAAACTTGGAGAGGAGGAAATCGATTCAACCGACTTTTGAAAACACGATTAATCGGGTAAGGGTGTAAAACTCAATTATCTTATACTTGTGTATGATTATGTATGTATGTATTTGTTTGTTGTTGGGTTGAAACGGGAAGGTCCATAACTTTCTCATTTCTCCATGTTTGGGGATAAAATTTATATGCATCTGGCCTAGAATTTCACAAGGAATCCAATGGTGGTGGTATTTTTCTCAGATCATGATCCCTCCTCAAAATCCGATAGGGGTTTTGAAATAGGCCTATAATTGCATTTTCTATGCTACACTTTGGTACATGCATGAATTACATGATGAATTGGTTCAAACACAACATATATAACATGTATAAGATGTAAATAATCAGTGGACCTCAAAGCAATGCATATTTTGGGAAGTTCAAGTCATGATGCTCACCTCCTTTTGAGTTTTTTGGAGTTTTGGTGCAATCTGTCAAGCCTCTTGTTCCAGAAATGGTTTGATGCTTTGGAGACTCTCAAATGATCCCTTAGAAGCTTTTAGGGTGAGTGGAATCAGTTGGAACCTGCAAACACACAAACTGGCCCTTTCTTGTAAAAGGGGTTAAAATGGCCAAAATAACAACTCTCTCAAATGGTGTTCCAGATGGGGGGAACCATTTGGGACAGTACAAGGATGTTATTTGGAGTGCGTTAGAGGTTTTATCTGGTTTGGAAAGTGACTGAATCAAGACATGGCTTGAAAAATGCACAAAAGTACTATTTTGAGGTTTTGAGAGGTGACTTTGTGATTTAAGGATTACAGGTCACTTGTGAGAGTTTAGACAGCTTATACATGACATATAGGAGGTGTGTGTGTGATTGGTTTGGTTGGAATTTCTCTCTAACTCAAAAACTCAGAGTTACCTTGCTAAAGAAGGCATTTTTGCCAAGAGAAAGAGATTTTGAGGAAAGCATCTGTTTGATGGCTTTGGTGTACTCAAACTGAGCATAAATGAGCTCTATTTATAGTAGAGCAAGTTTGTTTTGGGATCAATAGTGAATGGCAACCACAGCAGAGGTTTGGCCAATGTTGATCAATAGGAAGCCAAGTCTCCTCTAGCCATTGACTAGAGGTTAGAGCATAGGCCTTTGGTTCCCTAGTTGTTGGATCATTCTTGACTGAATTCAGTTGCAAATAGCTCAGTCCATGCCACCTCTAAGCATCCATTAAATGCTCCAATCCAAAATTGGAGTCTTGTCCCTCTTTTAGGGATTTCTAGGTTTGGCATGCTACTTCTTGTTCCAAGGACTTTGGAGGTTTGGCTCAGTGTTTGTCCCCTTTGGATTTGATCTCAGATATGTCCAAGATGATGACAAGGCTTGGAATTAGCTGATTTTGCCAAATCGAACAAAAATGCAAAATTCTGCCTAGCCTTGGCAGTTTTCAGCAAGGCATATTGCCCTTGTCATATCTCATGGCTCAAGTGGAATTTGGTGATGTTCTTGGTCATTTTGGAAAGCCCTCATATGACACAACAACTATTTGATCATAATTGGTTTTGATACTTTTTGGATCCAAGTGAAAAATGCCCCTACATTTGGAAAAAAGTAAGGCAGATTCTGACTTAGTGAAAATTTCACTAAGTGTTGGAAAAAGTGACATTTAATGTTTTCAGCCATTTTGATCATTCCATAACTCAAAATCCATGAGGAATTGGAATGAGTTGTATTTGAAGCTTTTGTAGAGGGCCATGAGTGCTACAAATCCAGCTTTGAATAGGGAAAAATGTCCTTGTGGTTTAGGAGTTATAATCCTCCAGAGTTGGTACCCTAGCCACTTTGTTTTATAACTTAGAAAAATTTCTAAGTTTTTATGGTTACCCCTTTTACAAGTTATCCCACTTTTCTTGATTTTTCTTGATGAATGATGATTCCAATCATACACTAACATCATTTTAGGGTTGAAAAACCATTTTTATGAAAAATCTCAAAAAGTCAAAGTTGACTTTTGTGCACAGTTGACTTTTTATCAGATGAATTCCAAATTGTGCGATCCTCTATGAAATCAAGTCTTCGACCTAAATCAAACTTGATGGATTGATTTCATAGGTGTTATAGGGTGTATTGAATCATGTCCTAGGGTTTGGGAGCATGTCCTGGTCAAAAGTCAAAGATACAGTTGATTTTACTCGCGAAACCCTAACTGTGGTTCAGATGAAATTGAAACTTGTGAATCAAGCTTCTTGGATCAATCCATTGTTGTAAATGGATCAATGTGGTGCATTAGAGACCCTCAAATCCTCTCTTGAGGTCTTGGCTCGTGATTTGTCCCAAAAGTCAACTTAGGGGTGAATTAGGTCAAGAAACCCTAATTCCTGATTTATTGATGAATGCATCCCCTGAGGCTAAATTGACTTGATGATGGGGTTCATGATGTTCCTTGGGGAACCATAGGTTATGATTTGAAGCATTGGCTCATGCCCAGATAAAAATTTCCATCTGGAGGCCCTGGTCGACCAAAACCCTAATTTGGTGACACTGTTGATCTCGAGGCTTAATCCACCTGGAAGGTAGCAACCTTGTGCTTAATCCTTGATGTGGGAGTCCTCTTGATCCTTTGTGGATGTTTGAGAGGTTAGACAAGATGAAGATCATGTCATTCCTTGATTGATCCTTTGTTTAAGAGCTCTGAGAGGGCTTGAAACCCTAATTTTGATTGTAGTGGATGCTCACCCATCTTTGGGGAGACTAATGAGGTATGATGGTTCATCCATATTGTGATGATAATTTCCACAATGATGGGAATCTTAGTGGTCAAATTTTGGGGTATGACAATAGGTCATCAAAAGGATTTTACAGAAGAATTGGCATACCAGATGCTTTAATATCTTCAAACTTTTGGAACGGTTCATGAGTCTTTTGACATAACTGCCCCAACTCAACTGTACAGAATACTTGGACTGCGGTAGAAACAATTGGGGAAAATCTTGCCCCTGTTGGTGGGTCACTGGAGTCCACACTTGTCATAAGATGACCTCAAGAAGACTTGCCCCAGTATTCTGAGTTTTGAAGAGTTCTGCCCCTAATTCAATAACTCTTTGGAATGGTGGATTGGCAGATCCTCATACTTGGTTGCCCCAGCCTGAGCTTCCTTTATCAAGTCAAATTCCCTAGCTGGCTGCATTTGTCGGAATTCCTTTGATATTGAATTGTTTTGGAAACAAGTATTGTTCATTTTAAAATTGGCAATTTCAACGCAAAATTCATGCAAGCTTTTGAAATCAAGTTTATTGATGAAACATACACGGTGGAATGATACAGTAAAAAACAAAGGTAGGTCTAACCATTTATAGAATGACAGATGAAGTGATCAACACACGCAATTAACAAAGATCACCTTGATATAGTATGCTTTCAAAATAACCTTACCTCAATTAGGTCTTTTAAGGGTTGTAACGTGGCTTGGTTCACGGTTTTATGAAACAAAGGATAAAGGCTCAAAATTTATTTGTCCCCACCTAATCTTCGTGATGAACTCCAATCCTACACTCAGTTAACTCAAGCTATACATTCAAGTTTCCAAAGGCTAGGAAATGAATTGATGATAGTTGACTATGATCTAGACACCTTTGTAGTCACTACTCCCTTGCAGAATTTGGTTATCCTTTATTGCTGAGGTTTTGAGACCTCCTTTCTTTGTTTGAGGTTAAGATACCTCTTTTCTTTGTCTTGATCGAGGTTATGAGACTTCTTTTCTTTGTCTTGATTGAGGTTATGAGACCTCTTTTCTTTGTCTTGATTGAGGTTATGAGACTTCTTTTTTGTATTCGTTGAGGTTATGAGACCTCTTTTTTTCTTTGGTGAGGTTATGAGACCTCCCTTTTTTTTAGGAGGTTATGAGACCTCGTTTTTTTGGCTATTGTACAAGCCTTTTTGTATAAGACAAAGTTTGGGCTTCCCATCTTGGCTTTTGCCTTGAAAGGGACTCGGCTTACTCTTCGATTGTGGATTTCTCAACGATCCTTCCATATTTGTCACTTCGGGAACAACTTGTACAACACTTATTCACTTGATTGGAGAGAGCTGACTGGTATCTTGCATGAAGCGTTTACATTCGGATGCATAACCAAGTTAAACTGAGAACTACCCTACCCCAAGGTTGAGATTTAAGGGTTTTTTGTGTAACGAAAGAAAACTTTTACTTCTAGGCTCGAAGGGTTAACTAGGGATTATCTTCCTTATTTCTCCAGTGTTTCGGAATTGAAACAACGCCTTACATCCTCGGCAGGGTTTAATCGAAAGCATACCACAATGATTATGGATATAATGTTTTCATCATCCTCCCCAATCTTTGCCTAAACAACAGTTTGATGGAGATAAGTGGATGGAAAATAAAATTCTTTTTGTTTGTTTTTATAAAAATGAGTGAACACGAATGGATTGACCCAAAAAGATGCACAAACATTTCATTGACCTTGCCAATTTGACAGTACAACAGCTCATAAGAAAATACAAAACATGCAAAGAAAAATACAACAAAATGCTGAAACAGCCAAAAGATTGTCAGCTTTAGGGACTTAGGCTTTCCTTTCTTGATTTGCCAAACCAAGATGATCATTTTCAGAGTTGATTGTCGAGATCAGTCTGAGAATCATCTTCACATCCACTCTCGGAAATTTCTTCCACTTCAGTGTCTGATGAATCCTCTTGATTAGGTGAAGGATTGTTGATTTGAATGCCTTGAGGCGTGAATGAGATCATTTGGAGTCAAGCAGAGCCTGGACCTTATTTCTGAGCACTCTACAATCTTCAGTTGAATGCCTCTGTGCCCCTGCATGGTAATCACAATGGACGTCAGCGTCAGAGTCTAGCGGGTATAGAAAAGGCATTAGATCTATCTCCTCTGGCACTATCAATCCACCTTTGATTAAATCTGGCAAGAACTAACTGTATGGTATTGGCAATGGAGTAAAATTCCTCTTTGGCTTTCTTGGCCTTTGTCGGTCATGCTGCCACGGCTGATGATGGTAGTACCGTTGATACTGGGGAGGTCTTTGATTTGGAGAAGAATATTGTCTCTGTGGAGAGGATGGTATCTAATGTTGAGACCCAAAAGATTGTTGACTCTGAACACTTGAGTTGCATGAACACTAAGGCTGAAGTGTCAGAGATTCCCAAGTGGAATTACTTTCTTTCTCCTATTCTTCTTGAGAACTAACAATTGATTCACTCTCACTAGCAGGGATGTTTGAGGTGCCTCAGATTTTTCCGTTCTTGAGACCACTCTCAATGCGTTCTCCAGCTATTACCAAGTCAGAAAAGTTTGATGTCGTAATGCTAAACAGCTTTTCTCAGTATGAACCTTGCAAAGTATCCATGAACCAGTCAACTAATTCCCTATCCAAAAGTGGTAGTTGGACGCGAGCTGCTATTTCTCTCCACCTCTGAGCATATCCTCTAAAGGATTCATTGTCTTCTTGAGATAAGCCTAGCAAATACAAATGACTGGGAGTCAAGTCAAGATTGTAGTTGTATTGTTTCACAAAGGCATTGGCTAGGTCTGACCATGATTGGATGTGACTGCTCTCTAGTTATATGTACCAACTCAGTGATGCCCTACTCAGACTGTCTTGGAAACAGTGGATCATGAGCTGGTCATTACGAACATGTGAAGTCATTCTTCTGCAAAACATCACCAAATGTTATTTCGGACAACCATCCCCTTTGTACTTCTCAAACTTTGGCGTCTTGAATTTTGGAGGGATCATAAGGTCGGGTACCAAACACATGTTCAAAGCATTCAGATCAGTAGTGGCATGACTATGGCATCAAGCTTTTCTTCCAAGGCACGACATTTTTCTATAATTTCAACGTCTCGTGGATCCTGGGTTTTCATCACAGGGACTAACTCTTGGGAAATTGGCTCAGAGAATGCGAAGCTACGATATTCCACGGCATCAAAAGAAGAGAAATGTCCATTTCGGACAATGGCATGTTCTTGTATAACCTGATTCTCAACAGGAATCTGCACATGTTGAGCTTGGGAAACATTGTTCACAGAAATCCTCTGAATATTGTCATCTCTCTTTGCCAAGGCTGTCATAGCTTCCACCAACTGATTTTTCAACAAGTCAAAATCTGCTCTGGTAACAAACTGGCTCTGCTCTTCTGAGTTCATGATCCTTCACAAGCTACCTTAAGTCCAATGCTGGCTGAAGTTACAGACAAGGGATGGAGGAGACTCAAGGCTGAGAAATGCAAATGCAATACAAATGCGCATGCAATGCATATGCAAGCCAAATGGTTTCAAGGAGTTTCAGAAGCAAGTTGCAATCTTTTTGAAAAACTGAAAAGTTTTGTTTTAACATCCATGATCTTTGCAAAGGAGAGAACGCCTGAATTCCTTGAAACCAAAGGGCCATCATGAATGAATGAATGTATGCACAAACACACATATACAGGTATTCATAAATATGTACAAGCAAACAAAAGAGGGCTTAGGTTTGAAGATCACGATCATGGAGCCATGGTCTACCCATCCCAAAAGGTGCGTACTAGGGTTTATCATCTGTAGAACAGGGTTCTAAGAAGTTCCTAGAGTCTACGTAAATCCTTCGAATATTATCGGCCTACGTGACTACTCACGTAGGTTAATAATTTTCTCAAGATAAACTCGTCTGAGTGTAGTATCGCATAACAACTACTTGGGACTACTCCCTCATAGCCATCACACTACATCTTAAAAGGCCAAGTGGGGTGAAGGTAACTACAGTCCTCAGAATCATTGGCTTTCAAATCGAGAAGAGTGACATCAATGCGACTACTCACATCAGACATCAACAATCCCAAAGGGCCTCAACTGAGCGTGGTCATCATATGCCATAAATTGTTAGGACTACTTCGAACAACAGACTATTGATTACACCATAATCCTATCATATATGTACTATCAAGTCCGGGTTAGGACTTATCTCACCACTCAATAGTAGCACCCTGCCAAACAGAAGAACCCAAACAGGTATACAGAGATATACTGATACATGTACAAATAAGCAAGCAAAAGATGCAATAACACAAACATAACAAGGTGGGCTTAATCCTCAAAATTATTAGTTCCCCAGTGGAGTCGCCATTTCTGTTGCGGTGAGAATCGGATAACAAGCTATTAATTAACTTGCATCACATTTCTTTGAATTCACCACCGAGCTTTGATTTATCCAAAGGAAAAGGTAAGGAACGAAAACCCTAAGAGGATCTAGGTTCGGGGGTTGGTTATACTAAGGGAATGTATTAGCACCCTAAGTATCTATAGTACTCTACAAGAACCTCTTGTTTAGATTGTGTTATGTTATGTTTGCTTGCTAAAGATATCTATGCTAAAGGTGAAGGTAAAAACCTAAGGGTGTGTACACTAGGTTTGCTCGCCAAGACGTCGCATCTTGTGCCTACGTATCTGACTAAAGAATCAGAGCAACCGTAGTTCACCTAACTAAGGGTGAGGAACCATTGACTATGGCCAAAGTTCCAAGGGGAATGAGTATGAGCTCATTTTAGAGTTTAAGGAAACTCTCTAAGTCTAAGTTATGGTGGGGAAAAGTGGATACTCAATGTGATGAGCCTACATAGAGTTTAGAAACTCTATCCTATTTCTAAGTTGTAAGATTCAATGGCTCTTAGGAGGCCAAGAATGAAAAAAGGCTCTTAGGAGGCCTAGAGGGGAGATGGCTCTTAGGAGGCCAAGATGGTGTATGATTTGTTTATTGACTTATGAGTCAACTTAAGAGGACTTTCCTTTGGAATCAGGAAGATAACAGTTTTTTATGAAACAAGAAGTTTGTAAGGATATTTACATGAAGATGCAGCATTAAATAACAAAATATTCAAGTAAAACAAAGTTTACAATGCCATACAAGGTTAGAACCAAATACATTAGGCATCACTAGGCCAAAATGAACAAGATAACATGATAAAATAATCAAAGAAGTAAAGAGTATTCCTAATAGAAACCCTAAAAGGCCCTCCACTTCCAACATGAATAAGTACCTCAAAAATATTGATTTTCACCAATTCCTTTTTATGTTCAAAAAGTAGACACAATAAGATTAATTTGCAAAAAGAATGGGCAAAAAAGGATAAAAAATGATCAAGTTATGAATTGTTGAAATTAAAGCATGAACCATGAAAATACAAGACAACATGTGATAAAAAGAAATAGGAAGGGCTCCCCATGGGTATTCAACCCGTGTCTTTGGGGATGCAGCCTAAAACACTTGCCAACCATGCCATTTGCGCGCATTTAACATGCATGGGCAACACTACAATATATGTGAAACAAGAGTGATTTCAGAAATAAAACAAAAGCACTGGGGTGAGGGGGATTCGAACCCCAGTCCTTATGGTATGTGCGCGTATGGTCTTGCCACTGGGGTGGCTCTTACATCTGGTATTAAACATAACTCCATATCATTATAAATCTAAGCGTGTGACTTTAAAGAAACCAATCCTTGCCCCAACAAAACACAGATCAAAACTTCCCTTGTCCAACCAAAACTCAAACATGCAGAGATTTCTTAGCAAAATGTGTAGCAAGAGCAGCTTATTATCATGGCAGTAAAGCAACAATCCTCTATCCACTCATATCATCATTATTTCATACAAACTCACCCAAACAAAATAGATTAACAAACAAAATCCTAACCTCTGCCACTTGAGGTGCAGACTGTTAAGGATTATTTCATGAATCAAAAGAAAAGCCAATCTTGAGGAGACACAAAGAATTAAAACAGGTAAACTTTAAGGAAAATTCAGAACATAGAGATAACTAAACTTCAAGGGGTGCATATGTTGTTGTTGAATCTCAACTAGACCAATCAACTGTGATCAACTCAGCTCAAGATTCCAAACACAAACTGAAGGTAAGACAAAACAAGTTTTAACTACCAAAACAAAGGCAAGGGAAAACACCTTATGCAATTTCATATGAAAGCATGGACAATTTCATCATGGTTCATGGATGAAGTTTCAATTATCAGCCATCAATCTCAAACATGTAAAGCTCAGTAGGTTCAAAAATCAGTCATGGCATACAAATTAGAAGGAGGACATAGATGCTTCTGAATCAAGGCAAAAAAGGTTCAAATAATCATGGCATTAACTCATACCTATGATAATAAGCAAGCAGGGCAAGGGTACTTATGACATAGCACAAAAATAGATAGGGATATGCAAACCTTAACATACAGTTCCTGGAACCTTAGAAAAATTTAAGAATAGACCTCAAAGCATGTAAAGTGAGAAATATCATATGTTCAAATCATTGGCATGGGTTCAGATCAAAACATGGTGTCAAAGCAGAAAAAAAACAATCAGGCAATGGCAACATTGTGAGTTGGCAACAAGTGAGAGTAAATATTGATTGTACTATAATGACAAACCAACAGAAGCACAAGCATATAACCAGAAGATCAAGCCAAATGCATCAGGTCCACATATACCAAGTGTTCATGGCATCCTAAGCAACAAAACAAAGGCAGAAATTCTTCTTATCAAAGATTACTAGTGTGAGTAGCCCTATATTCATTCTATCTGACCTCATTCTCATATTATTCACAAACAATGATTCAAGATATGGCATGCTTGATATGAAAAAAAAAAGGTTTCAAGGGTTTGTTAGTACACAAGCTCCACAAACTTCAAATCATATGAACAATTGATTGGAGTTCAAGAAAAACAAGCAAATAATCATGGCAGAAGCATAAACATGGGAGGGTAAGCATGAACTGGAGGATAAATGAACATGTCTCTCTTAAATGGCATGAGATGGTATACAATAGACTTTAAGCTAGAGGGCAAGTAATGGACATACACCATTTGAATACACAACAGTTGGCAACTCAGCAGTTTATGCACATAATTTGAATGCAGATCAACAATTAGTGGCTTAAGTACATACCTGACTTGAATTCAGAGTAACTGGCATGATGGTAATAAGAAAACTAATAGTATTGACCAACCTTAATCCCAACATTTAGCTACTCAAAATCAACAGGTTAAGAACAGATGATATAGCAAACAAGCAGTTATGTACAAAACATTTGGACCAAGTAATATTGACATAACACTCCAAAAGCATACCATGTTACCTTACACACAAGCAAACATTAAGGATGCAGATCAGGCTGCCACCCTTTTGAACACACATATAAATTGAGTACAAAGACAAATCACTTATCAACAACTTGCACACATGAATGGAATACATGGCAAGGCAACAGTTGCATAACTTGAATACACATCAGACATTATGATTATAGCAACAGCTTAGCAACAACCTGAATACACAGCCTTATGAATACACTACACACATATTGACATGGTTCAAACCAGGTATGCATATACAACACCCATGTTGAAATGATTCAAGTCAAATTATCATACACACCCTTAGCAAACAACTTTCACACTCATAACTTAGCTACACATCAGTTGGCATATTAAATGTTTGCACACACAATATGAACATAGAGCATGGTATGATGGTAGCAGGCACACAATCATATGCAAGACACACAAGGCAGGTGACTCAGACCAAGACAGTCATCACTACAAATGAATTAGGGTAAATAAAAAAAGCAAGCAGTTCAAGAACAGTTTTACAAACATTTTAAGCCAAACAATGTGAAATAAGTATTGACACACTAACTCATCTATTCTTGTTTAGACAACAACATCCAAGCATCAACAAAATAGGCATGTGGTTGTTGGCATGATAACTTAACTTTGGCAGTGGAACATCAAAAGGAATTTACAATGATCCTAGCAGTCAGTCAGTGAGTATCAACCAAGGATTTGGTTAATCATTCAACACCCCTTAAGCCTAATGCTAAGAACAAAAGGAAATGCAGCTACCTATCTCAGTACGTCAACCAAAGCAAACATAATTGTCCTACCTCAATATGGCAGACTATGGACAGAAAGTTAAGCAAAAATTCAAATACACATTACTTCTACAATATGGATGAATGGAGAGAAACATTAAATACATTATACCAGCAATTTTATAAAAGAGATATGATGATGACAAACATGTACATGAGCATGAACATAGAGTATGAAGGAGAAATGTTACCAAGTGGAATATGTCCACTGCAACTTTAAGCGTATGCTGACCTTTCCTCTTTTCTGCACTAGCAAGGACTCCAAGGCAAGTCTCCTCCTCTTTCTCACTTGTGAAACTGAAACTCAGAGATCTTTTTAGAGTGTTTTGTTGAACAAATGTTGGTGTCTAAACTGAGTAGATCAGCCTGCTATTTATAGGAGAGGCTTTAGACTCCAGGGCATGGCCAAATTTACAACAAATGCCAAATCTTCCCATTTTCCATCGTGTGAAGTCTTGCTTGCTGAGCCAAATTCTTCAAATATCTCTGACCATCTGAGCACAAGCTGGTGAGAAGTGATTGGTGAGAGGTTCAATGAATAAACAAATAGTTGTTGCTTGGAAAAGTTTCTCTTTCCTCCTACAACTTGCATAAACATGACATAAACTAATATTTAAATGCAAACCAAGTTGTAATTTCGTGGCAAGGCTTGGATTAAGTTTAAATCCATCATTAGAACTCAGAAACATGAAGATTTGGTGATTAGAGAAGGGTTTGAGTCATTACACAAAAGTTGGTTTCTTGAGTTTTCAGAAATGAAACCTCCAACTTTGAAGCTTCGAAACTCCCAGCTCACTCAATGGATAGAGGAGTTCTAGTACTTTTTGGAAAGCCCTCAATGCCCTCTACAACTTTCATGTTCAAAGATTTTTTATTTGAGGCTTGGAACTATATGTAAAATTGGGTTGAAGTCAGCTGGTTCTTAAGGCAAAAAGTGCTGAAATTTCTCTAAGTCCTTGGGCAGTCTAACTTCCAAGTCTCATAACTCACAAACCATGCATTTTTTGGAGAAAAGTCATATTGAACACTTTGAATTTCATGGAAAGAGCTTCCATTTTGGATTTGAGTCTCTCAAATTGGATGTGTGTTTTGGAAGTTATGACTATTTCAATTTTGCACAAGAGGGGGAATTTCCATATATGAAAAGTTTCATGAACCAAACATTGCTTCCTTTGCAATAAACTTCTTAGAACTTGATCTCTCATACCCTAAATCATCAAGGAGTCATGTTATGATGTGTTAGGACCCTGAATGTTTCATCTTGGGTCAAAACCTCAAGGATTAGGGCTTTGATCAAAACCCTAATTTCAACTGTGAATGCACTGGAATAAACTCTTATGATCTTGCTTCTTTCATCACATATAAAGCTCACAGATGGACTTTAGGGGTGTCTTCTACCATGTGGAGTTAAGTCTTAGGGTTTAAGAGCAACTCTTGATCAAAATCAGGGCCACTGATCCACTGGTCTTAACAAAACCCTAATTTGGAGGCAGGGTGAAACTGTGGCGCAAACTACTTATGATGAGAGCCAAATGATCTTGAATTATTATTGAGTAAGACCTATAGGATGTAGGTGAGCTCATATGGTTGCATTTGGAGCCTTAATTGTCCTTCTCTCTTTGAATCAGATGAGAGCTTAGCTCAGGAGACTTTGCCCTCTTCTTTGTGTAAGTCCTGGCTTTTCACAAAAGAAACAAACTAGCAAAATGAAGTGGTTAGTTAAAAATGCATAAATGATTGAACCTAAATGTCAATGCAAGATGTTACTACATCTAAGGGGTAAAATTTGGGGTACAACACCTTCCCTTGCCCAGGCCTAGAAACAAGGCATGCTTTATGTATTTATGGGGTAGTTTTGATACACGGATGTATCACCACCCCAGTGGTAGCGTGCATGTGTGTTTGTTCCCAAGGTCGTGGGTTCAAACCCCACCCAGACCTTTTTTTGCCATTTTTCACTTTTATGCTATTTTTCATTATTTTCATGTTTTGTTAATTAATTGAAAAATTAATTTCTCTCTTAAATTTAACTATTTTTTATTGCTTCTTTTTTTGAAAATTCCCAAAAATATTAAAATATTTTATTCCATGAAAATTTCACAAAAATATTATTTATTTCATATATTTGGTATTTTGTAAAGAATTACATTTTTATTTATTTTTAAACATTAAAAATATTTCTTTCTCTTGATTTTGCAAAATTCAAATGATTTTTGAATCATCCTATGAATTAAACTTGATTTTCCAAATATAAATACAAGATCACAACCTTTTTTTCACATGTTTAAATATTTTAATTGAATTTTTATTCAATTAAAATACATTTAAAAACCAAAAATTAGGGTTTTGATAACTATCACCCTAACAAATCTTTTCAAACAACTTTTGGACCTCTAATAGAGTGTAAGACCCATCCCCTTTTTAATTAAAACCTTTGGGCATCTCCTTGAGTTGTAAGACCCATCCCTCTGTACAGAAAAACTCTTTGGGCCTCAATCATTGTATAAGTCCCACTGCGATTTTAAAATCTCGGCGCGGTCGTCGCCTTTTAAGCAAAAACTATTTGGGCCTACCCTTGTGTTGTAAGTCCCATTTCTTTTCTTTTTCAAACCTTTGGGCCTCTCCTTGAGTTGTAAGACCCATCCCTTTGTACAGAAAAACTCTTTGGGCCTCAGTCGTTGTATAAGTCCCAGTACAGTTTATAAAACAATGGTACGATTACTGTTTTTCATCTGGGCCTCCCCTCGAGTATAAGCCCCAACAATCTTTTCAAAAACAAATTCCCTTTTGATTTAGTTTCAAATCCATAGTTGTTATCAAAACTTTCTTTAATTTCTTGAACAACTAACCATACAGCTGTTACTATGGAACCTTGCTCGCCTGTAAGTTTTTATCAGCTTTCTTTACCTGATTTCATATATATATATATATATATATATATATATATATATATATATATATATAACTGTATTACTGGAAGCTTGCTCACCTTTAAGTCATTCTTTCATATCCTTTTAAATACTTGTCATATATCAACTGTATATATACTTGTATACCTTCTTTGAGTTTTCCCCGACAACTAAGTCTAGAACTAGGTAAATCCAGTTGGTCACTCTTTAATACAGTCAAAAATAGATCCCCATAGGATTTCCAGATACAGTCTTGCCTTCTCTTGGGCTTAAAGAATATGGAACAAAGAGAAAGACATTATTCTCGGTGAAAATTTTCTCAGACTGTCACTATTAGCAATTGTCAAAGAAATTCAGTTCCCCAGAGAGGATTAATTCTCGGTGAAACCTCTCTTGAGTTTCTTCAAACCCTAGAACTGTTCACTAAAGAAAATATTATTCCCGGTGAAACTTTTCTTGAACTCTTCATAGGTTTGGGACCCACAGACTTCCTAAAAGCATCCCCGCCTCCTCTTGGGCTTTGTACAAGGACCCTCCGGCTTCTTAGAAGTTCTCATGCCTTCTCTTGGGCTTAATACAAGGACCCTGAAGACCTCTTAAAGGTATAAGATAGAACTTAGTCATCCTTTGTTAAAGCAGTCTTTCCAGTGTCAAAACTTCAGACCAATTTAGGGTTGATTTTCATCCCTTAAAACACCTGCCTCCTCTTGGGCATCGTACAAAGATAAACTCTTTCATACCAATAGACTTGGACAGTCTAATCTCCTCTTGAGTCTCAAAGACATTCTCAAGTTCCCTACAAATACAGAAGAAAACCTGGTCATTTAACCAATCTCCAGTAGAGTTAAAACCCATGGGTTCTAAAACACAGTTTTTCTCCTAAGATTCCCCAGCCAGGGTCAGCCTACTATCAGTATAACATTATCCCAAATCAGAATCTCAAGGCCTCTGATACCTCAACTCTTCTGCAAACCCTCATCAAGATTTGATTCCCCATTTGGACCTGCCTTTGGATCTCAATAATCCTCAGCAGAAGACATCCTCCTCTTAGGCTTTGTATAAAGATGTCTTTCTTTGTTCTTCCCCAGCAAAGATGGCCTCCTCTTGGGCTTTGTACAATGATTTTCCCCAGCTGAGCTAACCTTTTCAGACTCTCTAGTCGAGTCAAGTATCTTTCCACACTCTCTTATTGAGTCAATAACACTCTCTTGTTGAGTCAACCGTTTTAGGCTCAATCTTGGGCTTTGTACAAGACAGACAAAAACACTCTCTTGTTGAGTCGATCTTTTTCAGCCTCCTCTTAGGCTTGGTATAATGATTTCCCCTAGCAGGAGTTAGTTTCCTCTTAGGCTATGTATAATGATTTCTCCAGCTTGGTCAGCCACAATCTTGGGCTTTGTATAAGACACCATACAAATTTCCCTAAGCAGAGTCAATCCTCTTTCCAGCCTCAATCTTGGGCTTTGTACAAGACAGATAATACTCTCCAGCAGAGTCAAACTTCTTTCAGCCTCACTCTTGGGCTTTGTACAAGACACCTAAAATAACCTCAGCCGAGTCAGTAAAGTCTCATTTTAGCCTCAATCTTGGGCTTTGTACAAGACAGATAAGGATTTCTTTCCCATCGAGTCAGTCTTCTTTTCAGTTTCAATCTTAGGCTTTGTACAAGATACATACAACCCTCCCTAGCAGAGTCAAAATCTCTTTTAGCCTCAATCTTGGGCTTTGTACAAGACAGACAAAATATTTCCCCGGAAAAGTCAACTTTTAGCCTCCTCTTAGGCTTTGTATAATGATATCCCCAAAGAGTCAGTCTCTATTTTTTAGCCTCAATCTTGGGCTTTGTACAAGACACAGATAAACACTCTCTTGTTTGAGTCAGTCTTTCCCAGCCTCCTCTTAGGCTTTGTATATGGACTTCCCTAGTGGAGTCAATCAACCTCTTAGCTTCAACCTTGGGCTTTGATCAAGGCACACAAAAATCAACATCCCTTCAAAGGAAATCAAAATCTCTCTGTAGGAAGACACTTCTCTGTATATCACACATCAAAACAGATAAATCAAAACAAACCCTAATCCAAGATAATTGCTATAAGTGGCACACTTGTCGATTCAAATATCCAAGCTGCCGTCCATCTCTTATCCTGATAAACTTCCTCTTCCATCTAATTGTTGTAAGTGACAAGCCTCTGGATTATTTACATCCACGCCATTGTCCCTCTCTTAGCATGAAATATTCCTAAGGAAAAATGGCATTGCTCTACACTGAGTTAAAGTTTTCTCCTTCAGGATAAAATCCCTCATAAAGGAAATTATGGCATTGCTGGAGTCACATATCCCAGTTAAATTAATCCTCCTTTATAATCAGTCATCCAACAATTGTGATAAACAGACGAGATGTCTCCCTTTAGAGATGACAAATTCTCTCTAAGTCAAACCTTTAGCTTTAATCTTGGTCTTTGAACAAGACACAAATAACTTTTAGCTTTAATCTTGGGCTTTAAACAAGACACCAAAACATATTTTTCCTCCCATAGAATAAGAGGAACTATGATTGCTCTGATTTCCCTGTTTCTTTAAACGGGAATACGTAGGCATAAGATTGCAAAATCTTAGCGACATACCAATCAAAAACTTTAGGTGCACTACCTTACCAAAAACATCGGCAAGCCCGAAATCATCAAAAACTGTCTCTCTCATATTTTCGAAGAAACTTTACCAACCCATCAACGGATAAACACCACCAAGTATAAAGCAGAACCTAAAACTAACAACCTATGGATAACCACATATAGGATGGGTAACTGACAACTCCCCATTGTATAACCTAACCCCGAACTCCCAGAATCTCTTTAAGCATTTTTTCAGTTAAACATTTGCGTGCAAGGTTAGTTTGAGATAGCTTCCCTTTCCCTTCCAGCTTCACGGGATAAATAAGAAATCAGAAAGTAGCACCCCACTACTCCTCATTGAGGAAGAAACCACAAAATTGTGCGGTAAGGTGGTCGCGTCACCGACAAAAATCGCACGCTACACATAGTCTATAAGGTGCTGCTTCGACCACCCGAAGAATCTTGTGTTTTATTGAGATACTGCTTTGGTATCCTCAGAGACCCTTAGTCTATAAGGTGCTGCTTCGACCACCCAAAGAATCTCGTGTTTTGTTGAGATCCTGCTTTGGTATCCTCGGAGAACCTTACTCTATAAGGTGCTGCTTCGATCATCCAAAGAATCTCATGGTTTGTTGAGATACTGCTCTTGTATCCTCAGAGAACCTAAGTGTATAAGGTGTTGTTTGGACCACCCGAAGAATCTCGCGTTTTGTTGAGATACTTCTTTGGTATCCTCGGAGAGCCTTAGTCTATGAGGTGCTGCTTCGACCACCCAAAGAATCTCGTGTTTTGTTGAGCTACTGCTTTGGTATCCTCGGAGAGCCTTAGTCTACAAGGTGCTGCTTCGACCACCCAAAGAATCTTCTGTTTTGTTGAGATACTGCATTGGTATCCTCGTAGAGCCTTAGTCTATAAGGTGCCGCTTCAACTACCCTAAGAATCTCGTGTTTTGCTGAGATACCGCTTTGGTATCCTCGGAGAGCCTTAGTCTATATGGTGCTGCTTCGACACCCGAAGAATCCCGTGTTTTTTTGAGATACTGCTTTGGTATCCTCGGAGAACCTTAGTCTATAAGGTGGTGCTTCGATCATCCAAAGAATCCAATGTTTTGTTCAGGTACTACTTTGGTATCCTCGAAAAACCTTAGTCTATAAGGTTCTGCTTCGATCACCCAAAGAATCACGTGTTTTGTTGAGATACTGCTTTGGTATCATCGGAGAGACTTAGTCTATAAATTGTTGCTTCGACCACCCGTAGAATCTGGTGTTTTGTTGAGATACTGCTTTGGTATCCTCGGAGAGCCTTAGTCTATAAGGTGCTGCTTCGACCGTCCAAAGAATCTCGTGTTTTATTGAGATATTGCTTTAGTATCCTCGGAGAACCTTAGTCTATAAGGTGCTGCTTCGATCACCCAAAGAATCTCATGGTTTGTTGAGATACTACTTTGGTATTCTCGGAGATGCTTAGTCTATAAGGTGCTTCTTCGATAACCCAAAGAATCTCGTGTTTTATTGAGATACTGCTTTGGTATCCTCGGAGAACCTTAGTCTATAAGGTGGTGCTTCGATCATCCAAAGAATCCAATGTTTTGTTCAGGTACTACTTTGGTATCCTCGAAAAACCTTAGTCTATAAGGTTCTGCTTCGATCACCCAAAGAATCTCATGGTTTGTTGAGATAAGACTTTGGTATTCTCGGAGAATCTTAGTCTATAAATTGTTGCTTCGACCACCCGTAGAATCTGGTGTTTTGTTGAGATACTGCTTTGGTATCCGTGGAGAGCCTTAGTCTATAAGGTGCTGCTTCGACCGTCCAAAGAATCTCGTGTTTTATTGAGATATTGCTTTAGTATCCTCGGAGAACCTTAGTCTATAAGGTGCTGCTTCGATCACCCAAAGAATCTCATGGTTTGTTGAGATACTACTTTGGTATTCTCGGAGATGCTTAGTCTATAAGGTGCTTCTTCGATAACCCAAAGAATCTCGTGTTTTATTGAGATACTGCTTTGTTATCCTTGGAGAGCCTTAGTCTATAAGGCGCTGCTTCGACCACCCGAAGAATCTCACGTTTTGTTGAGATATTTCATTGGTATCCTCGGAGAGCCTTAGTCTATAAGGTGCTGCATTGACCACCCAAAGAATCTCGTTTTTTGTTGAGATACTGCTTTGGTTTCCTCAGAGAGCCTTAGTGTATAAGGAGCTGCTTCGACCACCTAAAGAATCTCGTGTTTTATTGAGATACTGCTTGGTATCATCGAAGAGACTTAGTCTATATGGTTCTACTTCGGCCACCCGAAGAATCTCGTATTTTGTTGAGATACTACTTTGGTATCCTCAGAGAGCTTTAGTATATAAGGTGCTGCTTTGACCACCCGAAGAATCTAGTGTTTTATTCAGATACTGCTTTGGTATCCTCGGAGAACCTTAGTATATGAGGTGTTGCTTCGATCACCCAAAGAATCTCTTTTTTTGTTGAGATAATGCTTTGGCATCCTCGGAGAACCTTAGTCTATAAGGTGCTACTTCGATCACCCGAAGAATCTCCTGTTTTCTTGAGATACTACTTTGGCATCCTCGGAGAACCTTAGTCTATAAGGTGCTGCTTCGACCACCCAAAGAATCTTGTGTTTTGTTGAGATACTGATTTGGTATCCTCGGAGAACCTTAGTCTATAAGGTGCTGCTTCGACTACCCGAAGAATCTTGTGTTTTATTGAGATACTGCTTTGGTCTCCTCAGTGAGCCTTAGTCTATAAGGTGCTGCTTAGACCACCCGAAGAACCTCGTGTTTGGTTGAGATAATACTTTGGTATCCTTGGAGAACCTTAGTCTATAAGGAGCTACTTTGATCACCCAAAGAATCTCGAGTTTTGTTGTGATACTGCTTTGGTATCCTCGGAGAGACTTAGTCTATAAGGTGCAGCTTCGACCACCCGAAGAATCTGGTGTTTTGTTGAGATACTGCTTTGGAATCCTCGGAGAGTCTTAGTCTATAAGGTGCTGCTCTGACCACCCGAAGAATCCCGTGTTCTATTGAGATACTACTTTGGTATCCTCGGAGAACCTTAGTCTATAAGGTGCTGCTTCGATCACCCAAATAATCTCATGGTTTATTGAGATAAGACTTTAGTATTCTCGGAGAATCTTAGTCTATAAGGTGCTTCTTCGATCACCCAAAGAATATCGTGTTTTGTTGACATACTGCTTTGGTATCCTCGGAGAGCCTTAGTCTATAAGGTGCGGCTTCGACCACCCGATGAATCTCGCATTTTATTGAGATACTTCTTGGGTATCCTCGGAGAGCCTTAGTCTATAAGGTGCTGCTTCGACCTCCCAAAGAATCTCATGTTTTGTTGAGATACTGCTTTGGTATCCTCGGAGTGCCTTAGTCTATAAGGATCTGCTTCGACCAACTAAACAATCTCGTGTTTTGTTGAGATACTGCTTTGGTATCCTCGGAGAACCTTAGTCAATAAGGTGCTTCTTCGATCACCCAAAGAATATCATTATTTATTGAGATACTGCTTTGGTATCCTCAGAGAACCTTAGTCTATAAGGTGCTATTTCGATCACCCAAAGAATCTCATGTTTTGTTGAGATACTACTTTTGTATCCTCGGAGAACCTTAGTCTATAAGGTGTTGCTTCGATCACCCAAAGAATCTCATGGTTTGTTGAGATACTACTTTGGTATTCTCGGAGAGCCTTAGTCTATAAGGTGCTGCTTCGACCACACGAAGAATCTCGTGTTTTCTTTTGAGATAATACTTTGGTATCATCGGAGAGCCTTAGTCTATAAGGTGCTTATTCGACCACCCAAAGAATCTCGTATTTTGTTGAGATACTGCTTTGGTATCCTCAGAGTGCCGTAGTATATAAGGTGCTGCTTCGACCACCCAAAGAATCTCGTGTTTTGTTGAGATACTGCTTTGGTATCCTCGGAGAACCTTAGTATATGAGGTGTTGCTTCGATCACCCAAAGAATCTCTTTTTTTGTTGAGATAATGCTTTGGCATCCTCGGAGAACCTTAGTCTATAAGGTGCTACTTCGATCACACGAAGAATCTCCTGTTTTGTTGAGATACTACTTTGGCATCCTCGGAGAACCTTAGTCTATAAGGTGCTGCTTCGACCACCCAAAGAATCTTGTGTTTTGTTGAGATACTGCTTTGGTATCCTCGGAGAGCCTTAGTCTATAAGGTGCTGCTTCGACTACCCGAAGAATCTCGTGTTTTGCTGAGATACCGCTTTGGTATCCTTGGAGAGCCTTAATTTATAAGGTGCTGCTTCGACCAACCGAAGAATCTCGTGTTTGTTTGAGATACTGCTTTGGTATCCTCGGAGAACCTTAGTCTATAAGGTGCTGCTTCGATCACCCAAATAATATCGTGTTTTGTTGAGATAATGCTTTGGTATCCTCGGAGAGCCTTAGTCTAAAAGGTGTTGCTTTGACAACCCGAAGAATCTTGTGTTTTATTGAGATACTGCTTTGGTCTCCTCAGTGAGCCTTAGTCTATAAGGTGCTGCTTAGACCACCCGAAGAACCTCGTGTTTTGTTGAGATAATACTTTGGTATCCTCGGAGAACCTTAGTCTATAAGGAGCTACTTCGATCACCCAAAGAATCTCGTGTTTTGTTGTGATACTGCTTTGGTATCCTCGAAGAGACTTAGTCTATAAGGTGCAGCTTCGACCACCCGAAGAATCTGGTGTTTTGTTGAGATACTGCTTTGGAATCCTCGGAGAGCCTTAGTCTATAAGGTGCTGCTCTGACCACCCGAAGAATCTCGTGTTTTATTGAGATACTACTTTGGTATCCTCGGAGAACCTTAGTCTATAAGGAGCTGCTTCGATCACCCAAAGAATCTCATGGTTTGTTGAGATAAGACTTTGGTATTCTCGGAGAATCTTAGTCTATAAGGTGCTTCTTCGATCACCCAAAGAATCTCGTGTTTTGTTGACATACTGCTTTGGTATCCTCGGAGAGCCTTAGTCTATAAGGTGCGGCTTCGACCACCCGATGAATCTCGCATTTTATTGAGATACTTCTTGGGTATCCTCAGAGAGCCTTAGTCTATAAGGTGCTGCTTTGACCGCCCAAAGAATCTCATGTTTTATTGAGATACTGCTTTGGTATCCTCGGAGTGCCTTAGTCTATAAGGATCTGCTTCGACCAACTAAACAATCTCGTGTTTTGTTGAGATACTGCTTTGGTATCCTCGGAGAACCTTGTTCAATAAGGTGCTTCTTCGATCACCCAAAGAATATCATTATTTGTTGAGATACTGCTTTGGTATCCTCAGAGAACCTTAGTCTATAAGGTGCTGTTTCGATCACCCAAAGAATCTCATGTTTTGTTGAGATACTACTTTTGTATCCTCGTAGAGCCTTAGTCTATTAGGTGTTGCTTTGATCACCCAAAGAATCTCATGGTTTGTTGAGATACTACTTTGGTATTCTCGGAGAATCTTAGTCTATAAGGTGCTTCTTCGATAACCCAAAGAATCTCGTGTTTTGTTGTGATACTGCTTTGATATCCTCGGAGAGCCTTAGTCTATAAGGTGCTGCTTCGACCACACGAAGAATCTCGTGTTTTTTTTGAGATAATACTTTGGTATCAACGAAGAGCCTTAGTCTATAAGGTGCTTATTCGACCACCCAAAGAATCTCGTGTTTTGTTGAGATACTGCTTTGGTATCCTCAGAGAGCCGTGGTATATAAGGTGCTGCTTCGACCACCCAAAGAATCTCGCGTTTTGTTGAGATACTGCTTTGGTATCCTCGGAGAACCTTAGTATATGAGGTGTTGCTTCGATCACCCAAAGAATCTCTTTTTTTGTTGAGATAATGCTTTGGCATCCTCGGAGAACCTTAGTCTATAAGGTGCTACTTCGATCACCCGAAGAATCTCCTGTTTTGTTAAGATACTACTTTGGCATCCTCGGAGAACCTTAGTCTATAAGGTGCTGCTTCGACCACCCAAAGAATCTTGTGTTTTGTTGAGATACTGCTTTGGTATCCTCGGAGAGCCTTAGTCTATAAGGTGCTACTTCGACTACCCGAAGAATCTCGTGTTTTGCTGAAATACCGCTTTGGTATCCTTAGAGAGCCTTAATTTATAAGGTGCTGCTTCGACCAACCGAAGAATCTCGTGTTTGTTTGAGATACTGCTTTGGTATCCTCGGAGAACCTTAGTCTATAAGGTGCTGCTTCGATCACCCAAATAATATCGTGTTTTGTTAAGATAATGCTTTGGTATCCTCGGAGAGCCTTAGTCTAAAAGGTGTTGCTTTGACAACCCGAAGAATCTTGTGCTTTATTGAGATACTGCTTTGGTCTCCTCAGTGAGCCTTAGTCTATAAGGTGCTGCTTAGACCACCCGAAGAACCTCGTGTTTTGTTGAGATAATACTTTGGTATCCTCTGAGAACCTTAGTCTATAAGGAGCTACTTCGATCACCCAAAGAATCTCGTGTTTTGTTGTGATACTGCTTTGGTATCCTCGGAGAGACTTAGTCTATAAGGTGCAGCTTCGACCACCCGAAGAATCTGGTGTTTTGTTGAGATACTGCTTTGGAATCCTCGAAGAGCCTTAGTCTATAAGGTGCTGCTCTGACCACCCGAAGAATCTCGTGTTTTATTGAGATACTACTTTGGTATCCTCGGAGAACCTTAGTCTATAAGGAGCTGCTTCGATCACCCAAAGAATCTCATGGTTTGTTGAGATAAGACTTTGGGATTCTTGGAGAATCTTAGTCTATAAGGTGCTTCTTCGATCACCCAAAGAATCTCGTGTTTTGTTGACATACTGCTTTGGTATCCTCGGAGAGCCTTAGTCTATAAGGTGTGGTTGCGACCACCCGATGAATCTCGCATTTTATTGAGATACTTCTTGGGTATCCTCGGAGAGCCTTAGTCTATAAGGTGCTGCTTTGACCGCCCAAAGAATCTCATGTTTTATTGAGATACTGCTTTGGTATCCTCGGAGTGCCTTAGTCTATAAGGATCTGCTTCGACCAACTAAACAATCTCGGGTTTTGTTGAGATGCTGCTTTGGTATCCTCGGAGAACCTTGGTCAATAAGGTGCTTCTTCGATCACCCAAAGAATATCATTATTTGTTGAGATACTGCTTTGGTATCCTCAGAGAACCTTAGTCTATAAGGTGCTATTTCGATCACCCAAAGAATCTCTTTTTTTGTTGAGATAATGCTTTGGCATCCTCGGAGAACCTTAGTCTATAAGGTGCTACTTCGATCACCCGAAGAATCTCCTGTTTTGTTGAGATACTACTTTGGCATCCTCGGAGAACCTTAGTCTATAAGGTGCTGCTTCGACCACCCAAAGAATCTTGTGTTTTGTTGAGATACTGCTTTGGTATCCTCGGAGAGCCTTAGTCTATAAGGTGCTGCTTCGACTACCCGAAGAATCTCGTGTTTTGCTGAGATACCGCTTTGGTATCCTTGGAGAGCCTTAATTTATAAGGTGCTGCTTCGACCAACCGAAGAATCTCGTGTTTGTTTGAGATACTGCTTTGGTATCCTCGGAGAACCTTAGTCTATAAGGTGCTGCTTCGATCACCCAAATAATATCGTGTTTTGTTGAGATAATGCTTTGGGATCCTCGGAGAGCCTTAGTCTAAAAGGTGTTGCTTTGACAACCCGAAGAATCTTGTGTTTTATTGAGATACTGCTTTGGTCTCCTCAGTGAGCCTTAGTCTATAAGGTGCTGCTTAGACCACCCGAAGAACCTCGTGTTTTGTTGAGATAATACTTTGGCATCCTCGGAGAACCTTAGTCTATAAGGTGCTACTTCGATCACACGAAGAATCTCCTGTTTTGTTGAGATACTACTTTGGCATCCTCGGAGAACCTTAGTCTATAAGGTGCTGCTTCGACCACCCAAAGAATCTTGTGTTTTGTTGAGATACTGCTTTGGTATCCTCGGAGAGCCTTAGTCTATAAGGTGCTGCTTCGACTACCCGAAGAATCTCGTGTTTTGCTGAGATACCGCTTTGGTATCCTTGGAGAGCCTTAATTTATAAGGTGCTGCTTCGACCAACCGAAGAATCTCGTGTTTGTTTGAGATACTGCTTTGGTATCCTCGGAGAACCTTAGTCTATAAGGTGCTGCTTCGATCACCCAAATAATATCGTGTTTTGTTGAGATAATGCTTTGGTATCCTCGGAGAGCCTTAGTCTAAAAGGTGTTGCTTTGACAACCCGAAGAATCTTGTGTTTTATTGAGATACTGCTTTGGTCTCCTCAGTGAGCCTTAGTCTATAAGGTGCTGCTTAGACCACCCGAAGAACCTCGTTTTTTGTTGAGATAATACTTTGGTATCCTCGGAGAACCTTAGTCTATAAGGAGCTACTTCGATCACCCAAAGAATCTCGTGTTTTGTTGTGATACTGCTTTGGTATCCTCGAAGAGACTTAGTCTATAAGGTGCAGCTTCGACCACCCGAAGAATCTGGTGTTTTGTTGAGATACTGCTTTGGAATCCTCGGAGAGCCTTAGTCTATAAGGTGCTGCTCTGACCACCCGAAGAATCTCGTGTTTTATTGAGATACTACTTTGGTATCCTCGGAGAACCTTAGTCTATAAGGAGCTGCTTCGATCACCCAAAGAATCTCATGGTTTGTTGAGATAAGACTTTGGTATTCTCGGAGAATCTTAGTCTATAAGGTGCTTCTTCGATCACCCAAAGAATCTCGTGTTTTGTTGACATACTGCTTTGGTATCCTCGGAGAGCCTTAGTCTATAAGGTGCGGCTTCGACCACCCGATGAATCTCGCATTTTATTGAGATACTTCTTGGGTATCCTCGGAGAGCCTTAGTCTATAAGGTGCTGCTTTGACCGCCCAAAGAATCTCATGTTTTATTGAGATACTGCTTTGGTATCCTCGGAGTGCCTTAGTCTATAAGGATCTGCTTCGACCAACTAAACAATCTCGTGTTTTGTTGAGATACTGCTTTGGTATCCTCGGAGAACCTTGTTCAATAAGGTGCTTCTTCGATCACCCAAAGAATATCATTATTTGTTGAGATACTGCTTTGGTATCCTCAGAGAACCTTAGTCTATAAGGTGCTGTTTCGATCACCCAAAGAATCTCATGTTTTGTTGAGATACTACTTTTGTATCCTCGTAGAGCCTTAGTCTATTAGGTGTTGCTTTGATCACCCAAAGAATCTCATGGTTTGTTGAGATACTACTTTGGTATTCTCGGAGAATCTTAGTCTATAAGGTGCTTCTTCGATAACCCAAAGAATCTCGTGTTTTGTTGTGATACTGCTTTGATATCCTCGGAGAGCCTTAGTCTATAAGGTGCTGCTTCGACCACACGAAGAATCTCGTGTTTTTTTTGAGATAATACTTTGGTATCAACGAAGAGCCTTAGTCTATAAGGTGCTTATTCGACCACCCAAAGAATCTCGTGTTTTGTTGAGATACTGCTTTGGTATCCTCAGAGAGCCGTGGTATATAAGGTGCTGCTTCGACCACCCAAAGAATCTCGCGTTTTGTTGAGATACTGCTTTGGTATCCTCGGAGAACCTTAGTATATGAGGTGTTGCTTCGATCACCCAAAGAATCTCTTTTTTTGTTGAGATAATGCTTTGGCATCCTCGGAGAACCTTAGTCGATAAGGTGCTACTTCGATCACCCGAAGAATCTCCTGTTTTGTTAAGATACTACTTTGGCATCCTCGGAGAACCTTAGTCTATAAGGTGCTGCTTCGACCACCCAAAGAATCTTGTGTTTTGTTGAGATACTGCTTTGGTATCCTCGGAGAGCCTTAGTCTATAAGGTGCTACTTCGACTACCCGAAGAATATCGTGTTTTGCTGAAATACCGCTTTGGTATCCTTAGAGAGCCTTAATTTATAAGGTGCTGCTTCGACCAACCGAAGAATCTCGTGTTTGTTTGAGATACTGCTTTGGTATCCTCGGAGAACCTTAGTCTATAAGGTGCTGCTTCGATCACCCAAATAATATCGTGTTTTGTTAAGATAATGCTTTGGTATCCTCGGAGAGCCTTAGTCTAAAAGGTGTTGCTTTGACAACCCGAAGAATCTTGTGCTTTATTGAGATACTGCTTTGGTCTCCTCAGTGAGCCTTAGTCTATAAGGTGCTGCTTAGACCACCCGAAGAACCTCGTGTTTTGTTGAGATAATACTTTGGTATCCTCTGAGAACCTTAGTCTATAAGGAGCTACTTCGATCACCCAAAGAATCTCGTGTTTTGTTGTGATACTGCTTTGGTATCCTCGGAGAGACTTAGTCTATAAGGTGCAGCTTCGACCACCCGAAGAATCTGGTGTTTTGTTGAGATACTGCTTTGGAATCCTCGAAGAGCCTTAGTCTATAAGGTGCTGCTCTGACCACCCGAAGAATCTCGTGTTTTATTGAGATACTACTTTGGTATCCTCGGAGAACCTTAGTCTATAAGGAGCTGCTTCGATCACCCAAAGAATCTCATGGTTTGTTGAGATAAGACTTTGGGATTCTCGGAGAATCTTAGTCTATAAGGTGCTTCTTCGATCACCCAAAGAATCTCGTGTTTTGTTGACATACTGCTTTGGTATCCTCGGAGAGCCTTAGTCTATAAGGTGTGGTTGCGACCACCCGATGAATCTCGCATTTTATTGAGATACTTCTTGGGTATCCTCGGAGAGCCTTAGTCTATAAGGTGCTGCTTTGACCGCCCAAAGAATCTCATGTTTTATTGAGATACTGCTTTGGTATCCTCGGAGTGCCTTAGTCTATAAGGATCTGCTTCGACCAACTAAACAATCTCGTGTTTTGTTGAGATACTGCTTTGGTATCCTCGGAGAACCTTGGTCAATAAGGTGCTTCTTCGATCACCCAAAGAATATCATTATTTGTTGAGATACTGCTTTGGTATCCTCAGAGAACCTTAGTCTATAAGGTGCTATTTCGATCACCCAAAGAATCTCTTTTTTTGTTGAGATAATGCTTTGGCATCCTCGGAGAACCTTAGTCTATAAGGTGCTACTTCGATCACCCGAAGAATCTCCTGTTTTGTTGAGATACTACTTTGGCATCCTCGGAGAACCTTAGTCTATAAGGTGCTGCTTCGACCACCCAAAGAATCTTGTGTTTTGTTGAGATACTGCTTTGGTATCCTCGGATAGCCTTAGTCTATAAGGTGCTGCTTCGACTACCCGAAGAATCTCGTGTTTTGCTGAGATACCGCTTTGGTATCCTTGGAGAGCCTTAATTTATAAGGTGCTGCTTCGACCAACCGAAGAATCTCGTGTTTGTTTGAGATACTGCTTTGGTATCCTCGGAGAACCTTAGTCTATAAGGTGCTGCTTCGATCACCCAAATAATATCGTGTTTTGTTGAGATAATGCTTTGGGATCCTCGGAGAGCCTTAGTCTAAAAGGTGTTGCTTTGACAACCCGAAGAATCTTGTGTTTTATTGAGATACTGCTTTGGTCTCCTCAGTGAGCCTTAGTCTATAAGGTGCTGCTTAGACCACCCGAAGAACCTCGTGTTTTGTTGAGATAATACTTTGGTATCCTCGGAGAACCTTAGTCTATAAGGAGCTACTTCGATCACCCAAAGAATCTCGTGTTTTGTTGTGATACTGCTTTGGTATCCTCGAAGAGACTTAGTCTATAAGGTGCAGCTTCGACCACCCGAAGAATCTGGTGTTTTGTTGAGATACTGCTTTGGAATCCTCGGAGAGCCTTAGTCTATAAGGTGCTGCTCTGACCACCCAAAGAATCTCGTGTTTTATTGAGATACTACTTCGGTATCCTCGGAGAACCTTAGTCTATAAGGAGCTGCTTCGATCACCCAAAGAATCTCATGGTTTGTTGAGATAAGACTTTGGTATTCTCGGAGAATCTTAGTCTATAAGGTGCTTCTTCGATCACCCAAAGAATCTCGTGTTTTGTTGACATACTGCTTTGGTATCCTCGGAGAGCCTTAGTCTATAAGGTGCGGCTTCGACCACCCGATGAATCTCGCATTTTATTGAGATACTTCTTGGGTATCCTCGGAGAGCCTTAGTCTATAAGGTGCTGCTTTGACCGCCCAAAGAATTTCATGTTTTATTGAGATACTGCTTTGGTATCCTCGGAGTGCCTTAGTCTATAAGGATCTGCTTCGACCAACTAAACAATCTCGTGTTTTGTTGAGATACTGCTTTGGTATCCTCGGAGAACCTTGGTCAATAAGCTGCTTCTTCGATCACCCAAAGAATATCATTATTTGTTGAGATACTGCTTTGGTATCCTCAGAGAACCTTAGTCTATAAGGTGCTGTTTCGATCACCCAAAGAATCTCATGTTTTGTTGAGATACTACTTTTGTATCCTCGTAGAACCTTAGTCTATTAGGTGTTGCTTCGATCACCCAAAGAATCTCATGGTTTGTTGAGATACTACTTTGGTATTCTCGGAGAATCTTAGTCTATAAGGTGCTTCTTCGATAACCCAAAGAATCTCGTGTTTTGTTGTGATACTGCTTTGATATCCTCGGAGAGCCTTAGTCTATAAGGTGCTGCTTCGACCACACGAAGAATCTCGTGTTTTTTTTGAGATAATACTTTGGTATCAACGAAGAGCCTTAGTCTATAAGGTGCTTATTCGACCACCCAAAGAATCTCGTGTTTTGTTGAGATACTGCTTTGGTATCCTCAGAGAGCCGTGGTATATAAGGTGCTGCTTCGACCACCCAAAGAATCTCGCGTTTTGTTGAGATACTGCTTTGGTATCCTCGGAGAACCTTAGTATATGAGGTGTTGCTTCGATCACCCAAAGAATCTCATTTTTTGTTGAGATAATGCTTTGGCATCCTCGGAGAACCTTAGTCTATAAGGTGCTACTTCGATCACCCGAAGAATCTCCTGTTTTGTTGAGATACTACTTTGGCATCCTCGGAGAACCTTAGTCTATAAGGTGCTACTTCGACCACCCAAAGAATCTTGTGTTTTGTTGAGATACTGCTTTGGTATCCTCGGAGAGCCTTAGTCTATAAGGTGCTACTTCGACTACCCGAAGAATCTCGTGTTTTGCTGAAATACCGCTTTGGTATCCTTGGAGAGCCTTAATTTATAAGGTGCTGCTTCGACCAACCGAAGAATCTCGTGTTTGTTTGAGATACTGCTTTGGTATCCTCGGAGAACCTTAGTCTATAAGGTGCTGCTTCGATCACCCAAATAATATCGTGTTTTGTTGAGATAATGCTTTGGTATCCTCGGAGAGCCTTAGTCTAAAAGGTGTTGCTTTGACAACCCGAAGAATCTTGTGTTTTATTGAGATACTGCTTTGGTCTCCTCAGTGAGCCTTAGTCTATAAGGTGCTGCTTAGACCACCCGAAGAACCTCGTGTTTTGTTGAGATAATACTTTGGTATCCTCTGAGAACCTTAGTCTATAAGGAGCTACTTCGATCACCCAAAGAATCTCGTGTTTTGTTGTGATACTGCTTTGGTATCCTCGGAGAGACTTAGTCTATAAGGTGTAGCTTCGACCACCCGAAGAATCTGGTGTTTTGTTGAGATACTGCTTTGGAATCCTCGGAGAGCCTTAGTCTATAAGGTGCTGCTCTGACCACCCGAAGAATCTCGTGTTTTATTGAGATACTATTTTGGTATCCTCGGAGAACCTTAGTCTATAAGGAGCTGCTTCGATCACCCAAAGAATCTCATGGTTTGTTGAGATAAGACTTTGGGATTCTCGGAGAATCTTAGTCTATAAGGTGCTTCTTCGATCACCCAAAGAATCTCGTGTTTTGTTGACATACTGCTTTGGTATCCTCGGAGAGCCTTAGTCTATAAGGTGTGGTTGCGACCACCCGATGAATCTCGCATTTTATTGAGATACTTCTTGGGTATCCTCGGAGAGCCTTAGTCTATAAGGTGCTGCTTTGACCGCCCAAAGAATCTCATGTTTTATTGAGATACTGCTTTGGTATCCTCGGAGTGCCTTAGTCTATAAGGATCTGCTTCGACCAACTAAACAATCTCGTGTTTTGTTGAGATACTGCTTTGGTATCCTCGGAGAACCTTGGTCAATAAGGTGCTTCTTCGATCACCCAAAGAATATCATTATTTGTTGAGATACTGCTTTGGTATCCTCAGAGAACCTTAGTCTATAAGGTTCTATTTCGATCACCCAAAGAATCTCTTTTTTTGTTGAGATAATGCTTTGGCATCCTCGGAGAACCTTAGTCTATAAGGTGCTACTTCGATCACCCGAAGAATCTCCTGTTTTGTTGAGATACTACTTTGGCATCCTCGGAGAACCTTAGTCTATAAGGTGTTGCTTCGACCACCCAAAGAATCTTGTGTTTGGTTGAGATACTGCTTTGGTATCATCGAAGAGCCTTAGTCTATAAGGTGCTACTTCGACTACCCGAAGAATCTCGTGTTTTGCTGAGATACCGCTTTGGTATACTTGGAGAGCCTTAATTTATAAGGTGCTGCTTCGACCAACCGAAGAATCTCGTGTTTGTTTGAGATACTGCTTTGGAATCCTCGGAGAACCTTAGTCTATAAGGTGCTGCTTCGGTCACCCAAATAATATCGTGTTTTGTTGAGATAATGCTTTGGTATCCTCGGAGAGCCTTTGTCTAAAAGGTGTTGCTTTGACAACCCGAAGAATCTTGTGTTTTATTGAGATACTGCTTTGGTCTCCTCAGTGAGCCTTAGTCTATAAGGTGCTGCTTAGACCACCCGAAGAACCTCGTGTTTTGTTGAGATAATACTTTGGTATCCTCTGAGAACCTTAGTCTATAAGGAGCTACTTCGATCACCCAAAGAATCTCGTGTTTTGTTGTGATACTGCTTTGGTATCCTCGGAGAGACTTAGTCTATAAGGTGCAGCTTTGACCACCCGAAGAATCTGGTGTTTTTTTGAGATACTGCTTTGGAATCCTCGGAGAGCCTTAGTCTATAAGGTGCTGCTCTGACCACCCGAAGAATCTCGTGTTTTATTAAGATACTACTTTGGTATCCTCGGAGAACTTTAGTCTATAAGGAGCTGCTTCGATCACCCAAAGAATCTCATGGTTTGTTGAGATAAGACTTTGGGATTCTCGGAGAATCTTAGTCTATAAGGTGCTTCTTCGATCACCCAAAGAATCTCGTGTTTTGTTGACATACTGCTTTGGTATCCTCGGAGAGCCTTAGTCTATAAGGTGTGGTTGCGACCACCCGATGAATCTCGCATTTTATTGAGATACTTCTTGGGTATCCTCGGAGAGCCTTAGTCTATAAGGTGCTGCTTTGACCGCCCAAAGAATCTCATGTTTTATTGAGATACTGCTTTGGTATCCTCGGAGTGCCTTAGTCTATAAGGATCTGCTTCGACCAACTAAACAATCTCGTGTTTTGTTGAGATACTGCTTTGGTATCCTCGGAGAACCTTGGTCAATAAGGTGCTTCTTCGATCACCCAAAGAATATCATTATTTGTTGAGATACTGCTTTGGTATCCTCAGAGAACCTTAGTCTATAAGGTTCTATTTCGATCACCCAAAGAATCTCTTTTTTTGTTGAGATAATGCTTTGGCATCCTCGGAGAACCTTAGTCTATAAGGTGCTACTTCGATCACCCGAAGAATCTCCTGTTTTGTTGAGATACTACTTTGGCATCCTCGGAGAACCTTAGTCTATAAGGTGTTGCTTCGACCACCCAAAGAATCTTGTGTTTGGTTGAGATACTGCTTTGGTATCATCGAAGAGCCTTAGTCTATAAGGTGCTACTTCGACTACCCGAAGAATCTCGTGTTTTGCTGAGATACCGCTTTGGTATACTTGGAGAGCCTTAATTTATAAGGTGCTGCTTCGACCAACCGAAGAATCTCGTGTTTGTTTAAGATACTGCTTTGGAATCCTCGGAGAACCTTAGTCTATAAGGTGCTGCTTCGGTCACCCAAATAATATCGTGTTTTGTTGAGATAATGCTTTGGTATCCTCGGAGAGCCTTTGTCTAAAAGGTGTTGCTTTGACAACCCGAAGAATCTTGTGTTTTATTGAGATACTGCTTTGGTCTCCTCAGTGAGCCTTAGTCTATAAGGTGCTGCTTAGACCACCCGAAGAACCTCGTGTTTTGTTGAGATAATACTTTGGTATCCTCTGAGAACCTTAGTCTATAAGGAGCTACTTCGATCACCCAAAGAATCTCGTGTTTTGTTGTGATACTGCTTTGGTATCCTCGGAGAGACTTAGTCTATAAGGTGCAGCTTTGACCACCCGAAGAATCTGGTGTTTTTTTGAGATACTGCTTTGGAATCCTCGGAGAGCCTTAGTCTATAAGGTGCTGCTCTGACCACCCGAAGAATCTCGTGTTTTATTGGGATACTACTTTGGTATCCTCGGAGAACTTTAGTCTATAAGGAGCTGCTTCGATCACCCAAAGAATCTCATGGTTTGTTGAGATAAGACTTTGGTATTCTCGGAGAATCTTAGTCTATAAGGTGCTTCTTCGATCACCCAAAGAATCTCGTGTTTTGTTGACATACTGCTTTGGTATCCTCGGAGAGCCTTAGTCTATAAGGTGTGGTTGCGACCACCCGATGAATCTCGCATTTTATTGAGATACTTCTTGGGTATCCTCGGAGAGCCTTAGTCTATAAGGTGCTGCTTTGACCGCCCAAAGAATCTCATGTTTTATTGAGATAATACTTTGGTATCCTCGGAGTGCCTTAGTCTATAAGGATTTGCTTCGACCAACTAAACAATCTCGTGTTTTGTTGAGATACTGCTTTGGTATCCTCGGAGAACCTTGGTCAATAAGGTGCTTCTTCGATCACCCAAAGAATATCATTATTTGTTGAGATACTGCTTTGGTATCCTCAGAGAACCTTAGTCTATAAGGTGCTATTTCGATCACCCAAAGAATCTCTTTTTTTGTTGAGATAATGCTTTGGCATCCTCGGAGAACCTTAGTCTATAAGGTGCTACTTCGATCACCCGAAGAATCTCCTGTTTTGTTGAGATACTACTTTGGCATCCTCGGAGAACCTTAGTCTATAAGGTGCTGCTTCGACCACCCAAAGAATCTTGTGTTTTGTTGAGATACTGCTTTGGTATCATCGGAGAGCCTTAGTCTATAAGGTGCTACTTCGACTACCCGAAGAATCTCGTGTTTTGCTGAGATACCGCTTTGGTATCCTTGGAGAGCCTTAATTTATAAGGTGCTGCTTCGACCAACCGAAGAATCTCGTGTTTGTTTGAGATACTGCTTTGGTATCCTCGGAGAACCTTAGTCTATAAGGTGCTGCTTCGATCACCCAAATAATATCGTGTTTTGTTGAGATAGTGCTTTGGTATCCTCGGAGAGCCTTAGTCTAAAAGGTGTTGCTTTGACAACCCGAAGAATCTTGTGTTTTATTGAGATACTGCTTTGGTCTCCTCAGTGAGCCTTAGTCTATAAGATGCTGCTTAGACCACCCGAAGAACCTCGTGTTTTGTTGAGATAATACTTTGGTATCCTCTGAGAACCTTAGTCTATAAGGAGCTACTTCGATCACCCAAAGAATCTCGTGTTTTGTTGTGATACTGCTTTGGTATCCTCGGAGAGACTTAGTCTATAAGGTGCAGCTTCGACCACCCGAAGAATCTGGTGTTTTTTTGAGATACTGCTTTGGAATCCTCGGAGAGCCTTAGTCTATAAGGTGCTGCTCTGACCACCCGAAGAATCTCGTGTTTTATTGAGATACTACTTTGGTATCCTCGGAGAACCTTAGTCTATAAGGTGCTGCTTCGTTCACCCAAAGAATCTCATGGTTTGTTGAGATAAGACTTTGGTATTCTCGGAGAATCTTAGTCTATAAGGTGCTTCTTCGATCACCCAAAGAATCTCGTGTTTTGTTGACATACTGCTTTGGTATCCTCGGAGAGCCTTAGTCTATAAGGTGTGGTTGCGACCACCCGATGAATCTCGCATTTTATTGAGATACTTCTTGGGTATCCTCGGAGAGCCTTAGTCTATAAGGTGCTGCTTTGACCGCCCAAAGAATCTCATGTTTTATTGAGATACTGCTTTGGTATCCTCGGAGTGCCTTAGTCTATAAGGATCTGCTTCGACCAACTAAACAATCTCGTGTTTTGTTGAGATACTGCTTTGGTATCCTCGGAGAACCTTGGTCAATAAGGTGCTTCTTCGATCACCCAAAGAATATCATTATTTGTTGAGATACTGCTTTGGTATCCTCAGAGAATCTTAGTCTATAAGGTGCTATTTCGTTCACCCAAAGAATCTCATGTTTTGTTGAGATACTACTTTTGTATCCTCGGAGAACCTTAGTCTATAAGGTGTTGCTTCGATCACCCAAAGAATCTCATGGTTTGTTGAGATACTACTTCGGTATTCTCAGAGAATCTTAGTCTATAAGGTGCTTCTTCGATAACCCAAAGAATCTCGTGTTTTGTTGTGATACTGCTTTGATATCCTCGGAGAGACTTAGTCTATAAGGTGCTGTTTCGACCACCCGAAGAATCTGGTGTTTTGTTGAGATACTGTTTTGGTATCCTCTGAGAGCCTTAGTCTATAAGGTGTTGCTTCGACCACCCAAAGAATCTCGTGTTTTATTGAGATACTACTTTGGTATCCTCGGAGAACCTTAGTCTATAAGGTGCTGCTTCGATCACCCAAAGAATCTCCTGTTTTGTTGAGATACTGCTTTGGTATCCTCGGAGAACCTTAGTCTATAAGGTGCTACTTCGATCACCCGAAGAATCTCCTGTTTTGTTGAGATACTACTTTGGCATCCTCGGAGAACCTTAGTCTATAAGGTGCTGCTTCGACCACCCAAAGAATCTTGTGTTTTGTTGAGATACTGCTTTGGTATCCTCGGAGAGCCTTAGTCTATAAGGTGCTGCTTCAACTACCCAATCGTGTTTTGCTGAGATACCGCTTTGGTATCCTTGGAGAGCCTTAATTTATAAGGTGCTGCTTCGACCAACCGAAGAATCTCGTGTTTGTTTGAGATACTGCTTTGGTATCCTCGGAGAACCTTAGTCTATAAGGTGCTGCTTCGATCACCCAAATAATATCGTGTTTTGTTGAGATAATGCTTTGGTATCCTCGGAGAGCCTTAGTCTAAAAGGTGTTGCTTTGACAACCCGAAGAATCTTGTGTTTTATTGAGATACTGCTTTGGTCTCCTCAGTGAGCCTTAGTCTATAAGGTGCTGCTTAGACCACCCGAAGAACCTCGTGTTTTGTTGAGATAATACTTTGGTATCCTCGGAGAACCTTAGTCTATAAGGAGCTACTTCGATCACCCAAAGAATCTCGTGTTTTGTTGTGATACTGCTTTGGTATCCTCGAAGAGACTTAGTCTATAAGGTGCAACTTCGACCACCCGAAGAATCTGGTGTTTTTTTGAGATACTGCTTTGGAATCCTCGGAGAGCCTTAGTCTATAAGGTGCTACTCTGACCACCCGAAGAATCTCGTGTTTTATTGAGATACTACTTTGGTATCCTCGGAGAACCTTAGTCTATAAGGAGCTGCTTCGATCACCCAAAGAATCTCATGGTTTGTTGAGATAAGACTTTGGTATTCTCGGAGAATCTTAGTCTATAAGGTGCTTCTTCGATCACCCAAAGAATCTCGTGTTTTGTTGACATACTGCTTTGGTATCCTCGGAGAGCCTTAGTCTATAAGGTGCGGCTTCGACCACCCGATGAATCTCGCATTTTACTGAGATACTTCTTGGGTATCCTCGGAGAGCCTTAGTCTATAAGGTGCTGCTTTGACCGCCCAAAGAATCTCATGTTTTATTGAGATACTGCTTTGGTATCCTCGGAGTGCCTTAGTCTATAAGGATCTGCTTCGACCAACTAAACAATCTCGTGTTTTGTTGAGATACTGCTTTGGTATCCTCGGAGAACCTTGGTCAATAAGGTGCTTCTTCGATCACCCAAAGAATATCATTATTTATTGAGATACTGCTTTGGTATCCTCAGAGAACCTTAGTCTATAAGGTGCTGTTTCGATCACCCAAAGAATCTCATGTTTTGTTGAGATACTACTTTTGTATCCTCGTAGAACCTTAGTCTATTAGGTGTTGCTTCGATCACCCAAAGAATCTCATGGTTTGTTGAGATACTACTTTGGTATTCTCGGAGAATCTTAGTCTATAAGGTGCTTCTTCGATAACCCAAAGAATCTCGTGTTTTGTTGTGATACTGCTTTGATATCCTCGGAGAGCCTTAGTCTATAAGGTGCTGCTTCGACCACACGAAGAATGTCGTGTTTTTTTGAGATAATACTTTGGTATCATCGGAGACCCTTAGTCTATAAGGTGCTTATTCGGCCACCCAAAGAATCTCGTGTTTTGTTGAGATACTGCTTTGGTATCCTCAGAGAGCCGTGGTATATAAGGTGCTGCTTCGACCACCCAAAGAATCTCGTGTTTTGTTGAGATATTGCTTTGGTATCCTCGGAGAACCTTAGTATATGAGGTGTTGCTTCGATCACCCAAAGAATCTCTTTTTTTGTTGAGATAATGCTTTGGCATCCTCGGAGAACCTTAGTCTATAAGGTGCTACTTCGATCACCCGAAGAATCTCCTAATTTGTTGAGATACTACTTTGGCATCCTCGGAGAACCTTAGTCTATAAGGTGTTGCTTCGACCACCCAAAGAATCTTGTGTTTTATTGAGATACTGCTTTGGTATCCTCGGAGAGCCTTAGTCTATAAGGTGCTGCTTCGACTACCCGAAGAATCTCGTGTTTTACTGAGATACCGCTTTGGTATCCTTGGAGAGCCTTAATTTATAAGGTGCTACTTCGACCAACCGAAGAATCTCGTGTTTGTTTGAGATACTGCTTTGGTATCCTCGGAGAACCTTAGTCTATAAGGTGCTGCTTCGATCACCCAAATAATATCGTGTTTTTTTGAGATAATGCTTTGGTATCCTCGGAGAGCCTTAGTCTAAAAGGTGTTGCTTTGACAACCCGAAGAATCTTGTGTTTTATTGAGATACTGCTTTGGTCTCCTCAGTGAGCCTTAGTCTATAAGGTGCTGCTTAGACCACCCGAAGAACCTCGTGTTTTGTTGAGATAATACTTTGGTATCCTCTGAGAACCTTAGTCTATAAGGAGCTACTTCGATCACCCAAAGAATCTCGTGTTTTGTTGTGATACTGCTTTGGAGTCCTCGGAGAGACTTAGTCTATAAGGTGCAGCTTCGACCACCCGAAGAATCTGGTGTTTTGTTGAGATACTGCTTTGGAATCCTCGGAGAGCCTTAGTCTATAAGGTGCTGCTCTGACCACCCGAAGAATCTCGTGTTTTATTGAGATACTACTTTGGTATCCTCGGAGAACCTTAGTCTATAAGCAGCTGCTTCGATCACCCAAAGAATCTCATGGTTTGTTGAGATAAGACTTTGGGATTCTCGGAGAATCTTAGTCTATAAGGTGCTTCTTCGATCACCCAAAGAATCTCGTGTTTTGTTGACATACTGCTTTGGTATCCTCGGAGAGCCTTAGTCTATAAGGTGTGGTTGCGACCACCCGATGAATCTCGCATTTTATTGAGATACTTCTTGGGTATCCTCGGAGAGCCTTAGTCTATAAGGTGCTGCTTTGACCGCCCAAAGAATCTCATGTTTTATTGAGATACTGCTTTGGTATCCTCGGAGTGCCTTAGTCTATAAGGATCTGCTTCGACCAACTAAACAATCTCGTGTTTTGTTGAGATACTGCTTTGGTATCCTCGGAGAACCTTGGTCAATAAGGTGCTTCTTCGATCACCCAAAGAATCTCATTGTTTGTTGAGATACTACTTCGGTATTCTCGGAGAATCTTAGTCTATAAGGTGCTTCTTCGATAACCCAAAGAATCTCGTGTTTTGTTGTGATACTACTTTGATATCCTCGGAGAGACTTAGTCTATAAGGTGCTGCTTCGACCACCCGAAGAATCTGGTGTTTTGTTGAGATACTGTTTTGGTATCCTCTGAGAGCCTTAGTCTCTAAGGTGTTGCTTCGACCACCCAAAGAATCGCGTGTTTTATTGAGATTCTACTTTGGTATCCTCGGAGAACCTTAGTCTATAAGGTGCTGCTTCGATCACCGAAAGAATCTCGTGTTTTGTTGAGATACTGCTTTGGAATCCTCGGAGAGCCTTAGTCTATAAGTTGCGGCTTTGACCACCCGAAGAAACTCACATTTTATTGAGATACTTCTTTGGTATCCTCGGAGAGCCTTAGTCTATAACGTGCTGCTTCGACCACCCAACGAATCTCATGTTTTGTTGAGATACTACTTTGGTATCCTCGGAGAACCTTAGTCTATAAGGTGCTGCTTCGTTCACCCAAAGAATATCATGGTTTGTTGATATAAGACTTTGGTATTCTCGGAGAATCTTAGTCTATAAGGTGCTTCTTCGATCACCCAAAGAATCTCGTGTTTTGTTGACATACTGCTTTGGTATCCTCGGAGAGCCTTAGTCTATAAGGTGCGGCTTCGACCACCCGATGAATCTCGTATTTTATTGAGATACTTCTTGGGTATCCTCGGAGAGCCTTAGTCTATAAGGTGCTGCTTTGACCGCCCAAAGAATCTCATGTTTTGTTGAGATACTGCTTTGGTATCCTCGGAGTGCCTTAGTCTATAAGGATCTGCTTCGACCAACTAAACAATCTCGTGTTTTGTTGAGATACTGCTTTGGTATCCTCGGAGAACCTTAGTCAATAAGGTGCTTCTTCGATCACCCAAAGAATATCATTATTTGTTGAGATACTGCTTTGGTATCCTCGGAGAACCTTAGTCTATAAGGTGCTGTTTCGATCACCCAAAGAATCTCATGTTTTGTTGAGATACTACTTTTGTATCCTAGGAGAACCTTAGCCTATAAGGTGTTGCTTCGATCACCCAAAGAATCTCATGGTTTGTTGAGATACTACTGTGGTATTCTCGGAGAATCTTAGTCTATAAGGTGCTTCTTCGATAACCCAAAGAATCTCGTGTTTTGTTGTGATACTGCTTTGATATACTCGGAGAGACCTAGTCTATAAGGTGCTGCTTCGACCACCCGAAGAATCTGGTGTTTTGTTGAGATACTGCTTTGGAATCCTCGGAGAGCCTTAGTCTATAAGGTGCTGCTCTGACCACCCGAAGAATCTCGTGTTTTATTGAGATACTACTTTGGTATCCTCGAAGAACCTTAGTCTATAAGGTGCTGCTTCGATCACCCAAAGAATCTCATGGTTTGTTGAGATAAGACTTTGGTATTCTCGGAGAATCTTAGTCTATAAGGTGCTTCTTCGATCACCCAAAGAATCTCGTGTTTTGTTGACATACTGCTTTGGTATCCTCGGAGAGCCTTAGTCTATAAGGTGCAGCTTCGACCACCCGATGAATCTCGCATTTTATTGAGATACTTCGTGGGTATCCTCGGAGAGCCTTAGTCTATAAGGTGCTGCTTTGACCGCCCAAAGAATCTCATGTTTTGTTGAGATACTGCTTTGGTATCCTCGGAGTGCCTTAGTCTATAAGGATCTTCTTCGACCAACTAAACAATCTCGTGTTTTGTTGAGATACTGCTTTGGTATCCTCGGAGAACCTTAGTCAATAAGGTGCTTCTTCGATCACCCAAAGAATATCATTATTTGTTGAGATACTGCTTTTGTATCCTCGGAGAACCTTAGTCTATAAGGTGCTGTTTCGATCACCCAAAGAATCTCATGTTTTGTTGAGATACTACTTTTGTATCCTCGGAGAACCTTAGTCTATAAGGTGTTGCTTCGATCACCCAAAGAATCTCATGGTTTGTTGAGATACTACTTTGGTATTCTCATAGAATCTTAGTCTATAAGGTGCTTCTTCGATCACCCAAAGAATCTCGTGTTTTGTTGACATACTGCTTTGGTATCCTCGGAGAGCCTTAGTCTATTAGGTGCGGCTTCGACCACCCGATGAATCTCGCATTTTATTGAGATACTTCTTGGGTATCCTCGGAGAGCCTTAGTCTATAAGGTGCTGCTTTGACCGCCCAAAGAATCTCATGTTTTATTGAGATACTGCTTTGGTATCCTCGGAGTGCCTTAGTCTATAAGGATCTGCTTCGACCAACTAAACAATCTCGTGTTTTGTTGAGATACTGCTTTGGTATCCTCGGAGAACCTTGGTCAATAAGGTGCTTCTTCGATCACCCAAAGAATATCATTATTTGTTGAGATACTGCTTTGGTATCCTCAGAGAACCTTAGTCTATAAGGTGCTGTTTCGATCACCCAAAGAATCTCGTGTTTTGTTGAGATACTACTTTTGTATCCTCGGAGAACCTTAGTCTATAAGGTGTTGCTTCGATCACCCAAAGAATCTCATGGTTTGTTGAGATACTACTTTGGTATTCTCGGAGAATCTTAGTCTATAAGGTGCTTCTTCGATAACCCAAAGAATCTCGTGTTTTGTTGTGATACTGCTTTGATATCCTCGGAGAGCCTTAGTCTATAAGGTGCTGCTTCGACCACACGAAGAATCTCGTGTTTTTTTTGAGATAATACTTTGGTATCATCAGAGAGCCTTAGTCTATAAGGTGCTTATTCGACCACCCAAAGAATCTCGTGTTTTGTTGAGATACTGCTTTGGTATCCTCAAAGAGCCGTGGTATATAAGGTGCTGCTTCGACCACCCAAAGAATCTCGTGTTTTGTTGAGATACTGCTTTGGTATCCTCGGAGAACCTTAGTATATGAGGTGTTGCTTCGATCACCCAAAGAATCTCTTTTTTTGTTGAGATAATGCATTGGCATCCTTGGAGAACCTTAGTCTATAAGGTGCTACTTCGATCACCCGAAGAATCTCTTGTTTTGTTGAGATACTACTTTGGCATCCTCGGAGAACCTTAGTCTATAAGGTGCTACTTCGACCACCCAAAGAATCTTGTGTTTTGTTGAGATACTGCTTTGGTATCCTCGGAGAGCCTTAGTCTATAAGGTGCTGCTTCGACTACCCGAAGAATCTCGTGTTTTGCTGAGATACCGCTTTGGTATCCTTGGAGAGCCTTAATTTATAAGGTGCTGCTTCGACCAACCGAAGAATCTCGTTTTTGTTTGAGATACTGCTTTGGTATCCTCGGAGAACCTTAGTCTATAAGGTGCTGCTTCGATCACCTAAATAATATCGTGTTTTGTTGAGATAATGCTTTGGTATCCTCGGAGAGCCTTAGTCTAAAAGGTGTTGCTTTGACAACCCGAAGAATCTTGTGTTTTATTGAGATACTGCTTTGGTCTCCTCAGTGAGCCTTAGTCTATAAGGTGCTGCTTAGACCACCCGAAGAACCTCGTGTTCTGTTGAGATAATACTTTGGTATCCTCTGAGAACCTTAGTCTATAAGGAGCTACTTCGATCACCCAAAGAATCTCGTGTTTTGTTGTGATACTGCTTTGGTATCCTCGGAGAGACTTAGTCTATAAGGTGCTTCTTCGATAAGCCAAAGAATCTCGTGTTTTGTTGTGATACTGCTTTGATATCCTCTGAGAGACCTAGTCTATAAGGTGCTGCTTCGACCACCCGAAGAATCTGGTGTTTTGTTGAGATACTGCTTTGGAATCCTCGGAGAGCCTTAGTCTATAAGGTGCTGCTCTGACCACCCGAAGAATCTCATGTTATATTGAGATACTACTTTGGTATCCTCGGAGAACCTTAGTCTATAAGGTGCTGCTTCGATCACCCAAAGAACCTCTTGGTTTGTTGAGATAAGACTTTGGTATTCTCGGAGAATCTTAGTCTATAAGGTGCTTCTTCGATCACCCAAAGAATCTCGTGTTTTGTTGACATACTGCTTTGGTATCCTCGGAGAGCCTTAGTCTATAAGGTGCAGCTTCGACCACCCGATGAATCTCGCATTTTATTGAGATACTTCTTGGGTATCCTCGGAGAGCCTTAGTCTATAAGGTGCTGCTTTGATCACCTAAATAATATCGTGTTTTGTTGAGATAATGCTTTGGTATCCTCGGAGAGCCTTAGTCTAAAAGGTGTTGCTTTGACAACCCGAAGAATCTTGTGTTTTATTGAGATACTGCTTTGGTCTCCTCAGTGAGCCTTAGTCTATAAGGTGCTGCTTAGACCACCCGAAGAACCTCGTGTTCTGTTGAGATAATACTTTGGTATCCTCTGAGAACCTTAGTCTATAAGGAGCTACTTCGATCACCCAAAGAATCTCGTGTTTTGTTGTGATACTGCTTTGGTATCCTCATAGAGACTTAGTCTATAAGGTGCAGCTTCGACCACCCGAAGAATCTGGTGTTTTGTTGAGATGCTGCTTTGGAATCCTCGGAGAGCCTTAGTCTATAAGGTGCTGCTCTGACCACCCGAAGAATCTCGTGTTTTATTGAGATACTACTTTGGTATCCTCGGAGAACCTTAGTCTATAAGGTGTTGCTTCGATCACCCAAAGAATCTCATGGTTTGTTGAGATACTACTGTGGTATTCTCGGAGAATCTTAGTCTATAAGGTGCTTCTTCGATAAGCCAAAGAATCTCGTGTTTTGTTGTGATACTGCTTTGATATCCTCTGAGAGACCTAGTCTATAAGGTGCTGCTTCGACCACCCGAAGAATCTGGTGTTTTGTTGAGATACTGCTTTGGAATCCTCGGAGAGCCTTAGTCTATAAGGTGCTGCTCTGACCACCCGAAGAATCTCATGTTATATTGAGATACTACTTTGGTATCCTCGGAGAACCTTAGTCTATAAGGTGCTGCTTCGATCACCCAAAGAACCTCTTGGTTTGTTGAGATAAGACTTTGGTATTCTCGGAGAATCTTAGTCTATAAGGTGCTTCTTCGATCACCCAAAGAATCTCGTGTTTTGTTGACATACTGCTTTGGTATCCTCGGAGAGCCTTAGTCTATAAGGTGCAGCTTCGACCACCCGATGAATCTCGCATTTTATTGAGATACTTCTTGGGTATCCTCGGAGAGCCTTAGTCTATAAGGTGCTGCTTTGATCACCTAAATAATATCGTGTTTTGTTGAGATAATGCTTTGGTATCCTCGGAGAGCCTTAGTCTAAAAGGTGTTGCTTTGACAACCCGAAGAATCTTGTGTTTTATTGAGATACTGCTTTGGTCTCCTCAGTGAGCCTTAGTCTATAAGGTGCTGCTTAGACCACCCGAAGAACCTCGTGTTCTGTTGAGATAATACTTTGGTATCCTCTGAGAACCTTAGTCTATAAGGAGCTACTTCGATCACCCAAAGAATCTCGTGTTTTGTTGTGATACTGCTTTGGTATCCTCATAGAGACTTAGTCTATAAGGTGCAGCTTCGACCACCCGAAGAATCTGGTGTTTTGTTGAGATGCTGCTTTGGAATCCTCGGAGAGCCTTAGTCTATAAGGTGCTGCTCTGACCACCCGAAGAATCTCGTGTTTTATTGAGATACTACTTTGGTATCCTCGGAGAACCTTAGTCTATAAGGAGCTACTTTGATCACCCAAAGAATCTCATGGTTTGTTGAGATAAGACTTTGGTATTCTCGGAGAATCTTAGTCTATAAGGTGCTTCTTCGATCACCCAAAGAATCTCGTGTTTTGTTGACATACTGCTTTGGTATCCTCGGAGAGCCTTAGTCTATAAGGTGTGGTTGCGACCACCCGATGAATCTCGCATTTTATTGAGATACTTCTTGGGTATCCTCGGAGAGCCTTAGTCTATAAGGTGCTGCTTTGACCGCCCAAAGAATCTCATGTTTTATTGAGATACTGCTTTGGTATCCTCGGAGTGCCTTAGTCTATAAGGATCTGCTTCGACCAACTAAACAATCTCGTGTTTTGTTGAGATACTGCTTTGGTATCCTCGGAGAACCTTGGTCAATAAGGTGCTTCTTCGATCACCCAAAGAATATCATTATTTGTTGAGATACTGCTTTGGTATCCTCAGAGAACCTTAGTCTATAAGGTGCTATTTCGATCACCCAAAGAATCTCATGTTTTGTTGAGATACTACTTTTGTATCCTCGGAGAACCTTAGTCTATAAGGTGTTGCTTCGATCACCCAAAGAATCTCATGGTTTGTTGAGATACTACTTTGGTATTCTCGGAGAATCTTAGTCTATAAGGTGCTTCTTCGATAACCCAAAGAATCTCGTGTTTTATTGTGATGCTGCTTTGATATCCTCGGAGAGACTTAGTCTATAAGGTGCTGCTTCGACCACCCGAAGAATCTGGTGTTTTGTTGAGATACTGTTTTGGTATCCTCTGAGAGCCTTAGTCTATAAGGTGTTGCTTCGACCACCCAAAGAATCTCGTGTTTTATTGAGATACTACTTTGGTATCCTCGGAGAACCTTAGTCTATAAGGTGCTGCTTCGATCACCCAAAGAATCTCGTGTTTTGTTGAGATACTGCTTTGGTATCCTCGGAGAGCCTTAGTCTATAAGTTGCGGCTTTGACCACCCGAAGAATCTCACATTTTATTGAGATACTTCTTTGGTATCCTCGGAGAGCCTTAGTCTATAACGTGCTGCTTCGACCACCCAGAGAATCTCATGTTTTGTTGAGATTCTACTTTGGTATCCTCGGAGAACCTTAGTCTATAAGGTGCTGCTTCGTTCACCCAAAGAATCTCATGGTTTGCTGATATAAGACTTTGGTATTCTCGAAGAATCTTAGTCTATAAGGTGCTTCTTCGATCACCCAAAGAATCTCGTGTTTTGTTGACATACTGCTTTGGTATCCTCGGAGAGCCTTAGTCTATAAGGTGCGGCTTCGACCACCCGATGAATCTCGCATTTTATTGAGATACTTCTTGGGTATCCTCGGAGAGCCTTAGTCTATAAGGTGCTGCTTTGACCGCCCAAAGAATCTCATGTTTTGTTGAGATACTGCTTTGGTATCCTCGGAGTGCCTTAGTCTATAAGGATCTGCTTCGACCAACTAAACAATCTCGTGTTTTGTTGAGATACTGCTTTGGTATCCTCGGAGAACCTTAGTCAATAAGGTGCTTCTTCGATCACCCAAAGAATATCATTATTTGTTGAGATACTGCTTTGGTATCCTCGGAGAACCTTAGTCTATAAGGTGCTGTTTCGATCACCCAAAGAATCTCATGTTTTGTTGAGATACTACTTTTGTATCCTCGGAGAACCTTAGTCTATAAGGTGTTGCTTCGATCACCCAAAGAATCTCATGGTTTGTTGAGATACTACTGTGGTATTCTCGGAGAATCTTAGTCTATAAGGTGCTTCTTCGATAAGCCAAAGAATCTCGTGTTTTGTTGTGATACTGCTTTGATATCCTCTGAGAGACCTAGTCTATAAGGTGCTGCTTCGACCACCCGAAGAATCTGGTGTTTTGTTGAGATACTGCTTTGGAATCCTCGGAGAGCCTTAGTCTATAAGGTGCTGCTCTGACCACCCGAAGAATCTCATGTTTTATTGAGATACTACTTTGGTATCCTCGGAGAACCTTAGTCTATAAGGTGCTGCTTCGATCACCCAAAGAATCTCTTGGTTTGTTGAGATAAGACTTTGGTATTCTCGGAGAATCTTAGTCTATAAGGTGCTTCTTCGATCACCCAAAGAATCTCGTGTTTTGTTGACATACTGCTTTGGTATCCTCGGAGAGCCTTAGTCTATAAGGTGCAGCTTCGACCACCCGATGAATCTCGCATTTTATTGAGATACTTCTTGGGTATCCTCGGAGAGCCTTAGTCTATAAGGTGCTGCTTTGACCGCCCAAAGAATCTCATGTTTTGTTGAGATACTGCTTTGGTATCCTCGGAGTTCCTTAGTCTATAAGGATCTGCTTCGACCAACTAAACAATCTCGTGTTTTGTTGAGATACTGCTTTGGTATCCTCGGAGAACCTTAGTCAATAAGGTGCTTCTTCGATCACCCAAAGAATATCATTATTTGTTGAGATACTGCTTTGGTATCCTCGGAGAACCTTAGTCTATAAGGTGCTGATTCGATCACCCAAAGAATCTCATGTTTTGTTGAGATACTACTTTTGTATCCTCGGAGAACCTTAGTCTATAAGGTGTTGCTTCGATCACCCAAAGAATCTCATGGTTTGTTGAGATACTACTTTGGTATTCTTGGAGAATCTTAGTCTATAAGGTGCTTCTTCGATCACCCAAAGAATCTCGTGTTTTGTTGACATACTGCTTTGGTATCCTCGGAGAGCCTTAGTCTATAAGGTGCGACTTCGACCACCCGATGAATCTCGCATTTTATTGAGATACTTCTTGGGTATCCTCGGAGAGCCTTAGTCTATAAGGTGCTGCTTTGACCGCCCAAAGAATCTCATGTTTTATTGAGATACTGCTTTGATATCCTCGGAGTGCCTTAGTCTATAAGGATCTGCTTCGACCAACTAAACAATCTCGTGTTTTGTTGAGATACTGCTTTGGTATCCTCAGAGAACCTTAGTCAATATGGTGCTTCTTCGATCACCCAAAGAATATCATTATTTGTTGACATACTGCTTTGGTATCCTCAGAGAACCTTAGTCTATAAGGTACTGTTTCGATCACCCAAAGAATCTCATGTTTTGTTGAGATACTACTTTTGTATCCTCGGAGAACCTTAGTCTATAAGGTGTTTCTTCGATCACCCAAAGAATCTCATGGTTTGTTGAGATACTACTTTGGTATTCTCGGAGAATCTTAGTCTATAAGGTGCTTCTTCGATAACCCAAAGAATCTCGTGTTTTGTTGTGATACTGCTTTGATATCCTCGGAGAGACTTAGTCTATAAGGTGCTGCTTCGACCACCCGAAGAATCTAGTTTTTTGTTGAGATACTGTTTTGGTATCCTCTGAGAGCCTTAGTCTATAAGGTGTTGCTTCGACCACCCAAAGAATCTCGTGTTTTATTGAGATACTACTTTGGTATCCTCGGAGAACCTTAGTCTATAAGGTGCTGCTTCGATCACCCAAAGAATCTCGTGTTTTGTTGAGATACTGCTTTGGTATCCTCGGAGAGCCTTAGTCTATAAGTTGCGGCTTTGACCACCCGAAGAATCTCACATTTTATTGAGATACTTCTTTGGTATCCTCGGAGAGCCTTAGTCTATAACGTGCTGCTTCGACCACCCAAAGAATCTCATGTTTTGTTGAGATACTACTTTGGTATCCTCAGAGAACCTTAGTCTATAAGGTGCTACTTCGTTCACCCAAAGAATCTCATGGTTTGTTGATATAAGACTTTGGTATTCTCAGAGAATCTTAGTCTACAAGGTGCTTCTTCGATCACCCAAAGAATCTCGTGTTTTGTTGACATACTGCTTTGGTATCCTCGGAGAGCCTTAGTCTATAAGGTGCGGCTTCGACCACCCGATGAATCTCGCATTTTATTGAGATACTTCTTGGGTATCCTCGGAGAGCCTTATTCTATAAGGTGCTGCTTTGACCGCCCAAAGAATCTCATGTTTTGTTGAGATACTGCTTTGGTATCCTCGGAATGCCTTAGTCTATAAGGATCTGCTTCGACCAACTAAACAATCTCGTGTTTTGTTGAGATACTGCTTTGGTATCCTCGGAGAACCTTAGTCAATAAGGTGCTTCTTCGATCACCCAAAGAATATCATTATTTGTTGAGATACTGCTTTGGTATCCTCGGAGAACCTTAGTCTATAAGGTGCTGTTTCGATCACCCAAAGAATCCCATGTTTTGTTGAGATACTACTTTTGTATCCTCGAAGAACCTTAGTCTATAAGGTGTTGCTTCGATCACCCAAAGAATCTCATGGTTTGTTGAGATACTACTGTGGTATTCTCGGAGAATCTTAGTCTATAAGGTGCTTCTTCGATAACCCAAAGAATCTCGTGTTTTGTTGTGATACTGCTTTGATATCCTCGGAGAGACTTAGTCTATAAGGTGCTGCTTCGACCACCCGAAGAATCAGGTGTTTTGTTTAGATACTGCTTTGGAATCCTCGGAGAGCCTTAGTCTATAAGGTGCTGCTCTGACCACCCGAAGAATCTCGTGTTTTATTGAGATACTACTTTGGTATCCTCGGAGAACCTTAGTCTATAAGGTGCTGCTTCGATCACCCAAAGAAAATCATGGTTTGTTGAGATAAGACTTTGGTATTCTCAGAGAATCTTAGTCTATAAGGTGCTTCTTCGATCACCCAAAGAATCTCGTGTTTTGTTGACATACTGCTTTGGTATCCTCGGAGAGCCTTAGTCTATAAGGTGCGGCTTCGACCACCCGATGAATCTCGCATTTTATTGAGATACTTCTTGGGTATCCTCGGAGAGCCTTAGTCTATAAGGTGCTGCTTTGACCGCCCAAAGAATCTCATGTTTTGTTGAGATACTGCTTTGGTATCCTCGGAGTGCCTTAGTCTATAAGGATCTGCTTCGACCAACTAAACAATCTCGTGTTTTGTTGAGATACTGCTTTGGTATCCTCGGAGAACCTTAGTCAATAAGGTGCTTCTTCGATCACCCAAAGAATATCATTATTTGTTGAGATACTGCTTTGGTATCCTCGGAGAACCTTAGTCTATAAGGTGCTGTTTCGATCACCCAAAGAATCTCATGTTTTGTTGAGATACTACTTTTGTATCCTCGGAGAACCTTAGTCTATAAGGTGTTGCTTCGATCACCCAAAGAATCTCATGGTTTGTTGAGATACTACTGTGGTATTCTCGGAGAATCTTAGTCTATAAGGTGCTTCTTCGATAACCCAAAGAATCTCGTGTTTTGTTGTGATACTGCTTTGATATCCTCATAGAGACTTAGTCTATAAGGTGCTGCTTCGACCACCCAAAGAATCGGGTGTTTTGTTGAGATACTATTTTGGTATCCTCTGAGAGCCTTAGTCTATAAGGTGTTGCTTCGACCACCCAAAGAATCTCGTGTTTTATTGAGATACTACTTTCGTATCCTCGGAGAACCTTAGTCTACAAGGTGCTGCTTCGATCACCCAAAGAATCTCGTGTTTTGTTGAGATACTGCTTTGGTATCCTCGGAGAGCCTTAGTCTATAAGTTGCGGCTTTGACCACCCGAAGAATCTCACGTTTTATTGAGATACTTCTTTGGTATCCTCGGAGAGCCTTAGTCTATAACGTGCTGCTTCGACCACCCAAAGAATCTCATGTTTTGTTGAGATACTACTTTGGTATCCTCGGAGAACCTTTGTCTATAAGGTGCTGCTTCGTTCACCCAAAGAATCTCATGGTTTGTTGATATAAGACTTTGGTATTCTCGGAGAATCTTAGTCTAGAAGGTGCTTCTTCGATCACCCAAAGAATCTCGTGTTTTGTTGACATACTGCTTTGGTATCCTCGGAGAGCCTTAGTCTATAAGGTGCGGCTTCGACCACCCGATGAATCTCGCATTTTATTGAGATACTTCTTGGGTATCCTCGGAGAGCCTTATTCTATAAGGTGCTGCTTTGACCGCCCAAAGAATCTCATGTTTTGTTGAGATACTGCTTTGGTATCCTCGGAGTGCCTTAGTCTATAAGGATCTGCTTCGACCAACTAAACAATCTCGTGTTTTGTTGAGATACTGCTTTGGTATCCTCGGAGAACCTTAGTCAATAAGGTGCTTCTTCGATCACCCAAAGAATATCATTATTTGTTGAGATACTGCTTTGGTATCCTCGGAGAACCTTAGTCTATAAGGTGCTGTTTCGATCACCCAAAGAATCCCATGTTTTGTTGAGATACTACTTTTGTATCCTCGAAGAACCTTAGTCTATAAGGTGTTGCTTCGATCACCCAAAGAATCTCATGGTTTGTTGAGATACTACTGTGGTATTCTCGGAGAATCTTAGTCTATAAGGTGCTTCTTCGATAACCCAAAGAATCTCGTGTTTTGTTGTGATACTGCTTTGATATCCTCGGAGAGACTTAGTCTATAAGGTGCTGCTTCGACCACCCGAAGAATCAGGTGTTTTGTTTAGATACTGCTTTGGAATCCTCGGAGAGCCTTAGTCTATAAGGTGCTGCTCTGACCACCCGAAGAATCTCGTGTTTTATTGAGATACTACTTTGGTATCCTCGGAGAACCTTAGTCTATAAGGTGCTGCTTCGATCACCCAAAGAAAATCATGGTTTGTTGAGATAAGACTTTGGTATTCTCAGAGAATCTTAGTCTATAAGGTGCTTCTTCGATCACCCAAAGAATCTCGTGTTTTGTTGACATACTGCTTTGGTATCCTCGGAGAGCCTTAGTCTATAAGGTGCGGCTTCGACCACCCGATGAATCTCGCATTTTATTGAGATACTTCTTGGGTATCCTCGGAGAGCCTTAGTCTATAAGGTGCTGCTTTGACCGCCCAAAGAATCTCATGTTTTGTTGAGATACTGCTTTGGTATCCTCGGAGTGCCTTAGTCTATAAGGATCTGCTTCGACCAACTAAACAATCTCGTGTTTTGTTGAGATACTGCTTTGGTATCCTCGGAGAACCTTAGTCAATAAGGTGCTTCTTCGATCACCCAAAGAATATCATTATTTGTTGAGATACTGCTTTGGTATCCTCGGAGAACCTTAGTCTATAAGGTGCTGTTTCGATCACCCAAAGAATCTCATGTTTTGTTGAGATACTACTTTTGTATCCTCGGAGAACCTTAGTCTATAAGGTGTTGCTTCGATCACCCAAAGAATCTCATGGTTTGTTGAGATACTACTGTGGTATTCTCGGAGAATCTTAGTCTATAAGGTGCTTCTTCGATAACCCAAAGAATCTCGTGTTTTGTTGTGATACTGCTTTGATATCCTCATAGAGACTTAGTCTATAAGGTGCTGCTTCGACCACCCAAAGAATCTGGTGTTTTGTTGAGATACTATTTTGGTATCCTCTGAGAGCCTTAGTCTATAAGGTGTTGCTTCGACCACCCAAAGAATCTCGTGTTTTATTGAGATACTACTTTCGTATCCTCGGAGAACCTTAGTCTACAAGGTGCTGCTTCGATCACCCAAAGAATCTCGTGTTTTGTTGAGATACTGCTTTGGTATCCTCGGAGAGCCTTAGTCTATAAGTTGCGGCTTTGACCACCCGAAGAATCTCACGTTTTATTGAGATACTTCTTTGGTATCCTCGGAGAGCCTTAGTCTATAACGTGCTGCTTCGACCACCCAAAGAATCTCATGTTTTGTTGAGATACTACTTTGGTATCCTCGGAGAACCTTAGTCTATAAGGTGCTGCTTCGTTCACCCAAAGAATCTCATGGTTTGTTGATATAAGACTTTGGTATTCTCGGAGAATCTTAGTCTAGAAGGTGCTTCTTCGATCACCCAAAGAATCTCGTGTTTTGTTGACATACTGCTTTGGTATCCTTGGAGAGCCTTAGTCTATAAGGTGCGGCTTCGACCACCCGATGAATCTCGCATTTTATTGAGATACTTCTTGGGTATCCTCGGAGAGCCTTAGTCTAAAAGGTGCCGCTTTGACCGCCCAAAGAATCTCATGTTTTGTTGAGATACTGCTTTGGTATCCTCGGAGTGCCTTAGTCTATAAGGATCTGCTTCGACCAACTAAACAATCTCGTGTTTTGTTGAGATACTGCTTTGGTATCCTCGGAGAACCTTAGTCAATAAGGTGCTTCTTCGATCACCCAAAGAATATCATTATTTGTTGAGATACTGCTTTGGTATCCTCGGAGAACCTTAGTCTATAAGGTGCTGTTTCGATCACCCAAAGAATCTCATGTTTTGTTGAGATACTACTTTTGTATCCTCGGAGAACCTTAGTCTATAAGGTGTTACTTCGATCACCCAAAGAATCTCATGGTTTGTTGAGATACTACTTTGGTATTCTCGGAGAATCTTAGTCTATAAAGTGCTTCTTCGATAACCCAAAGAATCTCGTGTTTTGTTGTGATACTGCTTTGATATCCTCTGAGAGACTTAGTCTATAAGGTGCTGCTTCGACCACCAGAAGAATCTGGTGTTTTGTTGAGATACGGTTTTGGAATCCTCTGAGAGCCTTAGTCTATAAGGTGCTGCTTCGATCACCCAAAGAATCTCATGGTTTGTTGAGATACTACTTTGGTATTCTCGGAGAATCTTAGTCTCTAAGGTGCTTCTTCGATAACCCAAAGAATCTCGTGTTTTATTGAGATACTACTTTGGTATCCTCGGAGAACCTTAGTCTATAAGGTGCTGCTTCGATCAAACAAAGAATCTCGTGTTTTGTTGAGATATTGCTTTGGTATCCTCGGAGAGCCTTAGTCTATAAGTTGCGGCTTTGACCACCCGAAGAATCTCACGTTTTATTGAGATACTTCTTTGGTATCCTCGGAGAGCCTTAGTCTATAACGTGCTGCTTCGACCACCCAAAGAATCTCATGTTTTGTTGAGATACTGCTTTGGTATCCTCGGAGAGTCTTAGTCTATAAGGATCTGCTTCGACCACCTAAAGAATCTTGTGTTTTATTGAGATACTGCTTTGGTATCATCAGAGAGCCTTAGTCTATATGGTGGTGCTTCGGCCACCCGAAGAATCTCGTGTTTTGTTGAGATGTTGCTTTGGTATCCTCAGAGAGCCTTAGTATATCAGGTGCTACTTCGACCACCCGAAGAATCTCATGTTTTGTTGAGATACTGCTTTGGTATCCTCGGAGAACCTTATCACTGCTTCACATTCCCAGATTATCAACTGGCACCAACGTTAGAAGAGTACTCTCATCTGATTGATTTACCTATCACTGATCAAGCTCCATTTTCTAGACTGGAAGAAATTCCAAAGGATCAGGCCATTGCTAGAGCAATCTCTTTGGACGAGTCAGAAGTTAGGACTCACATGACCACTAAGGGAGGAATCCAGGGTTTACCAGCTAAATTCCTGATAGAGAAAGCTCTATACTTTGCTAGTGTAGGAAACATAACCGCTTTCAAAGATATCTTGTTCTACTCACATATTGGTTATTACTCTTTCCCAACATTAATAACTTCTTCGATACCAACGCTGTTAAGATATTTTTGATTGGAAACCTTGTACCAACCCTGCTCGCAGATGTTTATCATTCTGTACACTTAAGGAATTTGTACAGTGGAGGAATGATCACATGCTATGTACCTTTACTTTTCAAATGGTTCATTTCCCATTTACCCAAGTCTGCTACATTTTGGGATCACAAGAGTACTCTACGCTCACAAAGGATTATGTCCCTTACCAACTCTGACATAGATTGGTACAATAGGATTTATGAGGGGATAGAGATCATCGACAGATGTGGAAATTGCCCTAATGTACCCCTCATTGGAACTAAAGGAAGAATCAACTATCATCCAATTTTAGTTCGCCGTCAACTCGAATACCCGATGAAGCATATCCCGCATAATGTTTATCTGGAAGGTCTTTTCTTCAAGGAAGGGGAAAATGACAGTGAACTAAAGAAGGAAATAGTGTATGCCTGGCAACATATTCATAACAAAGGAAGAGAGTCTCTAGGAAGACCAAATTGTATCTCCATGGAGCCTTATCTCCACTGGGTGCAAACTAGAGCCCTCAAGCTGAGGATGCCTTACCCTCGCCAAGAAGTTTTTCTGTTAAAGGAATCTATCCTTTATTTCATGCCTGATACGGAAAAACTCCAGGTCGCTCTCGACAAAGTTCAATGTGAGAAGAGCTCTTGGAAAAACAAGTATTGAATCCTTAACATGGAATGTACCAAGATTCAGGAACTGTTAATGGAAAAGGATGCTCTGATTAAGATATTAGAACATCATGTTACAGACAGTCAAGAAGATCGAAAGAATTCGCTCGCTCCTTTCACCTGGAAAAGGACTGACAACCCGACAACGGCTGAAGATCCCTAGTCAAAGAAAAGGAAAGTACCAGAACCAACATCTGAGATCTCCTCAGAGAGGACCCAGGATCCATAAGCTTAGACATTTTCCTCACAAGCACTTTGTAAAATACTGTATTTTCCTTTCTGCAATCTTTCAAATTTAATAAAATAGGGTCTCCACCCCTCACTGTATGATATTTGCAATCTATTTGTTGAAGTTTCTTTTTGATTAAAAACAAAAAAACTAAAAATATGTCTTTGCATATCATTCATCATTCTCACATAACGCGTATTCTTATCTTCGAATCTCACATACGTGTCACAATTCTAGAGTCAAACTATCTCACTCATACAATACTCGGGACAATCGACAAAAGAAAATGGATGATCTCGAGGAAGAGAACAAAGAGCTGAGAGAAGAAATAGACGCTCTAAAGGGAAGTTTGGAAAAACTTCACAGTGATATGCAATCCCTGGCATCAGCTCAGAGGCAACAACAAAATACTGTAATCTCGGAGATCACATCTACACCTATAATGGAAACATATGATCCTCAGTACAACATGCCTAAAGGTCGTCCCTGGGGCATGCCTATCAACTTTGTCCATGAAGGATATATCTTGTCGGTCACTGAAGACCCAGAAACTACAGCAGGAACCATTGGACCTGAAGGTTACAAACTTCGGGAAAGCAAGACGCAAGAGTTACGACAGCAACTCCTGAAGGTTACAAACTTCAGGGCACTGAAGCACCAAGAGTCACCGTCATAATGTCTATACCATATCCGGTGGTCCATACTGCCCTGGAAGGATAGTTTCAACAAGTAATTTCTGGTGGAAATGAAGACGTGTACGAAAGGATGAATGAGTTCCAGGAACAATTCTTGGAGATGCAGAAGGAACTGCATGCCATTCGCAGTCAGGACTTATTCAGAAAGGATGCCGCAGACCTCTGTCTGGTCCCTAATGTAAAGATCCCACACAAATTCAAGGTGACTGACTTTGAAAAGTACAAAGGCAACTCTTGCCCTCAAAGTCATTTGGTGATGTACGCTCGAAAAATTTCAACTCAGAAAGAAAATCAACAGCTATTGATCCATTACTTCCAAGGCAGTTTAACCGGTGCCACACTCAAATGGTACATGGGTTTAAACCGCAATAAGATCAGTAATTTCAGAGATCTTGGCGCAGCCTTCGTTCAGCATTATAAATACAATTTGGACATGGCACCAGATAGAGATCAGCTCAGAGCAATGTCGCAGAAGGACAAAGAAATTTTCAAGGAATATGCTCAGAGATGGCGTGAAATTGCCGCCCAGATCTGCCCCCTTGAGGAAAAGGAGATGACCAAGATTTTCCTGAAAACGTTGAGCTCATTCAATTAAGACCGAATGGTTGCCAGTGCACCCAGTGACTTCACGGAAATGGTGAACATGGGAGTACGCCTTGAAGAAGCAGCCCGAGAAGGACGATTGTTCAAAAATACAGGGCCATCAAGCAGTACCAAAAGATACGGTAGTGCTTTCCCAAAGAAAAAAGAGCAAGATATTGGTAATATTTCTCTGGGAAAGTAAAGGCGAAGGTATCAACCAATAGCGGCAATAACTCCCGCTATCAACCCTACGCCAGCTCCGACTTATCAACCTCAGGTTGCTCAGAGCCAACCAAGTCAACAACCGTATCAGCAAAAGACACAACAGCCTCTTCAGCAGGCTCGTCCACAGTATAACAATAACAATTGTGCAACACGACCATCAGGGTTTGACCCTACACCGATGTTGTACGCAGAACTATTTCCACTTATATTGGCCAAGTGGCACGTCCAAACCAGGTCTCCTCTTACAGTACCGGAAAATCTGCCTTTTTGGTTCAAAGTGGATCAAACTTGCCCTTACCATCAAGGAGGATCGGGGCACAACATTGAGAACTGTATCAGTTTCAAGTCTGATGTGCAGAAGCTTGTCAGGAACGGGGTCCTATCTTTCAAAGATACTAAGCCGAATGTTCAGATAAACCCGTTGCCACAACATGAAAAGGCTGCAGTAAATTTAATAGAGGAATAATTTTGCCGCAGTTATCAAATTCACGATGTACTCTCACTAGGAACAAATCTGGTGAAGATGCATTGCAGGCAGAGTGGGTATGGTCATGTACCGTCTCACAATTATCACCAGTGTGATATCTGCTCATAAAATAATCAAGGGTGTCCCATAGTGCAATCAGCACTACAAGAACAAATGGATCTCGGATGAATCCAGGATCACAGGATCCGGGAGGTCAACATGTCCCATGTACATCCCAACATTGTTCAAAACCGCAACATTCTCACGATGAAGGTCAATTTGGTGGCAATGCACTCAAGGCAAAATCAATATCATAATCTGCCACGACACGATTATAACCCCTGTCCTATCTGCTCAACAAGCAATCAGGGATGCTCTTTTATACAAGAGGCCCTCCAACGTCAGATGGATCTCGGATGGATCCAGGATTACCGTGAAGGAAATAACCATCAAGTCAATATGGTTCAGATATTTGACATTTGCTTGATGAATACCAGTTTGGTAGAACTACATGCTAAACAAGTCAGGCTCGGCTTTCTGGCTTCACACAATTATCAAGACTGTGAGGAATGCCGTGAAGATGACCAAGGATGTGCACTTATCCAAAGAACACTTCAACACTTGTTGGACCACTGGTGGCTTCCAATCTACTTGGATGAATCCACACAACAGATCAGCATGACTAATGGAGATCCTGATAGGCATCAAAGTTTGGATGTCCGCTCAATGGAAACAGATCTAGTAAAGTTGCACTGCATACAAAGCGGACGTGGCCGAGTGCCACCCCACAACTACGAGCGCTGTAGAGTTTGTTCAAAAAAAAACCAAGGATGCTACCTTGTTCGAGCGGCTCTTCAAAATCAGTTTGACCGGAAAGAAAACCGACCGTGTTCAAGTTCTGTGTTGATCAATGTGATACCAGACTATCTCCTTGATCAAAGTAAAGACGTTGTCATAATCTCCGATCATGAGAGGACCAAAGACGTTTGTGCCATAATCCCTCTACTCGATGAATCAAGAATTCCTCTGGACAGTAGAAAAGGCTCCTGTGGTTATCTACCTGCCAGGGCCCATACTATACAAATCTGAAAAGGCTATCCCTTACAAGTACGGTGCAACGAAACTCGAAAAATGGAAAGGAAACTCCATTACCCTCCATTGTAAACATTGCTAACATCAGTCGAGTCACACGGAGCGGCCGGATCTTCAATAGAGGAGTTGGAGAACCTGCCAAAGAAAAGGAACCTCAAACGGAAGTTCCAAATCATCCAGTCGAGAAATCCAGTAATCCCAAACTTACAAAGAACAACGATGAGATGATGAAGCTCATCCAGAAAAGTGAGTACAACATTGTAGACCAATTATTGCAAACTCCATCTAGAATCTCTGTGCTATCTCTCTTGCTTAGTTCTGAAACTCACAAGGAAGCTCTGCAGAAAGTTTTGGGGCAAGCTTTCATAGAACAAGATGTAAAAATAAGACAGTTTGACAGCATCATCTCAAACATCACTTCCTGCAACAATTTAGGATTCAGTGATGAAGAACTGCCTGAAGAAGGCAAGAATCATAACATGGCACTCAACATTACAGTCAACTACCAGGACGATGCTCTAGCTAGCGTACTGGTAGACATAGGATCAACTCTGAATGTTATGCCAAAATCAACTTTGTTACGACTATCATTTCAAGGGGCTCCGATGAGAGGCAGCGAGGTCATCGTCAAAGCCTTCGATGGATCCAGAAAAATAGTTATCGGCGAAGTTGACCTTCCCATAACCATCGGTCCTCGCACTATCCAAGTCACTTTCCAGGTCATGGACATCCGGGCAGTATACAGTTGTTTATTAGGAAGACCTTGGATACACGAAGCTGGGGCAGTCATTTCGACACTTCACCAAAAGCTGAAGTTCGTCAAGAATGACAAGTTAGTCACAGTATGCAGAGAGCAAGCCTTAATTATGAGCCACTTATCATCATTTTCCTATTTAGAATCGGAGGAGGTCGTTGGAACTCAGTTTTAAGCACTCTCGGTAAGCAACGAGAATCGATCAGAAAGAGGGACATCGATTTCCTCATACAAAGACACTCTCAAGGTAATTAAGAGTGATAATGTAAAAGGATGGGGACAGCTTATGATTCCTACGGATAACAAGATGAAGAAAGGTCTTGGTTTCTATTCAATCTATACCCAGACCGCCAACAAAGATAAAGTTTTCAACCCATTCAAGACTTCTTCAACAATGGAGGCTTTCTCCACCCAGTGTCTCAAGAAGTACACATTATCAACAAGAGTGACTCCTTCGATACGGACGAGGAATGGAAATCTTATCTCAACGACAACAGTTATATGTCTTAGGAAGAAGCTCACATTCCCTTCTGTTTTCCAAAGCAGAGCCCGAGATATATACCAAGATCAGACGACCAAATGATCTATGGAGATTACGATCCTGAGGGATGTCGTGCTCCACCTAACTCACTAGAAGATGATCTAATGAAAGGTAACTTTGATCAAGATTATTATGATCCACTGGATGACTTTCCTATCTGGCAGCCGTACACAGAAGACTTGGGGCAAAAGAGTCAACCCAACGATGCCTATCAGCTGAGTAATATTGAAAGGAATACCTGCGTTCCCACCAAATCATGGGATTATTACTCAGGGCACTCCAAAGATATCATGCACAATGATGAATTCACAACGACTGCAGGATTAGAGTTCATCAACTATGTTTTTCCTGAGGTCAATGTCATCGAGGAAGATGACTCAACCACTCCAACAGAAGTATGGGACACCTTAGAACAGCCGAGTGGCAAGTACGACTTCTTGGTCAAGTACACCGCTCCTGAAAGCTCTCGCATCAGATATGAGGACATCCAGCTAACTGGATGGGGAGATCCTATTGAGAGTAAAAACAGTGTGAAGGATACAACAGAAGAGTTCATTTACGACAACTCTGCATGGGAGGAAGACTCCAACGATCCTGCTCCGCCAAAAATCAGTGTTATTTCTGAGGATAAGCCAAGAAAGAAGGTACCAGAATTTGTGATTCACCGAGGAGTTTGTCACCAATGGGTTGCTGTCGATGTCCCGAAAGCCGTCCATAAGTCTAAGTAATTGCCATCTTTGTGTTTAACCTTTCACCATGCCCAGGTGAAACAGATGTTTTTATAGGGCTCACTTTCTGTAAATGTCCCTCTTTGCTTCGCCTAAAGTGACAGAGTTTTGTTTTATAAGGTTTTGTTTCAAGAATCGACAAAATCATAAATAAATAACGTCGTTCTGTAATTTCCACAGTTATTGCTGTTTTCACTTTTCTTTTTTTTTTTCAGAAAATGGTAATCCTAAAACCACCCTAAATAAATTAAAACTAGTATTTTTCGGAAAATACACTGCACACATTCTTGCATTTCTCTCTATCTCTTCTATAAAATGAATCATCGCGTCATGCAGATTGCTTGTTTTAAACCCCGTTGAAACATACGATCCAATGCCTTCTCCCAACTATGAATTCCCGGTATTTGAAGTTGAAGAAGAAGAGGACGTAGAAATTCCAAAGGAGATCTCCCGATTACTCAGACAAGAGGAAAGATCTATTGAGCATCACAAAGAGCCGTTGGAAACGGTCAATTTGGGATCAGAGGAAGAAAAGAAAGAAGTTAAGATTAGGGCACTGCTCAGTCCGACTGTCAAAGAAAGCTTGATAAAACTTCTCAAAGATTTTCCCGATGTATTTGCTTGGTCCTATCAGGACATGCCAGGATTGGATACCAGCATCGTGGAACATCACTTATTGTTAAAATCATAATATCCTCCAGTGAAACAAAGGTTGAGACGGACTCATCCAGATATGGCTATTAAAATTAAAGAGGAAGTCCAGAAACAAATTCACGCAAGTTTCCTTGCCACCTCAGAATATCCTCAATGGCTATCCAACATAGTGCCAGTTCCGAAAAGGACGGAAAAGTCAGAATATGTGTAGATTACAAGGATCTGAACAAAGCCAGTCCAAAGGATGACTTTCCCTTACCACACATTGACATGCTGGTAAACAGTACAGCAAAGTTCAAAGTCTTCTCCTTCATGGATGGATTCTCGGGCTATAATCAAATCAAAATGGCGCCGGAAGATATGGAGAAAACTTCATCATCACCCCTTGGGGCACCTTTTGTTACAAGGTAATGTGTTCGGTTTGAAGAACACCGGGGTAACCTATCAAAGGGCCATTGAAATTCTGGCACAAATATCAGATGTCCTACACAGATGTTGAGACACTGATATCCACCACAATGAACAAGTTAACAATGATAATAACAGTGCAGAAAGTAAAGAACACAGTGATATGTTTACCCAGTTCGGATCAACAATCCTACTCTGGGGGCTACCAAGCCAGGGATGAAATCAATAATACGATAGTATCAATTCACAGATCATACAACAACCACACCCGATTATAATCTGCTCACTTAATCACTACCCTGTATATGACTTCTACCTAAGACTCACCTAGGTATGAGGCCCTCCTCAAATCCCTCTACAATCACAACCCGTGACTGGTTCCTTTCAACACAAGTAACAAAACGAAAGCCACACTTTCAAAACACACAATTCTCAATACTTCAAAGCTTATGAGAATTGACACACAAGAAACTCAATGCTTAAAAGCTTATGAGTAACTGACAGAACTTACAACACAAAAACCAGTCCTTATACTGTTATCAGAATGATACCAGTTAGGCTCACAAATAACACTCGAAAACCCTAACAAAACACACGTAAGTTCCACACCTAAACTAGGCTTACACCAGTCAATATATAGCAATAAGTCTGGACTAGATTGGGCTTCACAAATGCAGCAAGGAGACTGCTCACAAATCTGCAATAAAAACTCCAACAAAATAGGTCTTCAATCTAAAGTTTCCTAATATGTCTCCTTAATTAGAAAATGTTGAAAATCCGAAAACCAACACATAAAAACCTAACCCAAAAATACTTTGGATGCCACATAGGATAACCAAATATTCACTGAATATTCAGTAACAATTAACAGCAACATAATCTTCCTTTTAAACCAAAATCAGACGCGATGCCTATGAGCTAGTATGGGACATTTTTATTCGACATGTTGAATGCAGAAAATTGAAACATCTTTATCCAACATCTTGCTGCTAGAATAGTTTTAGCAAAATAAATGCCAACCACAAAAATAAAGAAATAACAATCTCCCCCTTTGGCTTATTTTGGCTAAAACTACACACCAAACCAGCAACACAACAATATCAGAGACAGCAGCGAAAAGCACACCAAAACACCAGCAAAAGCATAGTAGCAAAAAATCACAAACAGAAAACTTCCCCTCAACTGCAGCAACACCAAAACATTCAATATTCCCCCCCTCAACTGCAGCAACAGCACACGCACAAGCACGCACAAGCACACTACTCCCCTTTTTTAGCCAGAAATATGACAAAGGCAAGTAGAACAGTTATTAATTTTTGAGAAATGGTCAAGTCATAAACTAGAATAAACAGCATCAGAGAGTAGATGCACACCACATCACATGACCAAGTGTCATGCATAAACTTCAGCATCTTCCCCTTCATAACCACCTGCACACATTGCACTACCAGAACCACCTTTAATCTTTTCAATCTGGCAGCCAGAAGGAACATTAATTGCTATAGTTCTTCATGAATACAAACCCCAAGTCTACTCCTCAGGTTTTCAAACTGAACTGCATCCAGAGCCTTGGTAAATATGTCAGCAAGCTGATTTTCTGTGCTAACATGCTCAAAAGTTATGACTTTGTCCTCCACAAGTTCTCTGATGAAGTGATACCTGATATCAATGTGCTTAGTCCTGCTATGTTGAATAGGATTTTTAGAACTATTAATAGCACTCAGGTTATCACAAAATAATGTCATGACATCTTGTGTGACATTATACTCAGATAACATTTGCTTCATCCACACCAATTGAGCACAACTACTTCCAGCTGCTATGTACTCAGCTTCAGTAGTAGAAAGAGATACAGAGTTTTGCTTCTTACTAAACCATGAAATAAGATTATTTTCCAAAAAGAAACAACCTCCAGAGGCACTCTTCCTATCATCAGCACTTCCAGCCCAATCAACATCACAGTATCCTACTAAAATGGAACTTGAGTCATGGGAGTACAACAACCCATAATCACATGTACCACTCGCATACTTAAGAATTCTCTTAACTTGATTGATGTGACTGACCTTGGGTTCTGCTTGGTATCTTGCACATACACCAACAACAAAGGTTATGTCTGGCCTACTTGCTATGAGATACAGCAAACTGCCAATCATGCTTCTGTATAAACTTTGTTTAACATTCACTCCCTTTTCATCTTTGGATAACTTCAAGTGAGTAGGAGCAGGAGTTCTCTTATACTTGGCATTATCCAATCCAAACTTCTTCACAATATTCCTCGCATATTTGCTCTGACAAATAAAAATGGAATCTTCCATCTGCTTGACTTGCAATCCAAGGAAGTAAGTCAATTCACCTACCAAGCTCATTTCAAATTCAGACTGCATTTGGTTGACAAAATGTTGAACCATTTCATCCGACATCCCACCAAACACAATATCATCTACATAAATCTGAGCAATCATTAGTTTCCCGTCCTTCTCTTTGACAAAAAGTGTTTTATCAATACCACCCTTCCTGTATCCATGTTTGACTAAGAACTCAGTCAGCCTTTCATTTGAAACAATTTGAATTTCAAAAAACATGCCACTCCTAGCAACAATCTGATGGATTCCAACCGAGCCACATGAGCAAATGTTTCATCAAAATCTACTCCTTCAATCTGTGTGTATCCTTGAGCAACTAATCTGGCTTTGTTTCTGGTAACAACTCCTTGTTCATCAGACTTATTCTTATAAACCCACTTTGTTCCAATCACATTTGTTTCTGCTGGTCGTGGTACCAGTTCCCAGACTTCATTCCTCTTGAATTGACAAAGCTCATCCTGCATAGCACTTATCCAGAATTCATTTTTCAATGCCTCTTTAACATTCTTTGGTTCAAGCTTTGAAACAAAACAAGCATTTGACACAGCCTCCCTCGTTCTGGTTCTTACACCTTCATTCAGATTTCCAATAATCAACTCCTTAGGGTGATCCTTCTGAATCCTTATAGAGGGTCCCCTGTTAGCATCCTCTACCTCTTCATTCTCAGGTCTAGTGTCGGTCTCTTGAGCATTATCTTCTACGGACTCAGTGTCTTGTGAGATTTCATTGTTCATGGGAAAGCATGCTCCAACATCATCTGGGACATCTTCGTCTTTGCTAGAGTCATCAACCACCACATTTATGGATTCCATCATCACCTTAGTTCTGGAATTAAATACCCTATATGCTTTACTTTTTGTAGAGTATCCCAAAAATATCCCTTCCGCACTCTTAGGATCCATCTTTCGCCTCTACTCACGATCCGCCAAGATATAGCACTTACTCCCAAAAACATGGAAATACTTCACATTTGGCTTTCTACCTTTCCATAGCTCATAAAGAGTAACAGAAGTACCTGATCTGATAGTCACCTTATTGTGTATATAACAAGCGGTATTCATGGCTTCAGCCCAAAAATGATATGGGAGCTTTTTGGCATGAATCATGACCCTTGCACACTCTTGTATAGTCCTATTCTTGCGTTCCACCACAACATTCTGCTGAGGAGTGATTGGTGATGAGAATTCATGAGTGATTCCTTCGGATAAACAAAACTCTTCAAACCTTCTATTTTCGAATTCTTTCCCATGGTCACTTCTGATTCGAACAACACCACAATCCTTTTCTCGTTGAATCCTTTGACACAACTCTTTGAAGGCTGCAAATACTTCAGACTTTTCTCTGATAAAGCTTATCCAGGTGAATCTGGAGTAATCATCAACGACAACATAGGCATACTTCTTCCCACCAAGACTTTCAACCTGCATAGGTCCCATTAAGTCCATGTGAAGCAGTTCCAGAACTCTAGAAGTTGTGGTAAGATGTTGAAGCCTTTTGTGTGACACCCTTGTTTGCTTCCCAACTTGACATTCACCACATATTCTATCCTCATCAATCTTCAGCTTGGGAATACCTCTAACAGCCTCACTTGACATAACTTTCTTCATCCCTTTCAAATATAAGTGACCCAATTTCTGATGCCACAGTTTGGTTTCATCTTCCTTTGACATCAAACAGGTAGACAAACTTTCCGATTCTTGAGGATTCCACAGATAACAGTTATCCTTAGACCTGGTTCCCTTCATTACAACTTCATCTTCCTCATTGGTTGCTAGACATTCAGATTTTGTGAAATTTACTTTGAGTCCTAGATCACACAGTTGGCTTATACTGATCAAATTTGCAGTCAGCCCTTTGACAAATAGAACACGATCCAGATTTGGTTGTCCTGCGTAGTCCAGCTTTCCAACACCTTTTATTTCACCTTTTGATCCATCCCCAAAAGTGACATAATTGGTGGAGTGAGGCTTGATTTCTGACAAGAATTTCTTCACACCAGTCATGTGTCTTGAACAACCACTGTCAAAGTACCAATCTTCCCTTGCAGATGCTCTGAGAGAGGTATGTGTTATGAAACCAGCCATCATATTTGTAGGAGTCCATCTTTTCTTTACTTCAGCCCAATTCCGTCCTTTATTTTGTTGATGAGCAGTTTTGGGATAACCATGCAAATTGTAGCAAAAGGACTTTAAGTGACCAATCTTTCCACAGCAATGACATCTCCATGGTTTATACTTTGCACTACATACTGTTTTCTTATGTTTCATCTGATGTTGAACCATGCGATTTGACATCTCCTCCTCTTGCCTTATTTTATGAGGAACAAACTTTAACACAGACTTCTTGTAGTTCTCTGCTTGATTGTTAAAACCAAGACCTTGTACATTTCCAGCATTTTTCCACGTCTGAAGAATCTCATCCAGCTGCGTGGAACCATTGTTCAACATCCTTATAGATTTCGTCATATTGTCAAGTTTTGACTTTTGCCAAACAACCTCCTCTTTAAGATCAGCAATGATTGATAGATGTTCTTCCTTCTCAGCTTTTAGTTGAGCTATCAGAACCTTCAGTTCTAATATTATCTGGCACCTCTCTTCATTCTTGACACACAACTCTGAGAACCCGGTGAAGACTTCCTGCTTAGTGAGTTCTCCAATATAAGATTCTTTGTCAGAATCAGACTCACAAGTTGTTTCTCCATCAGACTTACATATTCCGGTCAAGGCTGTCACCAATTTTGCTGATTCTTCTTCAAGATCACTCTCAGACTCTCCTTCTGACCAAGACACAGATAAGCCCTTCTTCTGCCTTTTGAGATACGTGGGACACTCAGTTTTTATGTGCCCAAATCCCTCATATTCAAAACACTGAACTCTCTTCCCTTGGTTGGAGTCTTCTTCAGTTATGGACCTTCTGCCTCCATCCTGATTTTTACTGATGTTGAGTGACTTGTTCTTAATATTTGCTCTTGACTTCCAGTCCATCCTTTTAAACACTTTGTTAAATTGTTTTCCAAGCAATACCAGATCTTTAGATACCCCTTCATCTCTGACCAGATTACCTTCATCGTCTGAATCACTAGCATTTGACACAAACGCTATACTCTTTTTCTTTTCAGACTTTTCACTGATCCCCAATTCAAATGTTTGAAGTGATCCCACAAGTTTATCCATTTTCATCATATTTATGTCCTGAGCTTCCTCTATAGCAGTCATTTTCATGTAAATCTCTTAGGTAGAGATCTGAGGATTTTTCTGACCAGTTTGCTATCAGACATCTTTTCACCTAGGGCACTTGAAGCATTAGCTATCTCAATAATGTTCATGTGAAAATCATGAATGCTCTCATCTTCCTTCATCTTCAAACTCTCAAACTTGGTAGTGAGAAGCTGAAGTTTTGACATCTTCACCTTTGAAGTCCCTTCATGAGCAACCTTCAGGACCTTCCACGCCTCTTTTGCAATGGTGCAATGTTCAATTAACCTGAAGATATTCTTATTAACACCATTAAATAGTGCATTCATGGCTTCGGAATTTCCCACGGACCCTTTGTAGTCTGCATCATCCCAGTCTTCCTCTTCCTTCACCACATCAGTAGGATTACATTTTCCATCTTTAACCTTTGGGGGTTCCCATCCTTTGATAACGACTTTCCATGCTTGATCATCCATGGATTTGATGAATGCTATCATCCTTGGTTTCCAATAGTCATAGTTGGAACCATCAAGCAGAGGTGGTTTGTTCAGAAATCCTCCATCCTTGTCCATTGTACCAGAAAGTACCTTCCCTGAATCTCATCCAGAACCAAACAAGGGTGCAAACTCTTGATGCCAATTGAAATTCTGGCACATATATTAGATGTCCTACACAGATGTTGAGACACTGATATCCACCACAATGAACAAGTTAACAATGATAATAACAGTGCAGAAAGTAAAGAACACAGCGATATGTTTACCCAGTTCAGATCAACAATCCTACTCTAGGGGCTACCAAGCCAGGGACGAAATCAATATACGATAGTATCAATTCACAGATCATACAGCAACCACACCCAGTTATAATCTGCTCACTTAATCACTACCCTTCATATGACTTCTATCTAAGACTCACCTAGGTATGAGGCCCTCCTCAAATCCCTCTACAATCACAACCCGTGACTGGTTCCTTTCAACACAAGTAACAAAACGAAAGCGACACTTTCAAAACACCCAATTCTCAATACTTCAAAGCTTACGAGAATTGACACACAAGAAACTCAATGCTTAAAAGCTTATGAGTAACTGACAGAACTTACAACACAAAAACCAGTCCTTATACTGTTATCAAAATGATACCAGTTAGGCTCACAAATAACACTCGAAAACCCTAACAAAACACACGTAAGTTCCACACCTAAACTAGGTTTACACCAGTCAATATATAGCAATAAATCTGGACTGGATTGGGCTTCACAAACGCAGCAAGGAGACTGCTCACAAATCTGCAATAAAAACTCCAACAAAATAGGTCTTCAATCTAAAGTTTCCTAATAATTAGAAAATACTGAAAATCCGAAAACCAACACATAAAAACCCAACCCAAAAATACTTTGGATGCCACATAGGATAACCAAATATTCACAGAATATTCAGTAACAATTAACAGCAATAGAATCTTCCTTTTAAACCAAAATCAGACGCGATGTCCTATGAGCCAGTATGGGACATCTTTATTCGACATGTTGAATGCAGAAAATTAGAACATCTTTATCCAACATCTTGTTGCTAGAATAGTTTTAGCAAAATAAATACCAACCACAAAAACAAAGAAATAACAGCCATGACTACTCTGTTTCACGACATGATGCATAAAGAAATCGAAGTGTATGTCGATGACATGATCACCAAATCTAAAATAGAAGAAGAGCATGTGACACATCTGTCAAAGTTATTCGAGCATCTGAGAAGGTACAAACTCCGCTTGAATCCCAACAAATGCACGTTCGGTGTTCGCTCAGGCAAACTTTTAGGGTTCATCGTCAGCCAGAAAGGAATTGAGGTTGATCTAGACAAGGTCAAGGCCATTCAATAAATGCCTTCACCAAAGACTGAAAAACAAGTCAGAGGATTTTTGGGACGTCTGAACTATATTTCAAGGTTCATATCCCTCATGACCACGACATGCGCGCCGATCTTCAAACTACTCAGAAAGAATCAAAGCTGCGTATAGACAGATGACTGCCAAAAAGCCTTTGACAGTATTAAAGAATATATGTTGAATCCACCAATCCTTTCACCTCCAGTAGAGGGAAGACCATTGATCATCTACCTAACAATCTTGGAAGACTCCATGGGTTGTGTACTTGGCCAACAAGACGAAACCAAAAGAAAAGAGTCTGCCATTTACTATTTTAGCATGAAATTTACCGACTGTGAAACTCAGTACACTATGCTCGAAAAAACTTGCTGTGCTCTGGCTTAGGCAGCCAAACGTCTTCGCCAGTATATGATTTGTCACACTACTTGGTTAATCTCCAAAATGGATCCGATCAAGTATGTCTTTGAAAAGCCTGCTCTCACGGGAAGGATTGCCCGTTGGCAGATGTTGTTATTAGAATACGACATTGAGTACCATGCTCAAAAAGCCGTCAAAGGAAGTATTTTGGCCGATCATTTGGCTCAATAACCGATTGACGATCAGGAATCAGTTGGATTTGACTTCCCAGACGAAGATGTCATGTACTTGAAAATGAAAGATTGCGATGAACTGCTACCCAGTGAAGGACCAGAACCAAGTTCCCAATGGGGACTAATCTTTGACGGAGCTGTCAACAATTATGGAAATGGAATTGGGGCAATCATCGTAACACCTCGGGGTATCCATATTCCTTTCACCACCTGACTGACGTTTAAATGCACAAACAATGAGGCCGAATACAAAGCGTGTATCATGGGTCTCGAAGAAGCTATCGACTTAAGGATTAAGAACTTGGACGTATATGGAGACTCAACCCTGGTTATCAGTCAGATCAAAGGAGATTGGAAAACATACCAATCAGGACTGATTCCTTACAAAGATTACGCGAGAAGGTTGTTACCATTCTTCAACAGAATTGAGTTTCATCACATCCCTCGTGAAGAAAACCACATGGCTGATGCACTAGCCACTCTCTCTTCCATGATTGATGTAAGTCAATGGAACGACGTACCTAAGATTGTCATAATGCGCCTTGAAAGACCCACTTATATCTTCACGATTGAAGCAATCATAGATGATAAACCTTGGTATAACGATATCAAATGCTTCCTTCAGAAACAAGAATACCCACCTGGGGCATCCAGGAAAGACAGGAAGACTCTTAAAAGACTGGCAGGCAATTTCTTCCTGAGCGGTGATACACTCTATAAGAGAAACTTTGACATGGTCTTGCTCCGATGCGTAGACAGACCAGAAGTAAATATGTTGATGAAAGAGATTCACGAAGGATCCTTTGGCACTCATGCCAAAGGACACACGATGGCGAGAAAAATTCTAAGAGCGGGATACTATTGGTTGACAATGGAATCCGATTGCTACAAGTACATGAGGAAGTGTCACAAGTGTCGGGTATATGCAGACAAAATCCATGTACCGCCAACGCATCTTAAAGTTCTTTCTTCTCCGTGGCCTTTTTCCATATGGGGAATCAACATGATTGGCATGATCGAACCCAAGGCTTTGAACGGACATCGGTTCATCCTGGTAGCCATTGACTACTTCACCAAGTGGGTCGAAGCAGCGTCATACACCAATGTGACCCGACTAGTGGTGGTCCGATTTATCAAAAACAATCTCATCTACCGTTATGGTGTTCCAGGCCAGATCATTATGGATAATGGATCCAACTTGAACAAGATGATGAAAGAGTTATATGCTGAGTTCAAGATCGAACACCATAACTCATCTCCCTACCGAACTAAGATGAACGTAGCGGTAGAAGAAGCTAACAAGAACATCAAGAAGATTGTTAAGGAGATGATTGTAACCTACAAAGACTAGCACGAGATGCTCCCCTATGATCTCCACGGTTATCGCACACCTGTCTGCACTTCAACAAGGGCAACCCCTTTCTTTCTAGTATATGGCATGGAAGCAGTGCTCCCCATAGAAAAAGAGATCCCATCAATAAGTGTATTGATGGAAGTTAAGCTAACAGAAGCTGAATGGTGTTAAAGTCGACACGATGAACTGAATTTGATTGAAGAAAAGCGAATAACGGCTCTATGCCATGGTCAGTTGTATCAGCAAAGAATAAAGAAAGCGTTTGACAAAAAGGTCTGACCCCGTGTCTTCAGAAAAGAAGACCTTGTGCTCAAAAAGATATAATCATTCCTCACTGGTTCTTGAGGCAAATGGACTCCAAATTATGATGACCCCTATGTGGTCAAGAAAGCCTTCTCAGGCGTTGCTCTGAGACTCGTGACCATGGACGGAGAGGAGTTTTCCTACCCCACGAATGTTGATAAAGTCAAGAAATACTTCGCCTAAATAAAAAAAAAACGTCTCGGTGGATTGAAAACCCGAAAGGGCGGTCCAGGAAAAAATTAGAGACATAATAAAAAATCATCCAGATGGATTGGAAATCTCAAAGTAAAAAATCATCATGGCAAGTAACTACATCTGACGAGGTTAAATCCCCAGCGGTAGCGTCATTCATCGAAAAACTCCAGTCAAGGTCATCTTCGACAGAAGCTCAGGATGTCCAGAATTCAAAGTTGGTAGAAGGATAACAGTCGTTATATTTCAATGTAGCCATTTTCCTTTAAATTACCATTTTCTAAACTTTGTAAATGCTCTGTGGGATCACGCGTTTGGCTGATTTCCATCCTATCAATAAAATTTGAGCCCTAGTGCTTTTGTTTGCAATTCTCATTTGTTTTAGCTTTATAGAATGACATTTTTAACATGATCAATGATTCTTTAAAAAAAACAAAAATGAATTTACTCGTCAAATTTCTTCTGCTTTTAAAATAAAGATGGCATTTCTTTTTAACTGCTGAACGCGAAAAGAACATCGATAGCTTCTCCGAAGGTGATTGAACCTCAAAGTGCAGAATCAAAGTACTCCTTCTAAACCAGTACGCCTGAATGAAGGATCAACTGTTTCAGATGCGAATGTCCCGTCTGATACCCTCGGCAGAGTTCTTACCTCTTAAGACCGATTGACAATTCTTCCTCCCCACAGAGACCGCCTCTCCTAAGCAAGGCAAGATTGATATCTTAGACCGATGATACTTTTCATCCCCCATGGTGGGCGAGTATCCAGTCGTGTTTATCTATTAGTCTGTATGTCGCGTCTGTTTTGTCATCATAAACATACATACATCATGCATTATTGATTCATATTCATATTCATATTGCATTACTATCACTCTGGTCATATTCATCCCCCAAGTGATAAAAGCCCTCTTATCAATCGAGTTGTCAGTTCTTTCTTCGTCAGGAAATGTTTTGTCTGAGCAATCTCTCCCCTAGTTTATTTCTGGATTGAAGCATGTCCTCGACCACTTTGATAACTTAAACCTCTAAAAAACAAGAAGACAGTTGACAGACACTTTTTGGAACAACACTCTTCACTGTCGAAGATGATATCTTCGCTTTCCCGGATTAAGGAAAATCCCCAGAGAAAGCCTCTCAACCCAAGACTCTCAGCAACACATTGGTTTTTCTGCCAAAAAATTCGATGTTAATGAAGTCGTCAGCACCTCAAAATTGGATCACACACATGGCATTTCTCCGAGAAGATCTCGAAGAAAAGTATGATGTAATATCCCTAAGCGAAAAGCAGTCTTTCAAGAGACTCATTTTTCCCAGTAGAGTCAACAAATGGCGTCTCCAACAGAGACGTTTTCACACCTCTACAGCTCAGACAAATGGGTACCCCCAGCAAGTCTGACCTCAAATATTTTACCATCAAATGGCGTCTCCCCAATATAGCTCGGCGAGAAGTTTGATGAAGACCGCTACAAACAGCGTTCCTTGTCGAGAAAGAAACTCGACAAGAAGAAACTGAGACCAGTTCCATGGCTGAAGACTAGGATCGAGGGGAAGTTTATCAAGAAACTGAGATGAGTTCCGTGGCTGAAGACCAGGATTGAGGGGAAGTTTATCAAGAAACTGAGACCAGTTCCGTGGCTGAAGACCAGGATCGAGGCGATGTTTATCAAGAAACTGAGACCAGGTCCATAGCTGAAGACCAGGATCGAGGGGAAGTTTATCAAGAAACTGAGACCAGTTCCGTGGCTGAAGACCAGGATCGAGGGGAAGTTTATCAAGAAACTGAAACCAGTTCTGTGGCTGAAGACCAGGATCGAGGGGAAGTTTTACCTTTTTCTAAGTACCATTTCTTAGCAAAAGAAGATAGATGAGCAAACCGCTAACATTCATAACCACTATCAAAATTTCGGGTATTCCGATATTTAATCCTCTTGCACCCCGAATGCCCGAATATCTTCGCCATTCACACCTTCGGGTCCAAGAAGATTAAATAGGGGCATCTGTCATACCCCATATTTTGACCACTAAGATTTCCCATCATTGTGAAAATCATCACCACAATATGGATGTGCCATCATGCCTCATCAATCTCCTCAAGGATTGTTGAGCTTTCACTACAATCAAGAATTAGGATTTCAAGCCCTCTCAGAGCTTTTAGACAAAGGATCAATCAAGGAATGACATGATCTTCAACTTGTCTAACCTCTCAAACACCCATAAAGGATCATGATGACTCCCATATCAAGAATCAAGCAAAAAGTTGCTACATTCCAAGTGGATCAAGCCTCAAGATCGCCCGATATCACTAAATTAGGGTTTTGGACGACTGGGACCTCCAGTGTGAGATTTTCACAAGCACATGAGCCAAGACTTCAAAACATTACTCAATATGCTCAAAATAACCCTAGGAATCCATTTGGAAAGTTAAATTACCCTAAGAGGATGCATTCCTCAAAAGTCGGGAATTAGGGTTTTTACGCGCCGAACCGCTCCGGAGCCAAAAGTCAAAACATGACTTTTTGGCAAAAATGATCCTTATGACTCATATTTTCATAAAATATGACTTATAATGTCATTTGAACAAGAATTGATCAAGAAACCAAGTTAACTTGTAGAAGGGGTAATCTTTAAAAAATTGAAATTTTTTCTAAGTTACTAAATTTGAATGGTTTTGGTACCAACTTCCAAAGGCCATAACTTCTGATCTAGACAACCATTTTGAATGATCCAAAGCCTGATTTGTAAGTATTCCTACATTCTACAAAAACTTCAACTACATGAAACTCTGATTCTTAATGGATTTTTAGTTATGAATGGATCAAAATGGTGAAAAATCAAGAACATAACACTTAGTGCAAAACTGTCTAAGTGTCAGCTTTGGGCATCAAAGTTCATGAGGTGTTTTCAATTGGATTCAGATAGTTTCAAGACAAACTATGATCACACATGTTTTGTACCATATGAGGGCTTTCTAAAAAGCACAAGAGCTTTTCATAACTCCATTTGAGCAGGGAGATATGACCCCATCAAAATCACCATTTCCAACTGTCTTGTACAAGATAGAATTTTGCATTTTTGCTCGATTTGGAAAAATCAAACAAGTACAAGCCTTGTCATCCATTTGGACACCTCAAGGGATAACATCAAAGAGAAATGATCTGATCCATAAGCCTCCCAAGTCCATGGATCTACATGTAGCCATAAATGACCTAAAAAGGCCAAAAAGCTCAAAGACTCCAATTTTGTTTCAATGCATTTAATGGATACATCAAGGTGGCATGGACTGAAGCAAACCCAACTGAATGAGTCAAGCCTTATCCCTGCAACAGAATACCATAGGCCTGTGCTCTAATCTCAAGTCAATGATCATGGAATACTAGAATTCCTTTATGCAACCATTGGCCACAGACTTGCCCAAGCCTCCATTCACTATTGATGCCAAAAAAAAATTATTGCACTATAAATAGACATCAATTGTGATTAGTTTGAGTACACCAAAGCACCCAAACTGATGCTTTTCTCGAAATATCTCTTTCACTCCAAATTTGCCTTCTATTTCAAGTCACTGTCGAATTTTGAAATAGGAAGTGATTCTGTCCAAACCAATGATGCCAACACCTCATAAACATCATATGTGAGTGATCCATGGTCTTGGAACACATCTGGAACACTTGAATCACAAAATCACCAGTCAGTTGCTCAAGTTCTTGACAGAGTTGCAGTTGAGGTGCCACATCAAGTTCCAGCTTATTTCAATCCACTCCAAGCAATCAAACACACTCGACACCTGAGGAAGTTGTCGAAATCATTGGAACACATCTGTAACACCTCCAAGCCATAATTCGAATCCTTCTTGAAGAGGTAAGCCTTAAACTTTCAAACTCAGTGAATCATGCATCATAAACATGTTTTCAAATTACCATTGTGTTTCTGAATGTTTATAGATCATTTTCCCTCAATCAATTGCTGCTTATCTTATTTGTATGTGATTTCATTAAGTTCTTGCACATTTTAGGGTTCATCTGGTTAGAGTGTAATATCTTTTGTTACACTTAGTTAAAATGAAATTGAATAAAGCCATTGTATTCCTTGTTTAAAAACGTACGATTTTCATGTTTTCATCTCGTGAAATGGTTGAGAAATGAGAGAGATAGAGTGCTTCACATAGCTTGCCCAAGGAAGAAGATGGCCATGGCATCATTCTTTAGAAATCCAACTAAGTTTGCTATATATTATACACTTGCCACTATATACTTGAATTGGCATTGCGCCCCAGTGGTTGATGAGCTGGTTTTGTGTGTGTAGCGAGTAAAGGGTCTGGGGTTCGAATCCCCCTCGCCCCAGACCTTTTGGTTTAATTTTTTAAAACCATTTTCAAAGGATTTTTCATATATTATCTACTATTTCCATTCTCTATCAGCCAATGCACTTGGCTCAGATGGTAAGATTTTAACCCCTCCACCCCAATGGCGTAGGTTCAAGCCATGAGAGGGCCATTCCCTATTTTTTACCACTTTTTCTTTTCATTTTTTCTCACAAGTTCTTAATAACTTCAAAAATTAATTTCTCTTTCAATTTCAATCATTTTTAAATAATTCTTTTTTTGAAAATTCACAAAAATGATAAAATATTTTATTCTACAAAAATCTCACAAAAATATTATTTATTTTATATATTTGGTAATTTTGTAAAGAATTGTTTTTATTTATTTGTTTTGGCATTTAAAAATATTTCTTTCTCTTGATTTCTTTTATTCAAATGATTTTCAAATCATTCTATGAATGAAACATGATTTTTCAAACATTAATCCAAGATCACAACTTGTTTTTCACACATGTTTGATAACTTAGTGTAGCACCCCAAAATTTGCCCTACCTTTTTCTGGCTTTTACTTCGCGTTCATCTGCATATCCATTAGGTTATAACTCATATTCATTCATTTGCATGTGTTCCCGAGGCGTGGGATCATGGTTCCTTATCTTCTGTGTCACTTGGTTGATATTCATCAATTGGAGACGGTGGTTAAGGTTGCCTGACAAATGCGTCTTGGTATTCATGGTTGGCAAAATTTATTGATTGAAGTTGGAGATTGGCTGAGAATGCGAGTTTGCTTTGGATTTGGAATTTGGGGAGAATTAAACATGTTAAGATTGGTTATGCAGATCTTTTGGAATTCATATTTCATTATCCATCTTTTCTATCCATTTCAACTGGGAACCATCCAATCCATATTTTTCAAAACCACTTTTTGGTCCATATCCATTTCATTCCAATATCCATTTTTCTAAACTATAATCCACCCCATATCATAAACCATAATCCACTTTTGACATCCATAACTAGTTTGTAAATCTATTACACATTCCTAATATCCAACAATCAAAAGAATAAATATCCACTAATCCATTATCTTAACCACATTTCCAAACCACGTTAAAATCATCTTTTCTTATCCATCCACATTTTTAAATGCCATTAAACCATTTTTCTAATCCACTTTAAACCCATTTTGATGTCCATTTTAGAATTTACATCCATTCTAATCCAATTAAATCCATTGTCCAATTATCCAATACTTAAAACCCATTTTCATAACCATTTCAAATCACAAAAATCCATACCCAAATTTCCTAAATTCAAATTCTATTCCTAACTTAGTCATAAACCAATATCCAAACCCATTTCAAATGTCCAAATTTATCCATTAAATCCATTCATATTTACAACCAATTTCCCCAACTGTCCAACAGAAAAAGAAGAAAAAGGAATTAACTGATAATGATAATAATCGTTCCAGCCTTTTGTTTTAATAGAAAATCACCGGAAATTAACAAGAAGTTCATTACACAACGAGGCTCACAGCAGAATACAAATTACAAAATGCAACAACATCAACCAAAACTGCCACAAGTCTTCTGCTTCAACAATTTCCCTTTCCTGCAACCAATTCAATACCAAGAACTTTCTTCAACTTGTGTGTTTTCATCGTCCGTCTCCTGCAAAGATTCAAACACGAATTAAAATCGTAAAACCGTAAAAACCTCAATAAACAACGATTCTTCAAGAATTATCATCAACCTTCCGTCACCGAGTTTTCTTCGATCTCCGTCGAATCCGCAACCTAAAATTTAATCATAGCAATACAGATTAGGATTGCGATAATGGTTCGATTCGATAGCAAGCAGAAATGGAATCAAGAACTCAATTCCGCAACCGGTTACAACATCAGAGGAAGATCGAAGAAGAATCGGAGGGAAAGAATCCGACGATGATTCGCGAAGAAGAAGAGAAAATGTGTTGCAAAGAACTGCGGTGCGAATTGATGTGTTGCGGCGAAACTTGGAAGCGAGACGGCGGAGCTTCAACGGAGAAGAAGGTTTGGTGAAAACAACGGAAGCGAAAAGTTCATTCATACCTGAGAAGACTCTGATTCAATGTAAGTTCGTCAATCCAATTTCATCTTCTGGCGTACATCTGGATTCATAGCCTAGGTCTTGCTTGTGGTTGTTTCCGATTCGCGGTCTTGAGAGAAAATCAAAGGGGATCGCAACGAGTGTTGATAATCGGAGGTGTGATGTGTGCACCGCCGCTGATGGCAGACGCCATGGTGCGAAATAGGATGTTGCTGGCGTCATGCTTCAGAGAAAATGGGGAGGAGGAATGTTGTTGTGGAGAAGTGAATGGCGGGGCGCCGTATTCATGGCCGGCGAAGTGTGGAGAAGAAGGAGAAAGAAGAAGCGGCGCATGGAAGGGGATGAAGAGGATCTTCAGGTTGGTTAGGCTTATTAGGTTAACAGGTCATGACTTGGGCTGGTTTCTCAAGGGCCTTTGGTTTTTTCGTTCCTGCACACCATTAAAGTCATTTCCGCACCGCCAAATTCCACTGCACCCCCTCTTCTATATTATGTGGTATGTCTTTGTTAGATAATTAGGATAATTTTTAGATTAGTCTTTAATTCTAGGTTAGTTTTTTGTTAATTGAGTTTTCCCTCAATTTTAATTGATAATCAACCTTTTGCCATTAGTTTTAGATAGTTAGGTTTGGTTAATTGATTTAGTAATTGACTAGATTTTAATTAAATTTAGATAATTTTGGATTTGAACTAAGTTTTCAATAAATCTTAGGTCTTAGTGACTAGTTTTAATTTGACTAAGTAGATTAGATGTGAATAATTGATTTCCAGCTTAATTGTTCCTTAATGGATTTTTAGCTTAATTGATTACTAGTTTTTTTAGATTAATTGCTAAATCTTTGTTTTCGGCTTGATTGTCCACTAATTGTTTTAGGATTAGAAAATAATTTCTAACATTGACTAGTATTTTCATAATAGCCTCATTAGTTAACTTTGTTAATAGCCTTTAATATGCTTTACATAGTTTTTGACTAAGAGTTGCTTACACTTTAGTATTGATTTCAATTACTTCTTATTGACACTTCCTTTTGATCTTAGTTGCTCACTTTAGTTATTTCCATTTGAACTTTGACTAATCTTTGAGTTTGTTTTGTAGTGATTCTCACTTGACTTGATAAGTGGTTTAAATGTGAAGTTGCTGTATACATAGCTGCTGTGAACAAAGTGTGCTGTAGAATGTTGCTGTTCTGTTTGGTTGCATACACACCTGCCCTGTTCTAGAAATGGTAGCTGTTATAGGCTGTTTTTACTTGTTGCTAGTTTTTACAGCTATGCAGGTGCTGGAGCGCTGTTGTTGCTGCTGTTTATGGCTTATGGCCTCGTTTTATTATTTTTTGAAGAGCATTTGGTTCCATGCCTTTCACGGATCCATTCCACTTTCTAACACTTTTGCTCGTTTATACTAGGTTACTAGAAGTGTGCTGGTTTGCTTACACTTTGCTTGCATTGCTACGGATTGATATCCGTTCGGTATCACTTCTCTTCTCTTTTACTAATTCCGCATTTTTCCTTTTTATGCCATGAGAAGTAGGATTGGGAGTCCGTGCCACTTGGCCGGCAATGATGGAAGTCCTCAAAGGAGGCTCTATTTGTGATTGTTTAATATTGTGCCTGAAGACCTCTATGAGGCATCCCATTCCCATTTCCCCTGGTAAGACCTCCAAGGAGGCAATTGATGGAAGGTAGGGTTCTCAATCAACCCCCGTTATTCTAGTCGAGTTGTTCTTAGCTCTCATTACATGATTGGAGCTCTGGATACCACCTGCTCTTGTTATCGAGTCAGTCAAGTGGAAGATAGGGTTCGTAACCAACCCCCACGCTTTGTCTTTAGCTCGCATTGACCGATGCTGATGGTTATGTGATCTGACTCACATCTTCCCCTTTTTATTCTGCTCTTCAGGGTTCTTGATACCATTGGGCGAGTACGCTTACTTCCCACAGCTAGCTTGTTTGCCTCGGTTGATATGACCCCTTGGCTAAAGCTCCCTCTTTCTTACTTTGATTGCGTGACATTATTGCTGACTGACACTGTTTATTCTTTCGCATGCTTTTAGTTCATTTTGTGATTGACTTATCCTGTGTTTACTTGTCTGATGACATGATCCCCTTAGGATTCCTAGCTCCACCTAATTTTTGATTAAGTCGGAGGTAGGAGAGACATTAGGATAGCAATCCATGCCTGATAACATTAGGTAGCTTCCCTCCTGATCCTGACCTTAGGACCATTGATGCATGTTAACTTGTAGGACCGAGTTTCCCCCTTAGACTTTATGTGTGTTTTTCCCTTTGTTCTCCCGCACCTATGCGATCGAGATCCTGTTTCCTGTTCACCCGTAGTACCGTGAACTACGGATGCTCTGATTCCTTTTTCTTTTCAGATTGCGGATACGTAGGCACGAGATGCGATATCTCGGCGAGCACACTAACAACTAACTTCCGTTTTCTCTTACACTTTGAGTCTCTTCTCTCTTCTTTTAGAGTTAGGTTTTAAAACCTCACAAACCTTAGGATCACTCCCTTAACTAATCAATTAGGATTGAGTCTTAGTCCATATAGATTTTTACCTTTATCCTCTCTTGAGTCTCTTTTCTCATCTCAAAGAAAATTCAAAATATATAATAAAGGTAGGCATTTATTGCATTTAGGCCTTTCATATAAAGAAAAGATTATAAGGGGTCTTCTCTTGTAATCTTAGAATGTGTAGCATATAGCCCATCTTGGGTCAATGTGTTAAACATTTGATCTTGTATGAGGGACTTAAATGCAATACTTGTTGAAGGCATAAATAATAAAACACTTCTTCATTTTCTTAATCAACAAAAACACTTAATAAACACAAGTATGCTAGTGTGTTTGAACCTTGACAATTGGAACTAAGTGTGAGGGTCTTCTTCACCCTTAGTGTGCTTTCTTACTCATTCCATCTTGGAATGTGAGAATGTACACATTCCAATGGCTAAGATTTGGATACACTATCATATGCAAACAAATGAAAAAACTTCTAAAAAGACAAAAACAAACAATAACGTCTTTCCTTCAGGAATTTCTCTCCTCATCTCATTCACTCATTCCTTAAGGATGCGTCATTTCCGTTCTACCGCAAACAGGTAACGCCTAAGTCTCCATACAGTGAGCTGCAACACCTAAACTGCTAGGACGCGAACGTTGACGTATTCCACTAAAAAACACAAACAATCCATCCCTAGTGAGGGGAACTACGTTGCTTTGATTCTCATGCTCCCGATGAGATACGTAGGCAGTGGGGTAGGGCCCATTCGAGCACTTCTTTTATTTTCCCTACATTTGTTTCTCTTTCTCTCTTATCCTGTTCCAGTTCTCCAGCTAGTAGTTTCTTTTTCAGTATCCTTTTCTTACACCCTTTGATTGAAGCAGCAAGCGTGGATCCCATCGGGTACGATGGACGCGAGGGGGTGCTAATACCTTCCTCTCGCGTAACCGACTCCCGAATCCAGTTCTCTTGGTCGCAAGACCATGCTTTTTCCTTCCTTCAGGTTTATGCAGTGTTTCCTTTCCCTCTCTTGGGATAAATACACATTGCTGGGGACTCTGTTCGGTGCCACTTTCGCGTTTGTACTAGGATGAAAATCCCGGGAGCGACAGCTGGCAACTCTGCTGGGGACAGGTTGACCTATTGCTGGCCCATCCTAAGCTAGTCAATCCTAACGCTTGTCTGTTTTTCTTTCATTGGGTGTTTATTGTTGTGCTGTATTTACTGTTTTATTGTATGGTTATTTATTGCCTTACTGCACATTACTGTATTTACTGCTTTTTAGCATTACATATCATATTATTACTGTTGTGCTGGACTGTGTTGTTTTCTGTTTGGCGGGATGGGATTTCTGATAGATGAGCTCAGTACACAGGCTCGAGTATACACTTAGATTTAGAGTGGAGAGTAGTGGGACCTACGTGCCATCTGTGTACGTGGGTAATCACGAAATTCACAGCTAGACGAGGCTATCTTGGGACCCATCATGGCGTGCGCATCTTGCGTATTCCAGGATGTTGATCTAGAGAGCTGTCGACTCTGGTGGCCATTCCCGAGGACTCAGTTGCGGCACTCCTCCCGAGATGTGATAGTGGCAGACCACATTTTGTGGCAAACCCATTGCACATTCTCGATCCGAGGACCCAATGCTGGGAACTCGCTATAGGATATCTTTTTTTGAAAGAGAATCAGTGGAGGCACTCCTCGATTGGCGATAGTACTGTACCCCGAGGGATGAATGTACTATTGTTTCTCAACCTCAGTGCCAGAAGCTGAGGACCTTTCCTATTGGTGAATCAGTTGAGGCCTCCTCGATTAGTGATGATGCCAAACCAGAAATGGTGAACGTATCATCATTTCTCGACCTGAGAGCCCGTGATACTGAACATCCTAGTACCCACATGTGAGAGGGGCGGGTTGTTTACAGGTTTGCAGGTAACCTTGACCTTCAACCTACCCGGTATTTTGGATTTATTATCAGTGTGGACTCCTCAGCCTGGTATTATGGCATCATGATTATTCTGACCATCCCGGTATTCTGATCGGGTCGGTGCTCTGATTATGCCGATATTCTGGCCTTCTGGTATTCCGATTATTCCGAAATCCCGGTATCCTGGTATTCTGATTATTCGGATATTCCGGCATTCCGGTATTTTCTTCAGAGCAGACTTATGAGCTTATTCAGCCGGCAGCACAACAGTTATCCAGATTATATGGAAGCTTTGATCCCATGTCTGTTGCATCTGCATCGTCACTTTTACATACATGTTCTTGTATTTCCAAGGGATATTAACTTTGAGACTTGCCACTGAGCATTTCCATCCATTTCTTATGTTTCTTCTAAAAAAAAAATTTCGAATCAAAGCATAATGATCCCCTGGAAATATTCGGACATGGCATTTTGCATGGCATTCTCATACTCATATGCATAACAGGTGTCCCAGAGCGGATTTCTCATCCTGACTGGGTATTCTCTTCAGAAACGGCCAACATGACTTCTTCCAATTACTCGATTCGCCACAGTAAAGGTTCAGATATGGAACAACTCCGAGCGGAGGTGACTGAGATGAATGCCCAACTGGGGCATTTTATGGTGGACATTCAAGCGTTGTCCCGCGGTCAGAAACTGCTGAGAGAAGAAGTCAACAGGGTGAAGTCTCAGATGGGTCTGCTTACAGAAATCCAGAATGCGGTGTTAAGGAAATAAAGCAATCCTCATCCCTAGTGAGGGGAACTACGTCGCTCTGATTCTTCATTAGTCAATGGAGATACGTAGGCAGGAGATCGTGTGAGATCTTTGCGAGCAACCTTATCTATCAACCTTATTTATCAATTTCTTTACTCCAGATATCTCTTGTCAGCTTCCAACTCCATCTCCCCAAGAGAGTCCTAGGGGCAGAGCATATGGACAAAGGCCAGAACAACTTGAGAAGAAGTTTGATCCTATTCTGATACCGTACGCGCAACGGGTTTCCTCATTTGCTCAAACTCAAACTGGTTGAGCTAGTCACATCAGGATCATCTTCGACAAAGCTTCCTTTGGGGTTTCAATGCCAAATGCCAGGTATGACTACCATTCTGGGGCACCCGACCATTTAATTGACAATTGTAAGTCTTTCAGAGGTAAAGGTAAGGACAAGGCGCAAGACGTGATTGACTCAAAGGTTATCACACCAGATGGGTGGCCCTTAAATCGAACTTTCTTCATCAGATTGAGCGCCCGGTTTGCAAAGACGTCTTCTGAAGCAATAAGTCCAGACGGAGTCAAGTCTCCTCAACAAGGACAATCATTTAGCTTCTTTACTGCATTTGCATATGTAGCTTTATTTGTTTGTTTGAATAATGTTTGCTTGTAAAAATTTGTTTGCTCTTAAATGACAATCATAATACAATACGCATGTTTTTCCTGAAGTAATCCATTCGTATTCACTCATAAGTTTGCATATGTGCATTGCAATACCAATTGTCGTGCTTAAACTCTTGAGGGAGGATGATGACTTGAAAACGCCAAAATCTCTAATTGTGTGCTTTTGAATAAAAACCCTGTTGAGGATGTACAGGCATTGTTTCAACTCCCCAAACACTGGAGATATAAGGGAGATAGACCCTCGTTAACCCCTTTGAGCCTTGAAGTAGGAGTTTCTTTTCGTATTAAAAAACCCTCACATTTAACCCAGGGGAAGTGTAGGCGTCAGTTTAATTTGACCGAGCGTTCAAATTTCAAAAGGAGTGTGCATCTGAGGACCCATTACCTTCTATTCCACCATCAAGAGGTCAAGAGATGGGAAACCACAATGGTTATCCATTGACAATCAAAGAGTTGAGGCAGTCGCAACCCTTTCAACAAAGTCAAGACAAGCCAGTGTCACACGATTTGTTTCGAAAAAAAAGAGAATAAAAAAAAGAGAAATGAAAAAGCCCGCTAAGTTGAAATTTGAAAACAAGCAACTTAGGCAAAAGTTAAGGCATCCCGCTGGACTCCAAAATCAAAGATTTAAAAGAATCTGTCCAGGCAAAAGTTAGGGATAAGCAAAAAAGAATGTGAAAGCAAAGTGCGAAAAGGATTACCCAAGAAAAATCCTCAAAAGAAAGAACAAAGTCGTGTGACTACGAACAAAAGACAAAGGGGTGACTGTCACTCCAAAGCCTCATTAGGTGTCAAGCCATCAGATGCATGGGTTCCTTAAAGATCATAACATCTTTTTGAGAGATGAGTGCTTGTGCAAATTAGCTGAACGTAGGACTGGAGAACATCACGAAGAGTGGGTGGGCACCGATAAACTTTGAACCTTAAATCCTTTTTTCCCAAAACCGTGAACCAGGCCACGATACAACCCTCAAAAGTCCTAATTGAAACAGGGTTATTTCGAAAGCATACTACCAAGAGATAGCGTTCCTGACTCCTACGAGTTGTTTTGTTGGTGTTGCATGTGCATTGCATTCTTTCATTCAAAAATCAATGTTGTATCCTAAGCAGTGATTCGTTCATAGCTTCGCGACATCGTTTCAGTAAGACTTCAAGATCAACATGTGTGTTGCATTAGAATTTTCATTCTCAGAATAAAACATTTTCTGCTTGCATATATTTGTTTGACATCAAAAGAAGTCTGTACATGGAAATGCAGTCCAGAAGCTTAATCTTGTCGAGTTGAGAATCCTGAAACTCCCGAAGGACAGCCACATCCAGTGGTAATTCCTCAGGAAACTTTGTCGAGCAGGAGCTTTCCCAACAAGGTGTGCTAAGACGTAGTCGATCTGGGGCAGTCACGTCGAATCCTCTCTTTAAGGTGTAGCCAATCTGAGCCAATCACGTCGAGAAATCTCTTCAAAGTTCAGCCAAGCTGGGGCAATTACTTCGAGATCCAAATCCCTACAAATGCAGGCATTATTGGTCTTCCTTCGAAGATCAGTGGTCAGGGGCAAAACTACTCCAAGGATCATACTGGGGCAGGCCATCCCAAGAGCATGAGAAGGTAGTCCATCCAGATGACTGATCAGCCTATCCATGGTTCAGGTATTGGGGCAGAATATCTCACGGTGGTATGAGATTGTTCATAAATCTTCGCAAGGCGAAATCCTCTGTAAACCATACAATCTGAAGCAGCTAATTCAAGATTCGACGAATCTCTCCAAGAGTTTGAAGACACTGAAGCATTGAGCCTGCCAAGTCTTCTGTAAAATCCTCTTGAGATGACTTCTTCTAAGTAATCCATGCAGTCTGGGGCAGTTACGTCGAGATCCGACGAATCTCTACAAGAGTTTGAGGACATTGAGGCGTTTTGAATGTCAAGTCTTCTGTAAAATCCTCTTAAAGGGCATCCCCCAACAAGAGATGCAGCAAAACTTTTCTCCCTAACAAGTGGTGGTTCAGAGTTTGATTTTCTCTGTTGCAGAAGTCATATCCAGCACGGGGCATACGTGTATATCCTTTGCTTGTAGGTAGCAGCCTCATACTAGGCTCAAAGTCAAAATTGAAGCCTTTGTAAGATCACGGGATCATGTCTTCTAGACGAGCAATCACTTATTCCCACGCAGAAGGTTGGGGCAATCATGTTCAGGGAAGGGTTCACTTGTCACCCTTTTGTCACAACGTTTACTGATTGAGTTCATCATTCGGTCGACGGTCGGTCACGACGTTTCGATATCAGCGAATTGAGTTCAACTGGGTATCTGTGTATCTTATTAAGTCGATTCGCGCATTCAGTACTTCCAACAGCTACAAGCTTTCCTGTGTCGATAACGGTTGTGAATTCCCCAGTAGAGTTGCTTCGCAGGCACCGAAGTTGATGGTCAATGCCCAGTGAAGTCACCAGGAGTTTGAAGACACTTACTCTTCTGTAAAATCCTCTTATGGCGTTTCTTCAGATAAGTCTGGTATCATGGGGCAAAAAACAAGTTGTTGACATTCCCAAACATGGGGCATTGTGAATTTCCCCGGCAAAAGATGTTCTAGATCTATTATCCCCAGTAGAGTTTGAGGACGTTTGGTCTTCTGTAAAATCCTCTCAAAAGGCATCCCCAGCATGAGACGCTTTAAAGCGGTTTTCTCCAACAGAGTTGTTGTAAACTCGTTATCCCCAACGGAATCGTCAAAAGGAAGGTTCGCCTAACACAGGGCATTGTGACACTTATCCTAAGATTGACAGTTTTATTCCTCAGCAGACTACCGTGGAATTGCTTTGGGATTTGAACATCCCCTGTGGAGTTTATTTTCAGCAGGATTTACCAGCAAGTGGTAGTGTCAACGGGGCATATTTCCCGCAGGTTTCAGCATGTGAAATTTGCCAAAGAATAAGTCTCAGCTGAATTGTTCTCTCCCCAGCGAAGTCCCCACAGAGTTCAACACTTTGACAGAGATATCCCCAGCAAGGTTTAAAGAGATCGACAGAATCTTTCCTTTAGCAAGGTGCCGGCCAGCGACATTACTCAGCAAGTGGTATAATTTTCAGCAATGTCCATTTGCAATCCAAAGTCCAATTTATTTTTGGCATGCAGACGGTTTGTTCATATTATTCCAGCTGGTGGGATAGTATGGCAGATGGTTGTTCCAGCCAGTGGGATGATCATTATATACAGTTTGTTCATATTATTCCAGCAGGTGGGATAGTTTGGCAGATGGTTGTTCCAGCCAGTGGGATGATCATTATATACGGTTTGTTCATATTATTCCAGCCGGTGGGATAGTATGGCAGATGGTTGTTCCAGCCAGTGGGATGATCATTATATACAGTTTGTTCATATTATTCCAGCCGGTGGGATAGTATGGCAGATGGTTATTCCAGCAGGTGGGGTGATCATTATATACAGTTTGTTCATATTATTCCAGCAGGTGGGATAGTATGGCAGATGGTTATTCCAGCAGGTGGGGTGATCATTATATACAATCGTTCATATTATTCCAGCAGGTGGGATAGTATTGCAGATGGTTTTTCCAGCATGTGGAATGATCATAGCAAAGCTTCCAGAGCCGGTTTGGTAAGCATCAAAGTCCAAGTTTAATTTGGCAAAGTTGCAAAAGTCCATCCGAGGATGGCAATTTTGAGATTCCAAAGCCTGTTTGGTAATCATTGAAGTCCAACGACAGATTGGCAAAAATCCAGCACGAACTGGTAAAAGTCCATTGTTTAGAATGGCATAGCAGCTAAAGTCCACCAGCAGTGTGGCAAGCCAGTAGTCGTTTGACGTCGTTCAAAAAGACATTTCTAAAGTCCACCAGAAGTATGGCAAGCCAGTAGTCGTCTGGCGTCGTTTAAAAAGACATTTGTTAAAGTCCATCAACAGTATGGCAAGCCAGTAGTCGCCTGGCGTCGTTCAAAGGACAGATCTCTCCGATGACGTTCATTTGCCGATTCAATCCAGAAGTCTCGTTGGGTTTATATCCCTTTTCTTTTTCATCACCCAGAGCAAATTTTTGGTTATATTTGGTATTCAATCACTATATACCTTGAAAGTCTGAAAGCAAACGCTTTCAGGCATTCAGGCCTACAGCGTTTGAATAGGGGCAGCTGTAGCACCCCAAAATTTGCCCTACCTTTTTCTGGCTTTTGCTTCGCGTTCATCTGCATATCCATTAGGTTATAACTCATATTCATTCATTTGCATGTGTTCCTGAGGCGTGGGATCATGGTTCCTTATCTTCTGTGTCACTTGGTTGATATTCATCAATTGGAGACGGTGGTTAAGGTTGCCTGACAAATGCGTCTTGGTATTCATGGTTGGCAAAATTTATTGATTGAAGTTGGAGATTGGCTGAGAATGCGAGTTTGCTTTGGATTTGGAATTTGGGGAGAATTAAACATGTTAAGACTGGTTATGCAGATCTTTTGGAATTCATATTTCATTATCCATCTTTTCTATCCATTTCAACTGGGAACCATCTAATCCATATTTTTCAAAACCACTTTTTGGTCCATATCCATTTCATTCCAATATCCATTTTTCTAAACTATAATCCACCCCATATCATAAACCATAATCCACTTTTGACATCCATAACTAGTTTGTAAATCTATTACACATTCCTAATATCCAACAATCAAAAGAATAAATATCCATTAATCCATTATCTTAACCACATTTCCAAACCACGTTAAAATCATCTTTTCTTATCCATCCACATTTTTAAATGCCATTAAACCATTTTTCTAATCCACTTTAAACCCATTTTGATGTCCATTTTAGAATTTACATCCATTCTAATCCAATTAAATCCATTGTCCAATTATCCAATACTTAAAACCCATTTTCATAACCATTTCAAATCACAAAAATCCATACCCAAATTTCCTAAATTCAAATTCTATTCCAAACTTAGTCATAAACCAATATCCAAACCCATTTCAAATGTCCAATTTTATCCATTAAATCCATTCATATTTACAACCAATTTCCCCAACTGTCCAACAGAAAAAGAAGAAAAAGGAATTTACTGATAATGATAATAATCGTTCCAGCCTTTTGTTTTAACAGAAAATCACCGGAAATTAACAAGAAGTTCATTACACAACGAGGCTCACAGCAGAATACAAATTACAAAACGCAACAACATCAACCAAAACTGCCACAAGTCTTCTACTTCAACAATTTCCCTTTCCTGCAACCAATTCAATACCAAGAACTTTCTTCAACTTGTGTGTTTTCATCGTCCATCTCCTGCAAAGATTCAAACACGAATTAAAATCTAAAAATCGTAAAAACCTCAATAAACAACGATTCTTCAATAATTATCATCAACCTTCCGTCACCGAGTTTTCTTCGATCTCCGTCGAATCCGCAACCTACAATTTAATCATAGCAATACAGATTAGGATTGCGATAATGGTTCGATTCGATAGCAAGCAGAAGTGGAATCAAGAACTCAATTCTGCAACCGGTTACAGCATCAGAGGAAGATCGAAGAAGAATCGGAGGGAAAGAATCCGAAGATGATTCGCGAAGAAGAAGAGCAAATGTGTTGCAAAGAACTGCGGTGCGAATTGATGTGTTGCGGCGAAACTTGGAAGCGAGACGGCGGAGCTTCAACAGAGAAGAAGGTTTGGTGAAAACAACGGAAGCGAAAAGTTCATTCATACCTGAGAAGACTCTGATTCAATGTAAGTTCGTCAATCCAATTTCATCTTCTGGCGTACATCTGGATTCATAGCCTAGGTCTTGCTTGTGGTTGTTTCCGATTCGCGGTCTTGAGAGAAAATCAAAGGGGATCGCAACGAGTGTTGATAATCGGAGGTGTGATGTGTGCACCGCCGCTGATGGCAGACGCCATGGTGCGAAATAGGATGTTGCTGGCGTCATGTTTCAGAGAAAATGGGGAGGAGGAATGTTGTTGTGGAGAAGTGAATGGCGGGGCACCGTATTCATGGCCGGTGAAGTGTGGAGAAGAAGGAGAAAGAAGAAGCGGCGCATGGAAGGGGATGAAGAGGATCTTCAGGTTGGTTAGGCTTATTAGGTTAACAGGTCATGACTTGGGCTGGTTTCTCAAGGGCCTTTTGTTTTTTCGTTCCTGCACACCATTAAAGTCATTTTCGCACCGCCAAATTCCACTGCACCCCCTCTGCTATATTATGTGGTATGTCTTTGTTAGATAATTAGGATAATTTTTAGATTAGTCTTTAATTCTAGGTTAGTTTTTTGTTAATTGAGTTTCCCGTCAATTTTAATTGATAATCAACCTTTTGCCATTAGTTTTAGATAGTTAGGTTTGGTTAATTGATTTAGTAATTGACTAGATTTCAATTAAATTTAGATAATTTTGGATTTGAACTAAGTTTTCAATAAATATTAGGTCTTAGTGACTAGTTTTAATTTGACTAAGTAGATTAGATGTGAATAATTGATTTCCAGCTTAATTGTTCCTTAATGGATTTTTAGCTTAATTGATTACTAGTTGTTTTTAGATTAATTGCTAAATCTTTGTTTTCGGCTTGATTGTCCACTAATTGTTTTAGGATTAGAAAATAATTTCTAACATTGACTAGTATTTTCATAATAGCCTCATTAGTTAACTTTGTTAATAGCCTTTAATATGCTTTACATAGTTTTTGACTAAGAGTTGCTTACACTTTAGTATTGATTTCAATTACTTCTTATTGACACTTCCTTTTGATCTTAGTTGCTCACTTTAGTTATTTCCATTTGAACTTTGAATAATCTTTGAGTTTGTTTTGTAGTGATTCTCACTTGACTTGATAAGTGGTTTAAATGTGAAGTTGCTGTATACATAGCTGCTGTGAACAAAGTGTGCTGTAGAATGTTGCTGTTCTGTTTGGTTGCATACACACCTGCCCTGTTCTGGAAATGGTAGCTGTTATAGGCTGTTTTTACTTGTTGCTAGTTTTTACAGCTATGCAGGTGCTGGAGCGCTGTTGTTGCTGCTGTTTATGGCTTATGGCCTCGTTTTATTATTTTTTGAAGAGCATTTGGTTCCATGCCTTTCACGGATCCATTCCACTTTCTAACACTTTTGCTCGTTTATACTAGGTTACTAGAAGTGTGCCGGTTTGCTTACACTTTGCTTGCGTTGCTACGGATTGATATCCGTTCGGTATCACTTCTCTTCTCTTTTACTAATTCTGCATTTTTCCTTTTTATGCCATGAGAAGTAGGATTGGGAGTCTGTGCCACTTGGCCGGCAATGATGGAAGTCCTCAAAGGAGGCTCTGTTTGTGATTGTTTAATATTGTGCCTGAAGACCTCTATGAGGCATCCCATTCCCATTTCCCCTGGTAAGACCTCCAAGGAGGCAATTGATGGAAGGTAGGGTTCGCAATCAACCCCCGTTATTCTAGTCGAGTCGTTCTTAGCTCTCATTACATGATTGGAGCTCTGGACACCACCTGCTCTTATTATCGAGTCAGTCAAGTGGAAGATAGGGTTCGTAACCAACCCCCACGCTTTGTCTTTAGCTCGCATTGACCGATGCTGATGGTTATGTGATCTGACTCACATCTTCCCCTTTTTATTCTGCTCTCCAGGGTTCTTGATACCATGGGGCGAGTACGCTTACTTCCCACAGCTAGCTTGTTTGCCTCGGTTGATATGACCCCTTGGCTAAAGCTCCCTCTTTCTTACTTTGATTGCGTGACATTATTGCTGACTGACACTGTTTATTCTTTCACATGCTTTTAGTTCATTTTGTGATTGACTTATACTGTGTTTACTTGTCTGATGACATGATCCCCTTAGGATTCCTAGCTCCACCTAATTTTTGATTAAGTCGGAGGTAGGAGAGACATTAGGATAGCAATCCATGCCTGATAACATTAGGTAGCTTCCCTCCTGATCCTGACCTTAGGACCATTGATGCATATTAACTTGTAGGACCGAGTTTCCCCCTTAGACTTTATGTGTGTTTTTCCCTTTGTTCTCCCGCACCTATGCGATCGAGATCCTGTTTCCTATTCACCCGTAGTACCGTGAACTACGGATGTTCTGATTCCTCTTTCTTTTCAGATTGCGGATACGTAGGCACGAGATGCGATATCTCGGCGAGCACACTAACAACTAACTTCCGTTTTCTCTTACACTTTGAGTCTCTTCTCTCTTCTTTTAGAGTTAGGTTTTAAAACCTCACAAACCTTAGGATCACTCCCTTAACTAATCAATTAGGATTGAGTCTTAGTCCATATAGATTTTTACCTTTATCCTCTCTTGAGTCTCTTTTCTCATCTCAAAGAAAATTCAAAATATATAATAAAGGTAGGCATTTATTGCATTTAGGCCTTTCATATAAAGAAAAGATTATAAGGGGTCTTCTCTTGTAATCTTAGAATGTGTAGCATATAGCCCATCTTGGGTCAATGTGTTAAACATTTGATCTTGTATGAGGGACTTAAATGCAATACTTGTTGAAGGCATAAATAATAAAACACTTCTTCATTTTCTTAATCAACAAAAACACTTAATAAACACAAGTATGCTAGTGTGTTTGAACCTTGACAATTGGAACTAAGTGTGAGGGTCTTCTTCACCCTTAGTGTGCTTTCTTACTCATTCCATCTTGGAATGTGAGAATGTACACATTCCAATGGCTAAGATTTGGATACACTATCATATGCAAACAAATGAAAAAACTTCTAAAAAGACAAAAATAAACAATAACGCCTTTCCTTCGGGAATTTCTCTCCTCATCTCATTCACTCATTCCTTAAGGATGCGTGATTTCCGTTCTACCGCAAACAGGTAACGCCTAAGTCTCCATACAGCGAGCTGCAACACCTAAACTACTAGGATGCGAACGTTGACGTATTCCACTAAAAAACACAAACAATCCATCCCTAGTGAGGGGAACTACGTCGCTCTGATTCTCATGCTCCCGATGAGATACGTAGGCAGTGGGGTAGGGCCCATTCGAGCACTTCTTTTATTTTCCCTACATTTGTTTCTCTTTCTCTCTTATCCTGTTCCAGTTCTCCAGCTAGTAGTTTCTTTTTCAGTATCCTTTTCTTACACCCTTTGATTGAAGCAGCAAGCGTGGATCCCATCGGGTACGATGGACGCGAGGGGGTGCTAATACCTTCCTCTCGCGTAACCGACTCCCGAATCCAGTTCTCTTGGTCGCAAGACCATGCTTTTTCCTTCCTTCAGGTTTATGCAGTGTTTCCTTTCCCTCTCTTGGGATAAATACACATTGCTGGCAACTCTGTTCGGTGCCACTTTCGTGTTTGTACTAGGCTGAAAATCCCGGGAGCGACACTTAGATCATTTTAATTGAATTTTTATTCAATTAAAATACATTTTTAAAATCAAGTTAGGGTTTTGATTATTTTTCACCTTACAAATCTTTTTCAACACTTTATGGGCCTCTAATAGAGTGTAAGACCCATCCCTTGTAAATACAAACCTTTTTGGGCCTCAGTCATTGTATAAGTCCCAGTAAGTTAAAAAATCTCGTCGCAATCGCCGTTTTCAAAAAAAATCATCTGGGCCTCCCCTTGTGTTATAAGTCTCATTTTTCTTCTTTTCAAAACACTTTGGGCCTCTCCTTGAGTTGTAAGCCCGATCTTTTGTACAAAAATAAACTTTGGGCCTCTAATAGAGTGTAAGACCCAACCTCATGGTAAATATAATAATTTGGGCCTCAGTCATTGTATAAGTCCCAATACAGTTTTCAAAATAACGGTGTGATCGTTGTTTTTTCATCTGGGCCTCTCCTTAAGTTGTAATCCCCATATCTTGTACAAGAATAAACTTTGGGCCTCTAATAGAGTGTAAGACCCCAACGTCTTTGTAAATACATTAATTTGGCCCTCAGTCATTGTATAAGTCCCGATACCGTTTTCAGAATAATAGCAAGATCGTTGTTTTTCATCTGGGCCACTCCTTGAGTATAAGCCCCAATCTTCTTTTAAACAACTTCCCTTTTGATTTAGATTCAAATTCATAGTTGTTATCAAAACTTTCTTCAATTTCTTGAACAACTAACCATACAGCTGTTACAATGAAAGCTTGCTCGCCTGTAAGTTTTAAAACAACTTTCTTTTACATACTTGTATATATATATATATATATATATATATTGGTTTGTAATGCTGGAAGCTTGTTCACCTATAAGTCCTCCTACACTCTTTTACATACTTGTCTATATATTTCATATATATATGCCTGTATATTATATGTTTAGAGTTTTCCCCGACAATTAGGTCTAGGAATAGATCAAACCAGTGGTCACTCTTTCGACACATTCAAAACTACTTCCCCATAGGAAATTCTAGATACAGTCTTGCCTCCTCTTGGGCTTATACAATATGGAACAGAGAAAGGAATTATTCCCGGTGAAACTTTTCTCAAGACTGTCACTATTAGAAATTTGTCAAAGAAATTCATTTCCCCAGAGAGGATTAATTCTCGGTGAAACCTCTCTTGAATTTCTTCAAACCCTAGAACTGTTCACTAAAGAAAAAATTATTCCCGGTGAAACTTTTCTTGAATTATTCTTAGGTTTGGACCCACAGGCTTCTTAAAAGCATGCCTAGCCTCCTCTTGGGCTTTGTACAAGGACCCTCAGGCTTCTTAGAAGTTCTCATGCCTCCTCCTGGGCTTAGTACAAGGACCTAAAAGACCTCCTATGGGTATAGGACAGAACCCAGCCATCAGTTGCTAGAGCAGTCCTTTCAAAAGTCAAAACATCAGATCAATTTAGGGTTATTTCGCATCCCTTAAAAGGCACATGCCTCCTCTTGGGCATGATACAAAGATAAACCCTTTCATACCAGTAGACTTGGACTGTCTCACCCCAATTTTGGATTTCAAGAAACCCTCAAGTTTCCCAAAAGAACACAGGAATAACCCTGATCATTTCATCAATCTCCAACAGAGTTAAAACCCCATAGGTTTCAAAACTCAATCTTTAAACTCTCACTTCAAAAATGCCCCAGCTAAGGTCAAATCACCACCAATAAACCCTTAATCAGAACCTCATGGTCTCTGATATCTCAACTCTTCTGTAATCCTCAACAAGAGTTGATTCCCCAATTTGGACCTGCCTTTGGATCTTAATAATCCTCAGCAGAAGTTAGCCTCCTCTTAGGCTTTATATAAGAAATTCCCCAGACAACCTCCTCTTAGGCTTTGTATAATGATCATCCCTCAATAGTTTCAGCCTCAATCTTGGGCTTTCTACAAGACACTAAATAAAGCTTCCCCAGTGGAGTCAGTCAAAACTTTTTAGCCTCAATCTTGGGATTTGTACAAGACACCTAAAATATTCTCCAGCTAAGTCAAATATCTCTTTCAACCTCAATTTTGGGCTTTGTACAAGATAGATAAAACCTCTCCTCAGTAGATTCAATCCCTTTTAGCCTCAATATTGGGCTTTGTACAAGACAAATAAAACCTCTCCTTAGTAGAGTCAATCCATTTTAGCCTCAATCTTGGGCTTTGTACAAGACACATATAAAATCTCTCCAGTGGAGTCAATAACTCTCTTTTAGCCTCAATCTTGGGCTTTGTACAAGACAGACAAAATTTTTCCCCAGAAAAGTCAATATTAGTCTCCTCTTAGGCTTTGTATAATGATCTCCCCAAATGAGTCAGTCTCTTTCTAGCCTCAATCTTGGACTTTGTACAAGACAGATAAAACTCTCTAAACAGAGTCAACCTTTTAGCTTCAACCTTGGGCTTTGATCAAGGCACAAAACAAATCAAACATCCCCTCAGAGGAAATCAAGATTTCTCTGTACGAAGACATTTCTCTGTAAATCACATATTCAAAACAGACAATCAAAACAAACCATAATCCCAGATAACTGCTGTAAGTGACATACTTGTTGATTCAAAAATCCGAGCTGTAGTCCAACTCATATCCTGGTAAATCCCCTCTTTCATCTAACATCTATAAGTGGAAAGCCTCTGGATTATTTACATCCAAGCCAATGTCCCTCTCTTAGCATGAAAGACTCCTAAGGAAAAATGGCATTGCTCAACACTGAGTTAAAGTTTTCTCCTTCAGGACAAATCCCTCATAAAGGAAATTATGGCATTGATGGATTCCATACATTCTAGTTAAAGTAATTCTCCTTTATATTCAATCACCCAACAGTTGTGATAAACAGATGAGATAGCTCCCTTTAGAGGTGACAAATTCTCTCTCAGTCAAACCTTTAGCTTCAATCTTGGGCTTTGAACAAGACACAAAAAACCTTTAGCTTCAATCTTGGGCTTTGAACAAGACACCAAACATTTTCCTCCCATAGAAATAGGAGGAACTACGATTGCACTGATTTCCCTGTTTTATTTAACGGGAATACGTAGGCATAAGATTGCGAAATCTTAGCGAGCACACTAACCAAAAACCTTAGGTCCAGTACCTTACCAAAAACATCGAAAAACCCAAAAATCAAAAAAATACTCTCTCTTAACACTCCCAAAGGTCAAACTTTCCCAACCCATAAGGTTAGTTTTAGATAGCTTCCCTTTCCTTTCCAGCTTCATAGGATAAATAAGAAGTCAGAAAATAGCACCCAATTCCAACCAACTGCGATAAGGCGGTCGCGTCACTGACAAAAATAGCACGCTACAGGTATCACCGGAGAGCCGTAGTCTATAAGGTGCTGCTTCGACCACCCGAACAATTTCGTGTTTTGTTGAGATATTGCTTTGGTATCCTCGGAAAGCCTTAGTCTATAAGGTGCTGCTTCGACCACCTGAAGAATCTCGTGTTTTGTTGAGATACTGCTTTGGTATCCTTGGAAAGCCTTAGTCTATGAGGTGCTGCTTTGACCACCCAAAAAATCTCGTGTTTTAATGAGATACTACTTTGGTATCCTCGGAGAGCCTTAGTCTATAAGGTGCTGCGTCGACCACTCGAAGAATCTCGTGTTTTATTGAGATACTGCTTTGGTATCCTAGGAGAACATTAGTCTATATGGTGCTGCTTCGATCACCCAAAGAATCTCATGGTTTGTTGAGATACTGCTTTGGTATTCTCGGAGAATCTTAGTCTATAAGGTGCTACTTCGATCACCCAAAGAATCTCGTGTTTGGTTGAGATACTGCTTTGGTATCCTCAGAGAGCCTTAGTCTATAAGGTATTGCTTCGACCACCCGAAGAATCTCGTGTTTTGTTGAGATTCATCAAGTGAATCTTGTTCCATATAACAACTATGCTAGAAGGTTGTTACCTTTCTTTGACAGAGTGGACTTCCATCACATTCCCTGGATAGAGAATCAGATGGCTGATGCGTTGGCAACGTTGTCATCAATGTATCAAGTGAATCGTTGGAATGAAACTCCTTCAATCAGAGTCATGCGCTTAGACAGACCTGCTTTTGTATTTGCAGTTGAAGGGGTATCAGATGGCAAGCCTTGGTATCATGACATCAAAGTCTTTTTGAAGAGTCAGGAATACCCAGCTGGGGCATCTTCCAAGGATAAAAAGACATTGAAGAGGTTATCAGGAAACTTCTTTTTGAACAAAGACGATGTGTTATACAAGAGAAACTTTGACATGGTTTTGCTACGTTGTGTGGATGAACACGAGGCAGGCCTGTTAATGGAAGAGGTTCACGAAGGTTCCTTTGGTACTCATGCCAACGGGCATGCTATGGCAAAAAAATTGTTAAGAGCGGGGTATTATTGGATGACTATGGAGTCTGATTGTTTTAAATACGCCCGAAAATGTAATAAATGCCAGATTCATGCTGATAAGGTGCACGTACCGCCTACTCCTCTGAATGTTTTGTCGTCACCTTGGCCTTTTACCATGTGGGGCATTGAAATGATTGGGAAGATCGAGCCGACTACTTCGAATGGACATCGTTTTATCCTGGTGGCTATTGATTATTTCACGAAGTGGGTAGAAGCAGCATCGTATGCCAACGTCACCAGACAAGTGGTAGCCCGGTTTATTAAGAAGGACATCATCTGCCGGTATGGAGTCCCGGAGAGAATCATTACTGATAATGGTTCAAATCTGAATAACAAGATGATGAAGAAGTTAGGTCAGAGCTTTAAAATCGAACATCACAATTCTTCTCCTTATCGTCCGAAGATGAATGGGGTTGTTGAAGCGGCATATAAGAACATTAAGAAGATTGTGAAGAAGATGGTAGTGACATACAAAGACTGGCATGAGATGTTGCCTTACGCTTTGCACGGTTATCGTACTTCGGTACGCACATCAACTGGGGCAACTCCTTTCTCATTTGTATATGATATGGAAGCAGTACTGCCATTGGAAGTTGAGATTCCTTCTTTGAGAATTCTGACGGACGTGAAGCTTGATGAAGCTGAGTGGGTGCGTTCCTGACTGAATGAACTGAACCTCATTGAAGAGAAGCGATTGAAAGCCATTGCACGTGGCCGGTTGTATCAGAGCAGGATGAAGAAAGCCTTTGATCAGAAAGTGCGTCCTCGGTGTTTTCAGGCTGGTGAATTGGTTTTGAAAAGGATCCTTCCTCCTCAAATAGATCACAGGGCCAAATGGACTCCAAACTACAAAGGGCCATATGTAGTAAGACAGGTTTTCTCTAGTGGAGCCTTATTACTCTCAACTTTGGATGGCGAAGATTTTACGTCCCCTGTGAACGCGGACGTAGTCAAAAAATACTTTGCATAAAAGAGACCCGCTGGACATAAAAAGAAAGTCCAGGCAAAAAAGGGGCATCCCGGCGAACCATAAAAAGAAAAGAAAAGGTTCAGGTAAAAATTAGGGATAAAAAAGAAAAAGAAATAAACCCGCAAGGTTGAAAACCTGAAAAGGTAACTTTGGAAAAAATGGGTATCCCGGTGGATTGAAAACCCGAAAAGGGCGATCCAGGCAAAAGTTAGGGATTTAAAAGCAAAGACTACGATCCGCGTTCGATATGTGATCACTATTCACACTTGGAAAATTCCAAGGAAAGGAATCAGTCCAGTCAGTCATCTTCAAAGGCCAAAGCATCTGCGAATAAACAAGTCATATGGGTTATAGCTGAGTCGAGTCATGGTGGATGTCTGTTCCCCACATTGCCGACATGTGTATTTTCTTTTACTTTTTGCGCAATTACCTCTTTTCAGGAATTGCTTCCAAATGTAAATGCCTATTTACAAGCCAATCCATTCAATAAAATTGGCATTTCACTCAAAAAACTTTCCGTTTGTGTTTTTGTTTTACCTGTTTTGTTTGTGAAAAGGTCCGATATTTTTGATAAACATTACATGTTAAAATGTTGAGCTTTACGAAACATATTGGAAAACAGGGGAAATTGCTAGGGTGACGGTCATCGTAATGGTAATTGAAGTAGTTATTTTGCATAGAACTTTCTGTGGATTTTGTTTGCAGGGTAACAGGTTTGTCCTTCCCCAGTAGAGCTATTCTCCTCGACATTGGAAAATCCATCCTCCTCAGCAGGTTGTTGTTTCCCCAGCAAGAGACTTACAGAATATCTTCTTGGGACAAAGGAGTTATTTTCCCCGCAGGATCCGAGCACTCGGCTAGTCAACAAATGTTTTTCTCACTAGCCACAGTATGAGTTAATCCACTCCGGATGGGTAAGCTCGATGTTATCCGCTAGCAGGGTAGATGTCAGCATCTACCGTTCCCCAAGCAGGTTTGCTGATCATGGCCAGTATTCCCCAGCAGGGTAAAAGTACTAATATTCCCCGACAGGGTAAAGGTAAGAGCATCTCCCAAGCAGGTTCAAAATTATTGACTTGTCTCCCCAGGCAGAGTTTGGCGGTGATCCTCTCAGTGGTTTGTTCAAACAGCTGTCCCCAGCAGGTCTTAAGTCTAATTGTTATTAGCATCTATTCAGATCCAGGTAGAAGTCAGTTGGTAATTCTCAGCAGAGAGAATCTCTTTTTGGGTTCCATCTTCAATATTCGTTCATAGCCATCCCCAACAGAGTGGGTTTTCTCTCGGAGCTTTCATCTCTAGAAGAATTTATGATCATTGTCTTCCTCAGTAGAGTGAAGTCTTTCTCAGCAGGGTCTCTTATTTCGGAGGACAATTTATTTTATTGTCCCCAGTGGAGTTTGCCTTCGCCTTCAGCATTTATTTTGCTGAGGCACCTCTTTTGCCTTACATAAGCATTCTTGCATGGCATCCTCCCAAACGTGTAGCATTTCCATTTTGTATGGAGCATTACGGTAAAATTCAAACATATGCATTCGAAGCATAAGCCAGGTTTGATTTCCTTTACCCGTTCCTTTCCCTAGCAGAAAGTGACATGAGTCAGGAGATTTTGTTCAAGCATCGCACCGCAACCAGTGGATTCGTCCTTCTTGTTGGTCCTTTCTATACCCCCCGCAGAGTTGTCTGTTTAGATTTCTCTTATCCCCAGCGGAGTCATCTTTGTAGATCTTTTGATTCTACTAATCTTTGGAAGAGCGGTCTCGGTTGGTCTTTCCTTTCGAGTTCGCTTTCGGTCGTGCTCGTTCTTTCTTTTCGAGTCCGCTTTCGGTCGTACTCGTTCGTTCTTTCCGAGTCCGCTTTCGGTCGTACTCGTTTGTTGATTGAAAGTCCATTTTCGGCCGGTATTTCTTTTCGAGTTTGCTTTCGGTCGTCCTCGCACTCTTTGTTATCCCCAATAGAAGTTATCCTATGTGGTATCCTTTCTCTGAAAGTCCGCTTTCGGTTGGTCTTTCTTTTCGAGTTCGCTTTCGGTCATACTCGTTTGTTGTTTGAAATTCCGCTTTCGGTCGGTCTTTCTTTTCGAGTCCGCTTTCGGTCGTACTCGTTTGCCTTTGTATCCCCACTGAGTCCGCTTTCGGTCGTACTCATTCGGTTGTTGAAATTCCATTTTCGGCCGGTCTTTCTTTTCAAGTCCGCTTTCGGTCGTACTCGTTTATCCTTTTCGAGTCTGCTTTCGGTCGTACTCGTTTATCCTTTTCGAGTCCGCTTTCGGTCGTACTCGTCTATCCTTTTCGAGTCCACTTTCGGTCGTACTCGTTTATCCTTTTCGAGTCCGCTTTCGGTCGTACTCGTTTATCCTTTTCGAGTCCGTTTTCGATCGTACTCGTCTATCCTTTTCGAGTCCGCTTTGGGTCGTACTCGTCTATCCTTTTCGAGTCCGCTTTCGGTCGTACTCGTTTATCCTTTTCGAGTCCGCTTTCGGTCGTGCACGTTTTCATTTTCATTACCACCAGTTTGCAAATTTCCAGGTGTTTTTTGGTATTCAATCCCCCTGTATCCCGGTTGTCTGAAAGTCGTTGCTTCCACACCCTCAGATCCAAGGAGTTTGAATAGGGGCAGCTGTAACACCCAAAAATTTGCCCTCTTACTTTTAGCTAACTGGCTTATGTTTCTTTGCATTTTTTGCATTAGCATTGTTGCATTTGCATGTTTCTTTGAGCATGGGATCAGGGCATTTTCTTCAGCAGTACAAGATGTTCTCAGCACCGGTTTGATCTTTATCGGTAGTTAAGGCCAAGCATTTAATTCTCAAAGTCTTTTTGAGCATTTATTTAGGTCATTAAGTGATTTGAAGATCAACAATTCCCGCAGTCAAATTTTGATCAGCAATTCAGCACCGAACAGTCGTCTCAGCAATTTAATCGGGGCCCGGAAAATATTTCATGGCATGTTTCAAGTACACTCAAGTAGTGAGGTCCAAAGACAAGTTTCAGAGGCATATTGTGGTTCAAAACAAGTGGAATCAAGTCCGTCTCCATTTTCCCTCCTTTTGGCGCCAAGCAGAAAATTCAAATTTTCCTCATGGTAACCGGTTACTCACCGTTTGTTAACCGGTTACCCATTTTCCCGACACTATTACCAACTCAGACTTAATCACTAGCCCCCTTTTTCAACTATACTAGTGTTTTTGCCTTCCGTGGGAATCGAACCCTGTACCCTGGGGTTCAAGTACATGTTCATTCCATTCCCACTACCAATTGAGCTAGTAGCTCAATTGGTAGTGGGAATGGAATGAACATGTACTTGAACCCCAGGGTACAGGGTTCGATTCCCACGGAAGGCAAAAACACTAGTATAGTTGAAAAAAGGGGGCTAGTGATTAAGTCTGAGTTGGTAATAGTGTCGGGACTCGTGCGCGAGCGGCCGCGGGCTGTTACAATAAAAAGGCGCCTTTTTATGTAACAGCCCGGGCCCCTCGCAAGGCAATCCCGGCACTGCCACCTCACGATCTTCTCTACCCCCCTCACTAGTAGAGTTTTTGCCTTCCATGGGAATCGAACCATGTACCCTGGGATTCAAGTACATGTTCAATCCATTCCCACTATCTTCATCAACATAAATTCATCATTCTATCCTTAATACATCAAAACCAATCATTCTAATCACTTTAAATTCATCCATTGATTCTCTTAATTATTTTCCTCAATAGATCCACCAACCCACCTTGGTATTTCCTTCTTGGTAATATCTTAAATTGCACCACCAATTAAATTTAATCCTGCGAGTTTCTCTATCAACTCCATCTCACGATTCATAATCGTCGCCGTAAGAAATATCATATGATTTAAACATTAGTCACTACATAAATATTTCCAAAATAACCGCTCACATAAAACATAGTTCTTCAACAGTCCTAACCATCTTGTCTGTCACATAATAACCTCTCTCGAGTCGACTAAACACTTTAATTTCTGCGATTACTGAATACCTCCATCTTGGTCTTCAAAGGTTACATTACCCACTTACAACACAAACTCTCTTTTAGAAACATAATTGATTTGCATGATGTTTGATTGTTGTTCATGAGATTAATTTCGTGCATGAGTGATTGTATGATCATTTGGAAATAATTGGATAAGTGATTTTGCTGCTGAAAAGTGCTTTTGAAATAGATTTTTTTGGACTATTGTCCCAGAGTAACCGGTTACTCACCGTTTGTTAACCGGTTACTCTATGTATTTTTTGCATAAATGGTCTGATTTTCAACTAAGTAACCGGTTACTCACCATTTGTTAACCAGTTACTCTGGGACAGAATGTGTAATTTAGTGCATTTTCTTGGTTGTTCGAGATCCGATGCATGCCTAAACTTCATGGACTAATATGTTGATGATTTGTGGATTATTCTTGGTTGTTCGTTTATGTGTATGTTTGCGTTGTTGAACACTTGATGCTATGAACACTTACGCACACTCACTTATTGATCATGTTCATTGTGCATTGCTGCTGGATTGATAATGATTATGCATACTTACTTGTATCCAATTTCATGATGTGCATTTTGTTTCATTTGATCATATGCTATATGTTGCATTCTTCCATGATGCTTGCAAGGTTATTCAACATGGTGTGTGGTTTGCTTATGATCATGATCAATTGAATGATGTATGTTGTTTGATGCACGTTTGCTCTGTCTTGATTGAACCGTATTCAAATGTGGTGCATGTTGTCCTGATTTCACATCTCAGTTTTGCATAAAGTGTTGTCATATGTGTTGTCCATATGTACATGTGTGCTGTTTGACCTTTTTACACTTGTTTTCATGCTGAGTTTCATGCTATTGAATGTTGTTTTGTGTATGCATGATTTCATTGCTGTTCTGAAGCAAATGTCCTGTTGTAGGTGTTGTACCTTCTCTTTTTACTCATTTCACTCCCTCGAGTCTCAAGACTTGTTCAAGTCTTGGACTCCTTTCCCCTTAGAGCTACCTAGTCCAACTTAATTTCCGATTAAGCTTGGAGTAGGATTAGCATTAGGCATTAGTTAGTTGTCCTTCCTAAGCATCACTAACCATAGGTCACCCATGCATGATAACATTAGGACTCTTAGTTTCCCTTTAGAGTTTCCTTTGGGTCTTCTCTCTTCTCATCTCAAAACTTCTTGAAAACACTTAATAAAGATAAAGTGTATTGCGCACGAGCCTTAAGCGTGGGGAATGAGAAATGAGGGGCTTCCTCTCATCTTTCTAGAGTGCTTAGCGGGCGTCCTGTCTTGGGACGATTCGTTAAGTATTAGTCCCTGTGCCCTAGACTTTGGTGCAATGCAAGTTATGAACTAACTTAAAACACTTCTGTCTAAAAAACACAAAAACAAATTCAAATCTTTTTATCCTTCGGGATTGTTTGGTTCCATACCATTTTCAGAAAAGAGCACATTACCTTCCGTCTGAGTCGCAAACAGGCATCGACCCTAACTGCCGGACGCGAATCTAATGTCGCTCATAAAAAACACTTACCCATCAGTGGTCGTACCCACGAACTACATTAGCTCTAATTCCTCTCTCTCGTCCGATTAAGGATATGTAGGCACAAGACAGTGATTGTCTTGGCGAGCAACCTTCCCCCATAGTTCCCGTCTGAACTACGTTGACTCTGACTTTCCCATTGCACTGAGGGAGTACGTAGGCCTAGGGCATCGAATATGTCCTACCGAGTTCGTCTTAGTCACCCCCATCCCCGTTTTCTTTTGTTCAGCCATAGATAGTAGGACAACTCACCCTCCGTTTAGACAACAAGCATGGATCCCATTGAGTACGATGGATGCGTGGGGTGCTAACACCTTCCCCTCGCATAACCGACTCCCGAACCTGGACTATGGTTGCGATGACCTTGTCTTTCCCCCTTTTCTCTTCAGGTTTATGCAGTGTTTCCTTTCCCTCTCTCGGGATAAATACACATTGCTGGCGACTCTGTGTTTTCTGCGCCACTCTCACGTTTGTACCGTTGGATGCGAATCTTTCGGGAGCGACACTGAGGATTATTGAGATCCCGAAGCAGGTCCAAGTGTGGGGAACTCTCATCAGAGAGACCGGGTTTCTGCTGGAGATTGATCCAGAGTGATCGGTGTTTTTTCCTATGTTTGTTTGTAACTTGAGAATGTCTTTGAGACTCAAAAGGTTTAGACTGTCCAAGTCTAGAGTTTTATCTTTTGTACAATGCCCAAGAGGAGGCGCGGGCATTAAGGGATGAGTATCAACCCTACAATGGTCGGAGTTTTGACGCTGGAAAGACTGCTCTAGCAAAGGATGACTAAGTTCTGTCTTATACCTTTAAGAGTCATCAGGGTCCTTGTATGAAGCCCATGAGAAGGCATGAGAACTTCTAAGAAGCCGAAGGGTCCTTGTACAACGCCCAAGAGGAGGTGGGGATGCTTTTAGGAAGCCTGTGGGTCCCCAAACCCCGAGACGTTCAAAACATGCTATTCACCGAGAATAGATCAAGCCAGGGAAGTTCGAGAATTTGGAAGAACTAAAGAGATGCCATTCACGGAGAAAAGATCATCTCTGGGAGTTAGAGTTTCTTTGACAATTTCTAAGGGTGACAGTCTGAGAAAGGGTTCACCGAGAATGCTGCCTTTCACGTCTCCATATTGTTTAACCCCAAGAGGAGGGAAGACTGTATCTGGAATCCTACGGGGGATCTAGTTTTATTTGTATTTAAGAGTGACCAACAGGGCTTTACCTAGTGCTAGACGTAGTTGCCAGGGAAAACTCTAAATAACTATACTAGTATTACACATTGGATATTTGACGAGTATATAAAGAGGATGTGAAAGAAGACTTATAGTGAAGCAGCCCCACAATACAGTTATATACATATGAAAGCGGTAAATGAAAACGGATGAACACTTACCCGTTGTAAAGCTTCCATGCAGTTTTATTAGTCGTTCAACAAAGCAAGTTTTGATAACAACATATATTTGAATTCAGAATCAAAGGAGAAAGTGCTTTGAAAAGATTGTTGGGGCTTACAGCTCGAGGAAAGGCCCAAGTTTTAACGATGATCGTACCGTTGTTTGAAAACTGTACAGAGGGACTTATACAATATGTGAGGCCCAAAAAGTTTTTATGTACAGGGGGATGGGGCTTACAGCTCAAGGAGAGGCCCAAATGATTTGTTTGGAAACGGCGATCGTGCCGAGGTTTTCTTTTAACGCATAGGGACTTATACAATATCTGAGGCCCAAAAAGGTTTTGGTTAGAAGGGGATTGGGTCTTATACTTTATTAGAGGCCCAATAAGTTGTTTTTGTACAAGTGGTGGGGCTTATAGCTCAAGGAGAGGCCCATGGTTTTTTGTTAAAAAGGCGACGATCGCGTCGAACTTTTTGACGGTATCGGGACTTATACAATACACTGAGGCCCAAATTCTCTTGTTTTTTTAAGAGGGGTTGGGTCTTACACTCTATTAGAGGCCCAAAGATTTATTTTTGTACAAGTGATGGGGCTTACAACTCAAGGAGAGGCCCAGGTTTTAACGATGATCGCACCGTTGTTTTTGAAAATACAGTGGGACTTATACAATGACTGAGGCCCAAAAGTGGTGTATTTACAAAGGGGATGGGTCTTACACTCTAAAAGAGGCCCAATGAGTGTTTGAAAAGATTTGTTAGGGTGAAAATCGAAGAAACCCTAATTTTGTTTTTCTTTAAAAGTAAATATTTAAAGAAAATCAATAAAATGATAGAAATACCAAATGGATTTGAATAAATCACTTGTGATTTTTTTTAAGGTTTGAAAAATGAGGTTTTAATCACAAGATGATTTAGAACTCATTTGGTTTTGATTTTCAAAATAAAGATTCACTTTTAAATGTTTAAAAACAATTTAAAATGAGTTTATTCACAAAAATACTAACTATATTAAATAAATAATAAAAATTGGATTTTTTGTGGAATAAAATATCTCAACATTTTTGTGATTTTTTGCAAAAAGAACCAATCAAAAATAATTAAAATTGAGGAAGTTATTAATTTTTCAAATCATTAAAATAATATGAAAAATGGTAAAAAAAATGGGAAAAAAAATAGCAAAAAGAGGGTCTGGGGCGAGGGTGATTCGAACCCCATACCTCTTGTGTACAGCATGCGCGCCTTACCACTGGGGTGGTGATACATCCATGTATCAAACCCCAGCCATAAATATACAAGGCTTGCCTTATTCTTGGCCTGGCCAAGGAAAGGCAAGGCAAGGTTTTTGGTCAGAAATGTGAAGGCCATAACTTCCTCATTTCTCCATGGATGGAGACAAAATTTATATGCATCTGGCCTAGAATTTCCTAAGGAATCCAATGGTGGTGGTGGTTTTTCCAGAAAATCAACCCTCCTCAAAACCCGATAGTAGTTTTGAAATAGGCCATATTGTGCATTTTCTGTGCTACCTCTAGGTACAGCCATGAATTACATGATGAATTGGTGCAAACACAACACAAATGACATGTATAAGAGATGCATGATCAGTGGACCTCAAAACAAGGCATATTTTAAAAAGTTCAAGTTGAGATGCTTACCTCTTCGGGAGCTTTTTGGGCAATTTGTCAAGGGCCTTGTTCCAGAAATGTTTTGATGCTTTGAACACTCTCAAATGATCCCTTAGAAGCCTTTAGGATGATTGGAATCAGTTGGAAACCTCAGGAATGGAAATTGGCCCTTTCTTGCAAAAGAGGCAAAAGTGGCCAAAATAGCAACTCCCTCAAATGATGTTCCAGATGTGTGGAACCATTTGGGACAGTTCAAGGATGATATTTGGAGTGTGTTTGAGGTTTTATCTGGTTTTGAAAGTGACTGAATCAAGACATGGCTTGAAAAATGCAAAAAAGTCCTATTTTGAGGTTTTGAGAGGGGACTTTGAGATTTTTGGTGTTACAGGTCACTTGTGAGAGTTTGGACAGCTTAGATATGACATATTGGATGTGTTTGGATCATGAGATGTAGTGGAATTGCTCTCTAACTCAAAAACTCAGAGTTACCTTGCTAAAGAAGGCCTTTCTGCCTAGAGAAAGAGATTTTGAGGAAAACAAGTGTTGTAGTGCTTTGCGGTGTACTTAAACTGAGTACAAATGAGCTCTATTTATAGTAGAGCAAGTTTATTTTGGCTGCAATAGTGAATGGCAACTGCAGCAGAGGTTTGGCAAGTGTTGATCAATAGGAATCCAAGTCTCCTCTAGCTATTAAATAGAGGTTAGGGCACAGGCTGCTGGTTCCCTAGTTCTTGGATAAGTCTTGACTGAATTCAGTTGGAAATTGCTCAGTCCATGCCACCTTGGTGCATCCATTAAATGCTCCAAACCAAAATTAGAGTCTTGTCCCTCTTTTAGGCATTTCTAGGTTTGGCATGCTACTTTTGGTTCCAAGGACTTGGGAGGCTGATGGATCAGTGTTTGTCCCTCCTTGGTCTCCCCCTGAGGTGTTCAGATGGATAGACTTGTTTGTCATTTGCACAAATTGCCTAAATCGAGCAAAATGCACAAATCTGCTTTGTTATGACAGTTGCAACAAGGCATGTTTCCACTGTCATAACTCTTAGCTCAGATTGAGTTTGATGGAGTTCTTGACCATTTTGGAAAGCTCTCATATGATACAACATATGTGTGATCATAGTTTGTCTTGATACTTTTAGGATCCAAGTGAAAAATCCCCCTACTTTTGGAAAAAAAGCAAGACAGATTCTGACTTAGTGAAAATTTCACTAAGTGTTGGAAAAAGTGACATTTCATGTTTTCAGCCATTTTGATCATTCCATAACTCAAAATCCATGGTGAATTGGAGTGAGGTGTAGTTGACACTTTTAAAGTATGCCATGAGAGCTACAAATCCATCTTTGGATCAGCCAAAATAGTTGCTTGAATCTCAAGTTATGATCCTTGGAAGTTGGTACCCTAGCCACTTTGTTCCATAACTTAGAAAATTTTTAAGTTTTTTATGGTTACTCCTTTTACAAGTTATCCCACTTTTCTTGATTTTTCTTGATGAATGATGATCCCAATCACACATTAACATCATTTTTGGGAGCGTTTGCGAGATATTTGAGTGTAGGGGTATTTTGGTCTTTTGTTGGGTAGATATTATATTTTTCATATAATAGAAATAGAAAGAGAGAAAACTAGTAAGGAAAGAAAAAAGAGAAGAAGAAAAAGAGAAAGAAGGAAAAGAAGAGAAGAAAAAGAGAGAAAACTTGTGGATTAAGAAATCGATCAACCGACTTTCAAAAACACGATTAAATCGGGTAAGGGTGCGAAACTCGATTATCTTATGCTTGTGTATGATTATGTATGTGTGTGGGTGAATACTTGTTATCATGATTGGGTTATGTTATGATTTCTATGTGTTGGTTTGGAAGTGTTTTGGTGAGGAAAATATGGTTTTGGGGTGTATAACAGCGCTGCTGGGTTTTTCTGAATTCGCAGGTTCGCACTGCGAATCCCCTAGTGAAGGGGAAAGCGAGCATTCGTTGGCTATTCGCACTACGAAGGTGAGGGCGAACATTCGCCAGAGACTCACACTGCGAACTGCAGGCTATTTTCCTTTCTGCCATAGTTCGCTGGGGCATTTGCACTGCGAATGAGGGGGCGAAGGACTCGCTAAGAGCTTCGCACTGCGAACATGACAGCTTTTCCCAATTTTTTTTCTTTATAACTTTTGATCCGTAAGTCGGTTTGAGGCGCGGTTTGGTGCGTTGGAAAGCTTTTGACATGTTATTTCTTATTAAAATGGTTTTGAGATTGTTTTCCAATTAAATTATGTCGGGAATTTGGAAAGGTGTCGTTTTGTTAACTTGTACCATTTTAATTGTGTGTATTTGATGTGTTATCATCCAATATGCCTTTGATAGATATGGTATGACTTGTGTGCTGTTGTATGATGTAAATGCATTGTTTTGGGCTTGATGGTAAAGCATGATTATTGTTGATTGAGATGGCTGCATATATGTGTGCATTTGAATGTCATGAGTCATTGTATGCCAAGCATCATGATATGCATTCTTGTGATGTCGTGTGCCCTTGTGGGGTGTGAGTGACGAATTGATTCCAGAGGGAATCTACTATAACCTCATGTGACTTATACAAAGAGGTGTGAGTGATGATTATGGACGATCGTGTGCCTTATACAAAGAGGTGTGAGCGATCGGGTCGTGTGCCTTATACAAAGAGGTGTGAGCGATCCATAAACGTCGTGTGCCTTATACAAAGAGGTGTGAGCGACGGGGAACATCGTTTGCCCGACGGGGAGTTACATTATGTAACAGGCGATGGTTCCAATAGTTCTTGAGTGAACTAGTGATGAGATTGACGGATGGATGGTACTTCATTGCATTGCATAGAGTCGTTGTGTCGGTCTCTGTGCATTTGCATGAATCATGAATGGATTGATTTTGTGTGGAGTTGTGAATGGAATTGATGAGTTGAGATATATATATATATATATATGTTGTTGATAAAATGCATTTATTTGATTATATATGCCTTGGTGATGGATATATGATGATATGAATTGTGTTGTTTTGTGTTTGAATTCTGGTATAAGTTGTGGTGAGAATATTCCATGTGTATTTTGGTGTTATTATATAATGGTATGCAATTATATTATGATTGTGTTTCTCACCCTTCTGTTGTTTTTGAATGCTCTATGAGGCATTGCAGATTAGATGCTGAAGGTCTTTTTGTGAAGCTTAGGTCTTCATTCTTTTGTCGGTCGGCTCTGATATGTAGCACCGGGTAGTCGGGGAGGTCGTTGTGATTTATATGTATATGTATAGATATCTTTTGGATTGTCTATGTATGGATCTGTGTATGATAGACAAACTCTTTATGTGAGATATATATATATATATATATATATATATATATATGAGATTCAGTTGCAGATTTTCCGCTTTTATTCTGTATCTGAATTGTGGGTAGTAGGAACTAAGTTCCTCTGTTATTTGCTACCTAATTGTTGCATATCTTTATGATCAGGTTTATTGTGTTTTGTTTCAATTGATGTGACTCCTTTGTCAATGCCATGAATGTTTAATTATACTCTGATGAAATTTTTATCGCTTTAATTTAATTGGGGGTATAGAATGGCGGTGTTACATTAAGTGGTATCAGAGCCAGTCCGTGTCAGTTTGTGTCAGTCCTTGTTGGTCGTTGTGGTTGGGTGAGCTGTTTGTTTAACCATAGTTGATGTTATTGGATATGAATAGAATATGGCTGGTAGGAATGACGCTGCTTTAGCTACTGCGATGCAAGCTATGGCTCGGCCTGTGCAGGGTGCACCTAATGCTGGTGGAAATGATGAGTTCAGGAAGAACAAACCGCCTATCTTCAAAGGAAGATATAATGCTGATGGTGCTCAGATTTGGCTTACGGAGATTGAAAGAATATTCCAAGTGATGGATTGTGCTGAGGAACAGAAGGTGAGACTGGGTACTCACATGTTGCAGGAAGAAGCTGATGATTGGTGGGTTAGTACACATTATGTGTTGGAAGCTGCTGATGAAGAGATCACTTGGGCCTTGTTTAGCATTGAGTTTCTGAGAAAGTATTTTCCAGAAGATGTTATAGGAAAGAAAGAGATAGAGTTCTTGGAATTAAAACAAGGTAACATGTCTGTTGTTGATTATACTGCTAAGTTTGTAGAGCTCGTGCAGTTTTATCCACATTATGCTGAACCGACTGCGGAATTTTCTAAGTGTATGAAGTTTGAGAACGGATTGCGTCCTGAGATAAAGCAGGCAATCGGTTACCAAAGGATTAGAAGATTTTCTGATTTGGTGGATTGTTGTAGGATTTTTGAAGAAGATAGCAAAGCTCGTTCTACTCACTATAAGAGAGTGAATGAAAGGAAAGGGAAGCAACCGTTCCGTGGTGGTCCGTATGTGATACCAGCTGATATGGGTAGGCAGAGAGGTAATTTTGAGAAAAGGCCAAGTGGGGGAGGAATGTATAATCCTCTGAGATGTTATAGGTGTGGTGACCTAGGACATCGTTAGTTCGAATATAGGAAGGATATGAGAAACTGTTCCAATTGTGGAGGTTTAGGACATATTGCAGCTGATTGTAAGAGGAACGTGGTGAAGTGTTTCAACTGTGGTGAACTTGGACATGTTAGAACGAAGTGTCCGAAACCGAAGCAAGCTCCAGCTGGTGGGAAAGTTTTTGCATTGGCAGGAACTTAGACTACAAGTGCAGATCGTCTGATCAGAGGTACTTGGTTTATTAATAGTACACCTTTAGTTGATATTATTGATACTGGAGCGACTCATTCGTTTATTTCGTCTGAGTGCGTGAAGCATTTGAATCTTTTGTTGTCTTCGATGGGTGGTGAGATGGTTATTGATACTCCAGCAATGGGGTCAGTAACTACTTCTTTGGTTTGTTTAAGTTGTCCTTTGACCATTTATGGTAAAGACTTTGAAATGAATTTGGTGTGTTTGTCGTTGGAGGGTTTAGATGTGGTTCTGGGAATGAATTGGTTACAGTTCAATCGAGTGCATATTGATTGTTATCATAAGCTAGTACGATTTCCTTCTCTTGAGGAAGACGAGGACTCGGGTTTCTTATCTACCAAAGAGTTGAAGAAACTTTTGGCGGATGAAGCTCAGTTGTTTGGGTTGTTTGCATCGTTGACTGTGGATAGTCAAGTTTCACTTGATGTGTTTCCTGTTGTGTGTGATTTTCCAAAAGTGTTTCCAGAGGATACTTCGGACTTGCCGCCAGAGAGAGAGTGGAGTTTTCTATAGATCTAGTTCCTGGTACTAGACCTGTATCGATGGCACCTTATCGAATATTGGCATCTGAGTTGGTTGAGTTAAAGAAGCAGTTGAATGAATTGTTAGAAAAGAGGTTTGTGAGACCAAGTGTATCGCCTTGGGGTGCTCCAGTTTTATTGGTGAAGAAGAAAGATGGGAGTATGCGATTGTGTATTGATTATCGCCAGTTGAATAAGGTGACAATTAAGAATAAGTATCCTCTTCCAAGAGTTGATGATTTGATGGACCAGTTGGTAGGTGCGTGTGTGTTTAGTAAGATTGATTTGAGGTCGGGGTATCATCAGATTAGAGTGAAAGAGGAAGATACTCAGAAGACGGCTTTTAGGGCACGATACGGTCATTATGAATAATCTGTGATGCCGTTCGAGGTTTCTAATGCGCTAGGTGTGTTTATGGAGTACATGAATCGTATTTTCCATGAGCATTTAGATCGATTTTTTGTTGTGTTTATTGATGATATCTTAAAATATTCTAAGTCTTGAGATGAGCATGCGGAGCATTTGCGCATTGTGTTGCAAATTTTGAAGGAAATGAGACTTTTTGCCAAATTGTCCAAGTGTGAGTTCTGGTTGTCCGAAGTGAGTTTTCTTGGGCACGTGATTTCAGGTAATGGTATTGCTGTGGATCCATCTAAAGTAGAAGCAGTTCTACAATGGGAGGCTCCTAGATCTGTTACTAAAATCAGAAGCTTTTTGGGTTTAGCTGGTTATTATCGGAGATTCATTGAAGGTTTTTCTAAGTTAGCACTTCCTTTGACCCAGTTGACTTGTAAAGGTCAAGCGTTCATTTGGGATATTCGGTGTGAGGAAAGTTTTAGTGAGCTGAAGAGAAGATTGACGACAGATCCGATTTTGATTTTGCCGAATCCTAGTGAACCATTTGTGGTGTATTGTGATGCGTCTTTGATTGGTCTAGGTGGTGTGCTGATGCAAGAAGGTAAGGTTGTGGCTTATGCTTCGAGGCAGTTGAGGGTGCATGAGAAAAATTACCCTACTCATGATTTGGAATTAGCGGCCGTGGTTTTTGTGTTGAAGATTTGGAGGCATTATCTCTTTGGTGCAAGATTCGAAGTCTTTAGTGATCATAAAAGTTTGAAATATTTGTTTGATCAGAAAGAGTTGAATATGAGGCAACGGAGATGGTTGGAATTTTTGAAGGACTACGACTTTGGCTTGAATTACCATCCTGGTAAAGCTAATGTGGTAGCCGATGCGTTAAGCCGAAAATCGTTGCATATGTCTGCTTTGATGGTTAAGGAGTGGGAACTTTTGGAAGCATTTAGGGATTTGAGTTTGGTGTGTGAAGTGACATCCGACAGTGTGAGGCTGGGTATGCTAAAGGTTACTAATGAGTTTCTGTTGACCGTTAGCGAGAAACAGAAGTTGGATGTGAAATTTGTGGATTTGATGACGGTTGGGGATAAAAGTGAAAATGAGGACTTTAAAGTGGCTGATAAAGGTGTTTTGAGGTTCCGAGGTAGAATTTGTATTCCTGATGATGCGGAGTTGAAAAGGATGATTTTGGAGGAAGGACACCGGAGTAATTTGAGTATACATCTGTGAGCTAATAAGATGTATCAGGATCTGAACAAGATCTTTTGGTGGTCTGGATTGAAGAGAGATGTGGCTCAGTTTGTGTATTCATGTTTGACGTGTCAGAAGTCAAAGGTAGAACATCTGAGGCCTAGTGGATTGTTGCAACCGCTGGATATTCCCGAGTGGAAATGGGACAGCATTTCTATGGACTTTGTGACAGGGTTGCCGAATACACAGAGGGAACATAATGCCATTTGGGTGATTGTGGATAGGCTGACTAAATTGGCGCATTTTATTTTGATGGACATCAGTTTTTCTTTGGATAGGTTGGCTGAGATTTATATCAGTGTGATTGTGAAATTGCATGGTGTTCCGTTGAGTATTGTTTCAGATCGAGATCCGAGGCTTACTTCCAGATTTTGGGGAAGTTTGTAAAAGGCTTTAGGATCTAAGTTGAGGTTGAGTTCTGCTTATCATCCTCAGACGGATGGACAGACGGAGAGAACGATTCAGTCGTTGGAAGATTTGTTGAGAGCTTGTGTTCTTGAACAAGGTGGTGCTTGGGATAGTTATCTTGCGTTGGTGGAATTCACGTATAATAACAGTTTCCATTCGAGTATTAGAATGACACCTTTTGAAGCGTTGTATGGAAGAAGATGTCGAACACCTTTGTGTTGGCACGAATCTGGTGAGAGTTCAGTGGTTGGACCGGAATTGATTCAACAGACTACGGAAAAGGTGAAACTTATTTGTGAGAAAATGAAGGCTTCTCAGAGTAGGCAAAAGAGTTATCATGATCGAAGGAAGAAAGATCTTGAGTTTCAAGAGGGCGATCATGTATTTTTGAGAGTTACACCGGTGACAGGTGTTGGTCGCGCATTGAAGTCAAAGAAGCTTACTTCTCGATTTATTGGTCCTTACCAGATATCCGCGAGAGTTGGTGTTGTGGCTTATCGGGTGGCGTTGCCGCCGAATCTGTCGAATTTGCACGATGTGTTCCATGTTTCACAGCTTCGGAAGTATGTTTCGGATCCGTCACATGTGATTCTGATGGATGAGGTTGAGGTAAGGGAGAACCTTACGGTTGAGGCATTACCAGTGAGGATTTTGGATCGCGAGTTGAAGCGGTAAAGGGGCAAGGATATTGCACTTGTGAAAGTAGCGTGGGGAGGCGCTGCTAAGGGCAATTTGACTTGGGAGTTGGAGAATCGGATGCGGGAGTCGTATCCGGAGTTGTTCGTCTCAGGTAATATTTTCGAGGACGAAAATTTCTAAGTGGGGGAGAGTTGTAACGCCCCAGTTTTAGTTAGTTTTATTTAATTGAGTCGTTTTGATTATTTTATTATTATATTATTTTATTTTTGACTTTTATTTGGTAAATATATTATTTTTCATCGTGATTATATTTTATCGCGTTTTGGGAGCGTTTGCGAGATATTTGAGTGTAGGGGTATTTTGGTCTTCTGTTGGGTAGATATTATATTTTTCATATAATAGAAATAGAAAGAGAGAAAAATAGTAAGGAAAGAAAAAAGAGAAGAAGAAAAAGAGAAAGAAGGAAAAGAAGGGAAGAAAAAGAGAGAAAACTTGTGGATTAAGAAATCGATCAACCGACTTTCAAACACACGATTAAATCGGGTAAGGGAGCGAAACTCGATTATCTTATGCTTGTATATGATTATGTATGTGTGTGGGTGAATGTTTGTGGTGTTCTATAGCTTTTCGATTCTGGGTCGGAAGAGAGAAATCCATGTTTTTGCGGTTGAAAATCGGTGTAAATGCTGTAGAATACTTGTTACCATGATTGGGTTATGTTCTGATTGCTATGTGTTGGTCTGGAAGTGTTTTGGTGGGGAAAATATAGTTTTGGGGTGTATAACTGCGCTGCTGGGTTTTTCTGAATTAGCAGGTTCGCAATGCGAATCCCCCAACGAAGGGGAAAGCGAGCATTGGCTGGCTATTCGCACTGCGAAGGTGAGGGCGAACATTCGCCAGAGACTCGCACTACGAACTGCAGGCTATTTTCCTTTCTGCCATGGTTCGCTGGGGCATTCACACTGCGAATGAGGGGGCGAAGGACTCGCTAGGAGCTTCGCACTGCGAACATGACAACTTTTCCCAATTTGTTTTCTTTATAACTTTTGATCCGTAAGTCGGTTTGAGGCGCGGTTTGGTGCGTTGGAAAGCTTTTGACATGTTCTTTCTTATTAAAATGGGTTTGAGATTGTTGGCCAATTAAATTATGTCGGGAATATGGAAAGGTGTCGTTTTGTTAACTTGTACCATTTTAATTGTGTGTATTTGATGTGTTATCATGCAATATGCCTTTGATAGATATGGTATGACTTGTGTGCTGTTGTATGATGTAAATGCATTGTTTTGGGCTTGATGGTAAAACATGATTATTGTTGATTGAGATGGCTGCATATATGTGTGTATTTGAATGTCATGAGTCATTGTATGCCAAGCATCATGATATGCATTTTTGTGATGTAGTGTTCCCTTGTGGGGTGTGAGCGACGAATCGATTCCAGAGGGAATCCGCTATAACATCGTGTGCCTTATACAAAGAGGTGTGAGCGATGATTATGGACGATCGTGTGCCTTATACAAAGAGGTGTGAGCGATCGGGTCGTGTGCCTTATACAAAGAGGTGTGAGCGATCCATAAACGTCGTGTGCCTTATACAAAGAGGTGTGAGCAACGGGGAACATCGTTTGCCCGACGGGGAGTTACATTAAGTAACAAGCGATGGTTCCAATAGTTCCTGAGTGAACTAGTGATGAGATTTACGGATGGATGGTACCGCATTGCATTGCATAGAAGCGTTGTGTCGGTCTCTGTGCATTTGCATGAATCATGAATGGATTGATTTTGCGTGGAATTGTGAATGGAATTGATGAGTTGAGATATATATATATATGTGTGTGTGTGTGTTTTTGATAAAATGCATTTATTTGGTTATATATGCCTTGGCGATGGATATATGATGATATTAATTGTGTTGTTTTGTGTTTGAATTCTGGTATAAGTTGTGGTGAGAATATTCCATGTGTATTTTGTTGTTATTATATAATGGTATGCAATTATATTATGATTGTGTTTCTCACCCTTCTTCTATTTTTGAATGCTCTATGAGGCATTGCAGATTAGATGCTGGAGGTCTTTTTGTGAAGCTTAGGTCTTCATTCTTTTGTCGGTCGGCTCTGATATGTAGCCCCGGGTAGTTGGGGAGATCGTTGTGATTTATTTGTATATGTATAGATATCTTTTGAATTGTCTATGTATGGATCTGTGTATGTCAGACAAACTCTTTATGTGATATATATATGAGATTCAGTTGCAGATTTTCCGCTTTTATTCTGTATCTGAATTGTGGGTAGTAGGAACTAAGTTCCTCTGTTATTTGCTACCTGATTGTTGCATATCTTTATGAGCAGGTTTATTGTCTTTTGTTTCAATTGATGTGACGCCTTTGTCTATGCCATGAATGTTTAATTATACTCTGATGAAATTTTTATCCCTTTAATTTAATTGGGGGTATAGAATGGGGGTGTTACATCATCCATATTGTGATGATTATTTGCACAATGATGGGGATCTTAGTGGTCAAAATTTGGGGTATGACAAGCCTTAGTCTATAAGGTGCTGTTTCGACTACCCGAAGAATCGCGTGTTTTCCTGAGATACCGCTTTGGTATCCTCGGAGAGCCTTAGTCTATAAGGTGCTGCTTCGACCACCCGAAGAATGTCGTGTTTTTTTGAGATACTGCTTTGGTATCCTCAGAGAACCTTAGTCTATAAGGTGCTACTTCGATCACCCAAAGAATCCCATGTTTTTTTGAGATACTACTTTGGTATCCTTGGAGAACCTTAGTCTATAAGGTGCTGCTTCGATCACCCAAAGAATCTCGTGTTTTGTTGAGATAATGCTTTGGTATCCTCGAAGAGCCTTTGTCTATAAGGTACTGCTTTGACCACCCGAAGAATCTTGTGTTTTGTTGAGATACTGCTTTGGTATCCTCGGAGAGCCTTAGTCTATAAGGTTCTACTTCGACCACCCGAAGAATCTCGTGTTTCATTGAGATACTGCTTTGGTATCCTCGGAGAACCTTAGTCTATAAGGTGCTACTTCGATCACCCAAAGTGTCATACCCCAAATTTTGACCACCAATATTTCCCATCATTGTTCAAATCATCACCACAATATGGATGTGCCATCATGCCTCCTCAATCTCCTCAAGGATTATTGAGCTTTCACTACAACCGAGAATTAGGGTTTTGAGCCTCTGAGGACACTTAGACAAAGGATCAATCAAGGAATGACATGATCTTCAACTTGTCTAACCTCTCAAACCCCCCATAAGGGATCAAGAGGACTCCCACATCAAGAATCAAGCATAAAGTTGCAACATTCCAAGTAGATCAAGCCTCAAGATCGCCAGTGTCACCAAATTAGGGTTTTGGTCGACCAAGGCCTCCAGATGAAAATTTTCTTCTGGGTATGAGCTAATACTTCAAAGCACAACCCAAGATACTCCAAGGGACCTCATGGATCTAATCATCAAGTCAATTTAGCCTCAGGGGATGTATTCATAAAAAATCAGGAATTATGGTTTCTTGACCTAATTCACCCCTAAGTTGACTTTTGGAGCAAAGCATGAGCCAAGACCTCAAGACATGATTTGAGGGTCTCAAATACGCCACATTGATCTGTTTTCAAAAATGGATTAATCCAAGAAGTTTGATTCACAAGTTTCATTTTCATCTGGACCACAGTTAGGGTTTTGAGGAAAAGTCAACTGTATCTTTGATTTTTGACCAAGACATGCTCCCAAACCTTGGGACATGATTCAATACACCCTATAACACCTATGGAACCCATCCATTAGGTTTAAATTAGGTCAAGCACTTGATTACACAAAGGATCACACAGTTTGGATTTCATCTGATAAAAAGTCAACTGTGCACAAAATCAAGTTTGACTTTTTGGAATTCTTCACAAATATGGTTCCCCTAAGTCAAAAACAATGTTAATGTATGGTACTGATCATCATTCATTAAGAAAAATCAAGAAAAGTGAGGTTTCTTGCAAAAGGGGCAACCATGAGAAACCAAAAAGTTTTTAAGTTATGGAACAAAAGTTATTTTGCACCAACTTTGCAAGGTCATAACTCCTAAACCACAAGGCCTTTTTTTCCCATTCCAAGCTTAAATGAAAGGCCATCTAACATACTTCAAATATGTCAACTACAACTCATTTCAAATCTTCATGGATTTTGAGTTATGAATGGAGCAAAATCACTAAAACATGAAAATATCCCTTTTTCCACCAACACTTAGTGAAAATCTACCTAAGTTAAAAGAAACAACAATCCAAAGTCCAAAATGTAGAGGCATTTTTCACTATGATCCAAGGGGATTCAGAATCATTTTTGAACATCAAAGTTGAAGTATGTCATGAAGGCTTTCCAAAATGTCCAAGAACTCAATCAAACTCCATTTGAGCTAAGAGTTATGGATCTCCCATGTTGCCTTGCTGTAACTGTTTTCAAGACAGATTTTGGTGCAAACTTGCACCCCACGATTCCTTAGACTATTTTAAACACTTTTCATTCAAATTTTGTCCAATTACAACATAAATGAATGAATGATCTGATCCATAATAAAAAATGCCAAGAACCTAGCCTTCCATGTGCAAAATCATCATGAAAAGGAATCTTGAAAATTCAAATTTGGCATCAAGCATTAATGTGATGCATTGAGGTGGCATGAATGAGCCACAAACTAGTCTAAATGAGTCAAGACATATCCAAATATCAGAGGACCTAAACCTGCAAATTTTGGCACAAGTCAATGGCTAGAGGAGACCCTTGACCAAGGAACCAGCGCATTCAATGCAATCTGATCCAAGCTGCCATTCACTATTGATGCCAAAACAAACTTGTTGCACTATAAATAGACCTCAATTTTGATTAGTTTGAGTACACCAAAGCACCCAAACTGATGCTTTACTCAAAATCTCTCTTTCACTCCAAAAAACACCTTCTCTTGCAAGTCACTATCGGGTTTTGCATTTGAGAACAATTCTGTCCAAACCAATGATGCAAACAGCACACATACATCATATGTAAGTGATTCAAACACATAAATAACATCTGGAACATCAGAATCCAAAAGTAGTACCCAATTTGCACAAGCTTTTAACAGATTTGCAGTTGAGGTGCCACATCAAGTTCCGGCTCATTTCAATCCACTCCAAGCATTAAAACACACTCCTTGGCACCTAAGGAAGCTGTCCAGATCATTAGAACACATCTGTAACATCTCCATCATCAAGCTCGATCACCAGCTATAAGAGGTAAGCCTGATACCTTCAAACTCTATATTCCATGCATCATAAATGTCATTTCACGTTACCACCATGATTCTGCATGTATGTAAAGTAATAACCCTTAATCAATTGCCATGAATCAATCGTGTATAGGATTTCATGATGTTCTTGCAGAAAATAGGGTTCTTGAGGTTATCCTTTGATTTCTCACTCCATACTTAATATAAATGTAATTAATCTATATGGTTGTGATCCTTGTTCAAAAACGAACAAGATTGGTGTTTTAATCATGCAAAACCATTGAGTAATCAGAGAGAAAAGTGAGAAAATGAAAATCTGCAGAAACACGATGCGCGAGAGGTTGAAGATGACCGTTGGCGCCCTTTTTCAAAATTTTGAATTTTTGAATATTTTGATATTTTTGTTAATTCATTCAAAAATTAATTTCTCTCTCAATTTTTATCATTTTTGGTTGACTCTTTTTTTGAAAATTCACAAAAATGTTGAAATATTTTATTTTACAAAAAAATCACATTTATATTATTTATTTAATATAGTATGATTTTTGAATATAATTTCATTTTTATTTTGTTTTAAACATTTTTAAATGAGATTCTCCCCTTGATTTTTCAAAACCAATTGACTTTCAAGCTTTTTTTTTCAAAGCTTCCAACTTATTTTTGAATATATTTGATATTTTATATCATTTGTTATTTAAATTTTCTTTTAAAAAATGATATTTTTATTTAAAATTAGGGTTTCCTCTTGATTTTAAATTTCTAAACTTTTTGGGCCTCTATTAGAGTGTAAGACCCATACCTTTGTAAATAAAACAATTTTTGGGCCTCAGTCATTGTATAAATCCCGATACGATTTTAAAAATCTCGGCGCGATCGCCGTTTTCAAAAACTTTTTGGGCCTTCTGTTGTGTTGTAAGACCCATTCTCTTTTCTTTCAAAATAAACTTTGGGCCTCTAATAGAGTGTAAGACCCAACCCCCTTGTACCTAAAATAATTTGGGCCTCAGTCGTTGTATAAGTGCCACTGTGTTTTCTAAAAACCACGACACGATCGTCGCCTTTTAAACAAAGCTTTATGGGCCTCTCCTTGAGTTGTAAGCCCCATCTTTTGTACAAAAATAAACTTTGGGCCTCTAATAGAGTGTAAGACCCAACCTCTTTGTAAATACAATAATTTGGGCCTCAGTCATCGTATAAGTCCCGATACAATTTTCAGAATTATAGCACGATCGTTGTTTTTCATCTGGGCCTCTCCTTGAGTATAAGCCCCAATCTTCTTTTAAACAACTTTCCCTTTTGAATTAGATTCAAATTCATAGTTGTTATCAAAACTTTCTTCAATTTCTTGAATAACTAACCATACATCTGTTACAATGGAAGCTTGCTCGCCTGTAAGTTTTATCAGCTTTCTTTTACATACTTGTTTATATATATTTGTTTATAATGCTGGAAGCTTGCTCACCTGTAAGTCCTTCTACACTCTTCAACATACTTGTCCATATATTTCATATGTATATACCTGTATATTATCTGCTTAGAGTTTTCCCCGACAATTAGGTCTAGGATTAGATCAAACCAGTGGTAGCTCTTTTTTAACACAATCAAAACTAGTTCCCCGTAGGAAATTCCAGATACAGTCTTGCCTCCTCTTAGGCTTATACAATATGGAACAGAGAAAGGCATTATTCTCGGTGAAACTTTTCTCAAGACTGTCACTATTAGAAAATTTGTCAAGAAATTCATTTCTCCCAGAGAGGATTAATTCCGGGTGAAACCTCTCTTGAATTTCTTCAAACCCTAAAACTGTTCGCTACAGAAAGGATTAATTCCCGGTGAAACCTTTCTGGAACGTTTCTTAAGTTTGGACCTACAGGCTTATTAAAAGCATCCCCAGTCTCCTCTTGGGCTTTGTACAAGAACCCTCAGGCTTCTTAAAAGTTCGCATGCCTTCTCTTTGGCTTAGTACAAGGACCCGAGACCTCTTACAGGTTTAGGACAGAACCTAGTCATCCTTTGCTAGATCAATCTTCCTAAGAGTCAAAGCCTCCGACCAACTAAGGGTTAATTCTCATCCCTTAAGACATTTGCCACCTCTTGGGCATCATACAAAGATAAATCCTTTCATACCCGTAGACATGGACAGTCTCACCTCCTTTTGGATCTCCAGAAACCCTCAAGTTTCCCAAAGGAACACATGAATAACCTTGATCATTCCATAAACACTCAATCTTTCATCTTTCATTCCCCAACTAAGGGTCATCTTACCATCAATACAACACTAGTCAAAAATCAAAAGCTCAAGGCATCTGATATTTCAACTCTTCTTCATTCCCTAGCAAGAGTTGATTCCCCAATTTGGACCTGTCTCTGGATCTCAATAATCCTCAGCAAAAGCTAGCCTCCTCTTAGGCTTTATATAATAAATTCCCCAATCATCCTCCTCTTAGGCTTTGCATAATGATCCTTCTTTTTCTCAGCAAAAGTCAGCCTCAATCTTGGGCTTTGTACAAGACACCTAAATCTCCCTTGTGGAGTCAATCCCTTTTAGCCTCAATCTTGGGCTTTGTACAAGACAGATAAAATATTTCCCTGGAAAAATCAATGTTTAGCCTCCTCTTAGGCTTTGTATAATGATCTCCCCAAAAGAGTCAGACTCTTTTCAGCCTCAATCTTGGGCTTTGTACAAGACAGAGATAAAACTCCCTAAATAGAGTCAACCTTTTAGCTTCAACCTTGGGCTTTGATCAAGGCACACAAAAAACCAACATCCCCTCAGAGGAAATCAAAAACCTCTCTGTAGGAAGACATTTCTCTATATATCACAAATCAAAAGAGAAAATCAAAACAAACCTTAAACCCAGATAATTGCTGTAAATGGCACACTTGTTGATTCTAAAATCTAAGCTGTAGTCCATCTCTTATCCTGGTAAATCCCCTATTTCCTCTAACAGCTATAAGTGCCAAGCCTCTGTATCATTTAAATCCACGCCAATGTCCCTCTCTTAGCATGAAAGATCCCTAAGGAAAAATGGCATTGCTCTACACTGAGTTAAAGTTTTCTTTTTCAGGATAAATCCCTTATAAAGGAAATTATGGCATTGTTGGATTCTCATATCCCAGTTAAGGTAATTCCCTTTTATAATCAGTCACCTAACAGTTGTGATGAACAGATGAGATATGTAACACCCCACATTCCCATCGCGAATAAATAATACCTAAATAAATCAGAGTAACTAAAAATTTATTTTTCCGACAGAAACAAGGATGCCACATTTTAAAGTAAGAAAACACAATCCCTGCTCAATGGTTTGATACATAACACATAATAGAGAAAATCATTAACGGGAAACTTTTTCCATCTAAAGGGAAAGGTCAATTATGGAATAAAGCAGAAAGATCCATAACCGACTTATTTTACAAAATAAATCATTTTAGAACATCAACTATATATACAAAGGTGCTACAAAATACATTCAACAAATGTATATATATATATATATATATATATATATATATATATATATATATATAATCGTTCCCCAACTCCCGTGCTACGTATCAGAGCAGACACCAAGACCGACAATAGAACGGAGGGCTAATACTCACAAAAAGACCTCCAGCAACTCTAATCTGCAATGCCTCATAGAGCATTATAAAACAACAGAAGGGTGAGAAATAACAACTAAAATCAAGATTGCATAATAATATGCAAATACATAACAATTCACATGCATAGCTATTCTCACCACAAACACCACATACTAATACATATAACATACCACATACACGTAACATATATCTATTAATCCAACAATATAGCATATATCAAGTATCCAATATACTCACATATTTGCACATAAGGCATACCAAGTCATAACATTTAGAAACACATCACACATCACATAGCATATGTCTACGCGTAATACATATTATCCACAACCAATGCATTTATCACATATGCACATCAAATTACCAATGCTATCACAATCTCAAAACATAACAAATCGATGCACAATTTCCACACATAATCAATCAAATCATGATTTTCCACACATAATGCATCCCTTCACAATTCTCACACATAATCGATCAAATCATGATTTTCCACACATAATGCATCCATGATTTATGCAAATGCACAGAGACCGACACAACGACTCTATGCAAATTCCATGCGGTACCGACTTCTAATGTTTCTCATCACTAGTTCACTCAGGAACTCTGCTGGAACCATCGCTCGTTACATCACTGTAACTCCCCATCGGGCATACGATGTTCCCCGTCGCTTTCGGTCCTCTTTGTATAAGGCTCACGACGTTTATGGATCGCTTTCGCTCCTCTTATTTTTAAGGCGATTCATACCTCTTATTTTTAAGGCTCACGATCCGATCGCTCACACCCCACATGGGCACACGATCGTCTATAATCATCGCTTTCGGTCCTCTTATTTTTAAGGAGATTCATACCTCTTATTTTTAAGGCTCGCGATGTTATAGCAGTTTCCCTCTGGAACCAATCCGTCACTCAGGACGTCACAAGAATGCATATCATGATGCTTGGCATGCAATGACTCATGACATTCAAAATGCACACACATACACATCCACAATCATGCATATAACATCAAACACCATCACAATGCATTTACTTGCCCTTAGGCCACAAACCATCAACCACAACAATTACAACAACTTGTCACATGCTTCAACATCATCACATTCATGCATTGCAAAACAATTCAAACAATGCATTTCAAACCATAAAGACCACCAAACAACATACATTGAATTTCACATAAGCAACACATTTCATCATAATCCACAATTCACAACATTTCATCACATATATTCACCTCATATAACAGCACACAAGCTATACGTTACATATCCACAAACAGATAGCATGATAACATATCAATCGCACACCAATACGACGGTAAAAATCTGACAACCCGACTATTTTTCAAAAACACGAATTAATTAAATCATCTTTTTCCCTCCAAACCACTTTTAATAGAAAGAATATTTCATTAGCTTTCCAACGCTTCAAACGGGGATCAAAACGGACTTACGGTTCAAAAGTTATGAAGAAAACAAAATCGGACATTTTGGAAAATTTGTGTCACGCGCAGGTATGCTCAGGTCGAGTCTTTAGGTCGACGCAAGGGCACTATGAGTCGACCTAAAACCCTATGAGTCGACGCATACTGCGCAGAATTTGATAATAACTCAGTTTTCGATCGTTAAATGACTTCCGGACCTCCGATTTCGATTCCGTAAAAAGCTGCAATCTCAGAATTCAACATACTACAATATTTCCACCATTAAAAAGCCATCTAACACATTTTCCATTTTTGAAATATTTTGAAACATTATTTTATCAGTTTATCCAACTCCAAACTCGCTCAAAACCACTCGAAAACACACAAATAACCATTCCCGATTAATTCCTATCCTTACCCGATTAAATATCAACCTATACCAATGTTACCAGACATATCCAAACACTTTTACTCGATCACGACATCAATTTGCACAAAACATCGATATATATAAAAAATGCAAAAGTTACAAATTCAACTCGATTCAATCAAACGATCACGCTAAATCACGACCCAACATCACTCGACTCTACTACGCGATTTATTCTGACTTTCGTCCGTAAAAACATCGGTTTCTACTCATTTTTACCATTTCGACCTAAAATGAAAACTATAAGAAAATATCCAAAACAATCCAAGAAAACATACACATATACATACACAAGCAATATATAATTGAAACTTCTCACCCTTACCCGATTAATCGAAGTCCAAGCATTGATTTTGATGATTTTCCTCTTCTCCCTCTTTTTCTTCTCTTCCTCTTCTTTTCTCTTTTTCTTCTTTCTCTCATTTTCTCTCTATTTCTTTCTATTTTCTTATAATAACAAATATCTAACCCCCAAAAAGACCAAAATACCCCTCAGCTCAAATATCTCCCAAACGCTCTCAAAATGCGATAAAACATAAACAACGATGAAAAATAATATATTGTCAAAATTAAAGTCAAGAATAAAATAATATAAAACCGAAACTAATTAAATCGACTCGATTAAATAAATCGGACAAAATGGGGCGTTACAAGATATCTCCCTTAGAGATGACAAATTCTCTCTTAGTCAAACCTTTAGCTTCAATCTTGGGCTTTGAACAAGACACAAATAACCCTTAGCTTCAATCTTGGGCTTTGAACAAGACACCAAACATCTTTTTCCTCCCATAGAATAAGAGGAACTACGATTGCTCTAATTTCCCTGTTATCATTACAGGAATACGTAGGCATAAGATTGTGAAATCTTAGTGAGCATACATATCAAAAACCTTAGGTCCAGTACCTTACCAAAAACATCGAAAAACCCGAAAATCAACAAAAATACACTCTCAAACATTCCCAAAGGAGAAACTTTCCCATTTACGACAGACAAACACCAGTAAGTAGATAACAGGAGAAAATGCCAAACAATCTATGGATAATCATCTATAGGATGGGTAATTGACAACTCCCCATTGTATAACCTGACCCCAGACCCCCCCAATCTCTTAGCATTTGTTAAAGAAAACATTTGCGTGCAAGGTTAGTTTGAGATGACTTCCCTTTCATTTCCAGCTTCATAGGATAAATAAGAAATCAGAAAGTAGCACCCAATTCCAACCATGGCGATAAGGTGGTCGCGTCACCGACAAAAATCGCACGATACAGAAAAAGGGCGACTTTGCTGGGGAGATTTTATCTAGGATTAGAATTCCTAAGAGGTCTAGGTTGTTAGAAATTTTTCTACATACTATATATATATATATATATATATATATATATATATATATATATATATATATATATATATATATATATAGTTACTGCTTTTCCTACTTGATATCCGTGTTTATCTTTCTGTCAATGGGAATGCGATTAATACGCATGTGGAAAGTTTGAGAGAACCCTAAGATAAGGGGTGGCATAGACAGGGAAACTTGTAGGGAGTGATTCCCGAACAAGCGATCCTTGTAGACCACCAAATCAGGAGAGGGTTCGTGTGGATACTTACTATTGAACGACCCATGGTCGTGAAAGCAGAGTTTTCCCAGTGTGGAACCTATGACCCTGAGGATTTAGTAGGCATTAACCTTATGACCACTTAGTAGTGCGGTAACTATCAAGAATAGTTGATACGCGATACTACACTCATATGAGATTACCCTAGGATGCTACAGCTCGCTCGGGTGAACCAGCTTGCTGTCGATATCCCTAGGGGGGTCAATGACTTTGGGAGCCTTAGAACTTGTTCTACAGGTACAAAAATTGACCAAAATAGTACAACCTTTGGGGATGGTGTTTACTGTGAATTTTGGTAAACAACCTCTGATCTATCAATCTAAACGCAAATTGATTTAACTTGCAGGATCGATCACACAAATCCTAGGACATGTGCTAAGTTTGAGAGACAAGTGTAACTTAGAGAAAATGTAAACTGAACTCCACGTTCGACAATGCTGAAAATAAAATCTAACTGAACTCCACGTTCGACTACAGGCAATAAAGTAAAGTAAGAACTTGAAATTTAAAGTAATGCAAGTAAAGGGTGCAAAAATTAGAGGCGTCGAATGGGTAAAAGCTTTGAAAGTAAAATGCAACGAACTCCACGTTCTTGGAAAGTAAAGGCTGGGAAAGTAAAAGTGTTGTCGAAGGTAAGGTGCTGGAAAGTAAAAGACTTTGAAAATAAATGCAGTTGATTTAAAGGGGAACTTCACGTTCTTGAAAATGAAAGGCTTTGAAAAGTAAAGGTTTGAAGATTAAATGCTTGAACGTAAAATGCAGTCGAAAGTAAAACACAGCAAACTTAAATGACTTTGAATATAAAGTTGGCATGGAAGATAAATTTCAAGAAACTGTAAAGGCATGGAAAGTAAACATGCTGAAGATAAATTAGATTAATGAAGACAATGGTGTTACATTACGTACATTCTCACGAACTCGTTTCTCTACACGCGGGTACTTTGAGTTTCTTAGAGTAACTTGTACAAAAATATGAACACACCATTTACATAGAACCAACTCCTATTTATAGTGCTAGGAAATAACTACTCAGTGGTGGTTACTGCTTCGAACGTGTGGATTTTGGCGCCTTTCCCTTAATCTCAACTGTTCCCACGTCCACAACTGCTCTTATTTAAATTTCAAATATTGGAAATTCCCTCCAATCTTAACATAACCACTGCAGCGCTATATTCTCACGGTCGAAGAACACTTTCCATACTTAGCCATTTTTTAAGGTTTCTCCACATTTATTCGACTCAGGCCTCTCAAAAGTTAGGTCGAAGCCTTCTTTATATTAAAAATAATTTTTTAACATTAACATAACTTTGATTTTGTCTGGCGTCGAAATTGAGGGTTAACAAATTGCCCCCAAGGAATGTCCTTTCGCCAGACTTGGTAGGAAGGCCATTTCTTGACATAATGCTTATTTCGACGCCTATTTGCATGGCCTTAACTTAACATCCCACTAATTCCCTAATGGCTAAACTGTTCAATTCCTTTAAACCACGCCTCTGACGTCACGCCATCATGACAAATCCTTAAAACGTCTTTTCAGCCGTATTCATCATAACGCCTTTCTTGAAAATAGACGTTAACAGTCTGCACATAACTGCTCCATTCCATCACGCCTTCAGGAGGAAGCCACGTGTCCCACTAACCCCTCAGCTTCAACGGTGGATCCAAGTCCCTGAAGGTTCTCAAACATTTATATATACCCATTTCCGCCATTTTGCGATCTTTCCACTCCTTTAGTACTCTCAAGCAACTCTTCTTCTCTTTAGTTTTTTGCGCAACCCAGTAAAGACACCATCTTCTGATATTGGCTCTGGTTTGAGTGAGATTAACCAACCTATTCCACGTGTTACAGAAACTAATGTAGCACCAGTTCCAACCCCAACTCAGCACGCACAAGCAGAGGGAGCTAACTCTGATGAGGATGACGCTTCAAGCCCACCACTTATCAATAAGGGTACCTCCATGGATAAGGGTCAGATGGTTGAAGATGAAAGGCGTGAACCTGAGATCCAAACACACAACGCCACTCTTGATCAAACCACACCGGCTGATCAGCAGGAGAATGTGCAACCAGCCGCGGATGAATATGATGAGGAAATGGGAGGAGAAGAAGATGAAGAGGAAGGGGAATCATCAGAGGAGGAAGAAGAACAAGATGACCCTCGCCCCCACCACACTCCTTCGCCTATGGTCGCTCCACTATCTGGGGACTCACTGATAGCGCTCAAGTGGTCGAACCCACGTGAGTTTGCCAAATTAATTCTTGAGCAAAGGCACGGTTCTTCCTCTGTTTCTTTGACCTCAGCACCAGATGACTTCGCCCAATCAATTCTCCAAGCCATCAAGAAATTTTTTTTCAAAGGGGATATTTACAAAGTTCTAGCCTCAGATCTAACTGCAACTGCTTACCTGAAGGACACCCTTGCAAAGATTGAGCTCACTACCCTCAATCCAGATGTCTCTGGTTTTTTGATAGAGCTAACTGCCGTGGTAAACCAAATAGCTGCAGAAATAAAACTGCTTCCTTCGATCAAGGATACCATTGAGAGAACATCTGGCTGTGAGAGTGCAGCCTGGTGTAGTGCACAAGAGGCGTACGAAGAGATCCAACGTATGGAGGCTGATCAAAAGAAAAAGCAAGACGAGATAGCCTCCAACACGAAGGACATTGAAGCATGGAAGCAACAGATCACAGAGCTACAAGCTAAAATTGCAAATGCTGAAAACCGCAACCGTGATCTGCGCCAACTCGACGACACTGAAATAGCTGAAGAGACGAAGCATGCTATTGATCGTATTGAGGCGGCCCAAAGATACGAGAAAGAGCTCGTAGAAGCAAAACTTGACGAATATTTGTGCAACGCTCATCTCAAACATCACATAGAGTCTTTTTCTCAGTTGGCGTCGAGGCTTCCCTTCTGATACCTTCGACACCTTTATTTCATTTGTCTAATCATCACTTGTTTCTTGGCCTTTTCAGGCTTTTTATGTAATGACAATTTTATGCCTGTTGGCACTGATTTAATTTATCATTATTATTCTACCTTTAACTGCTTTCGACCTATATTGCATGATGATCTTCTCTATCGTTATTTTTTACCAGTTAAATTCGCAATTAAAGCGTTCTATCTTTTTCTTGGAAAGTCACCCTTCCAGCTTTAAATTCCAAGGCATAAGCTTCTAGCTTTAAAGTGACACTTATAGCATAGCCCTCAGGCCTGTTTCCAAGAATCACTCACCTATTTCCACCGTTTGGCTGGCCAATCCAATCAGCCCTTAGCCTCTATAAATCTCTTCCATCTGACCATGTTTTGCGTAGAAGCAACCATGAATACTTCAGAGAAACCTCCAACCAAGAAGATGGCTGGAAAGGCCAAGGCAACTGAGGAAACAAAGAAATTAGAGGCGCCTCAACAACCCAATGCCTCCATTGGAGCAGCCTCTTTAGCCAAGACGAGGGAACCCAAAATGAAGATCTGCTAGAAAGGGCACTCCAGCACCCAAGAATCTGATGATGAGCCAGATGCAGATTATATGGAATTCCTCATATCCATAGATTGGAGAGATTATGAATAACCTTACCTTGAAAAAGAAAAATGTTGTACTATTTTCTCTTCGCTTTGTATGCCATATTAGCCTGACTCGGCCCATTTTGGCTTTCTTTTATCAAATAAAGCTTATGTTTTTATATGAATCTCCTGCAGCATAGGCTTATATTTTTTCAAATACTTGCCATTTACTTTCAAGATTCTTTTATCTCTGTCTAATTCTTCCACTTCATAAGCTCCATTAGAGAATACTTGTATGACTTGGAATGGTCCTTCCCACTTAGGGGACCATTTGCCCAATGTTCTATCTTTTCGATCCATGGGCAAAATCACCTTCCAAACCAATTCCCCACATGCAAAAGATTTAGATTTAACCTTTTTGTTGTAGGATTCTTCGACCCTCTTCTTTTACCTTCTCAGCAACTCCAAGGCTCTAAGCCTTTCTTCATCCAAATCCACTAATTCATTCATCATCATTTCCCAATAATTCTCAGAGGGAATTTCATGATGTCTTTGAACTCTTACAGACTGTAGATAAATCTCAACAGGTAATACTGCATCATGACCAAAAGTGAGTCGAAATGGGGTAGTGTTGGTAGCCTCTTTGGGGGATGTTCGACACGCCCAAAGAACTTGGTCTAACGTCTTGTACCAATTTCTAGGCCTTTTTCCCACATGTTTCTTGATTAGTCCAATCACTATCTTATTGGCCGCTTCGACTTGCCCATTAGCCTGAGCATAATATGGTGTAGAAGTTAATAACTTAAAACCTATCTCTTTGGCAAATTCCTGCAACTTTCGACCAGTGAACACGGATCCCTGATCTGTAGTAATTGTTTCAGGAATACCAAATCTATAAATAATGTGACTTTGGACGAACTCAATAACATCTTCCTGACCTATATTCACCAGTGGTATTGCCTCAATCCACTTGGTGAAATAATCAATTCCCACCAAAATATATCTCTGGTTCTTTGAAGATGCTGGTCGAATCTCTCCCACTATATCCAAAGCCCATCCTTTGAAAGGCCATGGTTTCACTATAGAATGTAATTCACTTGCAGGGATGTGCTGCATGCCAGCATGAATTTGACATTCTTGGCACCCTTTAGCAAATTCTATGCAATCCTTCAGCATAGTGGGCCAATACATGCCTTGTCGAAACAACAACCATTTCATCTTCTGGCCAACTTGGTGTGCTCCACATGCCCCACTATGTACTGTCGAAAGTGCCAAATACGCCTCTGCCTCACTAAGGCATTTCAATAAGACTCCCTCAGGGGTCTTTTTAAACAATTCATTGCCCATCAGTACATAGCTCAAAGCTTGATACCTGACTTTCCGTTCTGTCGAAGACGTTGGGTTTCGCAAATACTCAACTATGGGCCTTCTCCAATCTTCATCTGTTAAATTATTTATGGCAAAAATTTCAAAATTTTCGCCATCTATACACCCAAGCTTAGTTGTTTCTAAGTCTGATGGACATAATCCAACAGCCACCACCTTACCTCTTACCTCAATTACTTCTTGAAGGTTCTCTTTCGACACCTTGTATCCAGAAGCAATTTGGGCCAAGTCGTTAGCAACTTGATTCTCTATTCTAGGTATGTGTTGAATGGCCACTACCTCAAATTTCTTTAATAATCTATTGGCTATCATAAAGTACATAATGAGATTTTCTTTAACACATTTATACTCCTTTGTGATTTGTTTTATAACCAATTCTGAATATCCCATTATTTCGACTCTAGTTGCCCCCAATTCTAACAAAATTTCAAGGCCAGCAATTAATGCTTCATATTCAGCCTCATTGTTAGAACAAGGACCTTCGACCTTGTACTTGAATTTTGTTGGAATTTTTTCAGGAGAAATAATGTATATTCCTACTCCTGTTCCATTTTTATGACTTGATCCGTCAAAGTATAATTTCCAAGATCTTAATTCGACATAATTCAAATCATTTTCATTTATGGAATGGTCAACTATGAAGTCTGCAACTATTTGCCCTTTCACAGCTTTTAAAGGCTGATATGTTAAGGAAAATTCTGTCAATGCTAATGCCCATTTGCCAATTCGACTGTGCAAAATGGGTTTAGATAACATATGTTTTACAACATCAAAGTGAGACGAAACATACACATCAACAGGTTTTATATATTGCTTTAATTTAGTACAAGAGAAATACAAGCATAAACATAACTTTTCAATCATGCTATACCTAGTTTCTGCATTATTTTAAACTCGACTAAGGTAATAAATGGCTCTTTCGACTCCATTTTCATCCTCTTGAGCTAACATGCTCCCTAGAGTTTTATCTGCTGCAGCTATGTACAATCTCATACTTTTGTTTCTACAAGGTGGTATAAGAATTGGAGGGTGGCTTAGGTATTCCTTGATCTTGTCAAAGGCTTCCTGCTGCAATTGCCCCCACTCGAAACCATCTTTGTTAAAACAAAGCAATGGCGAAAAAGCTTGTGTTTTGCCACTCAGGTTAGATATAAACCTTCTTAAGAAGTTGATTTTGCCCAACAACGACTGTAACTCCTTTTTGGTTTATGGTGCTTTCGCCTCCATTATGGCTTTGGTTTTATTCTGATTTATTTCAATCCCTTTCTTGTGGACCACAAAGCCTAAGAAATCCCCTGCCTGCACACAAAAAGCACATTTAAGAGGATTCATTTTAAGACCGTATTTTCTCATCCTTTCAAAGGATTGTCGAAGATGGTCAATGTGACTATTCCCAGAAATAGATTTTATAACAATATCATCAATATAAATTTGCATGAATGTGTCTATAAAATCGTGGAAGATTGAATTCATTGCCCTTTGATAAGTAGCACCAGCATTCTTGAGACCAAAAGGAATCACTACCCACTCATAGGTGCCTAAGGCTCCAGGGCATCTGAAAGCAGTTTTATGAACATCTTCCTCAGCAATGAATATTTGGTTATAGCCAGAATATCCATCCAACATACTAAGGTACTCATGTCCTGCTGCAGAGTCTATTAGCATTTCTGCTACTGGCGTTGAATATTCATCTTTGGGAGTTGCAGAGTTTAAATCCCTAAAATCGATGCACACTCTCAAAGACCCATTCTTTTTTATAACAGGTACTATATTAGCCAACCATTCGACATACCTTGCAGTGCGAATGAATTTGCAACGAAGCAGTCTTTCGACTTCCTCTTTGATCTTTGACAGTATCTCTGGTGCAAACTGTCTTGGATTTTGCTTGACTGGTTTTTTCCCAGGCGTCATAGGCAACTTATGTTCGACTAACTCCCTGCTCAGACCAGGCATCTCATCATAATCCCAAGCGAAGCAGTCTTTGAATTCTTTCAACAGCTGGACTACTTCGACTTTCAATTGGGGGTCAAGATTGGCACTGATGTAAGTAGGCCTTTTGGTTTGCCCCCTCACTGAGATCCACTTCTTCCAAAGGATCTCGTGCTAGCATTTTTATATTGTTTGCCAACGGATCCTTTTCAAATCCCAAAGGCTCATCTTCATAGATAGCGTCGAGCCTCTGGCTTTGCCCTCCAGTTTCAACCTTGTCTGGTGGTTTTGGGTCGAAGTCCTTGCCAGGACCTTCTTGATACACTTCAGAAATGGCTTCACCAGCCATATAACCATTGGCGGCTTCCAAAGCCGCTTGTAGTTTTGTTTCGGCCACATAGGCCAAAATTCTTTTCATAGCATCGAACTCAGTCATGATCACTGAATTCATCTCCCCACCCTGTGGGCTCTATTGGAGGTGTGCCTAGGCATGGAAATCTTCCTCCTGGTACCTCCCTGTCCCATCTGAAACCTTCTACAGGGTGTAAGTACAACCAATAAAACGTTTCCTCGTCAGGTGTAAACTCAAAATCAGCTGGAGGACATGGAGCAATGTTCGCCAGATGTTTCTCAAATTGCCTACTGTCCACATGATTAACAGGCACCTTGAAGTACCCTTGATCAGCTTCAATGTTTTCCACTATCCCATCTGGTCTCCAGATTGTGAGTCTCTGGTGCATAGATGAGGGTACTGCTCCTATCCCATGAATCCACTCCCTTCCTAAGAGTAGATTGTAGTTAGCCTTTGTTTCGACGACCATGAACACTGTTGGTCTGGTAATAGTTCCCACTGTGAGATCTACTTGAATCACTCCCAGAGTAGAACCAACTTTGCCTTCATAGTTCGACATAACCATGTTGTGGGGTTTAGTATCAGTTTCAAATTTTCCAATCTTGCTCAACAGAAATCTTGGCATCAAATTAACCGTCGCACCACAGTCTACCAAAATCTTGTTGACAGGAACGTTCTCCACTTTTCCAGTAATATAAAGAGGCTTCAAGTGACCCTTCATTTCCTCCGTGGGACGCTCAAAGAAAGCATTCTGTTCTTTGATGCACCCATTGTTCATGATATAATAGCACACAGGATTTTGTGCCATCATTTCCAACTCAGCAGTTTGGTCTAAGTCTTCGATCTCTGAGACTTGACCAAATTCTCTTGGCATTACTGACACCGCATTTACCAAAATGTCTAGGGAAGCTGCTGACTCATTGTCGAAGTTATCAGTCATATCATCATCCTCTTCGACCTTCTTTTCTGGCTGAATAGTAAACAACTTTGGTCGTATGGGCAGTTTCTCCATTGCCCCGGCCACATTGGTGCTTGACTCCCCTTTCACTTGAGCCTCCCTAACAGCTTTTCGCTTGCGCTGCTCTCTTCGCCATTGCGATCTAGACATTGGGTTGTTACCCTTGTAATTCTGCGAAATGTATGCTGATTTGTTTGTGGTGCGATTCTCCTTCCTGTACTCAAATGACGCACCTCTTTCCACATCGAACTTCTCCCACTTTTTCTTTTGTCCTCTCCCTTCGACAGGTTTGATCCAACTACCTGTTGGTGCGTTCGCCGTTGGTTTGAACGTACCTGGCCTAATTCCTGGTGTTTGGTTTTTTAGCCCTGTCGAAAGTCGCATATGGTCAAAACCTCGGTGCCCCTTATCCACCTTCTGCCCCCAGCTTTCTCCAGCCTTCTTAACACCTTCAAGCTTGTGGGAAGCCTTTTCATCAAAAATGGCGCTGCACCTGGGACACAGCATTACTCCAGAGTCTTTTTTCTGGCAACGATGTAAGAAGTCCACAATTGTCTCTTCTGGCTTAGGATAAGCCATTTTGTTGAGTTTCTCTTGCTCATCTACCTTACTCAATGGTTCATTCTTTAGATCAGTAATTTCGACCATGTTGACATCCATTCTGTCCTTCAGGCGCATCTTGGAGAAGCTGGCTTCCAGACTTTCAGTGGTCTTTGCCAAGCAGCCACCACCTACTGCTGCTTTTGCAGCCCTTTGGGAAGCTTTTTCCCAAGCAGCTTTCTCAGCCTCTACCATCTCCGCAGCATTAACTCTCTCGACATCAGGAGATGTCTTAAAAAAAGTTTCAGCAGCCATACAAATCCAATTTTCCACCAGACAACCATCCATGTCCAGCATCTCTCCAACCAAGAGCATGTCATCTTCTAATTCCTTAACAACTTGAACTTTGGGGGAATTTCTACCCATATCCTCATTGGTGTTGATACTATCTGAACTAGAATCAGACTCCTCAGCCAACTCGACCATATTAATGCCTTCATTGACAGTTATCTTCCACCCACTCACGGTTACATCAAAACCCTTAGCAGCATTATCCATTTCCATAAACTTATCAGCAGTTTCTTTGGTCACCAACATCAAACTGGTGCCATCAACGTTTAGGCCATTTGTAGCCTTACTAGAACCTTCAATCTTCACAGCACTGATGGCGAAGTCTTCAGTAACTTCTACCATGTTGACTAACTCGTCGAATCCCCCTGTGGCTTCCACCATCTGAACCTCATGAGGCTCTGTATAGTTGGCCTCTGCAACTTGCAACGGGTCAGAGTCAATCTTCATCTGGGCTTTGCCTTTTTCCCCAAACTTCAGCCTTCCTTCCTGGATAGCGTTTTGCACCAGATCCCTGAAAAGAAAACATTGAGAAGTTTTATGACCCAAAAAATTATGGTACTTACAAAAACCTCTTTTCTTTCTTTGTTCTAAAGGTGGCGTTTTAACACCAGCAGGCACTATCATTTGCCCATCTTTAACTAACAAATCAAAAATTTCGTCACATTTAGTGCGTCGAAAGTATATGTTTTCTTAGGGAATTTGTCGTTAGATTCGACAGGATTTTTTCCTTCTGAAGGAGCTAATAATTTGCAAGCGTAAGGTGGACCTTTCTTTAACTCAGCAACGTCAACCTCATTTTCGTCGAAACAAGATGGCTCACCCTACAGACTCTCCACCTCTTCCTTGCATTCGACAAACGCTACTTTTTTACCCCTACTGAATTTGGGTTTTTCTTCTTTTAGCCTCTCTAGCTGTCGAACCCTATCAGCCAGCTGGGCCATATCTCTAAGATATTGGGTATCTAATTTATTCCTAATGGAATAATCAAGACCCCCAGCAGCTATTTCGACCAACTCATGTTCTGGCACTTGTGTAAAGCACCTGGCTTTAAGAAGTCGAAACCTATTCAGGTAATCGTCAATTGGCTCAGTGACCTTGCGCTTGATGCTAGCCAATTCTTTCAAACTAATTTTAGTTTACCCCATGTAGAACTGTTCATGAAACAAACGTTCTAATTGGTTCCAATTGTATATGGAATTTGGAGGCAACATAGTAAACCATGTGAAGGCATTCTTGGTAAGGGAACTTGGGAAGTATTTGAACCTAAGGCTTTCATCAGCAGCAATCTCGCCCGCTTCGATCAAATATCTAGCCACATGTTCGACAGTAGACTCAGTAGTATCTCCTGAAAATTTGCTGAACTTTGGAACCTTCATCCTAGGGGGCAGTTCTGCTTGGAGAATGTAGTCCACTATAGGTGATATATAATTTGGCCTGGTGAAGCCAAAATTCATCCCATTCCTAGTCATTATCCTTTCGACCGTGGCTGCAAGATTATTTTCTTCTGCTTGATTCTGGTGTCGAACCTGCCTAAGTAGTTGGTCTGCATTTTGGTTCCTGTTCACCATCACTACTGGTTCTACCTCCATCTGGCATGGCATCTGGTTTCTTGGTGGTTCGACTCTGAAATGGTCAACCATCTCTTGATCCTCCAGGTTAGCCTTAGGTATCTGACGTTGATGACGCCTTGGGATATCTTCGACCACCGTCGCTCTTCGATCTACTGCTGGCACTCCCATGAAATCAGCCATGCGTGCCACTTGTGCAGCCAGTTGTTGGTTAGTTTGAGTTGTATTTTGAATCAAAGGTTGAAAAACTTCTCCCATTGTCTGAGACAACGTATGTACCATTTGCATGTTACTTTCATCCATCTGCTGTCTCAAACAATTTATGGATGTATTTGTAAGGCTAGGGGTTTGAACAGAGTAACCAACGCCTATACTCTGATTGTTTCGTCCCCCTGATCCTGACCCTTGTAGTGGCGAAGACACAACAGTTTCTGAAAATACAGGTGGAGCATTCTGCAAGTTTTGCATCATTGATGTAGGCATACCATAGGGTTGACTCCTTGACCCTGGATGTGGGAAACCTGGTGGAGGAATGTGCCTGTACATTGTATTTCCTCCTGGGGATGTTGGCGAATTAGAACTTTATGGTCCTATATATTCCAACACAGGTTGAGTATATGATTTTGTATATGTTGATCCTGGCTCAGACACCACTAACGGAAGTGACGCTGGTCCTCCTGTCGAAGACACTGGTGATGGAGTGCTTTGAGTCCCAATACTGCTACTGGACTGAGTGTTTGAAATACTCCCTTGAGGATCAACTTGTTGATTGGCATTAGTTGCCATCTTCTTAGTATATCTTCTCTTTGGTATCTCTTCGTTTGCTGTGGCTAACTTCCCACTCCTCAATAACATGCAACGAAAACACTTCTTCACCAAGAGAGATAAGGCTGACAAAAAGGTTTGACTTAGCACTGGGTCCCACTGGGCGTGCCAATTTGTTTACTGTGAATTTTGGTAAACAACCTCTGATCTATCAATCTAAACGCAAATTGATTTAACTTGCAGGATCGATCACACAAATCCTAGGACATGTGCTAAGTTTGAGAGACAAGTGTAACTTAGAGAAAATGTAAACTGAACTCCACGTTCGACAATGCTGAAAATAAAATCTAACTGAACTCCACGTTCGACTACAGGCAATAAAGTAAAGTAAGAACTTGAAATTTAAAGTAATGCAAGTAAAGGGTGCAAAAATTAGAGGCGTCGAATGGGTAAAAGCATTGAAAGTAAAATGCAACGAACTCCACATTCTTGGAAAGTAAAGGTTGGGAAAGTAAAAGTGTTGTCGAAGGTAAGGTGCTGGAAAGTAAAAGACTTTGAAAATAAATGCAGTTGATTTAAAGGGGAACTTCACGTTCTTGAAAATGAAAGGCTTTGAAAAGTAAAGGTTTGAAGATTAAATGCTTGAACGTAAAATGCAGTCGAAAGTAAAACGCAGCAAACTTAAATGACTTTGAACATAAAGTTGGCATGGAAGATAAATTTCAAGAAACTGTAAAGGCATGGAAAGTAAACATGCTGAAGATAAATTAGATTAATGAAGACAATGGTGTTACATTACGTACATTCTCACGAACTCATTTCTCTACACGCGGGTACTTTGAGTTTCTTAGAGTAACTTGTACAAAAATATGAACACACCATTTACATAGAACCAACTCCTATTTATAGTGCTAGGAAATAACTCCTCAGTGGTGGTTACTGCTTCGAACGTGTGGATTTTGGCGCCTTTCCCTTAATCTCAACTGTTCCCACGTCCACAACTGCTCTTATTTAAATTTCAAATATTGGAAATTCCCTCCAATCTTAACATAACCACTGCAGCGCTATATTCTCACGGTCGAAGAACACTTTCCATACTTAGCCATTTTTTAAGTTTTCTCCACATTTATTCGACTCAGGCCTCTCAAAAGTTAGGTCGAAGCCTTCTTTATATTAAAAATAATTTTTTAACATTAACATAACTTTGATTTTGTCTGGCATCGAAATTGAGGGTTAACAGATGGGTAGAGCCATGACTTCATGCTCGTGACGTTGAACCCTTGAACCCATGTTTTTTCAATGATTTTGTGTGCTGCATTCATGCATTCATCTAAAAAACTCTTAAACAATGGAAAAATCTCTTCTTTTTTTTTTCAAAATAAACTAAAACAATAATTGCAAATATCAGAGAAAGAGATATTGCGTTATGGATTTCTGTAGAAGAAAGACGCACAAGTCACTTTCAAGGCTCCGAAACTAGAGGATTTAAGGAGGTTGGCAAAGATGATTACCAACCCTGATGCTTTCAGAGCTAAGCATGGAGGACTGTTGTCTCTATTAAAGGTCCACGTAGTTGAAGGAATCCTGTCTATGCAAATTCAATTCTACGATCCTGTTTATCACTACTTCACATTCCCGGATTATCAACTGGCACCAAAGTTAGAAGAGTACTCTCATCTGGTTGATTTACCTATCACTGATCGAGCTCCTTTTTCTGGACTGGAAGAAATTCCAAAGGATCAAGTCATTGAAAGAGCCATCTCTTTGGACGAGTCAGAAGTTAGGACTCACATGACCACCAAAGGAGGAATCCAGGGTTTACCAGCTAAATTCCTGGTATAGAAAGCTTTGTACTTTGCTAGTATAGGAAATGTAACTGATTTCGAAGATATCTTTGTCCTATTTGCATACGGGTTGTTCCTCTTTCCCAACATTGACAACTTCGTTGATACCAATGCTGTTAAGATATTTCTGATTGGAAACCGCGTACCGACTCTGCTCGCAGGTGCTTATCATTCTGTACACTTAAGAAATTTGTACAGCGGAGGAATGATCACCTGCTGTGTACCCTTATTTTACAAATGGTTCGTTTCCCATTTACCCAAGTCTGCTGCTTTTTGAGATCACAAGAGTACTCTACGTTGGTCACAAAGGATTATGTCCCTTACCAACTCTGACAAAGATTGGTATGATAGGATTTATGAGGGAATAGAGATCATCGACAGCTACGGAAATTTCCCTAACGTACCCCTCATTGGTACTAAAGGAGGAATCAACTATTATCTAATTTTAGTTCGCCGTCAACTCGGATACCCGATGAAGCATATCCCGCATAATGTTCATCTGAAAGGTCTTTTCTTCAAGGAAGGGGAAAATGACAGGGCACTAAAGGAAGAAATAGTGCATGCCTGGCAACATATTTACAGGAAAGGAAGAGAGTCTCTAGGAAGACCAAACTGTACCTCCATGGAGCCTTATCTCCACTGGGTGCAAACTAGAGCCCTCAAGCTGAGGATGCCTTACCCTCACCAAGAAGTTTTTCCGCTAAAGGAATTTGTCCTTTATTTCATGTCTGATACGGAAAAACTCCAGGTCGCTCTCAACAAAGTTCAACGTGAGAAGAGCTCTTAGAAAAACAAGTATCAAATCCTCAATGTGGAGTGTACCAAGATTCAGCAACTGTTAAAGGACAAGGATGCTCTGATTAAGATATTAGAGAAGCATGCCGTAGAATGTCAAGAAGATCGAAAGAATTTGCTCGCTCCTTTCACCTGGAAAAGGACTGACAACCTGACAACGGCTGAAGAACCCCGGTCAAAGAAAAGGAAAATACCAGATTCAGCATCTGAGCTCTCTTCAGAGAGGACTCAGGATCCATAAGCTTAGCCATTTCCTTACAGCACTTTGTAAAATAATGTACTTTTCCTTATTGAAATCTTTCAAATTCAATAAAACAGGGTCTCCACCCTTCATTGTATGATATTTGCAATCTATTTGTTGAGGTTCTTTATTATTAAAGCTAAAAAAATATATATATCTTTGCATATCATTCATCATTCTCACATAACGTGTCTTCTTATCTACGAATCTCATGTATGTATCACGATTCTAGAGTTAAACTGTCTCACTCATACAATACTCGGGCCAATCGACAAAAGAAAATGGACGATCTCGAGGAAGAGAACAGAGAGCTGAGAGAAGAAATCGACGCACTGAAGGAAAGTTTAGAAAAACTTCACAATGACATGCAATCCCTGAAAGCAGCTCAGGAGCAGCGGCAACAAAAGACTGTAATCTCGGAGATCACATCTACGACCATAATAGAGATGCATAAGAATCATTCTCGATACAACATGCCTAAAGGTCATCCCTGGGGCATGCCTCTCAACTTTGTCCCTGAAGGATACATCCCACCGGTCACTGAAGATCAAGAAACTGCAGCAGGAACCATTGGGCCTGAAGGTTACAAACTTCAGGAAAATGAAGATGCAATGTTTACAACAGCAACACCTGAAGGTTACAAACTTCAGGGCACCGAAGCTCCAAGAGTCACCGCTACAATGTCTATACCACAACCGGTGGTCCACACTGTTCCGGAAGGACAAATTACACAAGCATTTCTGGCAGAAATGAAGACATGTACGAAAGGATGAATGAGTTCCAGGAATAATTCTTGGAAATGCAGAAGGAACTGTATGCCATTCGCGGTTAAGACTTATTTGGAAAGGACGCCGCAGACCTCTGCCTGGTCCCTAATGTAAAGATCCCGCACAAATTCAAGGTGTCTGACTTTGAAAAATACAAGGGAAACTCTTGCCCTCAAAGTCATTTGGTGATGTACAGTCCAAAAATGTCAACTCAGATAGAAAATCAGCAGATACTGGTCCATTATTTTCAAGACAGTTTAACCGGTGCCTCACTCAAATGGTACATGGGTTTAAACCGCACCAAGATCAGTACTTTCATAGATCCCGGCGCAGCCTTTGTTCAGTAGTATAAATATAATTTGGACATGGCACCAGATAGAGATCACATCAGGGCAATGTCGCAAAAGGACAAAGAGACATTTAAAGAATATGCTCAAAGATGGCGAGAAATTGGCGCCCAGATCTATCCCCCTCTTGAGGAAAAAGAGATGAAAAAGATCTTTTTGAAAACCTTGAGTTCATTCTATTACGACCGAATGGTTGCAAGTGCGCCCAGTGACTTCACCGAAATCGTGAACATGGGAGTACGCCTTGAAGAAGCGGTCTGAGAAGGACGATTCGTGAAAAACGTAGAGCCATCAAGCAGTGCCAAAAAATACGGTAGTACTTTCCTAAAGAAAAAAGAGCAAGATATTGGTAATATCTCTCTGGGAAAGCAAAGACGAAGGTATCAACCAGTAACAGCGATAACTCCCGCTATCAACCCAACGCCGGCTCCAACGTATCAACCTCAGGTTGCTCAGAGCCAGCCAAGTCAACAACCGTATTAGCAAAGGACACAACAGCCTCTTCAGCAGGCTCGTCCACAGTACAACAACAACAATTGTACAACACGACCATCAGGGTTCGACCCTATACCGATGTTGTACCCAGAACTATTTCCACTCTTACTTGCCAAGGGGCACATCCAAACCAGGTCTCCTCTTACAGTACCAGAAAATCCGCCTTTTTGGTTCAAAGAGGATCAAACTTGCCCTTACCATCAAGGAGGATCGTGGTACAACATTGAGAAATGTATCAGTTTCAAGTATGATGTACAGAAGCTTGTCAGGAACGGGATCCTATCTTTCAAAGATAATAATATGAATGTTTAGACGAACCCGTTGCCGCAACATGAAAAGACTGCAGTAAATTTAATAGAGGAAGAATTTAGTTGCAGTTATCAAATTCGTGATGTACTCCTATTAGGAACAAATCTGGTCAGGATGCATTATAGATAGAGCAGGTACGATCATGCGCTGTCTCACAATTATCACCAATGTGATATTTGCTCAAAGAATAACCAGGGGTGTTCCGTAGTGCAATTAGCTCTACAAGAACAGATGAATCTAGGCTGGATCCAAGATCACCGATTCCGGGAAGTCAACTGGCCCATACGTATCCCAACATTGTTCAGAACCGCAACATTCTTGCGATGGACGTAAATTTGGTGGTGATGCATTCAAGGCAAAGTCAATGCCATAATCTGCCACGGCACGATTATAACACCTGTCTGATCTACTCAACAAGCAATCAGGGATGCTCTTTTGTACAAGAGGCCCTCCAACGTCAGATGGATCTCGGATGGATCCAAGACTACCGTGATAGAAATAACCATCAAGTCAATATGGTTCAGATTTTTGACGTACGCTTGATGAATACCAGTCTAGTAGAACTACATGCTAAGCAAGTCAGGCTCAGCTTTTTGGCTTCACACGATTTCAAGACTGTGAAAAATGTCGTGAAGGCAGTCAAGGGTGTGCACTCGTCCAAAGAACGCTTCAACACTTGTTGGACCACTGGTGGCTTCCAATTTACTTGGATGAAGCTACACAACAAGTTAGCTTGACTGATGGAAATCCTGATAGGCATCAAAGTCTGGATGTCCGCTCGATAGAAACAGATCAAGTAAAGTTACACTGCATACAAAGCGGACGAGGTCGGGTGCCACCCCACAACTAGGAGCGTTGTAGAGTTTATTCAGAGAACAACCAATGATGCTACCTCGTTCGAGCGGATCTTCAAAGTCAGTTGGACCATAAAGAAATTCGACCATGTTCAAGTTCTGAGTCGACCAATGTGATACCAGACTATCTCCTTGATCAAATCAAAGACGTTGTCATAATCTCCGATCATGAGAGGACCAAAGACATTTGTGCCATAATCCCTCTACTCGATGAATCAAGAATTCCTCTGGACAGTAGAAAAGTTCCCAACCAGGAACTGATTGAGGTTGCCTATAACGGTCAGAGAAATCAAAAAGCTCCTGTGGTTATCTAACTGCCAGGTCCAATACCGTATAAATCAGATAAGGTTATCCCTTACAAGTATGGTGCAACAACCATCGAAAATGGAAAGGAAACTCCATTACCCTCCATTGTCAACATTTCTGACATCAGTCGAGTCACACGGAGTGGTCGAATCTTCAACAGAGGAGTTGGAGAACCTGCCAAGGAAAAGGAACCTCAAACTGAAGTTCCTAATTAACCAGACAGTCAATCTATAAAGAGAAATGATGAGATGCTGAAGCTCATCCAGAAAAGCGAGTACAACATTATAGACCAACTATTGCAAACTCCATCTAGAATCTCGGTGCTATCTCTCCTGCTTAGTTCCGAAGCTCACAGGGAAGCTCTGCAGAAAGTCTTGGAGTAAGATTTCATAGAACAAGATGTGACGGTAAGGCAGTTTGACAACATTATTTCTAACATCACTTCCTGCAACAATTTAGGATTCAGTGATGAAGAACTGCCGGAAGAAGGCAAAAATCACAACATGGCACTTAACATTACTGTCAACTGCCAGGATGATGCTCTAGCCAGCGTACTAGTAAACACAGGATCAACTCTGAATGTTATGCCAAAATCAACTCTAATACGGCTATCATTTCAAGGGTCCCTGGTGAGAGGCAGTGAGGTCATCGTCAAAGCCTTTGATGGATCCAGAAAAATAGTCATTGGCAAGTGGATCTTCCCATAACCATCGGTCCTCACACTTTCCAAGTCACTTTCCAGGTCATGGACATCTGGACAGCATACAACTGTTTATTAGGATGACCTTAGATACACGAGGTTGAGGCAGTCACTTCGACACTTCACCAGAAATTGAAGTTCGTTAAGAATGACAAGTTAGTCACAGTATGTGGAGAGCAGGCCTTAATCGTGAGCAACTTATCATCATTCTCCTGTGTAGAACCCGAGGAGGTTATTGGAACCCAGTTTCAAGCACTGTCAGTGAGCAATGAGAATCGATCAGAAAAAGGGACGTCGATTTCCTCATACAAAGATGCTCTCAAACTGGTCAAGAGTAATAACGTAAAGGGATGGGGACAACTCATAAATGCTATGGATAACAAGACAGAGAAAGATCTTGGTTTCTCCTCAGCCTATACCTAGACTGCAAATAAAGATGAAAGTTTTCATCCCATTCAAGACTTCTTCCATAGTGGAGGCTTCTTCTACCCAGTGTCTCAAGAAGTACACACTATCGATAAAAGTGACTCCTCCGATACAGACTAGGAATGGAAATCTTATCTCAACCAGGACAGTTATATGTCTCAGGAAGAAGCGCACACGCCATTCTATTTTCCCAAGCAAAGCCCGAGATATATACCAAGATCAGACGTTCGGATGATCTTTGGAGATTGTGATCCTGAAGTATGTCATACTCCACCCAACTCATTAGAGGAAGACAATCAAATGAAAGATAACTGTGGCTATGATTCCTTGGATGACTTGCCTATCTGGAAGTCGTACCCAAAAGACTTGAGGCAAAAGAGTCAGCCCAATGATGCTTATCAGTTAAGTAATATTGAAAAGAATATCCACATCCCCACCGAATCATGGGATCATTACTCAGGACATTCCAAAGATATTCAGCACAATGATGAATCCGCAAAGACTATCGGACAAAAGTTTATCAATTATGCTTTTCCTGAGGTCAACGTCATTGAGTAGGATGACTCCTCTATTCCCACAGAAGTATGGGACAATTTAGGACAGTCGAGTGGCAAGTACGACTTCTTGGTCAAGTACACCGTTCTTGAAAGCTCTCGCATCAAATACGAGGACATCCAACCAACTAGATGGGGAGATCCTCTTGAGAGTGAAAACACTATGAAGGATACAACAGAAGAGTTCGTTTACGATAACTCTGCATGGGAGGAAGACTCCAACGATCCTGCTCCGCCAGAAATCATTGTCATTTCTGAGGACCAGCCAAGAAAGAAGATACCAGACTTTGTGACTCACCGAGGAGTTCGTCGCCAATGGGTGGCTGTCGATGTCCCGAAAGTCGTCCATAAGTCTAAGTAATTGCCAGCTTTATTTTAACCTTTCACCCTGCCCAGGTGAAAAGAATGTTTTTATAGGGCTCACTTTCTGTAAATGTCCCTCTCCGTTTTTCCCAAAGCGACAGAGTTTTGTTTTAAAGGGCTGTATTTCAAGAATTGAAAAACCATAAATAAATAACGTCATTTTCTAATTCCCGCATTTATTGCTGTTTTCACTTTTTGTTTTTCAGAAAATGGTAATCCTAAAAAATAAAAACAAGTTTTTTCCATAAGATACACTACACACACTTGCATTCTCTCTATCTCTTCTAAAAACAAATCATCACGTCATACAGATTGTTTGTTTTAAACCCCGTTGAAACATACGATCCAATGCCTTCTCCTAACTTTGAATTCTCGGTATTTGAAGCTGAAGAAGAAGAGGAAGCAGAAATTCCAGAGGAGATCTCCTGATTACTCAGACAAGAGGAAAGGTCTATTGATCCTGACAAAGAACCGTTGGAAACGGTAAATTTGGGATCAGAGGAAGAAAAGAAAGAAGTTAAGATTGGAGCATTGCTCAGTCTGAATGTCATAGAAAGCTTGATAAGACTTCTCAAAGAGTTTCCAGATGTATTTGCTTGGTCCTATCAGGACATGCCAAGGTTGGATACCAGCATCGTGGAACATCACTTACCTTTGAAATCAGAATGTCCTCCAGTGAAACAAAGGCTGAGACGGACTCATCCAGATATGGCTATCAAGATCAAAGAGGAAGTGCAGAAACAAATAGACGCAGGTTTCCTTGCCACCTCAGAATATCCTCAATGATTAGCCAACAGAGCACTAGTTCTAAAAAAGGATGGAAAAGTCAGAATGTGTGTATATTACAAGGATCGGAACAAGGCAAGTCCAAAGGATGACTCCCCCTTACCACATATAGATATGTTGGTTGACAGTACAGCAAAATTCAAAGTCTTCTCCTTCATGGATGGATTTTCGGGCTATAATCAAATCAAAATGGCACCAAAATATATGGAGAAAACTTCATTCATCGCCCCATGGGGCACCTTTTGTTACAAGGTAATGTCTTTCAGTTTGAAGAACGCCGGGGCAACCTATCAAAGGGCCATGACTACTCTGTTTCACGACATGATGCACAAAGAAATCAAAGTGTATGTTGATGATATGATTGCCAAATCTAAAACAGAAAAGCAGCATGTGACCCACTTGTCAAAGTTACTCGAGCGTCTAAGAAAGTACAAACTCTGCTTGAATCCTAAAAAATGCACATTTGGTGTTCGCTCAGGAAAACTCTTAGGGTTCATCATCAGCCAGAAAGGAATCGAGGTTGATCCTGACAAGGTCAAGGCCATTCAAGAAATGCCTTCACCAAAGACTGAGAAACAAGTCAGAAGATTTTTGGAACGTCCGAATTATATTTCAAGGATTATATCCCTCATGACCGCGACATGCGCGCCGATCTTCAAACTACTCAGAAAGAATCAAAGTTGTGTATGGAAAGAAGATTGTCAAAAAGCTTTCGACAGTATCAAGGAATATCTGTTGAATCCACCTATTTTATCTCCTCCAGTGGAGGGAAGACGACTGATCATCTACCTAACAGTCTTGGAAGACTCTATGGGTTGTGTACTTGGCCAACAAGACGAGAAAAAAGAGAAAGGAGTCTGTCATTTACTACCTAAGCAAGAAATTTACCGAATGTGAAACTTGGTACACTATGCTTGAGAAAATTTGTTGCGCCCTGGCTTGGACAGCCAAACGTCTTCGCAAGTACATGATTTGTCACACTACTTAGTTAATCTCCGAGATGGATCTGATCAAGTACGTCTTTGAAAAACATGCTCTCACGGGAAGGATTGCCCGTTGGCAGATGTTGTTATCAGAATAAGACATCGAGTACCATGCTCAAAAAGTCGTCAAGGGAAGTATTTTAGCCAATCATTTGGCTCATCAACCGATTGACGATCAGGAATCAGTCGGATTCGACTTCCCAGACGAAGATGTCATGTACTTGAAAATGAAAGATTACGATGAACCGCTACCCAGTGAAGGGCCAGAAACAGATTCCCAATGGGGATTTATTTTTGGCGGAGCTGTTAACAATTATGGAAACAGAATTGGGGCAATCATCGTAACACCTCAGGGTACCCATATTCCTTTCACTGCCAGACTTACGTTCAAATGCACAAACAACGAGGCCGAATACGAAGCTTGAATCATGGGTCTCGAAGAAGCAATTGACTTGAGGGTTAAGAACTTGGATGTGTATGGAGACTCAGCCCTGGTTATCAATCAGATCAAAGGAGAGTGGAACACATACCAATCAGGATTGATTCCTTACAAAGACTACACGAGAAGGTTGTTACCATTATTCAATAGAATTGAGTTTCTTCACATCCCTCATGAAGAAAATCACATGGCTGACGCACTAGCCACTCTCTCTTCCATGATTGCTGTAAGTCAATGGAACGACGTACCTAAGATTGACATAATGCGCTTTAAATGGCCCGCTTACATCTTCGCGATCGAAGCAGTCATAGACGACGAACTTTGGTATCACGATATCAAATGCTTCCTTTAGAAACAATAATACCCTCCCGGGGCATTAAGAAAAGACAGGAAGACTCTCAGAAGACTGGCTGACAACTTCTTCCTGAGCGGTCATACACTCTATAAGAGAAGCTTCGACATGGTTTTGCTCGGATGCGTAGACAGAAAAGAAGCAAACATGTTGATGAAAGAAATTCACGAAGGCTCCTTTGGCACTCATGCCAACAGACACACAATGGCAAGAAAAATTATGAGAGTAGAGTATTATTGGTTGACAATGGAATCCGATTGCTACAAGTACATGAGGAAGTGTCATAAGTGTCAGATATACGCAGACAAGGTTCAGGTTACTCTCAGCAAAGTTCAGCAGGAGAAGAGGTCTTGGAGAAACAAGTACCGTATTCTCAATGTGGAGTGCAAGAAAATACAGCAACTATTAAAAGAAAAAGATGCTCTGATTGAAATTTTAGAGCAACGTGCTATAGAGAATCAGGATGACCAAAGGAATTTGCTCGCTCCTTTCACTTGGCAAAGGAATGACAATCCGACAACGGCTGAGGAGCCCCAGTCAAAGAAAAGGAAAGTACTAGAATCAACACCTGATCTCTCCTCGGAGAGGACTCAGGATCCATAAGCTTAGATTTTCTTTTATAGCACTTTGTAATCTACTGTATTTCCATTTCTGCAATCTTTGAATTCAATAAAACGGGGTTTCCCCACTGTTTGATATTTGCAATCTAATTGTCGAAGTTTACTTTGAATAAACAAAAAAAGTACAATTAATATAATCATTGCATTCATCATTCTCACGTAACGCATTCTTCTTCCCTACGAATCTTACGTTTGTATCTCGATTCTAGAGTTAAACTGTCTCATTCGTACCATACTCGGGCCAATCGCCAGAAAAAGATGGATGATCTCGAGGAAGATAACAAAGAGTTGAGAGAAGAGATCGACACTCTGAAAGAGGGTCTGAGAAAGCTTCACAGTGACATGCAAGCTCTGGCAGAAGCTCAGATGCAACAACAAAGGACTGTGATTTCGGAGATCACATCTACACCCATAGTGGAGAAGTATGATCCTAGGTACAGAATGCCAAAAGATCGTCCCTGGGGAATGCCACTTAACTATATCCCAGAAGGATACGTTCCACCGATCACTGGAGATCCGGAAACTTCAGCAGGAGCCGCTGGGCCTGAAGGTTACAAACTCTGGGAAAGTGAAGATGCCAGGGGCATACCAACAACTCCTGAAGGTTACAAACTTCGAGAGATGCCAATATTTACTGCCGTAGTAACGGTATCACCCCCTGTAGTGCACACTGTCCCGGAAGGAAAAATTCCACTGATACCTTCTGGTGGAAACGAAAGTATGGTCGACAAAATGAATGAGTTCCAGGAACAATTCCTGGAAATGCAGAAAGAACTGCAAGCGCTTCGCGGTTAGGATTTATTTGGAAAGGACGCCGCGAACCTTTGTTTGGTCTCCGATGTGAAAGTTCCGTACATATTCCAGGTACTCGAGTTTGAAAAGTACAAGGGTAACTCTTGCCCTCAAAGCCATTTGGTGATGTACACTCGGTGGATGTCAGCTCAGACAAAGAACCAAGAGCTACTGGTCCACTACTTCCAAGATAGTTTAACCGGTGCCGCACTCAAATGGTACATAGGTTTAAACCGCGCTGAGATCAGCACATTCAGAGATCTTGGCGCTGCCTTCGTCCAATAGTACAATTATAACCTAGACATGGCACCAGACAGAGATCAACTCAGATCAATGTCACAAAAGGATAAGGAAACCCTTAAGGAGTACGCTCAGAGATGGCGTGAAATTGTCGCCCAGATTTGTCCACCTCTTGAGGGAAAAGAGATGACAAAGATCTTCTTGAAAACCTAAGTTCATTCTACTACGACAGAATGGTTGCCAGGGCGCGCAGTGACTTCACTGAGATGGTGGGCATGGGAGTTTGTCTTGAGCAAGTCGTCCGAGAAGGACGTTTAGTAAAAGACGCTGGATCATCGAGTAGTACAAAACGATACGGTAGTGCTCTCCCTAAGAAAAAAGAGCAAGATATTGGGAATATCTCTCTCGGAAAGCAAAGGCGACGGTATTAACCAGTAGCATCTGTAACTCCTGATATTAACTCTACGCCTGTTCCTACCTATCAACCTCAGGTTGCTCAGAGCCAACCAATTCAACAACAATTTCAGCAAAGGACGCATCAGTCTCTTCAGCAGACTCGTCCTCCATATAACAACTATACAATGCGACCACCAGGTTTCGGTCCTATACCGGTGTTATACGCTGAACTGTTTCCATTATTACTGGTCAAGGGACATGTCCAAACCAAGGCTCCTCTTACAATACCGGAAAATCCACCTTTTTGGTTCAAGGCAGATCAGACTTGCCCTTATCATCAAGGAGGACCAGGGCATAACATAGAAAACTGCCTCAGTTTCAAATCCAACGTGCAAAAGCTTGTTAGGAGCGGGGTCTTATCTTTCAAAGATACGAATCCTAATGTTCTCACGAACCCGCTGCCTCAACATGAGAAGGCGGCAGTTAATTTGATAGAGGGAGAGTCTAACAACAGATATCAAATTCACGATGTACTCTTATTGAGGGCCAATTTGGTCAAGATGCATTGTAGACAGAGTGGATACGGCCATGTGCCATCTCATAACTATCACCAGTGTGATATCTGCTCTAAAGACAGCCAAGGATGTTCTGTGGTGCAATCTTCTCTACAGGAACAGTTGGATCTCGGATGGATCCAACAACACCGAATTCGTGGGGTCAACATGGTTTATACGAATTCCAATATCGTTCATAATCACAATATTCTAGCAGTGAATGTCAACTTGGTTGCGATGCACTAAGGGCAAAGCCAGTATCATAATCTGCCGTGGCACGATTACCATTCTTGTCCGATCTGCTCAACAAACAACCAGGGATGCCCTTTTGTACAAGGGGCCCTACAGCGTCAGATGGATCTTGGGTGGATCCAAGACTATAACGATAGGGATCCCTATCATATCAACATGGTTCAGATCTTCGATATTCGGTTGATGAATACCAGCCTGGTGGAGTTACATGCCAGGCAAGTCCAACTCAGTTTTCTCACTTCACATGATTATCTAAGCTGTAAAGTATGTTGTGAGAGTAACCAAGGGCGCGCTCTCGTTCAAAGAACTTTGCAACACTTGTTGAACCACTGGTGGCTTCCAATCTATATGTATGAAGACATGCAACAAATCAGTGTGGTTGACGGGAACCCTACTCGGCATCAAAGTCAGAATGTCCGATCTACAGAAACAGATCTAGTGAGGTTACACTGCATTCAAAGCGGACGTGGCCAGGTGCCACCGTATAACTACGAGCGCTGTAGGATCTGCTCGGAAAATAATCAAGGATGCTACCTCGTGCGAGTAGCTCTTCAGAGTCAGTTGGACCGCAAAGAGATTCAACAATACTCAGTTTTTGGGTCCATCAACTAGACGCCAGACTATTTCGCTGATCAAATTAGGGATGTTATTGTAATTTCTGATCGTGAGAGGACCAAGGATGTTTGTTCCATCATTCCTCTACTAGACGAATCAAAGGTTCCCAGCCAGGAATTGATTGAAGTTACCTACGACAGTCAGAAAAATCAGAAGGCTCCTGTAGTTATCTATCTACCAAGACCGCTACCGTATGAATCAACTAAGGTTATCCCTTACAAATACGGTGCAACAACAGTCGAGAATGGAAAGGAAATTCCATTACCCTCTGTCGTGAATATTGCAGACATCAGTCGAGTAACACGGAGCGATCGAATCTTCAACCGAGGAGTTGGAGAACCCAGCAAAGAAAATGAACCTCAAACTGAAGTTCCCAATCCACCAGTCGGTCAATCCAGTGATCCCGACCTTTCAAAGAACAATGATGAGATGCTGAAGCTCATCCAAAGGAGTGAATACAACATTGTTGACCAGCTGTTACAAACTCCTTCAAAGATCTCAGTGTTATCGCTTTTTCTCAGTTGCAAAGCCCACAGAGAGGCTCTACAGAAAGTCTTAGAGCATGCCTTTGTGGAATAGGATGTGTCAATACGACAGTTCGATAGCCTCATCTCTAACATCACTTCCTGTAACAACTTGGGATTTAGTGATGAGGAATTTCCAGAAGAAGGAAAAAGCCACAACATGGCGCGCAATATTACAGTCAACTGCCAGGACGATGCCTTGGCCAGTGTACTAGTAGACACCGGATCGGCTCTCAACGTCATGCCGAAGTCCACTCTGATGCAACTATCATTCAAAAGACCTCTGATGAGAAGCGGTGATGTCACCGTCAAAGCATTTGACGGATCTAGGAAAGCAGTTATCGGCGAAGTTGACCATCCCATAACTATCGGTCCTCACACTTTCCTAGTCACTTTCCAGGTCATGCACATCCGGGCAACATACAGTTGCTTATTAGGAAGACCTTGGATACACCAGGCTGGGGCAGTCACTTCAACACTTCACCAGAAGCTGAAGTTTGTCAAGAACGACCAACTCGCCACGATCTGCGGAGAACAAGCCTTGATCGTGAGTAACCTTTCATTGTCCGCTTGTGTAGAACCCGAGGAGGTTGTTGGGACTCAGTTCCAAGTGCTTTCGGTGAGCAATGAGGATCAACTAGAGAAAGGAACATCGATTTCCACGTACAAAGATGCTCTCAAGGTGAACAAAAGTAACAATGCAAAGGGATGGGGACAACTCGTCATTCCTACCGATAATAAAACAAAGAAGGGTCTTGGCTTTTCTTTAACCTGTACCCAGACAGCCGCTAACAATGAAAGTCTTCATCCCATTCAGGATTTCTTCCACAGTGGAGGTTTCCTTCACCTAGTGTCTCAAGAAGTCCATACCATCAACGAGGGAGATTCCTCCGACACAGATGAGGAATGAGAGTCCTATCTTAACAAGGAAGGTTATATGTCTCAGGAGGAGGTGCCTATGCCATTTTTCTATCCCGCACAGAGTCCGAGATTTATATCGAGGTCAGATGTCGAAATGATATACGGAGATTGTGATCCGGAAGGATGTCGTGCTCAGCCAAATTCATTAGAGGAAGACACTCCGATGAAATACAACTTCGACCACGACTACTATGGCCCGATGGATGGTCTACCGATGTGGCAGCCGTACCCAGGAGACTTGGGGCAAAAAAATCAGCTGAAGGATGAAAATCAGCTGAGCATCATTAAAAAGAATACCTGCGTCCCCACCATGTCATGGGATCAACACTCAGGTCATTCAGAAAATATCCAGTACGACAGTGAATTCGCAACGTTTGCAGGACTAGAATTCATTAACTATGCTTTTCCCAAGGTCAACGTCATCGAGAGAGATGACTCCTCCAGTTCCAAAGAAGTGTGGGACACCTTGGGACAACCGAGTGGAAAATACGACTTTATGGTCAAGTACACCGCTCCTGAAAGCTCTCGCATCAGGCTCGAATACATTCAGCCAACTGGGTGGGGAGATCCACCTGGGAGCACAAATACTATGCAAAATACAACTGAGGAATCCTCCTATGACAACTCTGCTTGGGAGACAAATTCCAATGATCCAGCTCTGCCAGAAATCAGTGTCATTTCTGAGGACCAGCCAAGAAAGAAGGTACCAGGCTTTGTGATTCACCGAGGAGTTCGCCGCCAATTGGTTGCAGTCGATGTTCCGAAGATTGTCCATAAGTCAAAGTAATTGCCGTCTTTAACCTTTCACCCTGCCCAGGTGAAACGGATGTTTTGATAGGGCTCACTTTTCTGTAAATATCCCTCTTCGCTTCGCCCAAAGCAACTGAGTTTTGTTTTATAGGGCTGTAGTTTCAAGAATTGACAAGATCATAAATAAAATATCGTCATTCTGTAATTTCCGCATTAATTGCTGTTTTCTCTTTTCGCTTTTTCAGAAAATGGTAATCTTAAAAAACAATTCAAATAATAAAAACAAGCAGTAAAAAAAATACACTGCACACACTCTTGCATTTTCTCTATCTCTTCTAAACACAAATCATCACGTCATGCAGATTGCTTGTTTTAAACCCCATTGAAACGTACGATCTGATGCCTTATCCCAACTTTGAATTCCCGGTATTTGCGGCTGAAGAAGAAGATGACGAAGAAATTCCAGAAGAGATCTCCTGATTACTCAGACAAGAGGAAAGGTCCATTAAACCTCACAAAGAGCCATTGGAAACAGTCAACTTGGGCTCAGAGGAAAAGAGAAAAGAAGTCAAGATTGGGGCACTACTCAGTCCGACTGTCAAAGAAAGTTTGACGAAGCTTCTCAAAGAGTTTTCCGATGTATTCGCTTGGTCCTATCAAGAAATGTCAGGGTTGGATACCAGCATCGTGGAACATCATCTACCGTTAAGATCAGAATGTCCGCCAGTAAAACAGAGGTTGAGAAGAACTCACCCAGACATGGCCATCAAAATCAAAGAGGAAGTACAGAAACAAATTGACGCATGTTTCCTAGCCACATCAGAATATCATCAATGGCTAGCTAACATAGTGCCAGTCCCGAAAAAGGACGGAAAGGTCATAATGTGTGTAGATTATAGAGATTTGAACAAAGCCAGTCCAAAGGATGACTTTACTCTACCACACATTGACATGGTGGTAGACAGTACAGCAAAGTTCAAAGTTTTCTCCTTCATGGATGGATTCTCGGGCTATAATCAGATCAAAATGGCACCGGAAGACATGGAGAAAACCTCCTTCATCACCCCATGGGGTAATTTTTGTTACAAGGTAATGTCGTTCGGTTTGAAGAACGCCGGGGCAACCTATCAAAGGGCCATGACTACTCTGTTTCATGACATGATACACAAGGAAATCGAGGTATATGTCGATGATATGATTGCCAAATCTAGAACAGAGGAGGAGCATGTTACCCACCTGTCAAAACTATTCAAGCATTTGAGAAAGTACAAACTTCGCTTGAATCCCAACAAATGCACCTTCGGTGTTCGCTCAGGGAAACTGCTAGGGTTCATCGTCAGCCAGATAGGAATTGAGGTTGATCCTGACAAGGTCAAGGCCATTCAAGAAATGCCTTCTCCAAAGACTGAAAAATAAGTCAGGGGATTCCTAGGACATCTGAATTACATCTCCAGATTTATATTCCTCATGACCACGACATGTGCGCCGATTTTCAAATTACTCAAAAATGATCAGGACTGCATTTGGACAGAAGATTGCCAAACCGCCTTCTACATTATCAAGGAATACCTGTTAAACCCACCGATTCTATCACCTCCAGTGGAAGGAAGACCACTAATCATATACTTAATAGTCTTGGAAGACTCCATGGGTTGCGTGCTTGGTCAACAAGACGAAACAAAAAGGAAAGAGTCTGCCATTTACTATTTAAGCAAGAAGTTCACCGACTGCGAGACTCGGTACACTATGCTCGAGAAAACTTGTTGTGCTCTGGCTTGGGCAACCAAACGTCTTCGCCAGTACATGATTCATCACACTACTTGGTTAATCTCCGAAATGGATCCAATTAAGTATGTCTTTGAAAACCCTACTCTCACGGTAAGGATTGCCCGTTGGCAGATGTTGTTATTAGAATATGACATCGAGTACCACACTCAGAAAACCGATTGACGATCAGGAATTAGTCGGATTTGACTTCCCAGACGAAGATGTCATGTATCTAAAAATGAAAGATTGCGATGAACCACTACCCAGTGAAGGTCCAGAACCAGGTTCCCAATGGGGACTAGTCTTTAACGGGGCTGTCAATCATTATGGAAACGAAATTGGGGCAATCATCATAACACCTCAGGGTACCTACATTCCTTTCACCGCCCGACTGACATTCAAGTGTACAAACAACGAGGCTGAATATGAAGCTTGTATCATGGGTCTCGAGGAAGCGATCGATTTAAGGATTAAAAACTTGGATGTACATGGCGACTCAGCCCTGGTTATCAATCAGATCAAAGGAGATTGGAACACATACCAATCAGGATTCATTCCTTATAAAGACTACGCGAGAAGGTTGTTACCTTTCTTCAATAGAATTGAGTTTCATGATATCCCTAGTGAATAGAATAATATGGCTGACGCTTTAGCCACTCTCTCTTCCATGATTAGTGTAGGTCAATGGAACGACTTATCTAAGATTGACCTAATGCGCCTTGAATGGCCCGCTTACATCTTTGCGATTGAAGCAATCATAGATGGCAAACCTTGGTATCACGACATCAAATGCTTCCTTTAAAAACAAGAGTATCTGCCTGGGACATCCAGAAAGGACAGAAAGACCCTTAAAAGGCTAGCAGGAAGCTTCTTTCTGAGCGGTGATATGCTTTATAAGCGGAATTTTGACATGGTCTTGCTCCGATGTGTAGACAGACCAGAAGCAGACATGCTGATGAAGGAAATTCATGAAATCTCCTTTGTCACTCATGCCAACGGACACACGATGGCGAGAAAAATTCAAAGAGCAGGGTACTACTGGTTGACAATGGAATCCGATTGCTACAAGTACACGAGGGCGTGTCACAAGTGTCAGATATACGCCGACAAAATCCATGTACCGCCAACACGTCTCAAAGTTCTCTCTTCCCCATGGCCTTTTTCCATATGGGGAATCGACGTGATTGGCATGATTGAGCCCAAGGCTTCGAACAGACATCGATTCATTCTAGTAGCCATTGACTACTTCACCAAGTGGGTCGAAGCAGCGTCATACGCTAATGTAACCCGACAAGTCTTGGCCCGCTTTATCAAAAACAATATCACCTGCCGTTATGGTGTTCTGAACTAGATCATTACTGATAATGGATCTAACTTGAACAACAAGATGATGGAAGAGTTGTGCACTGAATTCAAGATCGAACACCATAACTCATCTCCCTACCGACCCAAGATGAACGGAGCGGTAGAAGCGGCTAACAAGAACATCAAGAAGATCGTTCAAAAGATGGTTGTAACCTACAAAGACTGGCACGAGATGTTACCCTTTGCTCTTCACGGTTATCGTACATCTGTCCGCACTTCAATAGGGGAAACCCCTTTCTCTCTAGTATATGGCATGGAGGCAGTGCTCCCCATAGAAGTAGAGATCCCATCAATATGGGTATTAAGGGAAGCTAAGCTAACAGAGGCTGAATGGTGTCAAAGTCGACACGACGAACTGAATCTGATCGAGGAGAAGCGAATAACGACACTATACCATGGTCAGTTGTATCAGCAAAGAATGAAGAGGGCGTTTGACAAAAAGGCCCGACCTCGCGTCTTCAGAAACTGAGACCTTGTGCTTAAGAAGATACAATCATTCCTCACTGATTCGCAGGGCAAATGGACTCCGAATTACGACGGCCCCTATGTGGTCAAGAAAGCTTTCTCAGGCGGCGCCTTGAGACTCGCAACCATGGACGGAGAGGAATTTGCCTACCCCACAAATGTTGACGTAGTCAAGAAATACTTCGCCTAAATAAAAAAAAAAAGAAGAAAGGAAAAAAAATCGTCTCTGTGGATTGAAAAGCCGAAAGGGCAGTCCAGGCAAAAATTAGAGACATGATCAAAAATCATCCCGGTGGATTGTAAACATCATAGTACAATCCAGGCAAAAATTAGGGACAATGGCAAGTAACTACGTCTGATCAGTTCACCTCCGCAGCAATTACACCATCCATCATAATAAACTCCAGTCAAGGTCATCTTCGATAGAAGCTCAGGATGTCCAAAATTCAAAGTTGGTAGAAGGATATCGGTCGTTATGTTTTAATGTAGCCCTTTTCCCATAAATTACTATTTTCTAACTTTGTAAATACTCCATGGAATCATGCGTTTGGCTGATCTCCATCCTATCAATAAAATTTGAGCCCTGGTGCTTTGTTTGTAATTCTCATTTGTTTTAGCTTTATAGAACGACATTTTAACATGAGTAACGATTCTTGAAATAAAACAAAAATGAATTTACTTGTTAAAAGTTTTTCTACTTTTAAAATAAATATGGCAATTCTTTTGACTGTTGAACATCAAAATAACAACAACCGCTTCTCCAGAAGTGGTCGAGCTTCAAAGTGCAGAATCAAAGTATTCCTTCTAAACCAGTGCGCCTGAATGAAGGATCAATCTATGTCAGATGCGAATATTCTGCCTGACATCCCTGGCAGAGTTCTTACCTCCTAAGCCCGACCAGCGTTGTCCCCGCAGGGACTATCTCTCCTAAGCAAGGTAGAATTGCTATCGTGGACCCGTGATACTTTTCATCTCCCGCTGTGGCCGAGTATCCAGTCGTGTTCATCCATCAGTCTGTATGTCGCGTCAGTTTTGTCAGCATATAGATACATACATCATGCATTATTGATTCATACATATTCATATTGCATCACTATCACGCTAGTCGGTCTTACCCCCTAGTAATAAAAGTCCTCTTGTCAATCGAGTTGTCAGTTCTTTCCTCGTCAGGAAGTGAATCATCTAAGTAATCTCTCTCTAGTTTATTTTTGGATTAGAGACGGTCTTCAACCACTTTGATAAAATGAATCTCTAAAAAGGCAAGAAAACCCTCAGCTGATGTCACTCTTCACCATTGAAGATGATATCTTCGATTTCCCGAATTAAGGAAAATCCCTAGAGAAAGCCTCTCAACTAAAGACTTTCCGTCAAATGGAATCTCCCCAGGAAAATTCAGCGAGAAGTTTGAGGAAAACCGCTGCAAATAGCGTCTCTTGTCAAGAAAGTTTATTGACAAAAGAAACTGAGACCAGTCCCTTGGTAGGAAACCAGGATCAAGGGGAAGTTTACAACAGAAACTTATACCAGTTCCATGGTAGGAATCTAGGATCGAGGGGAAGTTTATTATAGAAACTTAGACCAGTTCCTTGGTAGGAAACCAGAATCGAGGGGAAGTTCATTTCAGTAACTGAGACCAGTTCCTTGGTGGGAAACCAGGATCGAGGGGAAGTTCATTTCAGCGACTGAGACCAGTTCCTTGGTAGGAAACCAGGATCGAGGGGAAGTTCACCCTTTTCTAAGCATCATCGCTTAGCAAAAGAAGATGAATGCGTAAACTACCATTCATAACCACCTTCAAAATTTCGGGTATTCCAATATTTAATCATCTTACACCCCGAATGCCCGAATACCTTCGCCATCCACACCTTCGGGTCCAAGAAGATTAAATAGGGGCATTTTCATATCCCAAATTTTGACCACCTAGATTCCCATCATTGTGCACATCATCATCACAATATGGATGAACCATCATACCTCATTAGTCTCCCCAAAGATGGGTGAGCATCCACTACAATCAAATTTAGGGTTTCAAGCCCTCTCAGAGCTCTTGGAAAAGGCATCAATCAAGAAATGAAATGATCTTCAACTTGTCTAAACCTCTCAAATATCTACAATGGATCGAGAGGACTCCCACATGAAGAATCAAGCACAAGGCTGCAGCATTCCAAGTAGGTCAAGCCTAAAAATCAACAGTGTCACCAAATTAGGGTTTTGGTCGACCAGAGCCTCCAAATGGAAATTCTCCTATGGGAATGAGCCAATGCTTCAAAGCATAACCGAAGATGCTCCAAGGGACATCATGAACCCAATCAACAAGTCAATTTAGCCTCAGGGGATGCATTCATAAAAAATCAGGAGTTAGGGTTTCTTGACCTAATTCACCCCTAAGTTGACTTTTGGGACAAAACATGAGCCAAGACCTCAAGAGAGGATTTGAGGGTCTCTAAAACACTACATTGATCCATTTGCAACAATGGGTTAATCCAAGAAGCTTGATCAACAAGTTTCAATTTCATCTGCACCACTGTTAGGGTTTCGCGGGAAAAGTCAACTGTACCTTTGACTTTTGACCCAGGCATGCTCCCAAATCTTGGAACATGATTCAATACACCCTATGACACCCATGGAACAGATCCATCAAGTTTGATTTAGGTCAAGGACTTGATTTCATAAAGGATCGCACAGTTTGGAATTCATCTGACAAAAAGTCAACTGTGCACAAAAGTCAACTTTGACTTTTTGAGATTTTTCACAAATATGGTTCTTTGACCCTAAAATGATGTTAATGTGTGATTGGAATCATCATTCATCAAGAAAAATCAAGAAAAGTGGGATAACTTGTAAAAGGGGTAACCATAAAAAACTTAGAAAATTTCTAAGTTATGGAATAAAGTGGCAATGGTACCAACTTTGGAGGATTATAACTCCTAAACCACAAGGCCATTTTTCCCTATCCAAAGCTGGATTTGTAGCTCTCATGGCCCTTTACAAAAGCTTCAAACATAACTCATTCCAATTCCTCATGGATTTTAAGTTATGGAATGATCAAAATCAAGAAAAGTGAAAATGTCACTTTTTTCCAACACTTAGTGAAATTTTCACTAAGTCAGAATCTGCCTTCACTTTTTTCCAAATGTAGGGGAATTTTTCACTTGGATCCAAAAAGTATCAAAACCAATTATGATCAAACAGTTATTGTATCATATGAGGGCTTTCCAAAATGGCCAAGAACTCCATCAAATTCCACTTGGGCCATGAGATATGACAATGGCAATATGCCTTGCTGAAAACTGCCAAAGCAAGGCAGATTTGTGCATTTTGCTCGATTTGCCCAATTTGTGCAAATGACAAGCAACTCTATCCATATGAACACCTCAAGTGGAGACCAAGGAGGAACCAACTCTGATCCCAAGCCTCCCAAGTCTTTGGAACCAAAAGTAGCATGCCAAACCTAGAAATCCCTAAAAGAGGGACAAGACTCCAATTTTGGATTGGAGCATTTAATGGATGCACCAAGGTGGCATGGACTGACACATTTGCAACTGAATTCAGTCAAGACTCATCCAAGACCGAGGGAACCAGCAGCCTGTGCCCTAACCTCTAGTCAATGGCTAGAGGAGACTTGGATTCTCATTGCTCAACATTGGCCAAACCTATGTTGCAGTTGCCATTCACTATTAGAGCCAAAACAAACTTGCTCTACTATAAATAGAGCTCATTTGTGTTTAGTTTAAGTACACCAAAGCACTACAACACTTGCTTTCCTCGAAATCTCTTTCTCTAGGCAAAAATGCCTTCTTTAGTAAGGTAACTCTGAATTTTTGAGTTAAGGAGCAATTTCACCATAGCTCATGATCCAAACACATCCAATATGTCATATCTAAGCTGTCCAAACCCTCACAAGTGACCTGTAACACCAATTTCACAAAGCCACCTCTCAAAACCTCAAAATAGGCCTTTTTGTGCATTTTTCAAGCCATGTCTTGAATCACTCACTTTCCAAACCAGATAAAACCTCAAATACACTCCAAATATCATCCTTGAACTGTCCTAAATGGATCCACACATCTAGAACACCATTTGAGAGAGTTGCTATTTTGGCCACTTTTGCCCATTTTGCAAGAAAGGGCCAGTTTCCACTCCTGAGGTTTCTAGCTGATTCCAACCATCCTAAAAGCTTCCAAGGGATCATTTGAGGTTGTTCAAAGCATCAAAACATTTCTAGAATAAGGCACTTGGTAGATTGCTCAAAAGCTCCAAAAAGAGGTAAGCATCACAACTTGGATTCTTTGAATCATGCTTTCTTTTGATGTCCACTTAGCATGCATCTCTTAAACATGTTATATCTGTTGTGTTTGAACCAATTTACCATGCAATCCACACCTGTATCAAGAGATGTCACAAAAAATGCAAATCATGGCCTATTTCAAAACCACTATCGGGTTTTTCAATAGGAGCATGATCTGGAAAAAACACCACCACCATTGGATTCCTTGCGAAATTCTAGGTAGGATAGACCTAAATTTTGTCTCAATCCGTGGAGAAATGAGAAAGTTATGACCTTTACGTTTCTGACCAAAATCTTGCCTTGCCTTGCCTTGGGCCATGCCAAAAACAAGGCAAGCCTTGTATATTTATGGTTGTGTTTCAATCAATGGATGTATCACCACCCCAGTGGTAAGGCGCGCGCCCTATACACAAGAGGTCTAGGGTTCGAATCCCCCTCGCCCCAAATCCTCTTTTTATCACTTTTCACTATTTTTATTATTTTTCATATTATTTTTAATGATTTGAAAAATTAATAACTCTCCCAATTTTAATCATTTTTTATTGGTTCTTTTTGTAAAAAGTCACAAAAATATTGAAATATTTTATTCCACAAAAAAATTAAGTTTATATTATTTATTTAATATAATTAGTATTTTTTTGAATAAATTCCTTTTTAATTGTTTTTAAACATTTTAAAAGTGAATGTTCATCTTGAAAATCAAAACCAAATGAGTTTTAATTCATATTGTGATTAAAACCTCATTTTTCAAACTTTAACCAAAAATCACAAGTTGTTCATTCAAGCTTATTTGGTATTTTATCATTTTTTTTATTTTCTTTAAGGAATTTACTTTTAAAATGATGAAATTAGGGTTTTGATTGATTCCACCTTCGACAAATCATTTTCAAACACTTTGGGCCTCTAATAGAGTGTAAGACCCAATCCTTTTGAAACCAAAACCTTTTTGGGCCTCAGACATTGTATAAGACCCACCGTGTTTTCAAAAACCTCTGTGCGATCGCCGTTGCCAAACAAATAAACCCTGGGATTCTCCTCGAGCTATAAGACCCATTCAAAAACATTTTAGGCCTCTAATAGAGTGTAAGACCCAAGCCTTTTTGTAAATAAACCCATTGTGGGCCTCACTTATTGTATAAGTCCCTCTGTGCATTTTCAAAAAAACTTCGGCGCGATCGCCGCTTTCAAGCAAAAATCATCTGGGCCTACCCTCGAGTAGTAAGACCCATTTCCTTTCTTTAAACTCAGTTAGGCCTCTAATAGAGTGTAAGACCCTATCCCCTTTTAACCTAAACAATTCTTGGGCCTCAGATATTGTATAAGTCCCTCTACGTTAAAAGGAAAATCTCGGCACGATCGCCAATTCAAAATTAACCCTGGGCCTACCCTCGAGTAGTAAGACCTATTTCTTTTCCCTTCCTACTTTGGGCCTCTAAGAGAGTGTAAGACCCATCCCTTTGTACAGAAAACCTTTTTGGGCCTCAGTCACTTGTATAAGTCCCTGTACAAATTCAAAACAACAGTGCAATCACTGGTAAAACCTTGGGCCTCTCCTCGAGCTGTAAGCCCCAACTTTCTCTTCAAAGCACTTTCTCCTTTGATTTTGAATTTAAATATACTGTTGTTTTCAATCTTTCTTTGATGAAAAACTAACCCAACAACATGGAAGCTCTATAACCGAGTAAGTGTTTAACAGCTTTCATTTACCGCTTTCATATATATATATATATATATATAACTGTATTGTGGGGCTGCTCACTGTAAGTCTTCTTTCACATACTTTATATACCATGTAATACTAGTATAGCTATTTAGAGTTTTCCCCGGCAACTACGTCTAGCACTAGGTAAAGCCATGTTGATCACTCTTAAAATAAACAAAACTAGATCCCCCATAGGAGCACCAGATACAGTCTTCTCTTCGGCTGTCACCCTTAGACATTGTCAATGAAACTCTAACTCCTCAGAGATGATCTTTTCTCCGTGAATGGCATCTCTTGAGTTTCTTCCAAATTCTCAAACTTTCCTGGCTTGATCTATTCTCGGTGAATAGCCTGTCTTGAATTTCTCGGGATTTGGGGACCCACAGGCTTCCTAAAAGCATCCCCGCCTCCTCTTGGGCGTTGTACAAGGACCCGTCGGCTTCTTAGAAGTTTTCACAGCCTCCTCTTAGGCTTTGTATAATGATTCTTCCTCAGCGAAGATAGCCTCCTCGTGGGCTTCGTACAAATTGTCCCTTCGGCTTCTTAAAAGTCTCCTGCCTCCTCTTGGGCTTTGTACAAATTGTCCTGACGGCCTCTTAAAGGTATAGGAACAGAAACTAGTCATCTTAATAGAGCAGTCTTTCAAAAGAGTCTAGACCTTCATCCCTTAAAATTCCAGACTTCTCTCAGGCATCATACAACATGCCTTCGCTATCTGAGAATCTATTTCTCAAACACCAGTAGACTTGAACAGTCTTAACACCCTAGGATTTCCTATTTTCTTAAAGAACAGGAAATAACTCTGATCCTCCGATCACAACCTTACTCATAATCTTTCTCTTCATAAGAACTAATTTTCTCTTTTATCCCACACACTGGACCTGTCACTCAACTGAAACAGTCACCAGTTCAGTAGCCTCCTCTTGGGCTTTGTACAAATGAATCTCCCCAGCGGAGCTAACCTTTTAGCCTCTATCTCGGGCTTCGTACGAGATACAAAACACTCTCTTGTTGAGTATAAAAGACTCTCTTGTTGAGTCAACTCCCTTCAGCCTCCATCTCGGGCTTCGTACGAGATACAAAACACTCTCTTGTTGAGTATAAAAGACTCTCTTGTTGAGTCATCTACCCTTTAGCCTCCATCTCGGGCTTCGTACGAGATTCAAAACACTCTCTTGTTGAGTATAAAAGGCTCTCTTGTTGAGTCACCAACCTTTTAGCCTCCGTCTTAGGCTTCGTACAAGACACAAAAACACTCTCTCGTTGAGTATAAAAGACTCTCTTGTTGAGTCAGTCCCCTTTTAGCCTCCATCTCGGGCTTCGTACGAGACAGAAAAATCACCCTCTTGTTGGGGCAATAGCCTCCTCTTAGGCTTTGTATAAAGAAAACCCCGGTTGAGTCAATCAACCTCTTAGCATCAAAGTTGTACCTTGCTCACAACATACAAACATTAACAACTCCTCTTTAGAGATGACAAATTCTCTCTCAGTCAGGACCCTTTAGCTTCATATCTTGGGCTTTGAACAAGATACAAATAGACCCTTCAGCTTCACATCTTGGGCTTCGAACAAGATACAATCCACCTTTAGCTTCACGTCTTGGGCTTTGAACAAGACACCAAAAACAACTTTTTTCCTCCCATAGAATAGGAGGAACTACGATCGCTCTGATTTCCCCGCTTCGGGAATACGTAGGCATAAGATTGAAAAATCTTAGCGAGCATACTAATCAAAAACCAAAAATCCCATACATCAATCGAAAAGCATCAGTCCTAACATCCTACCCATAACCCTAAACACTATTTTTTTTTAACAAAATAACCTAAGAGAGACCCACAATCTCAGTAGCATCTGTAAACCAACAGTTTTGATTGTTTGACCTCAGTTTGCAAGCAGGGTTAATTAGAGACATATATTTCCCTTCCTTCATCAGCTTCAATAGGATAAAAAATGAATCGAACTGTAGTACCCCCAAAGCGATAGTGCTTCGCAACCACGCAAAAATTCGCACTACAGAAAAATGGCGACTCCACTGGGGAGATACGAGATCTTGTTCTCTTCCCATCTCTTAGGTAGAAACCTTAAAAAATGCCCCAGTTCTCTTTCTTACGATCTTCGGTAGAAACGTTAAGTTCAGAAACGCCATAGAAAAGGGCGACTTCGCTAGGGACGATCATTCTTTCTTCTATAAAATTCAAAGTTCACAGAAATGGCAACTCTTCTGGGGAGCCATCGTTTGTTAGGATCATAAGACTAGAGGTCTAGGAAGATTAAGACAAATATATATACTGCTTTTTATAATTGATATCTGTGTTTATTTTTCAGCTAATGGGAATGCGTGTGATGCCGCATGTGGAAAGATTAAGTATACACCTAAGATAGGTGATGGCAATGCGGGTAATCTTACTGGGAGTGAATTCCAGTTAAGAGTCCCCGATCGACCATCAAACTCAGTGGAGACTCCCTTTGCATATACATTGCCTATACGACTTCGGTTGTTGAAAGTAGTGTGGTTGACTGGGTTATCAGAGAAGCTGAGGTTTTTAGTAGACTTAAGCCAGTTTGTAGTGCGGAAGCTATCGAAAATAGTTGTCACGCGATACTACCCTCATTTGAGATCACTCTAAGATGCATCAGCTCACTGGCGATCCGCTTGCTGTTGTTATCCCAAGAGGGATCAATGATTTTGCGGACAGGTACAAAAAATCACTAGTATAAACCTTTGGGGGGGGGGGTAGAGCCTTGACTTCATGACACCGACCCTTTGACCCCATGTTTTTTCTATGTTTTTGTGTGCTGCATTCATGCATTCATCTAAAAAACATTAAAACAAAAAAAAATCTTCTCTTCTAATCTCTCTTTTTCAAACTAAACTAAGACAATGATTGCGAATGTCAGATAAAAGGATGGCGCTAATGGATTTCGGTAGAAGGAAAACTCATAAGTACACCTTCAAGGTTCCAAAACTAGAGGATTTAAGAGGTTTGGCTAGGATGATAACCAACCACGAGGCTTTCAGAGCCAAGTACGGAGGCTGCTATCTCTGTTAAGGGTCCATGTTATTGAAGGAATCCTGTCCACATTAATCCAGTTCTACGATCCGGTCTATCATTGTTTCACATTCCCGAATTATCAGCTAGCACCAACGCTGGAGGAATACTCTCACCTGACTGATCTGCGCATTACTGATCAAGCTCCATTTTCTGGACTGGAAGAAATTCTAAAGGATCAAACCATTGCAAGAGCAATTTATTTGGACGAGTCAGAAGTCAGGACTCACATGACCACTAAGGGTGGAATCCAGGGTTTGCCAGCCTAGTTCTTGACAAAGAAAGCTCTACACTTTGCTAGTATAGGGAACGTGGCCGCTTTTGAGAGCATCTTTGTTTTGCTAGCCTACGGGTTATTTATGTTTCCCAACATTGATAACTTCGTAGATATCAACGTCATTAAGATTTTTCTGATTGGAAACCCTGTACCGACTTTGCTCGCAGACGCGTATCATTCGGTACACTTAAGGAATTTGTATAGCGGAGGAATGATCACATGTTGTGTACCCCTGTTGTACAAATGGTTCACTTCCCACTTGCCCAAGTCTGCTGGATTTTGGGATCAAAAAAATACTTTACGTTGGTAACAGAGAATCATGTCTCTTACCAACTCTGACATCGATTGGTACAATCGAATCTATGACGGAATCAGGATCATTGACCGTTGTGGAAATTTCCCAAATATACCCCTTATAGGAACTAAGGGAGGAATCAGTTATCATCCAATTTTAGTTCGTCGTCAATTTGGATACCCAATGAGGCATATCCCGCGTAATGCTCATCTAGAAGGTCTTTTCTTCAAGGAAGGAGAAAATGATAGAGCACTAAAGAAAGAAATAGTGCATGCCTGGAAACACGTTCACAGGAAAGGAAGATAGTCTCTGGGAAAACCAGATTGTGTCTCGGTTGAGCCTTATCTCCACTGGGTACAGATTAGAGCTCTCAAGCTGAGAATGCCTTACCCTCGCCAGGAGGTTCTTCCATTAAGGGACTCTACCCTTTATTTTATGTCTGAGACGGAAAAACTTCAGGTTACTCTCAGCAAAGTTCAGTAGGAGAAGAGGTCTTGGAGGAACAAGTACCATATTCTCAATGTGGAGTGCGAGAAAATACAGCAACTGTTAAAAGAAAAAGATGCTCTGATTGAAATTTAAGAGCAACATGCTGTAGAGAATCAGGATGACCAAAGGAATTTGCTCGCTCCTTTCACTTGGCAAAGGAATAACAACCCGACAACGGCCGAGGAGCCCCGGTCAAAGAAAAGGAAAGTACCAGAATCAGCACCTGAGCTCCCCTCGGAGAGGACTCAGGATCCATAAGCTTAGATTTTCTTTTACAGCACTTTGTAATCTACTGTATTTCCATTTCTGCAATCTTTGAATTCAATAAAACGGGGTTTCCCCACTATTTGATATTTGCAATCTAATTGTCGAAGTTTATTTTGATTAAACAAAAAATGTACAATTAATATAGTCATTCCATTCATCATTCTCACATAACGCATTCTTCTTACCTACGAATCTCACGTTTGTGTCTCGATTCTAGAGTCAAATTGTCTCATTCGTACAATACTCGGGCCAATCGTCAGAAAAAGATGGATGATCTCGAGGAAGAGAACAGAGAGTTGAGAGAAGAGATCGACACTCTGAAAGATGATCTGAGAAAGCTTCACAGTGACATACAAGCTCTGGCAGAAGCTCAGATGCAACAACAAAGGACTGTGATTTCGGAGATCACATCTACACCCATAGTGGAGAAGTATGATCCTAGGTACAGAATGCCAAAAGATCATCCCTGGGGAATGCCACTTAACTATATCCCGGAAGGATATATTCCGCCGATCACTGGATATGCGGAAACTTCAGCAGGAGCCGCTGGGCCTGAAGGTTACAAACTTCGGGAAAGCGAAGATGCTAGGGGAATACCAATAACTCCTGAAGGTTACAAACTCCAGGAGGAACCAAGATTCGCTGTCGTAGTAACGGTACCGCCCCCTGTGGTGCACACTGTCCTTGAAGGACAAATTCCACTAATACCTTCTAGAAGGAGGGAAAGTATGTTCGACAGAATGGATGAGTTCCAGGAATAATTCCTGGAAATGCAGAAAGAACTGCAATCCCTTCGCGGTCAGGATTTATTTGGAAAGGACGTCGCAGACCTTTGTTTGGTCCCCGATGTGAAAGTCCCGCACAAATTCCAGGTACCCGATTTTGAAAAGTACAAGGGTAACTCTTGCCCTCAAAGCCATTTGGTGATGTATGCTCGGCGGATGTCAGCTCAGACAAAGAACCAAGAGCTACTGATCCACTACTTCCAGGATAGTTTAACCGGTGCCGCACTCAAATGGTACATGGGTTTAAACCGCGTTGAGATCAGCACTTTTAGAGATCTTGGCGCTGCCTTGGTCCAACAGTACAAGTATAACCTGGACATGCCACCAGACAGAGATCAACTCAGATCAATGTCACAAAAGGATAAGGAAACCTTTAAGGAGTACGCTCAGAGATGGCGTGAAATTTCCGCCCAGATTTGTCCACCTCTTGAGGAAAAAGAGATGACAAAGATCTTCTTGAAAACCTTAAATTCATTCTACTACGACAGAATGGTTGCCAGTGCGCCCAGTGACTTCACCGAGATGGTGGGCATGGGAGTTCGTCTTGAGGAAGTCGTCCGAGAAGGACGTTTAGTAAAAGGCGATGGATCATCGAGTAGTACAAAACGATACGGTAGTGCTCTCCCTAAGAAAAAAGAGCAAGATATTGGGAATATCTCTCTCGGAAAGCAAAGGCGACGATATCAACCAGTAGTAGCTGTAACTCCTGCTATTAACTCTGTGCCTGTTCCTACCTATCAACCTCAGGTTGCTCAGAGCCAACCAATTCAACAACAATTTAGCAAAGGACGCAACAGTCTCTTCAGTAGACTCGTCCTCCATATAACAACAACCGTACAACACGACCACTAGGGTTCGATCCTATACGGTGTTGTATGCTGAACTATTTCCATTATTACTAGTCAAGGGAAATGTCCAGACCAAGGCTCCTCTTACGATACCAAAAAATCCGCCTTTTTGGTTTAAGGCAGATCAGACTTGCCCTTATCATCAAGGAGGACCAGGGCATAACATAGAAAACTGCCTCAGTTTAAAATCCGACGTGCAAAAGCTTGTTAGGAGCGGGGTCTTATCTTTCAAAGATACGAATCCTAATGTTCTCACGAACCCGCTGCCTCAACATGAGAAGGCTGCAGTTAATTTGATAGAGGGAGAGTCTAACAACAACTATCAAATCCACGATGTACTCTTATTGAGGGCTAATTTGGTCAAGATGCATTGTAGATAAAGTGGATACGGCCATGTTCAACCTCATAACTTCACCAGTGTGATATCTGCTCTAAAGACAGTCAAGGATGTTCTGTGGTGCAATCCACTCTACAGGAACAGTTGGATCTCGGATGGATCCAACAACACTGAATTCGTGGGGTTAACATGGTTTATACTAATTCCAACATCGTTCAGAATCACAATATTCTAGCAATGAATGTCAACTTGGTTGCGATGCACTCACGGCAAAGCCAGTATCATAATCTGCCGCGGCACTATTACCATTCTCGTCCGATCTACTCAACAAACAACCAGGGATGCCCTTTTGTACAAGGGGCCCTACAGCGTCAGATGGATCTTGGGTGGATCCAAGACTATAACGATAGGGATCCCTATCAGATCAACATGGTTCAGATCTTCGATATTCGGTTGATGAATACCAGCCTGGTGGAGTTACACGCCAAGCAAGTCCAACATGGTTTTCTCACTTCACATGATTATCTAAGCTATAAAGTATGTTGTGAGAGTAACCAAGGGTGCGCTCTCGTTCAAAGAACTTTGCAACACTTGTTGAACCACTGGTGGCTTCCGATCTATATGGATGAAGACACGCAACAATACAGTGTGGTTGATGGGAACCCTACTCGGCATCAAAGTCAGGATGCCTGATCTTCTGAAACAGATCTAGTGAGGTTACACTGCATTCAAAGCGGACGTGGCCAAGTGCCACCACACAATTACGAGCGTTGTAGAGTTTGCTCGGAGAATAATCAAGGATTCTACCTCGTGCGAGCAGCTCTTCAGAATCAGTTGAACCGTAAAGAGATTCGACCGTGTCCAAGTTCTGGGTCCATCAACTGGACGCCAGACTACTTCGCTGATCAGATCAAAGATGTTATTGTAATCTCTGATCATCAAAGGAACGAGGATGTTTGTGCCATCATCCCTCTACTTGACGAATCAAAGGTTCTTAACCAGGAACTGATTGAAGTTACCTACGACAGTCAGAAAAATCAGAAGGCTCCTGTAGTTATCTATCTACCAGGACCAGTGCCGTGTGAATCAACTAAGGTTATCCCTTACAAATACGGTGCAACAACATTCGAGAATGGAAAGGAAATTCCATTACCCTTCGTCGTGAATATTGCAGACATCAGTCGAGTAACACGGAGCGGTCGAATCTTCAACCGAGGAGTTGGAGAACCTAGCAAAGAAAAGGAACCTCAAACTGAAGTTCCCAATCCACCAGTCGGTCAATCCAGTGATCCCGACTTTTTCAAAGAACAATGATGAGATGTTGAAGCTTATCCAAAGGAGTGAATACAACATTGTTGATCAGCTGTTACAAACTCCTTCAAAGATCTCAGTGTTATCACTTTTGCTCAGTTCCGAAGCCCACAAAGAGGCTCTACAGAAAGTCTTAGAGCAGGCCTTTATGGAACAGGATGTGTCAATACGACAGTTCGATAACATCGTCTCTAACATCACTTCCTGCAACAAGTTGGGATTTAGTGATGAGGAATTTCCAGAAGAAGGCAAAAGCCACAACATGGATTGCACAGAATAGTACAAATCACCCATGAGGGTAGGTACGGGGTTCTTCATTACAAAAATATGGATTGCACTCATGTCCACAAACTTTGGTTCATCAGCAAACAGTATAATTCCATAGATGCTCAAAGCTAGGATGGCACAAACGGTTTCCCACTGAGATTTAGCAGCAAATTCTTCAGCTTTGGCAACCAAGAAGTCCAGGTGAAAACCAGATAAACTTCCTTTGGTGGTGAGGTTATCTGCTACCATAGGTACGCTCATATGGAGAGCCTTAGCTATTTCTTCATGCTTTGGAGGGCGCATGTCAGAGTTGAAGGGAATCTGGTACTTGAGAGGCACACTTAGCAGCAAAGCATACTCTTCTAGCATTGGGCCCAACTGAAAATCCGAGAAGGTGAAACACCTTAGCTGTGGGTCATAAAACTGTAAGCATGTATGAATGACACTCCTTTCTGAAGCATTCAAGTCAACAACCACAGTCATAATCTCCCCATAAGCCTTCCGGAACATACCCACATGGTCTGGAGTAATAAGAGCAATCATCTTTCGCAACTGTCCCACCTTTGTGTCAAAGAAGCTATAGTGTACATTGTTCTTCCTAGGAGTATCCATAACTGCAACAAGAACTGTCAACCGGAATCGAAAGGAAGTGTACCCTGCAAATGAATAAACATGAGGGTTAAATGCAAGAATGCTAATGATGATATGTATGCAAGGGCATGTGATCAGTGCTGCACAACTAGAGCCGAATCCACTGTACTGCAATCTGAGTTTGGCGAGCTACACAACCCAAGATAAGAAATCCCAATAACAAATATAGAACCACATGTGAGCTGATCATAACTTCAGTAACCAAACCAGAACGAATAAGAAAACCAGGTATTCTGAAGGTCAAGGGTTCCTGCACACCTGTAAACAATCCCCCCAATCTCACATGTAGGTACTAGGATGTTCAGTATCCCGGGCTCTCAGGTCAAGAAATGATGATACGTTCACCATTTCTGGTTTGGCATCATTATCAATCGAGGAAGCCTCAACTGATTCTCCAAGATGAAAGATCCTCAGCTTCAGAGGTTTGAGAAGCAATAGCACATTCAGCCCGAAGGATACAATGCTATCGCCAATCAAAGAGGTCGTCCGCTGATTCACCTCAAAATAGAGAGGGGTCATCCTAACAGGTCATCCAGACTTAGCAGCTCTTCCAGATAGCTCTACCATCGTGGGAAATCCACAACGCAGAATTCTCTAGAGAGAACCACATCCAGATTATGTTTCATATTCCCTCCTCGAGCCGAGATGGAACGCGAGAGGATATGAAACACGCTAGTCCTAAGTGCACTCAGGCCTGTGTATTGGGCCTATCTCTCAGAATACTCCATCCCGCCAAACAGAAAATAGTACAGCAGTGCAGTAATATCCAGTATGACAGTAATGCAGTAAAAATGCGATAAAAACAGTAAAGCAGTAAAGTAAAAATACAGTAAACGACAATATAGTAATATACAACAAACAGCAAAACACAACACCAGAATAAACACCCAATGAAAGAAAACAAACAAGCGCTAGGATTGACTCGCTAAGGAAACCAGAGATTCTGGGTTCTCGTCCCCAGCAGAGTCGCCAGCTGTCGCTCCCGGGATTTTCATCCAAGTACAAACGCGAAAGTGGCACCGAAACAGAGTCGCCAGCAATGTGTATTTATCCCAAGAGAGGGAAAGGAAACACCGCATAAACCTGAAGGGAAGGAAAAGAGCATGGTCTTACGACCAAGAGAACTGGGTTCGGGAGTCGGTTACGCGAAGGGAAGGTATTAGCACCCCCACGCGTCCATCGTACCCGATGGGATCCACGCTTGCTTGTCTCGATCAAAGGGTGTCGTCGTCTGGAGCTCCACTGCTACCGGAAAGGGAAAGGAATGGGAAAAAGGAAAAGGAAAAGAGAGAAAAAGAAACAAATGTAGGGAAAATAAAAGAAGTGCTCGAATGGGCCCTACCCCACTGCCTACGTATCTCATCAGGAACATGAGAATCAGAGCGACGTAGTTCCCCTCAACGAGGGTCGCTTTGTTTGTGTTTTTTAGGGAACGACTAACATTCTAGCTCAGGTGTTGCAGGCTCGCTGGTCCAAGTGCGTTACCATCTTGCAAGAGAACGAGTAGAAGCACGTTCGTACGCTGAGAGTGAATGGGATGAGAAGAGAATTCCCGAAGGAAAGACGTTATTGTTTGTTGGAAGTTTTTTAGAAAGAAGTGTTTTGATTATTTTGTGTTTTGTAACGCACATTGTATTTAAGTCCCTCATGTAAGATCGAATGCCTCGCATAACGACCCGAGATGGGACACACGCTAAACATTCCAAGAAAATGAGAGAAGATCCCTCACTATCTTGTTCTTGCATGAAAGGCCTAAATACAATGTTTGTTTTGCCTTTATTAAGTATTTTTTACTTTTGCTTGAAGATGAGAAAAGAAAGCACAAAGGAAACTCTAAAGGGAGATTAAGGGTCCTAACATCATCATGCATGGAGGTCCTATGGTTAGTGAGGTTTGAAAGAGGAAGCCTAACTAAAACCTAATGCTAATCCTACTCCAAGCTTAATCGGAAATTAAGTTGGACTAGGTAGCTCTAAAGGGAAAGGAATCCAAGACTTAAACAAGTCTTGAGATTCAAAGGAAGAGAAAGAGTGAAAGATATGAAGAAGAAGGAGAAAGATAAGATGAGAAACAAGATGGGGCAGCAAGCACATCCTAATCATCATATCCAAATCATAACATAGAACATACTTCAAAGATCATACAAGCACATATCAAGTATACAAGTGAAAGCACACAAGAAATGATGCAAGTAAACTTGCACAAGATTCACAATTTCACACACTAAGGTTTCATACAAAGATGACATGAACAAAATAAGATGAAAGTGAAACCAAGTCAGAATTCAATTCATATCATGATCATCTAATCCAAACATGTAAGAATGTTTCACATTATGATGCATTATGAGCCAAAGAAACCACAAATCCAATGATGATGATATGCATCATACAAATCAAACCAAGATGATCAAGTGAGATGAAAACCAAGTAATGAACTCAAGGGGTAGTAGCATATGCATCCACAACATATCAAGATCAAACTCAAGTCACACAAGATGAATTATTAAGCAACACACGCCAAACATGCATCAAAGTTAATCCAAACAACCACTTATCATTCATGCCAACAAACAAAGAAACATGTGAAGCAAAGAGTGAGAACATGTCACATAAAGCACCTTAAACCAAGAGGGCCAGAACCTCTAGCACGTCATACAAGTCAAACAAAAAGCCTCATGCATTGATTGTATCAAACAAGGAAACATTTCACAAGATTAAGTCAAACATACCACAAAATTCAAGTCAAAATAACATCAACTTAGAAAATCAAGATCAAATTGGAAAATGAATCAATGAAGATGATTCCAAAGCCAAAAACAAGCTCAGACAGAACATGATCACACCATTTAATCATTTCAAGCATCAATCATTCACTAGTAAACAAATGCACTCAAACTAGGTCAAGTGTCTAAGCATGCCTCAACCAAATTCAAACCACAAGTGAAAATCAACCAAAAATAGAAAAGTGGTCTAATAAATTCTCAAAAAATAATCAAAGGCAATTTTAAACATCCAATTAACAAGTACAAAAGAATCGGAACAGAACTAGATCAATAGCATGTTCAAAAGAGCTTCACAAGACAAGGTATGTAAGTGATCGTGTATGAATCGAGGAGCATAAAAAATCACATGAAAAACAATCAAAGGTGATCACCAAGGCAGAAAGATAACATTCAAACATTTCTCATCCACATGTCAAGACAAGGAAAAAAAATCGGCTCAAGAAGGCATGGCAAAGTCATCCAACATAAGTATTAATCACAAAGGCTAACATGAAAGATACCTTGGAAAAGAAAATCAGAATTAATTATTAAAACAAATGGAAAATAGAAATAAGATTCATATAAAATTAAATAAAACATTAAAATACGCACATGAATTTTTTGATTATTAAAAGTATTTTTAATAAAACGAAAAAAGTAACAAAAATGAAAAAAGAAAATAAAAATTGATTTAAATGGAGGGTGTGCTAGTAACCCAAAAAGAAAGTCATAACGGTTTAGGCCTGGACAGGGGGGTGTAGAACGGAAGCACGCAGGCCCAGGAGAGAAACTACTACATATGTTCAGAATTTTAATAAAAAGAAAAAAAAAGCTGAATTAAATAACATGTAACAAAAGTATGTGGAACTTATATCAATTGGTCCATTTCACTTAAGTGACTAAAGACAAAAATAAAAACATAACCACTCAAACCTTGCCACATCATCATCATCAAGCTCATGCCCATGCAGAATTTCAGCACATGAACAGTAACCCGCAGGACGCAGCAGCTCGCCGGCCACCGCGCCGGTCCGGCCAGCCACCGCCGACGGCGGATGGTCCGGTCGGAAACAGAGAAACAAAGACACCCCCCCCCCCCCCTCAGTTTTTCGCGTAGATCTCAAAAATGGTCTTGGTTTTCTCTAAAACTTCCTCTAAACCCATGAAAAATCAGTTTAAAGAAATGAAACACATGACACCACATCACCAAATCAAAACAACCGATACACAAACTCGTAGTACACTTCATGGAGGTTTCAAATATGCAGTTAGATTACAAAAATACTCAATAAAAGTCATGGAATCCAAGCATTAAAGTAAGTACACACAAATGAAATTTCAAGTATCACACATAAACAAGCTCTAAACCAATGCCTACATAGTGTAGGACTTCAGATGCAAATGAATGATCCTAAACATGGCCTAAAATGGAAGAAACGAGTTCATGAAAAATACCTAACGGAGTGGCTCCGTTGGCTCTTGAAAGCTTGCAAAGAATGGAAGAAAGAAGCTCCTGCACTCTTTAAGGCACCACACAATGAAGATGCAACCCAGAAACGGCTAGAAAATGTGAAGAAAACCCAAATCCGAAAAATGGAAGTTTTAAAGAGAATGAGAATTTCTTTGATTTGAACCTACCCACCGCAGCCTTTTTTTCACGTTTTAGGGTTTGCTGAGTTTATATACAATGGGTTGAGAGAGTTTTTAATGGGCCTGAGAAGGATAAAGTGGTGCTTGGAAATTTTGATCAAAATTGGAAGAGAGAAGGGGTGGTACGAAAAGTGGTTACCAAGGGTGTTGGTAGTGATTTTTTGGAGTGGAAATGAGTGTGAGAAAGGTGTGAAGAGAGACCAGGCACATGAGAGGAGGGAGCTGTCATGTTGTACTGATTTTTCTTTCACAAAAATGGATCAAAATGGGGTATTGGGTGCATGGAGAGTACATGGGATGTTTTGCCGAAAAAGGCAATGATTGGTGAAATAATACGCATGCACATAATGGGATCAATGTCATGCTGAAAAATGTGAGTTCAATGCACCAAGAAATCAACAAGGAAACTCACAAACATGAGGTATGATCACCACTTTAACAAGCTATAACTTGGAGGATTTTAACTCAAATGAGGAGAAATTGTGATCAAGATCAAGTAGGAAGATAATGGAGTAAAATTCATGTTGGAAAGATCTTGAAAGGAAGCTTGAATCCTTGTGAAAAATGCCATGAAAGAATTGTCTTCAAAACTGCCCAAAACACTTAGAAGAAAATTCTAAGTTTTTGAACTTGGTGAGATGAAAATGTCACACTTTGAGAGAACATAACTCACTCAATATCAAATCAAATGCCATGATTCTTGTGCTCATTTTGAACAGAAAACTTCATACTACAACTTTCATGTTAGAGTTCTCTCAATTCAAAACTTGGAAGTTGATCAAAATTGAGCATGAACATTGATGCATAAAACTGTCCCAAAATGACCTAGAAAAAATTCTAAGTCTTTGAGTTTCACAACTTGAAGATTCCAACTTTGGGACACCATAACTCTCTCAAAAATAGTCCAAATGAGGCAAACTTTACATGGTTGGAAAGCTTGGAACAAGCTCTACAACTTTCACGTGAGAAAGATTTCCAAATGGAGCTTGCATCAAGGTGAAAAATGGCCATGAAGATGACTGATCCAAGCTTAGAAATTTCCCAAAATAGAAAGTTTCTAAAACCTAGTTCCTTCCAAAAACGGCAATTTTTCAACTTTCTTGATTTTTCATGAATCCTTGAACATTCTTGATCAAATCTCATACATGAACCATATTTGACTTGAAAATCATGATGTTGACCTCAAAAGGCCAGGAGTTGACTTTTCCAGTGCACAGTTGACTTTTATTCCCAATTCTCCTGATTTTGAAACTTCTGATCAGTTGAAACCCTTCTGAACCAACTTGATGGACAATTCTCCAATCCTAGACACTTGAGGACATAAGGGATACCATGAGATCAAGTCTTGCCCAAAAAATCAGAAATAAACTGATTTTATGGCAAACCCTAGTTTTGGTACCCTCTGGTTAGGAGGAAATAATACATCCTCCAAATCCCAATTCCTCTGAATATGATGTGCATCCTCTCAAACAACGATGAGATATGCCCTTTGGAGATAATAAAAACTCAAGGAGCTTGCTCATTTGGGGGTCAGATCCCAACTTTTGACTGCCTTGTATAGGAGATCATGCACTGTCCAATCTTCTTGATGAATTCTCCTCTTCGCATGACTTGTGAGATCAAATGGAGATGATACATGATGTAAGAGGTCCTTGAAGCTTGTGAGAAACACTTGGTCTTCTTCTTTGGATGATCAACACCTTAGAGGATCACCTGATCACATGCCCTTATGCAAGATGCAATGCTAAATGCTTGATGCTTTGTTTTTTCTATGCTTGAATGCAATGCAATGAAATGAAAGCTCATTGTAACGGTCCGTTTTTAATATTTCCTTTTTCCGTGCTTTTTGGTGTTAATTGGTCGAGTCTTTATTTTTAATTGAGCAATATTTATGTTAATTTCTAATTGGTGTGATTATATGTTATTTTTGCACATTGTGTATTTTTACCGTTTTTTAGAGTTGCGGGGAAAATTGGAATAAAGGGTATTTGACATATTTCATAATTAATAGTATTAGTTAATAATAGTTAGTTTAGATATTTATTAGAAATGTTTAGAATTTTTAAGTTAAGAAAATATAAAAGAAAATAGTTAGTATAAGTTTAGAAAAGTTAGTAAGAATTTCCAAAAGAGAAGAAAAAGAGAGAAGAAGAAAAGAGAAAAGAAAGAAGAAAAGAGAGGAAAACTTGTGAAGGAAGAAACCAATCTCCCGACTTTCTAGAACACGATTAAATCGGGTAAGGGTGCGAAACTCGGTTATTATATCATTGTGTATGATTATATATGTTTTGTGTGGATGTTTTGGATTGGTTTTCCATATGTTTCCGTTTATGCCGTATTGGACGAAATCGTTAGAAACCGATGTTTTTACGGTCGAAAAGTCGTATAAATACATGTGTTGGTTGGTTATATGTATGTGAGTTTCTGTTTAAAGTCTCATGAAGTTTGGATATGTTTCGGTTAGTTTTCGCTATGTTTCCGTTATTTTGTCCGTTTAGGTCGAATTGTAGGAAGTCGATAGGAACCAATGTTTTCACGGTTAGAATTCGAAATAAATTACGTAGTTGTATCGAGTAAGGTTAGGTCGTCGTATGTCGTGATTTTTATTCGATTTGATGATGTTTGAAAATTCTGGTTTTTGGAAGGTTGAAATTTAATCGAAAAATCGAACGTCGTAGAAATTTCGTTTATGTGTTCTAAAATGTTCTTATGTATTTGGTGGTTGCGCGTATATGGTTGTTTCGGTGAAAATGTTCGATTTAGTCGAGTTTTCGGGCAAAAGGGAAAAATGGCAGCAAAGGTGTATTTTGAGAAATTCTGATTTTTGAGAAAAACAGGGCTATGCATCGATACATAAGCTATGTGTCGATACGAAATGGATTATGTATCGATACATAACCCTTATGCATCGATACATACTGTGAAAATTGGGAAAAACAGCATTTTCACTACAGCATGTGTCGACACATGCGTGCTATGTATCGATACATGTGGCTTTTTGTATCGATACATAAGCCTATGTATCGATACATACTGTGCTGAACCATGAAAATCTGGTTTTTCGGGGAAACTTCGGAAATTCATATCTCTTGAACCGTAAGGCGGTTTTAACCCTCGTTCAAAGCGTTAGAAAGCTAACGAGATGCTCTTTCTAGGAAAAATAGTTTTGGGGTCTGAACTTGGTCCAATTGGTACAGTTTTTACGAACCGTTTCGTTGTGTCGGGCGTCCGGTTTATGTTTCGCGTTATTTTGAAATATTCATATCTTGTTAACCGTTTATCGTATTTAAGAGTTCTTTATACCGAATCGAAGCTATCGATGAGTACTTGTTGATGATGGTAGAAAATATTATTTTTGGCTGACTTTTAGCCGACTTTTCCGAGAAACCGTAAAATGGAATTTTTGAGTTATTTTCTATATTGTGCGATAGAATGTGATATGTTATGAGATGGTTTGTGTGATGATTCTTTGATGGTATATTGGTGTTTGTGGCCATTTTGGGCAATTGTGTGCATTACTTTATATGTACTTGAAATGCATGATTTAATGTATGAGCTTTGATTGCCATGGGTCATTATATGACATGCATCATGTGGTAGACATTGTAGATCCCTTCGTGGGTGTAAACAATGCAGTTAGACATTGTAGATCCCTTTGTGGGTGTAAATAATGCATGAAGACATTGTAGATCCCTTTGTGGGTGTAAACAATGCATGTTAAATTGTAGATCCCTTATGGGTGTAAGTAATTGTTGTATTGATCGTGTGCCTATTATAAAGGACTAAAAACGATCCATAACGTCGTATGCTTGGTGATAAGTGGTAGCGACGGGGAACATCGTATGCCCGACGGGGAGTTACCCTAAGTAACGAGCGATGATTCCAAGAGTTCCTGGGGGACTAATGGTACCGCATGCATAGAGTCGTTGTGTCGGTCTCTGTGCATTTGCATAATTCATTACATGAATGTTTATGTGTTGAATTTTGAGAAGGAATTGTTATGCATGGTGTTAATGTATAGGCTTATGTGATTGATGTGTGAAATGGGGTTAATATGTCTTGTATTGTTTACAAGTATCATATTTGTATGGTGAGAATAATTGTGCATATTTTGCTAAGTGTTATATAATGATATGCAAGTATATTATAATCCTGTTTCTCACCCTTCTGCTGTTTTATAATGCTCTATGAGGCATTGCAGATTAGATGCTGGAGTCTTTTGCGAAGATTAGTGTCTTCGTCCTTTTGTCGTTCCGTCGGCTCTGATATGTAACACGGGTAGTCGGGGTTCGAGTGTAGATGTTTCTTTTGACCTGTATCTAGTGGCTTTGTATGAACATGTATATGACATACTTATCTTTTGTGATGACATCAGTTATGGATGTTCCGCTTTAATTCTGTAACTGAATGATGGTATTTTGGAACTGAGTTCCTATGTTAATATGGCTATCAGGTTGTTATATATCTATATGAGCATAATGTGTTAGTTCACGTTGGTGTGACATCTCTGGCTATATCATGATAAATTATTCTTTGCTCTGATGTTTTATTTATAAGAATAGTTTATTCCGATTTTTGTACGGGGTATAGAAGGGGTGTTACATTAAGTGGTATCAGAGCCAATGTTTGGTTTGTCCGACCATGTTGTCGTGTCGGTTGTGTCTGGTTGGTCTGTTGCACTCTGTGGAGTGGTTATTTAACCATAATTTGCTATCATTGGGAATGTTCAGATTATGGCGGCAAGACGTGACGCTGCTATGACTGCGGCCATGCAAGCTATGGCGCAAGCGATGCAGAATTTACCGAATGCTGCGGCGGACGAGGAGTCGCGTAGTATGGATAAGTTTCAGAAGAATAACCCACCGAGCTTCAAGGGTACTCATGATCCTGATGGAGCACAACTTTGGCTGAAGAAGATTGAGAAGATCTTCCATTTCATTAGGTGTTCCGAGGAACAGAAAGTGCAGTATGGTACTCATGTGCTGGAAAAGGAGGCTGAGGACTGGTGGATAAATGCTTCTCAGAGGTTTGAGGAGGATGAAATTGTGGTTACTTGGGCTGTGTTCAAAGATGCTTTTCTGGAGAAGTATTTTCCGGAAGATGAGAGAGGTAAAAAGGAAATTGAATTTCTTGAACTGAAGCAGGATAATTCCTCTGTTGCGGATTATGCTGCTAAGTTTGAAGAACTGGTGAAGTTTTGTCCCAATTATAATACGGCTGGTTCGGAGAGGTCTAAGTGTCTGAAATTTGTGAATGGCTTGAGGCCAGAAATCAAGCAAGGTATCGGTTATCAGGAGATAAGACAGTTTTCAGTGTTGGTGAACAAGAGTCGGATTTTTGATGAGGATAGCAAAGCACGTGCTACTCATTACAAGAATCTGAATGATAAGAAAGGAAAGGGGCAGTTCAGAGGTAGGCCTTATGTGACTTCTGTTGATAGGGGGAAACAGAAGGCTACTTTTGATAGGAAGCCGAGTGGAGGAGGAATGAATTCTTCAGTGAAATGTTACAATTGTGGTGGTTTAGGTCATCGTATATCGGAATGTAAGAGGAATATGAATAATATGAATAGGTGTGCTAATTTTGGGTTGAAGGGTCATGTGGCTGCTGATTGTAGGAGGAATGCAATCAAGTGTTATAATTGTGGGGAGAATGGTCACTATAGTACAAAGTGTACGAAACCAAGACAAGCTCAAGCGGGCGGAAAGGTGTTTGCATTGGCGGGGACTCAAACTACGAATGCAGACCGTTTGATTAAAGGTACATGCTTTATTAATAGTACACCTTTAGTTGCTGTTATTGATACGGGAGCGACTCATTCGTTTATTTCGTCTGAGTGCGCGAAGCGTTTGAATCTTGCGTTAACTTTGATGGGTGCTGAAATGGTTATTGAGACTCCTGCTTCAGGGTCGGTAAATACATCTTTGGTGTGTATGAGTTGTCCTTTAACCATGTATGGTAAAGACTTTGTTATGGATTTAGTATGTTTGCCGTTGGTGGGATTAGACGTGATCTTGGGTATGAACTGGTTGCAATTTAATCGAGTTCATATAGATTGCTATCACAAGTTAGTAAGGTTTCCTTCTATGGAAGATGATGAATTTGAGAGTTTCCTATCCACTAAAGAGTTGAAGAAACTTTTAGCGGACGAAGCTCAATTGTTTGGTTTGTTTGCATCATTGTCGGTGGAGAGTAAAGTTGAGCTTGATGTGTTTCCAGTGGTGTGTGAATTTCCAGAAGTATTTCCGGAAGATATTACGGACGTACCGCCGGAAAGAGAAGTTGAATTTTCTATTGATCTAGTTCCGGGTACTAGACCGATTTCGATGGCACCATATCGTATGTCGGCATCGGAATTGGTAGAATTGAAAAAGCAATTGAATGACTTGTTGGACAAGAAATTTGTAAGGCCAAGTGTTTCTCCTTGGGGTGCTCCGGTATTGTTGGTAAAGAAGAAGGACGGGAGTATGCGGTTATGCATTGATTATCGACAGTTGAACAAAGTGACAATTAAGAACAAATATCCGCTTCCAAGGATCGATGATTTGATGGACCAATTGGTTGGTGCGAATGTTTTTAGCAAGATTGATTTGAGATCAGGATACCACCAGATTCGTGTGAAAGGAGAGGATATTCAAAAGACGGCCTTTAGGACACGGTATGGTCATTACGAATACTCCGTGATGCCATTCGGGGTTTCTAACGCGCCGGGTGTGTTTATGGAATACATGAATCGTATTTTTCATGAACAGTTGGATCGTTTTGTGGTTGTGTTCATCGATGATATTTTGATTTACTCTAAGTCTCAAGAGGAGCATGAAGAGCATTTGAGAATTGTGTTACAAATTTTGAAAGAGAAACAATTGTATGCTACGTTGTCAAAATGTGAATTTTGGCTGTCGGAAGTAAGTTTCCTTGGACATGTTATTTCCGGTAGTGGTATTAGTGTTGATCCATCCAAGATAGATGCGGTGATGCAATGGGAGGCTCCTAGGTCGGTTACGGAGATTCGAAGCTTTTTAGGCTTGGCAGGTTATTATCGGAGGTTTATTGAGGGATTTTCGAAATTGGCACTTCCTTTGACGCAATTGACTTGTAAAGGAAAGGCTTTCATTTGGGATATTCATTGTGAAGAGGGTTTCAATGAGCTAAAGAGAAGGTTGACAACGACTCCGATCTTGATTTTGCCTAATCCTAATGAACCATTTGTTGTGTATTGTGATGCTTCATTGACGGGTTTAGGTGGTGTTTTGATGCAAGATGGAAAAGTTGTGGCATATGCTTCTAGACAATTGAGAGTGCATGAAAAGAATTATCCTACGCATGACTTGGAGTTAGCGGCCGTGGTGTTTGTTTTGAAAATATGGAGGCATTATCTTTATGGTGCGAGATTTGAAGTTTTTAGTGATCACAAGAGCTTGAAATATTTATTTGATCAAAAAGAGTTGAACATGAGACAAAGGAGGTGGCTAGAACTTTTAAAGGATTATGATTTTGGTTTGAATTACCATCCGGGTAAGGCAAACGTGGTGGCCGATGCCTTAAGTCGGAGGTTGTTACATATGTCCGCATTGATGATGAAAGAATGGGAACTTTTGGAGGATTTTAGAGACTTGAGTTTAGTTTGTGAAATGACGCCGAGAAGTGTGAGACTTGGTATGCTACATGTTACAAATGATTTTCTTGCAACGGTAGGTGAAAAGCAAAAGTTGGACTTGAAATTCGTTGATTTGATGTTGAATGAGAATGAAGATTTCAAAGTTGATAATTTTGGAGTTTTGAGATTCTGTGGTCGTATTTGTATTCCCGATGATGTGGAGTTGAAAAAGATGATATTGGGAGAAGGGCACCGAAGTAACTTAAGTATTCATCCGGGAGCGAACAAAATGTATCAAGATTTGAGAAAAATCTTTTGGTGGTCCGGATTAAAGAGGGACGTTGCTCAATTTGTGTATGCATGCTTAACTTGTCAAAAGTCTAAGGTGGAACATCAAAAACCGAGTGGATTTATGCAACCGTTGGATATTCCGGAATGGAAATGGGATAGTATATCGATGGATTTTGTTACGGGATTGCCGAATACGCAAAGAGGTCATAATGCTATTTGGGTAATTGTTGATAGGCTTACTAAATCTACTCACTTTATTCCAATTGATATTAGTTATCCTTTGGAGAAGTTAGCCGAGATTTATATTCTTGTGGTGGTGAAGTTACATGGAGTTCCTAAGAGTATTGTATCGGATAGAGATCCTAGGTTTACATCGAGGTTTTGGGAGAGTTTACAAAAGAATTTGGGTTCTAAGCTAAGATTGAGTTCGGCTTACCATCCGCAAACGGACGGTCAAACCGAGAGGACGATTCAATCGTTGGAGGATTTATTGCGTGCTTGTGTACTCGAGCAAGGTGGTGCTTGGGATGGTTATTTGGCGTTGATTGAATTCACTTACAATAACAGTTTTCATTCAAGTATAAGTATGGCACCATTTGAGGCTTTGTATGGTCGGAGCTGTCGAACACCTTTGTGTTGGCATGAAACCGGCGAGAGGACGATAGTTGGACCGGAAATGGTACAACAAACAACGGAGAAAGTGAAGTTTATTCGGGAGAAGATGAAAGCTTCTCAAAGTAGACAAAAGAGCTATCATGACAAGAGAAGGAAAGATCTTGAATTTCAAGAAGGCGACCATGTGTTTTTGAGAGTTACACCGGTTACGGGTGTGGGTCGTGCTCTGAAGTCGAAGAAGTTGACTTCTCGTTTTATTGGTCCATATCAGATATCCGAAAGAGTTGGTGCAGTGGCTTACAGGATAGAATTGCCACCGAATCTTTCGAATCTACATGATGTTTTCCATGTTTCACAGCTACGGAAGTATGTTCCAGATCCGTCTCATGTGATTCCGATGGATGAGGTTGAGGTAAGAGATAATCTTACGGTTGAGGTTTTACCGGTGAGGATTTTAGATCGCGAGTTGAAAAGGTTAAGAGGCAAGGAGATTGCACTTGTGAAAGTGGCGTGGGGAGGCGCTGTTGAGGGCAATTTGACTTGGGAATTGGAAAGTCGGATGCGGGAATCGTATCCGGAGTTGTTTGGATCAGGTAATATTTTCGAGGACGAAAATTTCTCAAGTGGGGGAGAGTTGTAACGGTCCGTTTTTAATATTTCCTTTTTCCGTGCTTTTTGGTGTTAATTGGTCGAGTCTTTATTTTTAATTGAGCAATATTTATGTTAATTGCTAATTGGTGTGATTATATGTTATTTTTGCACATTGTGTATTTTTACCGTTTTTTAGAGTTGCGGGGAAAATTGGAATAAAGGGTATTTGACATATTTCATAATTAATAGTATTAGTTAATAATAGTTAGTTTAGATATTTATTAGAAATGTTTAGAATTTTTAAGTTAAGAAAATATAAAAGAAAATAGTTAGTATAAGTTTAGAAAAGTTAGTAAGAATTTCCAAAAGAGAAGAAAAAGAGAGAAGAAGAAAAGAGAAAAGAAAGAAGAAAAGAGAGGAAAACTTGTGAAGGAAGAAACCAATCTCCCGACTTTCTAGAACACGATTAAATCGGGTAAGGGTGCGAAACTCGGTTATTATATCATTGTGTATGATTATATATGTTTTGTGTGGATGTTTTGGATTGGTTTTCCATATGTTTCCGTTTATGCCGTATTGGACGAAATCGTTAGAAACCGATGTTTTTACGGTCGAAAAGTCGTATAAATACATGTGTTGGTTGGTTATATGTATGTGAGTTTCTGTTTAAAGTCTCATGAAGTTTGGATATGTTTCGGTTAGTTTTCGCTATGTTTCCGTTATTTTGTCCGTTTAGGTCGAATTGTAGGAAGTCGATAGGAACCAATGTTTTCACGGTTAGAATTCGAAATAAATTACGTAGTTGTATCGAGTAAGGTTAGGTCGTCGTATGTCGTGATTTTTATTCGATTTGATGATGTTTGAAAATTCTGGTTTTTGGAAGGTTGAAATTTAATCGAAAAATCGAACGTCGTAGAAATTTCGTTTATGTGTTCTAAAATGTTCTTATGTATTTGGTGGTTGCGCGTATATGGTTGTTTCGGTGAAAATGTTCGATTTAGTCAAGTTTTCGGGCAAAAGGGAAAAATGGCAGCAAAGGTGTATTTTGAGAAATTCTGATTTTTGAGAAAAACAGGGCTATGCATCGATACATAAGCTATGTGTCGATACGAAATGGATTATGTATCGATACATAACCCTTATGCATCGATACATACTGTGAAAATTGGGAAAAACAGCATTTTCACTACAGCATGTGTCGACACATGCGTGCTATGTATCGATACATGTGGCTTTTTGTATCGATACATAAGCCTATGTATCGATACATACTGTGCTGAACCATGAAAATCTGGTTTTTCGGGGAAACTTCGGAAATTCATATCTCTTGAACCGTAAGGCGGTTTTAACCCTCGTTCGAAGTGTTAGAAAGCTAACGAGATGCTCTTTCTAGGAAAAATAGTTTTGGGGTCTGAACTTGGTCCAATTGGTACAGTTTTTACGAACCGTTTCGTTGTGTCGGGCGTCCGGTTTATGTTTCGCGTTATTTTGAAATATTCATATCTTGTTAACCGTTTATCGTATTTAAGAGTTCTTTATACCGAATCGAAGCTATCGATGAGTACTTGTTGATGATGGTAGAAAATATTATTTTTGGCTGACTTTTAGCCGACTTTTCCGAGAAACCGTAAAATGGAATTTTTGAGTTATTTTCTATATTGTGCGATAGAATGTGATATGTTATGAGATGGTTTGTGTGATGATTCTTTGATGGTATATTGGTGTTTGTGGCCATTTTGGGCAATTGTGTGCATTACTTTATATGTACTTGAAATGCATGATTTAATGTATGAGCTTTGATTGCCATGGGTCATTATATGACATGCATCATGTGGTAGACATTGTAGATCCCTTCGTGGGTGTAAACAATGCAGTTAGACATTGTAGATCCCTTTGTGGGTGTAAACAATGCATGAAGACATTGTAGATCCCTTTGTGGGTGTAAACAATGCATGTTAAATTGTAGATCCCTTATGGGTGTAAGCAATTGTTGTCGGTCTCTGTGCATTTGCATAATTCATTACATGAATGTTTATGTGTTGAATTTTGAGAAGGAATTGTTATGCATGGTGTTAATGTATAGGCTTATGTGATTGATGTGTGAAATGGGGTTAATATGTCTTGTATTGTTTACAAGTATCATATTTGTATGGTGAGAATAATTGTGCATATTTTGCTAAGTGTTATATAATGATATGCAAGTATATTATAATCCTGTTTCTCACCCTTCTGCTGTTTTATAATGCTCTATGAGGCATTGCAAATTAGATGCTGGAGTCTTTTGCGAAGATTAGTGTCTTCGTACTTTTGTCGTTCCGTCGGCTCTGATATGTAACACGGGTAGTCGGGGTTCGAGTGTAGATGTTTCTTTTGGCCTGTATCTAGTGGCTTTGTATGAACATGTATATGACATACTTATCTTTTATGATGACATCAGTTATGGATGTTCCGCTTTAATTCTGTAACTGAATGATGGTATTTTGGAACTGAGTTCCTATGTTAATATGGCTATCAGGTTGTTATATATCTATATGAGCATAATGTGTTAGTTCACGTTGGTGTGACATCTCTGGCTATATCATGATAAATTATTCTTTGCTCTGATGTTTTATTTATAAGAATAGTTTATTCCGATTTTTGTACGGGGTATAGAAGGGGTGTTACACTCATGCTAAAAGATATGAGGAAAAGAGAGGGCAAATTTTGGGGTATTACAGCTGCCCCTATTCAATCATTGTAGACCTGAACGGATGATAGCGATTGCTGTCATACTTTCAAGGTATGGAGGGATTGAATACTGACAATAACCCAAAAATTTGCACTCTGCAGGGAAGAAGAAAAGGGACATAAACCCAACCAAATGAACTCCGCTTGAAGAAAACTCTGGTGAGAAGAAAACCACTAGAAGGATGTCTTTTATATAGCGCCAGACGACTACTGGCCTGCCACACTACGGGTGGACTTTAACAACGTCTTTTGTACAACACCAGACGACTACTGGCCTGCCACACTACGGGTGGACTTTAACAATGTATTTTGTACAACGCCAGACGACTACTGGCTTGCCACACTACGGGTGGACTTTAACAATGTCTTTTGTACAACGCCAGACGACTACTGGCTGCCACACTACGGGGGACTTTTGCCAATCTACGGTTAGACTTTGCAGCTGAGATGCCACACTACGGGGGACTTTTGCCAATCTACGGTTGGACTTTACAGCTGAGATGCCACACTACGGGGGACTTTTACCAATCTACGGTTGGACTTGCTGATTATCTGCCACCCTTGGATGGTCTTTCGCCAATCTACGGTTGGACTTAGTTGCGGTCTTTTAAAGGGAGTCAGACGACTACTGACTTGCCACACTACGGGTGGACTTTTGCCAAGCTACGGTTGGACTTTGAGAATTTGCCACCCTTGGATGGACCTTTTGCCAATCTACAGTTGGACTTAGCTGTGGTCTTTTAAAAGGAGTCAGACGACTACTGACTTGCCACACTACGGGTGGACTTTTGCCAATCTACGGTTGGACTTTAAGAATTTTCCACCCTTGGATGGACCTTTTGCCAATCTACGGTTGGACTTTCCAATGATTTGCCACCCTTGGATGGACTTTTCGCCAATCTACGGTTGGACTTTGATAACGTCTTTTAACAATGCCAGACGACTACTGGCTTGCCACACTACGGGTGGACTTTAGCAATTCCAATATTGGATTACGCTCTACATCCGTGTCAGACATCTCTGCTGACTCTGCTGAGGAACATCAATCAATGATTTGATCTCGGAGATTCCTGAAAGGATAATATCTTTGCTGGAGAATGAATAAACAATCCGTCTGCTTCGAATTGTCAAGTTTGCCAAAAATAAATTGGACTTTGAAACATGAGGGGAGTGATGATTCTGCCAGGAATTACTTCATCTGTCTGGGATGAATTCTGGTCATAGCAACTCCGCTGGGGATGAGAATTTCTTTGCATGACGTTCTGCTAGGGAAACAAGTCATTAAAACTCTGCTTGAGGATCTATCACGCCGGAGATCCTTTGCGGGGAGAATCAACCTTCTAACCCGGCTGGGGCAAGAATATACCATCACTCTGCTGAGGAATAGGTTTTGTTTATCAATAAACCTCTGTGGGGACAAAACAAACTCAGCTGGGGAATACTGTTGACAAGATTCAATGCTGAACTCTGTGGGGAAACCAATACCAAAGATATGATCTTGCTGGGAATCAAGGTTACTCTGTCGGGGATATGCAAATCCTGGTTAGAACATGCTCTGCTGCAACCTGCTGGGGGAGAGTCCTTAGACATCTGCTGGGAAACCCAAAGCAACTCTACAATAATCTGCTGAGGCATAAGACTGTTGAGCCTAAGATAAGTGCTACAATGCCCTATGTTGGGAGAACTTTCCGTTTGACGACTCCGTTGGGGATGATGAGTTTATAACCAACTCTGCTGGAGAAAACCACCTTAAAACGTCTCATGCTGGGGAACGTCTCTTGAGAGGATTTTACAGAAGACCAAACGTCCTCAAACTCTACTGGGGATGATAGATCTGGAACATCTCTTACCGGGGAAATTCAATATGCCCCATGCTTGGGAAGGTCAACAACTTGATTTTTGCCCCATGATACAAGACTTATCTGAAGAAAACGTCATAAGAGGATTTTACAGAAGATTAAGCATCTTCAAACTCTTAGCGACTTCACTGGTCTTGACCATCAACTTTGGTGTCTGCGAAGTAACTCTACTGGGAATTCGCAACCGTTATCGACACAGAAAAGCTTGTAACTGTTGGAAGTACTGAACGAGGGAATCAACTTAATAAGGTACAATGGTACCCAGTTGAACTCAATTCACTGATATCGAGACGTCGTGAATGACCGTCGACCAAATGATGAACTCAATCAGTAAACGTTGCGACAAAAGGGTGACCAGTGAACCCTTCCTTGAACATGATTGCCCCAGTCTCCTGTGTGGGAATAAGTGATTATCCATCTAGGAGAAATGAATCTTGTGCTCTTGGGATGACCTGCCCCTTTGTTTCAAACCTTTTGGCTGACTGGCTGCATATGCGTGAGCAACTCTTTTTCTTTCACTTGCCCCAGATCAACATGGTCTACCAAAATAAATTGTCTCAAGAGGATTTTACAGAAGACTTATCATCCAAAATGCCTCAATGTCTTCAAACTCTTGGAGAGGTTCATCAGATCTCGATGTAACTGTCCCAGATTGTATGGTCTACCGAAGAATCTTGAAGTAATTGCCCCAGTTTTCTGAACTCTGAAGAGATTTCTCGACGTGACCGGCCCACATTGGCTATACCTTAAAGAGATGGTTCGACGTGATAGCCCCGGATCGACTACGTCTTAGCACAACTTGTTGGGAAAGCTCCTGCTCAACAAAGTTTCTTGATGAAGTACAACTGGATGTGGCTGTCCTTTAGGAGTTTCAGGATTCTCCTCTTGGCAAGATTAAGCTTCTGGACTGAATTTCCATATGTAAACTTCTTTTGATGTCAAACAAATGTATGCAAGCAGAAAATGTTTTATTCTGAGAATGAAAAATCTAATGCAACACACATGTTAATCTTGAAGTCTTTACTGAAAAGATGTCGCAAAGCTGTGAACGAATCACTGCTTAGGATACGACATTGACTTTTGAATGAAAGAAATGCAATGCACATGCAACACCAACAAAGATCTTTTAGCACAACTCATAGGAGTCAGGAACGCTATCTCTCGGTAGTGTGCTTTTGAAATAACCCTGTTTCAATTAGGACTTTTGAGGGTTGTATCGTGGTCTGGTCCACCGTTTTGATAAAAAATGGTTTATGGCTCAAAGTTTATTGGTGCCCACCCACTCTTCGTGATGTTCTCCAGTCCTACATTCAGCTAATTCGCACAAGTGTTTGCCTCTCAAAAAGATTTTGTGATCCTTCAGGAACCTATGCATCTGATGGTTTGACACTTAGTGAGGCTTTGGAGTAACAGTCACCCCTTTGTCTTTTGTTCGTAGTCACACGACTTTGTTCTTTATTTGAGGATTTTTCTTTTTCCCTTTTGTTTTTCGCTTTCGCATTCTTTTCTTATGCCTAACTTTTGCCTGGACTGATTCTTTTGACTCTTTAGATTTTGAAGTCCAGCAGGATGCCCTAACTTTTGCCTAAGTCGCTTGTTTTCAAGTTTTGACTTAGCGGGCTTTTCTCTTTTTTTCTTAATCTTTTTCTTTTTTTTTCTTGAACACGTCGTGTGACACCGGCTTGTCTTGACTTTGTTGAAAAGGGTTGTGACTGCCTCACTCTTTGATTGTTGAGGGATAACCATCGTGGTTTCACATTTTTTGACCTCTTGACGGTGGAATAGAAGGTAATGGATCCTCAGATGCTCACTCCTTTTGAAATTTGAACACTCGATCAAATTAACTGACACCTACCCTGCCCCTGGGTTAAATGTGAGGGTTTTTTCGTGCGAAAAGAAACTCCTACTTCAAGGCTCGAAGGGGTTAACGAGGGTCTATCTCCCTTATATCTCCAGTGTTTGGGGATTCGAAACAATGCATGTACATCCTTAACAGGGTTCTGTTCAAAAGCACACAATTAGAGACCTGCGTTCTTATTTCGTCATCCTCCCTCATAGAGTTTAATCAAGAAGATTGGTATTGCATTGCACATTAGCATTAAACGAGTAAACACAAATGAAATTAATCAAGAAAACATATCCATTGCATTAAAATCATCAAACCAAATACACACAAGTTTTAACATGCAAACAATGTCTGAACACACAAATAAAAACTACATATGAAAATGCAGTAAAGAAACTAAATGGTTGTCCTTGTTGAGGAGGCTTGACTCCGTCTGGACTGGCTGCTTCTGATGATGTCTTTGTAGCTTTGAGTGCTCACCCTGATAAAGAAGCTTCACCTTGTGGGGGTACCGTCTGGGGTGATAACCTTTAGTCAATCAAATCCTGCACCTTGTGCTGGAACACATTACAGTTATCAAGTGTGTGCCCAAACGTTCCTGAATGGAACTCACAGCAAGCACTCATGTCATAGTCCGGAGGAATGGGGTATGGCACGGGCATGGCCTTCCTCAGCTGGATCAGTGAACTCTTGAGCAAGCGAGCCAACAACTGACTGTAAGGAATAGGAATAGGATCAAATATCCTCTTGGGCTTCCTTGGTCTGAGTTGCCTTTGTTGCTGATAATCTTGTTGCTGCTGATTCGGGCGCCCAGTCTGGCCCTGCACTTTCCTTCCTACATTCGGCTGAGGCATAAACAAGGGTTGCCGACATACGTCTTCTGCAACATAGGGTTGTGGAAGAGATTCCTGATGCGAGGTGGATCCTTTGACAAAGGAGGGAGTCCTCATTTCTTTTGCAACAATGGGAGTAACATCACTTTGTTTACCAGTGCCAACTGATGCAAACTTGATTGCCCCTGAATCAATGAGCTCTTGGACTTTATGCTTGAACCTTGTACAGTTCTCGACGTTGTGACCAGGTGCCCCAGAGTGGAACTCACATCTAGCATTAGCACTGGATCCCAGAGGAATCTTCGTTGGCAGTGGTCCCACACGTTCAACTAGTTTGAGCTCGAGCAGGTAAGAAAGCAATTGCGCATACGGAATTAGAATGGGATCAAACTTCCTTTTAGGCCCATCTGACTTAGGATCCTCTTGAGGAGCAGGAGATGACTGCTGATGAGAGAGCTCTGAACCTTTAGCTTGCGGAGGAGATTCACGAAGCGATCCATGATCTAGGGCCAACCCCAAAGAGATTGGAGGGGTAAAGACCTCTATTGTAGGAGCGGGCACATGATCGTTTTCCTTTTTTAACACCTTATTCAAGGTTTCCATGACCAGGCCCATTTGAATCTTCATCTGGTTGACCTCTTCCTTCAGCACTTTCTGGTCCTGAATTAAAGCTTGCATGTCCACCATAAAGTGCCCTAGTTGGGCTTTCATCTCAGTCGCCTCCGCTCGGAGTTGTTCCATATCTGAACCCTGATTGTGGTGAATCGAGTAGTTGGAAGAAGTCATGTTTACTACACAGCAGAGAATACCCAGTCAGAATGAGAAATTCGCTCCGGAACACCTGTTATGCAAAAATGCTTATGATTATGAGGATGCAAATGCAATGTTTATTCATTTTGAGGCAATCCTTCCTTCGATTCCAGTTTGACCAAAAGAGAAGAGCGCATATCCCTGCAGTTGCTTACAGTGACAGAAAGCCAGGGTGTGTAATAATTCAGAATACCCCTCATACAATCTGACGAAGAATCCTCCTCAAAAATTACCAACAAAAGTCCAATAACATAAAATAAAAACCCACAGCCAGGTGTGGAACAGTCAAATACAAATTGTTTTCGAACAAATACAACTGAAAAGCATGAATACAAATAAAGGGAAACCTATCAACAAGCCTAATGGTGATTCTATAAATCTTCCTGGACCTCTTTGAGAAGCGCTTCAGTAGCTGGATCATCTGGGCGTTCGGTAAGACTTCTGATCAGTCGACTCCTTAACTTGATGGCTTCTTCTAGCTTTTGAATTTGATCTTTGACAGCTGACTCTTTGGCTCTCTTTACTCTGGCGCGGGTCTTCAGATCTTCGATCTCTTGATTAGCTGAATTTAGTTGTTGGAGAAACTCACTCTCTTTGCTCCTCAAAGTTTTCCTCAACTCATCGTTTTCATCCCTGATTTTCGCCTCGATCTCCCTCTGACATTCAGAAAACTCATCCCACCTCTGTTGTCCTTTGGCAATGGCATTCTCTGACTTGGTCAACTGCTCATTGATGCGCTTGCACGCCTCTTTTAGCGCCATTTCATTCTGTTTGACCTTATGAGTATAGATAGTGTCTTCGGCAATTCTCTTATCATTAGCCTCATGACGTCCAGTCAGCTTCTGCAGTTCATACTCAACCTTACGCTTGTCACAAAGCGTCTTTCTTAGTCCTTCACTTAGCTTCTCCTTCTTTTTGACAGTCTTATCCAACTCTGCTTTAAGCTTGTCATATTCGGCAATGCTTATCATGGTCACTGGTTCCACTGGATCTGACGGTCTTTCCTGAGAAAATGGCAAAAGAGTAATCTGAACCCTTCTTTTCAACCAGGCGTCATATTGAGAGGAAGACACATTGTTGCACTTTCCGAAGACGACTTTACCCTTCATTTGCAGATTACCCCAAGCTCCAGCAGCTTGCCTTACCAACAAAAGGTTATCCTTCACAGGGAAAAAGAAAGATTCTTCTAAATCACTGTCCCTCGGAGGCTCTACCAAGGTAAATCCTAATTGTCTCTTAAGAATAACAGGATTATAATTAATGCAACCTCTTACTCCCAAGAGTGGCACGTTAGGATGTCTTCCACAGCTGCTGATGAAATCTCGCCCCATTGTTCTTTGATTGAGCCAACGGATATCCTTTGCTGTCAACTGAATCATCCTCTTAGCCCAATTCTTTGCAGGCTGAGGATTCAAAAAGGCCTCTGAATTTGGTAAATGACCCATAAGCCACCTATGGAACAGAGGCGCACAACATCTAACCAACCTTCCTCGCTTCTTCTCATTTTTGAAGTTCACAGAATAGTACAAATCACCCAGGAGGGTAGGTACGGGGTTCTTCATTACAAAAATATGGATTGCACTCATGTCCACAAACTTTGGTTCATCAGCAAACAGCATAATTCCATAGATGCTCAAAGCTAGGATGGCACAAACGGTTTCCCACTGAGATTTAGCAGCAAATTCTTCAGCTTTGGCAACCAAGAAGTCCAGGTGAAAACCAGATAAACTTCCTTTGGTGGTGAGGTTATCTGCTACCACAGGTACGCTCATATGGAGAGCCTTAGCTATTTCTTCATGCTTTGGAGGACGCATGTCAGAGTTGAAGGGAATCTGGTACTTGAGAGGCACACTTTGCAGCAAAGCATACTCTTCTAGCATTGGGCCCAACTGAAAATCCGAGAAGGTGAAACACCTTAGCTATGGGTCATAAAACTGTAAGCACGTATGAATGACACTCCTTTCTGAAGCATTCAAGTCAACAACCACAGTCATAATCTCCCCATAAGCCTTCCAGAACATACCCACATGGTCTGCAGTAATAAGAGCAATCATCTTTCGCAACTGTCCCACCTTTGTGTCAAAGAAGCTATAATGTACATTGTTCTTCCTGGGAGTATCCATAACTGCAACAAGAACTGTCAACCGGAATCGAAAGGAAGTGTACCCTGCAAATGAATAAACATGAGGGTTAAATGCAAGAATGCTAATGATGATATGTATGTAAGGGCATGTGATCAGTGCTGCACAACTAGAGCCGAATCCACTGTACTGCAATCTGAGTTTGGCTAGCTACATAACCCAAGATAAGAAATCCCAATAACAAATACAGAACCACATGTGAGCTGGTCATAACTTCAGTAACCAAACCAAAACGAATAAGAAAACCAGGTATTCTGAAGGTCAAGGGTTCCTGCACACCTGTAAACAATCCCCCCAATCTCACATGTAGGTACTAGGATGTTCAGTATCCCGGGCTCTCAGGTCGAGAAATGATGATACGTTCACCATTTCTGGTTTGGCATCATTATCAATCGAGGAGGCCTCAACTGATTCTCCAAGATGAAAGATCCTCAGCTTCAGAGGTTTGAGAAGCAATAGCACATTCAGCCCGAAGGATACAATGCTATCGCCAATCAAAGAGGTCGTCCGCTGATTCACCTCAAAATAAAGAGGGGTCATCCTAACAGGTCATCCAGACTTAGCAGCTCTTCCAGATAGCTCTACCATCGTGGGAAATCCACAACGCAGAATTCTCTAGAGAGAACCACATCCAGATTGTGTTTCATATTCCCTCCTCGAGCCGAGATGGAACGCGAGAGGATATGAAACACGCTAGTCCTAAGTGCACTCAGGCCTGTGTATTGGGCCTATCTCTCAGAATACTCCATCCCGCCAAACAGAAAACAGTACAGCAGTGCAGTAATATCCAGTATGACAGTAATGCAGTAAAAATGCGATAAAAACAGTAAAGTAGTAAAGTAAAAATACAGTAAACAACAATACAGTAATATACAACAAACAGCAAAACACAACACCAGAATAAACACCCAATGAAAGAAAACAAACAAGCTCTAGGATTGACTCGCTAAGGAAACCAGAGATTCTGGGTTCTCGTCCCCAGCAGAGTCTCCAGCTGTCGCTCCCGGGATTTTCATCCAAGTACAAACGCGAAAGTGGCACCGAAACAGAGTCGCCAGCAATGTGTATTTATCCCAAGAGAGGGAAAGGAAACACCGCATAAACCTGAAGGGAAGGAAAAGAGCATGGTCTTACGACCAAGAGAACTGGGTTCGGGAGTCGGTTACGCGAAGGGAAGGTATTAGCACCCCCACGCGTCCATCGTACCCGATGGGATCCACGCTTGCTTGTCTCGATCAAAGGGTGTCGTCGTCTGGAGCTCCACTGCTACCGGAAAGGGAAAGGAATGGGAAAAAGGAAAAGGAAAAGAGAGAAAAAGAAACAAATGTAGGGAAAATAAAAGAAGTGCTCGAATGGGCCCTACCCCACTGCCTACGTATCTCATCGGGAACATGAGAATCAGAGCGACATAGTTCCCCTCAACGAGGGTCTCTTTGTTTGTGTTTTTTATTGAACGGCTAACGTTCTAGCTCAGGTGTTGCAGGCTCGCTGGTCCGAGTGCGTTACCATCTTGCAAGAGAACGAGTAGAAGCACGTTCGTACGCTGAGAGTGAATGGGATGAGAAGAGAATTCCCGAAGGAAAGACGTTATTGTTTGTTGGAAGTTTTTTAGAAAGAAGTGTTTTGATTGTTTTGTGTTTTGTAACGCACATTGTATTTAAGTCCCTCATGTAAGATCGAATGCCTCGCATAACGACCCGAGATGGGACGCACGCTAAACATTCCAAGAAAATGAGAGAAGATCCCTCACTATCTTGTTCTTGCATGAAAGGCCTAAATACAATGTTTGTTTTGCCTTTATTAAGTATTTTTTACTTTTGCTTGAAGATGAGAAAAGAAAGCGCAAAGGAAACTCTAAAGGGAGATTAAGGGTCCTAACGTCATCATGCATGGAGGTCCTATGGTTAGTGAGGTTTGAAAGAGGAAGCCTAACTAAAACCTAATGCTAATCCTACTCCAAGCTTAATCGGAAATTAAGTTGGACTAGGTAGCTCTAAAGGGAAAGGAATCCAAGACTTAAACAAGTCTTGAGATTCAAAGGAAGAGAAAGAGTGAAAGATATGAAGAAGAAGGAGAAAGATAAGATGAGAAACAAGATGGGGCAGCAAGCACATCCTAATCATCATATCCAAATCATAACATAGAACATACTTCAAAGATCATACAAGCACATATCAAGTATACAAGTGAAAGCACACAAGAAATGATGCAAGTAAACTTGCACAAGATTCACAATTTCACACACTAAGGTTTCATACAAAGATGACATGAACAAAATAAGATGAAAGTGAAACCAAGTCAGAATTCAATTCATATCATGATCATCTAATCCAAACATGTAAGAATGTTTCACATTATGATGCATTATGAGCCAAAGAAACCACAAATCCAATGATGATGATATGCATCATACAAATCAAACCAAGATGATCAAGTGAGATGAAAACCAAGTAATGAACTCAAGGGGAAGTAGCATATGCATCCACAACATATCAAGATCAAACTCAAGTCACACAAGATGAATTATTAAGCAACACACGCCAAACATGCATCAAAGTTAATCCAAACAACCACTTATCATTCATGCCAACAAACAAAGAAACATGTGAAGCAAAGAGTGAGAACATGTCACATAAAGCACCTTAAACCAAGAGGGCCAGAACCTCTAGCACGTCATACAAGTCAAACAAAAAGCCTCATGCATTGATTGTATCAAACAAGGAAACATTTCACAAGATTAAGTCAAACATACCACAAAATTCAAGTCAAAATAACATCAACTTAGAAAATCAAGATCAAATTGGAAAATATATCAATGAAGATGATTCCAAAGCCAAAAACAAGCTCAGACAGAACATGATCACACCATTTAATCATTTCAAGCATCAATCAATCACAAGTAAACAAATGCACTCAAACTAGGTCAAGTGTCTAAGCATGCCTCAACCAAATTCAAACAACAAGTGAAAATCAACCAAAAATAGAAAAGTGGTCTAATAAATTCTCAAAAAATAATCAAAGGCAATTTTAAACATCCAATTAACAAGTGCAAAAGAATCGGAACAGAACTAGATCAATAGCATGTTCAAAAGAGCTTCACAAGACAAGGTATGTAAGTGATCGTGTATGAATCGAGGAGCATAAAAAATCACATGAAAAACAATCAAAGGTGATCACCAAGGCAGAAAGATAACATTCAAACATTTCTCATCCACATGTCAAGACAAGGGAAAAAAATCGGCTCAAGAAGGCATGGTAAAGTCATCCAACATAAGTATTAATCACAAAGGCTAACATGAAAGACACCTTGGAAAAGAAAATCGGAATTAATTATTATAACAAATGGAAAATAAAAATAAAATTCATAGAAAATTAAATAAAACATTAAAATACGTACATGAATTTTTTCAGAAATTTTTTATTACTAAAAGTATTTTTAATAAAACGAAAAAAGTAACGAAAATGAAAAAAGAAAATAAAAATTGATTTAAATGGAGGGTGTGCTAGTAACCCAAAAAGAAAGTCATAATAGTTTGGGCCTGGACAGGGGGGTGTAGAACGGAAGCACACAGGCCCAGGAGAGAAACTACTACATATGTTCAGAATTTTAATAAAAAGAAAAAAAAAACTGAATTAAATAACATGTAACAAAAGTATGTGGAACTTATATCAATTGGTCCATTTCACTTAAGTGACTAAAGACAAAAATAAAAACATAACCACTCAAACCTTGCCACATCATCATCATCAAGCTCATGCCCATGCAGAATTTCAGCACGTGAACAGTAACCCGCAGGAGGCAGCAGCTCGCCGGCCACCGCCGACAACGGATGGTCTGGTCGGAAACGGAGAAACAAAGACACCCCCCCTCAGTTTTTCGCGTAGATCTCAAAAATGGTCTTGGTTTTCTCTAAAACTTCCTCTAAACCCATGAAAAATCAGTTTAAAGAAATGAAACACATGACACCACATCACTAAATCAAAACAACCGATACACAAACTCGTAGTACACTTCATGGAGGTTTCAAATATGCAGTTAGATTAAAAAAATACTCAATAAAAGTCATGGAATCCAAGCATTAAAGTAAGTACACACAATTGAAATTTCAAGTATCACACACAAACAAGCTCTAAACCAATGCCTACATAGTGTAGGACTTCAGATGCAAATGAATGATCCTAAACATGGCCTAAAATGGAAGAAACGAGTTCATGAAAAATACCTAACGGAGTGGCTCCGTTGGCTCTTGAAAGCTTGCAAAGAATGGAAGAAAGAAGCTCCTGCACTCTTTAAGGCACCACACAATGAAGATGCAACCCAGAAACGGCTAGAAAATGTGAAGAAAACCCAAATCCGAAAAATGGAAGTTTTAAAGAGAATGAGAATTTTTTTTATTTGAACCTACCCACTGCAGCCTTTTTTTCACGTTTTAGGGTTTGCTGAGTTTATATACAATGGGTTGAGAGAGTTTTTAATGGGCCTGAGAAGGATAAAGTGGTGCTTGGAAATTTTTATCAAAATTGGAAGAGAGAAGGGGTGGTACGAAAAGTGGTTACCAAGGGTGTTGGTAGTGATTTTTTGGAGTGGAAATGAGTGTGAGAAAGGTGTGAAGAGAGACCAGACACATGAGAGGAGGGAGCTGTCATGTTGTACTGATTTTTCTTTCACAAAAATGGATCAAAATGGGGTATTGGGTGCATGGAGAGTACATGGGATGTTTTGCCGAAAAAGGCAATGATTGGTGAAATAATACGCATGCACATAATGGGATCAATGTCATGCTGAAAAATGTGAGTTCAATGCACCAAGAAATCAACAAGGAAACTCACAAACATGAGGTATGATCACCACTTTAACAAGCTATAACTTGGAGGATTTTAACTCAAATGAGGAGAAATTGTGATCAAGATCAAGTAGGAAGATAATGGAGTAAAATTCATGTTGGAAAGATCTTGAAAGGAAGCTTGAATCCTTGTGAAAAATGCCATGAAAGAATTGTCTTCAAAACTGCCCAAAACACTTAGAAGAAAATTCTAAGTTTTTGAACTTGGTGAGATGAAAATGTCACACTTTGAGAGAACATAACTCACTCAATATCAAATCAAATGCCATGATTCTTGTGCTCATTTTGAACAGAAAACTTCATACTACAACTTTCATGTTAGAGTTCTCTCAATTCAAAACTTGGAAGTTGATCAAAATTGAGCATGAACATTGATGCATAAAACTGTCCCAAAATGACCTAGAAAAAATTCTAAGTCTTTGAGTTTCACAACTTGAAGATTCCAACTTTGGGACACCATAACTCTCTCAAAAATAGTCCAAATGAGGCAAACTTTACATGGTTGGAAAGCTTGGAACAAGCTCTACAACTTTCACATGAGAAAGATTTCCAAATGGAGCTTGCATCAAGGTGAAAAATGTCCATGAAGATGACTGATCCAAGCTTAGAAATTTCCCAAAATAGAAAGTTTCTAAAACCTAGTTCCTTCCAAAAACGACAATTTTTCAACTTTCTTGATTTTTCATGAATCCTTTAACATTCTTGATCAAATCTCATACATGAACCATATTTGACTTGAAAATCATGATGTTGACCTCAAAAGGTCAGGAGTTGACTTTTCCAGTGCACAGTTGACTTTTATTCCCAATTCTCCTGATTTTGAAACTTCTGATCAGTTGAAACCCTTCTGAACCAACTTGATGGACAATTCTCAAATCCTAGACACTTGAGGACATAAGGGATACCATGAGATCAAGTCTTGCCCAAAAAATAAAAAATAAACTGATTTTATGGCAAACCCTAGTTTTGGTACCCTCTGGTTAGGAGGAAATAGCACATCCTCCAAATCCCAATTCCTCTGAATATGATGTGCATCCTCTCAAACAACGATGAGATATGCCCTTTGGAGATAATAAAAACTCAAGGAGCTTTCTCATTTGGGGGTCAGATCCCAACTTTTGACTGCCTTGTATAGGAGATCATGCACTGTCCAATCTTCTTGATGAATTCTCCTCTTCCCATGACTTGTGAGATCAAATGGAGATGATACATGATGTAAGAGGTCCTTGAAGCTTATGAGAAACACTTGGTCTTCTTCTTTGGATGATCAACACCTTAGAGGATCACCTGATCACATGCCCTTATGCAAGATGCAATGCTAAATGCTTGATGCTTTGTTTTTTCTATGCTTGAATGCAATGCAATGAAATGAAAGCTCATGCTAAAAGATATGAGGAAAAGAGAGGGCAAATTTTGTCGAAATGATATACGGAGATTATGATCCGGAAGGATGTCGTGCTCAGCCAAATTCATTAGAGGAAGACACTCCGATGAAATACAACTTCGACCACGACTATTATGGCCCGATGGATGGTCTGCCTATCTGGCAGCCGTACCCAGGAGACTCGGGGCAAGAAAATCAGCCGAACAATGAAAATCAGCTGAGCATCATTGAAAAGAATACCTATGTCCCCACCATTTCATGGGATCAAAACTCAGGTCATTCAGAAAATATCCAGCACGGCAATGAATTTGCCAAGTTTGCAAGACTAGAATTCATTAACTATGCTTTTCCAGAGGTCAACGTCATCGAGAGAGATGACTCCTCCAGTTCCAAAGACGTGTGGGACACCCTTGGACAACCGAGTGGAAAGTACGACTTCATGGTCAAGTACACCCCTCCCGAAAGCTCTCGTATCAGGCTCGAAGACATCCAGCCAACTGGGTGGGGAAGATTTGCCTGAGAGCACAAATACTATGCAAAATACAACTAAGGAATCCTCCTACAACAACTCTGCCTGGGAGACAGATTCCAATGATCCTGTTCCACCAGAAACCAGCGTCATTTCTGAAGACAAATCAAGGAAGGTACCCAACTTTGTGATTCACAGAGGAGTTTGCCGCTAATGGGTTGCAGTCGATGTTCTGAAGATTGTCCATAAGTCAAAGTAATTGCCATCTTTATCTTAACCTTTCACCATGCCCAGGTGAAACAGATGTTTTGATAGGGCTCGCTTTCTGTAAATGTCCCTCTTCGCTTCGCCCAAAGCGACAGAGTTTTGTTTTATAGGGCTGTAGTTTCAAGAATTGACTTGTTCATAAATAAAATAACGTCGTTCTGTAATTTCCGCATTAATTGGTGTTTTCTCTTTTCGCTTTTTCAGAAAATGGTAATCCTAAAAAACAATTCAAATAATAAAAACAAGCAGTAAAAAAATACACTGCACACACTCTTGCATTTTCTCTATCTCTTCTAAACACAAATCATCATGTCATGCAGATTGCTTGTTTTAAACCCCATTGAAACGTACGATCTGATGCCTTCTCCCAACTTTGAATTCCCGGTATTTGAGGCCGAAGAAGAAGATGACGAAGAAATTCCAGAAGAGATCTCCCGATTACTCAGACAAGAGGAAAGGTCCATTAAACCTCAAAAAGAGCCGTTGGAAACAGTCAACTTGGGCTCAGAGAAAGAGAGAAAAGAAGTCAAGATTGGGGCACTACTTAGTCTGACTGTCAAAGAAAGCTTGACGAAGCTTCTCAAAGAGTTTCCCGATGTATTCGCTTGGTCCTATCAGGATATGCCAGGGTTGGATACCAGAATCGTGGAACATCATCAACCGTTAAGATCAGAATGTCTGCCAGTAAAACAGAGGTTGAGAAGAACTCGCCCAGACATGGCCATCAAAATCAAAGAGGAAGTACAGAAACAGATTGACGCAGGTTTCCTCGCCACATCAGAATATCCTCAATGGCTAGCTAACATAGTGCCAGTCCCGAAAAAGGACGGAAAGGTCAGAATATGTGTAGATTACAGAGATCTGAACATAGCCAGTCCAAAGGATGACTTTCCTCTGCCACACATTGACATGCTGGTAGACAGTACAGCAAAGTTCAAAGTTTTCTCCTTCATGGATGGATTCTCGGGCTATAATCAGATCAAAATGGCGCTAAAAGACATGGAGAAAACCTCCTTCATCAGCCCATGGGGTAATTTTTATTACAAGGTAATGCCGTTCGGTTTGAAGAACGTTGGGCAACCTATCAAAGGGTCGTGACTACTATGTTTCATGACATGATACACAAGGAAATCGAGGTATATGCCGATGATATGATTGCCAAATCTAGAACAGAGGTGGAGCATGTGACCCACCTGTCAAAACTATTCGAGCGTTTGAGAAAGTACAAACTCCGCTTGAATCCCAACAAATGCACCTTCGGTGTTCGCTCAGGGAAACTGCTAGGGTTCATCGTCAGCCAGAAAGGAATTCCTGACAATGTCAAGGCCATTCAAGAAATTCCTTCTCCAAAGACTGAAAAACAAGTCAGGGGATTCCTGGGATGTCTGAATTACATCTCCAGATTTATATTCCTCATGAGCGCGACATGTGCGCCGATTTTCAAATTACTCAAAAAAGATCAGGACTGCTTTTGGACAGAAGATTGCAAAACCGCCTTTGACAGTATCAAGGAATACCTATCGAACCCACCGATTCTATCACCTCTAGTGGAAGGAACACCACTAATCATATACTTAACAGTCTTGGAAGACTCCATGGGTTGCGTGCTTGGTAAACAAGACGAAACAAAAAGGAAAGAGTCTGCCATTTACTATTTAAGCAAGAAGTTCACCGACTGCGAGACTCGGTACACTATGCTCGAGAAAACTTGTTGTGCTCTGGCTTGGGCAGCCAAACGTCTTCGCCAGTACATGATTTGTCACACTACTTGGTTAATCTCCGAAATGGATCCAATCAAGTATGTCTTTGAAAAGCCTGCTCTCACGGGAAGGATTGCCCATTGGCAGATGTTGTTATAAGAATATGACATCGAGTACCACGCTCAGAAAGTCGTTAAGGGAAGTATTTTAGCCGATCATTTGGCTCATCAACCAATTGACGATCAGGAATCAGTCAGATTTGACTTCCCAGACGAAGATGTCATGTATCTAAAAATGAAAGATTGCGATGAACCAATATCCAGTGAAGGGCCGGAACCAGGTTCCCAATGGGGACTAGTCTTTGAGGGAGCTATCAATCATTATGGAAACGGAATTGGGGCAATCATCATAACACCTCAGGGTACCCACATTCCTTTCATCGCCCGACTGACATTCAAGTGTACAAACAACGAGGCCGAATACGAAGCTTGTATCATGGGTCTCGAGGAAGAGATCGATTTAAGGATTAAAAACATGGATGTGCATGGCGACTCAGCACTGGTTATCAATCAGATCAAAGGATATTGGAACACATACCAATCAGGATTGATTCCTTACAAAGACTACGCGAGAAGGTTGTTACCTTTCTTCAATAGAATTGAGTTTCATCATATCCCTCGTGAAGAGAATCATATGGCTGACGCTTTAGCCACTCTCTCTTCCATGATTAGTGTAGGTCAATGGAACGACTTACCTAAGATTGACGTAATGCGCCTTGAACGACCCGCTTACATCTTCGCGATTGAAGCAATCATAGATGGCAAACCTTGGTATCACGACATCAAATGCTTCCTTCAAAAACAAGAGTATCCGCCTAGGACATCCAGAAAGGACAGAAAGACCCTCAGAAGGCTAGCAGGAAGCTTCTTTCTGAGCAGAACTTGGACATGGTCTTGCTTCGATGTGTAGACAGACCAGAAGCATACATGCTGATGAAGGAAATTCAAGAAGGCTCATTTGGCACTCATGCCAACGGACACACGATGGCGAGAAAAATTCTAAGAGCATGGTACTACTGGTTAACAATGGAATCCGATTGCTACAAGTACATGAGGGCGTGTCACAAGTGTCAGATATACGTCGACAAAATCCATGTACCGCCAACACATCTCAAAGTTCTCTCTTCCCCATGGCCTTTTTCCATATGGGGAATCGACGTGATTGGCATGATTGAGCCCAAGGCTCCGAACGAACATCGGTTCATTCTATTAGCCATTAACTACTTCACCAAGTGGGTCGAAGCAGCGTCATTCGCTAATGTAACCCGACAAGCCGTGGTACGCTTTATCAAAAACAATATCACCTGTCGTTATAGTGTTCTGAACCAGATCATTACTGACAATGGATCTAACTTGAACAACAAGATGATGGAAGAGTTGTGCATTGAATTCAAGATCGAACACCATAACTCATCTCCCTACCGACCCAAGATGAATGGAGCGGTAGAAGCGGCTAACAAGAACATCAAGAAGATCGTTCAAAAGATGGTTGTAACATACAAAGACTGGCACGAGATGTTACCCTTTGCTCTTCACGGTTATTGTACATCTGTCCACACTTCAATAGGGGCAACCCCTTTCTCTCTAGTATATGGCATGGAGGCAGTGCTCCCCATAGATGTAGAGATCCCATTAATCTGAGTATTGAGGGAAGCTAAGCTAACAGAGGCTGAACGGTGTCAAAGTCGACACGACGAACTGAATCTGATCCAGGAGAAGCGAATAATGGCACTATCCCATGGTCAGTTGTATCAGCAAAGAATGAAGAGGGTATTTGACAAAAAGGTCCAACCTCGCGTCTTCAGGAAAGGAGACCTTGTGCTTAAGAAGATACAATCATTCCTCACTGATTCACGGGGCAAATTGACTCCGAATTATGACGGCCCCTATGTGGTCAAGAAAGCTTTCTCAGGCGGCGCCTTGAGACTCGCAACCATGGACGGAGAGGAATTTGCCTACCCCACAAATATTGACGTAGTCAAAAAATACTTCGCCTTAATAAAAAAATGAAGAAAGAAAAAAAAATCGTCTCGGTGGATTGAAAACCCGAAAGGGCAGTCCAGGAAAAAATTAGAGACATGATAAAAAATCATCCCGGTTGATTGGAAACATCACAGTACAATCCAGGCAAAAATTAGGGATAATGGCAAGTAACTACGTCTGATCAGTTCAGCTCTGCAGCAGTTACACCATCCATCTGAAGAAACTCCAATCAAGGTCATCTTCGACAGAAGCTCAGGATGTCTAGAATTCAAAGTTGGTAGAAGGATAGCGGTCGTTATGTTTTAATGTAGCCCTTTTCCCATAAATTACCATTTTTTAACTTTGTAAATACTCCATGGAATCATGCGTTTGCTTGATCTCCATCCTATCAATAAAATTTGAGCCCTGGTGCTTTGTTTGTAATTCTCATTTGTTTTAGCTTTATAGAACGACATTTTAACATGAGTAACGATTCTTGAAATAAAACAAATGAATTTACTTGTTAAAACTTTTCTGCTTTTAAAATAAAGATGGCAAATCTTTTGACTGTTGAACATCAAAAGAACATCAACCGCTTCTCCAGAAGTGGTCGAGCTTCAAAGTGCAGAATCAAAGTATTCCATCTAAACCAGTGCGCTTGAATGAAGGATCAATCTATGTCAGATGCGAATATTCTGCCTGACATCCCCGACAGAGTTCTTACCTCCTAAGCCCGACCAGCGTTGTCCCCGCAAGGACTATCTCTCCTAAGCAAGTCAGAATTGCTATCGTGGACCCGTGATACTTTTCATCTCCCGCTGTGGCCGAGTATCCAGTCGTGTTCATCCATCAGTCTGTATGTCGCGTCAATTTTGTCAGCATATACATACATACATCATGCATTATTGATTCATACATATTCATATTGCATCACTATCACGCTAGTCGGTCTTGCCCCCTAGTAATAAAAGTCCTCTTGTCAATCGAGTTGTCAGTTCTTTCCTCGTCAGGAAGTGAATCATCTAAGTAATCTCTCTCCAGTTTATTTCTGGATTAGAGACGGTCTTCGACCACTTTGATAACTTGAATCTCTGAAAAGGCAAGAAAACCCTCAGCAGATGTCACTCTTCGCCATTGAAGATGGTATCTTCGCTTTCCCGGATTAAGGAAAATCCCTAGAGAAAGCCTGTCAACTAAAGACTTTCAGCAGCACATTGGTTCTTCTCTCCAGAAAGTCAATGTTAACAAAGTCATCGGAACCTCAAAATTAGGGTACATCATATGGCATTTCACTGAGGAGACCTCGAGAAAAGTATGATGTAATATCCCCAAGCAGACAGCAGTCTCTCAAGAGACTCACTTTCCTCAGTAGAGTCAACAAATGACGTCTCCAACAGAGAAGTTTGTGCCTCTCTACAATCAAAACTTTTTCTGTCAAATGGCATCTCCCTAGGAAAATTCGGCTAGAAGTTTGAGGAAAACCGCGGCAAATAGCGTCCCTTGTCAAGAAAGTTTATTAACAAAAGAAACTGAGACCAGTCCATTGGTAGGAAACCAGGATCGAGGGGAAGTTTACAACAGAAACTTAGACCAGTTCCTTGGTAGGAAACCAGGATCGAGGGGAAGTTTATTACAGAAACTTAGACCAGTTCCTTGGTAGGAAACCAGGATCGAGGGGAAGTTCATTTCAGAAACTGAGACCAGTTCCTTGGTGGGAAACCAGGATCGAGGGGAAGTTCATTTCAGCGACTGAGATCAGTTCCTTGGTAGGAAACCAAGATCGAGGGGAAGTTCACCCTTTTCTAAGCATCGTCGCTTAGCAAAAGAATATGAATGCGTAAACTACCATTCATAACCACCTTCAAAATTTCAGGTATTCCGATATTTAATCATCTTGCACCCCGAATGCCCGAATACCTTCGCCATTCACACTTTCGGGTCCAAGAAGATTAAATAGGGGCATCTGTCATACCCCAAATTTTGACCACCTAGATTCCCATCATTGTGCAAATCATCATCACAATATGGATGAACCATCATACCTCATTAGTCTCCCCAAAGATGGGTGAGCATCCACTACAATCAAATTTAGGGTTTCAAGCCCTCTCAGAGGTCTTGGACAAAGGATCAATCAAGAAATGAAATGATCTTCAACTTGTCTAAACCTCTCAAATATCCACAATGGATCAAGAGGACTCCCACATCAAGAATCAAGCACAAGGCTGCAGCATTCCAAGTAGGTCAAGCCTCAAAATCAACAGTGTCACCAAATTAGGGTTTTAGTCGACCAGGGCCTGCAGATGGAAATTTTCCTCTGGGCATGAGCCAATGCTTCAAAGCATAACCAAAGATGCTCCAAGGGACAGCATGAACCCAATCAACAAATCAATTTAGCCTCAGGGGATGCATTCATAAAAAATCAGGAGTTAGGGTTTCTTGACCTAATTCACCCCTAAGTTGACTTTTGGGACAAAACATGAGCCAAGACCTCAAGAGAGGATTTGAGGGTCTCTAACACACTACATTGATCCATTTTCAACAATGGATTAATCCAAGAAGCTTGATCAACAAGTTTCAATTTCATCTGCACCAATGTTAGGGTTTCGTGGGAAAAGTCAATTGTACCTTTGACTTTTGACCTAGGCATGCTCCTAAATCTTGGGACATGACTCAATACACCCTATGACACCCATGGAACAGGTCCATCAAGTTTGATTTAGGTCAAGGACTTGATTTCATAAAGGATCGCACAGTTTGGAATTCATTTGACAAAAAGTCAACTGTGCACAAAAGTCAACTTTGACTTTTTGAGATTTTTCACAAATATAGTTCTTTGACCCTAAAATGATGTTAATGTGTGATTGGAATCATAATTCATCAAGAAAAATCAAGAAAAGTGGGATAACTTGTAAAAGGGGTAACCATAAAAAACTTAGAAAATTTCAAAGTTATGGAATAAAGTGGCAAGGGTACTAACTTTGGAGGATCATAACTCCTAAACCACAAGGCCATTTTTCCCCCATCCAAAGCTGGATTTGTAGCTCTCATGACCCTCTACAAAAGCTTCAAACACAACTCATTCCAATTCCTCATGGATTTTAAGTTATTGAATGATCAAAATCAAGAAAAGTGAAAATGTCACTTTTTTCCAATACTTAGTGAAATTTTCACTAAGTCGGAATCTGCCTTCACTTTTTTCCAAATGTAGGGGCATTTTTCACTTCGATTCAAAAAGTATCAATACCAATCATGATCAAATAGTTATTGTATCATATGAGGGCTTTCCAAAATGGCCAAGAACTCCATCAAATTCCACTTGGACCATGAGATATGACAATGGCAATATGCCTTGCTGAAAACTACCAAAGCAAGGCAGATTTGTGCATTTTGCTCGATTTGCCCAATTTGTGCAAATGACAAGCAAATCTATCCATCTGAACACCTCAAGGGGAGACCAAGGAGGAACCAACTCTGATCCCAAGCCTCCCAAGTCTTTGGAACCAAAAGTAGCATGCCAAACCTAGAAATCCCTAAAAGAGGGACAAGACTCCAATTTTGGATTGGAGCATTTAATGGATGCACCAAGGTGGCATGGACTGACACATTTGCAACTAAATTCAGTCAAGACTCATCCAAGACCAAGGGAACCTGCAGCCTGTGCCCTAACCTCTAGTCAATGGCTAGAGGAGACTTGGATTCTCATTGCTCAACATTGGCCAAACCTATGCTGCAGTCGCCATTCACTATTGCAGCCAAAACAAACTTGCTCTAATATAAATAGAGCTCATTTGTGCTCAGTTTAAGTACACCAAAGCACTACAATACTTGCTTTCCTCAAAATCTCTTTCTCTAGGTAAAAATGCCTTCTTTAGCAAGGTAACTCTGAGTTTCTGAGTTAGGGAGCAATTTCACCACAGCTCATGATCCAAACACATCCAATATGTCATATCTAAGCTGTCCAAACCCACACAAGTGACCTGTAACACCAATTTCACAAAGTCACCTCTCAAAACCTCAAAATAGGCCTTTTTGTGCATTTTTCAAGCCATGTCTTGAATCAGTCACTTTCCAAACCAGATAAAACCTCAAATACACTCCAAATATCATCCTTGAACTGTCCCAAATGGGTCCACACATCTGGAACACCATTTGAGAGAGTTGTTATTTTGGCCACTTTTGCCCCTTTTGCAAGAAAGGGCCAGTTTCCACTCCTGAGGTTTCCAGCTGATTCCAACCATCCTAAAAGCTTCCAAGGGATCATTTGAGGTTGTTCAAAGCATCAAAACATTTCTAGAATAAGGCACTTGGCAGATTGCTCAAAAGCTCCAAAAAGAGGTAAGCATCACAACTTGGATTCTTTGAATCATGCTTTCTTTTGATGTCCACTGAGCATGCATCTCTGAAACATGTTATATGTGTTGTGTTTGAACCAATTTACCATGCAATCCACACATGTATCAAGAGATGGCACAGAAAATGAAAATCATGGCCTATTTCAAAACCACTATCGGGTTTTTAAATAGGAGCATGATCTGGAAAAAACACCACCACCATTGGATTCCTTGTGAAATTCAAGGCAGGATAGACCTAAATTTTGTCTCAATCCATGGAGAAATGAGAAAGTTATGACCTTTACGTTTCTGACCAAAATCTTGCCTTGCCTTGCCTTGGGCCAGGCCAAAAACAAGGCAAGCCTTGTATATTTATGGTTGTGTTTCAATCAACGGATGTATCACCACCCCAGTGGTAAGGCGCACGCCCTATACACAAGAGCTCTGGGGTTCGAATCCCCCTCGCCCAGATCCTCTTTTTATCACTTTTTCATTATTTTTATTATTTTTCATATTATTTTTAATGATTTGAAAAATTAATAACTCTCCCAATTTTAATCATTTTTTATTGGTTCTTTTTGCAAAAAGTCACAAAATTATTGAAATATTTTATTCCACAAAAAAATTAAATTTATATTATTTATTTAATATAATTAGTATTTTTGTGAATAAATTCCTTTTTAATTGTTTTTCAACATTTTAAAAGTGAATGTTCATCTTGAAAATCAAAACCAAATGAGTTTTAATTCATCTTGTGATTAAAACCTCATTTTTCAAACCTTAACCAAAAATCACAAGTTGTTCATTCAAGCTTATTTGGTATTTTATCTTTTTTTTTTTTAATTTTCTTTAGGGTTTTGATTGATTCCACCTTCGACAAATCATTTTCAAACACTTTGGGCCTCTAATAGAGTGTAAGACCCAATCCTTTTGAAACCAAAACCTATTTGGGCCTCACACATTGTATAAGACCCACCATGTTTTCTAAAACCTCAGTGCGATCACCGTTGGCAAACAAATAAACCTTGGGCTTCTCCTCGAGCTATAAGACACATTCAAAAACATTTTGGGCCTCTAATAGAGTGTAAGACCCAAGCCTTTTTGTAAATAAACCCATTGTGGGCCTCACTTATTGTATAAGTCCCTCTGTGTATTTTCAAAAAAAAATCGGCGCGATCGCCGCTTTCAAGCAAAAATTATTCGGGCCTACCCTCGAGTAGTAAGACCCATTTCCTTTCTTTAAACTCACTTGGGCCTCTAATAGAGTGTAAGACCCAATCCCCATTTAACCTAAACAATTCTTGGGCCTCAGATATTGTATAAGTCCCTTTGCATTAAAAGGAAAATCTCGGCACGATCGCCAGTTCAAAATCAACCCTGGGCCTACCCTCGAGTAGTAAGACCCGTTTCTTTTCTCTTCCTACTTTGGGCCTCTAAGAGAGTGTAAGACCCATCCCTTTGTACCGAAAACCTTTTTTGGGCCTCAGTCACTTGTATAAGTCCCTGTATAAATTCAAAACAACAGTGCAATCACTGGTCAAACCTTGGGCCTCTCCTCGAGCTGTAAGCCCCAACTTTCTCTTCAAAGCACTTTCTCCTTTGATTTTGAATTTAAATATACTGTTGTTTTCAATCTTTCTTTGTTGAACAACTAACCCAACAACATGACAGCTCTACAACCGAGTAAGTGTTTAACAACTTTCATTTACCGCTTTCATATATATATATATATATATATATATATATAACTGTATTGTGGGGCTGCTCACTGTAAGTCTTCTTTCACATACTTTATATGCCGTGTAATACTAGTATAGCTATTTAGAGTTTTCCCCGGTGTAACACCCCCAATCTATACCCCCACGCTAATAAAGCGATAAATAAAAATTCAAAATTTCATCAGAGTATATTTAAATTATCATGGCATAGACAGGGAGAATCACATTCATATTGAAACAAAACATACAACACCTGCTCATAAAGATATGCAACAGTGGGGTAGCAATCAACAGAGGAACTCAGTTCCTTACACCCACATTTCAGATTTTAGAATAAAAGCGGAAAATCTAAAACTGAATATCATATATATATATATATATATATATATATATATATATATATATCACTAGAAAAGTTTGTCATACATCAAGTTATACATACACAAGCCAAAAGATATATATACATAATACACAAATAATCACAAACGGCCTCCCTAACTACCCGGTGTCACATATCAGAGCCGACCGACCGACAAAAGAATGAAGACGCAAAGCTTCACAAAAAGACCTCCAGCAACTCTAATCTGCAATGCCTCATAGAGCATCATAAAACAGTAGAAGGGTGAGAAAAACAATCATAATACAGTTGCATACAACTATATATTAACACAGAAATGCACAATTAGAATATGCTCCCCACAAATGCACCACAATCAAATATAACCCAACACAGTACAAGTATCAGGTATTCATCACCAATGCACATCAATCATACACAATGCACTCATCACCAACGCAATTATACATATTCCATCACATTAATCACATTCATAATTAACATACACAATTAATCCATGATTATGCAAATGCACAGAGACCGACACAACGACTCTATGCACATGCCATGTGGTACCGACTCCAATATTTCATGTCTCATCACCAGTTCACTCAGGAACTATTGGAACCATCGCTCGTTACATCACTGTAACTCCCCGTCGGGCATACGATGTTTCCTCGTCACTTTCGGTCCTCTGGGTATAAGGCGCACGACGTTTATGGATTGCTTTCGGTCCTCTTGGTATAAGGCGCACAATCCGATCGCTTTAGGTCCCCACATGGGTACACGATCGTCTATAACCATCGCTTTCGGTCCTCTATATTTTTAAGGCACACGATCCAATCAGATCGCTGTAAGTCCTCTTATGTTTAAGGCGCACGATGTTATAGCAGATTCCCTCTGGAACCAAACCGTCACTCAGGACGTCACAACAATGCATATCATGATGCTTGGCATACAATGACTCATGGCATTTAATATGCACACATACACACATCCATAATCATGCATATTCACATCAGACAACAGCACACAAGCTACACTTTACATAACAAAAGCTTATAGCATGATAACACACTAATCGCACACAATTAACGCGATAAAAACCCGACAACCCGACTATTTTCCAAAAACACGAATTAATTAAATCCTATTTTACTCTCCAAACCATTTTTAATAGAAATAACTTTTCATTAGCTTTCCAACGCTTCAAACGGGGACCAAAACGGACTTACGGATCAAAAGTTATGAATTTTTGAAGTTTCTTAAATTTTACATTTTTGCCAGACCTGCACGCTGAGCGCGCAGACTGCGCGCTGAGCGCACTACCTGCTGAACCTCAGCCTTAAAAACACCATTTTTAGACTTCCGGACATCCGTTTTTGATTCTGTAAAAAGCTGCGATCTCAGAATTCAACGTACTACAATATTTTCATCATTAAAAAGCCATCCAACACATTTTCACGGTTGAAATATTTTGACACATAGTTTTATCAATTTAACCCAATTCCAAACTCGGTCAAAACCACTCGAAAACACACCAACAACCATTTCCGATTAAATATCAACCTATACCAATGTTCCCAGACATATCCAAACACTCTTACTCGATCACAACATCAATTTGCACAAAAACATCGATATATATCAAAAACGCAAAAGTTACAAATTCGACTCAATTCAATCAAACGATCATGCTAAAACACGACCCAACTTCACACGACTCTACTACGCGATTTATTCCGACTTTCGTCCGTGAAAACATCGATTCTACTCGTTTATCTCATTTCGACCTATATTTGAACAACCAACAAAATTTCCACACAAACATACATAATCATACACAAACATAGTATAATCGAGTTTCGCACCCTTACCCGATTAATTTGCTTTTGAAAAGTCGGTTGAATCGGTTCCTAAATCCACAAGTTTTTCCCCTTTTTCTTCTTCTCTTTCTCTTATCTTCTTTTCTTCTTCTCTTTCTCTCTATTTTTCTGTTTTTCTTTATTTTCTCTCTTTTCTTACTACTTTTCTATTTTTATAAAAGTCAAAATATCTAACCACCCAAAAAGACCAAAATACCCCTACACTCAAATTTCTCGCAAACGTTCTCAAAACGCGATAAAACATCACAACATTGAAAAATAACATATTTCCAAATAAAAGTCAGAAATAAAATAATATAATAATAAAATAATCAAAAACGACTCAATTAACTAAAAATACTAAAACTGGGGTGTTACAACTCTCCTCCACTTTGAAATTTTCGTTCTCGAAAATCTTACCTGAGACGAACAACTCTGGATACGACTCCCGCATCCGACTCTCCAACTCCCAAGTCAAATTGCCCTCAGCAGCGCCTCCCCACACTACCTTCACTAATGCAATATCCTTACCCCTCAACCGCTTCACCTCGCGATCCAAAATCCTAACCGGTAATGCCTCAACTGTAAGGTTCTCCCTTACCTCTACTTCATCCATCGGAATCACATGCGACGGATCCGGCACATACTTTCGAAGCTGTGAAACATGGAACACATCATGCAAATTCGACAGACTCGGCGGCAACGCCACCCTATAAGCCACAGCACCCACTCTCGCAGATATCTGGTAAGGACCAATAAACTGAGAAGTAAGTTTCTTCGATTTCAATGCACGACCCACACCCGTTACCGGCGTAACCCTCAGAAATATATGATCGCCCTCTTGGAACTCAAGATCCTTCCGTCTCCAATCATGATAACTCTTTTGCATACTCTGGGAAGCCTTCATTTTCTCTTGAATAAGCTTCACCTTCTCCGTAGTCTGCTGTACCAATTCCGGTCCTACCACCGTTCTCTCACCAGATTCGTGCCAACACAACGGTGTTCGGCACCTTCGTCCATATAACGCTTCGAACGGTGCCATACCAATACTAGAATAAAAACTGTTATTATACGTGAATTCAATCAACGCAAGATAACTATCCCACGCACCACCTTGTTCAAGAACGCAAGCCCTCAACAAATCTTCCAACGACTGAATCGTCCTCTCCGTCTGACCATCCATCTGCAGATGATAAGCCGAACTCAACCTCAATTTAGAACCCAAAGCTTTCTGTAAACTCTCCCAAAATCTCGATGTAAACCTTGGATCCCGATCAAAAACAATACTCAATGGAACACCATGTAACTTCACAACCACACTGATATAAATATCAGCCAACCTCTCCAAAGAAAAACTGATGTCAATCGGAATGAAATGAGCCGATTTAGTCAGCCTATCAATAACCACCCAAATAGCATTATGCCCTCTCTGAGTGTTCGGTAACCCCATTACAAAATCCATGGAAATGCTATCCCACTTTCACTCCGGAATATCCAACGGTTGCAACAAACCACTAGGGCTTTGATGTTCCACTTTCGACTTCTAACAAGTCAAACAAGCATACACAAACTGAGCTACATCTCTTTTCAAACCAGACCACCAGAAAATCTTTTTCAAATCTTGGTACATCTTATTCGCTCCCGGATGTATACTCAAATTACTCTGGTGTCCTTCTTCCAAAATCATCCTTTTCAACTCCGAATCATCCGGAATACAAATTCGTCCACGGAACTTCAAAACACCATTAGAATCCACTTGAAAATCACTATTCGCATCTTTTTCTCCCCCCAACATCAAATCCACAAATTTCACATCCAGGTTCTGTTTCTCACTAACCGTCATCAGAAAATCATTAGTAATCGTTAGCATACCAAGCCTCACGCTATCCGACGTCACTTCACAAACCAAACTCAAGTCTCTAAACGATTCTAAAAGTTCCCACTCCTTAACCATTAAAGCGGACATATGCAATGATTTCCGGCTCAATGCATCAGCTACCACATTAGCTTTACCAGGATGGTAATTCAAGCCAAAGTCATAGTCCTTCAAGAATTCCAACCACCTGTGTTGCCTCATATTCAGTTCCTTCTGCTCAAACAAATATTTCAAACTTTTGTGATCACTAAAGACTTCAAACCTCGCACCAAAAAGATAATGCCTCCAAATTTTCAATACAAAAACCACAGCCGCTAATTCCAAATCGTGCGTAGGGTAATTCTTCTCATGCACTCTCAACTGCCTCGAAGCATACGCCACGACCTTACCTCCTTGCATTAGCACACCACCTAAACCAATCAGAGACGCATCACAATACACCACAAATAGTTCAATAGGATTCAGCAAAATCAAAATCGGAGCTGTCGTCAATCTTCTCTTCAGCTCGTTAAAACTCTCTTCACACCGAATATCCCAAATGAACGCTTGACCTTTGCAAGTCAACTGGGTCAAAGGTAATGCTAGCTTAGAAAACCCTTCAATGAACCGTCGATAATAACCGGCCAAACCCAAAAAGCTTCGAATTTCAGTAACAGATCTCAGAGCCTCCCATTGTAGAACTGCTTCTACTTTAGATGGATCCACAGAAATACCATTACCTGAAATCACGTGCCCAAGAAAACTCACTTCCGACAACCAGAATTCACACTTGGACAATTTAGCAAAAAGCTTCTTTTCCTTCAAAACCTGCAAAACAATATGCAAATGCTCCGCGTGCTCCTCCCGAGACTTAGAATAAATCAAAATGTCATCAATAAACACAACAACAAATCGATCCAAATGCTCGTGGAAAATACGATTCATGTATTCCATAAACACACCTGGCGCGTTAGAAACCCCGAACGACATCACAGAATATTCATAATGACCGTAACGTGTCCTAAAAGCCATCTTCTGAATATCTTCCTCCTTCACCCTTATCTGATGATACCCCGATCTCAAATCAATCTTACTAAACACACAAGCACCAACCGACTGATCCATCAGATCATCAATTCTCAGAAGAGGATACTTATTCTTAATCGTCACCTTATTCAACTGGCGATAATCAATACACAATCGCATACTTCCATCTTTCTTGTTCACCAACAAAACTGGTGCACCCCATGGAGAAACACTTGGCCTCACAAACCTTTTCTCCAAAAAGTCATTCAACTGCTTTTTCAACTCAACCAACTCAGATGCCGACATTCTATAAGGTGCCATCAACACAGGTCTAGTACCAGGAACTAGATCTATAGAAAACTCCACCTCTCTCTCTGGCGGCACATCTGAAATATCCTCAGGAAACACTTCCGAAAAATCACACACAACAGGAAACACATCAAGTGAAACTTGACCATCCACAGTCAAAGATGCAAACAACCCAAACAACTGAGCTTCCTCCGCCAAAAGCTTCTTCAACTCTTTGGTAGATAAGAAACTCGAGTCTTCGTCTTCCTCAAGAGAAGGAAACCTTACCAGCTTATGATAACAATCAATATGAACCCTATTAAATTGCAACCAATTCATTCCCAAAACCACATCTAATCCCTCAACGGCAAACACACTAAATCCATCTTAAAGTCTTTACCATAAATGGTCAAAGGACAACTCAAACAAACCAAAGAAGTAGTTACTGACCCCATCGCTGGAGTATCAATAACCATCTTACCATCCATCAAAGACAACACAAGATTCAAACTCTTAGCGCACCCAGACGAAATAAATGAATGAGTCGCTCCAGTATCAATAATAGCAACTAAAGGCGTACTATTAATAAAGCAACTACCTCTAATCAGACGATCTGCACTTAAAGTCTGAGTTCCCGCCAATGAAAACACCTTCCCTCCAGTTGGAGCTTTCTTCGGATTCGGACACTTCGTGCTAATGTGACCAGGTTCCCCACAATTGTAACATTTCACCACATTCTTCCTTTTACAATCAGCTGGGTCATGCCCTACACCTCCACAATTAGAACACTTATCCAAATTCTTCCTACATTCGGACTGACGGTGTCCCAACTCACCACATCTATAACATCTCAAAGAATTAGACATACCTCCCCCACCTGACCTTCGATCGAAATTACCCCTTTGTTTACCTTTATCAGCTGGTGTTACATACGGACCACTACGAAACTGCTGCTTCCCTTTTCTTTCACTTAAACTCTTGTAATGAGTAGAACGAGCCTTACTGTCTTCTTCAAAAATCCTACAACAATCCACAAAGTCTGCAAACCTTCGAATCCTCTGATAACCAATAGCTTGCTTAATTTCAGGACGCAACCCACTTTCAAACTTAACAAACTTAGAAAACTCCGCAGTCGCTTCAGCATAATGAGGATAAAACTGCACCAGCTCAACAAACTTAGCAGTATAATCAATAACAGACATATTACCTTGTTTCAGTTCCAAGAACTCAATTTCCATTTTTCCTATTACATCCTCGGGAAAATACTTCCTCAGAAACTCCCTGCTAAACACTTCCCAAGTAATCTCTTCCTCCTCTGCAGCTTCCAACACATGACGAGTACCAACCCACCAATCATCAGCTTCTTCTAGTAACATGTGAGTACCTAGTCTCACCTTCTGATCCTCGTCATAATCCATCACTCGGAAAATCCTTTCAATCTCTTTCAACCAAATTTGTGCACCATCAGGATCATATCTTCCTTTGAAGACAGGTGGTTTATTCTTCCTGAACTCATCATTACCCACAGCATTCGGTGCACCCTGCACAGCCCGAGCCATAACTTGCATCGCAGCAACTAAAGCAGCATTGTTCCTTCCAGCCATATTCTGTTCATTCCCAATAACAACACTATGGTTAAACAAACAACTCACCAAACCACAAAGACCAACAACGATTGACATAACTGACAAGGACTGGCTCTGATACCACTTAATGTAACACCCCCAATCTATACCCCCAAGCTAATAAAGCAATAAATAAAAATTCAAAATTTCATCAGAGTATATTTAAATTATCATGGCATAGACTGGGAGAATCACATTCATATTGAAACAAAACATACAACACCTGCTCATAAAGATATGCAACAGTGGGGTAGCAATCAACAGAGGAACTCAGTTCCTTACACCCATATTTCAGATTTTAGAATAAAAGCGGAAAATCTAAAACTGAATATCATATATATATATATATATATATATATATATATATATATATATATATCACTAGAAAAGTTTGTCATACATCAAGTTATACATACACAAGCCAAAAGATATATATACATAATAAACAAATAATCACAAACGGCCTCCCTAACTACCCGGTGTCACATATCAGAGCCGACCGACAAAAGAATGAAGACACAAAGCTTCACAAAAAGACCTCCAGCAACTCTAATCTGCAATGCCTCATAGAGCATTATAAAACAGCAGAAGGGTGAGAAAAACAATCATAATACAGTTGCATACAATTATATATTAACACAGAAATGCACAATTAGAATATTCTCCCCACAAATGCACCACAATCAAATATAACCCAACACAGTACAAGTATCAGGTATTCATCACCAATGCACATCAATCATACACAATGCACTCATCACCAACGCAATTATACATATTCCATCACATTAATCACATTCACAATTAACATACACAATTAATCCATGATTATACAAATGCACAGAGACCGACACAACGACTCTATGCACATGCCATGCGGTACTGACTCCAATATTTCATGTCTCATCACCAGTTCACTCAGGAACTATTGGAACCATCGCTCGTTACATCACTGTAACTCCCCTTCGGGCATACAATGTTTCCCCGTTGCTTTCGGTCCTCTTGGTATAAGGCGCACGACGTTTATGGATTGCTTTCGGTCCTCTTGGTATAAGGCGCACAATCCGATCGCTTTAGGTCCCCATATGGGCACACGATCGTCTATAACCATCGCTTTTGGTCCTCTATATTTTTAAGGCACACGATCCAATCAGATCGCTGTAAGTCCTCTTATGTTTAAGGCGCACCATGTTATAGCAGATTCCCTCTGGAACCAAACCGCCACTCAGGACGTCACAACAATGCATATCATGATGCTTGGCATACAATGACTCAAGGCATTTAATATGCACACATACACACATCCATAATCATGCATATTCACATCATACAACAGCACACAAGCTACACTTTACATAACAAAAGCTTATAGCATGATAACACACTAATCGCACACAATTAACGCGATAAAAACCCGACAACCCGACTATTTTCCAAAACCACGAATTAATTAAATCATATTTTACTCTCCAAACCATTTTTAATAGAAAGAACTTTTCATTAGCTTTCCAACGCTTCAAACGGGGACCAAAACGGACTTACGGATCAAAAGTTATGAATTTTTGAAGTTTCTTAAATTTTTCATTTTTGCCCGACCTGCGCGCTGAGCGCGCTACCTACTGAACCTCAGCCTTAAAAACACCATTTTTAGACTTCCGGACATCCGTTTTTGATTCCGTAAAAAGCTGCGATCTCAGAATTCAACGTACTACAATATTTTCATCATTAAAAAGCCATCCAACACATTTTCACGGTTGAAATATTTTGACACATAGTTTTATCAATTTAACCCAATTCCAAACTCGGTCAAAACCACTCGAAAACACACCAACAACCATTTCCGATTAAATATCAACCTATACCAATGTTCCCAGACATATCCAAACACTTTTACTCGATCACAACATCAATTTGCACAAAAACATCGATATATATCAGAAACGCAAAAGTTACAAATTCGACTCAATTCAATCAAACGATCATGTTAAAACACGACCCAACTTCACACGACTCTACTACGCGATTTATTCCGACTTTCGTCCGTGAAAACATCGATTCTACTCGTTTATCTCATTTCGACCTATATTTGAACAACCAACAAAATTTCCACACAAACATACATAATCATACACAAACATAGTATAATCGAGTTTCGCACCCTTACCCGATTAATTCGCGTTTGAAAAGTCGGTTGAATCGGTTCCTAAATCCACAAGTTTTTCCCCTTTTTCTTCTTCTCTTTCTCTTCTCTTCTTTTCTTCTTCTCTTTCTCTCTATTTTTCTGTTTTTCTTTATTTTCTCTCTTTTCTTACTACTTTTCTATTTTTATAAAAGTCAAAATATCTAACCACCCAAAAAGACCAAAATACCCCTACACTCAAATTTCTCGCAAACGTTCTCAAAACGCGATAAAACATCACAACATTGAAAAATAACATATTTCCAAATAAAAGTCAGAAATAAAATAATATAATAATAAAATAATAAAAAACGACTCAATTAACTAAAAATACTAAAACTGGGGCGTTACACCCGACAACTACGTCTAGCACTAGGTAAAGCCCTGTTGATCACTCTTAAAATAGACAAAACTACATCCCCCATAGGAGCACCAGATACAGTCTTCTCTTCGGTTGTCACCCTTAGACATTGTCAAAGAAACTCTAACTCCTCAAAGATGATCTTTTCTCCGTGAATGGCATCTCTTGAGTTTCTTCCAAATTCTCGAACTTTCCTGGCTTGATCTATTCTCGGTGAATAGCCTGTCTTGAATTTCTCGAGATTTGGGGACCCACAGGCTTCCTAAAAGCATCCCCGCCTCCTCTTGGGCGTTGTACAAGAACCCGTCGACTTATTAGAAGTTTTCACAGCCTCCTCTTAGGCTTTGTATAATGATTCTTCCTCAACGAAGATAGCCTCCTCTTGGGCTTCGTACAAATTGTCCCTTCGGCTTCTTAAAAGTCTCCCGCCTCCTCTTGGGCTTTGTACAAATTGTCCCGACGGCCTCTTAAAGGTATAGGAACAGAAACTAGTCATCTTAATAGAGCAGTCTTTCAAAAGAGTCTAGACCTTCATCCTTTAACATTCCAGCCTTCTCTCAGGCATCATACAACATGCCTTCGCTATCTGAAAATCTATTTCTCAAACACCAGTGGACTTGAACAGTCTCAACACCCTGGGATTTCCCATTTCCTTAAAGAACAGGAAATAACCCTGATCCTCCGATCACAACCTTACTCATAATCTTTCTCTTCATAAGAACTGATTTTCTCTTTTATCCCACACACTGGACCTGTCACTCAACTGAAAGAGTCACCAGCTCAGTAGCCTCTTCTTGGGCCTTGTACAAATGACTCTCCCCAGCGGAGCTAACCTTTTAGCCTCCATCTCAGGCTTCGTACGAGATACAAAACACTCTCTTGTTGAGTATAAAAGACTCTCTTGTTGAGTCAACTCCCTTCAGCCTCCATCTCAGGCTTCGTACGAGATACAAAACACTCTCTTGTTGAGTATAAAAGACTCTCTTGTTGAGTCATCTACCCTTTAGCCTCCATCTCGGGCTTCGTACGAGATACAAAACACTCTTTTGTTGAGTATAAAAGGCTCTCTTGTTGAGTCACCAACCTTTTAGCCTCCGTCTTGGGCTTCGTACAAGACACAAAACACTTTCTCGTTGAGTATAAAAGACTCTCTTGTTGAGTCAGTCCCCTTTTAGCCTCCATCTCGGGCTTCGTACGAGACAAAAAAATCACCCTCTTGTTGGGTCAATAGCCTCCTCTTAGGCTTTGTATAAAGAAAACGCCGGTTAAGTCAATCAACCTCTTAGCATCAAAGTTGTGCCTTGCTCACAACATACAAACATCAACAACTCCTCTTTAGAGATGACAAATTCTCTCTCAGTCAGGACCCTTTAGCTTCATATCTTGGGCTTTGAACAAGATACAAATAGACCCTTCAGCTTCACATCTTAGGCTTCGAACAAGATACAAACCACCTTTAGCTTCACGTCTTGGGCTTTGAACAAGACACCAAAAACAACCTTTTCCTCCCATAGAATAGGAGGAACTACGATCGCTCTGATTTCCCCGCTTCGGGAATACGTAGGCATAAGATTGAAAAATCTTAGCGAGCATACTAATCAAAAACCAAAAATCCCATACATCAATCGAAAAGCATCAGTCCTAACATCCTACCCATAGCCCTAAACATTGTTTTTTTTTAACAAAGTAACCTAAGAGAGACCCACAATCTCAGTAGCATCTGTAAACCAACAGTTTTGACTGTTTGACCTCAGTTTGCAAGCAGGGTTAATTAGAGACATCTATTTCCCTTCCTTCATCAGCTTCAAAAGGATAAAAAAATGAATCGAACCGTAGTACCCCCTGAAATTCTAGCAACAAATATGAGATGTCGAACGTGATGTCACGACACTTATATCTTAACAATAATGAACAAGGTAGAAAATGCAGAAAACAACAGTAAAGAACACAATCAATTGTTGACCCAGTTCAGTGTAAACACACTTACATCTGGGGGCTACCAAGCCAGGAAGGAAGTCCACTATTAGTAGTATTAATTCATAGACTCTACAGCCAACACACCAGTTGACAATCTACTCACTTAATCACTACCCAATGACACTTCTATCTAAGACACTCTCAGATATGAGACACCTCTCACTCCCCCTCAATCACAGCAGTGATAACAACTTACAATAATGAAAGTAGAAGACACACTTCAAAGACACACCTTGGTCTTGCTTAAGAGCTTCAACCAAGAACAATACACTCGTGCTTAAAAGCTTTGAGTGGACAAAATACAACTCAACTAAATCAGTCCAATTCAAACATCAAAACAGAAGAATGAATGGCTCACAAAAACAAACACAAAACACAAACCCTAAAACTTGAACACAACTCTCACAATCCTTATTCTCCACGAGCAGCAGTTAGGGTTAATCATCTATAAATAGCAATACGTTCCTTGGGCTTGGGCAATTGCAGACCCTTGATTTAATTTCCAATAAAAGCAAATTGATCTCCAAATCTTTATGCATGAAAATAGCAACTCCCTATTCTTCATAAACAGATTGCCTCCAAAAATAACACTCCAATATATTGCCACTTCAGTAAATTTCACAGCAATCAGATAACATAAACACACACAAGATTGCTAAAAATAGCGCAGCAAATAAAACCTAAAACCAGAACTGGAAGTTCTATCAACTGATGTCAGAACATCGTGTTCGACATCAAGCACACAGCCTGCAATACTAACAAACACCACCAACACTTCACTTGCAGAATGTTAGACACAACATGTCAAGACATCAAGTAGAACATCTTGATGCAACACATTGTTTTACCAAAATTGCTGCCAATACAGAACCAACAAACTCCCCCATTGGAAAATTTTGGCTAAAACAACTCCATATCAGAGATCCCTGCAGCAACCCACACAAACACAACTAACATTCTCAGAAAACCAGAACCTCCCCCTCAAGCCAAGGAGCACAGAAAAACAAAGAAGAAAACCAACACTTGCACACTAGAAAACCATCTACAAAACCATATGCAAAACCAGCAAAACAACTACTATACTACTCTCCCCCTTTTTTAGCTACAATTGGACAAACACCCTCAGAAGCACGGCACAACAAAAAACCAGCAAAAGCACAAAACAAAATTTTCAAAAATAATTGCACAGGACACAAGGAAAAATACACCACCTTCAACAACTACATCTTTGACTGGTCAGGCGATACAAACAAGGTTCTCCTTTGATATAAAAACAGCTACACCTTACTGCTACTGCAAGGATAAGGTTGAAACATGAGCCAGACCTCCAAAACAATTGTTTCCAAAGCAAATCACATGTTAGAAGACAAGAGGCAAAGGTGTACAGAACCAAAGAAGATGAAGTCCAAGGACGAGACAAAGGTAGGATCTTCTACTGGTGCAACAAGGACAGGGAAAAAGACTGAGACACATAAGAAGCCCATCAAGAAACAACATTGTCAATTACATGAGTCAGACAAGGATGTTGATGAAGATTGGGTCAATTTCATTAACTCAGGTGGATGGAATGCATAGCTGACTCCAAAGATGAAGAATATTTGCTTATTGTTTCTGTTATCTTTGTAATAAACTTCTAATAAAGAATGCTTCCAGCAGTTGATTTGCTTTTGATTGTTTCCAATTTTCTTTACATTTATTCTAATTTTGATAATATCACTCGAACACCAAATAGAGAAATACACTTGCACACATAATACATCTGCAGATTTTCCTTCAAGACAAATCATCATCATCCTGTACTTTAGTGCAGCATTCCATAAATCCATTAATTGCTACAAATCCTCATATATGAAAATACCTAGTTTACCCCTTAAATTTTCAAACTGATTTGCATCTAAAGCCTTGGTAAAAATGTCAGCCAGTTGTCTTTCAGTGGCAACGTGTTCCAAGGTAACCACTTTGTCTTCCACTAGGTCTCTGATGAAGTGATGACGTATATCAATGTGCTTAGTCCTGTAGTGTTGAATAGGATTCTTGGATATATTGATAGCACTCAGGTTGTCACAGTATAATGTCATGACATCCTGCTTGACATTGTACTCAGACAATATTTATTTCATCCACACTAGTTGAGAACAACTACTCACTGCAGCTATATACTCAGCCTCAACAGTAGATAAAGACACACAATTTTGCTTCTTGCTAAACCATGAAATAAGATTACTTCCCAAAAAGAAGCAGCCACCTGATGTGCTTTTTCTGTCATCAGCACTTCCAGCCCAATCAGCATCACAATATCCACTCAGCATGGACCCAGTTCCATGACTGTACATCATGCCATAGTCACTCGTGCCATTCACATACTTCAGGATCCTTTTCACCTGATTTATATGGATGACTTTTGGTTCAGCTTGGTATCTAGCACACACCCCCACTGCAAAGGAAATGTCAGGTCTGCTAGCTGTAAGATATAGCAAACTACCAATCATGCTTCTGTACAGACTTTGATCAACACTCACGCCTTTTTCATCTTTGGATAATTTCAGATGAGTAGGTGCAGGGGTCCTCTTATGACTAGCATTCTCTATTCCAAACTTCTTGACTATATTCTTGGCATACTTGCTTTGAGACAGAAAGATTGAATCTTCCATTTTCTTGACTTGCAGACCAAGGAAATAAGTTAATTCACCAACAAGACTCATCTCAAATTCTGACTGCATTTGCTGAACAAAATGTTTAACCATCTCATCAGACATCCCTCCAAACACAATATCATCAACATATATTTGAGCAACCATGATCTTCCCTCCTTCTTCTTTAACAAACAATGTCTTGTCTATCCCACCTTTTCTCAAACCATTCAGATTCAGAAATTCAGTTAGCCTTTCATACCAAGCTCTAGGAGCTTGCTTCAACCCATACAGAGCTTTTCTCAACTTGAAGACATGATTAGGATATGTTGGATCAATGAATCCTTGGGTTGTTAAACATATACTTCTTCATTCAAGTATCCATTTAAGAAAGCACTCTTAACATCCATCTGAAACAGTTTAAATTTGAGAATGCAAGCAACACCTAAGAGAAGTCTTATGGATTCAAGCCTAGCCACAGGAGCAAAAGTTTCATCAAAGTCAACCCCTTCAACTTGGGTATATCCTTGAGCAACCAACCTTGCTTTATTTCTAGTGACCACTCCCTGCTCATCAGATTTGTTCTTGTATATCCACTTAGTTCCAATCACATTTGTCCCTTCAGGTCTAGGAACCAGTTCCCAAACTTCATTCCTCTTGAATTGTCCTAGCTCTTCTTGCATAGCATTGATCCAAAACTCATCATTCAAGGCTTCTTTAACATTTTTGGGTTCAATTTTTGACACAAAATAGGAGTTAGAAACAACTTCTCTTGACCTAGTAGTAACACCAGAGTTCATATCACCTATGATAAGCTCCTTTAGATGATCTTTCTGAATTCTGACGGAGGGTCCCTTGTTGACTGGTTCAGATTCAGATTCAACATATGTAGGATTAGGATCTGTGTTGTCTTCTGAAGCTTCTGCTGGAAAATCAAGGAATGTTCCAACTTCCTCTAGCACATCAGCTTCCTTATACAAATCATCAACAACAACATTTATAGACTCCATCATAACTTAGTTATGGAGTTGAATACTCTATAGGCTCTGCTGTTAGTAGAGTAGCCCAAGAAGATTCCTTCATCACTTTTAGGATCCATCTTTCTTCTTTGCTCACGATCAGCCAAGATATAACATTTGCAGCCAAACACATGGAAGTATTTAACAATAGGCTTTCTTCCCTTCCATATCTCATACATTGTAGTAGTGGTTCCTGTTCTTAGGGTCACTCTATTATGAACATAACAAGCAGTATCCATAGCTTCAGCCCAAAAGTGGTAAGGCAGTTTCTTGGCATGAATCATAGCTCTAGCTGATTCTTGGATAGTTCTATTCTTTCTTTCAACAACTACATTTTGTTGTGGAGTAATAGGAGAAGAGAATTCATGACTAATCCCTTCAGTTGAGCAAAATTCAGCAAATTTCTGATTCTCAAACTCCTTTCTATGATCACTTCTGATCCTGACAACATTACTCTCCTTTTCTCTTTGAAGTCTTTGGCACAGATCCTTAAACACTTCAAACACTTCAGATTTTTCTCTTATAAAGCTAATCCAAGTGTATCTTGAAAAGTCATCAACCACCACATAAGCATACTTCTTCCCACCAAGACTCTCCACTTGCATAGGCCCCATTAAGTCCATGTGAAGAAGTTCCAACACCTTAGAGGTAGTGAGATGTTTAATCTTCTGATGTGACATTTTGGTTTCCTTTCCAATATGACATTCACCACATACCCTTCCTTCTTCAATCTTCAGCTTAGGTATTCCTCTGACAGCTTCCATGTTGATGATTCTTTTCATACCCTTTAGATGCAGATGACCATGTTTTTTATGCCACAACTTTACTTCATCATCTTTAGCAAGAGCACAAATTGAGGAATAGCTAGAATCTTGAGGAACCCATAGGTAGCAGTTGTCCTTAGATCTAACTCCCTTCATGATAACTTTATTCTTTTCATTTGTAACCAAACATTCAGATTTAGTGAAGTTAACATTAAACCCTTGATCACACAGTTGACTGATACTTATCAGGTTAGCAGTGAGTCCTTTAACCAGCAGCACATTATCAAGTTCTGGAACTCCTGAGCAGTCCAGCTTTCCAATCCCCTTGATTTCACCCTTAGCTCCATCACCAAAAGTCACATAGCTTGCGGTGTGAGATTTGATGTCAACCAACAAATTCTTAATCCCTGTCACGTGCCTAGAGCAACCACTATCAAAATACCAATCCTCTTTAGCTGAAACTCTGAGAGGCATGTGAGCTATTAAACCTGTAGCAGCAACCTTGGGAACCCATTGTCTTCCATTAGCAGAAGTCTTTTGATTTGATTTAGCTTGGGGAACAGCCTTAGGATAACCAAAAAGTCTAAAACAGAAAGGTTTTATATGACCAAACCTTCCACAGTAGTGGCATCTCCATCTCTGAAACCTTCCTCTGAAGTGATTTGGATGTCTTCTCCCATGATGTTGAGGTTTTCTTCCTCCATGATGTTGTGGCAGCTGATGAGGCATAAACTGCTTAGGCTCAGGAACATGAACTTTCCCATGATGTTGAGGCATCAGATGGGACATGTTATGTTTAGGTCCAGAGGAACTAGCATCTGCAGAGGATTTCTTCTCACCAAAAAATCCTAACCCAGTCATATCACTTGCCACTTTTCCACTCTGAAGAATTTCATCCAATGTGTCAGTGCCTCTGTTCAACATTCTGAGAGATTTGGACATTTAATCAAGTTTGCATTTCAGTAAACTGACTTTATTTTCCAGTTCAGCCTTGTCAGCCTTTAGTTGGATTATGAGTTCCTTTTGCTTCTCCCCTTCTTGACACACTTCTTTACTTCTGATACATAGGTCTTGGTAGGAAACTGCAAGTTCTTCAAAAGTTAATTCCTCATCACTTGAATCTCCATCAGAAACACATCTTCCTGTCAAGGCAGTCACATGTTTGGCAGATTCTTTCTCAATTTCACTTCCTGAATCCTCATCAGACCAGAAAACAGCTAGACTCTTCTTTTGTTTCTTGAGATAAGTAGCACATTCAGTTCTAATGTGACCAAATCCCTCGCATTCATGGCACTGAACTCCTTTCCCTTGAGAAGAATTCTCTTCAGACCTAGTTCTTCTACCATTACCGCTAGACTTGCTGATGTCAGATCAGTTGTTCTTGACATTATATCTAGTCTTTATGTTCATCCTCTTCATCACTAGGAGAACCATATCAGTAGATAAACTTTCATTTATTTCCTGACCACATTCCTCTCCATCTTCAGAGTTTGAGACAAAGGCTAACTTTTGGATTTCTTTTCAGATATGTCACTTATTCCTAGTGCAAATGTTTGGAGAGATCCAATAAGTTCATCCACCCTCATTTTGCTGATATCTTGAGCTTCTTCTATGGCAGTCACCTTCATAGCAAATCTCTTGGGAAGAGACCTAAGTATCTTTCTCACCAGCTTTTCATCAGACATCTTTTCACCAAGGCCACTTGAAGCATTGGTTATTTCAAGAACATTCATATGAAAGTCATGCATGCTTTCATCTTCCTTCATCTTTAACTCTTCAAATTTGGAAGTTAGTAACTGATGTCTTGACATTTTCACTTTAGAGGTACCTTCATGAGTAGTCTTGAGTATGTCCCAAGCATCTTTAGCAACTTCACAATTATTCACGAATCTGAATATATTTCTGTAAATTCCATTGAATAAGGCATTCAAGGCCTTAGAATTCCCAAGAGCTAATTCATCCTCCTCCTTAGTCCATTCTTCCTCAAGTTTCAGTTCAGATGTAGCTATTCCATCTTTCCCAACAATGACAGGATGTTTCCATCCTTTTATGACAGCTTTCCAGGCCCTACTATCCAAAGATTTCAAGAAGACCACCATGCATGGTTTCCAATAATCATAGTTAGATCCATCCAAGATGGGTGGTCTGTTCACAAATCCTCCTTCCTTGTCCATAGAACCAGAAAGTAACTTCCCTAAATCTCACCCAGAAACAGAACAGGGTGCCTGATCTGATGCTAATTGAAATTCTGGCAACAAATATGAGATGTCGAACGTGATGTCACGACACTTATATCTTAACAATAATGAACAAGGTAGAAAATGGAGAAAACAACAGTAAAGAACACAATCAATTGTTGACCCAGTTCAGTGTAAACACACTTACATCTGGGGGCTACCAAGCCAGGAAGGAAGTCCACTATTAGTAGTATCAATTCATAGACTCTACAGCCAACACACGAGTTGACAATCTACTCACTTAATCACTACCCAATGACACTTCTATCTAAGACACTCTCAGATATGAGACACCTCTCACTCCCTCTCAATCACAGCAGTGATAACAACTTACAATAATGAAAGTAGAAGACACACTTCAAAGACACACCTTGGTCTTGCTTAAGAGCTTCAACCAAGAACAATACACTCGTGCTTAAAAGCTTTGAGTGGACAAAATACAACTCAACTAAATCAGTCCAATTCAAACATCAAAACAGATGAATGAATGGCTCACAAAAACAAACACAAAACACAAATCCTAAAACTTGAACACAACTTTCACAATCCTTATTCTCCACGAGCAGCAGTTAGCGTTGATCATCAATAAATAGCAATACATTCCTTGGGCTTGGGCAATTGCAGATCCTTGATTTAATTTCCAATAAAAGCAAATTAATCTCCAAATCTTTATGCATGAAAATATCAACTCCCTATTCTTCATAAAAAGATTGTCTCCAAAAATAACACTCAAATATATTACCACTTCAATAAATTTCGCAGCAATCAGATAACATAAACACACACAAGATTGCTAAAAAAAGCCCAGCAAATAAAACCTAAAACCAGAACTGGAAGTTCTGTCAACTGATGTCAGAACATCGTGTTCGACATCAAGCACACAGCCTGTAATACTAATAAACACCACCAACACTTCACCTGCAGAATGTTAGAGACAGCATGTCAAGACATCAAGTAGAACATCTAGATGCAACACATTGTTTTACCAAAATTGCTGCCAATACAGAACCAACACCCCCAAAGCTATAGTGCTTCACAACCACGCAAAAATTTGCGCTACAACACCGCTCCTGAAAGCTCTCGTATCAGGCTCGAAGACATTCAGCCTACTGGATGGGGAGATCCACCTGAGGGTGAAAACACTGTGCAAGATATAACCGAAGAGTTTGTCTATGACAACTCTGCCTGGGAGACAGACTCCAACGATCCTGCTCCACCAGAAATTAGCGTTATTTCTGAGGACAAACCAAGAAGGAAGGTACCAGACTTTGTGATTCACCGAGGAGTTCACCGCTAATGGGTTGTTGTCGATGTCCCGAAAGTCATCCATAAGTCTAAGTAATTGCCATCTTTGTTTTAACCTTTCACCCTGCCCAGGCGAAATGGATGTTTTGATAGGGCTCACTTTATGTAAATGTCCTTCTTCGCTTCACCCAAAGCGATAGAGTTTTGTTTTATAGGGTTGTAGTTTCAAGAATTGACCAAATCAGGAATAAATAAACGTCGTTCTATAATTTCCGCCTTTATTGCTGTTTTCGCTTTTTGCTTCTTCAGAAAATGGTAATCCTAAAAAACAACTCAAAACAATAAAAACAAGCATTTTTTAGAAAATACATTGCATGCACTCTTACATTCTCTCTATCTCTTCTAAAAAATAGTCATCATGTCTTGTAGATTGCTTGTTTTAAACCCCCATTGAAACATACGACCCAATGCCTTCTCCCAACTTTGAATTCCTGGTATTTGAAATTGAAGAAGAAGACGACGAAGAAATTCCAGGAGAGATATCCCAATTACTCAAACAAGAGGAGAGGTCCATTGAACCTCACAAGGAGCCATTGGAAACAGTAAACTTGGGTTCAGAAGAAGAGAGAAAAGAAGTCAAGATTGGGGCACTGCTCAGTCCAACTGTTAGAGAAGACTTGATAACACTTCTCAAAAAATTTCCCGATGTATTCGCTTGGTCCTATCAGGACATGCTGTCATACCCCAAATTTTGACCACTAAGATTTCCCATCATTGTGCAAATCATCATCACAATATGGGGGAACCATCTTATTTCATCAGTCTCCCCAAAGATGAGTGAGCATCCACTACACTCAAAATTAGGGTTTCAAGCCCTCTCTGAGCTTTAGACAAAGGATCAATCAAGAAATGACATGATCTTCAAATTGTCTAAACCTCTCAAACATACACAAAGGATAAAAAAGGACTCCCATATCAAGGATTAAGCACAAAGCTGCTCCCTTCTAGGTCGATCAAGTCTCAAGATAGACAGTGTCACCAAATTAGGGTTTTGGTCGACCAGGGCCTCCAGATGGAAATTTTTCATCTGGGCACAAGCCAATGATCCAAAACACAACCTAATATACTCCATGGAACCTCATGGACCCAATCATCAAGTCAATTTTTCCTCAGGGGATGCATTCATCAAAAATCAAGAATTAGGGTTTCTTGACCTAATTCACCCCTAAGTTGACTTTTGGGACAAATCATGAGCCAAGACCTCAAGAGAGGGTTTGAGGGTCTCTAATGAACTATATTGATCCATTTGCAACAATGGGTTGGTCCAAGAAGCTTGAGCAACAAGCCTCAATTTCATCTGCACCACAATTAGGGTTTCGCGGGAAAAGTCAACTGTAACTTTGACTTTTGACCAGGACATGCTCCCAAACCCTAGGACATGCCTCAATATACCCTATGACACCCATGGAACATGTCCATCAAGTTTGATTTAGGTCAAGGACATGATTTCCTGAAGAATTGCACAGTTTGGAATTCATCTGATAAAAAGTCAACTTTGACTTTTTGAGATTTTTCACCAAAATGGATTTTTAACCCTAAAATGATGTTAATGTATGATTTGAATCATAATTCATCAATAAAAATCAAGAAAAGTTGGATAACTTGTAAAAGGGGTAACCATAAAAACTTAGAAAATTTTCTAAGTTAAAAATAAAGTGGCTAGGGTACCAACTTTGGAAGATCATAACTCCTAAACCACAAAGCCATTTTTCCTCATCCAAAGATGGATTTGTAGCCCTCATTACCCTCTACAAAAACTTCAACTACAAGTCATTCCAATTCATTAAGGATTTTGAGTTTTGGAGTGATCAAAATGGCTGAAAAATGAAAATGTCACTTTTTCCAACACTTAGTGAAATTTTCACTAAGTCCAAATCTGTCTTCATTTTTTTCCAAATGTAAGGGGATTTTTCACTTGGATCCAAAAGAGATCAAAACCAAACATGTTCAAACAGTTGTTGTATCATGTAAGGGCTTTCCAAAATGGCCAAGAACATTGCCAAATTCCATTTGGGCTATGAGTTATGACATTGTCAAGTTACCTTGCTGAAATCTGTCAAGGCAAGGTAGAATTTGCATTTTTGCTCGATTTGCCAAAATTGTGCAAATCCAAACACTCCTATCCACTTGGACACATCTGAGGATTGAATCTAAAGGGGAAAATCACTGAGCCAAGCCTCCAAAGTCCTTGGAACAAGAAAAAGCATGTTAAACCTAGAATTGCCAAAATAGGGACAAGACTCCAAATTTGGATTGGAGCATTCAATGGAAGCATCAAGGTGGCATAGACTGAGCCATTTTCATTTGAATTCAGTCAAGACTTATCCAAGACCAAGGGAACCAGCAGCCTGTGCCCTAACCTCTAGTCAATGGCTAGAGGAGATTTGAACTTCCATTGGCCAACATTAAACAAACCTACTCAGCAGTTGCCATTCACTATTCCTTGCAAAACAAACTTGCTCTACTATAAATAGAGCTCAATTGTGATCAGTTTGAGTACACCAAAGCCATCAAACAGATGCTTTCCTCAAAATTTCTTCTTTCACTCCAATTTTACCTTCTAAGGCAAGTCACTATCGGGTTTTGAGTTTGAGAGCTTTTCCAATCAAACCAATCACTCACACACCTCACATACATCATATAGAAGTGATCCAAACACTCACATAACATCTGGAACACAGATTTCACAAAATCACCAGCCAATTGCTCAAGTTCATGACAGTTTTGCAGTTGAGGTGCCATCCTCAATTCCAAACCATTTCAATCCATTCCAAGCACTCAGATACATCACTTGGCACCTAGGGAAGCTATCCACATCATTGGAACCAAGCTGTAACACCTCCAACACCAAACACGATCACCAGCTGCAAGTGGTAAGCATGAGCTCTTCTAACTCTATGATCCATGCAATTTTTGCTGCACAATAATTTGGCCATATGTTCATAATCATGCATGGAATGTTTCCCCTCAATTAATTGCATTGTTTGAATCGTGTATCAAAAATCCTAGCCTTCATGCAGAAATTAGGGTTCTTGAGGATTTTTCATGATTTCTTGTTATATGTTTAATTTAAATGAAATTAATTGACATAGACATGATCGTGAGGTTGAGACGAGCATAATGATATGTGGATTGCATGTTATAATCAAGTATTCAGTGAGATTGGAGAGAAAATGCAAATCTGGCCAAGCCCAGAACACGCGCGTGTTCTTGGTGTGTTCTTGGCGCCTTTTTTTTCAAAATTTGAATATTTGAATTTTGTGATTTTATTTAATTGATTCAAAAATTAATTTCTCTCTGAGTTTTAATGATTTTGAGTTGATTCTTTTTTTAATAATTCACAAAAATATTAAAATATTTTATTTTCCCAAAAAATCCCAAAAATATTATTTATTTCATATAATTGATATTTTTTCAAAGAATTAATATTTTAATTATTTTTGACATTTTAAAAAAATTTTCTACATTAATTTTGCAATTTTTAATGCCTTCTAATTATTTTGTAGGTCAATACTTAATTTTTGAAGCATTAATCCAAGATCACAATTTGTTTTTCATATGTTAAACAATTTTGATCATTTTAATTGAATTTTTATTCAATTAAATACATTTTTGAAAACAAATTAGGGTTTTGGATTAATTCAACCCTCATAAATCATTTTCAAAACACACTTGGGCCTCTAATAGAGTGTAAGACCCAATCCTTTTTTGACTAAATCATTTTTGGGCCTCAGTGTATTGTATAAGTCCCAATACCGTCAAAAAACAAACGGCGCGATCGTCACCTTTTGAAAAATAACCTTGGGCCTACCCTCGAGTAGTAAGACCCATTTCTTTTCTTAAAAACCATTTGGGCCTCTAATAGAGTGTAAGACCCAATCCCCTTTTAACCAAAACATTTTGGGCCTCACTTATTGTATAAGTCCCTTCGCGTTAAAAGAAAACCTCGGCGCAATCGCCATTTCAAACGAAAAGTCAACTGGGCCTACCCTCATGTTATAAGCCCCACTCTTTTTCTTTAAAACTTTTTGGGCCTCTTGAGAGAGTGTAAGACCCATCCCTTTGTACAGAAAACAATTTTTGGGCCTCAGTCACTTGTATAAGTCCCTCTGTACAGATTCAAACAGTGCGCTCACTGATAAAACCCTGGGCCTCTCCTTGAGTTGTAAGCCCCAAATCTTTCTTTTTCAAAGCATTTTCTCCTTTGATTTTAAATATACTGTTGTTTTCAATCTTTCGTTGTTGAATAACTAACCAAACAACATGGAAGCTCTACAACCGAGTAAGTGGTTATTGCTTTCATTTACCGCTTTCATATACATATAACTGTATTGTGGGGTTGTTTCGCTGTAAGCTTCTTTCATAAACTCATATCAACCGTGTAATAATAGTATAGATATTTAGAGTTTCCCTGGCAACTACGTCTAGCATTAAAGCCCATTGATCACTCTTAGAAATAGTCTAAACTAGATCCCCATAGGATTACCAGACACAGTCTTCCCTCCTCTTGGGGTTAAACAATATGGAGACATGAAAGGAAGCATTCTCTGTGAACCCTTTCATAGACTATCACTTATAGAAGTTGTCAAAGAAACTCTATTCCCCAGAGTTGATCTTTTCTCCGTGAATGGCATCTCTTGAGTTTCTTCCAAATTCTCGGACTTTCCTGGCTTGATCTATTCTCGGTGAATGGCATGTCTTGAATTTCTCGGGGTTTAGGGACCCACAGGCTTCTTAAAAGCACTTGTCAAGAAACTCTACTCCCCAGAGATGATCTTTTCTCTGTGAATGGCATCTCTTGAGTTTCTTCCAAATTCTCGAACTTTCCTGACTTGATCTATTCCTTGTGAATAGCTTGCCTTGAATTTCTCGGGGTTTGGGGACCCATCGGCTTCTTAAAAGCATCGGCCTCCTCTTGGGCATCGTACAAGGACCCACAGGCTTCCTAAAAGCAACCCCGCCTCCTCTTGGGCTTAGTACAAGGACCCTACGGCTTCTTAGAAGTATTCACAGCCTCCTCTTAGGCTTCGTATAATGATCTCTTCCTCCGGGAATGATAGCCTCCTCTTGGGGTTCGTACAAGGACCTCTTGGCTTCTTAAAAGTTTCCAGCCTCCTCTTGGGCTTCGTACAAATTGTCCCGACGATCTCCTAGAGGTATAGGAGCAGAACTTAATCATCTGCATAGAACAGTCCTTTCAAAGAGTCTACTACTATTTCTCCACACATAGTACAAAAGATAAAACTCTAGACTTGGACAGTCTAATTTCCTTGAGTCTCAAAGACATTCTCAAGCACCCTTCAAGAATAGGAAGTAAACCCGTAGACTCGGACAGTCTCAATTCCCTTCGGATTTCCCGCTTCCTTAAAGAACGGGAACAATCCGGATCCTTGAATCAAATCCTTGAGTACAGTGTTGCTCATATAAGAACTGATTTTCTCTTTAAAAATTAGTATACTGGACCTTTCACTTAACTGAAACAGTTACCATAGCCTCCTCTTAGGCTTTATATAATGATCCTTCTTCAGTGAAGTTAGCCTCCTCTTGGGCTTTATACAATGATTCTTCCCAGCGAAGCAAGCGTTTAGCCTCTCTCTCGGGCTTTATACGAGATACCAAAAGATTCCCTTGTCGAGTCAAACCTTTTCACCTCCATCTCGGGCTTTGTACGAGATACAAAAACACTCTCTTGTTGAGTATAAAAGATCCTCTTGTAGGATCAACCCCTTTTTGCCTCTCTCTCGGGCTTTGTACGAGACACATATTAGCCTCCTCTTAGGCTTTATATAAGAAAACCACTGGTTGATCCAATCAACCTTTTAGCATCAAAACTGTGCCTCGTTCACAGTACACAAACATCAATAACTCCTTCCCCTTCATCTAATCGCTGTAAGTGGCAAGCCTCTGAATCATCTACATCCATGCCACTGTCCCTCTTTTAGCATGAGAAATTCCTAAGGAAAGATAGCATTGCTCTACACTGAGTTAAAGTCTTCTCCTTCAGGTTGGAAATCCCCTATAAAGGAAATTATGTCATTGCCGGATTCACAAATCCCGGTTAAAGTAATCCTCGTTTATAAACAGTTGTGACATACAACACCCCCCCTCTTTAGAGATGACAAATTCTCTCTAAAGCCAAAACCTTTTAGCTTCACATCTTGGGCTTGGAACAAGATACAAACCACCTTTCGCTTCACGTCTTGAGCTTTGAACAAGACACCAAAAACACCCATTTCCTCCCATAGAATAGGAGGAACTACGAACGCTCTGATTTCCCTGTTTCGGTAAACGGGAATACTTAGACATAAGATTGAAAGAAAAATCTTAGCGAGCATACTAAACAAAAACCCAAAATCCCATACTCTCATGTATATATCAAAAAGCATCAGTCCTAACATCCTAATCCTTGTTCCCCGCTATAAGATCCTAGAAAGAAAGAAAACAGTATTGGCGAAAATACAAATAACCAGTACAAAGGCCCCCCCACATTGATAGCATTCGTAACCTAACAGACCGCAGTTTAAACTCAGTATGCAAAGCAGAGTTAATTGGAGACATCTATTTCCCTTCCTTCATCAGCTTTAATAGGATAAAAAATGAATCGACCTGTAGTTAAAACTCAACTGCAGAGAGTGACCAGCACTTAAGAACCGCGTCCAAAATCGCTCACTACAGAAAAATGGCGCCCACCGTGGGGCCGTTCAAAGTTAGATCTAGGCACGGTCTTTCTCTTCACTTATGTGAAAGCCACCGATTGGGGCTTCCGCCGGGGAACCCATTTTCTGTCAGGAACTTAGGATTCATAGCTTTAAAGGTCTAGGATGCTTAGGAAAAATATATATACTGCTTTTCCTAATTGCTATACGTGTTTATTTTTCTGCTAATGGGAATGCGTGTGATGCCGCATGTGGAAAGATTGAGTATACACTTAAGATAAGTGATGGCGACGAGGTCGACCATCAACCTCAGTGGAGGCTGACCAATGCAACCCATTCTCTCACCTAGACAATGGGCCGATTGTTAAGTCTGAGAAGATGAGGAGCCAAACCCTTTTGTAGTGCGAAAACTATCGGGAATAGTTGTTACGCGATACTACCCTCATTTGAGGCTGGTGATCTATTCTCGGTGAATGGCACTTACTCTAAGATTGCTCTACAACTCGCTGGCGATCCGCTTGTTGTTTTGCTTTCCTGGGAGGAGCTGATGATAATGAGTACAGGTACAAAAATCACCCTAGTATAAACCTTTGGGGATGGGTAGAGCCTTGACTTCATGACAACGACCCTTTGACCCCATGTTTTTTCTACGTTTTTGTGTGCTGCATTCATGCATTCATTTAAAAAAAAACATTAAAACATTCAAAAAAATTTCTCTTCTAGTCTCTCTGTTTTTCAAATTAAACTAAGACTGTGATTAAAAATATCAGAGAAAAGGATTGCACTAATGGATTTCGGTAGAAGGAGAACTCATACGTATACCTTCAAGGTTCCGAAGTTAGAGGATTTGAGAAGGTTGGCGAGGATGATCACTAACCCTGAGGCTTTCAGAGCCAAGCACGGAGGTTTGCTACCACTGTTAAGAGTCCATGTGATTGAGGGAATCATGGATTCGCTCATTCAGTTTTACGATCCGGTTTATCACTGTTTCACATTCCCGGATTACCAGCTAGCACCAACGCTGGAGGAGTATTCTCATCTTATTGATCTACACATTACAGATCGAGCTCCACTTTCTGGACTGGAAGAAATTCCAAAGAATCAGATCATTGCAAGAGTAATTCATTTGGATGAGTCTGAGGTCAGGACTCACATGACCGCTAAGGGTGGCATCCAAGGTTTGCCAGCCCAGTTCTTGACAAAGAAGGCCCTATATTTTGCCAGTATAGGAAACGTGACTGCTTTTGAAAGCATCTTTGTCTTGCTCACCTACAGGTTATTTTTGTTTCCCAACATCAATAACTTCGTCGATATCAACTCCATTAAGGTTTTTCTTATTGGAAACCCTGTGCCGACTTTGCTCGCAGATGCGTATCATTCTGTACACTTGGGAAATTTGTACAGTGGATGGGAGATCACATGCTTTGTACCTCTGCTTTATAAATGGTTTATCTCTCACTTGCCCAAGTCTGCTGCTTTTTGGGATTGTAAGAATGTCTTACGTTGGTCGCAGAAGATCATGTCTCTTACCAACTCTAATATAGATTGGTGTAATAGGATCTATGAGGGGATCAGAATCGTTGATCTTTGTGGAAACTTCCCCAACGTACCCCTTATAGGAACTAAAGAAGGAATCAACTATCACCCGGTGTTGGTTCGCCGTCAATTTGGATACCCGATGAGGCATGTCCCACGTAATGCTCATCTGGAAGGTCTTTTCTTCAAGGAAGGAGAAAATGACAGGGCACTAAAGATGGAAATAGTGCACGCTTGGAAACATGTTCTTAAGAAAGGACGAGAGTCTCTGGGAAAACCAGACTGTGTCTCGGTGGAGCCTTATCTCCATTGGGTACAAACTAGAGCTCTCAAGCTAAAAATGCCTTATCCTCGTTGCAGAATTCTTCCGCCGAGGGAATCTGTCATGTACTTCATGACGGAAACTGAAAAGCTTCAGGTTACTCTCAACAAAGTTCAAAAGGAGAGGAGGTCTTGGAAGAACAAGTACCGCACCCTCGACGTTGAGTGCATCAAAATACAGCAATTACTGAAAGAGAAAGATGCTCTGATTGAAATTTTGGAGCAACATGCTGTGGAAAATCAAGATGACCAAAGGAATTTGCTCACTCCTTTCACCTGGCAAAGGAATGACAACCCGACAACGGTCCAAGAGCCCCGATCAAAGAAAAGGAAAGTACCAGAGTCAGCACCCGATTTCTCTTCAGAGAGGACTCGGGACCCATTAGCTTAGGTTTCTATTTCTGCAACTTGTAATCTACTGTATTTCCATTTCTGTAATCCTTTGAAATTCAATAAAAAGGGGTTTCCCCACTGTTTGATATTTGCAATCTAATTGTCGAATTTTATTTTGATTAAACCAAAAAATAATTAATATAATCATTGCATTCATCATTCTCACATCGCGTATTCTTCTTACCTACGAATCTCACGTTTGTGTCTCGGTTCTAGAATCAAATTGTCTCATTCGTACAATACTCGGGCCAATCGTCAGAAAAAGATGGATGATCTTGAGGAAGAAAACAGAGAGTTGAAAGAAGAGATCGACGCTCTGAGAGAGGATATGAGAAAGCTTCGTAACGAAATGCAAGCCATGGCAGAAGCTCAACTACAAAGAACTGTGATCTCAGAGATCACCTCAATGCCCATAGTGGAGAAGTATGATCCTAGGTATCAAATGCCGAAAGATCATCCCTGGGGTATGCCTGTTAACTATATCCCGGAAGGATATGTTCCGCCGATCGCTGAAGATCAGGGAATCTCAACAGAAGCCGCTGGGCCTAAAGGTTACAAACTTCGGGAAAGCGAAGATGCCAGGGGCATACTGAAGACTCCTGAAGGTTACAAACTTTGGGAGACGCCAAGATTTACTGTCGTAGTCACGGTACCACCCCTTGTGGTGCACACTATCCCGGAAGGACAGATTCCACTGATACCTGCTGGTAAAAAGGAAACTATGTTTGACATAATGGATGAATTCCAGGAGCAGTTCCTGGAAATGCAGAGGGAGCTGCAAGCCATTCACGGTCAGGATCTATTCGGAAAGGACGCCGCAGACCTCTGCTTGGTCCCCAATGTGAAAGTCCCGCATAAGTTCCAAGTGTCCGACTTTGAAAAATACAAGGGTAACTCTTGCCCTCAGAGCCATCTGGTGATGTACGCTCGGCGGATGTCAGCTCAGACGGAGAATCAGGACCTACTGATTCACTACTTCCAGGATAGTTTAACCGGTGCCGCATTAAAATGGTACATGGGTTTAAACTGTACTACAATCAGTACATTCAGAGATCTTGGTACTGCCTTCGTCCAACACTACAAATACAATTTGGACATGGCACCCGACAGAGATCAACTCAGATCAATGTTGCAAAAGGACAAGGAAACCTTTAAGGAGTATGCTCAAAGGTGGCGTGAAATTGCCGCTCAAATTTGTCCACCTCTTGAGGAAAAAGAGATGAAAAAGATCTTCTTAAAAACCTTAAGCTCATTTTACTATGACCGAATGATTGCCAGTGCACCTAGTGACTTCACCGAGATGGTAGGCATGGGTGTACGTCTTGAGGAAGCCGTCCGAGAAGGACGTTTGGTAAAAAACACTGGATCGACGAGCGGTACTAAAAAATATGGTAGTGCTCTCCCTAAGAAAAAAGAGCAAGATATTGGGAATATCTCTCTCGGGAAGCAAAGGCGGCGTTATCAGCCGGTAGCAGTTGTAACTCCTGCTATCAGCCCTGCACCTATTCCTACGTATCAACCTCAGGTTGCGCAGAGCCAACCTGATCAGCAAAGGACACAACAGCCTCTTCAGCAGGGTCGTCCTCAATATAACAACAACTGTACAACACGGCCACCAGGATTTGATCCTATACCCGTAACGTACGCAGAGCTGTTTCCATTACTGCTAGCCAATGGGCACATCCAGACTAAGTCCCCTCTTACAGTACCAGAAAATCTGCCTTTTTGGTTTAAGGTGGATCAAACTTGCCCTTATCATCAAGGAGGATCAGGGCATAACATTGAGAATTGTCTCAATTTCAAATCCGACGTGCAAAAGCTTGTTAGGAGTGGGATCTTATCTTTTAAGGATACAAATCCCAATGTTCTTACGAACCCACTGCCTCAACATGAGAAAGCTGCAGTCAATCTGATTGAGGAAGAGACTAACAATGTCTATCAAATTCATGATGTACTCTTGTTAAAGACCAATCTGGTTAAGATGCCTTGTAGACAGAGTGGATATGGCCATGTGCCACCTCATAACTATCACCAGTGTGATATCTACTCTAAAGATAACCAGGGATGTTCTGTGGTGCAAGCAGCTCTACAGGAACAAATGGATCTCGGATGGATCCAAGAGCACCGAGTTCGTGGAGTTAACATGGTCTACACGAATTCCAACGTCATTCAGAACCACGACATCCGTGCAATGAATGTCAACTTGGTGGCAATGCACTCAAGGCAAAGCCAGTATCATAATCTACCACGGCATGATTACAATTCCTGTCTGACTTGCTCGGTAAACAAACAGGGTTACTCTTTTGTACAAGAAGCCCTCCAACGTCAGATGGATCTTGGATGGATCCAAGACTACCATGATAGGAATTCCTATTAGATCAACATGGTTTAGATCTTTGATATCCGCTTGATGAATACCAACCTGGTAGAGTTACATGCTGAATAGGTCCGACTCAGATTCTTAATATCACATGACTATCAAAGCTGTAAAGCGGGTTGCGAAAACGATCGAGGTTGTACCCTTGTCCAGGAGGCACTTCACCACTTGTTAAATCATTGGTGGATGCCAATTTATATGGATGAAGATACTCAGCAAATTAGTATCAATAACAGGAATCCCACTCGGCGTCAGAGTCAGGATGTCCGATCAGTGGAAGCTAACCTAGTGAGGTTACATTGTATTCAAAGTGGGCGTGGCCAGGTGCCACCACACAATTACGACCATTGTAGCGTCTGTTTGGAAAGTAACCAAGGGTGTTACCTTGTGAGAGCAGCTCTTTAAGGTCAGGTGGACCGTGGAGAGATTCGTCCATATCCGGGTTCTGGACCCATCAACTGGACGCCGAACTACCTTACCGATCAAGTTGCGGATGTTGTCACAATCTCTAGTCATCACAGGACCAGGGATGTTTTTGCCATTATCCCTCTACTTGACGAATCTAAAATTCCCAACCGGGAACGGATCGAGATTACTTACGATGGTCAGAAAAATCAGAAGGTTCCCATAGTCATCTATCTGTCGGGACCATTACCGTATGAATCAACTAAGGCTATCCCTTACAAATACGGTGCAACAACCATTGAAAATGGAAAGGAAATTCCATTACCCTCCGTCGTGAATATTGCAGACACCAGTCGAGTAACACAGAGTGGTAGAATCTTCAACCGAGGGGTTGGGGAACTTAACAAAGAAAAGGAACTTCAGACGGAAGCTCCCGATCTACCAGTCGGTCTATCCAGTAATCCCGACCTTTCAAAAAACAACGATGAGATGCTGAAGCTCATCCAGAGGAGTGAATACAACATTGTTGATCAGCTGTTACAAACTCCTTCAAAGATCTCGATATTATCACTTTTACTCAGTTCAGAAGCGCACAGGGAGGCTCTACAGAAAGTCTTGGAGCAAGCCTTTGTGGAGCAGGATGTAACAATCAGACAGTTCGATAGTATTGTCTCTAACATCACTTCCTGCAACAATTTGGGATTTAGTGATGAGGAATTACCCGAAGAGGGTCGTCGTCATAACATGGCGCTCAATATCACAGTTAACTGCCAGGACGATGCTTTAGCCAGCGTACTGGTAGACACAGGGTCAGCCCTGAATGTTATGCCAAAGTCCACTTTGATGCAATTATCATTCAAAGGACCTCCGATGAGAATCAGCGAGGTTGTCGTCAAAGCATTCGACGGATCCAGAAAAACGGTTATCGGCGAAGTTGATCTTCCCATAACTATCGGTCCTCATACTTTCCAAGTCACTTTCCAGGTCATGGACATCCGGGCAACGTACAGTTGTTTATTAGGAAGACCTTGGATACACCAGGCAGGAGCGATTACTTCAACCCTCCACCAAAAGCTAAAGTTCGTCAAGAACAATTAACTTGTCACAGTCTGTGGAGAACAGGCCTTGCTCGTAAGCACTTTGTCATCATCTACTGGAATAGAACCCGAGGAGGTTATTGGAACGCAGTTCCAAGCACTGTCGGTGAGCAAGGACAATCATTTCAAAGGAGGAACTTTGATTTCTTCATACAATGATGCTATCAAAGTGGTCGAGAGTACCGATACAACCGGATGGGGACAACTTGTCATTCCTATTGACAATAAAACAAAGAAGGGTCTTGGTTTTTCTGCAACCTGTACCCAAACAGCTGCCAGCGATGGAAGTCTTCATCCCCTTCAGAACTTCTTCCAAAATGGAGGTTTTCTTCACCCAGTCCCTCAAGCAGTCCATGTTATCAACGAGGAAGATCCCTCTGACACAGAGGAAGAGTGGAAGTCCTATCTTAACAAGGACGGTTATATGTCTCAGGACAAAACGTAAACTCCTTTTTGCTTTCCTACAGAGAGTCTGAGATTTATACCCAGGTCAGACATTGAAATGATATACGGGGATTGTGATCCGGAAGGATGCCGTGCTCCGCCAAATTCATTAGAGGAAGACACTCCGATGAAAGACAATTTTGACTACAACTACTATGGCCCAATGGATGGTCTGCCAATGTGGCAACCTTATCCAGGAGACTTGGGGCAAGAGAGTCAGCCGAACAATGAAAATTAGCTGACCGTCATTGAACAGAATACCTGTGTCCCCACCATGTTATGGGATCAACACTCGGGTCATTCAGAAGCCACTCAACATGAAGATGAATTCGCAACGTTCGTAAGACTCGAATTCATCAACTATGCTTTTCCCGAGTTCAACGTCATCGAGAGGGATGACTCCTCCAGTTCCAAAGAAGTTTGGGACACTTTGGGACAACCAAGTGGAAAATACGACTATATGGTCAAGTACACCGCTCGCGAAAGCTCTCGTATCAGGCTCGAAGACATCCAGCCGACTGGATGGGGAGATACACCTGAGAGCACAAATGTGATGCAAAATACAACAGAGGAATCCTCCTACGACGACTCTGCATGGGAGACAGATTCCAATGATCCTGCTCCGCCAAAAATCAGAGTTATTTCTGAAGACAAATCAAGGAAGGTACCAAACTTTGTGATTCACCAAGGAGTTCGCCGCCAGTGGGTTGCTGTCGATGTTCCGAAGATTGTTCATAAGTCAAAGTAATTGCCGTCTTTTAACCTTTCACCCTGCCCAGGTGGAACGGATGTTTTGATAGGGCTCGCTTTTTGTAAATTTCCCTCTTCGATTTGTCCAAAGCGACAGAGTTTAGTTTTATAGGGCTGTAGTTTCAAGAATCGACTTGTTCATTAATAAAATAACGTCATTCTGTAATTTCCGCATTAATTGCTATTTTCTCTTTTCATTTTTCAGAAAATGGTAATCCTAAAAACAATTCAATAATAAAAACAAGCAGTAAAATAAATACACTGCACACACTTGCATTTTCTCTATCTCTTCTAAACACGAATCATACCGTCATGCAGATTGCTTGTTTTAAACCCAGTTGAACATACGATCCGATGTCTTCTCCCAACTTTGAGTTCCCGGTATTCGAGGCTAAAGAAGAAAATGACGACGAAATTCCAGAAGAGATCTCCCGACTACTCAGACAAGAGGAAAGGTCCATTGAACCTCACAAAGAACCGTTGGAAACGGTAAACTTGGGTTCAGAAAAAGAGAGAAAAGAAATCAGGATTGGGGCACTGCTCAGTCCAACTGCCAGAGAGGGTTTGATAAAGCTTCTCAAAGAATTCCCCGATGTATTCGCTTGGTCCTATCAGGATATGCCAGGGTTGGATACCAGCATCGTGGAACATCATTTACCATTGAGATTGGAATGTCCACCAGTAAAGCAAAGGTTGAGACGGACTCACCCGGACATGGCCATCAAAATCAAAGAGGAGGTATAGAAACAGATTGACGCAGGGTTCCTCGCTACATCTGAATATCCTCAATGGTTAGCCAACATTGTACCTGTTCCCAAAAAGGACGGAAAGGTCAGAATGTGTGTCGATTACAGAGATCTGAACAAGGCTAGTCCAAAGGACAACTTTCCTTTACCACACATTGACATGCTGGTTGACAGTACAACAAAGTTCAAAGTTTTCTCCTTCATGGATGGAGTCTCGGGCTACAACCAGATTAAAACGGCGCCGAAAGACATGGAGAAAACTTCGTTCATCACCCCATGGGGCACCTTTTGTTACAAGGTGATGTCGTTCGGTTTGAAGAACGCCGGGGCAACCTATCAAAGGGCCATGACTACTCTGTTTCATGACATAATACACAAAGAAATCGAAGTGTATGTCGATGATATGATTGCAAAATCAAAAATAGAGAGTGAGCACGTTGAACATCTGTCAAAATTGTTCGAACGTCTAAGAAAATTCAAGCTCCGCTTGAATCCCAACAAGTGCACCTTCGGTGTCCGTTCAGGGAAACTATTAGGGTTCGTCGTCAGCCAGAAAGGAATTGAGGTTGATCCTGACAAGGTCAAGGCTATTCAAGAAATGCCTTCTCCAAAAACTGAAAAACAAGTCAGAGGATTCCTGGGACGTTTGAACTACATCTCCAGATTCATATTCCTTATGACCGCGACCTGTGCGCCGATTTTCAAATTACTCAAAAAGAACCAGGATTGCGTTTGGTCAGAGGACTGCCAAATCGCCTTCGACAGTATTAAGGAATACCTGTTGAATCCTCTGATTCTATCACCTCCAGTGGAAGGAAGACCACTGATCATTTACCTCACAGTTCTAGAGGACTCAATGGGATGTGTACTTGGCCAACAAGCTAAAACTAAGAGGAAAGAGTCTGCCATTTACTATCTAAGCAAGAAATTCACCGACTGCGAAACTCGGTACACGATGCTTGAGAAAACTTGTTGCGCTTTGGCTTGGGCAGCCAAACGTCTTCGCCAATACATGATTCGTCATACTACTTGGTTGGTCTCCGAAATGGATCCAATCAAATACGTTTTCGAAAAACCTGCTCTCACGGGAAGAATTGCCCGTTGGCAGATGTTGTTATCAAAATATGACATCGAGTACCACGCTCAGAAAGCCGTTAAGGGAAGTATTTTAGCCGATCATTTGGCTCATCAACCGATTGACGATCTAGAATCAATCGGGTTTGACTTCCCAGACGAAGATGTCATGTATCTAAAAATGAAAGATTGCGATGAACCGTTACCCAATGAAGGGCCAGAACCAGGTTCCCAATGGGGACTTATCTTTGACGGAGCAGTTAATCATTATGGAAATGGAATTGGGGCAATCATTGTTACCCCTCAGGGTACCCACATTCCTTTCACTGCTTGACTTACGTTCAAGTGTACGAACAACGAGGCCGAATACGAAGCTTGCATTATGGGTCTCGAGGAAGCAATTGATTTAAGGATCAAAAACTTGGACGTATACGGTGACTCAGCCCTGGTTATCAATTAGATTAAAGGAGATTGGAACACATACCAATCAGGATTGATTCCTTACAAAGACTATGCAAGAAGGTTGTTACCTTTCTTCAACAGAGTTGAGTTTCATCACATCCCTCGTGATGAGAATCACATGGCTGATGCACTAGCCACTATCTCTTCCATGATTAGTGTAGGTCAATGGAATGACATACCTAAGATTGACATCATGCGCCTTGAACGGCCCGCTTACATCTTCACGATTGAAGCAGTCATAGACGACAAACCTTGGTATCACGATATCAAATGCTTCCTTCAGAGACAAGAGTACCTATCTGGGGCACTCAGAAAAGACAGAAAAACCCTCAGAAGATTGGCTGGAAACTTCTTCCTGAGCGGTGACACTCTCTATAAGAGAAATTTTGACATGGTTTTGCTCCGATGCGTCGACAGACCAGAAGCAGACATGCTTATGAAAGAAATTCATGAAGGATCCTTTGGCACTCATGCCAACGGACACACAATGGCGAGAAAAATCCTAAGAGCAGGGTACCATTGGTTGACAATGGAATCCGACTGCTACAAGTACATGAGGAGGTGTCACAAGTGTCAGATATACTCCGACAAAATTCATGTACCGCCATCACATCTCAAAGTTCTTTCTTCCCCGTTGCCTTTCTCGATATGGGGAATCGACATGATTGGCATGATTGAGCCCAAGGCTTCAAACGGACATCGGTTCATCCTAGTAGCCATTGACTACTTCACCAAGTGGGTCGAAGCAGCGTCATACTGTAATACCCCAAAATTTTCTCTCCCCTTTTGGCATCATAGTTCAGCATTATCATATATCATATCATATCCATCTCATTAGCATTGCATTGCATTTAACATAGAAAAATAGAGCATAACATCCCTCTTACCATCAGGGCATGTGATCTGGTGGAAGGTGGACAATCAAGGGATCATTCAAAGCACAAAAAGGTCAATCAAGTTGCCTCAAGGCGAGCCAAGAGTCTCTCATGTCTCATACCATCTCAATTGATCATCCACAATCTCAAGGAAGTGAGATCCAATGGGAGATTGAAGCAATACATACTTCAACATGCAAGAGGTTCAAAAACTGAAGGAAAACCCTCAAAAGAGATAGCTCATTGATCCAAAATCAATCTCAAGTGGCATATCTCATCATTCTTTAAAGGGATACACAACATACTCTGAGGAATTTGAAATTGAAGACTGCATTTTTCCCTCCTAACCAGAGGGGGTCAAAATTAGGGTTTCTAATAAAATCAGGATATCTTTGATTTTTTGGACAAAACTTGATGTCATGGTATTCTATATGTTCTTAAGTGTATGTATGTGGAAAATCACCTCTCAATTGGTTTTAGAAATGGTTCAATTGGAAGAAAGATCAAAAATCAGAGAAATTGGGGCCAAGTCAAATAATCAGTGGAAAAAGTCAACTCTTGACTTTTTGAGGCCAAATTCATAAAATTCATGTTATATGTGTCCAATGTACAAAATTTGGTCAAGAAACTCCAAAGGAATCATGAAAAAATTAAGAGGTGGAAAGTTTCCATTTTTGGAAGAAGAAGGATTACTAAAAATAGCAAGTTTTGGCCATTTTTGGAAGAAGAAGGGTTACTAAAAATAGCAAGTTTTGGCCATTTTGCATCAGAGTTTGAACCAAGGCCATTTAAAATTGAAGCACCAAATGAAAATTCCACTCGGCCACAACAAAAGATCTTGTTTTAAGCTTCACATCCATATGTGGAACATCTCTATTGGATAAAAATTGAGTGAGATATGATTTATCAAAGTTTGAGCAAAGTAGGTTCAAAACTAGGTCATGACCAAGATTTTCAGGTCACGCGCGCATCATTTCCTCAAACAGTTGGTGGGCCAAATGTACACCTATTTTTCTCAATGATAAAGGCTTCATTTGCAAAACTTGTCAACATAAAAAATGTTCCTTGTAATGTCCTCTTCAAGTTTCATGTTGGGAAAAATTTGGTTTGATCAAGCTATGAGGTAGATATAATGGTCTCAAGATATGGTGATCTTGCTGAAAACTTCGTGCCAAGATGCATTGCCAGTCAACCTCATTTCCTTGCCCCTAACCAGTTTTCAAACTTGTGTGTTATGAGTCATTTTGCAACCTCTTCCAAGCACCATTTCAATTCAAATTTCAAACCAAACTTGTATCATTACATCCCCTCTTTCAAATGAATCCAAAACCTCATTGAATCATTCACTAACAAGAGAGAAAATCATCTTCAAACAACCACTGCTGTATATGTTCTTAACTGTCATGAAAAAAAAACAAATGTTGTTGTTGATTGTCATAGCACTCACCCGTGCATTGTTCACACTGTCCAACCATTTCCTCTTTCAACCAAACACATTTCACCTACACTATGAACACTAGCACGTGCTTTGCATGAAATGGGAAAAAAGCAAACTTGCTAAGCAAGTTGCTGATACAACAGCCATGCTCTCACCTTTTCAATTCCACCATAACTGTCATGAACCACCACCACCTTATCATTGCCAATCTGACTCGCCCCCTAACTAACTTGACTCAGTTAGTTAGGGTGGACTCACTTTAGCCACCTTAACTCAATTAACCAGCTCACTAAACCATGGTTAACTCATAGTATAAAACAAAACTTCTCTTCACAAATCCATTTCAACTTCATTTCTCACTCTTTCTCTCAAACACTCTCACATTCTCTCCATTATCTCTCTCTGATTCTGCACGATTTTTCTCCCTTTCTCAATCATCTTCATCCATTCTGAGCAAGAACATTCAAGAGAAAACTCCATTGTCCAAGCATAACATCATCACAGTTTGGAATTCTGTTTTTCCTCTCAAGATCTCCACATCAAGTAGCATTTATTTTGCTAAGGTTGAAGATCTAGAAGCTCAACACCTCAAGCTTTTCTCTGGTTTTCTCAACACATCAAGTTGCCACACTTTCAGGTTTTAATTCACTCAATCTTAATGCTTCATATCAGTATGATTTAAACTCGTTTTATGTGTTTAGAGCTTGTTAGAAGCTATGCGTGAGTTCTGGTTAGTTGATAGGCTCTTTAGGAGTTTAGGTGTGATGTTAGGGCAAATTGTTTTGGCTCGGTTTGTGTTATGCGTGCATGATCTATGAAAATTAATTGCATATTCATGATGTGTGTGAGCTCGGCTTCATTTTGGTATATCGTTTGTGGATTTCTGGAGAAATCAAGGTTGCAGACGGTGGTGGTTTGGCCGGAGAAGGTGACCGGAGGTCACCTCCGGCCGGTGACTGTTAGAGCTAGGGTTTATGCATGTTATAATCTCATCCGTCCATTTTTCATGATCGTGTGGTCCAAAAGGTGCCAACACATTAAAATCCATGTGCGTGTCACGTGTGTTATTTCTGATTTCATTTAAACATGGTGTGGCATGGTACATGATAGTAAGGGTGCTCATGCGTGCGCGTGCGTTGATTTGGCATACTTTGACTTTGGCTTGACTGAGACCTCATCCAATGCTTATTAATGAGTCAATTTTGTTGACTGAGTGTACATGCTTATTATGGTGTTTTGCGCAAACTTGGACTTAAGCCTTTATGCTATTCGCACCCCCTCTGTTTAAAGCCCAATGATTTTGAACTGAGTAATTACTATGCATGCACCCCCATTCATTTTGCATTTCAATTTTTATTTTTATTTTTTTCTACATGTTTGCTTTTTAATTTTTAAAAATACCAAATGGCATTATAAAATTCCAAACAAATTCATGAGCATCATTAAAACATTTAGAAAATTTTTCATGATTTTATTTCTTGATTTTATGACCTTTTTGCCCCTGTTCTATAATTTTCTTTGATTTTCTTTTGTGTGCATTCTTAATGTGGTACATGATTTTGTTTAATTTTGTTCTTGATCATTAAAAATTGTTTTGAGTTGCTTCTTTTTTTAGTGAGTCATTAATATCTTGAATTATGTTAAGTGATTTTTATTTAATTTTTTAGGTCATGTTATGGCATGTTTTGATGTTCATCTTTGCATTACTTTGCATGTGCATCCAATATGATTTAAGTGCATTGTATAAAGCCTTTTGCCTTGAATTTTTTACATGATATTTTGATATGTGATTCATCTCTGATTTGTGAACCTCAATACCATGTTTTCATAATTTTCATGAACTCACTTGATTTTGTTTAATACATTTCATTTGAAGCATTACAACTTGTCATATCCTTGTAATCTTTGTGCATGTTTACATGATTGCTTTTGTGCATACTTGCATGATCATTTGCCTACTTTGTGAGATATTCATTTGACATTATAGGTCATTGGTACATATTATGTGTCATCTTTGCATGTTCACTTTCATTTGAACTTTGTATGTCCTTAATGTGGAGTACTTGTGTTTTCTTTTGAATTTCCATTTCATTTCTTCTTCTATTGCTTCTTGAATGTCTTGATGTGTTATGCATGAACACTTGTGAGATGTTTGTGAATCATTTTGTATTTCATTTCAATTCTGATCCTTAGATTACATGTTCCATTCATGCATGTTTTTTTATTTCTTTTCATCTTTCATTCTCCCTTTTCTTATGGTAACATGTTCTAATGTCATGGATGATGTTTGTTGCCTATCCACTTGGACTTGCATGATAATGATCATTTGTTTTCCATGTGATGTACATTCTAGTTGTGATTAATAGGATTTAATTTCTCATCTAATTCTTTTGAGCTTTATAGTGCATTAAATGTTCTTTTATTTCTTACACTTCTTATACATGTTTATTAACCATGTAGGGGCTTTGGTAAGTTGCAATTGGGTGTGGATAAGGAATCCACATTCAAACCTCTTTCCTTTCATCTCTTTTACAATTCCATTTTGTGTTTTGTTAAGCACTTATGTGCTTTCTTTTAATAACTCATCACTTTCCCTTTTTGAATTACAATTCATCTTCTAACTTAGAAGTGAATTGTTTAATTCATTCTTTCTTTAGACTTTAGGTTGAAACCTCACAAACCATTAGGACCACTCCCTTTAATTTTCAATTAGGATTGGGTTTTAGTTCATATAGATTTTTACCTTTGCTCCTCTCTTGAGTCTCTCTTCTCTTCTCAAAGAAAATTCAAGATATCTAATAAAGGTAGGCACTTATTGCATTTAGGCCTTTCATATAAAGAAAAGGTTATAAGGGGTCTTCTCTTATGATCTTAGAATGTGTAGCATATAGCCCATCTTGGGTCAATGTGCTAAACATTTGATCTTGTATGAAGGACTTAAATGCAATATTTGTTGGAGATACAAATAATAAAAAATACTTCTTCATTTCTTAATCAACAAAAACACTTAATAAACACAAGTATGCTAGTGTGTTTGAACCTTGACAATTGGAACTAAGTGTGGGGGTCTTCTTCACTCTTAGTGTGTTTTCTTACTCATTCCATCTTGGAATGTGAGAATGTACACATTCCAATAACTAATATTTGGATACACTATCATATGCAAACAAATAACAAAACATTTCTTTCTTAAAAGACAAAAAAACAAACAATAACGTCTTTCCATCGGGAATTCTTTTCTCACCTCATTCACTCTCAACGTATGAACGTGCTCCTACTCGTTCTCTTGCAAGACGGTAACGCACTCGGACCAGCGAGCCTGCAACACCTGAGCTAGAATGTTAGCCGTTCCTTAAAAAACACAAACAATCCGTCCCTAGTGAGGGGAACTACGTCGCTCTGATTCTCATGCTCCCGATGAGATACGTAGGCAGTGGGGTAGGGCCCATGTGAGCACTTCTTTTATTTTCCCTACATTTGTTCTTCTTTCTCCTTTCTTTCTTTCAGTTCCTTTTCCAGTATTCTTTTCTATCACCCTTTGATTGAAGCAGCAAGCGTGGATCCCATCGGGTACGATGGACGCGAGGGGGTGCTAATACCTTCCTCTCGCGTAACCGACTCCCTTACCCTTTCTCTTGGTCGTAAGACCCTGCTTTTTCCTTCCCTTCAGGTTTACGCGGTGCTTCCTTTCCCTCTCTTGGGATAAATACACATTGCTGGCGACTCTGTTCGGTGCCACTTTCGCGTTTGTACTAGGATGAAAATCCCGGGAGCGACAGCTGGCGACTCTGCTGGGGACAGGTTGACCTATTGCTGGTCCATCCTAAGAGAGTCAATCATAGCGCTTGTTTTCTTTTCTTTCATTGGGTGTTTACTGTTGTGCTGTATTTACCATTTTATTGTATGGTTATTTATTGTTTTACTGTACATCACCATATTTACAGCACGTTAGCATTTACATTTCATATATTATACTGTGCTGGACTGTGCTGTTTTCTGTTTGGCGGGATGGGATTTCTGAGAGATAAGCCCATTACACAGGCTTGAGTATACACTTAGGATTAGAGTGGAGAGCAGTGGGACCTACGTGCCGTCTGGAGTACGTTGGGTATTCACGAAATTCACAGCTAGACGAGGCTATCTTGGGACCCATCATGGCATGCGCGTCTTGCGTATTCCAGGATGTCGATCTAGAGAGCTGTCGACTCTAGTGACCATTCCCGAGGACTCAGTTGCGGCACTCCTCCCGAGATGTGACAGTGGCAGACCACATTCTGTGGTAAACCCATTGCACATTCTCGACCCGAGGACCCAATGCTGGCCATAGGGTTTCCTTTTTGGAAAGGGAATCAGTGGAGGCACTCCTCGATTGGCGATAGTACTATACCCCGAGGGATGAATGTACTATTGCTTCTCGACCTCAGTGCCAGAAGCTGAGGACCTTTCGTCTTGGAGAATTAGTTAAGGCCTCCTCGATTGGTGATGATGCCAAACCAGAAATGGTGAACGTATCATCATTTCTCGACCTGAGAGCCCGGGATACTGAACATCCTAGAACCCACATGTGAGAAGGGGGGTTGTTTGCAGGTTTGCAGGTGACCATGACTTCCTACATACCCGATTTTTTGTTGATTTTACACAAAGGAAGGGTTTATCCTATTATATTCAGACAGTTCCTACTTGTGGTTCCATATTGTTCCCAGGGCTACATTGACACCGCACACAGTTCAGCACAGACACCTGATTACCTGATCACATTGCCCTTTGCATTGCATTATCATATCATAACGGTTATGTTTGTCACTTTCAGGTGCCTAATATACTTCTGATTCCAATCCATGGGTTCAACAGAGAATGACGAGAGAAGGAAGAACAATGTTTCTTACAAGTTTCCAGACCCTACCTTGGATTCATTGCTCAAAGTCATAGACATGGCAGGCCCCGATGTTCTTGATAGGTTTCAAAAGAAGTATGGGAATTTGGTTAGGATGGTCCGTACTATCACGAAGTATGAACATGATGCTCTACACACCCTGCTGCAGTTCTATGAGCCTTCACTGAGATGCTTCCTCTTTCCAGATTACATTTTGATGCCGACGCTAGAAGAATTCTCATTTATTTTGGGGGTTCCGATCATGTCAACAATACCATTTTTTTCTGGTAGCTCTCCTAGTGTAAAAGAAATTGCCGCTGCAACACAAATGGACCAGTCAGTAATCAAAAGTGGTGTGAGTAACAAAAACGGAGTTGACGGATTTCATCTGGAATTTCTTTCTGATCAAGCCCAAGAGGCCGACAATGCTAAAAACTGGACGGTTTACAACTCCATTTTGGCACTTTGCATATATGGCCTAGTTCTTTTTCCCAATCAGCAAGACTTTGTGGATATGCAAGCTACGAGAGCTTTCGTTCTTAAAAATCCAGTCCCTACTTTGTTGGGGGATTTTTATTATTCCGTGCACTACAAGAACGAGAAAAGAAGGGGAGGCCCTGTTAGTTGTTGCACTCCACTGCTATGTCATTGGCTTTTCAAGCATTTGCCTCAAACAGGCGCCTTTGTGGAAACCATAGATGTTACGAAGTGGTCCGAGCGAATGATAGGTTTAACAGCTGATAATATTGTCTGGTTCGATCATCGATTACTGAGAGTTGAGCTTATCACAAGATGCGGAAGTTTTCCAAATGTACCTCTGATTGGCAGAAAAGGAGGGATCAATTATAATCCAATTTTGGCCATCTGACAGTTCGGGTATGCTTCTAAGGGTCCTCCTACAGAGCAAGACATGGAAGAATCTTTGTTCTTCACAGGAACTAAAGATGAGAAGGTGGTAGAGGTAGTGAATGCTTGGAAAGATAAGCATAAAATTGGAAAAGCGGTTTTTGGGAAAGGAGATTGTAGGTCTTATCCTGAATATGACAAATGGATTGAGACGAAAGTAAAGGAATTGCTTTTGCCCTTTTCAAGGAGACCTCTTGTATGTTCAGTACAGCCTGAATAACCCATCATGGTAGCTATTGAGGAGTGCGAGAAATGGAAGAAAAAGGTTAGAGAGCTGCAGATAGAGAACTCTGGGATGAGTAGATGTCTTCAGAAAGCTCTAGCGGACAACAAAGAGTTGGAAAAGAGAGCGTTGAAAGCAGAAAAAACCCTGGCAGACAAAGAAGAAGATTTTGATGAGAGAGCTCGATACTTCCGGAAGCTTACCTTGGGAGCAGATGATACTAGTCAGGCTCATAAGGCTACAAAGCAGGCTCTAGCCCGAAGCCAAGATTCGTTAGCTAAACTCCGTCAGGCTTGGGATGAAGTCAGAATTGAGAACTCTGAATTGATGACCCGGTTAAAAGATAAAAATGAAGAGCTGAAGAAAGCACATGAAGCAAGAAGAAAACATCGAGAAGACCTTGACAGAAGCCAAGAACAGGCAAAGAACGCTGAAGATAAGCTGAAGATCGCTAACAAAGAGCTTGAAGATGTCACGGCGGATCTGAAGCTAGTTAAAATCCAAGCTGGAATTAAGAGGCGCAAAGGAGTCGGTGAAGATGAAGCCTTGCTGATGCACGTGGGTTCGTTAGAGGATGCGTTGGAAAAAAGGGACGTCATAATCAGAGAGCTGATTGAGAAGCCACATCATCAGCGTACCCGCATCCTGTTTGAAGAGATTAAGTACTCCAGCCAGAAGCTGAAGGATGTAGAGCTGTCGGATTAGTGATTTCTGTCGTTTCTTTGTAATTTGTAATGGTTACCATCAGATTTGTTGATGGATCCATTTGACTGCTTGTTTCTTATTTTGTTGCTGAAACTATGACCAATGTACTGGAAAACTTCTGGAAATTTGTACGAAAAGAGCTATTTCTGTTCACAATTTCTGGTTTTCAGATATATGTGATGTGTTATCTGCACACGGGCACACTACAAAGTCACTATTTTTGGTCCCCAGATATTTGTGATCGATGTATATGAATATCTCTTCAGAGCAAAACTCACTAATCATGATTTCTGGTCGTCAGGAATTTGTGGTTATGATTGGAATCAGGATATGAAAAGTATCTTGAAATGACAAACATAACTGTGCATTTGCATTTGCATAGCATATCATTTTTGCATTGCAGGTTTTCTCCTTTTGCAGGCGCCTGCTAACCTTTATTTGGTTTCAGGCACGATAGCTGATACCCCAGTTCACCGATATTCTACCCGACGCAATCAAGCAAGAGTAATGGAGCAAGTTCAGACAGAGTTAGCCGATCTGAGGGGAAGGATGGAGCAGTTCATGAACCTCATGCAGGGGATTGCTCAAGGTCAGCAAGAGCTGAGGACCGGTCAAGAAAACATGAGGATTGGACAAGAAGCTATGAGAACTACTATCCAGAGGCTGGAAACTGAAATCCCAAATCGTAACGTACGCACTCCTCCTGTTGGCACAATTCCTGCTGGTGGGGTACATCTGGGATTTGATAACAATGAGGATGGTCAGGAGGACCAGTTCACTGCAGTCAACAATGACATGGGTTTCTACAATGACGACCGGAAGTATGAAGGGCTGGATGAAAGGCTCAAGGCTATTGAGAGCCAAAATCCTCTTGGAATTGATGTAGAAGACATGGGTCTCGTGCAGGGTGTGCGAATTCCCCCCAAGTTCAAGCTTCCTGCTTTGGATAAGTACAACGGCAGTACATGTCCCAAAACACATTTGCAAGCTTACAATCGCAAGATTGCCGCTTACACCGAGGATCAAAAGATCTGGATGTATTTTTTCCAGGATAGCCTGTCAGGCGCTTCCCTGGAATGGTACATTAAGCTGGACAGGGTTCATATAAGGAGTTGGAAAGATTTGTGCGCTGCGTTTCTGAAGCAGTATCAATATAATCTGGACATGGCACCTAATCGTACTCAATTGCAGAGTATGACTCAGGATAACAAGGAAGGCTTTAAGCAGTACGCACAGAGATGGAGAGAATTGGCTGCTCGAGTTCAACCACCTTTGGGTGATCGTGAGATGGCTGATATGTTCATGAGCACACTTCAAGGGACGTATTTGGATAGACTGGCTGCATGTCCTTCCACGGGGTTTGCCGATATCTTCGTTGCCGGGGAACGAATAGAAAGTCTGCTGAAACTGGGTAAGATTCAAGATGTTGCTTCAAGTTCAAAGAAACCCTTTGCCAATGGACCAAGGAAAAGAGAAGGGGAGTCCAGTGCTGTGTATAGAGGAGGGGGCAGAGGAAGGAATCAGTCCTATCATCAGGTGGATGCGGTAACCATTCCGGTTCCAGCTGGACAGCAAACGCCAGATCAGCAAGGTAGACCCCGATTTCAGAACAATAGACAAAGGGACCGTAAGTTTGATCCCTTGCCTATGACATATGCTGCTTTGTTACCACAATTTCTCAAAGAGAAGTTGGTTGAACTCCGGACTATGAAGCCGTTGGATTCCGGAAAATTGCCTCAAGGTTACGATGCTAATGCTCGATGTGAATATCATTCTGGTGCGCCAGGTCATTCAATAGAAAAGTGCTGGGCCTTTCAACATAAGGTTCAAGATCTGATCGACGCAAAAGCTATCAACTTCTCTAGGCCGCCGAATGTTCGTGACAATCTAATGCCTCATCATGGAGGTGCAGGCACAAATGCTATTTTTGATGGCGAGAAGTTAAATTTGATTACTGATGTTAATTTGGTGAAGACTCCGTTGTTGATTGTAAAAGAACGTTTGTTAAAAGGAAAGGTATTTCCTGGATGCGCCTCTGATTGCGAGGATTGTTCAAAGCAGGTTAATGGCTGCAGTAAGTTGAGAGTTGGACTACAGGATCTTATGGACGAGGGAAGTCTTCAGTTTGATAAAGTAGAGAAAGAACAGGATGTTTCTGCCGTTACCATTTACTATAATCCAGTCGAGATACAGGTGCCTATTGAGGAGCCTGTTACGATCATCGTGCCCGAGAGGCCGAGACCAGTTACGATTATAGTTCCTGAATCGACTGCTTATGTGTCTAATAGGGCAGTTCCGTGGCAGTATGGAACTGATACTCGTCAAGGAGGAAGCCGGCAGAAGGCAGAGGCTGTCGGTACTAGCATTGAGAATGTCAGTGGACCAAGTGGTTTTACTAGGAGCGGTCGACTAATTGCTCCCCAGACTTTAAGGAGTGAGGCTGAAGTCGCTGCGAGAGCAAAAGGAAAACAGGTTGTTGATGACAAGGTGCCTGCTCAGGAAGAGGACCCTAAAGTCAATTTTGATAATGATGTTGAGGAATTTATGAGGGTTATCAAAAAGAGTGATTACAAGATCATTGACCAACTTAATCAGACACCCTCTAAAATTTCGATATTATCCCTGTTAATGAGTTCAGATGCACACCGGGCTGCTTTGTTGAAAGTTCTGAATATGGCATACGTTCCCCAAGAGATTACAGTGAATCAGTTGGAGGGAGTAATTTCTAATGTGAATGTGAGCCACAGTTGGGATTTACGAACAGGGATTTGACACCGGACGGACGTAACCACAACAAAGCACTGCACATCACACTTGAATGCAAAGGAGTAGTTTTGTCGCATGTGCTGGTTGACACAAGTTCTTCCTTGAATGTGTTACCCAAAAAGGCCCTGATGAAAATTGAAGTAGATGGATTGGTCCTGAGACCCAGCGATCTGATTGTGAGAGCTTTCGATGGATCCCAAAGATCGGTGTTTGGAGAGGTTGAATTACCAATACAGGTTGGTCCACAGATATTCAAAACAATCTTTCATGTTATGGACATTCAGCCTGCTTATAGCTGTTTGTTGGGCCGACCGTGGATTCACGCAGCAGGCGCAGTTACCTCCACACTTCATCAGAAGCTCAAGTATGTGTTCGAGGGTCAAGTGGTTACTGTTTGCAGCGAGGAAGATATATTCGTGAGTCATCTATCCACTTTCAAATATGTGGAAATGGATGGAGAGATTCATGAAACTTTGTGCCAGTCTTTTGAAGCCCTGAATATCAATAACTTACCAGAATCTACTTCAGCAACGGTGGTGTCGAATGTGCCAGGTGGGCCGAGTGCATCAATTGCGTCGTACAAGCAGGCCAGAGAAGTGGTCGAAAGCGGGAATACCCAGGGTTAGGGTAAAGCTATAGACGTGTTTGTGAAAGAAGATAAGTTTGGCATTGGATACCAGCTGGGCCGGATGCCAGTCCCTCGATTCCGTGGGCCAATCAACTTCAACAGTGGAGGAATTATCAACCCCAATCAGTCCTGCTCAGCAATAGAAGATGACGTTGAAAGATCAGATTATCTGGACAGATGGGTATATGCACTGGCTCCAGGCGAGGCGTTGCAAAATTGGTCTAGCGAAGAAATCGTTCATGTTGTTCACCATGCAGAGTAACAATTCTTGTCTTTCATAATGCATGAAATCCCACACTCTGCCCAAGGTGTGAGGATCCATTTGTAGGGCCACCATATTTTCTCATATAATGTTCAAATATCAATAAAAGGACGTTTTTGTTTACAAATTTGTGTTCCTTTACTCTTTCTTTATTTTTATTTTTGCACAAAGAAAATTAAAAAGGATAATGCACTTTCTTTTCTTTTGTTTTCAAGCAAAAATAATCTAAAATAAAGCATAAACCCAATCATGCAGATTGGATTCTGTGGATTTCTCTGAAAATGATTCTGTTATGCCCACGTATGATTTCGACAATCCGATCTATCAAGCTGAGGAAGAAAGTGATGAAGACTATGAACTCCCGGAAGAGTTGGCTAGGTTGTTGAAACAGGAAGAGAAGACCATTCAGCCTCATCAGGAAGCTCTTGAGATCATCAATATTGGGTCAGAGGAAAGCAAGAAAGAGATCAAGATCGGTGCAAGTCTGCGGGCTGATGTAAAGCAAGAGTTGATAGTCATGCTACGGGAATACGTTGACATCTTTGCTTGGTCATATCAAGATATGCCGGGTTTAGATACAGACATAGTTGTGCATAGACTACCATTGAAAGAGGACTGCCCACCGGTCAAGCAGAAGCTGCGCAGGACAAAACCAGAAATGGCTTTGAAGATCAAAGAAGAAGTACAGAAACAGTTGGATGCGGGTTTTCTGGCAGTAACCAACTATCCTCCTTGGGTGGCCAATATAGTACCGGTGCCAAAGAAAGATGGCAAAGTCAGAATGTGTGTGGATTACAGAGATCTCAACAGGGCGAGCCCTAAAGATGATTTTCCACTCCCTCATATTGACGTGCTGGTTGATAATACCGCTCAGTTTTTAGTGTTCTCATTTATGGATGGATTCTCCGGGTACAATCAGATAAAGATGGCGCCTAAAGACATGGAGAAGACGACATTCATTACCCCGTGGGGTACATTCTGTTACAAGGTAATGCCTTTTGGGTTGAAGAACGCAGGGGCAACTTATCAAAGAGCAATGGTGACGTTATTCCACGATCTAATTCATAAAGAGATCGAGTGCTATGTGGATGACATGATTGCTAAATCAAAAACAGAAGAGGAACATCTGATCAACTTGAAGAAGTTGTTTGAGAGGCTGAGGAAATTCAGGTTGAGACTGAATCCTAACAAGTGTACTTTCGGCGTGCGGTCCTGAAAACTGCTTGGTTTCATTGTCAGTGAAAAAAGGATAGAGGTTGATCCTGCTAAAGTGAAAGCTATACAAGATATGCCTGTACCGAGAACTGAAAAAGAAGTTCGCGGCTTTCTAGGAAGATTGAACTACATTTCAAGGTTCGTATCGCACCTAACTTCCACTTGCGAACCGATATTCAAAATGCTACGAAAAGATCAAACAGTCAGGTGGAATGATGATTGTCAAAATGCATTCGATAAAATAAAAAGATATTTGCAGGAACCTCCAATTCTGATACCTCCAGTTCAAGGGAGACCACTGATTATGTACTTGACAGTGCTCGAAGGATCCATGGGTTGTGTTCTCGGTCAACACGACGAGACAGGTAGGAAAGAACATGCTATCTACTACCTGAGCAAGAAATTTACAGATTGTGAATCGCGTTATTCAATGCTTGAGAAGACATGCTGTGCACTCGCATGGGCCGCCAAGCGATTGAGACAGTACATGCTCACACATACAACCCTGTTGATCTCTAAATTGGATCCAGTCAAGTATATTTTTGAGAAACCAGCACTCACAGGCAGAGTTGCAAGGTGGCAGATGGTACTGACAGAGTACGATATTCAATTTACTTCGCAAAAGGCCATCAAAGGAAGTATACTGTCAGATTATCTTGCGCAACAGCCTCTTGATGATTACCAGCCCATGGGATTTGATTTCCCTGATGAGGACATCATGTTTCTCAAAGCGAAAGACTGCGAGGAACCACTTCTGGAGGAGGGGCCCGACCCTGAATCCAAATGGAGTTTGATGTTTGATGGGGCAGTTAATATGAATGGGTGCGGAGTTGGTGCAGTCCTTATTACACCAGAAGGTGTTCACATGCCCTTCACTGCCCGAGTAACTTTCGGGTGTACCAACAATGAAGCAGAATACGAAGCCTGCATACTAGGGATCAAGGAAGCTATTGATTTACGAATCAAGACCCTCGATATCTTTGGTGATTCAGCACTGGTAATCAATCAAGTAAAGGGAACTTGGCACACACATCAGCAGAATTTGATTCCGTATAGAGATTATACGAGGAGATTGCTGACATTCTTTACAACTGTCAAGTTATATCATGTTCCCCGAGATGAGAATAAGTTTGCAGACGCCTTGGCCACTATCTCTTCGATGATCAAAGTGCATGGTTGGAACTTTGTGCCCAGGATTGATGTATCTCGTCTTGATAGGCCTGCTTTTGTGTTTGAGGTTGATGCAGTGTCTGACGATAAGCCTTGGTACCATGACATCAAATGCTTCTTGAAAAATCGAGAATACCCGCCTGGGGCATCTTCCAATGACAAGAAGACATTAAGAAGGCTAGCTGGTAGTTTCTTCTTGAACAAAGATGGCGTGCTGTATAAAAGGAATTTTGACACGGTTCTGCTCAGATGTGTGGATAGACATGAGGCAGACCTGTTGATGATTGAAGTGCACGAAGGCTCTTTCGGTACCCATGCCGGAGGACATGCGATGGTTAAGAAATTGTTGAGATTAGGGTATTATTGGATGACCATGGAGTCAGATTGCTGCAAGTATGCTCACAAGTGTCACAAATGCCAGATCTATGCAGACAAAGTGCACGTTCCTCCCAATCCGTTGAGTATCATGTCTTCTCCGTGGCCATTTGCAATGTGGGGCATTGATATGATCGGGAAAATTGAGCCTACTGCTTCAAACGGCCATCGTTTCATCTTGATCGCCATTGATTACTTCACTAAATGGGTCAAAGCAGCATCTTACGCCAATGTCACTAAGCAAGTAGTGGCTCGTTTCTTGAAGCGAGATATCATTTGTCGATATGGAGTGCCCGAAAGAATCATTACTGATAATGGTTCTAATTTGAACAACAAGATGATGGCTGAGCTATGCCGGGACTTCAAAATCGAGCACCACAATTCTTCTCCGTACCGCCCGAAGATGAACGGCGCGGTCGAAGCGGCCAACAAAAATATCAAGAAGATTGTGCAGAAGATGGTTGTCATGTACAAAGATTGGCATGAGATGTTACCACTGGCTTTGCATGGGTATCAGACATCAGTCCGCACGTCCACTGGGGCAACACCATACTCGCTTGTATATGGTATGGAGGCAGTTCTACCGATAGAAGTTGAGATCCCCTCTCTCCGAGTATTGATGGATGTTAAGCTAGATGAAGCTGAATGGGTACGAGCCAGATTTGATCAGCTGAGCCTTATTGAGGAGAAGCGATTAGCAGCGGTATGCCATGGCCAGCTATACCAGCGCAGAATGAAGAGGGCATTCGATCAAAAGGTTCGACCTCAAGTCTACAAGGTCGGGGATGTGGTAATCAAGAGAATACTTCCTCCGAGTACAGATCACAGGGGCAAATGGACTCCTAACTATGAAGGTCCGTTCGTGGTAAAAAAGGTTTTCTCAGGTGGAGCCTTGTTGCTGACAACCATGGATGGTGAAGATTTTTCATCCCCTGTTAATTCAGATGCAGTTAAAAAATACTTCGTATAAAGAGACCCGCTGGAAAAAAAAAAGAGAGAATCCAGGCAAAAAAGGGCATCCTGGCGAACCAAAAACAGAATAAAGGTTCGGGCAAAAATTAGGGATATAATTGAAAAGAATTGTACACCCGGTAAGTTGAAAACCCGAAAGGGCAACTTAGGCAAAAATGGGTATCCCGGTGGATTGAAAACCTGGAAAGGCGATCCACACAAAAGAGGGATTAAAGCGAATAACTGCAGTCTGAATTAATCTGTACATTTTCTACTCTTCAGCAAACTGGCAAAATTCCAAAGGAGAAATTGGTCCAATCATGAGCTTCTGAAGGCAAAGATAATCAGGAGAGTTGGAGTACATACTGGCTATAACAGAATCAGAAATCAGTTGGAATCCAATTTCCGCATTATCATTAGGATAGATTTCTTTTCTCAATTTTATGGCAATCGCCTCTTTCAGGGGTTTGCTTCTGATTGTAAATTCGCCAATTTTTGGCATTTCATCAATAAAGTTGAATATTCAGTCACGGGCTTTTATTTTCATTTTACTGTTTTGTTTGCAAAAACGTCCGATTTTTGATAATAAAACGTTACTTTGAAAATATCTTGGCCTTGCAAAAACATGCACAAAGACAATGGAAATTACGTTGCTTGTTGGACAACCTTGGATGGTGGACCCAAAAGACCACGCAATATCCTGGGGCATGTGCATATTCTTTTTCTGTTGCAGGTAATGAGCACGATCGATCCAAATAGCATGATCGTAACCACGAGCAGATATTTGCTATGATTTGATACTGTTGTATCTTATTAAGTCGATTCTTCCATTCAAGAGTTCCCACTAAGTTTCGTGACGGCAACGGTGTTCGAAGATGGATTTCTTCTGTGTTGATAACGGTTATTAATGCAGTGAATACTCCAGGTTGACAACGAGTGCCAATCCTCCAGTACCTTGCAGACAATGTGAAAGGTAGTTCAAGGATGTATCAGCAAGTGGTCGTATCATGTCTCCTGCAGGTTCGGCATGGGAAATTTGTCAAAGAATAATCCCCAGCGGAGTTATTGACCATCCCAAGCATGGGGCATTGAATTTCCCTGGCAGAAGATGTTCTATATCTATAATTCCCAGTAGAGTTTGAGGACGTTTGGTCTTCTGTAAAATCCTCTTGAAGGGCAGCCCCAACAAGAGACGCTTTAAAGCAGTTTTTTCTCCAGCAGAGTGTGTTATAAACTCATTATCCCCAGGTTACCGAGGAATTGCTTTGGGTTTCCCTAACGAATCTCTAGGGACTCTTTCTCAGTATGTTGCAACGGATTGTCTTTCAACCAAGATTTGGATATTCCCCGCAGAGCAGCCCTGATCCCCGGCAATCTTCGGTAATGATATCCCCACGGAGTTCAGCATTGAATCTTGTCCGCTATACTTCCCAGCCGAGTCGCGGTAATTTCCCCAGCTTGGTCTATATGGATCAACGGAATCTCTTTTTCAGCAAAGTGTCAGCATGTGATATTACCCGGCAGGTGGTGTAATTCTCAGCATTGCTCAGTTACAATCCAAAGTCCAATTTATTTTTGATATACAGTTTGTTCATATTATTCCAGCCTGTGGAATAGTATGGAAGATGGTTGTTCCAGCCAGTGGGATGATCATTATATACAGTTTGTTCATATTATCCCAGCCTGTGGAATAGTATGGAAGATGGTTGTTCCAGCCAGTGGGATGATCATTATATACAGTTTGTTCATATTATCCCAGCCTGTGGAATAGTATGGAAGATGGTTGTTCCAGCCAGTGGGATGATCATTATATACAGTTTGTTCATATTATTCCAGCCTGTGGAATAGTATGGAAGATGGTTGTTCCAGCCAGTGGGATGATCATTATATACAGTTTGTTCATATTATTCCAGCCTGTGGAATAGTATGGAAGATGGTTGTTCCAGCCAGTGGGATGATCATTATATACGGTTTGTTCATATTATTCCAGCCTGTGGGATAATATTGCAGATGGTTGTTCCAGCCAGTGGGATGATCATTATATACGGTTTGTTCATATTATTCCAGCCTGTGGGATAATATTGCAGATGGTTGTTCCAGCCAGTGGGATGATCATTATATACGGTTTGTTCATATTATTCCAGCCTGTGGGATAATATTGCAGATGGTTGTTCCAGCCAGTGGGATGATCATTATATACGGTTTGTTCATATTATTCCAGCCTGTGGGATAATATTGCAGGTGGTTGTTCCAGCAGGTGGGATGATCATTTGGCAAAGCTTCCAAAGCCGGTTTGGTAAGCATCAAAGTCCAAGTTTAATTTGGCAAAGCTGCAAAAGTCCATCCGAGGATGGCAATTTTGAGATTCCAAAGCCTATTTGGTAATCATTGAAGTCCAACGGCAGATTGGCAAAAATCCAGCACGAACTGGTAAAAGTCCATTGTTTAGAATGGCAGAGCAGCTAAAGTCCACCAGCAGTGTGGCAAGCCAGTAGTCGTCTGGCATCGTACAAAAGACATTTCTAAAGTCCACCAGCGGTGTGGCAAGCCAGTAGTCGTCTAGCGTCGTACAAAAGACATTGTTAAAGTCCATCAACAGTATGGCAAGCCAGTAGTCGCCTGGTGTCGTTCAAAAGACAGATTTCTCCGACCACGTTCATTGAAGATTCAATCCAGAAGTCTCATTGGGTTTATATCCCTTTTCTTCTTCATCATCCAGAGCAAATTTTTGGTTATATTTGGTATTCAATCACTATATACCTTGAAAGTCTGAAAGCAATCGCTTTCAGGCATTCAGGTCTACAGCGTTTGAATAGGGGCAGCTGTAATACCCCAAAATTTGCTCTCCCCTTTTGGCATCATAGTTCAGCATTATCATATATCATATCATATCCATCTCATTAGCATTGCATTGCATTTAACATAGAAAAATAGAGCATAGCATCCCTCTTACCATCAGGGCATGTGATCAGGTGGAAGGTGGATAATCAAGGGATCATTCAAAGCACAAAAAGGTCAATCAAGTTGCCTCAAGGCGAGCCAAGAGTCTCTCATGTCTCATACCATCTCAATTGATCATCCACAATCTCAAGGAAGTGAGATCCAATGGGAGATTGAAGCAATACATACTTCAACATGCAAGAGGTTCAAAAACTGAAGGAAAACCCTCAAAAGAGATAGCTCATTGATCCAAAATCAATCTCAAGTGGCATATCTCATCATTCTTTAAAGGGATACACAACATACTCTGAGGAATTTGAAATTGAAGACTGCACTTTTCCCTCCTAACCAGAGGGGGTCAAAATTAGGGTTTCTAATAAAATCAGGATATCTTTGATTTTTTGGACAAAACTTGATGTCATGGTATTCTATATGTTCTTAAGTGTATGTATGTGGAAAATCACCTCTCAATTGGTTTTAGAAATGGTTCAATTGGAAGAAAGATAAAAAATCAGAGAAATTGGGGCCAAGTCAAATAATCAGTGGAAAAAGTCAACTCTTGACTTTTTGAGGCCAAATTCATAAAATTCATGTTATATGTGTCCAATGTACAAAATTTGGTCAAGAAACTCCAAAGGAATCATGAAAAAATTAAGAGGTGGAAAGTTGCCATTTTTGGAAGAAGAAGGGTTACTAAAAATAGCAAGTTTTGGCCATTTTACATCAGAGTTTGAACCAAGGCCATTTAAAATTGAAGCACCAAATGAAAATTCCACTCGGCCACAACAAAAGATCTTATTTTAAGCTTCACATCCATATGTGGAACATCTCTATTGGATAAAAATTGAGTGAGATATGATTGATCAAAGTTTGAGCAAAGTAGGTTCAAAACTAGGTCATGACCAAGATTTTCAGGTCACGCGCGCATCATTTCCTCAAACAGTTGGTGGGCCAAATGTACACCTATTTTTCTCAATTATAAAGGCTTCATTTGCAAAACTTGTCAACATCAAAAATGTTCCTTGTAATGTCCTCTTCAAGTTTCATGTTGGGAAAAATTTGGTTTGATCAAGCTATGAGGTAGATATAATGGTCTCAAGATATGGTGATCTTGCTGAAAACTTCGTGCCAAGATGCATTGCCAGTCAACCTCATTTCCTTGCCCCTAACCAGTTTTCAAACTTGTGTGTTATGAGTCATTTTGCAACCTCTTCCAAGCACCATTTCAATTCATATTTCAAACCAAACTTGTATCATTACATCCCCTCTTTCAAATGAATCCAAAACCTCATTGAATCATTCACTAACAAGAGAGAAAATCATCTTCAAACAACCACTGCTGTATATGTTCTTAACTGTCACGAAAAAAAAACAAATGTTGTTGTTGATTGTCATAGCACTCACCCGTGCATTGTTCACACTGTCCAACCATTTCCTCTTCAACCAAACACATTTCACCTACACTATGAACACTAGCACGTGCTTTGCATGAAATGGGAAAAAAGCAAACTTGCTAAGCAAGTTGCTGATACAACAGCCATGCTCTCACCTTTTCAATTCCACCATAACTGTCATGAACCACCACCACCTTATCATTGCCAATCTGACTCGCCCCCTAACTAACTTGACTCAGTTAGTTAGGGTGGACTCACTTTAGCCACCTTAACTCAATTAACCAGCTCACTAAACCATGGTTAACTCATAGTATAAAACAAAACTTCTCTTCACAAATCCATTTCAACTTCATTTCTCACTCTTTCTCTCAAACACTCTCACATTCTCTCCATTATCTCTCTCTGATTCTGCACGATTTTTCTCCCTTTCTCAATCATCTTCATCCATTCTGAGCAAGAACATTCAAGAGAAAACTCCATTGTCCAAGCATAACATCATCACAGTTTGGAATTCTGTTTTTGCTCTCAAGATCTCCACATCAAGTAGCATTTATTTTGCTAAGGTTGAAGATCTAGAAGCTCAACACCTCAAGCTTTTCTCTGGTTTTCTCAACACATCAAGTTGCCACACTTTCAGGTTTTAATTAACTCAATCTTAATGCTTCATATCAGTATGATTTAAACTCGTTTTATGTGTTTAGAGCTTGTTAGAAGCTATGCGTGAGTTCTGGTTAGTTGATAGGCTCTTTAGGAGTTTAGGTGTGATGTTAGGGCAAATTGTTTTGGCTCGGTTTGTGTTATGCGTGCATGATCTATGAAAATTAATTGCATATTCATGATGTGTGTGAGCTCGGCTTCATTTTGGTATATCTTTTGTGGATTTCTGGAGAAATCAAGGTTGCAGACGGTGGTGGTTTGGCCGGAGAAGGTGACCGGAGGTCACCTCCGGCCGGTGACTGTTAGAGCTAGGGTTTATGCATGTTATAATCTCATCCGTCCATTTTTCATGATCGTGTGGTCCAAAAGGTGCCAACACATTAAAATCCATGTGCGTGTCACGTGTGTTATTTCTGATTTCATTTAAACATGGTGTGGCATGGTACATGATAGTAAGGGTGCTCATGCGTGTGCGTGCGTTGATTTGGCATACTTTGACTTTGGCTTGATTGAGACCTCATCCAATGGTTATTAATGAGTCACTTTTGTTGACTGAGTGTACATGCTTATTATGGTGTTTTGCGCAAACTTGGACTTAAGCCTTTATGCTATTCGCACCCCCTCTGTTTAAAGCCCAATGATTTTGAACTGAGTAATTACTATGCATGCACCCCCATTCATTTTGCATTTCAATTTTTATTTTTATTTTTTTCTACATGTTTGCTTTTTAATTTTTAAAAATACCAACTTGCATTATAAAATTCCAAAAAAATTCATGAGCATCATTAAAACATTTAGAAAATTTTTCATGATTTTATTTCTTGATTTTATGACCTTTTTGCCCCTGTTCTATAATTTTCTTTGATTTTCTTTTGTGTGCATTCTTAATGTGGTACATGATTTTGTTTAATTTTGTTCTTGATCATTAAAAATTGTTTTGAGTTGCTTATTTTTGTAGTGAGTCATTAATATCTTGAATTATGTTAAGTGATTTTTATTTGATTTTTTAGGTCATGTTATGGCATGTTTTGATGTTCATCTTTGCATTACTTTGCATGTGCATCCAATATGATTTAAGTGCATTGTATAAAGCCTTTTGCCTTGAATTTTTTACATGATATTTTGATATGTGATTCATTTCTGATTTGTGAACCTCAATACCATGTTTTCATAATTTTCATGAACTCACTTGATTTTGTTTAATACATTTCATTTAAAGCATTACAACTTGTCATATCCTTGTAATCTTTGTGCATGTTTACATGATTGCTTTTGTGCATACTTGCATGATCATTTGCCTACTTTGTGAGATTTCATTTGACATTATAGGTCATTGGTACATATTATGTGTCATCTTTGCATGTTCACTTTCATTTGAACTTTGTATGTCCTTAATGTGGAGTACTTGTGTTTTCTTTTGAATTTCCATTTCATTTCTTCTTCTATTGCTTCTTGAATGTCTTGATGTGTTATGCATGAACACTTGTGAGATGTTTGTGAATCATTTTGTATTTCATTTCAATTCTGATCCTTAGATTACATGTTCCATTCATGCATGTTTTTTTATTTCTTTTCATCTTTCATTCTCCCTTTTCTTATGGTAGCATGTTCTAATGTCATGGATGATGTTTGTTGCCTATCCACTTGGACTTGCATGATAATGATCATTTGTTTTCCATGTGATGTACATTCTAGTTGTGATTAATAGGATTTAATTTCTCATCTAATTCTTTTGAGCTTTATAGTGCATTAAATGTTCCTTTATTTCTTACACTTGTTATACATGTTTATTAACCATGTAGGGGCTTTGGTAAGTTACAATTGGGTGTGGATAAGGAATCCACATTCAAACCTCTTTCCTTTCATCTCTTTTACAATTCCATTTTGTGTTTTGTTAAGCACTTATGTGCTTTCTTTTAATAACTCATCACTTTCCCTTTTTGAATTACAATTCATCTTCTAACTTAGAAGTGGATTGTTTAATTCATTCTTTCTTTAGACTTTAGGTTGAAACCTCGCAAACCATTAGGACCACTCCCTTTAATTTTCAATTAGGATTGGGTTTTAGTTCATATAGATTTTTACCTTTGCTCCTCTCTTGAGTCTCTCTTCTCTTCTCAAAGAAAATTCAAGATATCTAATAAAGGTAGGCACTTATTGCATTTAGGCCTTTCATATAAAGAAAAGGTTATAAGGGGTCTTCTCTTATGATCTTAGAATGTGTAGCATATAGCCCATCTTGGGTCAATGTGCTAAACATTTGATCTTGTATGAGGGACTTAAATGCAATATTTGTTGGAGATACAAATAATAAAAAACACTTCTTCATTTCTTAATCAACAAAAACACTTAATAAACACAAGTATGCTAGTGTGTTTGAACCTTGACAATTGGAACTAAGTGTGGGGGTCTTCTTCACTCTTAGTGTGTTTTCTTACTCATTCCATCTTGGAATGTGAGAATGTACACATTCCAATAACTAAGATTTGGATACACTATCATATGCAAACAAATAACAAAACATTTCTTTCTTAAAAGACAAAAAAACAAACAATAACGTCTTTCCTTCGGGAATTCTTTTCTCACCTCATTCACTCTCAACGTATGAACGTGCTCCTACTCGTTCTCTTGCAAGATGGTAACGCACTCGGACCAGCGAGCCTGCAACACCTGAGCTAGAACGTTAGTCGTTCCTTAAAAAACACAAACAATCCGTCCCTAGTGAGGGGAACTACGTCGCTCTGATTCTCATGCTCCCGATGAGATACGTAGGCAGTGGGGTAGGGCCCATGCGAGCACTTCTTTTATTTTCCCTACATTTGTTCTTCTTTCTCCTTTCTTTCTTTCAGTTCCTTTTCCAGTATTATTTTCTATCACCCTTTGATTGAAGCAGCAAGCGTGGATCCCATCGGGTACGATGGACGCGAGGGGGTGCTAATACCTTCCTCTCGCGTAACCGACTCCCTTACCCTTTCTCTTAGTCGTAAGACCCTGCTTTTTCCTTCCCTTCAGGTTTACGCGGTGTTTCCTTTCCCTCTCTTGGGATAAATACACATTGCTGGCGACTCTGTTCGGTGCCACTTTCGCGTTTGTACTAGGATGAAAATCCCGGGAGCGACACATACGCCAATGTAACCCGACAAGTGGTGGTCTGATTTATCAAAAACAATATCATCGGCCGTTATGGTGTTCCAAGCGAGATCATTACTGATAATGGATCTAACTTAAATAATAAGATGATGAAAGAGTTGTGTGCTGAGTTCAAGATCGAACACCATAACTCATCTCCCTACCGACCAAAGATGAACGGAGCGGTAGAAACGGCTAACAAGAACATCAAGAAGATTGTTCAAAAGATGGTTGTAACCTACAAAGACTGGCACGAGATGCTACCCTTTGCTCTTCACGGTTATCGCACATCTGTCCGCACTTCAACAGGGGCAACCCCTTTCTCTCTAGTGCATGGCATGGAAGCAGTGCTCCCCATAGAAGTAGAGATCCCGTCAATCCGAGTATTGATGGAAGCTAAGCTTACAGAAGCTGAATGGTGTCAAAGCCGACACGACGAATTAAACTTGCTCGAAGAGAAGCGAATCACGGCATTATGCCATGGTCAGTTGTATCAGCAGAGAATGAAGAAGACGTTCGACAAAAAGGTCCGACCCCGCATCTTCAGGAAAGGAGACCTCGGGCTCAAGAAGATACAATCTTTTCTCACTGATTTTCGGGGCAAATGGACCCCTAATTATGATGGCCCCTATGTGGTCACGAAAGCTTTCTCAAGCGGCGCCTTGAGACTTGCAACCATGAACGGAGAGGAATTTGCTTACCCCACAAATGTTGATGTAGTCAAGGAATACTTCGCCTAAACTAAAAATAAAAAAAAACGTCTCGATGGATTGAAAACCCGAAAGGGCGGTCCAGGCAAAAGTTAGAGACAAAGTAAAAAAAACATCCCGGTGGATTGGAAACATCAAAGTACAATCCAGGCAAAAATTAGGGATAATGTCAAGTAACTATGTTCAACAGAGGCGAATCCCTCAGCAGCAGCAGTTACATCATCTGTCAGAAAACTCCAGCCAAGGTAATCTTCGACAGAAGCTCAGGATGCCCCGAATTCAAAGTTGGTGGAAGGATAGTGGTCGTTATGTTTCAACGTAGCTCTTTTCCCTGTAAATTACCATTTTCTAACTTTGTGAATACTCTTTGGAATCACGCGTTTGGCTGATCTCCATGTTATCAATAAAATTTGAACCCTTGTGCTTTTGTTTGTAATTCTTATTTGTTTTAGCTTTACAGAACGACGTTGTTAACATGATTAACGATTCTTGAAATAAAACAAAAATGAATTTACTTGTTAAAACTTTTTCTGCTTTTAAAATAAAGTCGGCAATTTCTTTTGACTGTTGGACATCAAAGGAACATCGACCGATTCTCCAGAAGTATGCGAACCTTAAAGTGCATAATCAAAGTACTACTTCTACGCCAGTACGCCTGAATGAAGGATCAACTGTGTCAGAGACCTTGTTTCGTCTGACACGCCTCGGCCGAGTTCTTATCTCCTAAGCCTGACCACCGATAGTTCCCAACAGGGACTATCTCTCCTAAGCAAGGTGGAATTGCTATCTTGAACCAGCGATACTTCTTCGCCTCGCAATGGCCGAGTATCCAGTCATATTCATCTTTTAGTTTGTATGTCGCGTCAGTTTTGTCAGCATATACATACATACATCATGCATTATTAATTTGCATTCACATTCATATTGCATCACTATCACTCTATTCGGTCTTGTCCCCTAGTGATAACAGTCTTCTCAATCGAGTTGTTAGTTCTTGCCTCGTCAGGAAATGTTGCATTTGAACAATCTCGCTTCCAGTGTATCTCTGGGTTAGAGTTGGCCCTTGACCACTTTGATAACTTGAACCTCTGAAAAACCAGAGGAACCTTCAGTCAGCATCACTCTTCGCCATTGAAGATGATATCCTTGCTTTCCCGGATTAAGGAAAATCCACAGAGAAAGCCTCGTAATTAGAGATTCGGCAGCATGCCAGTTTCGCTCCGAAAAAACCGTTGATGAGAAGGTCATCGGCACCTCAAAATTGGACCCCATCATATGGCATTTCTCCGGGAGGATCCCGAGAAAAGTATGATGTAAGATCCCAAGCGACAGCAGTCTCTCAAGAGACTCGCTTTTCCCGGATAGAGTCGACAAATGGTGTCTCCCACAGAGAAGTTTGTGCACCTCTACAGCTCAGACGAATGGGTTCCCCAGCAAGTCTGACATCAAAACTTTTTTCGTCAAATGGCATCTCCCCAGGAAAATCCTGCGAGAAGTTTGAGGAAAACTGCTACAAATAGCGTCCCTTGTCAATAAAGTTTATTGACAAAAGAAACTAAGACCAGTTCCTTGGTAGGAAACCAGGAACGAGGGGAAGTTTAAATTAGAAACTAAGACCAGTTCCTTGGTAGGAAACCAGGAACGAGGGGAAGTTTGTTTCAGCAACTGAGACCAGTTCCTTGGTAGGAAACCAGGATCGAGGGGAAGTTGACAAAAGAAAACTGAGACCAGTTCCTTGGCTGAAGATCGGGATCGAGGGGAAGTTTGCCTTTTCTAAGCATAATTGCTTAGCAAAAGAAGAAGGATGCGTGACTACCATTCTTAATCACCATCAAAATTTCGGGTATTCCGATATGTAATCCTCTTGCACCCCGAATGCCCGAATACCTTCGTCATTCACACCTTCGGGTCCAAGAAGATTAAATAGGGGCATCTGTCATACCCCAAATTTTGACCACTAAGATTTCCCATCATTGTGCAAATCATCATCACAATATGGGGGAACCATCTTATTTCATCAGTCTCCCCAAAGATGGGTGAGCATCCACTACACTTAAAATTAGGGTTTCAAGCCCTCTCTGAGCTTTAGACAAAGGATCAATCAAGAAATCACATGATCTTCAACTTGTCTAAACCTCTCAAACATACACAAAGGATAAAAAAGGACTCCCATATCAAGGATTAAGCACAAAGCTGCTCCCTTCTAGGTGGATCAAGTCTCAAGATAGACAGTGTCACCAAATTAGGGTTTTGGTCGACCAGGGCCTCCAGATGGAAATTTTTCATCTGGGCACAAGCCAATGATCCAAAACACAACCTAATATACTCCATGGAACCTCATGGACCCAACCATCAAGTCAATTTTTCCTCAGGGGATGCATTAATCAAAAATCAAGAATTAGGGTTTCTTGACCTAATTCACTCCTAAGTTGACTTTTGGGACAAATCATGAGCCAAGACCTCAAGAGAGGGTTTGAGGGTCTCTAATGAACTATATTTATCCATTTGGAACAATGGATTGGTCCAAGAAGCTTGAGCAACAAGCCTCAATTTCATCTGCACCACGATTATGGTTTCGCGGGAAAAGTCAACTATAACTTTGAATTTTGACCAGGACATGCTCCCAAACCCTAGGACATGCCTCAATATACCCTATGACACCCATGGAACATGTCCATCAAGTTTTATTTAGGTCAAGGACATGATTTCCTGAAGAATTGCACAGTTTGGAATTCATCTGATAAAAAGTCAACTGTGCACAAAAGTCAACTTTGACTTTCTGAGATTTTTCACCAAAATGGATTTTTAACCCTAAAATGATGTTAATGTATGATTTGAATCATAATTCATCAAGAAAAATCAAGAAAAGTTGGATAACTTGTAAAAGGAGTAACCATAAAAGCTTAGAAAATTTTCTAAGTTAAAAATAAAGTGGCTAGGGTACCAACTTTGGAAGATCATAACTCCTAAACCACAAAGCCATTTTTCCTCATCCAAAGATGGATTTGTAGCCCTCATTACCCTCTACAAAAACTTCAACTACAAGTCATTCCAATTCATTAAGGATTTTGAGTTTTGGAGTGATCAAAATGGCTGAAAAATGAAAATGTCACTTTTTCCAACACTTAGTGAAATTTTCACTAAGTCCAAATCTGTCTTCATTTTTTTCCAAATGTAAGGGGATTTTTCACTTGGATTCAAAAGAGATCAAAACCAAACCTGTTCAAACAGTTGTTGTATCATGTAAGGGCTTTCCAAAATGGCCAAGAACATTACCAAATTCCATTTGGGCTATGAGTTATGACATTGTCAAGTTAGCTGAAATCTGTCAAGGCAAGGCAGAATTTGCATTTTTGCTCGATTTGCCAATATTGTGCAAATCCAAACACTCCTATCCACTTGGACACATCTGAGGATTGAATCTAAAGGGGACAATCACTGAGCCAAGCCTCCAAAGTCCTTGGAACAAGAAAAAGCATGTTGAACCTAGAATTGCCAAAATAGGGACAAGACTCCAAATTTGGATTGGAGCATTCAATGGAAGCATCAAGGTGGCATGGACTGAGCCATTTTCATTTGAATTCAGTCAAGACTTATCCAAGACCAAGGGAACCAGCAGCCTGTGCCCTAACCTCTAGTCAATGGCTAGAGGAGACTTGAACTTCCATTTGCCAACATTGAACAAACCTACTCAGCAGTTGCCATTCACTATTCCTTGCAAAACAAACTTGCTCTACTATAAATAGAGCTCAATTGTGATCAGTTTGAGTACACCAAATCCATCAAACAGATGCTTTCCTCAAAATCTCTTCTTTCAGTTCAATTTTGCCTTCTAAGGCAAGTCACTATCGGGTTTTGAGTTTGAGAGCTTTTCTAATCAAACCAATCACTCACACACCTCACATACATCATATAGAAGTGATCCAAACCCTCACATAACATCTGGAACACAGATTTCACAAAATCACCAGCCAATTGCTCAAGTTCATGACAGTTTTGCAGTTGAGGTGCCATCCTCAATTCCAAACCATTTCAATCCATTCCATGCACTCAGACACATCACTTGGCACCTAAGGAAGCTATCCACATCATTGGAACCAAGCTGTAACACCTCCAACACCAAACACGATCACCAGCTGCAAGTGGTAAGCATGAGCTCTTCTAACTCTATGATCCATGCAATTTTTGCTGCACAATAATTTGGCCATATGTTCATAATCATGCATGGAATGTTTCCCCTCAATTAATTGCATTGTTTGAATCGTGTATCAAAAATCCTAGCCTTCATGCAGAAATTAGGATTCTTGAGGATTTTTCATGATTTCTTATTATATGTTTAATTTAAATGAAATTAATTGACATAGACATGATCGTGAGGTTGAGACGAGCATAATGATATGTGGATTGCATGTTATAATCAAGTATTCAGTGAGATTGGAGAGAAAATGCAAATCTGGCCAAGCCCAGAACACGCGCGTGTTCTTGGTGTGTTCTTGGCGCCTTTTTTTCAAAATTTGAATATTTGAATTTTGTGATTTTATCTAATTGATTCAAAAATTAATTTCTCTCTGAGTTTTAATGATTTTGAGTTGATTCTTTTTTTAATAATTCACAAAAATGTTAAAATATTTTATTTTCCTAAAAAATCCCAAAAATATTATTTATTTCATATAATTGATATTTTTGCAAAGAATTAATATTTTAATTGTTTTTGACATTTTAAATTTTTTCTACATTGATTTTGCAATTTTTAATGCCTTCTAATTATTTTGTAGGTCAATACTTAATTTTTGAAGCATTAATCCAAGATCACAATTTGTTTTTCATATGTTAAACAATTTTGATCATTTTAATTGAATTTTTATTCAATTAAATACATTTTTGAAAACAAATTAGGGTTTCGGATTCATTCAACCCTCATAAATCATTTTCAAAACACACTTGGGCCTCTAATACAGTGTAAGACCCAATCCTTTTTTGACCAAATCATTTTTGGGCGTCAGTGTATTGTATAAGTCCCGATACCGTCAAAAAACAAACGGCGCGATCGTCGCCTTTTGAAAAATAACCTTGGGCCTACCCTCGAGTAGTAAGACCCATTTCTTTTCTTAAAAACCATTTGGGCCTCTAATAGAGTGTAAGACCCAATCCCCTTTTAACCAAAACATTTTGGGCCTCACTTATTGTATAAGTCCCTTCGCGTTAAAAGAAAACCTCGGTGCGATCGCCATTTCAAACGAAAAGTCAACGGGGCCTACCCTCGTGTTATAAGCCCCACTCTTTTTCTTTAAAACTTTTTGGGCCTCTTGAGAGAGTGTAAGACCCATCCCTTTGTACAGAAAACAATTTTGGGGCCTCAGTCACTTGTATAAGTCCCTCTGTACAGATTCAAATAGTGCGCTCACTGATAAAACCCTGGGCCTCTCCTTGAGCTGTAAGCCCCAAATCTTTCTTTTTCAAAGCATTTTCTCCTTTGATTTTGAATATACTGTTGTTTTCAATCTTTCTTTGTTGAACAACTAACCAAACAGCATGGAAGCTCTACAACCGAGTAAGTGGTTATTGCTTTCATTTACCACTTTCATATACATATAACTGTATTGGGGAGCTGTTTTGCTGTAAGTCTTCTTTCATAAACTAATATCAACTGTGTAATAATAGTATAGATATTTAGAGTTTCCCCAGCAACTACGTCTACCATTAAAGCCCGTTGATCACTCTTAGAAATAGTCTAAACTAGATCCCCATAGGATTACCAGACACAGTCTTCCCTCCTCTTGGGGTTAAACAATATGGAGACATGAAAGGCAGCATTCTCTGTGAATCCTTTCATAGACTGTCACTCATAGAAGTTGTCAAAGAAACTCTATTCCCCAGAGATGATCTTTTCTCCGTGAATGGCATCTCTGAGTTTCTTCCAAATTCTCGGACTTTCCTGGCTTGATCTATTCTCGGTGAATGGCATGTCTTGAATTTCTCGGGGTTTGGGGACCCACAAGCTTCTTAAAAGCACTTGTCAAGAAACTCTACTCCCCAGAGATGATCTTTTCTCCGTGAATGGCATCTCTTGAGTTTCTTCCAAATTCTCGAACTTTCCTGACTTGATCTATTCCTTGTGAATAGCTTGCCATGAATTTCTCAGGGTTTGGAGACCCATCGGCTTCTTAAAAGCATCGGCCTCCTCTTGGGCATCGTACAAGGACCCACAGGCTTTCTAAAAGAAACCCCGCCTCCTCTTGGGCTTAGTACAAGGACCCTACGGCTTCTTAGAAGTATTCACAACCTCCTCTTAGGCTTCGTATAATGATCTCTTCCTCCGGGAATGATAGCCTCCTCTTGGGCTTCGTACAAGGACCTCTCGGCTTCTTAAAAGTTTCCAGCCTCCTCTTGGGCTTCGTACAAATTGTCCCGACGACCTCCTAGAGGTATAGGAACAGAACTTAATCATCTGCATAGAACAGTCCTTTCAAAGAGTCTACTACTGTTTCTCCACACATAGTACAAAAGATAAAACTCTAGACTTGGACAGTCTAATTTCCTTGAGTCTCAAAGACATTCTCAAGCACCCTTCAAGAATAGGAAGTAAACCCGTAGACTCGGACAGTCTCAATACCCTTCGGATTTCCCGCTTCCTTAAAGAACGGGAACAACCCGGATCCTTGAATCAAATCCTTGAGTACAGTGTTGCTCATATAAGAACTGATTTTCTCTTTAAAAATCAGTATACTGGACCTGTCACTTAACTGAAACTATTACCTTAGCCTCCTCTTAGGCTTTATATAATGATCCTTCTTCAGTGAAGTTAGCCTCCTCTTGGGCTTTATACAATGATTCTTCCCAGCGAAGCAAGCGTTTAGCCTCTCTCTCGAGCTTTATATGAGATACCAAAAGATTCCCTTGTCGAGTCAAACCTTTTCGCCTCCATCTCGGGCTTTGTACGAGATACAAAAACACTCTCTTGTTGAGTATAAAAGATCCTCTTGTAGGATCAACCCCTTTTTGCCTCTCTCTCGGGCTTTGTACGAGACACATATTAGCCTCCTCTTAGGCTTTATATAAGAAAACCACTAGTTGATCCAATCAACCTTTTAGCATCAAAGTTGTGCCTCGTTCACAGTACACAAACATCAACAACTCCTTCCCCTTCATCTAATCGCTGTAAGCGGCAAGCCTCTGGATCATCTACATCCATGCCACTGTCCCTCTTTTAGCATGAGAAATTCCTAAGGAAAGATAGCATTGCTCTACACTGAGTTAAAGTCTTCTCCTTCAGGTTGGAAATCCCCTATAAAGGAAATTATGGCATTGTCGGATTCACAAATCCCGGTTAAAGTAATCCTCCTTTATAAACAGTTGTGACATACAACCCCCCCCCCCCCTTTAGAGATGACAAATTCTCTCTAAAGCCAAAACCTTTTAGCTTCACATCTTGGGCTTGGAACAAGATACAAACCACCTTTCGCTTCACGTCTTGGGCTTTGAACAAGACACCAAAAACACCCATTTCCTCCCATAGAATAGGAGGAACTACGAACGCTCTGATTTCCCTATTTCGGTAAACGGGAATACGTAGGCATAAGATTGAAAGAAAAATCTTAGCGAGCATACTAAACAAAAACCCAAAATCCCATACTCTCATGTATCTATCAAAAAGCATCAGTCCTGACATCCTAATCCTTGTTCCCCGCTATAAGATCCTAGAAAGAAAGAAAACAGTATTGGGGAAAATACAAATAACCAGTACAAAGGCCCCCCCCCCCCCCACATTGATAGCATTCGTAACCTAACAGACCGCTGTTTAAACTCAGTATGCAAAGCAGAGTTAATTGGAGACATCTATTTCCCTTCCTTCATCAGCTTTAATAGGATAAAAAATGAATCGACCTGTAGTTAAAACTCAACTGCAGAGAGCGACCAGCGCTTAAGAACCGCGTCCAAAATCGCTCGCTACACATGCCAGGTTTGGACACCAGCATCGTGGAACATCATCTACCGTTAAGATCAGAATGTCTGCCAGTAAAAAAAAGGTTGAGACGGACTCATCCAGACGTGGCCATCAAAATCAAAGAGGAAGTACAGAAACAGATTGACGCGGGTTTCCTCGCTACATCAGAATATCCTCATGGGCTAGCCAACATAGTGCCAATTCCAAAAAAGGACAGAAAAGTCAGAATGTGTGAGTCTACAGGGATCTGAACCAAGCCAGTCCGAAGGATGACTTTCCCCTATCGCACATTGACATGCTGGTAGATAGTACAGCAAAGTTCAGAGTTTTCTACTTCATGGATGGATTCTCGGGCTATAATCAGATCAAAATGGCACCAGAAGACATGGAGAAAACTTCATTCATCACCCCATGGGGCACCTTTTGTTACAAGGTAATGCCCTTCGGTTTGAAGAATGCCGGGGCAACCTATCAAAGGGCCATGACTACTCTGTTTCACGACATGATGCACAAAGAAATAAAAGTGTATGTCGATGACATGATTGCCAAATCTAAAACAGAAGGGGAACATGTGATCCACCTTTTAAAACTATTCGAGCGTCTGAGGAAATACTGTTAATTCTTGTAGTTGGCTAGAATTTTGGTAAAACAATGTTGATGTCATGGTTGATGTTTCAACATGAGTTTTTAACAGCCTTGTTATGTTGAGTTAACATTCTGGTTATGTTAAGGGTTGCAGTTTGTGCTGATATCAAACCCGATGTCATAACATCAGATGACAGAACATCAGAAAACCATCTGTGTGGTTTGTGGATTGCAGAATGTTATAGTGCTGAAGAGTGATGTCACATGCGATGTCTTGACATCACTATACCAGAACATCAGTCTGCTGTGTTTTTAGGACTGCGCGTGTTTCTGTTATTGGAGAGATATTCTACTGAAGAGAGTGAGAGATTGTAGGCGAATATTTTGGTAAAGATATATTCTGGTGCAATCATAAGTGGAGCAGATCTTGTTGCTATTTTTAGGGCTGGAAGATTTGAAAAGATTTGAAGATAAAATCTGTTTTTAAATTCAAATCAAATCAGATATTTGGAGAAGATCTTGCAGTTGAATAGTGAAGATTTAAAAGATACATAATATCCTGGAAATATTATGTGGAGCTGAATTTAATGCATAAAGATATGGAGAATATTTAGAGTTAATTATTGAAGGTTTAAATTGAAGATTTGATTGAAGATCCAATTAATAGCAGAATCTGTTGGAGATTTGGAACAGAAGATTTGATATAAATTGAAGGCCCAAATCCAGTTGGGAAAGAGGTTATAAATAGAAGCATTGTAACCTAGTTTTAGTAAGCCAGCCATCATGTAGATTATAAGGGCTGTGTTGGTTGATGAACCACCCAGTTTGTGGGATGGTCATCGTGCTTATCTCGAAGCCTGTAGGTAAGAGATGTATTGTTCTTGGAGGAAGCTGTTAAGCAACTCTAAGTATTGTTCTTAGTCATGAGGGTCATGTCTAGGTATTGTCATGGAAGTGTGTCTTCCAAGGTTATGTGTGTGAATGAATACGTTTAGGAAATCAAGCTATTGATACAGTGACGGTGTAGTTGACTGCTAGACATCATCGAGATGATTGGAAGTGAGATGGAGTCTCTTACCTAGGGAGGACTTAGGTAGAAGGGTCATTGGGTAGTGATTGAATTAGGTAGATTGTCAACTGGTGTGTTGAGTCTGTAATTTGATACTACTAATAGTGGACTTCCTTCCTGGCTTGGTATGCCCCCAGATGTAGGTTGGTAGAACCGAACTGGGTGAACAATTGATTGTGTTCATATTCTGTTTTTATTGTCTTGTTCATGCAACAGAGTTTGATGTTGTGACATTGCACCTTAACATCACACATCTGTACCAGAATTTCAATTGGTATCAGAGCAGGCATCCTGTCTGTTTTTGGATGAGATCTAGGGAAGATACTTTCTGGATCGTGAGCAAGGAAGATAGTTGCTGAGTTGTGGACTTGGCCAGTTCATACGGTTGGGTGTATGATCCCTTGAAGTAAAGGATGAACTATCTTTCAGAGCTGCCATTGTGAGTGTGTTGACCCCTGGTGACAAGCAAGGATTTTTGAGCAGCACCTGAAGGTTGTTGAGGAGTTGTTGTATGTTCCGCTGCATGTGTTTTTGTAACCCTGGTTGGTTCTCGTATCTCTGGTGATGAGATTCTAGGAAGGTATTCTCTTGGAAAGACATTAAGGGTTGGTCTCCTCAGCAGGTTGGTCTCTGACGTGGTACTTGGTGCAAGGCAACTTCAACTGGTTGGTTTGAGAGATCGAAGATTCTTGAGGATTATCTCATACCTTTGTTTTGGGGAAAGAAGTGATCAGAAGGTGAATGGATTATTTTTAAGGCTTGATGAAGAAAGAAGAGGGTGGAGCCCAAGGCAAAGAGTATCACTGTCAAATCTTTCATGCGGGAGTGAAGATCTTGATAAGGTATCTCTTAAGCTGAGTTGTGGTGACCTATTCAGGAGGGTCTTTCTGGTTATGTTGTTAGTTTCATCAAGAAAGAAGCTAAGCTTGATATGTCAATCCTAATGTCTCGACATCGCGCTACACATCAGCAGTTTAAAGGTAAATGCTGAGTCAAAGACCTGTTAGACTGTAGCTGTTTTGAAGGATCACTGAAGCTGTGAAGTTGAACAATTTGTGAGATGCTAGTAAGCTTGAGCTAAACTGTCTGAGGACAATATTATAGGGAAAGTGCATCCTAGAGTTTGTAGTGTAAATCAGCCTGGGGTCAATTGGTGTCTGCATTAGTTGTATGGAGTGAACTCTTCCAGCTTTGAGGCTTGAAGGATTGGAAGTAGCAGAGTGTCTATGGTATGGCTTTAGATGCAGAAGGATGGCAGTTATCACTCTTAAGTTAGACAAAGTTCTGAACCTTGTGCTTATAAGAAGAAGCTTCTGGAAGAGTGTGTTATGCAAGTTACTGCAGTTTTGTTGGTCTAATCTTGGAAGTTGATCAGATGTTGATATGTTCTCATGTGTCCCCTACATGAGATATGTGTGGATTAATATGGTCGTAGTCTCCAAATCCATTGAAGACTGTTGTCAGAACTGATGTTGAAACATCATTCCAGTTCTTTGTTCTCTCAGCCAAAGAAAGATAGTTGTGCTCTTGGTGAAGTATCAGGTCAAGCCAATTAGTGATCAGTGGTGTGGATTATTAAAAGAGGGATCAGCTAGTGCCACAAGTGTGCAGGAAAAGAATGTCGTACCTTGTGTGAGAAGGTAATCTTATTCTGTCTAAGGGTAAATACTTTGATGGGAGACTGAGTATTTGTCTAGAGAATTAGGCAAAGCTGTGTCCAGATATTTTTTTTGTGGGCCATGATGGAGTAGCTTTATGGTTGAAGATGACAACCTGAGGTAGCCTTATCAGCTGACTATTTCAGAAGTGTGTGAATGAAGGAGTGAGCATCATCTGCTGGCTGTTTGTAAAGACCTTGTTGGAAGCTTAGCAGTTGTCTGATGTGAGTGACGACATGAATTATGCTGTTGAAGATGCAGTCTATGAAGATAGCATATTCTTGATGGTTAGAGCTTGGATCAGTTTATTTCTGATCTAAGTAGTTTGGAGCATGGGGTTTGCTCTAGTTGTGAAGGTCGAGGATAAGTGGCAGTTATTTCTGGGTTTCTACTGACGACTCTACTAAGGGAAGTGACTTTCTTTAGTATTGCTATGGGGTAGTCTTGGACTACTTATTTTCTGAAGATTCAGATGTGGTAGGTTTGGAGTCTTTGGAGTTTCTAAGCAGGATGGAGGTTGTCTACTCAAACTTGATTGTTGAATCAAGTCTATGAGAGCATGGAAATCTGTTTCTGCAAAGGGAGGAGGTTCTTCTGAGTGGCAGAAGGTTGAGCTGAATTCAACAGTTGGATGACATAATGTTATGACATCTAGCTCAACATCAGGAGTCTCAGCTGGTGATGTGGCACATCAGTTATTGGTAGGGTGATCTACAGGAATGAACAATAGGATGCTTCATAAAGATCGTTCTCATGGCAGTTTGCGGGAGCTGCAGGAAGGAGAAGATGTTACATGACTATGGCTTAGGGAGTCTAAGTGGGTTTGCTTTTGAGCAAGTGGAACATGTGACTTGAAGATCAAGGTTCCTTGGTGGATCAAGCTATCTTTGTGAGAGTTCTGGAAAACGTGAAAAAGGTCAAAATGTGGCATTTGGCTAGTTTCATATGAGGACTTATGGATGAGGTGATCAAACTGTGGCATTTGGTTGATCTCAGAAGTGGATTTGAAGAATCAAGATAATCAGAGTGTGGCAGCTGGTTATTATTAAGGATTGTCTTAAAACAAGTTACTCTTGGGCAGAAGGGTGATGAGTTGAAGACTCAAGGAGATTACTCTTCTTGAAGGTGGTTGAGAGTTTATTTCTCTAGATTACTATGCTATAGTAAGTCCAGTTGGTGGAACCTATCAAGAATCATGGTGATGATGTTTTGGTGTGTGGCAGGTGTTCTAACTTGGTGTTGGGACATTATCTGGGTTGGATATCCTTGGTGAAGGATGTTTATGCTCTGGTTCAGGAGCTTGGTGCCTACATTATGCCTAAGGAGCGTCTACATAGTCATACGGGAGAATGATGAAGTAGAATGGAGAATGTAGAGAAGACTGTAGTAGATCAGGTATTGATTAATTGGAAGCCTGATGAGAATGGTCATATTTAGGAGATGATTGCTCCAGCATTATTTCAAAAGAGGTGTTTCTGACGTTGTGGATTAGAATGTGGAGATTCTAATCTTGGTTTGTTGTAGTATGTTCTGGCAAAGCATGTCTACTATTTTTGAAGACCTCACTAGTGGATGTAATGGCAGAGGAACTGTGTCAGATGAGGTGATTGGATCAGAAAATTTTGAAGAGATTGGATCTCAGTAAAGCTTTTAGGTAATCTGAGATTTCGTGGAGTTTGTGAGCAGTGTCATACTAGTCAGGATAATTGAATGTGTTCTCCAAGAGTGAAAGTACAATATGTGAAAGTGCTCAGCAAGTGTGCTCAAATGTTCATCTCTATCTAGAGCTTTAGTTAACCATGAGAGGGGGAGTAATTGTCTATGGATTCTGCAGCAAAGGTGCATATATTGTGAAGCCTGCATGTTGATCAAGCTTGTGGAGATTGGTTGCCTCTTGTGAGGAGATAATGTCAGATAACATGTTATGACATCAGACTGTTGGATGACGTGTTGGTGTGGACATGAATGGTTTTAGCCATGTGGAGCCAATTGTTTGAATCATATGCGCACATGCTTCTGTGGAGGAGTCTGAAGGACGATTTTATTTGTCCAGATGTTGGAATTACTTTGTGAGGGTCTTTGTTGATGGGAGATGTCACACTTGTCTAGGTGTGTGGTTTTAATTCAACGTAAGAAGACTTGACTTAAAGTGTATTGGAAGGCAGTGTATTTGTGGATGTATGAAGACCATGATCAAGAAATTCATTCCTGAGACAGTTTATCAGCTTGGCAAGATGTGAGTTTTGGAGCATGAGAAGATAACCACTTAAGAGGGAATTATGTGATTAAGCACTAAGTGAATGCGTTCAGCAGGTGAGTTGAACAGAGAGTGCGCTCTTGAAGACATAAAGATGAGTCTTATGTTTTCCATTCATTTAAGGTGTTCTTCTTGCAAAGGTGCACTGGTTATCTTAGATAGATGGAGTTGATCTTTTCTCTACTGATCATTGAAAGTAGTAGCTGCTGAGTCTGAGTTTTGTTCTGAGTATATTGGTTGGATGATTCAGAGTTTGCCTTTGGAATTTTTGTGTGCTTGCTGCTATGTTCAGAGTTTGTCCAATTATGGCTAAAAAGGGGGAGAATTAGCCTAATGGTTGCCAAGGTGTGGTTGTGAAGCCTTTTCTGATATGGTGCAGCAGTTGAGGGGGAAAGTGTTTGAACAGCTATGATCTGGTTATGCTGATGTGAAAGTGTTCGTTTCTGCTGCAAGTTGTTCTGATGTAGGCTGAAATTGTTTTAGCCAAAATTAGCCAAAGGGGGAGATTGTTAATTCTTGTAGTTGGCTAGAATTTTGGTAAAACAATGTTGATGTCATGGTTGATGTTTCAACATGAGTTTTTAACAGCCTTGTTATGTTGAGTTAACATTCTGGTTATGTTAAGGGTTGCAGTTTTGTGCTGATGTCAAACCCGATGTCATAACATCAGATGACAGAACATCAGAAAACCATTTGTGTGGTTTGTGGATTGCAGAATGTTATAGTGCTGAAGAGTGATGTCACATGCGATGTCTTGACATCACTATACCAGAACATCAGTCTGCTGTGTTTTTAGGACTGCGCGTGTTTCTGTTATTGGAGAGATATTCTACTGAAGAGAGTGAGAGATTGTAGGCGAATATCTTGGTAAAGATATATTCTGGTGCAATCATAAGTGGAGCAGATCTTGTTGCTATTTTTAGGGCTGAAAGATTTGAAAAGATTTGAAGATAAAATCTGTTTTTAAATTCAAATCAAATCAGATATTTGGAGAAGATCTTGCAGCTGAATAGTGAAGATTTAAAAGATACATAATATCCTGGAAATATTATGTGGAGCTGAATTTAATGCATAAAGATATGGAGAATATTTAGAGTTAATTATTGAACATTTAAATTGAAGATTTGATTGAAGATCCAATTAATAGCAGAATCTGTTGGAGATTTGGAACAGAAGATTTGATATGAATTGAAGGCCCAAATCCAGTTGGGAAAGAGGTTATAAATAGAAGCATTGTAACCTAGTTTTAGTAAGCCAGCCATCATGTAGATTATAAGGGCTGTGTTGGTTGATGAACCACCTGGTTTGTGGGATGGTCATCGTGCTTATCTCGAAGCCTGTAGGTAAGAGATGTATTGTTCTTGGAGGAAGCTATTAAGCAACTCTAAGTATTGTTCTTAGTCATGAGGGTCATGTCTAGGTATTGTCATGGAAGTGTGTCTTCCAAGGTTATGTGTGTGAATGAATACGTTTAGGAAATCAAGCTGTTGATGCAGTGACGGTGTAGTTAACTGCTAGACATCATCGAGATGATTGGAAGTGAGATGGAGTCTCTTACCTAGGGAGGACTTAGGTAGAAGGGTCATTGGGTAGTGATTGAATTAGGTAGATTGTCAACTGGTGTGTTGAGTCTGTAATTTGATACTACTAATAGTGGACTTCCTTCCTGGCTTGGTATGCCCCCAGATGTAGGTTGGTTGAACCGAACTGGGTGAACAATTGATTGTGTTCATATTCTATTTTTATTGTCTTGTTCATGCAACAGAGTTTGATGTTGTGACATTGCACCTTAACATCACACATCTGTACCAGAATTTCAAATACAAACTCCACTTGAATCCTAACAAATGCATGTTCGGTGTCCTCTCAGGAAAACTACTAGGATTCATCGTCAGCCAGAAAGGAATTGAAGTTGATCCTGAGAAAGTCAAGGCCATTCAGAAATGCCTTCTCCAAAGACTGAAAAATAGGTCCGAGGATTTCTGGGACGTTTGAATTACATTTCCAGATTTATATTCCTTATGACTGCGACATGCACGCCAATCTTCAAATTACTCAAAAAGAATCAGGAATGCGTATGGACAGAAGACTGCCAAACCGCCTTCGACGGTATCAAGGAATACCTGTTGAACCCACCAATTCTATCACCTCTAGTGGATGGAAGACCGCTGATCATCTACCTAACAGTCTTGGAAGACTCAATGGGTTGTGTACTTGGCCAACAAGACGAAACAAAAAGAAAAGAGTCTGCCATCTACTATTTGAGCAAGAAATTTACCGACTGTGAGACTCGGTACACTATGCTTGAGAAAACTTACTGTGCTCTGGCTTGGGCAGCCAAGCGTCTTCGCCAGTATATGATTCGTCACACTACTTGGTTAATCTCCGAAATGGATCCGATCAAGTACGTCTTTGAAAAGCCTGCTCTCACGAGAAGGATTGCCCGTTGGTAGATGTTGTTATCAGAATATGACATAGAATACCATGCTCAAAAAGTCATCAAAGGGAGTATTTTAGCCGATCATTTGGATTATTAACCGATTGACGATTAGGAATGAGTTGGATTTAACTTCCCAGACGAAGATGTCATGTATTTGAAAATGAAAGATTGCGATGAACCACTACCAAGTGAAGGGCCAGAACTGTAACACCCCTTTCTATACCCCCAAATAATCAATTAAATCATTTAGGGACGTATTGAAAATTTCATCAGAGTATAATTGTAACTACGGCATAAAAAGAGAATGTCACATTATGCATGAAATTAAACACATACAACACCTGCTCAAAAAGATATGCAACAGTGGGGTAACTTTCAACAATAAAGGATCTCAGTCCTTATACCCACATGTCAACATTTAGAATAAAAGCCGAAAATCTAAACATTGATAACATCAAACATATACATTATATATATATATATATACATCAACAAGTATGATACAACAACATCATTCATGTTTATATACACAAATTTATCAGCAAGATACATACACGAATGTATCACAAAAAGGAATCAAACATAAGCATCCTAGCTACCCGGTGCTACATATCAGAGCCAACCGACCAAAAAGGAAATGAAGCCACGCTTCACAAAAGACCACCAGATACCTAATCTGCAATGCCTCGTAGAGCATTATAAAACAGCAGAAGGGTGAGAAATATTATCATAATAACGTTGCATATAATTATATATCTCAACATATAATACACATATACCACATTCTCACCACAACTCATCACTATGCATGTATATATACATATAACACCAAGCATATACCATAAATCAAATACAAGGCATAACAATCCGTAATTAACGCATCCTTCACAGAGGCATGTTCATTCATGCTCAAATACATGTATCACCAATACATCTCAATTCATCACCATTCATTCAACATAAACACACATACATGTTTATTCACCAATGTATCATTATAAGATACAGTTTATATCATTTCCCATAAACATACATATATCAATGTTTACTATGTCACAATCATCACATCTCACTCCATATACATCGCAAGGCATATATATATATAAAACCAAGCATATTTCTCATAATGCTTATCATTTAACATAAACACACATATTCATGTTTATCCATCCATACACACCTGCACAATTCTACTCATTCCACATCAACATATACATATATATGTTTATTCATCAATGCACAAATACAATGATGACCAATGCAAATCATAGAGACCGACTCGCGACTCTATGCAGATGCAATGCGGTACCGACTCCTTTCATCTCAAGTTCAATTGAAGAACTTGTTCGAACCATTCGCTCACACCTATCACATAGGCTCACGACGTTCACCCATTGCTCACACCTATCACATAGGCTCACAAGGTTTATGGATTGCTCACACCTATCACATAGGCTCACAACCCAACTGCTCACACCTGTCACATAGGCTCACAATCGTTTGTAATCATCGCTCACACCTCACATAGGCACACGACGTTACAACGGATTCTCATTAGAATCGCTCAACACAAGAATGCACATCATGATGCTTCACATGCAAAATGACTCGAAAGACATTCTTGAAATGCATACATATTCACAATATATTCATGCATTCATCACATATAATCCATCTACATTCACATCAATTGTATAACAACATACACATTTATCCAAACAAATCAATTTACGGTTTACCGGAAAAGTCGGCTAAAAATAATATTTTCCATCATCATCAAAAAGTACTAATCCACAGCTTCGATTCGATATAAAGAACACTTAAATCCGATAAACAACGAAGAAGATATGTATATTTCAAAATAACGCAAAAACATAAACCGGAGGCCCGACACTACGAAACGGTTCGAAAATACTGTTCCAATTGGACCAGGTTTAGACCTCAAAACCATTTTTCCTAGAAAGAACATCTCGTTAGCTTCCCAACGCTTTGAACAGGGGTCAAAACCGACTTACGGTTCAAGAGATATGAATTTCCGAAGTTTTCCGAAAAATCAGGATTTTCCACCTACAGCACGCGTCCGTACGCCTGCGCACAAAACCAGAATTTCTGCTACATTCTGGTACAGCTGCGTAATCGCCCGAAACCCGACCGATTCAATTACTTTCTTCCGAATAAATACATGGTGATATCACATAAATACACACCAACATATTAGGATCAAGAAAAACCCGATTCCACGACTTTTATTTTTCACCAAAATCTCAAAACCCTTAATCACCAAAATTGTGAAAACTCACATAATCAACTAAATTCAACAAAATGAGTTTCTATAATCTCGGTCTAGCCTCATGCGACTAATCTTCACAATTTATTTCAAATTTTATCCGTGAAAACATCGATTCTAACCGATTATGTCAAAATCCAACCTAACCTCAAATATTTCTAACACAACCAAAACAATCGAAATAAAATATACATAATCGTATACAAAGTTAAGATAACGATATTTCACACCCTTACCCGATTATTCGCGATTGAAACGGAGTAATTTTTTATTTTCCTCTTTTCCTCTTCTCTTTCTCTTCTCTTCTTTTCTTCTCCTCTTTCTCTCTATTTTTCTATTTTTCTTTCTTTTCCCTCTTTCTTACTACTTTTTTTTCTATTTATAAAAAATCAAAATATCTAACCACCCAAAAAGACCAAAATACCCCTACACTCAAATTTCTCGCAAACGTTCCCAAAACGCGACAAAATATAACAACATTGAAAAATAACATATTTCCAAATAAAAGTCATAAATAAAATAATATAATAATAGAATAATAATAAAATAATCAAAAACGACTCAATTAAATAAAAATACTAAAACTGGGGCGTTACAACTCTCCCCCACTTAGAAATTTTCGTCCTCGAAAATATACTGAGACGAACGACTCCGGACACGACTCTCGCATCCGACTAACAAACCAACATGCCAACAAAAGGCACACCACAAATAGCACAACTGACAAACCACCGTGCTAACAGCAGATACAACAACGGCACGACAACGACGACAACTACAACGACAAGATGCAAAGCCCATACCATGCACTTGACGACAATCTCACACTCAAGGAAAACCACGATACCAACACGCAGGTTCACTCTAGAACCGAAACACAACAAGATCGTTACCATCACCACAGATAACACTCCCCTAATTCCCCATCATAGGAATTAGCTACACACACTCGAACCATCACCATAGAAACGAGGCAACAACACAAACAAGAACACAAGTTCCATGACACAACATCGATTCCTCAACCTCTACAAAACCAGAATACCAACATCCTTGTCACACAACCTTATTACAACAATGCTACGATTCCCAATCGAACATATAACCAAAACATCCATCTACATAGTAGCCCATGAATAATATTTAAACCTTTCACCTAACACTTCCATTCTGAAACGTCCAATGGTCTCAGCATTCCTACATGTTTCCAATGTTCAACCTATGAACTCTTACAAGTCCCACACGTAAATACAAAATGTGCCACCTCACGCTTCCGCTGAGCACTCTGATTACTCGCAACCATCAAAACTATCAATTTCACGTCCAAAGTCTAACTCTTTCTCATATTCGCCAAAAATCACTGTTCACTTTAATATTACCAACCTCACACTCTCCTGTGTTATCTCATACATCATACACAAGTCTCGGAATTGCTCAAATAATTCTAACTCCCTGACCATCAAAACAGACATGCATAGAAACTTCCGACTTAACTTTTCAGGCACAACAACAACTTTTCCCCGAAGGATAATCCAAGCCAAATTCATAACTCATCACGAACTCTAACCATCCTTGTTGTCTCATACTCTATTCCTTTAGATCAAACAAGTACTCAATATCCTTGCGATTACCAAACACTTCGAACCTAGAACCATAAAGATAATACCTCCAAATATTCCAACACAATACCACCGCAACCAATTCAAAATCCATAATAATACAGATCCTTTTATAAATCCTCAATTGTCGTAAAGTATAAGCCACGACTTTACCCTCTTGCATTACCACGTTGACTAAACTCATCAAAGACACATCACAATACCCCACAACTGGTTTATTAGTATCACACAAAATCAAAGCTGAAACCGTAGACAACTTCTACTCTAGCTCACCAAAACTTACTCACAACGAACATCCAAACAACCGACTCACCCTTTGTAAGTCAACTGAGATACCAGAAGTACGAACTTAACAAAGTCTTCCATAACCTGTAATAACAACCAACTGAGCCCAAAAGTTTCTAATCTCCTTAACTAACTTCGGAGCCTCTCATGTAGAACTACATCTACTTCCGATGGATCCATTAACCATACTCTCATCTGAAATAACATTTCCAAGAAACTAGCCCTTTTCAACCAAAATTCTCACTCGAATAACTTAGCATAAAATTTCGTCTCTTTTCAACACTTGTAATTCAAATCTCAAACACTTTACTCATTCTTCCTCTGAGTTTATAACAAATCCAAATATCCTCAATCGAAACCACTACGAACTTATCCAATTAAATATGGAAGATACGATTCCTCTACTCCATAAACATTAGAGACGCGTTACTAACACCAAATACCATCACTGTACGTTGCAATTCCCAACCAAAATCCAAAAGATATAAATCCTTAAAGCTTTTGCAAAACTTTTCACTGGGTAACTGGTTACTCACATACAAGCTTAACCGAGTAAATAACAACCTATTCCGAGGATAACAAACCTAACCAGTCACATTAAATCGATCAAAGCCTCAACTCACACAATTCACCACTCTTATCAAACATTCCAAACAATTCATTTCACACACTATCAAAGCCGGAAAGACCCGCCTATTCCATCCAACATAATTTTCGTCTGCTATCAACAAGAGATTAAGGGTGATCAGTTCCTCAATTTGCCAATAGACAGTCGACAATCATGATGTGGCATAAACCGTCTTTACCAAACTATAATAGCCTTTCTTGCATCCCATACACAAAACTACCTAAGGCACAAATCCTTAGTTGACATAAACCTTACCTCCGCATTTCTTACGGAATCGGGAACAACACTGTCCAAACAACACTTACAATCTTGCAATTCACAACACACTGAGCCAGCGCTTCACACCTGAAGCAACATGGAGAAGTACCAGCTTCTCCCCCACTTATCTCATTCTAACTCCTGAAAACAAAGGATTAGAAAACCAGAAAGCACTGACAGTGTTTCACACACATATCACGTATTAAGGGACAAACAACAACGACAGTATTCAACTGTCACACCAACAGACTCAACAACTGACTCAACACTGGCTCTGATACCACTTAATGTAACACCCCTTTCTATACCCCCAAATAATCAATTAAATCATTTAGGCACGTATTGAAAATTTCATCAGAGTATAATTGTAACTACGACATAAAAAGAGAATGTCACATTATGCATGAAATTAAACACATACAACACCTGCTCAAAAAGATATGCAACAGTGGGGTAACTTTCAACAATAAAGGATCTCAGTCCTTATACCCACATGTCAACATTTAGAATAAAAGCCGAAAATCTAAACATTGATAACATCAAACATATACATTATATATATATATACATCAACAAGTATGATACAACAACATCATTCATGTTTATATACACAAATTCATCAGCAAGATACATACACGAATGTATCACAAAAAGGAATCAAACATAAGCATCCTAGCTACCCGGTGCTACATATCAGAGCCAACCGACCAAAAAGGAAATGAAGCCACGCTTCACAAAAGACCACCAGATACCTAATCTGCAATGCCTCGTAGAGCATTATAAAACAGCAGAAGGGTGAGAAATATTATCATAATAACGTTGCATATAATTATATATCTCAACATATAATACACATATACCACATTCTCACCACAACTCATCACTATGCATGTATATATACATATAACACCAAGCATATACCATAAATCAAATACAAGGCATAACAATCCGTAATTAACGCACCCTTCACAGAGGCATGTTCATTCATGCTCAAATACATGTATCACCAATACATCTCAATTCATCACCATTCATTCAACATAAACACACATACATGTTTATTCACCAATGTATCATTATAAGATACAGTTTATATCATTTCCCATAAACATACATATATCAATGTTTACTATGTCACAATCATCACATCTCACTCCATATACATCGCAAGGCATATATATATAAAACCAAGCATATTTCTCATAATGCTTATCATTTAACATAAACACACATATTCATGTTTATCCATCCATACACACCTGCACAATTCTACTTATTCCACATCAACATATACATATATATGTTTATTCATCAATGCACAAATACAATGATGACCAATGCAAATCATAGAGACCGACTCGCGACTCTATGCAGATGCAATGCGGTACCGACTCCTTTCATCTCAAGTTCAATTGAAGAACTTGTTCGAACCATTCGCTCACACCTATCACATAGGCTCACGACGTTCACCCATTGCTCACACCTATCACATAGGCTCACAAGGTTTATGGATTGCTCACACCTATCACATAGGCTCATAACCCGACTGCTCACACCTGTCACATAGGCTCACAATCGTTTGTAATCATCGCTCACACCTCACATAGGCACACGGCGTTACAACGGATTCTCATTAGAATCGCTCAACACAAGAATGCACATCATGATGCTTCACATGCAAAATGACTCGAAAGACATTCTTGAAATGCATACATATTCACAATATATTCATGCATTCATCACATATAATTCATCTACATTCACATCAATTGTATAACAACATACACATTTATCCAAACAAATCAATTTACGGTTTACCGGAAAAGTCGGCTAAAAATAATATTTTCCATCATCATCAAAAAGTACTCATCCACAGCTTCGATTCGATATAAAGAACACTTAAATCCGATAAACAACGAAGAAGATATGTATATTTCAAAATAACGCAAAAACATAAACCGGAGGCCCGACACTACGAAACGGTTCGAAAATACTGTTCCAATTGGACCAGGTTTAGACCTCAAAACCATTTTTCCTAGAAAGAACATCTCGTTAGCTTCCCAACGCTTCGAACAGGGGTCAAAACCGACTTACGGTTCAAGAGATATGAATTTCCGAAGTTTTCCGAAAAATCAGGATTTTCCACCTACAGCACGCGTCCGTACGCCTGCGCACAAAACCAGAATTTCTGCTACATTCTGGTACAGCTGCGTAATCGCCCGAAACCCGACCGATTCAATTACTTTCTTCCGAATAAATACATGGTGATATCACATAAATACACACCAACATATTAGGATCAAGAAAAACCCGATTCCACGACTTTTATTTTTCACCAAAATCTCAAAACCCTTAATCACCAAAATTGTGAAAACTCACATAATCAACCAAATTCAACAAAATGAGTTTCTATAATCTCGGTATAGCCTCATGCGACTAATCTTCACAATTTATTTCAAATTTTATCCGTGAAAACATCGATTCTAACCGATTATGTCAAAATCCAACCTAACCTCAAATATTTCTAACACAACCAAAACAATCGAAATAAAATATACATAATCGTATACAAAGTTAAGATAACGATATTTCACACCCTTACCCGATTATTCGCGATTGAAACGGAGTAATTTTTGATTTTCCTCTTTTCCTCTTCTCTTTCTCTTCTCTTCTTTTCTTCTCCTCTTTCTCTCTATTTTTCTATTTTTCTTTCTTTTCCCTCTTTCTTACTACTTTTTTTTCTATTTATAAAAAATCAAAATATCTAACCACCCAAAAAGACCAAAATACCCCTACACTCAAATTTCTCGCAAACGTTCCCAAAACGCGACAAAATATCACAACATTGAAAAATAACATATTTCCAAATAAAAGTCAGAAATAAAATAATATAATAATAGAATAATAATAAAATAATCAAAAACGACTCAATTAAATAAAAATACTAAAACTGGGGCGTTACAACTCTCCCCCACTTAGAAATTTTCGTCCTCGAAAATATACTGAGACGAACGACTCCGGACACGACTCTCGCATCCGACTAACAAACCAACATGCCAACAAAAGGCACACCACAAATAGCACAACTGACAAACCACCGTGCTAACAGCAGATACAACAACGGCACGACAACGACGACAACTACAACGACAAGATGCAAAGCCCATACCATGCACTTGACGACAATCTCACACTCAAGGAAAACCACGATACCAACACGCAGGTTCACTCTAGAACCGAAACACAACAAGATCGTTACCATCACCACAGATAACACTCCCCTAATTCCCCATCATAGGAATTAGCTACACACACTCGAACCATCACCATAGAAACGAGGCAACAACACAAACAAGAACACAAGTTCCATGACACAACATCGATTCCTCAACCTCTACAAAACCAGAATACCAACATCCTTGTCACACAACCTTATTACAACAATGCTACGATTCCCAATCGAACATATAACCAAAACATCCATCTACATAGTAGCCCATGAATAATATTTAAACCTTTCACCTAACACTTCCATTCTGAAACGTCCAATGGTCTCAGCATTCCTACATGTTTCCAATGTTCAACCTATGAACTCTTACAAGTCCCACACGTAAATACAAAATGTGCCACCTCACGCTTCCGCTGAGCACTCTGATTACTCGCAACCATCAAAACTATCAATTTCACGTCCAAAGTCTAACTCTTTCTCATATTCGCCAAAAATCACTGTTCACTTTAATATTACCAACCTCACACTCTCCTGTGTTATCTCATACATCATACACAAGTCTCGGAATTGCTCAAATAATTCTAACTCCCTGACCATCAAAACAGACATGCATAGAAACTTCCGACTTAACTTTTCAGGCACAACAACAACTTTTCCCCGAAGGATAATCCAAGCCAAATTCATAACTCATCACGAACTCTAACCATCCTTGTTGTCTCATACTCTATTCCTTTAGATCAAACAAGTACTCAATATCCTTGCGATTACCAAACACTTCGAACCTAGAACCATAAAGATAATACCTCCAAATATTCCAACACAATACCACCGCAACCAATTCAAAATCCATAATAATACAGATCCTTTTATAAATCCTCAATTGTCGTAAAGTATAAGCCACGACTTTACCCTCTTGCATTACCACATTGACTAAACTCATCAAAGACACATCACAATACCCCACAACTGGTTTATTAGTATCACACAAAATCAAAGCTGAAACCGTAGACAACTTCTACTCTAGCTCACCAAAACTTACTCACAACGAACATCCAAACAACCGACTCACCCTTTGTAAGTCAACTGAGATACCAGAAGTACGAACTTAACAAAGTCTTCCATAACCTGTAATAACAACCAACTGAGCCCAAAAGTTTCTAATCTCCTTAACTAACTTCGGAGCCTCTCATGTAGAACTACATCTACTTCCGATGGATCCATTAACCATACTCTCATCTGAAATAACATTTCCAAGAAACTAGCCCTTTTCAACCAAAATTCTCACTCGAATAACTTAGCATAAAATTTCGTCTCTTTTCAACACTTGTAATTCAAATCTCAAACACTTTACTCATTCTTCCTCTGAGTTTATAACAAATCCAAATATCCTCAATCGAAACCACTACGAACTTATCCAATTAAATATGGAAGATACGATTCCTCTACTCCATAAACATTAGAGACGCGTTACTAACACCAAATACCATCACTGTACGTTGCAATTCCCAACCAAAATCCAAAAGATATAAATCCTTAAAGCTTTTGCAAAACTTTTCACTGGGTAACTGGTTACTCACATACAAGCTTAACCGAGTAAATAACAACCTATTCCGAGGATAACAAACCTAACCAGTCACATTAAATCGATCAAAGCCTCAACTCACACAATTCACCACTCTTATCAAACATTCCAAACAATTCATTTCACACACTATCAAAGCCGGAAAGACCCGCCTATTCCATCCAACATAATTTCCGTCTGCTATCAACAAGAGATTAAGGGTGATCAGTTCCTCAATTTGCCAATAGACAGTCGACAATCATGATGTGGCATAAACCGTCTTTACCAAACTATAATAGCCTTTCTTGCATCCCATACACAAAACTACCTAAGGCACAAATCCTTAGTTGACATAAACCTTACCTCCGCATTTCTTACGGAATCGGGAACAACACTGTCCAAACAACACTTACAATCTTGCAATTCACAACACACTGAGCCAGCGCTTCACACCTGAAGCAACATGGAGAAGTACCAGCTTCTCCCCCACTTATCTCATTCTAACTCCTGAAAACAAAGGATTAGAAAACCAGAAAGCACTGACAGTGTTTCACACACATATCACGTATTAAGGGACAAACAACAACGACAGTATTCAACTGTCACACCAACAGACTCAACAACTGACTCAACACTGGCTCTGATACCACTTAATGTAACACCCCTTTCTATACCCCCAAATAATCAATTAAATCATTTAGGCACGTATTGAAAATTTCATCAGAGTATAATTGTAACTACGACATAAAAAGAGAATGTCACATTATGCATGAAATTAAACACATACAACACCTGCTCAAAAAGATATGCAACAGTGGGGTAACTTTCAACAATAAAGGATCTTAGTCCTTATACCCACATGTCAACATTTAGAATAAAAGCCGAAAATCTAAACATTGATAACATCAAACATATACATTATATATATATATATATACATCAACAAGTATGATACAACAACATCATTCATGTTTATATACACAAATTCATCAGCAAGATACATACACGAATGTATCACAAAAAGGAATCAAACATAAGCATCCTAGCTACCCGGTGCTACATATCAGAGCCAACCGACCAAAAAGGAAATGAAGCCACGCTTCACAAAAGACCACCAGATACCTAATCTGCAATGCCTCGTAGAGCATTATAAAACAGCAGAAGGGTGAGAAATATTATCATAATAACGTTGCATATAATTATATATCTCAACATATAATACACATATACCACATTCTCACCACAACTCATCACTATGCATGTATATATACATATAACACCAAGCATATACCATAAATCAAATACAAGGCATAACAATCCGTAATTAACGCATCCTTCACAGAGGCATGTTCATTCATGCTCAAATACATGTATCACCAATACATCTCAATTCATCACCATTCATTCAACATAAACACACATACATGTTTATTCACCAATGTATCATTATAAGATACAGTTTATATCATTTCCCATAAACATACATATATCAATGTTTACTATGTCACAATCATCACATCTCACTCCATATACATCGCAAGGCATATATATATAAAACCAAGCATATTTCTCATAATGCTTATCATTTAACATAAACACACATATTCATGTTTATCCATCCATACACACCTGCACAATTCTACTCATTCCACATCAACATATACATATATATGTTTATTCATCAATGCACAAATACAATGATGACCAATGCAAATCATAGAGACCGACTCGCGACTCTATGCAGATGCAATGCGGTACCGACTCCTTTCATCTCAAGTTCAATTGAAGAACTTGTTCGAACCATTCGCTCACACCTATCACATAGGCTCACGACGTTCACCCATTGCTCACACCTATCACATAGGCTCACAAGGTTTATGGATTGCTCACACCTATCACATAGGCTCACAACCTGACTGCTCACACCTGTCACATAGGCTCACAATCGTTTGTAATCATCGCTCACACCTCACATAGGCACACAACGTTACAACGGATTCTCATTAGAATCGCTCAACACAAGAATGCACATCATGATGCTTCACATGCAAAATGACTCGAAAGACATTCTTGAAATGCATACATATTCACAATATATTCATGCATTCATCACATATAATCCATCTACATTCACATCAATTGTATAACAACATACACATTTATGCAAACAAATCAATTTACGGTTTACCGGAAAAGTCGGCTAAAAATAATATTTTCTATCATCATCAAAAAGTACTCATCCACAGCTTCGATTCGATATAAAGAACACTTAAGTCCGATAAACAACGAAAAAGATATGTATCTTTCAAAATAACGCAAAAACATAAACCGGAGGCCCGACACTACGAAACGGTTCGAAAATACTGTTCCAATTGGACCAGGTTTAGACCTCAAAACCATTTTTCATAGAAAGAACATCTCGTTAGCTTCCCAACGCTTCGAACGGGGGTCAAAACCGACTTACGGTTCAAGAGATATGAATTTCCGAATTTTTCCGAAAAATCAGGATTTTCCACCTACAGCACGCGTCCGTACGCCTGCGCACAAAACCAGAATTTCTGCTACATTCTGGTACAGCTGCGTAATCGCCCGAAACCCGACCGATTCAATTACTTTCTTCCGAATAAATACATGGTGATATCCCATAAATACACACCAACATATTAGGATCAAGAAAAACCCGATTCCACGACTTTTATTTTTCACCAAAATCTCAAAACCCTTAATCACCAAAATTGTGAAAACTCACATAATCAACCAAATTCAACAAAACGAGTTTCTATAATCTCGGTCTAACCTCATGCGACTAATCTTCACAATTTATTTCAAATTTTATCCGTGAAAACATCGATTCTAACCGATTATGTCAAAATCCAACCTAACCTCAAATATTTCTAACACAACCAAAACAATCGAAATAAAAGATACATAATCGTATACAAAGTTAAGATAACGATATTTCACACCCTTACCCGATTATTCGCGATTGAAACGGAGTAATCTTTGATTTTCCTCTTTTCCTCTTCTCTTTCTCTTCTCTTCTTTTCTTCTCCTCTTTCTCTCTATTTTTCTGTTTTTCTTTCTTTTCCCTCTTTGTTACTACTTTTTTTTCTATTTATAAAAAATCAAAATATCTAACCACCCAAAAAGACCAAAATACCCCTACACTCAAATTTCTCGCAAACGTTCCCAAAACGCGACAAAATATCACAACATTGAAAAATAACATATTTCCAAATAAAAGTCAGAAATAAAATAATATAATAATAGAATAATAATAAAATAATCAAAAACGACTCAATTAAATAAAAATACTAAAACTGGGGCGTTACAAGAACCAGGATCCCAAGGGGGACTAATTTTTTACAGAGCTGTCAACCATTATGGAAACAGAATTGGGGCAATCATCATAACACCCCAGGGTACCCACATTCCTTTCACCGCCAGACTGACATTCAAGTGCATAAACAACGAGGCCGAATACGAAGCTTGTATTATAGGTCTCGAAGAAGCTACTGACTTAAGGATTAAGAACTTGGATGTGTATGGAGACTCAGCCCTGGTTATCAATCAAATCAAAGGAGATTGGAACATATACCAATCAGGACTGGTTCCTTACAAAGATTACGTGAGAAGGTTGTTACCATTCTTCAACAGAATCGAGTTTCATCATATCCCTCGTGAAGAGAATCACATGGCTGATGCACTAGCCACTCTCTCTTCCATGATTAGTGTAGGTCAATGGAACGACGTACCTAAGATTGACGTAATGCGTGTAGAACGACCCGTCTACATCTTCACAATTGAAGTAGTCATAGACGACAAACCATGGTATCATGATATCAAGTGCTTCCTTCTGTAGCGCGATTTTTGTGGTCCTGAGTCACGATCGCTTGGGTACTACAGTTTTGATTCATTTTTTATCCTATTGAGCTGATTAAGGAAGGGAAATAGATGTCTCCAATTAACCCTGCTTGCATACTGAGTTTAAACAGCGGTCTGTTAGGTTACAGATGCGATTAAGATGTGGGTCCCTCTTCGATTTATTTTGTTTAAAATTATAATGTCTGGATCATTTGTGAGGTTTTTGGTAGGATGTTAGGATTTGGTGCTTTTGAGTTGATATATGGGGGTACTGGATTTCGGTCTTTGATTAGTATGCTCGCTAAGATTTTTGCAATCTTATGCCTACGTATTCCCGGAACAGGGAAATCAGAGCGATCGTAGTTCCTCCTATTCTATGGGAGGAAAAAGGTGTTTTGGTGTCTTGTTCAAAGCCCAAGACATGAAGCTAAAGGTGATTGGTATCTTGTTTAAAGCCCAAGATGTGAAGCTAAAGGGTTAGAGAGAGTTTGTCATCTCTAAAGAGGAGTCGTTGATATTTGTGTGCTGTGAGCAAGGCACCACTTTGATGCTAAAAGGTTGATTGACTTAAACGGGGTTTTCTTTATACAAAGCCTAAGAGGAGGCGGAAGGTTTGACTTTTCTGGGGAAAATGTTCTTTCTGTCTTGTACAAAGCCCAAGATTGAGGCTAAAAGGGATTTTGACTCCGTTGGGGAGAATGTATCTTGTATAAAGCCCAAGAGGGAGGCTGGAAGTATTTGACTCAATAAGAGAGTGCTTTTATTTGTCCTGTATAAAGCCCAAGACAGAGGCTAAAAATGTCGACTCAACATGAGAGCCTTGAACAGGTGATGGACCCAACAAGAGAGTCTGAAGGTTGATTGACTCAACAAGAAAGTCTTTTATACTCAATAAGAGAGTGATTTGATGTCTCGCACGAAGCCCGAGATTGAGGCTAAAAGGAGATTGACTCAACAAGAGAGTCTTTTATACTCAACAAGAGAGTGTTTTTATCTGTCCTGTATAAAGCCCAAGACGGAGGCTAAAAAGGTTGACTCAACAAGAGAGCCTTGAGCCGGTGATTGACTCAACAAGAGAGCCTGAAGGTTGATTGACTCAACAAGAGAGTCTTTTATACTCAACAAGAGAGTATTTTTTATATGTCTTGTACAACGCCCAAGACGGAGGCTAAAGGGGAGACTGACTCAACAAGAGAGTCTTCTTTATACTCAACAAGAGAGTGTTTTTCTATCTCGTACAAAGCCCAAGATCGAGGCTAAAAGGTTGACTCAACAAGAGAGTCTTCTATTCTCAACAAGAGAGTGATTTTATGTGTCTTGTACAAAGCCCAAGATGGAGGCTAAAAAGGTATTTGACTCAACAAGAGAGTCTGAAAAGGTTAGCTCCGCTGGGGAGAATCATTTGTATAAAGCCTAAGAGGAGGCTGTCTTACCGCTATTGATTCTGGAGATCCGGAGACGGGTCCAAGTATGGGGAACTCTCATGAGAGAGACCGAGTTTCTGCCTATGTTTGAAAGGGACTTGAGAATGTCTTTGAGACTCAAGGGTCTTAGACTGTTCAAGTCTAGAGTTTTATCTTTTGTACAATGCCCAAGAGGAGGCACGGGCATTAAGGGATGAGTATCAACCCTACAACGGCCGGAGTTTTGATGCTGGAAAGACTGCTCTAGCAAAGGATGGCTAAGTTCGGTCCTATACCTTTAAGAGGTCGTCGGGGTCCTTGTATGAAGCCCAAGAGAAATCATGAGAACTTCTAAGAAGCCGAAGGGTCCTTGTACAACGCCCAAGAGGAGGCGGGGATGCTTTTAGGAAGCCTGTGGGTCCCCAAACCCCGAGAAGTTCAAGACATGCTATTCACCGAGAATAGATCAAGCCAGGAAAGTCCGAGTATTTGGAAGAAACTCAAGAGAGGGCATTCACGGAGAAAAGATCATCTCTGGGGAGTTAGAGTTTCTTTGACAATTTCTAAGGGTGACAGTCTGAGAAAGGGTTCACCGAGAATGTTGCCTTTCACGTTTCCATATTGTTTAACCCCAAGAGGAGGGAAGACTGTATCTGGAAATCCTATGGGGATCTAGTTTTGTTTGTATTTAAGAGTGACCAACAGGCTTTACCTAGTGCTAAACGTAGTTACCGGGGAAAACTCTACATAACTATACTACTATTACACAATGGATATTTGACAAGTATATAAAGAGGATGTGAAAGAAGACTTACAGTGAAGCAGCCCTACAATACAGTTATATACATATGAAAGCGATAAATGAAAGTGGATAAACACTTACCCGTTGTAGAGCTTCCATACTATTTGGTTAGTTGTTCAACAAAGAAATTAAAGAAAGTTTTGATGACAACATATATTTTAATTCAAAATCAAAGGAGAAAGTATTTTGAAAAGATTGTTGGGGCTTACAGCTCGAGGAGAGGCCCAAGTTTTAACGATGATCGCACCGTTGTTTTGAAAACTGTACAAAGGGACTTGTACAATATGTGAGGCCCAAAAAGTTTTTATGTACAAAGGTATGGGTCTTACACTCTATTAGAGGCCCAATTTTAAGAAAAGAAATGGGTCTTATAGCTCAATGAGAGGCCCATGGTTGGTTTTTGAACTGGCGATCGATCCGAGATTTTTCTTTTAACGCAAAGGGACTTATACAATATCTGAGGCCCGAAATGGTTTTGGTTAAAAGGGGATTGGGTCTTACACTCTATTAGAGGCCCAATGGTTTGCTTTTGTACAAGTGGTGGGGCTTACAGCTCAAGGAGAGGCCCATGGTTGTTTTTGAAAAATGGCGATTGCGCCAAGATTTTTGGCAATGTGTTGGGACTTATACAATGACTGAGGCCCAAATTATTTTGGTTTCAAAGCAGGATTGGGTCTTACACTCTATTAAAGGCCCAATAAGTTTGAAAAAAGATTTGTGAGGGTGAAAATCAAAGAAACCCTAATTTTGTTTTTCTTTAAAAGTAAATATTTAAAGAAAATCAATAAAATGATAAAAAATACCAAATAGATTTGAATAAACCACTTGTGATTTTTGTTTAAGGTTTGAAAAATGAGGTTTTAAGCACAAGATGATTTAGAACTCATTTGGTTTTGATTTTCAAAATAAATATTCACTTTTAAATGTTTAAAAACAATAAAAAATGAATTTATTCACAAAAATACTAACTATATTAAATAAATAATATAAATTTGATTTTTTTCTGGAATAAAATATTTCAACATTTTTGTGATTTTTTGCAAAAAGAACCAATAAATAATAATTAAAATTGAGGAAGTTATTAATTTTTCAAATTATTAAAAATAATAGGAAAAATAGTTAAAAAATGGAAAAAATAAGCAAAAAGAGGATCTGGGGCGAGGGGGATTCGAACCCCAGACCTCTTGTGTACAGCATGCGCGCTTTACCACTGGGGTGGTGATACATCTGTGTATCAAACCCCAGCCATAAATATACAAGGCTTGCCTTGTTCTTGGCCTAGCCAAGGCAAGGCAAGGCAAGGTTTTTGGTCAGAAACGTGAAGGCCATAACTTCCTCATTTCTCCATGGATGGAGGCAAAATTTATTTGTATCTGGCCTAGAATTTCCTAAGGAATCCAATGGTGGTGGTGGTTTTTCCAGAAAATAAATCCTCCTCAAAACCCGATAGTGGTTTTGAAATAGGCCATGGTTTGCATTTTCTGTGCTACCTCTTGGTACATGTATGAATTACATGATAAATTGGTGCAAACACAACACATATGACATGTATAAGAGATGCATGATCAGTGGACTTCAAAGCAAGGCATATTTCAGAGAGTTCAAGTTGTGATGCTTACCTCTTTTGGGAGCTTTTGGGCAATCTGTCAAGGGCCTTATTCTAGAAATTTTTGTATGCTTTGAATACTCTCAAATGATCCCTTAGAAGCTTTTAGGATGATTGGAATCAGCTGGAAACCTCAGGAATGGAAATTGGCCCTTTCTTGCAAAAGGGGCAAAAGTGGCCAAAATAGCAACTCTCTCAAATGGTGTTCTAGATGTGGGGAACCATTTGGGACAGTTCAAGGATGATATTTGGAGTGTGTTTGAGGTTTTATCTGGTTTGGAAAGTGACTGAATCAAGACATGGCTTGAAAAATGCAAAAAAGTCCTATTTTGAGGTTTTGAGAGGGGACTTTGAGATTTTGGTGTTAAAGGTCACTTGTGAGAGTTTGGACAGCTTAGATATGACATATTGGATGTGTTTGGATCATGAGCTGTGGTGAAATTGCTCTCTAACTCAAAAACTTAGAGTTACCTTGCTATAAAAGGCATTTTTGCCTAGAGAAAGAGATTTTGAGGAAAGCAAGTGTTGTAGTGCTTTGGTGTACTCAAACTGAGTACAAATGAGCTCTATTTATAGTAGAGCAAGTTTGTTTTGGCTGCAATAGTGAATGGCAACTGCTGCAGAGGTTTGGCCAATGTTGATCAATGGGAATCCAAGTCTCCTCTAGCCATTGACTAGAGGTTAGGGCACAGGCTGCTGGTTCCCTATTTCTTGGATAAGTCTTGACTGAATTCAATTGGAAAGGGCTCAGTCCATGCCACCTTGGTGCATCCATTAAATGCTCCAAACAAAAATTGGAGTCTTGTCCCTCTTTTAGGCATTTCTAGGTTTGTCATGCTACTTTTGGTTCCAAAGACTTGGGAGGCTGATGGATCAGTGTTTGTCCCTCCTTGGTCTCCCCCTGAGGTGTTCAGATGAATAAACTTGTTTGTCATTTGTAAAATTTGCTCAAATCGAGCAAAATGCACAAATCTGCCTTGCCATGACAGTTTGCAGTAAGGCATATTGGCATGGTCATATCTCATGACTTAAATGGAGTTTCATGGAGTTCTTGGCCATTTTGGAAAGCCCTCATATGATACAACATGTGTGTGATCATAGTGTGTCTTGATACTTTTTGAATCCAAGTGAAAAATCCCCCTACTTTTGGAAAAAAAAGCAAGACACATTCTGACTTAGTGAAAATTTCACTAAGTGTTGGAAAAAGTGACATTTCATGTTTTCAGCCATTTTGATCATTCCATAACTCAAAATCCATGATGAATTGGAATGAGGTGTAGTTTAAGCTTTTGTAGAGGGCCATGAGAGCTACAAATCTATATTTGAATGGGGAAAAATGGCCTTGTGGTTTAGGAGATATGATCCTCCAAAGTTAGTACCCTAGCCACTTTGTTCCATAACTTAGAAAATTTCTAAGTTTTTATGGTTACCCCTTTTACAAGTTATCCCACTTTTCTTGATTTTTCTTGATGAATAATGATTCCAATCACACATTAACATCATTTTAGGGTCAAAGAACCATAATTGTGAAAAATCTCAAAAAGTCAAAGTTGACTTTTGTGTACAGTTGACTTTTTGTCAGATGAACTCCAAACTGTGCGATCCTCTATGAAATCAAGTCCTTGACCTAAATCAAACTTGATGGACATGTTCCATGGGTGTTATAGGGTGTATTGAATCATGTCCCAAGGTTTGGGAGCATGCCTGGGTCAAAAGTCAATGGTACAGTTGACTTTTTCCTCAAAAACCTAATTGTGGTTCTGATGAATTTGAAACTTGTTGATCAAGCTTCTTGGGTTAATCCATTGTTGCAAATGGATCAATGTAGTATGTTAGAGACCCTCAAATCCTCTCTTGAGGTCTTGGCTCATGTTTTGTTGCAAAAGTCAACTTAGGGGTGAATTAGTTCAAGAAACCCTAATTCCTGATTTCTTATAAATGCATCCCCTGAGGCAAAATTGACTTGATGATTGGGTTCATGATGTCCTTTGGAGCATCTAAGGTTGTGCTTGGAAGCATTGGCTCATGCCCAGAGGAAAATTTCCATCTGGAGGCCTTGGTCGACCAAAACCCTAATTTGGTGACACTAGCGATTTTGAGGCTGGATCCACTTGGAATGTTGCAACTTTGTGCTTGATTCTTGATGTGGGAGTCCTCTTGATCCATTTTGGATGTTTGAGAGGTTTAGACAAGTTGAAGATCATGTCATTCCTTGATTGATCCTTTGTCTAAGGCTCTGAGAGGGCTTGAAACCCTAAGTTTGATTGTAGTGGATGCTCACCCATCTTTAGGGAGACTAATGAGGTATGATGGTCCATCCATATTGTGATGATGCTTTGCACAATGATGGGGAATCTTAGTGGTCAAAATTTGGGGTATGATAAATGCCCCTATTTAATTTTCTTGGACCCGAAGGTGTGAATGGCGAAGTTATTCGGGCATTCGGGGTACAAGAGGAATAAATATCGGAATACCCAAAATTTTTATGGTGGTTATGAATGGTTGCTTACACATTCATCTTATTTTGCTAAGCGATGATGCTTAAAAAAGGTAAAACTTCCCCTCGATCCTGGTTTCCTACCAAGGAACTGATCTTATTTTCCGATGTAAACCTCCCCTCGATCCCGGTTTCCTACCAATGAACTGGTCTAAGTTTTCGATGTAAACCTCCCCCTCGATCCTGGTTTCCTACCAAGGAACTGGTCTAAGTTTCTTTTGTCAATAAACTTTCTTGACAAGGGACGCTGTTCGTAGTGGCTTTCCTCAAACTTCTCGTTGAATTTTCCTGGTGAGATGCCATTTGATGGAAAAAGATTTGATGTTAGACTTGCTGAGGACCCCATCTGTCTGAGCTGTAGAGGTACACAAACTTCTTTGTTGATGACGCCATTTGTCGGCTCTACTGGGGAAAGCAGGTCTCTTGAGAGACTACTGTCGCTTGGAGGTGTTACATCATACTTTTCTCGGGATCTTCTCAGAGAAATACCATATGATGTGATCCAATTTTGAGGTGCCGATGACTTTTCCATCAGCGAATCTTTCAGAGAAAAACCGTTGTATTGCCGAATATTTGGTTAAGAGGCTTTCTCTTGGGATTTTCCTTAATCCGGGAAAGCGAAGGCATTATCTTCAATGGCAAAGAGTGACATTTGTCGAAGGTCTTCTTGCTTTTCAGAGGTTCAAGTTATCAAAGTGGTCGCAGACCAGCTTCAATCCAGAAATAAACTGGAGGCGAGGTGGCTCAGACGCGACACTTCTTGACAAGGAAAGAACTGACAACTCGATTGAGAGGACTCTTATCACCAGAGGGTAAGACCGACTAGAGTGATAGTGATGCAATATGAATATGAGTGTAAATCAATAATGCATGATGTATGTATGTATATGCTGACAAAACTGACGCGTCATATAGACTATTGGATGAACATGACGGGATACTCGGCCACTGCGGGGGACGAAGAGGTATCACTGGTCTAAAAGTAGAAATTCTGCCTTGCTTAGGAGAGATAGTCCCTGTTGGGAGCTATGTTGGTCGGGCTTAGGAGGTAAGAACTCTGCCGGGGGGGTGTCAGACGAAACATGGTCTCTGACACAGCTGATCCTTCATTCAGGCGCACTGGTTTAGAAGGAGTACTTTGATTCTGCACTTTGAGGTTTGATTACTTCTGGAGAAGCGATCGATGTTCTTTCGATGTTCAACAGTCAAAAGAAATTGCCATATTTATTTTAAAAGCAGAAAAAGTTGGACAAGTAAATTTATTTTTGTTTTATTTCAAGAATCGTTGATCATGTTAAAAATGTCAATCTGTAAAGCTAAAACAAATAAGAATTGCAAACAAAAGCACTAGGGCTCAAATTTTATTGATAGGATGGAGATCAGGTAAACGCGTGATTCCATGGAGTATTTACAAAGTTAGAAAATGGTAATTTTATGGGAAAAGGGATACATTGAAACATAACAACTGTTATCCTACTGCCAACTTTGAATTCGGGACATCCTGAGCTTCCGTCGAAGATGACCTTGACTAGAGTTTTCCTGATGGATGGCATTACTGCTGAGGAGTTGAACTGATCAGACGTAGTTACTTGCCATTAATCCCTAACTTTTTCCTGGATTGTCCTTTGAGATTTCCAATCCACCGGGATTTTTTTATTATGTCTCTAATTTTTGCCTGGACCGCCCTTTCGGGTTTTTAATCCACCGAGACATTTTTTTTTGTTTTTTTTAGGCGAAGTATTTCTTGACTACGTCAACATTCATGGGGTAGGAAAATTCTTCTCCATCCATGGTTGCGAGTATCAAGGCGCCGCCTGAGAAGGCTTTCTTGACCAAATAGGGGCCATCGTAATTCAGAGTTCATTTGCCCCAGGAGTCAGTGAGAAATGATTATATCTTTTTGAGCAGTTTAAAGATTGGCGCGCAGGTCGCGGTTGTAATACCCCAAAATTTGCTCTCCCTTTTTGTCATCTTAGCATAGCATTATCATCTATCATATCATTAACATTACATTGCATTTAACATAGAAAAATGAAGCATGGCATCATTCTTACCATCAGGGCATGTGATCAGGTGGTAGGTGGACAATCAATGGATCCTTCAGAGCACAAAAGGTCAATCAAGTTGGCTCTAAGCAAGCCAAGAGGTCTTTCATGTCTCATACCATCTCAATGGATCATCCACAACCTCAAGGATGAGAGATTCAATGGGAGATTGAAGCACTACATCTTTCACTATGCAAGAGGTTAAAAAATTGAAGGAAAACCCTCAAAAGAGATAGCTCATTGATCCAAAATCATCCTCAAATGGTATATCTCATCATCCTTTAAGAGGATACACAACATACTCTGAGGAATTTGAAATTGAAGACTGCACATTTTTCTCCTAGGAGGTGGGCACCAAAATTAGGGTTTCCAATTAAATCAGGGTACCTCTGATTTTTTGGACAAAACTTGATGTCATGGTATTCCATATGTCCCTAAGTGTATGTATGTGGAAAATTACATCTCACTTGGTTTTAGAAGTGGTTCAATTGGAAGAAAGATCAAGAATCAGGAAATTTGGGGCAAAGTCAAATAATCAGAGGAAAAAGTCAACTCTTGACTTTTTGAGGCCAAATTCATAAAATTCATGTTATATGTGTCCAATGTGCAAAATTTGGTCAATAAATTCCAAAGGAATCATGAAAAAATCAAGATGTGGAAAGTTGCCATTTTTGGGTGAAGTAGGGTTACTAAAAATAGCAAGTTTTGGCCATTTTGCATCAGAGTTTGAACCAAGGCCATTTAAAATTGAAGCACCAAATGAAAATTCCACTCGGCCACAACAAAAGATCTTGTTTTAAGCTTCAAATCCATGTGTGGAACATCTCCATTGGATAAAAATTGAGTGAGATATGATTGATCAAAGTTTGAGCAAAGTAGGTTCAAAACTAGGTCATGACCAAGATTTTCAGGGCACGCGCGCAGTCATTTTCTCAAACACTTGGTGGGCCAAATGTATTGATCAATTACTCATGATTAGAGGCTTCAAATGGAAAATCTTTCAACATCAAAGTTGTTCCTCTATGTGAGATCTTCAAAGATGGTGTTTATCAATTTTTCATCTGATCAAAGGTTAAGGAGTTATGATGGCTCGAAGAATGGTCATTGCAACTGAAATTTGACCAGGTCACAACCAGGTCATGCCACAAGTCTGTGCACCCATGTACCAGTTCTTGGTCCATCTGTTTAAGGTCATTTTTAGACATGTTTGAGACCTCATTTCACTTCAATTTCCAAATCAATATGGTGCTCCAATGCATCCTCTTTCCAATGAACCCATAAACTCCTTAATGCAGTCATTGAGTAGAGAGAAAAACCTCCACAAACTACCCTATGTTGGCATGGATACATTGACAGCATGTTGCACGATTTGGTTCAGTCATCCCACAAACACTTCATGTACTTTATTTCCTCATTTGAACAAACATCCTTATGACCATACTTATGCATATCAGCCATCATACATTGTGAAGGAAGGTTTTCAAAGGAGAAACTTGTACCATAAGCAATGCCATGACATGCTGCATAACATAACCTCATCATCCCAGCTTCACTCTCATCCTCACCACAACTGTCATAAGCTTAACCTCACCATATCACAGCCATGTATAACTCGCCCTAACTAACTTGGCTCAGTTAGTTAGGGTGGACTCAGCATAACCACTTTAACTCAGTTAACCTCACTCAGTTTAACCGTGGTTAAAGCCTACTATAAAACAAAATCTCACTTCACATTTTCATTCAGCTTCATTTTCTCTCATTTTTCACTTCAAAACACTTCAAATTCTCCCTCACATTCTCTCTACTCTCTCTCTGATTTCACACGAGCTTCACCATCTTTTCTTCATCTACTTCATCTTCATCATCATCAATGGCATTAGATTGAAGTTTTTCTACACAGTCCTCAAGATTTTGCAAGCATTGTTCAACATTGAATCTCTCTGCTCTCAAGACCTTTGGTTGTATAGCATTTATTTTGCTGAGTTCGTGAAGCTCCAAGGTTGAAGAAGAAGCTAAGATCTCTGGTTTTCTGAAGAGTATTTCCAAATCTCCAATATTCAGGTACGAGTTTCATCCATTATAGACTTGATGTGAGTTGGTTTTCAGGTTCTTGCAGCTTCTTATAAGCTCAAGAACTTGCCTGGCTAGTTGATAGGCCTTTAGAGGCATAGACCAAATGTTAGGGCAAATCTTCCTTTGTTCGGTTCTCTCATGTCATGAACTGTTTGTATGTTTTGTCACTGAATTCATGATCTGCGTTAGCTCAGCTTCAATTTAGTATATGATTTGTACATTTTGGTGAAGAGTGAGAGTTGCAGGTGGTGGCTGTTGGCCGGAGAAGGTGACCGGAGGTCCCTCTCCGGCCGGTGACTTTGATGACTAGGGTTTATGTGTGTTTTAATCGTGTCCGTTCATTTTGCATGATCGTGTGGCTAAGAGCATGACAACGCATTAAAACGCATGTGCATGTCATGTGCATCTTTTCTGATTTCATTTAAACGTTTTGTGGCGTGGTACATGATAGGGATTGTGGTCACTCACGCACATGCATTGATTTCAATTACTTTGACTATGGTTTGACTGTGACTTGATCCAATGGCCATGAGTGAGTCAATTTTGTTGACTGAGAGTTCATGCTTGTTAGTATGTTCTGCGTGCTTAATGGACCTAACCAGATTGCTTTTCGCACCTCCTTTTTAAAAAGCCCAAACACTTTGAACTGTTGGTTTACTATATTTGCACCCCACTCTTGTTTTTTATTTCCTTTTATTTTCTTCATTTTATGCACGTTTACTTTTTAATTTTTAAAAATACTAAACATCATCATAAAATTCTACAAAAATTCATGTGTATTCTTAAAACATTTAGGAAATTTTTCATGATTTTATTTTCTGATTTTATGACCTTTTTACCCCTGATCTATAATTTTCTTTGAATTTCCATTTAGATGCATTCTAAGCATGATACATGGATTTGTTTAATTTTGTTCTTGCTCATTACCAACTGTTTTGACATGATTCTTTTGGCATTGATTCACTAATACATTGAAGCATGTTAGATGATTTTTGTTTGATTTTTTAGGTCACTTTATGACATGTTTTGATGCCTATATTTGCACCACTTTGCATGATGTTTCAATTTGACCTAATTGCTTTGTTTGAAGTCATTTTGCTCTGAATTTTTACATGCTATCTTGATGTATGATGCATTTCTGACCTAGGCATTCCAATAATATGCTGGCATAATTTTCATGAATCCATTTGGTCTTTGTTTGATGCATCACATTGGAAGTATAATACATGTCCTGTCATTTTAACTTTAGTGCATGTTTGCATGAATTCTTTTGTGCATATTTGTATGAGCATTTGCATATGTTATGAGCCATTCATATGATATTATAGGTCTTTGATACACATTATATGTCATCCTTGCATGTTGACTTTCAATTTGAACTTTGTGCATCATTAACATGTATTGTTTGCACTTTCTTTTTGAACTTTCATTTCAATTCTTCTTATATTACTTCTTGAATGTCTTGAAGTTGATTCATAAATACTTTTGAGATGTTTATAAACCATTTTCCATTTAGTTTCAATTCTGGTTGTTGATTTACATGTTCCATTTATGCATGTCCTCTTCATTTCTTTCCATCTTTCATCTACCCCTTCTTCTTGTAACATGTTTAAATGCTAATGGGTGATGATTATTGCTTATTCACTTGCACTTATATGATGATATTCACTTGTTGTCCATATGATGTACATTCTGATTGTGGCTCTAGGATTTGGTTTCTCATTTAATTCTTTTGAGTTTTATGATGCATTACATGTTCTTATACTTCTTATACTTCTTATACATGTTTACTAACCATGTAGGGGCTTTGGTAAGTTTCAACTGAGTGTGGATAAGGAATCCACATTCAACTTCTATCCTTTCTCTTTTACAATTCCATTCTATGTTTTGTTAAGCACTTGTGTGCTTTCTTTTAATAACTCATTACTTTCCCTTTTTGAATTACAATTCATCTTCTACTTTGGAAGTGAATTGTTTAATTCTTTCTTTCTTTAGACTTTAGGTTTTAAACCTCACAAACCATTAGGATCACTCCCTTTAATCTTCAATTAGGATTGAGTCTTAGTCCATATAGGTTTTACCTTTTCTCCTCTCTTGAGTCTCTCTTCTCATCTCTCAAAGAAAATTCAAAACATATAATAAAGGTAGGCATTTATTGCATTTAGGCCTTTCATATAAAGAAAAGATTATAAGGGGTCTTCTCTTGTAATCCTAGAATGTGTAGCATATAGCCCATCTTGGGTCAATGTGTTAAACATTTGATCTTGTATGAGGGACTTAAATGCAATACTTGTTGAAAGCATAAATAATAAAACACTTCTTCATTTCTTAATCAACAAAAACACTTAATAAACACAAGTATGCTAGTGTGTTTGAACCTTGACAATTGGAACTAAGTGTGGGGGTCTTCTTCACTCTTAGTGTGCTTTCTTACCCATTCCATCCTGGAATGTGAGAATGTACACACTCCAATGACTGAGATTCAGATACACTGTCGTATGCAAATAAATGGAAAAAACTTCTAAAAGACAAAAACAAACAATAACGTCTTTCCTTCGGGAATTCTTTTCTCATCTCATTCATTCTCAACGCACGAACGCGCTCCTACTCGTTCTCTTGCAAGACGGTAACGCACTCGGACCAGCGAGCCTGCAACACCTGAGCTAGAACGTTAGCCGTTCCTTAAAAAACACAAACAATCCATCCCTAGTGAGGGGAACTACGTCGCTCTGATTCTCATGCTCCCGATGAGATACGTAGGCAGTGGGGTAGGGCCCATGCGAGCACTTCTTTTATTTTCCCTACATTTGTTTCCCGTTCCTTTTCTTTTCTTTCTCCTTTCTTTCTTTCTGTTCCTTTTTCAGTATCCTTTCTTTACACCCTTTGACCGAGACAAGCAAGCGTGGATCCCATCGGGTACGATGGACGCGTGGGGGTGCTAATACCTTCCCTGCGCGTAACCGACTCCCGAACCCAGTTCTTTTGGTCGTAAGACCATGCTTTTCCTTTCCTTCAGGTTTATGCGGTGTTTCCTTTCCCTCTCATGGGATAAATACACATTGCTGGCGACTCTGTTTCGGTGCCACTTTCGCGTTTGTACTTGGATGAAAATCCCGGGAGCGACAGCTGGCGACTCTGCTGGGGATCGAACACAGAATCTCTGGTTCCGTAGGCGAGTCCATCCTAGCGCTTGTTTGTTTTTCTTTCATTGGGTGTTTACTGTTGTGCTGTATTTACTGTTTTATTGTATGGTTATTTACTGCTTTACTGTACATTACTGTATTTACCGCATTTTAGCATTTTCATTTCACATGATATATTATGCTATACTGGACTGTGTTGTTTTCTGTTTGGCGGGATGGGTGTTCTGAGAGATAAGCCCACTACCAAGGCTTGAGTACACACATAGGTATTAGAGTGGATAGTCATGACGCTTGCGTGGTGGTGACCACGTATTGTTGTTCATGAGACCCACAACCAGACGAGGTTCTATCAGGAGCTTTCTGCTACTGCATGTTATACAGGCCAGTGGTTATTCTCTTGAGGAACTGTCGACTCTGGTGACCATTCCCGAGGACTCAGTTGCGGCACTCCTCCCGAGATGTGACAGTGGCAGACCACATTCCGTGGCAAACCCATTGCACATTCTCGATCCGAGGACCCAATGCTGGGAACTTGCTATAGGACATCCCTTTTTGAAAGAGAATCAGTGGAGGCACTCCTCGATTGGCGATAGTACTGTACCCTGAGGGATGAATGTACTATTGCTTCTCGACCTCAGTGCCAGAAGCTGAGGACCTTTTTGTTTTGGAGAATCAGTTGAGGCCTCCTCGATTGATGATGATGCCAAACCAGAAATGGTGAACGTATCATCATTTCTCGACCTGAGAGCCCGGGATACTGAACATCCTAGTACCCACATGTGAGAAGGGCGGGTTGTTTACAGGTTTGCAGGTAACCATGACCTCCTACATACCCGGTTTTCTATTATCATTGCACCAAAAGGAAGTTTCATCCTATTGTATTCAGATGGTTCTTATCTATGGTTCTATATTAGTCTCAGACCTACAATGACACCGTCCACAGTTCAGCACAGACACCTGATTACCTGATCACATTGCCCTTTGCATTGCATTATCATATTTTAACATACATGTTTATTCATTTCCAGGTGCATATATTACCCTTGATTCCAGTCATCAGGTCCCTGCAAAGATGAACACTAAAGAGAGGAAGAATATCATCAGCTATAAGTTCCTTACGCCTACTTTGGGCCCTATTGTTATGCTGAAGGGAATGGCGAGTCCTGCAGTACGAGAAGCTTTTAAAGAGAAATATGGGTGGATTTTATCTATGGTCCGTAATGTCAGTGATTATGAAGCCAGAGGTCTCCATACGTTGATGCAGTTCTATGATCCGCCCCTGAGGTGTTTTGTATTTCCAGACTATGTGTTGGTTCCTACCTTGGAGGAGTATTCCAACATGTTGGGGATTGCTATCAAGGAGGAGCCCCCTTTCTTTGGATCAGTGGGGGATCTTGACTTTGGAAAGGTGGCTAGTGCTCTTTATTTGAGCAAATCAGAGTTAAGCGACAATGTCTCCAACAAAGGAAAGATTCGTGGTTACAAGCTGGAATATCTGATTAAGAAGGCCCAGGAAGCAGCTAAAGGCGAGAATTGGCTTGTTTTTAATGCTTTGCTAGCCCTTTGTATATACGGCATAGTGTTGTTTCCCAACGAGCCGGATTTCATTGATACGGACGCTATACGAATATTCATGATGAAGAACCCGGTGCCAACGCTACTGGGAGATCTTCACTACTCGTTGTACAACCGAAACGAAAAGAAAAGAGGAGGGATAATTCGTTGTTGTGCATCTTTGTTCTATAAGTGGTTTGCAGGCCGTTTACCACAATCAGGGGCTTTTGTGGATTCCAAAGATTCTCTAGAGTGGAAACAACGTTTAATGGGATTGGTGGCCAAGGACATCGTATGGGTAGATCATGGGCTGATTGGCAAGAATATTATCCACAGCTGTGGTAAGTTCCCTAACGTTCCACTGATAGGAAGACTGGGTGGGATTAACTACAATCCTTCTTTGGCCATTCGACAATTTGGGTATGCCCTGACAGGTCCGCCTATTAAGAGAGATGTGGAGGAGTCCCTCTATTTTCATACATCAGATGGGTGGGAAGCAGCACAGAAAGCTTCTGAAAGCTGGGGTAGCATACTGAAAAAGGGGAAAGTTACTCTAGGAAAGCCTAACAACCGGGTTTATCCAGCATATGAAGAGTGGGTGAAGAAAAGAGTTGAAGATTTTCTCTTGCCTTTTGGTAAGGCACCCCTTTTGTATCCGGAAAATGAGAAAGCAAGAAGCACTGCTACTGTGGAAGAAGTTGACAAGTTGCAAGCCTTGGTGGAAAAGCTCCAAGGAGAGAATTCCGAGTTGAGTAGCCGTCTTCAGAATGCTCTACATGCCAACAAAGAGCTGGAGCGGAAAGCCCAAGATGCTGAACAAATCTTAACTGCAAAAGAAAAAGACTTTGCTGGAAGAGCCCAACATTTCTGGAAGATTAGTAAAGGTGCTGATGATGCTACGCAAGCCCACAAGCAAACCAAACAGGCGTTAGCACAGACCAAAGAAAAGTTAACAAAGTTTCAGCACGCTTGGGACGAAGTTAGGATAGAGAATGCTGAATTACAGGAACAGTTGCAGATTAAGGACGAAGAGCTTGAAAAGGCGCATGAGCAGAGGAGAAAGTATCGGGAAAGCCTCGGTAAGAGTCAAGAACAGCTAGAAGAAGCTAGAGGTGAGCTGAGGAATACTAAGAAAGAGCTTGAGGAAGTCATGATAGAAAGGGAGATACTCAAGACGCAAGCTGGCATAAAGAGACACAAAGGAGTGTGTGATGACGAGGCTCTGATGCTGCATATGGGTTCTTTAACTGAAGCTCTTGAGAAAAGGGATGTCTTGATCAAAGAAATGATTGAAAAGCCGAATCATCAGCGTACCCGTATACTTTTTGAGGAGATCAAATACTCAAGTGATAAGCTGAAGGGTGTGGAATTGTCAGACTGATGTTCTTTTCCTTATATTTTGTTGTTAATGGTTACCATCAGGCTTGTTGATGGATCCATTTTTCCTTGTATTGCATTTGCGGTTGAACCTTTCTTAAATGTACTTGAATACTTTGTTGAATGAGTATGAGCAGTTTTATTCAGAATTATTCCTTATCAGATAGCTGCACACAAGCACATGACCACGACACGTCTCTTTATATCACAATTTCTGGTCTTCAGATTTCTGTGGTTTGGATTGGAATCAGGGTATAAAACACCTCGGAAATGACAAACATGGCATTGCATGGCATTGCATATCATTTTGCATTTTTTTGTTACTTGCTTTTCAGGTACTCGTTGCGGGGTCTCTAACCTTTACTTGGTTTCAGGCAGTATAGCGGAGAGTCATATTCACCGATATTCGATGCGAAGGAATCAAGTAAGAATCATGGATCAAGTGCAAAGTGATTTGGCTGAAATGAGGGCGCGTATGGACCAGTTCATGACCCTCATGACTGGCATGGCGCAAAATCAGGAGAGATTGAGGCTTCTGGTAGAGCGTCCAGACAATGGGCCCGAAGGTGATCAGCATGGTAATTCACAGGGACATGGCATTCCTCCTCCCGGTGGCAACCCTCCTCCTGGTGGTAACAATCGGGGTAATGGAAATGGTAGGCATGTTGGTGTTACTCTTGAAGATACCCTGGAAGACCAATTTACTCTGCTGGATGCTGATGTGGGTAATCAAGGTGATCGAAGGTATGATGAGTTGGCAGAAAAGATCAGGGCCATAGAATGCAAGAACTCTATGGGTATTGATGTTACCAGCTTGGGGCTGGTCTCAGGAGTCAGAATTCCCCCTAAATTCAAACCTCCCACTTTTGATAAGTATCACGGCAATGCGTGTCCCCAAACGCATCTTCAAGCTTACTTTGGGAAGATTTCAGCTCATACGGATGACGAGAAGCTATGGATGCACTATTTTCAGGACAGTCTGGCTGGGGCGTCCTTGACCTGGTACATGAAGTTGAATAGAGCTGCTGTGAAGAATTGGAAAGATCTGGCAGAAGCGTTCCTGAAGCAATACCAGTATAATATTGACATGGCGCCCAACCGTACCCAATTGCAAGGATTGTCCCAGAATGCCAAGGAGAGTTTCAAAGAATATGCACAGAGGTGGAGGGAAATGGCTGCCCAGGTCCAACCTCCCTTGTCAGACAGAGAAATGGCAGATATGTTCATGGGCACCTTGCAAGGGGCCTATCTGGATAGATTAGCTGCTTGTCCGTCAACTGGATTTGCTGATATTGTGATTGCGGGAGAAAGAATAGAAAGTCTGTTAAAGCTTGGAAAGATCCAGGATGTGAGTGGGGCTGGCTCTTCGGGGACGAAGAAACCGTTTGCTAGTAACTAGAAAAGAAGAGAAGGTGATACGAATGCTGTGTTTAGAGGACGAGGCAGAGGGCGTTCTCGAGCTTATTATCAGGTAGATGCTGTAACAATCCCCACACCGTCTGTTCAGAAACAACAACCCCAACAACAAGTTCAACAGCAACAACCTTTTTTCCAGCAAAGGTCTAGACAGAGGGATCGTAAGATGGATCCTCTCCCTATGACTTATGCCGCGCTGTTGCCCCGGCTACTCGAGTTAAAGTTGGTAGAACTCCGTACTATGAAAGCTCCGGTTGCTGGAAACCTGCCACCTAACTTCGATGCTAATGCTCGTTGTGAGTTCCACTCAGGTGCTCAGGGACACTCCATTGAAAAATGTTGGGCTTTCCACCATAAAGTACAAGATTTGATTGATGCTAAAGCCATCAATTTCTCTCCCGCTCCTAATATTACTCAGCATCCCATGCCTGATCATAGTGCAGCAAATGTGTACGCTATTGAAAACGGGAGGAGATTGAACTTGGTGTTAGACGTTCATCAAGTGAAAACTTCTTTGTTGGTTGTAAAAGATCGTTTATTGAAGGAACAGGTGTTCCCGGGCTGTAATCAAGATTGCTCTGAGTGTATGAATCAGGAGAACGGCTGTGATAAGTTGAAGATGGGTTTACAGAATCTGATCGATGAAGGATGTCTACAGTTCGACAGAGTCGTGAAAGACACTGATGAGATATCAACCGTGACCATCTATTACACCCCCGCTGAGATTCAAATGCCGGTCAATGCAGTTCCTGTGGCGAGTGTTGCGCCAGAAGGGCCCAGTCCTGTCACTATCACGGTGCCAGGACCAATTCCGTTCACGTCTACGAAGGCTATCCCATGGCACTATGGGGCAGATGTATATTACGAAGGTAAAAAGCAAGAAGTTGAGTCATCAGTCAGCCCAAATATTGATAATGTAGGGGGTGTAGGGGGCTTTACAAGGAGTGGAAGGTTGTTCGCTCCCCAAACCTTGAGAAGTGATAAGGAGGCGGAAGCCGCAGCAAAGGCTAAAGGTAAACAGGCGGTTGAAAATGCGCCTACACCTGAAGCAGAGACAAAGATTACTTTTGATAAGGAAATGGAAGAATTTATGAAGATAATCAAGAAAAGCGATTATAAGATTGTGGACCAACTGAATCAGACCCCTTCAAAGATTTCAATCTTGTCACTATTGATGTGCTCTGATGCGCACCGGCAGGCGTTGTTGAAAGTGTTGAAGAGTGCATACGTGCCACAAGAAATTACTGTTAATCAGCTCGAGGGCGTAATCTCCAATGTTAATGTTAGCCATGGCTTGGGCTTTACAAGTAGAGATTTGACTGTTGAAGGAAGAAACCATAATAAGGCTTTGCATATCACGATGGAGTGTAAGGGCGCAGTGTTATCTCATGTACTGGTAGACACTGGTTCATCACTCAATGTCTTGCCCAAGAAGGCATTAATGAAGCTGGAAGTTGACGGTTTGATCTTAAGGCCTAGTGAATTGGTGGTTAGAGCATTCGATGGAACTAGACGATCTGTGTTTGGTGAGGTGGAATTGCCCGTACAAATTGGACCACAGGTATTCAAATCCACGTTCCATGTAATGGACATACAACCTGCATATAGCTGCCTAGTGGGACGCCCTTGGATTCACGGAGCAGGGGCTGTTACTTCTACTCTACATCAAAAGCTGAAGTATGAGTTTGAAGGGCAGGTTGTGACGGTGTGCGGGGAAGAAGACATCTTTGTGAGTCACTTGTCCACGTTCAAGTACATTGAAATGGATGGGGAAATTCATGAGATGCTGTGCCAATCATTTGAAGCAGTCAATATTGACGATGCACCTGAGTCTTCTTCTGTACCAGTTGGGGCTGGTACCTCCATTTCATCTTACAAACAAGCTGTCGAAGTCGTCAGGGCAGGCAACGCCCAAGGTTGGGGCAGGTTGATAGAGACCCCAATGAAGGAAGACAAATTTGGTATCGGTTATCATCCCTCTACAACTTCAGATGCGGGGAGCAGGGGACCCATTACTTTCAATAGTGGGGGAATTATCTACACGGACCAGTCTTGTGCAGCCACAGAGGATAGTGTTGACAGTGATTGTGACCTGGACAACTGGGTACGCCCTCATGCTCCGGGACAACAAGTTCAGAACTGGTTCGTTGAAGAAGTCATCCGGGTTACTCTTCAGACAGAGTAATTTTTCTTTGTTTTTTCTAACCATAATGCATGTCAAAATCTTGCGCTCTGCCCAAGGCGTATAGATTCATTTGTAGGGCCACCATGGTTGCATTTGCAATGTTTAATCATTAATAAAGGACGTTTTGCAATCAAATTTTGTTCTCTGTCTTTCAGTTTTTATTTTTGCACAAAAAAAAAAAATGGCAATGTTTCATTTTCTTTTGTTTTGCTTAAAAATAAATTCTAAAATAAGGCATGAACCTGTTCATGCAGACTTGATCCTCCGGATACCACTGATAACGATTTTGATATGACTATGTATGGCTTTGACAATCCGATTTATCAAGCCGAAGAAGGGGATGAGAAAGACTGTGAACTCCCTGAAGAATTGGCCAGATTGTTGAAACAAGAGGAAAGGGTCATCCAGCCTCATCAGGAGACTGTAGAAATCATCAATATTGGTACCAAGGACGCCAAGAAAGAGATCAGGATTGGTGCCAGCTTGCAAGCAGATGTGAAGCAAACTTTGACGGAAATGTTGCGCGAGTATGTTGACATCTTCGCCTGGTCGTATCAAGACATGCCGGGGTTGGATACGGATATTGTCGTGCACAGGCTGCCATTAAGAGAAGAATGTCCGCCAGTCAAGCAGAAACTTCGTCGGACTCACCCCGACATGGCTTTAAAGATTAAGGAGGAAGTCCAAAAGCAGTGGGATGCTGGTTTTCTTGCTGTGACAAAGTATCCTCCATGGGTAGCCAACATCGTGCCAGTACCGAAGAAAGATGGAAAAGTGAGAATGTGTGTGGATTATCGAGATCTTAATAAAGCTAGCCCGAAAGATGATTTTCCACTACCTCATATTGATGTGCTGGTCGATAATACAGCTCAATTTTCAGTGTTCTCATTTATGGACGGGTTCTCCGGGTACAACCAGATCAAGATGGCACCTGAAGATATGGAGAAGACCACGTTCATTACTCCGTGGGGTACATATTGTTATAAAGTAATGCCTTTTGGGTTGAAAAACGCAGGGGCAACGTACCAGCGGGCGATGGTGACATTGTTTCATGACTTGATTCATAAGGAGATCGAATGTTATGTAGATGATATGATTGCCAAGTCGAGAACAGAAGAGGAACATCTGGTTAACCTGAAAAAGCTGTTTGAAAGGTTGAGAAAGTTTTGTCTGAGATTAAATCCAAACAAGTGCACGTTTGGGGTGCGTTCTGGAAAGTTGCTAGGTTTCATTGTGAGCGAAAGAGGAATCGAGGTTGATCCTGCCAAGGTGAAAGCAATACAAGAAATGCCTGAACCGAGAACAGAAAAAGAGGTTCGTGGTTTCTTGGGTAGATTGAACTACATTGCAAGGTTCATATCTCACCTAACAGCCACGTGTGAGCCAATATTTAAATTGTTAAGGAAAGATCAAACGGTCAGGTGGAATGACGATTGCCAATTGGCATTCGATAAGATAAAAGAATACTTGCAGGAACCTCCGATTCTAATGCCTCCAGTTGAAGGGAGACCGCTGATAATGTATCTGACAGTTCTTGAAGGTTCCATGGGTTGTGTTCTCGATCAACATGACGAGACAGGTAGGAAGGAGCATGCTATTTACTACCTGAGCAAAAAGTTCAATGATTGTGAGTCCCGATACTCAATGCTTGAAAAGACATGCTGTGCGCTTGCATGGGCCGCTAAGCGATTGAGGCAATATATGGTTAGGCACACAACCTTGTTGATTTCAAAAATGGATCCTATCAAGTACATTTTCGAGAAACCAGCATTGACAGGCAGAGTTGCACGGTGGCAAATGGTCTTGACAGAGTATGACATTCAGTACACTTCACAAAAGGCCATCAAAGGAAGTATCTTGTCCGACTATCTTGCGCAACAGCCGATTGATGATTACCAACCCATGAAGTTTGACTTCCCTGATGAGGACATCATGTTTCTCAAAGCTAAAGATTGCGAGGAACCCCTTCCGGAGGAGGGGCCAGACCCTGAATCCAAATGGAGTCTGATGTTTGATGGGGCTGTCAATATGAATGGGTGCGGAGTTGGAGCAGTTCTTATCACGCCGGAAGGTGTTCATATGCCTTTCACTGCCCGAATAACTTTCGGATGCACCAACAATGAAGCAGAGTACGAAGCTTGTATAATGGGGATCGAGGAGGCGATTAATCTACGGATTAAGACCCTTGATATATTTGGTGATTCAGCTTTGGTAATCAATCAAGTGAAAGGGAGTTGGTACACGCACCAAGCAAATCTAGTGCCGTATAGAGATTATACAAGGAGATTGCTGACATTTTTCACAACAGTGAAGCTGTACCATATTCCTCGAGATGAGAATAGGTTCGCGGATGCCTTGGCCACTTTGTCTTCCATGATCAAAGTGCAAGGATGGAACCATGTACCTAAGATTGAGGTATCCCGCCTTGACAGACCAGCATTTGTGTTTGCGGTCGATGCAGCGTCTGATGACAAGCCATGGTTTTATGACATTAAGTGTTTCTTGAAAAGTCAAGAATACCCGTCCGGGGCATCGTCCAAAGACAGGAAGACGTTGAGAAGGTTAGCTGGTAGTTTCTTCTTGAATAAAGATGGCGTGCTGTATAAAAGAAATTTTGACACGGTCCTGCTTAGATGTGTGGATGGACGTGAAGCAGACTTGTTGATGATTGAAGTGCACGAAGGCTCTTTCGGTACCCATGCCGGAGGGCAGGCAATGGCTAAAAAGTTGTTAAGGTCGGGATATTATTGGTTGACTATGGAGTCAGATTGTTGCAAATATGCCCGCAAATGTCATAAATGCCAGATCTATGCAGACAAGGTGCATGTGCCTCCAAATCCGTTGAGTATCATGTCGTCGCCTTGGCCGTTTGCCATGTGGGGCATTGATATGATCGGAAAGATTGAGCCTACAGCTTCCAATGGTCATCGTTTCATCTTGGTGGCAATTGATTACTTCACCAAATGGGTTGAAGCCGCATCCTATGCCAATGTTACAAAACAAGTGGTCGCTCGTTTCTTGAAACGGGATATCATTTGCCGATATGGAGTTCCCGAAAGAATCATTACTGATAATGGTTCTAATTTGAACAATAAGATGATGGCTGAGTTATGCCGGGACTTCAAAATCGAACATCACAATTCTTCTCCGTACCGCCCAAAGATGAATGGCGCGGTCGAAGCGGCCAACAAAAATATCAAGAAGATTGTGCAGAAGATGGTTGTCACGTACAAAGATTGGCATGAGATGTTACCATTTGCTTTGCATGGGTATCGAATGTCGGTACGCACGTCCACTGGGGCAACCCCATTCTCACTTGTATATGGTATGGAGGCAGTGCTACCGGTTGAAGTAGAGATTCCGTCCCTCAGAGTTATGATGGATGTTAAGCTAGATGAAGCTGAATGGGTACGAGCCAGATTTGATCAGCTGAGCCTTATTGAGGAAAAGCGATTGGCGGCTGTATGTCATGGGCAACTATATCAGCGCAGAATGAAACAGGCATTTGACCAGAAGGTGCGTCCTCGGGTTTATAAAGTCGGAGATGTGGTACTCAAAAGGATCCTTCCTCCCAATACAGATCACAGGGGCAAGTGGACTCCCAACTATGAAGGTCCATTCGTGGTTAAAAAGGTCTTTTCAGGCGGAGCCTTATTGCTTACAACCATGGATGGCGAAGACTTTTCATCCCCTGTCAACTCGGACGTAGTCAAAAAATACTTCGCATGAATAGACCCGCTGGATAATAAGAATAAAAAAAATCCAGGCAAAAAAGGGCATCCCGGCGAACCAAAAACAGAATAAGGTTCGGGCAAAAATTAGGGATATAATTGAAAAAAGATTTGTACACCCGGTAAGTTGAAAACCCGAAAGGGCAACTTAGGCAAAAAAGGGTATCCTGGTGGATCGAAAACCTGAAAGGGCGGTCCACACAAAAGAGGGATTTAAGCGAATGACTATGGTCTGAGTTATCTATCCCCCATTACCGTTTGAACAACTGACGTTCTGAAGGATAGGAATCGGTCTGATCATTCCTCAGAAGGCAAGGTCGGGGAGTTTTGAAGACATACTGGTCATAACAGAATGGAAACTCAGTGGAATTCCGTTTTCACATTGCCATTAGGATAGTTTCTTTTCTCAATTTTCAGCGGTCACCTCTTTCCAGGGATTGCTTCCGGATGTAATTGCCTATTCTGGGCTCTCAGTCAATAAATTGAATTTTAATAAAAAGCTTTCTATTTTTGTTTTATTGCTTTGTTTGCAAAAACGTCCTAATTTTTGATAAAACATTGCATTTGAAAACATGGCAGCCTTGCAATAACATGCGCAGAAAAAACATTTGAAATTACTTCGAATGTTGAATACTCCCGGATGGTGGATTCTAGCCACGCAATATTCGGGGCATGTGGGCATATTCTTTTGTTGCAGGTAGCAGGTGCAGATGATTTTAAGCACAAGACCAGCAATAAATCACCCCACGCAAAAGACTGGGGCAATTATGGGTAAGGATATCGGCGTTCATCGTTCGGTCGACGATTGTTCATAACGGGTCGGTATCAGTGAATTAAGTTCAACTGGATACCGTTGCATCTTATTAAGTCGATTCTCTTATTCAGTCCTTCCAACAGCTACAAGCTTTTCTATGTCGATAACGGTCACAGGTTCCCCAAAAGAGTGGTCTCGTCGACGCCGAAACTGATGGTCAGTATCCCCAGCGAAGTCACAAGAGTTTGAAGAGGCTAGATCTTCTGTAAAATCCTCTTATGACATCCTCTTCGGGGACGAATTGTTGTGATGTCCAAGCATGGGGCATGTTTGTTTCCCCAGCATGAAGTGTTGATCATCCCCAGTAGAGTTTGAGGACAGTTGGTCTTCTATAAAATTCTCTCAAAAGGCATTCCCCAGCACGAGACGTTTTAAAGCAGTTTCCGCCAGCAGAGTTTGTTATAAACTCGTCATCCCCAACGGAATTGTCTAAAGGAAAGCTCGCCTAACATGGGGCATTGTAGTACTTATCCTAAGCTCGACAGTCATATTCTTCAGCAGACTACTGTGGATTTGCTTTGGGTTTCCCCAACAGATCTCTAAGGACTCTTTCTAGCAAGTTGCAGTGGAATGTTCTAACCAGGATTTGCATATCCCTGGCAGAGTAGCCCTGATACCCAGCAAGATCGTATCTCTGGTCATGGTATCCCCACAGAGGTCAGCATCGAATCTTGTCAGCAACTCCCAGCTGAGTTGTTGTTCTTCCCGCAGAGGTTTATCAGATCGACAGAATCTATTCCTCAACGAGGATGGTACAGCCTTTCCCCAGCCGGGTCAGAAAGTGGATAACCCCTACAAAGGGTCTTGGATTGGATAGATCCTCAAGCAGAGTTTTTTATGACTCTTCCTCCTTAGCAAGACGCCATGCAAAGAAATTCTCATCCCCAGCAGAATCGTTGTGACCAGAATTCATTCCCCTAACAGATGAAGTGATTCCTGGCAGATCTATTATTCTTCAAGTCCAATTTATTTTTGGCAAGCTTGACAATTCGAAGCAGACGGATTGTTCATTCATTCTCCAGTGGAGAGGTTATCCTTTCAGGAGTCTCCAAAGTCAAATCATTGGTCTTTGCTCCTCAGCAGAGTCAGCAGAGATGTCTGACACAGATGCAGAGAGTAATACAATTTTGCAAATTCTAAAAGTCCAACAGTGGATTGGCGAAAGGTCCATCTAAGGGTGGCATATTCCAAAAGTCCAACAGTGGATTGGCAAAAGTCCGTCTTCGGGTGGCAAAAGTCCAACAGTGGATTGGCAAAAGTCCGTCTTCGGGTGGCAAAAGTCCAACAGTGGATTGGCGAAAGGTCCATCTAAGGGTGGCATATTCTAAAAGTCCAACAGTGGATTGGCAAAAGTCCGTCTTCGGGTGGCAAAAGTCCAACAGTGGATTGGCAAAAGTCCGTCTTCGGGTGGCAAAAGTCCAACAGTGGATTGGCGAAAGGTCCATCTAAGGGTGGCATATTCTAAAAGTCCAACAGTGGATTGGCAAAAGTCCATCTTCGGGTGGCAAAGCAGCTAAAAGTCCAACAGTGGATTGGCAAAAGTCCGTCTTCGGGTGGCAAAAGTCCAACAGTGGATTGGCGAAAGGTCCATCTAAGGGTGGCATATTCCAAAAGTCCAACAGTGGATTGGCAAAAGTCCGTCTTCGGGTGGCACGAAGCTGCAAAGTCCACCAGTAGTGTGGCAGGCCAGTAGTCATCTGGAGTTGCATAAAAGACATTATTAAAGTCCACCAGTAGTGTGGCAAGCCAGTAGTCGTCTGGCGTCGTTCAAAAAGACATTATCAAAGTCCACCAGTGGTGTGGCAAGCCAGTAGTCGTCTGGCGTCGTTCAAAAGACAGTTTTCTCCGACAATGTTTCATTGAAGATTCAAGCCAGCAATGTCGTGGGAGTTTCCTCCTCATCATCCAGAGCAAATTTTTGGTTATATTTGGTATTCAATCACTATATACCTTGAAAGTCCGAAAGCAATTGCTTTCAGGCATTCAGGTCTACAGCGCTTGAATAGGGGCAGCTGTAATACCCCAAAATTTTCTCTCCCTTTTTGTCATCTTAGCATAGCATTATCATCTATCATATCATTAACATTACATTGCATTTAACATAGAAAAATGAAGCATGGCATCATTCTTACCATCAGGGCATGTGATCAGGTGGTAGGTGGACAATCAATGGATCCTTCAGAGCACAAAAGGTCAATCAAGTTGGCTCTAAGCAAGCCAAGAGGTCTTTCATGTCTCATACCATCTCAATGGATCATCCACAACCTCAAGGATGAGAGATTCAATGGGAGATTGAAGCACTACATCTTTCACTATGCAAGAGGTTCAAAAATTGAAGGAAAACCCTCAAAAGAGATAGCTCATTGATCCAAAATCATCCTCAAATGGTATATCTCATCATCCTTTAAGAGGATACACAACATACTCTGAGGAATTTGAAATTGAAGACTGCACATTTTTCTCCTAGGAGGTGGGCACCAAAATTAGGGTTTCCAATTAAATCAGGGTACCTCTGATTTTTTGGACAAAACTTGATGTCATGGTATTCCATATGTCCCTAAGTGTATGTATGTGGAAAATTACATCTCACTTGGTTTTAGAAGTGGTTCAATTGGAAGAAAGATCAAGAATCAGGAAATTTGGGGCAAAGTCAAATAATCAGAGGAAAAAGTCAACTCTTGACTTTTTGAGGCCAAATTCATAAAATTCATGTTATATGTGTCCAATGTGCAAAATTTGGTCAAGAAATTCCAAAGGAATCATGAAAAAATCAAGATGTGGAAAGTTGCCATTTTTGGGTGAAGTAGGGTTACTAAAAATAGCAAGTTTTGGCCATTTTGCATCAGAGTTTGAACCAAGGCCATTTAAAATTGAAGCACCAAATGAAAATTCCACTCGGCCACAACAAAAGATCTTGTTTTAAGCTTCAAATCCATGTGTGGAACATCTCCATTGGATAAAAATTGAGTGAGATATGATTGATCAAAGTTTGAGCAAAGTAGGTTCAAAACTAGGTCATGACCAAGATTTTCAGGGCACGCGCACAGTCATTTTCTCAAACACTTGGTGGGCCAAATGTATTGATCAATTACTCATGATTAGAGGCTTCAAATGGAAAATCTTTCAACATCAAAGTTGTTCCTCTATGTGAGATCTTCAAAGATGGTGTTTATCAATTTTTCATCTGATCAAAGGTTAAGGAGTTATGATGGCTCGAAGAATGGTCATTGTAACTGAAATTTGACCAGGTCACAACCAGGTCATGCCACAAGTCTGTGCACCCATGTACCAGTTCTTGGTCCATCTGTTTAAGGTCATTTTTAGACATGTTTGAGACCTCATTTCACTTCAATTTCCAAATCAATATGGTGCTCCAATGCATCCTCTTTCCAATGAACCCATAAACTCCTTAATGCAGTCATTGAGTAGAGAGAAAAACCTCCACAAACTACCCTATGTTGGCATGGATACATTGACAGCATGTTGCACGCATTGGTTCAGTCATCCCACAAACACTTCATGTACTTTATTTCCTCATTTGAACAAACATCCTTATGACCATACTTATGCATATCAGCCATCATACATTGTGAAGGAAGGTTTTCAAAGGAGAAACTTGTACCATAAGCAATGCCATGACATGCTGCATAACATAACCTCATCATCCCAGCTTCACTCTCATCCTCACCACAACTGTCATAAGCTTAACCTCACCATATCACAGCCATGTATAACTCGCCCTAACTAACTTGGCTCAGTTAGTTAGGGTGGACTCAGCATAACCACTTTAACTCAGTTAACCTCACTCAGTTTAACCGTGGTTAAAGCCTACTATAAAACAAAATCTCACTTCACATTTTCATTCAGCTTCATTTTCTCTCATTTTTCACTTCAAAACACTTCAAATTCTCCCTCACATTCTCTCTACTCTCTCTCTGATTTCACACGAGCTTCACCATCTTTTCTTCATCTACTTCATCTTCATCATCATCAATGGCATTAGATTGAAGTTTTTCTACACAGTCCTCAAGATTTTGCAAGCATTGTTCAACATTGAATCTCTCTGCTCTCAAGACCTTTGGTTGTATAGCATTTATTTTGCTGAGTTCGTGAAGCTCCAAGGTTGAAGAAGAAGCTAAGATCTCTGGTTTTCTGAAGAGTATTTCCAAATCTCCAATATTCAGGTACGAGTTTCATCCATTATAGACTTGATGTGAGTTGGTTTTCAGGTTCTTGCAGCTTCTTATAAGCTCAAGAACTTGCCTGGCTAGTTGATAGGCCTTTAGAGGCATAGACCAAATGTTAGGGCAAATCTTCCTTTGTTCGGTTCTCTCATGTCATGAACTGTTTGTATGTTTTGTCACTGAATTCATGATCTGCGTTAGCTCAGCTTCAATTTAGTATATGATTTGTACATTTTGGTGAAGAGTGAGAGTTGCAGGTGGTGGCTGTTGGCCGGAGAAGGTGACCGGAGGTCCCTCTCCGGCCGGTGACTTTGATGACTAGGGTTTATGTGTGTTTTAATCGTGTCCGTTCATTTTGCATGATCGTGTGGCTAAGAGCATGACAACGCATTAAAACGCATGTGCATGTCATGTGCATCTTTTCTGATTTCATTTAAACGTTTTGTGGCGTGGTACATGATAGGGATTGTGGTCACTCACGCACATGCATTGATTTCAATTACTTTGACTATGGTTTGACTGTGACTTGATCCAATGGCCATGAGTGAGTCAATTTTGTTGACTGAGAGTTCATGCTTGTTAGTATGTTCTGCGTGCTTAATGGACCTAACCAGATTGCTTTTCGCACCTCCTTTTTAAAAAGCCCAAACACTTTGAACTGTTGGTTTACTATATTTGCACCCCACTCTTGTTTTTTATTTCCTTTTATTTTCTTCATTTTATGCACGTTTACTTTTTAATTTTTAAAAATACTAAACATCATCATAAAATTCTACAAAAATTCATGTGTATTCTTAAAACATTTAGGAAATTTTTCATGATTTTATTTTCTGATTTTATGACCTTTTTACCCCTGATCTATAATTTTCTTTGAATTTCCATTTAGATGCATTCTAAGCATGATACATGGATTTGTTTAATTTTGTTCTTGCTCATTACCAACTGTTTTGACATGATTCTTTTGGCATTGATTCACTAATACATTGAAGCATGTTAGATGATTTTTGTTTGATTTTTTAGGTCACTTTATGACATGTTTTGATGCCTATATTTGCACCACTTTGCATGATGTTTCAATTTGACCTAATTGCTTTGTTTGAAGTCATTTTGCTCTGAATTTTTACATGCTATCTTGATGTATGATGCATTTCTGACCTAGGCATTCCAATAATATGCTGGCATAATTTTCATGAATCCATTTGGTCTTTGTTTGATGCATCACATTGGAAGTATAATACATGTCCTGTCATTTTAACTTTAGTGCATGTTTGCATGAATTCTTTTGTGCATATTTGTATGAGCATTTGCATATGTTATGAGCCATTCATATGATATTATAGGTCTTTGATACACATTATATGTCATCCTTGCATGTTGACTTTCAATTTGAACTTTGTGCATCATTAACATGTATTGTTTGCACTTTCTTTTTGAACTTTCATTTCAATTCTTCTTATATTACTTCTTGAATGTCTTGAAGTTGATTCATAAATACTTTTGAGATGTTTATAAACCATTTTCCATTTAGTTTCAATTCTGGTTGTTGATTTACATGTTCCATTTATGCATGTCCTCTTCATTTCTTTCCATCTTTCATCTACCCCTTCTTCTTGTAACATGTTTAAATGCTAATGGGTGATGATTATTGCTTATTGACTTGCACTTGTATGATGATATTCACTTGTTGTCCATATGATGTACATTCTGATTGTGGCTCTAGGATTTGGTTTCTCATTTAATTCTTTTGAGTTTTATGATGCATTACATGTTCTTATACTTCTTATACTTCTTATACATGTTTACTAACCATGTAGGGGCTTTGGTAAGTTTCAACTGAGTGTGGATAAGGAATCCACATTCAACTTCTATCCTTTCTCTTTTACAATTCCATTCTATGTTTTGTTAAGCACTTGTGTGCTTTCTTTTAATAACTCATTACTTTCCCTTTTTGAATTACAATTCATCTTCTACTTTGGAAGTGAATTGTTTAATTCTTTCTTTCTTTAGACTTTAGGTTTTAAACCTCACAAACCATTAGGATCACTCCCTTTAATCTTCAATTAGGATTGAGTCTTAGTCCATATAGGTTTTACCTTTTCTCCTCTCTTGAGTCTCTCTTCTCATCTCTCAAAGAAAATTCAAAACATATAATAAAGGTAGGCATTTATTGCATTTAGGCCTTTCATATAAAGAAAAGATTATAAGGGGTCTTCTCTTGTAATCCTAGAATGTGTAGCATATAGCCCATCTTGGGTCAATGTGTTAAACATTTGATCTTGTATGAGGGACTTAAATGCAATACTTGTTGAAAGCATAAATAATAAAACACTTCTTCATTTCTTAATCAACAAAAACACTTAATAAACACAAGTATGCTAGTGTGTTTGAACCTTGACAATTGGAACTAAGTGTGGGGGTCTTCTTCACTCTTAGTGTGCTTTCTTACCCATTCCATCCTGGAATGTGAGAATGTACACACTCCAATGACTGAGATTCAGATACACTGTCGTATGCAAATAAATGGAAAAAACTTCTAAAAGACAAAAACAAACAATAACGTCTTTCCTTCGGGAATTCTTTTCTCATCTCATTCATTCTCAACGCACGAACGCGCTCCTACTCGTTCTCTTGCAAGACGGTAACGCACTCGGACCAGCGAGCCTGCAACACCTGAGCTAGAACGTTAGCTGTTCCTTAAAAAACACAAACAATCCATCCCTAGTGAGGGGAACTACGTCGCTCTGATTCTCATGCTCCCGATGAGATACGTAGGCAGTGGGGTAGGGCCCATGCGAGCACTTCTTTTATTTTCCCTACATTTGTTTCCCGTTCCTTTTCTTTTCTTTCTCCTTTCTTTCTTTCTGTTCCTTTTTCAGTATCCTTTCTTTACACCCTTTGACCGAGACAAGCAAGCGTGGATCCCATCGGGTACGATGGACGCGTGGGGGTGCTAATACCTTCCCTGCGCGTAACCGACTCCCGAACCCAGTTCTTTTGGTCGTAAGACCATGCTTTTCCTTTCCTTCAGGTTTATGCGGTGTTTCCTTTCCCTCTCATGGGATAAATACACATTGCTGGCGACTCTGTTTCGGTGCCACTTTCGCGTTTGTACTTGGATGAAAATCTCGGGAGCGACAGCGGTCATGAGGAATATAAATCTGGAAATGTAGTTCAGACATCCCAGGAATCCCCTGACTTGTTTTTCAGTTCACGGAGAAGGCATTTCTTGAATGGCCTTGACCTTGTCAGGATCAACCTCAATTCCTTTCTGGCTGACGATGAATCCTAATAGTTTCCCTAAACGGACACCGAAGGTGCATTTGTTGGGATTCAAGCGGAGTTTGTATTTTCTCAGACGCTCGAATAATTTTGACAGGTGGGTCACATGCTCCTCCTATGTTCTATATTTGGCAATCATGTCATCGACATATGCCTCGATTTCCTTATTTATCATGTCATGAAACAGAGTAGTCATGGCCCGCTGATAGGTTGCCCCGGCGTTCTTTAAACCGAACGGCATTACCTTGTAACAAAAAGTCCCCCATGGGGTGATAAAGGAAGTCTTCTCCATGTCTTTCGGTGCCATTTTTATTTGATTATAGCCTGAGAATACATCCGTGAAGGAGAAGACTTTGAACTTTATTGTACTATCAACCAGCATGTCAATGTGTGGTAAAGGAAAGTCGTCCTTTGGACTAGCCTTGTTTAGATCCCTGTAATCTACACACATTATAACTTTTCCGTCCTTTTTAGGAACGGGTACGATGTTGGCTAACCATTGAGGATATTCTGATATGGCGAGGAAACCCGCGTCAATCTGCTTCTGTACTTCCTCTTTGATTTTGATGGCCATGTCTGGATGAGTCCGTCTCAACCTCTGTTTTACTGGCGGACATTCTGATCTTAACGGTAGATGATGTTCCACGATGCTGGTATCCAACCCTGGCATATCCTGATAGGACCAAGCGAATACATCGGGAAACTCTTTGAGAAGCTTTGTCAAACTTTCTTTGACAGTTGAACTGAGCAGTGCCCTAATCCTGACCTCTTTTCTCTCTTCCTCTCAGCCCAAGTTGACCGTTTCCAACAACTCTTTGTAAGGTTTAATGGACATTTCCTCTTGTCTGAGTAATCGAGAGATCTCCTCTGGAATTCCTTCGTCATCTTCTTCTTCAGCCTCAAATACCGGGAATTCAAAGTTGGGAGAAGGCATCGGATCACGTGTTTCAACGGGGTTTAAGACAAGCAATCTGCATGACGTGATGATTCGTTTTTTAGAAGAGATAGAGAGAATGCAAGAGTGTGTGCAGTGTATTTTTTTTACTGCTTGTTTTTATTATTTGAATTATTTTTTAGGATTACCATTTTCTGAAAAAACGAAAAGAGAAAATAGCAATTAATGCGGAAATTACGGAACGACGTTTATTCATTTACGATTTAGTCGATTCTTGAAACTACAGCCCAATAAAACAAAACTTTGTCGCTTTGGGCGAAGCGAAGAGGGATATTTACAGAAAGTGAGCCCTATCAAAACATCTGTTTCACCTGGGCAGGGTGAAAGGTTAAGATAAAGACGACAATTACTTTGACTTATGAACGATCTTCGGAACATCGACTGCAACCCATTGGCGGCGAACTCCTTGGTGAATCACAAAGTCTGGTACCTTCCTTGATTTCTCTTCAGAAATAATGCGGATTTCTGGTGGAGCAGGATCATTGGAATCTGTCTCCTAGGCAGAGTTGTCGTAGGACGATTCCTCAGTTGTATTTTGCATAGTATTTGTGCTCTCAGGCAAATCTCCCCATCCAGTTGGCTGGATGTCTTCGAGCCTGATACGAGAGCTTTCAGGAGCGGTGTATTTGACCATGAAGTCGTACTTTCCACTCGGTTGTCCCAAGGTGTCCCACACCTCTTTGGGACTGGATGAGTCATCTCTCTCGATGACGTTGACCTCGGGAAAAACATAGTTGATGAATTCTAGTCCGGCAAGCTTTGCAAATTCATCGTCGTGCTGGATATTTTCTGAATGACCTGAGTGTTGATCCCATGCTTCTGTAGGGACGCAGGTATTCTTTTTAATGATGCTCAGCTGGTTTTCTTGCCCCAATTCTCCTAGGTACGACTTCCAGATAGGAAGGCCATCCATCGGGCCATAGTAGTCGTGGTCAAAGTTGTCTTTCATCAGAGTGTCTTCCTCTAATGAGTTTGGTGGAGCCCGGAATCCTTCGGGATCACAATCTCCATATATCATTTCAACATCTGACCTTGGTATAAATCTCGGACTCTGTGCGGGATAGCAGAATGGCGTAGGCACCTCTTCTTGAGACATATAACCGTCCTCGTTAAGATAGGATTTCCATTCTTCATCTGTGTCGGAGGAATCTCCCTCGTTGATGGTATGTACTTCTTGAGACAATGGGTGAAGGAAACCTCCACTATGGAAGAAGTTCGGAATGGGATGAAGACTTTCACCGTTAGTGGCAGTCTGGGTACAGGTTGCAGAAAAACCAAGACCCTTCTTTGTTTTATTATCAGTAGGAATGACAAGTTGTCCCCATCCCTTTGCATTGTTGCTTTTGATCACCTCGAGAGCATCTTTGTACGAGGAAATCGATGTTTTTTTTCTGATTGATTCTCATTGCTCACCGAAAGCGTTTGGAACTGAGTTCCAATAACCTCCTTGGGTTCTACACAAGTGGATAATGAAAGGTTACTCACGACCAGGGCTTGTTCTCCACAGATCATGACGAGTTGGTCGTCCTTGACAAACTTCAGCTTCTGGTGAAGTGTCGAAGTTACTGCCCTAGCCTAGTGTATCCAAGGTCTTCCTAATAAGCAACTGTATGTTGCCAGGATGTCCATGACCTGGAAAATGACCAGGAAAGTGTGAGGACCGATAGTTATGGGAAGGTCGACTTCACCGATAACTATTTTTCTGGACCCGTCAAATGCTTTGACGACGACCTCATTGCCTCTCATCGGAGGTCCTTTAAATGATAGTTGCCTTAGAGTGGACTTTGGCATGACGTTGAGAGCGGATCTGGTGTCTACCAGTACGCTAGCTAAAGCATCATCCTGGCAGTTGACTGTGATATTGAGCGCCATGTTGAGGCTCTTGCCTTCTTCTGGCAATTCCTCATCACTAAACCCCAAGTTGTTGTAGGAAGTGATGTTAGAGGCGATGCTATCGAACTGTCGTATTGACACATCCTGTTCCACAAAGGCATGCTCTAAGACTTTTTGTAGAGCCTCTCTGTGGGGTTCGGAACTGAGTAAAAGTGATAGCACAAAGATCTTTGAAGGAGTTTGTAACAACTGATCAACAATGTTGTATTCACTCCTTTGGATGAGCTTCAGCATCTCCTCATCGTTCTTCGAAAGGTCGGGATCACTAGATTGACCGTCTGGTGGATAAGGAACTTCTGTTTGAGGTTCCTTTTCTCTGTTGGGTTCTCCAACTCCTCTGTTGAAGATTCTACCGCTTCGTGTTACTCAACTGATGTCTGCAATATTCACGACGGAGGGTAATGGAATTTCCTTCCCATTCTCAACTGTTGTTGCACCGTATTTGTAAGGGATAGCCTTAGTTGATTCATATGGTAGGGGTCCCAGCAGATAGATAACTACAGGAGCCTTCTGATTTTTCTGACTGTCGTAGGTAACTTCAATCAGTTCCTGGTTAAGAACTTTCAATTCGTCCAATAGAGGGATGATGGTACAAACATCCTTGCCCCTTTCGTGATCAGAGATTACGACAACATCCTTAATCTGATCAGTGAAATAGTCTGGCGTCCAGTTGATAGACCTCGAAACTGAATATTTTTGAATCTCTTTGCGGTCCAACTGACTCTGAAGGACTGCTCGCACGAGGTAGCATCCTTGATTATTTTCCGAGCAGACTCTACAGCGCTCATAGTTATGCGGTGGCACCTGGCCACGTCCGCTTTTAATGCAGTGTGACCTTACTAGATCTGTTTCCACAGATCAGACATCCTGACTTTGATGCCAAGTAGGGTTCCCGTTAACCACACTAATTTGTTGTGTGTCTTCATCCATATAGATCGGAAGCCACCAGTTGTTCAACAAGTGTTGCAAAGTTCTTTGAACGTGAGAGTACCCTTGGTTACTCTCACAACATACTGTACAGTTCTGATAATTATGCAAAGTGAGAAAACCGAGTTGGACTTGTGTAGCATGTAACTCCACCAAGCTAGTATTCATCAGACGAATATCGAAGATCTGAATCATGTTGACTTGATAAGGATTTTTATCATGGTAGTCCCGGATCCACCCAAGATCCATCTGACGCTGGAGGGCCTCTTGTACAAAAGAGCATCCCCGTTTGTTTACCGAGCAAGTCAGACAGGAATTGTAATTGTGCCATGGCAGATTATGATACTGGCTTTGCCTTGAGTGCATTGCCACTAAGCTGACATTCATTTCACGAATGTCATGGTTCTGAATGATGTTGGAACTCGTATATGTCATGTTAACTCCACGAATGCGATGCTCTTGGATCCATCCGAGATCCAACTGTTCCTGTAGAGTTGCTTGAACCACAGAACATCCCTGATTATTTTTAGAGCAGATATCACACTGGTGATAATTATGAGGGGGCACATGGCCGTATCCACTCTGTCTATAATGCATCTTTGTCGCTCCCGAAAGATTCGCATCCAACGGTACAAACGCGAGAGTGGTGCGAAAAAACAGAGTCGCCAGCAATGTGTATTTATCCCAAGAGATGGAAAGGAAACACTGCATAAACCTGAAGAGAAAGGGAAAGAACATGGTCTCACGACCAAGAGAAGTGGGTACGGGAGTCGGTTACGCGAAGGGAAGGTGATAGCACCCAACACGTCCATCGTACTCGATGGGATCCACGCTTGTTGTCTGCATCAAAGGGTGTCGTCGTCTGGAACTCCAGTGCTACTGGACCCGAGAAGAAACGAGAACGGAAAGAAACGAAGAAAAAAATGTAGGGAAAATAAAAGAAGTGCTCGAATGGGCCCTACCCCACTGCCTACGTATCTCATCGGGAGCATGAGAATCAGAGCGACGTAGTTCCCCTCAACGAGGATTGCTTGTGTTTTTTAGGAAACGGCTAACGTTCTAGCTCAGGTGTTGCAGGCTCGCTGAATCGAGTGTGTTACCGTCTTGCAAGAGAATGAGTAGGAGCACGTTCGTACGTTGAAAGTGAGTGAGATGAGAAAAGAATTCCCGAAGGAAAGACGTTATTGTTTGTTTGAAGTTTTTTAAGCAAGAAGTGCTTTTTACAGTTATTTGTAACTTGCATTGAACCAAAGTCTTAAATACATGAACGAATACTTCGCGCATCGTCCCCAACAGGACGTACACTAAGTATCCTAGAAGAATGAGAGGAAGCCCCTCATTCCCCACTTCCCACATAGAAGGCTCGAGCGCAATACGCGTTAATTTTTATTACGTGTTTTCAAGAAGTTTTGAGATGAGAAGAGAGACGACACAAAGGAAACTCTAAAGGGAAACTAAGAGTCCTAATGTTATCATGCATGGATGTCCTATGGTTAGTGTGGCTTGGGAGAAAGGACTACCTAAAACTTAATGCTAATCCTACTCCAAGCTTAATCAAAAATTAAGTTGGACTAGGTAGCTCTAAAGGGATAGAATCCAAGACTTAAACAAGTCTTGAGATTCATGGGAGGAAGAGAGTGAAAGAGAAGAAAAGAGAAAGAGGAGAAGAGATACAATAAATGGCAGCAAGCACATCACATCATAAATGTCTAACTCAAATCAACAAACATGTTTCAAAGATCAATGCAAAGCAATTCAAGTAAGCATGCAAAGATAATCATGAAAGAATGCAACCATACTTGTATGAAATGCACAATTAAGCATACATGGACTTCATATCAAAATGAAATGAGAAATATAAGATGAAGATGAGTGCAAGTCAGAACCAAAATCATATTATCATCAACAACTCATGTGTGCAAAAGTGATTCAAAACATGAAGCATTATGATCCAAAGAAGTTCACAAAAGGAAAGGTAATGATATTCATCATACAATTCAAACCAAATGCATTCAACCATGCTCAAGTGAAATGAAACCCAAATAAGGAACTCAAGGGGCAGTAGCATATGCATCAATATCATATCAAAACCAAACTCAAGTCATACAAGTCCAAACATCAAGCAACACCTTCAAGACATGCATCAAAGTAATCCACAAATGGAAACTCAAAATTCAAGCCCTTAAAACATACCCAAACATGATCCACAAATTGCAAAATTAAATCTCAAAGGACCTCAACAAGGGACCAACATTATATCAAAAGCTCATGCAAATAATCACAAAGGAACTCAATCAATTAGGCATGGCAAACCAACTTGTGTAAAGAGATGTCAAGAGATGATCATGCATAAGTCACTTAAGCACAAATAAGAAAACATGTATCATATGAAATTCATAAATTGTGAAATTTGAACTCAAATTACCTAAGTCAAAAACCAATCACAAGTCAAAATATCTCACAAAAATTCACAAGTTAATCAACTCAAACCATTAAGCACAGATCAAGTGAGAAACATGAACCAATATGCAAAAGAAGGGGACCAAAATACAATATGAAATGATTTTAAAAATATGTGAAAGATGTTTTTATGTACTTCAAGATGATGATGAAACAATGCAAAAAGAATGAGTTCACAATGTTTTGTAGATGATGAGAAATAAAATCAGCAAGCTAAGGTATGCATATATGAAACAATTCACAAAGAAAATAATCACACAATTAATTCAGATGCCAGAAATAAAATAAAAATGGAAAATAAAATTTGGGAAAATTTTATAAAATCCTAAACATGCTTCATGATTTTTTTCATAATTTTTGGATGCATAAAAATTGATTTTAAAAATTAAAAAGCAAATCCAACAATTAAATGAAAAATAAAATAAATGCAATCAGCATGGGGGTGCAAACAGCAAGCGAAGCACATTGGAAATAAGAATGGGCTCAAAGAGGGGGGTTCAGAAAGCAAAGAGATGTCAAGCCCAGTCCCAAACAAATGTCAGCGCATACCAAGACTTCAGTCAAACATTCAGGACTCATATCAGCCATCAGATCAATCACACGCTCCACACTCAGTCAAATAATCAATAAGGTAAGCAAGATCAATGGTCATGATTAAAAACACACCATAAGAAGAGTACACACGCGCACACCATACACGATCAAAAATTAAAAAAGAGCACGTGAGCAACACATGTAAAATTAATGTGTTGGCAACCATTCAACCATTGGATTCATCCTACGCCTCAGATTAAGTCAACAAATCAACAAGTAAACAAAATGAGTGGTCCAGATTTGAGTGCACATGATAGCAACCATGGAAAGACACACACGCAAACCACAAAATAAAATAGATTTATAAATGGCGTGGCAAGACGTGAGCCATTGGATCAATGCAATGAACTGCTGGATTGCATCTTTTTCCTCTCTCACCTGCAAAAAAAAACCAGACGCCGAAGCCCTAGCTCCGGTCGTCTTCTCCGGTGGCTCCCACGGTGGAGCTCCATAAAAAATCCCAGAAATCACACATGAATACATCATTCCAACCATATTTTCACAAGGATTCTAAATATCACATTAGTTTTACCAGATCATACATGGTTTGTGCAAATCGAAGAAAAAAAGTATGGATCTAAAAACTTCAAACATCAAATACTCCCATGATACACGTCCAAATCACACAAAAATTACATCAGAAACATCAGAACAACAAGAAGAACACAATGCATACCTCAAAAATAAGAAAAGAGATGATCAATTTCACACTAACATGAAGCGTGCAGAGCTCAAAACACAACAAGAAAAGCCTCTGGAAGCTGCAGATCTACTCCTTGGAACCTCTAATTGCAAAATAAATGCAATTAGAGCTTGGAATCGTGCTAGATCTTGAGGTTTGAACTTGGATCCTCTTGAACTGAGCTTGATGAAAACCTTGCTCTCAGCCTCAACCAATTGCTGATTCTTGTTCTATGGACTTCACTGATCAAGAATATGAAAAGAAAACTCAAGAAAACCTTGTGGAGAGAGAGAATCGAAGAAGAGAAGGTGAGAGTGAGATTTGGAATTCTGAGCATGAATGAGTGCATGACCTAGCTGTGAGGGTATGAATTAGCTTATATACTCTCCATTAGTCCTCTGATCACAATTAGCAAATGATTAAACCCTTGATTAATGAGATTGGAATGGTTTTGCAATTTTGCACTTTGAGCTTAACCCCTTAATCCTCACGTGCCAAGGTCATGGAATTGGTGTGATTCATTCACACTTTACTTGCTGATCACAATGGAATTGGAATTGGGCTTTGTGGTGATCTAATTTGTGAGTTTTGATCCATCTTGCCAAAATGCACTTTGTTGAATAAGTGAGGTACAAGTCATGAAATGGAGTGAAATAAAGGTCAAAAATGATCCTCATGAGATGTACTTGGATGTTGTAATGTGTCATGAACCATTAGAAGTCATTACAAGTCAATTGGAACCAAAATGCCAAAGGTGGAAAAAATGGTACATGGAAAACCATCAAAATGCACCTTGCATTGTTTTGACCACAACTAGAGTTCCACAAATGATATGGAGATGTTCTAGTACTTTTTGGAAATGGGAGAGGAAGATCTTCAACTTTCATGTTGGAGGAAAATTCATTTGAAGCATCTTTGATGATGAAAAGTCAAGTTGAATGTGGGGGAAAAATTGCCAAAAATGGAAAGTTTTCATTATAGGTCATTTTCCAAATTTAGTAACATTTGCACAAACTCTTGATTCTTGAAGAATAATGTCATCCATGCTATTCGTTGACCAAATAAAGGTATATGGACTTGGGAAACATGATTTGAACCTTTGAAAACCATGAAAAGAAACTCAAACTTACACAGTTGACTTTCTCCTTTACAGTTGACTTTTCTTGGTTCACAAGCAACTGATTCATTGAACATTCTTCACCATAAATCATCAACCAAACCCTCATCTGATGGATGCAGGCAAGCATAAAGATCTCATGACACCATGCTTGAACACACAAAGCCCTTCAAGAAGTCCTTTTGATTCACAAACCCTAATTGGTCCCTCTGTTAGGAGGGAAAGATCCACTTGAAATCCTTTGCCATGTTTGACCTTGTAAAGATATGATGGACCCCATGAGACATCTTGAGGCTTGAGACTTGAGAATATGGACCAAGTACCATGATCCCATGCTAAGAACCAATGTTATGCACAATGCAAATGCAAGAAATGAAAAGAAACAAAAGCCAATTAGCATATAAACAAAAGGGCAAATTTTGAGGTGTTACAACTGCTCCTATTCAATCAACTTGGTCCTGAAGGTATGACGGCAACGTCTGTCATGAATTCAAAGGATTCAGGGAGATTGAATACCAAAAGAAACCTGAAATTTGCATAAAGAACACCATCCCTACTGATAGAGGGAATTGGCGAAGAAAATCTTCAACATGACTTCACATGAGAGAGACCTGAACGTCAACCTCTGCGGGGGAAGTACAATAAGAAATCTTCAACATGACTTCACATGAGAGAGACCTGAACATCAACCTCTGCGGGGGAAGTACAATAAGAAATCTTCAACATGACTTCACATGAGAGAGACCTGAACATCAACCTCTGCGGGGGAAGTACAATAAGAAATCTTCAACATGACTTCACATGAGAGAGACCTGAACATCAACCTCTGCGGGGGAAGTACAATAAGAAATCTTCAACATGACTTCACATGAGAGAGACCTGAACATCAACCTCTGCGGGGGAAGTACAATAAGAAATCTTCAACATGACTTCACATGAGAGAGACCTGAACATCAACCTCTGCGGGGGAAGTACAATAAGAAATCTTCAACATGACTTCACATGAGAGAGACCTGAACATCAACCTCTGCGGGGGAAGTACAATAAGAAATCTTCAACATGACTTCACATGAGAGAGACCTGAACATCAACCTCTGCGGGGGAAGTACAATAAGAAATCTTCCACATAACTTCACATGAGACAGACCTGAACGTCAACCTCTGCGGGGGAAGTACAATAAGAAATCTTCCACATGACTTCACATGAGAGAGACCTGAACATCAACCTCTGTGGGGGAAGTACAATAAGAAATCTTCAGCATGACTTCACAGGAGAGAGACCTGAATGTTAACCTCTGCGGGGGAAGTACAATAAGAAATCTTCAACATGACTTCACATGAGAGAGACCTGAACGTCAACCTCTGCGGGGGAAGTACAATAAGAAATCTTCAACATAACATCACATGAGAGAGACCTGTACGTCAACCTCTGCGGGGGAAGTGCAATAAGAAATCTTCAGCATGACTTCACATGAGAGAGACCTGAACATCAACCTCTGCAGGGGAAGTACAATAAGAAATGTTCAACATGACTTCACATGAGAGAGACCTGAACATCAACCTCTGCGGGGGAAGTACAATAAGAAATCTTTAGCATGACTTCACATGAGAGAGACCTGAACGTCAACCTCTGCGGGGGAAGTGCAATAAGAAATCTTCCACATAACTTCACATGAGAGAGACCTGAACGTCAACCTCTGCGGGGGAAGTACAATAAGAAATCTTCCTCATGACTTCACATGAGAGAGACCTGAACATCAACCTCTGCGGGGGAAGTACGATAAGAAATCTTCAGCATGACTTCACATGAGAGAGACCTGAACGTCAACCTCTGCGGGGGAAGTGCAATAAGAAATCTTCCACATAACTTCACATGAGAGAGACCTGAACGTCAACCTCTGTGGGGGAAGTACAATAAGAAATCTTCCACATGACTTCACATGAGAGAGACCTGAACATCAACCTTTGTTGGGGGAAGTGCAATAGTGAAGAAATCACCAGATGCAGTTGCGATGTTAAACAACATCCCTTGAATCGTATCCTTTTCTGCTGGCAAAAGAAACCCTGTAACAAAATATCAAACTTGGCTTATGCTTCAAATGCATATGTTTGAATTTTGCCGTAATGCTCCATACAAAATGGAATGCTACGCATTTGGGAGGATGCCTTGCAAAAGATGCTTATGCAATGCAAAAAGGGCGTCCTAGCGAAATAAACGCTAAGGACAAAGGCAGCTCCGGGGTATGGTAAACTGACATGTCATTCTTAACCAAGAGACCCTGATGAGGTATAGTTCACCCTGCTAGGAAGAAACAAAACCACCAATTCTGTCGGCGATGGACGAAACTCTGAGAGAATACCCACTCTGTTGGGGAATGTCAGGATCAACAACTCTGCTGGAGATGGACGAAACTCCGAGAGGATACCCATTCAGCTGGGGAGGGGATGAATACTAAAGATGGAAACTTCTCCGCTGGGGATGACCAACTATTTCAAAAATTGGATTTGACGCCTGCCAAAAACGATTGGACTTAAGACCTGCTGGGGATACCACTCACCACCAAACTCTGCTTGGGGATATGAGCTTAATCTGCTGCTAGGGAAATAACTTTACCTTCACCCTGCTGGTGATTAGATCAAACTGTTGTCGTTGGGAATATACTTTCTGACCAACTGAGGAAAGTAGATGCCAGGACTCTGTGGGGATAATAACATCTTTGTCCACTAATCTCCTGCTGGAGATACAACAACATCCACCTTAGAGCAATCAACTTCTGAACGCTTGATGGGGAATAGTAATCCAAACACAACTTCGGCTGGGCATACAATCCTCTGTACTCTGCTGAGGGGGACAATCCTCAACGACTCCGATTGGGAGAAAAGGAGTTGTCAACATCCACCCTGCTAGGGGATAAGCCCCCTGTTTCCTGACTAGCTGGGGAAAACGACTGCCCCATACCCTGTGGGGAAACACCATCCTTAATCAAAGAAAATGCTCCATCAATCTCTTGCAGCAATAACAACTCCTGGCTATCGACTCCGCTTAGGGAATGGCCTCTTTATACTCAGCCGAGGAAGACGATCCTTGATACTCTGATGGGGAAGAGTAATAAACTGCTGAGGACGATCAGACCTCAAAGTTGGAGAGAGCAACTCTATTGGGGAGAGCAGCAAACGGCTGAGGAAAACTAGGCTTCAAAGTTGGAGTGAGCAACTCTGGGGAGGTACACCTATCATCCTGCAAAACCAACAGAAAAGTTATGTGCAAAAATGATTACTTTGATTATCATCATAGTACCGGCGCCTAATCAATTGCCACTGTTTTCCAACTTGTTTCACAGAGCTCAACATTTTAGCATGTAATGTTTTTATCAAAAATATCGGACTTTTTCACAAACAAAACAAGTAAAACAAAAACAGAAGCTCTTTAACTGAAAAGCAAACTTTATTGAATGAATCGGCCTGTAAATAGGCATTTACATCTGGAAGCAATTCCTGAAAAAGAGGTAATTGTGCAAAAAACAAAAGAAAATACAAATGTCGGCAATGTGGGGAACAGAAATCCACCATGACTCAACTCAGCTATAACCCATATGACTTGTTTATCCGCAGATACTTTGGCCTTTGAAGATGACTGACTGGACTGATTCCTTTCCTTCGAATTCTCCAAGCGTGAACAGTGATCACAGATCGAACGCGGATCATAGTATTTGCTTTTAAATCCCTAACTTTTTCCTGGATCGCCCTTTCCAGGTTTTCAATCCACCGGGATACCCATTTTTGCCAAAGTTGCCCTTTTCAGGTTTTCAACCTTGCGGGTTTATACTTTTTCTTTTTATCCCTAATTTTTGCGCGAAGCTTTTCTTTTTATGGTTCGCCAGGATGCCCCATTTTTGCCTGAACCTTATTTTTATGTTCAGCGGGTCTCTTTTATGCAAAGTATTTTTTGACTACATTCGCATTCACAGGGGACGTAAAATCTTCGCCATCCATAGTTGAAAGTAATAAGGCTCCACCGGAGAAAACCTGTCTTACTACATATGGCCCTTCGTAATTTGGAGTCCACTTGCCCCTGTGATCTGTTTGAGGAGGAATGATCCTTTTCAGAACTAATTCACTAGCTTGAAAACACCGAAGACGCACTTTCTGATCAAAGGCTTTCTTCATCCTGCTCTGATACAACCGGCCATGCGCAATGGCTTTCAATCTCTTCTCTTCAATGAGGTTCAGTTCATTCAGCCGGGAACGCACCCACTCAGCTTCATCAAGCTTCATGTCTATCAGAATTCTCAAAGAAGGAATCTTAACTTCTAATGGCAGGACTGCTTCCATACCATACACCAGTGAGAAAAGAGTTGCCCCAGTTGATGTGCGTACCGAAGTATGATATCCATGCAAAGCGTAAGGCAACATCTCGTGCCAGTCTTTGTATGTCACTACCATCTTCTGCACAATGTTCTTTATGTTCTTATTAGCCACTTCAACAGCCCCATTCATCTTCGGACGATAGGGAGAAGAATTGTGATGTTCGATTTTAAAGCTCTGACATAGCTCCTTCATCATCTTATTGTTCAAATTTGAACCATAATCAGTAATGATTCTCTCCGGGACTCCATACCGGCAGATGATGTCCTTCTTAATAAACCAGGCTACCACTTGTCTGGTGACGTTGGCATACGATGCGGCTTCTACCCACTTCGTGAAATAATCAATAGCCACCAGGATAAAACGATGTCCATTCGAAGCAGTCGGCTCGATCTTTCCAATCATGTCAATGCCCCGCATAGAAAAAGGCCAAGGTGACGACAAAACATTCAGAGGAGTAGGCGGTACATGCACCTTATCAGCATAAATCTGGAATTTATGACATTTCCGGGCGTATTTAAAACAATCAGACTCCATAGTCATCCAATAATACCCTACTCTCAACAATTTTCTTTCCATAGCATGCCCATTGGCATGAGTACCGAAGGAACCTTCGTGAACTTCTTCCATTAACAGGTCTGCCTCGTGTTCATCAACACAATGTAGCAAGACCATGTCAAAGTTTCTCTTGTATAACACATCGTCTTTGTTCAAGAAGAAGTTTCTTGATAACCTCCTCAATGTCTTTTTATCCTTGGAAGATGCCCCAGCTGGGTATTCCTGACTCTTCAAGAAGACTTTGATGTCATGATACCAAGGCTTTCCATCTGATACCCCTTCAACTGCAAATACAAAAGCAGGCATGTCCAAGCGCATGATTCTGATTGAAGGAGCTTCATTCCAAAGATTCACTCAATACATTGATGACAACGTTGCCAACACATCAACCATCTGATTCTCTATCGGGGAATGTGATGGAAGTCTACTCTGTCAAAGAAAGGTAACAACCTTCTGGCATAGTTGTTATATGGAACAAGATTTACTTGATGAGTCTCCCATTCACCTGTAATCTGATTAACCACCAACGCAGAATCACCATAAACATCTAGGTTCTTGATTCTCAAATCAATTGCTTCTTCTAACCCCGTGATGCATGCCTTATACTCTGCCTCATTGTTGGTGCATATGAACGCTAACCGGGCAGTGAAGGGTATATGAGAACCCTGTGGAGTCGTAATGATTACCCCGATTCTGTTACCATATGAATTAACAGCTCCATCAAAAACCATCTTCCACTGAGATCCAATCCCAGGTCCTTCATCAGGCAAAGGTTCCTCATAATCCTTCATCTTCAGATACATGATATGCTCGTCCGGAAATTCAAACTTCATCGGTTGATAATCCTCAATTGGCTGTTCGGCAAGATATTCTGACAAAACACTTCCCTTAATGGCCTTTTGGGAAACATACTGAATATCGTATTCTGTCAGAACCATCTGCCAACGGGCTATTCTTCCAGAAAGCGCCTACTTCTCAAACACATACTTGATTGGATCCATCTTCAAAATCAATAGGGTTGTATGGTTTAACATATACTGCCTCAAACGCTTAGCGGCTCAAGCGAGTACACAACATGTTTTCTCCAGCATCGAGTACCTTGACTCACAATCAGTAAAATTTTTACTCAAGTAGTATATGGCGTGCTCTTTTCAACCTGACTCGTCTTGTTGACCGAGCACACAACCCATTGAATTCTCAAGAACCATGAGATATATAATCAAAGGCCTTCCTGGCACTGGTCGCATAAGGACCGGAGGTTCCTGCAAGTATTCTTTAATCTTTTCAAACGCCTTTTGACAATTTTCATTCCACCTGACCGCTTGATCTTTTCTTAGTAATTTGAAGATTGGTTCACACGTGGCTGTGAGATGTGAGATGACCCTAGCAATGTAGTTTAATCTCCCCAAGAAACCACGAACCTCTTTTTTCTATTTTCGGCACAGGCATTTCTTGTATGGCTTTTACCTTTGCAGGATCAACCTCAATACCTTTTTCACTAACAATAAACCCCAGCAATTTTCCTGATCTCACCCCGAAGGTGCATTTGTTTGGATTCAACCTCAATCTGAATTTTCTCAATCTTTCAAACAACTTATGAAGATGCACCAAATGTTCTTCTTCCGTCTGTGACTTCACAATCATGTCATCAACATAGACTTCAATCTCTTTGTGAATCATATCATGAAAGAGAGTCACCATCGCCCACTGGTAAGTTGTCCCTGTATTTTTCAACCCAAAGGGCATCACTTTGTAGCAGAAAGTTCCCTACGGTGTTATGAATGTTGTCTTCTCCATGTCCTCTGGGGCCATCTTGATTTGGTTATACCCAGAGAAGCCATCCATGAAGGAAAACACAGAATACTGAGCAGTATTGTCAACTAACACGTCAATGTGAGGGAGAGGGAAATCATCCTTTGGGCTTGCTCTGTTCAAATCCCTGTAATCAACACACATCCTGACCTTCCCATCCTTCTTAGGTACAGGCACGATGTTAGCAACCCATGGAGGATAATTTTTCACGGCAAGAAAACCGGCATCTAGCTGTTTCTGAACCTCTTCCTTGATTTTGACAGACATCTCCAGTTTAGTTCTTCACAACTTTTGCTTGACCGGAGCACAACCTTCTTTAAGTGGTAACCGGTGTACAACAATATCAGTATCGAGCCCAGGCATGTCTTGGTAAGACCAGGCGAAGATATCCACATACTCACGAAGCATTTCAATCAATCTTCCCTTGACACTGTCTTCCAATACAGCCCCTACCCTTACTTCCTTCCTGGCGTCCTCGGTTCCCAGATTCACAATCTCAATTTCCTCCTGATGAGGTAGGATGACTCTCTCCTCTTGCTTCAACAATCTGGCCAACTCTTTGGGCAGTTCACAATCTTCGTCAGTCTCTTCTTCAGCCTGATAGATTGGATTGTCAAAGTCATACCGAGCTATAGCTGAGTCATGATCGGTGTCATCTGAACAAAAAGACCTGCATGATTGATAAGGTATGTTTTATTATGTATGCAACAAAAGAAACACATTGCCATTTTGATGTGGGTTTTTAATGCATAAAAAGTAAAAACAGAAAGACAGAGATCAAAATATTTGAGTGTGAAAAGTCCTTTATTGATGATAAAGCAAAACATGCAACAGTTAAAAGCCCTACAAATAAAATCACTATGTCTTGGGCAGAACGCAGGATTAACATAATAGGAAAACAAAGCAATTACTCGAAGCCAGTCACTTGAATGACTCTCTCGGAAGACCAGTTGCACAGACTTTCTCCTGGGACACAAGGACGAATCCAGCTATCCATGTCACAATCACTGTCCCCTTCTTCCTCAATGGCATTAACCCTGTCGAAGAAAACACTGGCACTAGTGAAACGGACTGGGCCATAGAATTTGGGAGGATCCCTATCTCTCCTGGATAGCTTGTATCCCAATCCATAAGTATCCCTCTTCTCCTGAACTTCAACCACCTGGCCCCACCTCTGTGAGCTACCAGCTTCAACCACAGCTTTGGCGTCTCTAAACGAAGACATGGAAACCTCAGGTTGATTTGCCACTGCAGGCTGCTCTATAACTTCAGACTGGACAACCTCTTTAGAAACCTTCACCTTCTCGAACCCCTGACACAACGTCTCATGGATTTCACCATCCACTTCCACGTATTTGAAGGTTGACAACTGACTGATCATTATGTCTTCTTCTCCGCACACTGTTACTACATGACCAACAACCATGTATTTCAACTTTTGATGCAAAGTGGAGGTTACAGCACCTGCACCATGGATCCAAGGACAACCCAATAAACAGCTGTACGCTGGCTGAATATCCATTATATAAAACGTTGCATCAAAAATTTTCGGCCCAACCTTGATCGGAAGCACAATCTCACCAAAGACAGATCTCCTCGAGCCATCAAAAGCTCGCACCACCAAGTCACTTGGTGTACAAATAAGTCCCCTAGTATCTAACTTCATTAATGCTTTCTTGGGCAATACATTCAACGATGATCCAGTATCCACCAAAACATGTGACATCAGTGAACCACGACACTCAATCGAAATATGCAGGGCATTGTTATGATTCCTCCCCGCGGGAGTCAAATCAAGATCTGTAAAACCCAAGCCATTACCTGCATTCACGTGCGCTACAACCCCTTCCAGCTGGTTAACAGAAATATCTTGAGGAACATAGGCTGCATTCAAAACTTTCAAAAGACCATTCCTATGGGCTTTAGAGCATAACAACAATGACAGAATAGAGATCTTGGACGGGGTCTGATGTAACTGGTCCACAATCTTGTAATCACTTTTTCGGATGAGTCTCACAAACTCCTCTACATTTTTGGAAAAAGCATCATCAACCGGTTTTACTATAGAATCAGTAACCACTGGAGTCTGAACAGAACCATCCATTGCCTGTTTTCCCCTATCTTGCCTAGAGGTACTGGGTTGATCATTAACAGGAGTAAGCACTCTACCACTTCTGGTTATAGCATCAGTCTCAACTTTAACCTCTGAACTAGAACTCACTGGTGAAGTATTCATTAATTCCTGCATTTGTCCATTGACAAACACCTCTGCACCGTAATTCCACGGAATAGCCTTAGAACTTTCATACGGAACGGGTCCAGCCCTCGTGATAATGACTGGAGGTGGCCTTGCCGGACCAGAAATAGTAATTGTTTTGAACGGAATGGTGATAGTAGCAACCTTCTCACTAACAACCTCTTCTTGCTGATTACCTCTGTCAAACTGTAAACAACCCTCATCAATCAGATTCTGAATACCCATCTTCAGCGAATCACAACCATTAACCTTTGTCAAACAAATTGAACAATTCTCATCGCAACCCGGATAGACGCCACCCTTCAATAACCTGTTTTTAACCACAGCCAACGGAGTCTTCAGCTCCTCCACATCCATGATCAAATTCAGAGCTTCACATTCCTCCATTATCGCATTCACCCTCGGCCCATTGTGATCAGGCATAGGGTTTTGAATAACATTGGGCCCAGCATTCGAGAAATTGATAGCTTTGGAGTCTACAAGATCCTACACCTTGTGCATGAAGGCTTTACACTTCTCTATAGTATACCCCGGAGTACCAGAGTGAAAGTCGCAATGTACGTTAGCGTCATAACTTTGTGGCAATTCCCCTTTTAGTGGAGCCAGGGTACGGAGCTCAACTAGGCGCAATTGCAGCAAATGTTGTAATAACTGGGCGTATGACATTGGTGGCTGATCAAAGTTCCTATCTACTCTTCTCTGTCTATTCTGATATTCGCCCTGCTGCCCATTCTAATATTGATTAGCATTCTTGTTTTGTTGATGTGGTGGAGGTAACGTTGCTGGGATAGTTACCAATGCTACTTGTTGATTATTGCCCTGACGCTGTTTCCCTTTTCCCATGTGAGATGATACAGCGTTGGCCTCTCCTTTCTTCTTATAACCATCAAACGGCTTCTTTCCATGTCCGAAGGACGATCCGTCACCACTAGAAACTTTTCCAGCCTTAATTCCAACCTGTACCTTCTATCCAATAGCAATCACATCTGCAAACTTGCCAAGAGAACAAGGCAAAAGCTTCTCATAATAGTGCTTAGGCAGTGTGTCCATAAACATATCCAACATCTCTTTTTCCAGCATTGGTGGCTGCACCCTAGCCGCCAATTCGCTCCACCTTTGCACGTATTCTTTGAAACTCTCATCACTTTTCTGGGACATGCTCAACAGCTGAGTTCTGTTGGGCGCCATATCTGTGTTGTACTGGTAATGTTTGATAAAAGCTGCAGCTAGCTCTCTCCAGGTACGAACATCTCTACTTTCCAGCCCCATGTACCATTCCAAAGACGCCCCAGACAGGCTATCTTGGAAAAAGTGCATCATTAACTTTTCATCCTTAGCATGAGCAGCCATCTTCCTGGTATAGGCCTTTATATGAGTTCTCGGGCAGGTAGAACCATTGTACTTCTCCAGTGTAGGGATCTAAATCTTGTGTGGAATGACAATATCAGGGACCAACCCTAGGTCGTCCAAATCTATTCCCAAATCATCCTGTTTCACAACCCCTTTCAGCTGGGCCTCAATTAGACGGATTCTCTCATCACTGACCACAGGAAGACTATCATCCAAGCTTCTGACTGAAAAGACATCATCCTGTTGATCATCAAAACGATGGCCATGGATAGCTCGAACAGTGCTTCCTTCTCCAACCACTGAAGGAATACCACCCTGTCCACCAGCACCAGGGATAGGAATGTTGATACCAGCACCACCTCCGCCCGGAGGAACAACACGATTAAGAAAACCACCGTGTAAGATACCATTTTCATCAACCTGTGACACCAAAGGCTAAACCAGAGTTCTGAATTCATTCTGACTTTGCACCACACCTTACATCATCTCCATGAATTGATCGATGCGAGCTTGCATAGCTGCCATGTCTGCCTAAACTTTGTCCATCACTCTAATTTGATTAAGCCTGGTAGAATACCGATGAGTTGGTTGATCAATCCTGACTGACAAAAAGAGAGAGCATAAGAAAACCAGAGATTCTGGATTCGATCCCCAGCAGAGTCGCCAGCTGTCGCTCCCGAAAGATTCGCATCCAACGGTACAAACGCGAGAGTGGCACGGAAAAACAGAGTCGCTAGCAATGTGTATTTATCCCAAGAGAGGGAAAGGAAACACTGCATAAACCTGAAGAGAAAGGGAAAGAACAAGGTCTCACGACCAAGAGAAGTGGGTACGGGAGTCGGTTACACGAAGGGAAGGTGCTAGCACCCAACACGTCCATCGTACTCGATGGGATCCACGCTTGTTGTCTGCATCAAAGGGTGTCGTCCTCTGGAGCTCTACTGCTCCTGGACCGGAGAAGAAACGAGAACAGAAAGAAACAAAGAAAAAAATGTAGGGAAAATAAAATAAGTGCTCGAATGGGCCCTACCCCACTGCCTACGTATCTCATCGGGAGCATGAGAATCAGAGCGACGTAGTTCCCCTCAACGAGGATTGCTTGTGTTTTTTAGGAAACGGCTAACGTTCTAGCTCAGGTGTTGCAGGCTCGCTGAATCGAGTGCGTTACCGTCTTGCAAGAGAACGAGTAGGAGCATGTTCGTATGTTAAGAGTGAGTGAGATGAGAAAAGAATTCCCGAAGGAAAGACGTTATTGTTTGTTTGAATTTTTTTAAGCAAGAAATGTTTTTTACAGTTATTTGTAACTTGCATTGAACCAAAGTCTTAAATACAGGAACGAATACTTCGCGCATCGTCCCCAACAGGACGTACACTAAGTATCCTAGAAGAATGAGAGGAAGCCCCTCATTCCCCACTTCCCACATAGAAGGCTTGAGCGCAATACGCGTTAATTTTTATTACGTGTTTTCAAGAAGTTTTGAGATGAGAAGAGAGACGACACAAAGGAAACTCTAAAGGGAAACTAAGAGTCCTAATGTTATCATGCATGGATGTCCTATGGTTAGTGTGGCTTAGGAGAAAGGACTACCTAAAACTTAATGCTAATCCTACTCCAAGCTTAATCAAAAATTAAGTTGGACTAGGTAGCTTTAAAGGGAGAGAATCCAAGACTTAAACAAGTCTTGTGATTCATGGGAGGAAGAGAGTGAAAGAGAAGAAAAGAGAAGGAGGAGAAGAGATACAATAAATGGCAGCAAGCACATCACATCATAAATGTCCAACTCAAATCAACAAACATGTTTCAAAGATCAATGTAAAGCAATTCAAGTAAGCATGCAAAGAAAGTCATGAAAGAATGCAAGCATACTTGTATGAAATGCACAATTAAGCATACATGGACTTCATATCAAAATGAAATGAGAAATATAAGATGAAGATGAGTGCAAGTCAGAACCAAAATCATATTATAATCAACAACTCATGTATGCAAAAGTTATTCAAAACATGAAGCATTATGATCCAAAGAAGTTCACAAAAGGAAAGGTAATGATATTCATCATACAATTCAAACCAAATGCATTCAACCATGCTCAAGTGAAATGAAACCCAAATAAGGAACTCAAGGGGCAGTAGCATATGCATCAATATCATATCAAAACCAAACTCAAGTCATACAAGTCCAAACATCAAGCAACACCTTCAAGACATGCATCAAAGTAATCCACAAATGGAAACTCAAAACTCAAGCCCTTAAAACATACCCAAAAATGATCCAAAATTTGAAAAATTAAATCTCAAAGGACCTCAACAAGGGGCCAACATCATATCAAAAGCTCATGCAAAGAATCACAAAGGAACTCAATCAATTAGGCATGGCAAACCAACTTGTGTAAAGAGATGTCAAGAGATGATCATGCATAAGTCACTTAAGCACAAATAAGCAAACATGTATCATATGACATTCATAAATTGTAAAATTTGAACTCAAATGAGCTAAGTCAGAAACCAATCACATGTCCAAAGATCTCACAAAAATTCACAAGTTAAGCAACTCAAACCATTAAGCAAATATCAAGTGAGAAACATGAACCAATATGTAAAAGAGGGGGACCAAAATACAATTTGAAATGATTTTAAAAATATGTGAAAAATGTTTTTATGCACTTCAAGATGTTGATGAAATAATGCAAAAATAATGAGCTCAAAATGATTTGTAGATGATGAGAAATAAAATCAGCAAGCTAAGGTATGCATATATGAAACAATTCATAAAGAAAATAATCACACAATTAATTCAGATGCCAGAAATAAAATAAAAATGGAAAATAAAATTTGGGAAAATTTTATAAAATCCTAAACATGCTTCATGATTTTTTTCATAATTTTTGGATGCATAAAAATTGATTTTAAAAATTAAAAAGCAAATCCAACAATTAAATGAAAAATAAAATAAATGTAATCAGCATGGGGGTGCAAACAGCAAGCGAAGCACATTGGAAATAAGAATGGGCTCAAAGAGGGGGGTTCAGAAAGCAAAGAGATGTCAAGCCCAGTCCAAAATAAATGTAAACGCATACCAAGAATTCAGTCAAACATTCAGGACTCATATCAGCCATCAGATCAATCACATGTTCCACACTCAGTCAAATAATCAAAAAGGTAAGCAAGATCAATGGTCATGATTAAAAACACACCATAAGAAGAGTACACACGCGCACACCATACACGATCAAAAATTAAAAAAGAGCACGTGAGCAACACATGTAAAATTAATGTGTTGGCAACCATTCAACCATTGGATTCATCCTACGCCTCAGATTAAGTCAACAAATCAACAAGTAAACAAAATGAGTGGTCCAGATATGAGTGCACATGATAGCAACCATGGAAAGACACACACGTAAACCACAAAATAAAACAGATTTATAAATGGCGTGGCAAGACGTGAGCCATTGGATCAATGCAATGAACGGTCAGATTGCATCATCTTCCTCTCTCACCTGCAAAAAAAAAACAGACGCCGGAGCCCTAGCTCCAGTCGTCTTCTCCGGTGGCTCCCACGGTGGAGCTCCATAAAAAATCCCAGAAATCACACATGAATACATCATTCCAACCAGATTTTCACAAGGATTCTAAATATCACATTAGTTTTACCAGATCATACATGGTTTGTGCAAATCGAAGAAAGAAAGTATGGATCTAAAAACTTCAAACATCAAATACTCCCATGATACACGTCCAAATCACAGAAAAATTACATCAGAAACATCAGCACAACAAGAAGAACACAATGCATACCTCAAAAACAAGAAAATATATGATGAGTTTCACACTAACCTGAAGCGTGCAGAGCTCAAAACACAACAAGAAAACCCTCTGGAAGCTGCAGATCCACTCCTTGGAACCTCTAATTGCAAAATAAATGCAATTAGAGCTTGGAATCGTGCTAGATCTTGAGGTTTGAACTTGGATCCTCTTGAACTGTGCTTGATGGAAACCTTGCTCTCAGCCTCAACCAATTGCTGATTCTTGTTCTATGGACTTCACTGATCAAGAATATGAAAAGAAAACTCAAGACAACCTTGTGGAGAGAGAGAATCGAAGAAGAGAAGGTGAGAGTGAGATTTGGAATTCTGAGCATGAATGAGTGCAAGACCTAGCTGTGAGGGTATGAGTTAGCTTATATACTCTCCATTAGTCCTCTGATCACAATTAGCAAATGATTAAACCCTTGATTAATGAGATTGGAATGGTTTTGCAATTTTGCACTTTGAGCTTAACCCCTTAATCCTCACGTGCCAAGGTCATGGAATTGGTGTGATTCATTCACACTTTACTTGCTTATCACAATGGAATTGGAATTGGGCTTTGTGGTGATCTGATTTGTGAGTTTTGATCCATCTTGCCAAAATGCACTTTGTTGAATAAGTGAGGTACAAGTCATGAAATGGAGTGAAATAAAGGTAAAAAATGATCCTCATGAGATGTACTTGGATGTTGTAATGTGTCATGAACCATTAGAAGTCATTACAAGTCAATTGGAACCAAAATGCCAAAGGTGGAAAAAATGGTACATGGAAAACCATCAAAATGCACCTTGCATTGTTTTGACCACAACTAGAGTTCCACAAATCATATGGAGATGTTCTAGTACTTTTTGGAAATGGGAGAGGAAGATCTTCAACTTTCATGTTGGAGGAAATTTCATTTGAAGCTTCTTTGATGATGAAAAGTCAAGTTGAATGTGGGGGAAAAATTGCCAAAAATGGAAAGTTTTCATTATAGGTCATTTTCCAAATTTAGTAACATTTGCACAAACTCTTGATTCTTGAAGAATAATGTCATCCATGTTATTCCTTGACCAAATAAAGGTATATGGACTTGGTAAACATGATTTGAACCTTTGAAAACCATGAAAAGAAACTCAAAATTCCACAGTTGACTTTCTCCTTTACAGTTGACTTTTCTTGGTTCACAAGCAATTGATTCACTGAACATTCTTCACCATAAATCATCAACCAAACCCTCATCTTATGGATGCAGGCAAGCATAAAGACCTCATGACACCTTGCTTGAACACACAAAGCCCTTCAAGAAGTCCTTTTGATTCACAAACCCTAATTGGTCCCTCTGGTTAGGAGAGAAATATCCACTTGAAATCCTTTGCCATGCTTGACCTTGTAAAGATATGATGGACCCCATGAGACATCTTGAGGCTTGAGACTTGAGAATATGGACCAAGTACCTTGATCCCATGCTAAGAACCAATGCTATGCACAATGCAAATGCAAGAAATGAAAAGAAACAAAAGCCAATTAGCATATAAACAAAAGGGCAAATTTTGAGGTGTTACAATCTTGACCAAGTTGGCCCTTAACAAGAGTACATCATGAATTTGATAGCTGTTGTTAGATTCTCCCTCTATCAAATTTACTGCAGCTTTCTTGTGTTGAGGCAGCAGGTTCGCGAGAACATTCGGATTCGTATCTTTGAAAGATAAGACCCCTCTCCTAACAAGGTTTTGCACATCGGATTTGAAACTGAGACAGTTCTCTATGTTATGCCCTGGTCCTCCTTGATGGTAAGGGCAAGTCTGATCCATTTTAAACCAAAAAGGTGGATTTTCTGGTATTGTAAGAGGAGCCCTGGTTTGGACGTGTCCCTTGACCAATAATAATGGAAACAATTCGGCGTATAACATTGGTATAGGGTCGAACCCTGGTGGTCGCGTTGTACGATTGTTGTAGTACGGAGGACGAGCCTGCTGAAGAGGCTGTTGTGTCCTTTGCTGATATTGCTGTTGATTCGGTTGGCTCTGAGCAACCTGAGGTTGATACGTAGGAACAGGCGCATGGTTGATAGCAGGAGTTACAGTTGCTACTGGTTGATACCGTCACCTTTGCTTTCTGAGAGAGATATTTCCAATATCTTGCTCTTTTTTCTTAGGGAGAGCACTACCATATCGTTTTGTACTACTTGATGATCCAACGTCTTTAATTAAACGTCCTTCTCAGACTGCTTCCTTAAGACGAACTCCCATGCCTACCATTTCAGTAAAGTCACTGGGCGCACTGGCGACTATTTTGTCGTAGTAAAATGAGCTTAAGGTTTTCAAGAAGATCTTTGTCATCTCTTTTTCTTCAAGAGGTGGACAAATCTGTGCGGCAATTTCACGCCATCTCTGAGCATACTCCTTAAAGGTTTCCTTGTTCTTTTGTGACATCGATCTGAGTTGATCTCTGTCCGGTGCCATGTCCAAATTATACTTATATTGTTGAACGAAGGCAGCGCCAAGATCTCTGAAAGTGGCGATCTTAGTGCGGTTTAAACCCATGTACCATTTTAATGCGGCACCGGTCAAACTATCCTGAAAATAGTGAATCAGTAGCTCCTGGTTCTTTGTCTGAGCTGACATTGGTCGAGCGTACATCACCAAATGGCTCTAGGGCAAGAGTTACCCTTGTACTTTTCAAAGTCGGGCACCTGGAACTTGTGCGGAACTTTCACATTGGGGACCAAACAAAGGTCTGCGGCGTCTTTTCCATATAAATCTTGACCGCGAAGGGCTTGCAGTTCTTTCTGCATTTCCAGGAACTGTTCCTGGAACTCATTCATTCTGTCGAACATACTTTCATTTCCACCAGAAGGTATCTATGGAATCTGTCCTTCCGGGACAGTGTGTACCACGGGTGGTGGTATAGTTATTATGGCCGAGACTCTTGGTGCCTCTCAAAGTTTGTAACCTTCAGGAGTTGCTGTCATGCCCCTGGCATCTTCGCTTTCCCGAAGTTTGTAACCTTCAGGCCCAGCGGCTCCTGCTGACGTTTCTGGATCTTCCGTGATCGGCGAAATATATCCTTCCGGGATATAGTTAATAGGCATGCCCCAGGGACGATATTTCGGCATTTTGTACCTAGGATCATACTTCTCCACTATGGGCGTTGATGCGATCTCTGAGATCACTGTCCTTTGTTGTTGCATCTGAGCTTCTGCTAGAGCTTGCATGTCGTTATGAAGCTTTCTCAGATCCTCTTTCAGAGCGTCGATCTCTTCCCTCAACTCTCTGTTCTCTTCCTCGAGATCATCCATCTTTTTCTGACGATTGGCCAGAGTATTGTACGAATGAGACAATTTGACTCTCTTTTTGAGACGTAAACGTGAGATTCGTAGGTAAGAAGAAGGCGTTACGTGAGAATGATGAATGATATGCAATGATTATATTAATTGTACATTTTTTTATTCAAAGTAAACTTCGACAATTGGATTGCAAATATCAAATAGTGGGGAAACCCCATTTTATTGAATTCAAAGGATTGGGATAATGGAAATACAGTAATTTACATAGTGCTGTGAAAGGAAATCTAAGCTAATGGATCCTGAGTCTTCTCTGAGGAGAGCTCAGGTGCTGGTTCTGGTATTTTCCTTTTCTTTGACCGGGGCTCTTCGGCCGTTGTCGGGTTGTCATTCCTTTGCCAAGTGAAAGGAGCGAGCAAATTCCTTTGGTCTTCTTGATTCTCTACAGCATGTTGCTCTAAAATCTCAATCAGAGCATCTTTTTCGTTTAACAGCTGTTGTATTTTCTTGCACTCCACATTGAGAATACAATACTTGTTCCTCCAAGACCTCTTCTCCCGTTGAACTTTGTTGAGAGTAACCTGAAGTTTTTCTGTCTCAAACATAAAATAAAGGACAGAGTCCGTTAATGGAAGAACCTCTTGGCGAGGGTAAGGCATCCTCAGCTTGAGAGCTCTAGTTTGTACCCAGTGGAGATAAGGCTCCATCGAGACACAGTCTGGTTTTCCTAGAGACTCTCTTCCTTTCCTATGAACATGTTTCCAGGCATGCACTATTTCCGTCTTTAGTGCCCTGTCATTTTCTCCTTCCTTGAAGAAAAGACCCTCAAGATGAGCATTACACGGGACATGCCTCACCGGGTATCCAAATTGACGACAAACTAGAACTGGATGATAGTTGATTCCTCCCTTAGTTCCTATAAAGGGTACATTTGGGAAATTTCCACAACGGTCGATGATTCTGATCCCGTCATAAATTCGATTGTACCAATCGATGTCAGAGTTGGTAAGAGACATGATTCTCTGCGTCCAACATAAAGTATTCTTTTAATCCCAAAATGCAGCAGACTTAGGCAAGTGGGAAGTGAACCATTTGTACAGCAGGGGTACACAACATGTGATCATTCCTCTGCTGTAAAAATTCTTTAAGTGTACCGAATGATAAGCATCTACGAGCAAAGTCGGTACAGGGTTTCCAATTAGGAAAATCTTAATGGCGTTGATATCTACAAAGTTATCGATGTTGGGAAACAAAAATAACCCGTAGGTGAGCAAAACAAAGATGCTCTCGAAAGCGGCCACATTCCCTATACTAGCAAAGTATAGAGCTTTCTTTGTCAAGAACTGGGCTGGCAAACCCTGAATTCCACCCTTAGTGGTCATGTGATTCCTGACTTCTGACTCATCTAAATAGATTGCTCTTGCAATGGTTTGATCCTTTAGAATTTCTTCCAGTCCAGAAAAGGAGCTTGGTCAGTGATATGTAAATCAGTCAGGTGAGAGTACTCCTCCAGTGTTGGTGCTTGCTGATAATCTGGGAATGTGAAACAGTGATAGACCGGATCGTAAAACTGGATTAGCATGGACAGGATTCCTTTGATTACATGGACCCTTAACAAGGACAGCAGTCCTCCATACTTGACTCAGAAAGCCTCAGAGTTGGTGATCATTCTCGCCAGACCTCTTAAATCCTCTAGTTTTGGAACCTTGAAGGTGTACTTATGAGTTTTCCTTCTATCGAAATCCATTAGCACAATCTCCTTTCTCTGACATTTGCAATCATTGTCTTAGTTTAATTTGAAAAAGAGAGACTAGAAGAGAAGTTTTTTTTTATTTTAATGTTTTTTAAATGAAAGTATGAATGCAGCACACAAAAACATAGAAAAAATATGGGGTCAAAGGGTCGGTGTCATGAAGTCAAGGCTCTACCCCCCCCCCCCCAAAGGTTTATACTGGTGATTTTTTGTACCTGTCTGCAAAATCATTGACCCCTCTTGGGATAACAACAGCAAGCAAATCGCCAGCAAGCTGATGTATCTTAGAGTGATCTCAGATGAGGGTAGTATCATGTGACAACTATTTCCGATAGCTTCCGCACTACAAAATGTTTCAGTCTACTAAAAACCTCAGCTTCTCAGATAACCCAGTCGACCACACTACTTTCAACAACCGAAGTCGTATAGGCAATGTATCTGCAAAGGGAGTCTCCACTGAGTTTGATGGTCGACCGGGGACTCTTAACTGGGATTCACTCCCCGCAAGATTACCCGTATAATGCCATCACCTATCTTATGTGTATACTCAATCTTTCCACATGCGGCATCACACGCATTCCCATTAGCAGAAAAATAAACACAGATATCAATTAGGAAAAGCAGTATATATATTTGTCTTAATCATCCTAGACCTCTAGTCTTATGATCCTATACAGACAATGGCTCCCCAGTAGAGTTGCCATTTCTGTGACACTTTGTGAAATTTAAAGGTTTCCACCAAAGATTGTAAGAAAGAGAACTGGGCCCCACGGTGGGCGCCATTTTTTCTGTAGCACGATTTTTGTGGTCCTGAGTCACGATCGCTTGGGTACTATAGTTTGATTCATTTTTTATCCTATTGAGCTGATTAAGGAATGGAAATAGATGTCTCCAATTAACCTTGCTTGCATACTGAGTTTAAACAGCGGTCTGTTAGGTTACAGATGCGATTAAGATGTGGGTCCCTCTTCGGTTTATTTTGTTTAAAATTATAATGTCTGGATCATTTGTGAGGTTTTTGGTAGGATGTTAGGATTTGGTGCTTTTGAGTTGATATATGGGGGTACTGGATTTGGGTCTTTGATTAGTATGCTCGCTAAGATTTTTGCAATCTTATGCCTACGTATTCCCGGAACAGGGAAATCAGAGCGATCGTAGTTCCTCCTATTCTATGGGAGGAAAAAGGTGTTTTGGTGTCTTGTTCAAAGCCCAAGACATGAAGCTAAAGGTGATTGGTATCTTGTTTAAAGCCCAAGATGTGAAGCTAAAGGGTTAGAGAGAGTTTGTCATCTCTAAAGAGGAGTCGTTGATGTTTGTGTGCTGTGAGCAAGGCACCACTTTGATGCTAAAAGGTTGATTGACTCAAACGGGGTTTTCTTTATACAAAGCCTAAGAGGAGGCAAAAAGTTTGAATTTTCTGGGAAAAATATTCTTTCTGTCTTGTATAAAGCCCAAGATTGAGGCTAAAAGGGATTTTGACTCCGTTGAGGAGAATGTATCTTGTATAAAGCCCAAGATGGAGGCTGGAAGTATTTGAATCAACAAGAGAGTGCTTTTATCTGTCCTGTATAAAGCCTAGGACATAGGCTAAAAAGGTTGACTCAATAAGATAGCCTTGAACAGGTGATGGACCCAACAAGAGAGTCTGAAGGTTGATTGACTTAATAAGAGAGTCTTTTATACTCAACAAGAGAGTGATTTGATGTCTCGTATGAAGCCCGAGATTGAGGCTAAAAGGAAATTGACTCAACAAGAGAGTTTTTTATACTCAACACGAGAGTGTTTTTATCTGTCCTGTATAAAGCCCAAGACGGGGGCTAAAAAGATTTACTCAACAAGAGAGCCTTGAGCCGGTGATTGACTCAACAAGAGAGCCTAAAGGTTGATTGACTCAACAAGAGAGTCTTTAATACTCAACAAGAGAGTGATTTTTTATATGTCTTGTACAACGCCCAAGACGGAGGCTAAAGGGGAGACTGACTCAACAAGAGAGTCTTCTTTATACTCAACAAGAGAGTGTTTTTCTATCTCGTACAAAGCCCGAGATCGAGGCTAAAAGGTTGACTCAACAAGAGAGTCTTCTATTCTCAACAAGAGAGTGATTTTATGTGTCTTGTACAAAGCCCAAGATGGAGGCTAAAAAGGTATTTGACTCAATAAGAGAGTCTGAAAAGGTTAGCTCCGCTGGGGAGAATCATTTGTACAAAGTCCAAGAGGAGGTTGTCTTACCGCTGTGGATTCTGGAGATCCAGAGGCGGGTCCAAGTATGGGGAACTCTCATGAGAGAGACTGGGTTTCTGTCTATGTTTGAAAAGGACTTGAGAATGTCTTTGAGACTCAAGGGTCTTAGACTGTTCAAGTCTAGAGTTTTATCTTTTGTACAATGCCCAAGAGGAGGCACGGGCATTAAGGAATGAGTATCAACCCTACAACGGCCGGAGTTTTGACGCTGGAAAGACTGCTCTAGAAAAGGATGACTAAGTTCTGTCCTATACCTTTAAGAGGTCGTCGGGGTCCTTGTATGAAGCTCAAGAGAAGGCATGAGAACTTCTAAGAAGCCGAAGGGTCTTTGTACAACACCCCAAAAGTTGCCTTCTTGTTTTTAGCTACTGGCTTATGTTTCTTTGCATTTCTTGCATTAGCATTTGTGTATAGCATTGGTTCTTAGCATGGGATCAAGGTACTTGGTTCATCTCAAAGGAGTCTCAAGCCTCAAGGTGGTTTGAGGGGTTCATCACATCTTCATAAGATCAAGAATGGCAAAGGATTTCAAGTGAATCTTTCCCTCCTAGCCAGAGGGACCAAATTAGGGTTCTTGGGTTCAAAGAGCTTCTTGAGAAAACTGTGTGGATTCAAGCATGCTCTCATGGGTTCCATATGCTCACAAACACTCATGGAGGAAGGCTTGGCTAGTGGTTCATTGTGGAAGATGTTCAGTGGATCAGTTACTTGTGAAGTAAGCAAAAGTCAACTGTGAGGAGGAAAGTCAACCATGGGTTTTCAAAGGTTCAAATCATGTTTCCCAAGTCCATGTACCTTTATTTGGTCAAGGAATAGCATGGATGGCATTATTCATCAAGAATCAAGAGTTTATGCAAAAGTTACTATTTTTGGAAAATGACCTATAATGTGAAACTTCCATTTTTGGCAACTTTTCAAACCATCTTCAACTTGACTTTTCATCATCAAAGAAGCTTTAAATGAATTTTCCTCAAACATGAAAGTTGAAGATCTCTCTCTCCCATTTCTAAAAAGTACTAGATTATCTCCATACCATTTGTGGAACTCAAGTTATGATCAAAAGAAGGCAAGGTGTTTTTTAGGGTTTTCTCATGAATCCATTTTTCCACCTTTTGCATTTTGTTTAATGCTTCAAGTCACATTACAATATCCAAGTACACCCCATGAGGACCATTTTGACCCTTGAATCAAGTGGATACGTGCCATGTACTTCATGAATTTCACAAAATGCATTTTTGCAAGATGGATCAAATCTCATGAATCAAGCCACTGCAAAGCCCAAACCCATTCTATTTTTGATCAGCAGAAGAAATGTGAGTGAATCATACTTGTTTCATGACCCACACGCGTGTGAACAAGTGTGTGCATCACAACTTACATTTTTGCATAACACTTCCATTAGCCTTAATCAAGGATTTAACTAAACCCTAATCATGATCAGAGGTCTAACCAAGTGTATATAAGAAGGATCACACGCTCATTCACCTCTCATGCACCCTCATTTGTTCAGAATTCCATTTTTCACTCACACTTTCTCTCCTTCGAAACTCTCTCCTCACAAGGGTTTCTGGAGATTTTTTTTCATATTCTTGATCTACACACTCCATAGAACAAGGATCAACCATCGTTTGAAGCTCTAAGCAAGGTTTTCACCATATACGATTTTGAGTTGCTCACTCTCAAACTTCAAGATCCAGCCTGATTCAAGCCTCTATTTGCATTTATTTTGCAAATATAGCTCAAAAGAGGAAGATCTGCACTCTTACACTGGGTTTCTAGGAGTATTTTTGCTAGTTTCAAGTTTCAGGTGAGTTGGATTTCATGATCTCATAACCTGTTTTTATGGTGTGCATTTTGTTCCTCATGACTTGCTGATGATTCTGATATGATTTGTTGTGAATTTGAACGTGTATTAATGCTGTATTTTGGATCTGAAGTTTTTAGATCCAAACTTCTTTTCTTAGATTTGGCTTGTGTGTTTACTGTTTGATGAAATGATTGGTATATTTGGAATCCTTGTGAAAATTTGAACAAAATGATGTACTCGTGTGTGATTTCTGGAGAATTTTGGTTTGGTGCTCGCCGGAGAAGGTGACCGGAGCTAGGGCTCCGGCACCTGGTTTTGACTGCAGTGAATCAGGGTTTGAGGTTGAAGACGTAATCTGGACCGTTGGTGGTCCAGATATGATGGTTCAGATCATGCCACTTCATTTAATTTTCTCTTGTTTTATTTAATGTGCGTGTGTGCTACTCCATGCTAGTTATCATGTACCACAAATCTGCGCCTTACATCTTGCATAATTTTTGATGGATTGACTCATTGACGCACGTTTGATTAATCCATTGATCTTGATTTCGCCAACACATTAAAAAACTGACCTGCTTGTCACGTGACCTTATGTTATGTCCAAATTTATCTTTGTGTGTGCATGCTTACATTTATTATTGTGTGCCTTGTGATCTGATGCGTTAATCTTGATTACCTTGGTTTTGTTGACAGCATGTGGGTCTTTGGATGAATCTGATGGTCACGTTTGAGTCAAGTTGGTTTGACTGGATTCTTTTGTATGCGCTGATGGATCATTTGACTTGGGCTTGCTATCCCCACCCCTGTTCAGCCCATTTGATGTATTGAACGTGTATTCTCTGCTTGTTGCACCCCCTGGGTTTCTTGTATTCTTTTTTTATTTTCTTTGCATTGTTTTGCATTTTAATTTTTAAAATTAGTTTTATGCATCTAAAAATCACCAAAAAAATTCATGGATCATCTTTAGGATTTTATAAAAAATTTTCAAATTTTATTTTCCATTTTTATTTTATTTTATGCATCTGAATTAATTGTTTGATGAATTTCTTTGTGAATTTCTTCACTTGTGCACACTTGATCTTGTTGATTTTTGTTCTCATCATTGGTGTATGATTTACATCCCATTCTTTTTTCATATTTCAGAGGACATCTTGAGGTCCTTACAAATATTTTTATCATATTTTTAAACTCTTTGCATATTGCATTTTAGTCCCTCTATTTGTGAATTGTTCTTCTTTTTTCTTATGCAACTTTGAAACATTGTTTGAGGTACATAACTTGTGAATTTTAGTGTGATCTTATGGCATGTTTCTACCTTCTGACTTAGGTTACTTGGGTTTTAATTTCAAAATTTTTGAATGTCATTTGATACATCTTTGATCATTTGTGCTTAAGTGAATTATGCATGATCATCTCTTGACATCTCTTAACCCTAATTGCTTTGCCATGCCTTATTGTTTGAGTTTCTTTGTGATTCTTTGCATGAGTATTTGATATGATGTTTACCCCTGGTTGAGGTCCCTTATGACCTAATTTTGAAATTTGTGGATCATGTTTGGGTATGCTTTAAGTGCTTGTACTTTGGCTTCCTTTTGTGGACTTTCTTTGGTGCATAATGTTTCATGTTTTGATCTTCTCTTGCACATGAGAATTGTTGATGATGGTATGATATTGATTCTGAATTTCTTTCATCTTCATCTTATTTTTCTCATTTCATCTTGATATGAGGTTCATTGGTGTTTAATTGTGCATTTCATATAAGTATGCTTGCATTCTTTCATGATTACCTTCGCATGCTTACTTGAGATGTTTTGCATGATCTTTGAGACTTGTTTATTGATGTGAGTTGAATATACTTGATATGATGTGCTTGCTGCCCTATCTTGTTTCTTGCCTCATCCTTCTCTTTCTCATTCTTCTCTTTCACTCTCTTCCTCCCATGAATCTCAAGACTTGTTTAACTCTTGGATCCTCTCCCTTTAGAGCTACCTAGTCCAACTTAATTTTTGATTAAGCTTGGAGTAGGATTAGCATTAGGTTTTAGGTAGTCGTCTCTCCTAATCCTCACTAACCATAGGTCATCCATGCATGATAACATTAGGACTCTTAGTTTCACTTTAGAGTTTCCTTTGGGTCTTCTCTCTTCTCATCTCAAAACTTCTTGAAAACACTTAATAAAGATAAAGTGTATTGCGCACGAGCCTTAAGCGTGGGGAATGAGAAATGAGGGGCTTCCTCTCATCTTTCTAGAGTGCTTAGCGGGCGTCCTGTCTTGGTACGATTCATTAAGTATTCGTCCCTGTGCCCTAGACTTTGGTACAATGCAAGTTATGAACTAACTTAAAAAACACTTCTGTCTAAAAAATACAAAACCAATTCAAATATTTTTTATCCTTCGGGATTGTTGGGTTCAAACTTCATTTTCAGAAAAGAGCTCGTCGCTCACGTAAAAAACACTTACCCATTCGTGGTCGTACCCACGAACAACATTAGCTCTGATTCCTCTCTCTCTCTCTCGTCCGATTGAGGATATGCAGGCACAAGACAGTGATTATCTTGGCGAGCAACCTTCCCCCACAGTTCCTGTCCGAACTACATTAACTCTGACTTTCCCATTGCACTGAGGGAGTACGTAGGCCTAGGGCATCGAATATGTCCTACCGAGTCCGTCTTAGTCACCCCCATCCTCGTTTTCTTTTGTACAGCCATAGATAGTAGGACAGCTCACCCTCCGTTTAGACAACAAGCATGGATCCCATCGAGTACGATGGATGCGTGGGGTGCTAACACCTTCCCCTCGCATAACCGACTCCCGAACCTGGACTATGGTTACGATGACCATGTCTTTCCCCCTTTCTCTTCAGGTTTATGCAGTGTTTCCTTTCCCTCTCTCGGGATAAATACACATTGCTGGCGACTCTGTGTTTTCCGCGCCACTCTCGCATTTGTACCGTTGGATGCGAATCTTTTTGGAGCGACAGCTGGCGACTCTGCTGGGGACTCTGGTTGACCTCTTGCTGGTCCATCCCCTTTAGCGAGTCGATCCTAGCGCCTATTTGTTTTTTTCGTTGGGTGTTTATTTGTTGTGCTTTATTATGTTGTATATTACTATTTTACAGCTTTTATTGCATTGCATTTCATTTTATTACTGTCATATTGGATATTGTTGTGTTGTGCTGCCTAGTTTCTGTTTGGCAGGTTGGGTTGTTCTAAGTGATAAGCCTAATACCCAGGCTTGAGTACACCTTAGGACTAGAGTGGAGAGTAGTGGGACCTACGTGCCATCTTGGTGCGTTTGTGTGTTCACGAAATTCACAACCAGACGAGGCTATCTTGGGACGCATTCTGATGTGTGTGTCTTGCGCATGTTAGGGTGTTGATCTAGAGAGCTGTCGACTCTGGTGACCGTTTCTCCGTTACCTCAGTTGTGCCTCTCCTCCCGACCTGTGATAATGGTAGACCAGAAATGGCAAACCCATTACACTTGTCGATCCGAGGACCCAATGCTGAGGGACTCGCATAGGATGACCTTTATTTTTTAGGGGAATCAGTTGAGGCCTCCTCGATTGATGATGATGCCAAACCAGAAATGGTGAACGTATCATCATTTCTCGACCTGAGAGCCCAGGATATTGACGATCCTCACCTTTCTAGAACCCACATGTGAGATGGGATGGGTGTTTACAGGCTTGCAGGAAACCGAAACCTTCAACCTACCCGGTTTTCTGGATTTCTCATCAGTGTTTGATTATCTAGGTTTCTAGTTATCTCAGTGGTTCGGTATTCTAGATGTCTGGTTTTTTGGGTTGTGGTTCTCGTCCAGTTAACAGTACAGCACATCCAGCAGTGATGCCTTGATCCCATGCTTGCATGTGCATATCATTTTTCTTGCATTCTAACATGTTTGACATTTTTTAGGGCATGCATCTTACTCTTGATTCCGGTTTTCTGAGGTTGCCTCAACATGGATGTCCAGAGAAAGAAGACTGTTGCTTATTCGTTCCCAGACCTGACCTTGACGTTGATTCACAAGCTGATTAGTATGGCTGGTCCCGGAGTTCGTATAGAGTTTGTTGGAGAGTATGGGAGACTTCTGAAGTTTGTCTACAGTATCTCCAAGTATGAGAAGGATGCCATTCATACACTTCTTCAGTTCTATGATCCGTCTTTGCGTTGCTTCACTTTTCCAGACTATATCTTGGCTCCAACGTTGGAGGAGTTCTCATTTATTTTGGGAATCCCGATCAGGCATGACATAGTATTCTTTCCTGAAGAACACCCCGGGATAAAAGAAATGGCCATTGCTCTTCATATTGGTGAATCCGCTATGAGCAGTAATATTATGGAGAAACAAGGAGCTAAGGGTTTCTTATTGAAGTTCTTGTTTGATCAAGCTTGCATACATGTTAAGGAGAGGAATTGGACTGCTTTCCAAGCTATCCTGGCTATGTGCATCTATGGGATTGTCCTGTTTCCCAATATTCCTGATCTGGTGGATATGCATGCTGTCAGAATCTTTATTTCAAAGAATCATATACCTACCTTGCTAGGTGATGTGTATCACTCAGTCCACTACAAGAATGAAAATAGGCGTGGAAAAACTGTGAGTTGTTGTGAACCACTCTTATCTACTTGGTTTCTGAGTCATCTCCCCGAAGCTGGCGCTTTCGTTGATACGAGAGATTCTCTGAAGTGGTCAAAGAGGTTAATGGGCTTGACTGCTGACAACATTGTTTGGGTCGACCACGACTTGCTAGGGATGGAGATTATTTGCAAGTGCGGAGAATTCCCTAATGTCACCTTGATAGGGAGAAGAGGTGGAATTAACTATAATCCTTCCCTTGTTATCAGGCAGTTTGGTTATCCTTTGAGAGGTCCACCTGAAGAGCGAGATATCAGAGAGTCCTTATTCTTCAATGGTACCGGGGATCAAGAGATGATAAGGAAGATTGTGAATGCTTGGAAGCAGGTGACCAAGAAGGGAAAAGCTTCATTCGGGAAATGTAATAACCGGGTTTTTCCTTCTTATGAAGAATGGATTAAGAAAAGAGCAGAAGAGGAGCTTTTTCCCTTCCCGGTGGAACCACCTTTGTATCCTTTGATGATCGAGGCTCCCACGACTGTTGATATAAAGAAGTATGATAAGTTGTGGGCTGAGAATGAGAAACTCCGAGAGGAGAATCGTGAGCTGGACAGAGAGGTTGGTCAGTTGAAGCACGAAAAAGGCGAAGCTGTCCATGTTGCCAGATTGAAATCAGAACTTTTGACTGCGAAGGAGAAAGAATTGTCTAAAGAAGCTACAGCCAGAGAGAAAGTGGCTCAAGCGTTGAAAAGTGTTAGCAAGGTCCTTTCGTCCAAAAAGAAAGAGTTAGCTTATGCTATGTCAAGAATTCACAGGTTCCGTGACCGTCGGAATACAGCTATTACTGCCTACAGGTTGAAAGAGGACAAGTATCTGGAGCAGATTGAAGGTTTGAAGACAAAGCTTCGAAAAAAGGAAAAGGAGATTTTATCAGGGATCTTTGAGAGGAGAGCAATTGAGGAAAAGCTCAAGGAAACCATGGTAGATATGGAATAGCTGAAGATCCAAGCCGAAGTAAAAAGAGCCAGAAGCGAAGGTCCAAGTTCAGGTGGAGCTTCTAGGGAAGATGATTGGGAATTGCATAGTCGTTATTTAACAGGGATTTTGCACAGGAGGGATCTTTTGATTCAGAAGTTGATTCAGAGACCAGAGCATCCTAATACCAAGAAGCTTCTCAAGGAAGTGCAGAATTGGTGCAAAAAGAATGACTAATGAGGAATTCTAGCACGGCTGAGTCTTGATGATATGCCTTAGTTTCCTTGCTGCTGTTTTCTTTGTATTTCCGGGATCACCGCCAGGCTTGTTGGTCAGGGTCTTTGTTTTTGCTTATTCAGACTTGTGTTGTAATAGATGCTTATTCTCTTTATGATCAGGAATTCAGTTCTCTTCTGTTGTTAAAACCGGAATCAAGGGTTAAATCGCCTTGATAATGTTCATTCATGTTTGCATTTACATTTGCATAAACCATACTCATGTGCATAACAGGTGTTCAAGGCTGGTTATTCTTGTTCTGATCTGGTTTTCTTCAGAATTGTAGACTTAACTCCTCAGGCCATTCAAGAGTTGATCATGGAGCAAATTCAAGCCGAGTTGAGGGAAATGCGAGGCCAGATGGGGCAATTTATGGGGAATATGCAAACTCTCATGCAAGACCAGAAGATGCTGAGGGAGGAGGTCAACCGGATGAAGACTCAGATGGGCTTGGTCATGGAAATCTTGAATGCGGCGCTAAAGAAGGAAAACAATCCTGTGCTCGCATCCGCAGCAGAAATCCTTACTCCTCTCATCTCTTTGGGGCCTTCTCTAGATCATGGAGTGTCTCGTGAATCCCCTCCATAATCTGAAGTTTCTGAGCTTTCTCCTCGGCAACCACTCCCTGCTCCCCAAGAGGATCCTAGGCTAGAGAGGCCTAGGAAGAAGTTTGATCCCCCTCCGATGCCGTATGGGCAATTGCTTCCTTATCTGCTCGAGCTCAAACTAGTCGAGCGTGTTACTCTAGGACCAACTCCGACAGGGTTTTCTTTGGGTTCCAATATGAATGCTAGGTGTGACTTCCATTCGGGGGCACCTGGTCACAATGTTGAGAATTGTACAAGGTTCAAGCATAAAGTCCAAGAACTCATTGATTCAGGGGCAATCAAGTTATCATCAGAAGTGGAGACTCCTCCCCTCTTTGCAGGATCCACCTCATGTCATGGACTTTCTCCACAACCTTTTGCTGCAAAAGCTCTACGTCAGCAACCTTTGTTTGTGCCTCAGCCAAATGTGGAAAGGAAAGTGCAAGCGCAGGTGAGGCGCCCAAATCAGCATCGACAGCAGAATTATCAGCAGCAGGGGCAACCGAGACCAAGAAGGCCCAAGAGGATATTTGATCCTATTCCTATCCCTTATAGTCAGTTGTTTGCTCGTCTGCTCAAGAACTCTCTGATTCAAACGAGGAGTACCACGCCGGTACCGTACCCTATTCCTCCGGATTATGACATGAATGCTAGGTGCGAGTTCCACTCGGGAACGTTTGGGCATACAATTGATAATTGTAATGTATTCCAGCAAAAGGTGCAAGACTTGATCGACTCAAAGGTCATCACGCCAGATGGTACCCCTTTGGATTGAAGCTTCTTTGTCAGAGTAAGCACCAGATTGCAAGAGCGTCATCAGAAGCAATAAGTCCAGACGGAGTCAAGCCTTCCTCTACGTGGTAAGCATTAGTTTCTTTATTGAATTTTCATATGTAGCTTTCATTTGTTTGTTTAAACATTGCTTGCATGTAAGAGCTCGTTTGTTTCTGAATGACAATCATAATGCAATGGATATGTTTTTCTTGAAGAATCCCATTCGTGTTCACTCATTTTAAATGCTTGTATGCACTGCAATACTATCTTTCTTTCCTAGACTCTTGGAGGGAGGATGACGAAATAAGAACGTAGATTTCTAATGGTATGCTTTTGGATAAAACCCTGTTAAGGATGTACAGGCATTGTTTCCAATTCGCAAACACTGGAGAGATAAGGAGATAGACCTTTGTCAACCTCTTTGAGCCTAGTAGTAGGAGTTCTTTCTGAAAATGAAAATCCCTCAATTTTAACCCAGGGGCAGGGTAGGCGTCAGTTAGTTTGACCAAGTATTCAACTTTCAGAATGAGTGTACATGTGAAGATCCAATACCTTCCATTCCACCAGTAAGAGGTCAAGAGGTGTATAACCACAAGGGTTACTCCTCACCAACCGAAGAGTGAAACAGTCACAGCCCTTTCAAACAAGTCAGGCAAAACGGTGTCACACGACTTGTTCAAAAAAAAAAAAGAGAAAAAAGAGAAAAAGAAAAAGCCTGCTAAGTCAAAAAACTTGAAAGCAAGTGACTTAGGCAAAAGTTAAGGCATCCCGCTGGACTTCAAAATTGAAAACTCAAAAGAGTCAGTCCAGGCAAAAATTAGGGAACAAAAAGCAAAAGAATGAGAAAGCGAAAAGCCAAAAGGATTACAAAGAAAATCCTCGATAAGAACAAAGTCGTGTGACTATAAACACAAAAGACAAAAAGGGGCGACTGTTAGTCCAAAACCTCGTCAGGTGTCGAATCACCAGTTGCATGGATTCCCTAGAAATCGGGAAACCTTTTGAGAGACGAGCGCTTGTGTCAAATTAGCTGAACATAGGACTGGAGAATATCATGAAGAGTGGGTGGGTACCAATAAACTTTGAGCCATAAATCCTTTTTTCTCAAACCGCGAACCAGGCCACGCTACAACCCTTAAAAGTCCTAATTGAAACAGGGTTTAGTCTGAAGGCGTACTTCAACGAGATAGCGTTCCTGACTCCTATGAGTTGTGCTAATAAGATTTTTGTTGGTGTTGCATGTGCGTATTGCTTTCCTTTCAAAAATAAGTGTCGTAACTCGGTTGTGTGACATATTTTCAATAGGGACTTCAAGATTAACATGTGTGTTGCATTTGAATAATCATTCTCAGAATAAATATTTTCTGCTTGCATACATTTGTTTGACATCAAAGAAGCTTACACGATGAACATCAGTCAAGAAGCTTAAACTGGCCAAGTTGAGGTGCCTGAGATTCCAGAGGACATGTTGCTGAAAGATTATGTGGGAAAAAGGCGTTCCCAGCCATTTGTGTTGAGATGTAACCAATCTGGGACAATCGCACCGGGAAATCTCTTCAAAATGTAGCCAAGCTGGGGCATTCATGTTGAGAAAATTTCTTCGAACTGGGGCAATTATGTCGAGATCCGATAAATCTTTCCACAAGCGTGTAAACTGGGGCAATCACGTCGAGATTCGGTAAATCTCTCGAAGACTAGTCGGTCAGAGACAAATGTACTGCAAGGCTTGTACTGGGGCAGGTCACTTCAAGGGCGCGATAAGTTTTTCCCTTCAGAACACAGTCAATCAATAACACCTCTGCAAGGTTCAGAATACTGTGGCAGAGCATTTCAGGTCATTACGAACCCTCTCGAGGTGGTTTACTTCATGAATCATGAAGTATGGGACATTTATGTCTAGACCGGATACATCTTTAAGAGTTTGAAGACCCTGGGGCATTGTTGAACGCCAGGTTTTCTGTAAAATCCTCTTAAGATGATTGCTTCAAGTAGACCCTGTGGTCTGGGGCAAGGTGGAGAGTTAAAGGAACTGTGTTTCGCTCTTGATAATCAATATGCAGAAACTTGAAGCACTGAGTTGTTCCCAGTGTGGGACTTTTAGAGTCTTTTCCCTCCAGCAAAGAGTCAGAGGGTATCTTTTTCCAGCAAGGTGTGGGAATTGTTATTCTTCCTCAAGCAGAGAATTTTCCTATGTTCGAAAAGGTCTTTTATGAAGGTTTCTTATCTCTAGCAGTACAGATGGAATCCTCACTCTCAGTAAGGTAAGAAGATATAATATCGTCAAGAAGACGATGACGAGTCAGAGTGTTCTCTTCCTCAACGGTCAGATCTTGTCATCTCAAGTAATTCAAAGTCCAATCTTCATTGGTACCTCCCCAGTAGAGCTGCTCTCTTCAACTTTGAAGTTTGATCGTCCTCAGCAATTTGTTGCTTTCCCCAGTCAGAGTATTGAGGATCGTCTTCCTCAACAGAGTATAAAGAAGTAATTCCCCAAGCGGAGTCATTGAGAATCGTCCCCCTCAGCAGGATATAAGAGGTTTACCCCCAGCCAGAGTTGTAATTTGGCTCATCTTTCCTCAGCAGGTAGCCAGAAGTTGTTATTTTTATAGCCTCTCCTGCAAGAGTCTGATGGAGTGTCCTCGTTGATTAAAGACATTATTTCCCCACTGAGCATGGGGAAATCTATTTTCCTCAAGGTTTCTTTCAGTTTATCCCCAAGCAGAGTTTGTGGGCGATTAGTATCTCCAGCAGGTTTTGCATCCAAGTTCTGAAACATTTGGTCATCCCCAGCGGAGGAGTTTCCATCTTCAGTTTTCAGTTCCTCCCGATAGAGTGGGTTTTCTCTCGGAGATTCGTCCATCTCCAGTAGAATTGGTGATTGTGATCTTCCCCAGCAGGGTGAATTTTTCCTCAACATGTTTTCTTTGGTTTGATGACAATGTAGTTTGTCGTCCTCAGTGGAGCTGCTTCTGTTCTCAGCGTTTATTTCGCTGGGACGGTCTTTTGCATTGCATAAGCATTTTTACATGGCATCCCCCTAAATGCGTAGCATTTCCACTTCGTGTGAAGCATTACGGCAAAATTCAAACATATGCATCCGAAGCATAAGCCAGGTTTGAGTTTTCCTTCGTCAGGAAAATACCGGATTTCAGGAGAATATCATTCGACTTTACTCCACAAGTGTTAGGTTTAAGTCATCCAAAGCAATATTTAACAGTCCCACGGCAGAGTGTTTTTCCAGGATTATGGACCCATGATCTCTTTTCACCCCTTTCGTTCAAGTGGTCTTTTGATTCATCCCTTCAAGGTTTTTACCTTGACACCCATCCGTGTTTCCTTCGACACCCGTCCGTGTTTGAACCTTTGATTTCAATACCCGTCCATATTGACCTGTTGATAACGCCCGTCCGTGTTCAGTTCATCATTTTAACCCCCTTTTTACACCCGTCTGTGTACCTTTTCGATACCCGTCCGTATTGAACCCTTTTTACACCCGTCCGTATACCTTTTCGATACCCGTCCGTATTGAACCCCCTTTTACACTCGTCCGTGTACCTTTTCGATACCCGTCCGTATTGAACCCTCTTTACACCCGTCCGTGTACCTTTTCGATACCCGTCCGTATTGAACCCTTTTTACACCCGTCCGTGTATCTTTTCGATGCCCATCCATATTGAACCCGCTTTACACCCGTCTGTGTACCTTTTTGATACCCGTCCGTATTGAACCCTTTTTACACCCGTCTGTGTATCTTTTCGACGCCCATCCGTATTGAATCTCTTTACACCCGTCCGTGTACCTTTTCGATACCCGTCCGTATTGAACCCTTTTACACCCGTCCGTGTACCTTTTCGATGCTCGTCCGTATTGAACCCTTTTTACACCCGTCCATGTATCTTTTCGATACCCATCCATATCTGATATCTTTGAATCCTTGACACCCGTCTGTGTTTATCCCCAGCATAGCTAACACTCGTCCGTGATGTGACAGTGCAGCATTTATTGCTTATTCCCCAGTGGAGTCGTCCCTCCTTTGAGGATTGTAAATTTCAGGTTTCTTTTGGTATTCAATCTCCGTGAATCCTTTGAACGCATGACAGCCATTGCTATTATACCTTCAGGACCAAGTTGATTGAATAGGGGCAGCTGTAACACCCCAAAATTTGCCTTCTTGTTTTTAGCTACTGGCTTATGTTTCTTTGCATTTCTTGCATTAGCATTTGTGCATAGCATTGGTTCTTAGCATGGGATCAAGGTACTTGGTTCATCTCAAAGGAGTCTCAAGCCTCAAGGTGGTTTGAGGGGTTCATCACATCTTCATAAGATCAAGAATGGCAAAGGATTTCAAGTGAATCTTTCCCTCCTAGCCAGAGGGACCAAATTAGGGTTCTTGGGTTCAAAGAGCTTCTTGAGAAAACGTGTGGATTCAAGCATGCTCTCATGGGTTCCATATGCTCACAAACACTCATGGAGGAAGGCTTGGCTAGTGGTTCATTGTGGAAGATGTTCAGTGGATCAGTTACTTGTGAAGTCAGCAAAAGTCAACTGTGAGGAGGAAAGTCAACCATGGGTTTTCAAAGGTTCAAATCATGTTTCCCAAGTCCATGTACCTTTATTTGGTCAAGGAATAGCATGGATGGCATTATTCATCAAGAATCAAGAGTTTGTGCAAAAGTTACTATTTTTGGAAAATGACCTATAATGTGAAACTTCCATTTTTGGCAACTTTTCAAACCTTCTTCAACTTGACTTTTCATCATCAAAGAAGCTTCAAATGAATTTTCCTCAAACATGAAAGTTGAATATCTCTCTCTTCCATTTCTAAAAAGTACTAGATTATCTCCATACCATTTGTGGAACTCAAGTTATGATCAAAAGAAGGCAAGGTGTTTTTTAGGGTTTTCTCATGAATCCATTTTTCCACCTTTTGCATTTTGGTTCAAAATGACTTGTAATTGTTTTTAATGCTTCAAGTCACATTACAATATCCAAGTACACCCAATGAGGACCATTTTGACCCTTGAATCAAGTGGATACGTGCCATGTACTTCATGAATTTCACAAAATGCATTTTTGCAAGATGGATCAAATCTCATGAATCAAGCCACTACAAAGCCCAAACCCATTCTATTTGTGATCAGCAGAAGAAATGTGAGTGAATCATACTTGTTTCATGACCCACACGCGTGTGAACAAGTGTGTGCATCACAACTTGCATTTTTGCATAACACTTCCATTAGCCTTAATCAAGGATTTAACTAAACCCTAATCATGATCAGAGGTCTAACCAAGTGTATATAAGAAGGATCACACGCTCATTCACCTCTCATGCACCCTCATTTGTTCAGAATTCCATTTTTCACTCACACTTTCTCTCCTTCGAAACTCTCTCCTCACAAGGGTTTCTGGAGATTTTTTTTCATATTCTTGATCTACACACTCCATAGAACAAGGATCAACCATCGTTTGAAGCTCTAAGCAAGGTTTTCACCATATACAATTTTGAGTTGCTCACTCTCAAACTTCAAGATCCAGCCTGATTCAAGCCTCTATTTGCATTTATTTTGCAAATATAGCTCAAAAGAGGAAGATCTGCACTCTTACACTGGGTTTCTAGGAGTATTTTTGCTAGTTTCAAGTTTCAGGTGAGTTGGATTTCATGATCTCATAACCTGTTTTTATGGTGTGCATTTTGTTCCTCATGACTTGCTGATGATTCTGATATGATTTGTTGTGAATTTGAACGTGTATTATGGCTGTATTTTGGATCTGAAGTTTTTAGATCCAAACTTATTATCTACGACTTGGCTTGTGTGTTTACTGTTTGATGAAATGATTGGTATATTTGGAATCCTTGTGAAAATCTGAACAAACTGATGTACTCGTGTGTGATTTCTGGAGAATTTTGGTTTGGTGCTCGCCGGAGAAGGTGACCGGAGCTAGGGCTCCGGCACCTAGTTTTGACTGCAGGTGAATCAGGGTTTGAGGTTGAAGACGTAATCTGGACCGTTGGTGGTCCAGATATGATGGTTTAGATCATGCCGCTTCATTTAATTTTCTCTTGTTTTATTTAATGTGCATGTGTGCTACTCCTTGCTAGTTATCATGTACCACAGATATGCGCCTTACATCTTGCATAAGATTTGATGGATTGACTCATTGACGCACGTTTGATTAATCCATTGATCTTGATTTCGCCAACACATTAAAAAAGTCACCTGCTTGTCACGTGACCTTATGTTATGTCCAGATTGATCTTTGTGTGTGCATGCTTACATTTATTATTGTGTGCCTTGTGATCTGATGCGTTAATCTTGATTACCTTGGTTTTGTTGACTGCATGTGGGTCTTTGGATGAATCTGATGGTCACGTTTGAGTCAAGTTGGTTTGACTGGATTCTTTTGTATGCGCTGATGGATCATTTGACTTGGGCTTGCTATCCCCACCCCCTGTTCAGCCCATTTGATGTATTGAACGTGTATTTTCTGCTTGTTGCACCCCCTAGGTTTCTTGTATTCCTTTTTTATTTTCTTTGCATTGTTTTGCATTTTAATTTTTAAAATTAGTTTTGTGCATCTAAAAATCACCAAAAAAATTCATGGATCATCTTTAGGATTTTATAAAATTTTGTAAAATTTTATTTTCCATTTTTATTTTATTTTGTGCATCTGAATTAATTGTTTGATGAATTTCTTCACTTTTGCACACTTGATCTTGTTGATTTTTGTTCTCATCATTGGTGTATGATTTGCATCCCATTCTTTTTGCATATTTCAGAGGACATCTTGAGGTCCTTAAAAATATTTTTTTCATATTTTTAAAATCTTTGCATATTGCATTTTAGTCCCTATATTTGTGCATTGTTCTTCTTTGTTCTTATGCAACTTTGAAACATTGTTTGAGGTACTTAACTTGTGAATTTTTGTGTGATCTTATGGCATGTTGCTAGGTTATGACTTAGGTTACTTGGGTTTCAATTTCACAATTTTTGAATGTCATTTGATACATGTTTGATCATTTGTGCTTAAGTGAATTATGCATGATCATCTCTTGACATCTCTTAACCCTAATTGCTTTGCCATGCCTTATTGTTTGAGTTTCTTTGTGATTCTTTGCATGAGTATTTGATATGATGTTTACCCCTGGTTGAGGTCCCTTATGACCTAATTTTGCAATTTGTGGATCATGTTTGGGTATGCTTTAAGTGCTTGTACTTTGGCTTCCTTTTGTGGACTTTATTTGGTGCATAATGTTTCATGTTTTGATCTTCTCTTGCACATGAGAATTGTTGATGATGGTATGATATTGATTCTGACTTGCTTTCATCTTCATCTTATTTTTCTCATTTCATCTTGATATGAAGTTCATTGGTGTTTAATTGTGCATTTCATATAAGTATGCTTGCATTCTTTCATGATTACCTTCGCATGCTTACTTGAGATGTTTTGCATGATCTTTGAGAATTGTTTATTGATGTGAGTTGGATATACTTGATATGATGTGCTTGCTTCCCTATCTTGTTTCTTGCCTCATCCTTCTCTTTCTCATTCTTCTCTTTCACTCTCTTCCTCCCATGAATCGCAAGACTTGTTTAAGTCTTGGATCCTCTCCCTTTAGAGCTACCTAGTCCAACTTAATTTTTGATTAAGCTTGGAGTAGGATTAGCATTAGGTTTTAGGTAGTCGTCTCTCCTAAGCCTCACTAACCATAGGTCATCCATGCATGATAACATTAGGACTCTTAGTTTCCCTTTAGAGTTTCCTTTGGGTCTTCTCTCTTCTCATCTCAAAACTTCTTGAAAACACTTAATAAAGATAAAGTGTATTGCGCACGAGCCTTAAGCTTGGGGAATGAGAAATGAGGGGCTTCCTCTCATCTTTCTAGAGTGCTTAGCGGGCGTCCTGTCTTGGGATGATTCGTTAAGTATTCGTCTCTGTGCCCTAGACTTTGGTGCAATGCAAGTTATGAACTAACTTAAAAAACACTTCTGTCTAAAAAATACAAAACCAATTCAAATCTTTTTTATCCTTCGGGATTGTTGGGTTCAAACTTCATTTTCAGAAAAGAGCTCATCGCTCACGTAAAAAACACTTACCCATTCGTGGTCGTACCCACGAACTACATTAGCTCTGATTCCTCTCTCTCTCTCGTCCGATTGAGGATATGTAGGCACAAGACAACGATTGTCTTGGCGAGCAACCTTCCCCCACAGTTCCCGTCCGAACTACGTTGACTCTGACTTTCCCATTGCACTGAGGGAGTACGTAGGCCTAAGGCATCGAATATGTCCTACCGAGTCCGTCTTAGTCACCCCCATCCTCGTTTTCTTTTGTACAACCATAGATAGTAGGACAGCTCACCCTCCGTTTAGACAAAAAGCATGGATCCCATCGAGTACGATGGATGCGTGGGGTGCTAAGACCTTCCCCTCACATAACCGAATCCCGAACCTGGACTATGGTTGCGATGACCATGTCTTTCCCCCTTTCTCTTTAGGTTTATGCAGTGTTTCCTTTCCCTCTCTCGGGATAAATACACATTGTTGGCGACTCTGTGTTTTCTGCGCCACTCTCGCATTTGTATCGTTGGATGCGAATATTTTGGGAGCGACACAGTTTCCATATTGTTTAACCCCAAGAGGATGGAAGACTGTATCTGGAAATCCTATGGGGATCTAGTTTTGTTTGTATTTAAGAGTGACCAATAGGCTTTACCTAGTGCTAGACGTAGTTGCCGAGGAAAACTCTAAATAACTATACTAGTATTACACAGTGGATATTTGATAAGTATATAAAGAGGATGTGAAAGAAGACTTACAGTGAAGCAGACCCACAATACAGTTATATACATATGAAAGCGATAAATGAAAGTGGATAAACACTTACCCGTTGTAGAGCTTCCATGCTGTTCGGTTAGTTGTTCAACAAAGAAATTAAGAAATTTTTGATGACAACATATATTTTAATTCAAAATCAAAGGAGAAAGTATTTTGAAAAGATTGTTGGGGCTTACAGCTCGAGGAGAGGCCCAAGTTTTAACGATGATCGCATCGTTATTTTGAAAACTGTACAGAGGGACTTATACAATATGTGAGGCCCAAAAAGTTTTTATGTACAAGGGGATGGGTCTTACACTCTATTAGAGGCCCAATTTTAAGAAAAGAAATGGGTCTTATGGCTCAATGAGAGGCCCATGGTTGGTTTTTGAACTGGCGATCGCGCCGAGATTTTTCTTTTAACGCAGAGGGACTTATACAATATCTGAGGTCCAAAATGGTTTTGGTTAAAAGGGGATTGGGTCTTACACTCTATTAGAGGCCCAATGGTTTGCTTTTGTACAAGTGGTGGGGCTTACAGCTCAAGGAGAGGCCCAGGGTTGTTTTTGAAAAATGGCGATCGCGCCAAGATTTTTGACAATGTGTTGGGACTTATACAATGACTGAGGCCCAAATTATTTTGGTTTCAAAGCGGGATTGGGTCTTACACTCTATTAGAGACCTGATAAGTTTGAAAAAGGATTTGTAAGGGTAAAAATCAAAGAAACCCTAATTTTGTTTTACTTTAAAAGTAAATATTTAAAGAAAATCAATAAAATGATAAAAATACCAAATAGATTTGAATAAACCACTTGTGATTTTTGTTTAAGGTTTGAAAAATGAGGTTTTAATCACAAGATGATTTAGAACTCATTTGGTTTTGATTTTCAAAATAAATATTCACTTTTAAATGTTTAAAAACAATAAAAAATGAATTTATTCACAAAAATACTAACTATATTAAATAAATAATATAAATTTGATTTTTTTTGTGGAATAAAATATTTCAACATTTTTGTGATTTTTTGCAAAAAGAACCAATAAAAAATAATTAAAATTGAGGAAGTTATTAATTTTTCAAATTATTAAAAATAATAGGAAAAATAGTAAAAATTGGAAAAAAATAAGCAAAAAGAGGATTTGGGGCGAGTGGGATTCGAACCCCAGACCTCTTGTGTACAGCATGCGCGCCTTACCACTGGGGTGGTGATACATCCGTGTATCAAACCCCAGCCATAAATATACAAGGCTTGCCTTGTTCTTGGCCTGGCCAAGGCAAGGCAAGACAAGGTTTTTGGTCAGAAACGTGAAGGCCATAACTTCCTCATTTCTCCATGGATGGAGGAAAAATTTATTTGTATCTGGCCTAGAATTTCCTAAGGAATCCAATGGTGGTGGTGGTTTTTCCAGAAAATAAATCCTCCTCAAAACCCGATAGTGGTTTTGAAATAGGCCATGGTTTGCATTTTTTGTGCTACCTCTTGGTACATGTATGAATTACATGATAAATTGGTGCAAACACAACACATATGACATGTATAAGAGATGCATGATCAGTGGACTTCAAAGCAAGGCATATTTCAGAGAGTTCAATTTGTGATGCTTACCTCTTTTGGGAGCTTTTGGGCAATCTGTCAAGGGCCTTGTTCCAGCAATGTTTTGATGCTTTGAACACTCTCAAATGATCCCTTAGAAGCTTTTAGGATGATTGGAATCAGCTGAAAACCTCAGGAATGGAAATTGGCCCTTTCTTGCAAAAGGGGCAAAAGTGGCCAAAATAGCAACTCTCTCAAATGGTGTTCCAAATGTGGGGAACCATGTGGGACAGTTCAAGGATGATATTTGGAGTGTGTTTGAGGTTTTATCTGGTTTGGAAAGTGACTGAATCAAGACATGGCTTGAAAAATGCAAAAAAGTCCTATTTTGAGGTTTTGAGAGGGGACTTTGAGATTTTGGTGTTACAGGTCACTTGTGAGAGTTTGGACAGCTTAGATATGACGTATTGGATGTGTTTGGATCATGAACTGTGGTGAAATTGCTCTCTAACTCAAAAACTCAGAGTTACCTTGCTAAAGAAGGCATTTTTGTCTAGAGAAAGAGATTTTGAGCAAAACAAGTGTTGTAGTGCTTTGGTGTACTCAAACTGAGCACAAATGAGCTCTATTTATAGTTGAGCAAGTTTGTTTTGGCTGCAATAGTGAATGGCAACTGCTGCAGAGGTTTGGCCAATGTTGATCAATGGGAATCCAAGTCTCCTCTAGCCATTGACTAGAGGTTAGGGCACAGGCTACTGGTTCCCTAGTTCTTGGATAAGTCTCGACTGAATTCAATTGGAAAGGGCTCAGTCCATGCCACCTTGGTGCATCCATTAAATGCTCCAAACCAAAATTGGAGTCTTGTCCCTCTTTTAGGCATTTCTATGTTTGGCATGCTACTTTTGGTTCCAAAGAATTGGGAGGCTGATGGATCAGTGTTTGTCCCTCCTTGGTCTCCCCCTGAGGTGTTCAGATGGATAAACTTGTTTGTCATTTGTAAAATTTGCTCAAATCGAGCAAAATTCATAAATCTGCCTTGCAATGACAGTTTGCAGCAAGGCATATTGGCATGGTCATATCTCATGACTTAAATGGAGTTTCATGGAGTTCTTGGCCATTTTGGAAAGCCCTCATATGATATAACATGTGAGTGATCATAGTGTGTCTTGATACTTTTTGGATCCAAGTGAAAAATCCCCCTACTTTTGGGAAAAAAAAGCAAGACAGATTCTGACTTAGTGAAAATTTCACTAAGTGTTGGAAAAAGTGACATTTCATGTTTTCAGCCATTTTGATCATTCCATAACTCAAAATCCATGATGAATTGGAATGAGGTGTAGTTGAAACTTTTGTAGAGGGCCATGAGAATCCAGCTATGAATGGGGAAAAATGGCCTTGTGGTTTAGGAAATATGATCCTCCAAAGTTGGTACCCTAGCCACTTTGTTCCATAACTTAGAAATTTCTAAGTTTTTATGGTTACCCCTTTTACAAGTTATCCCACTTTTCTTGATTTTTCTTGATGAATGATGATTCCAATCACACATTAACATCATTTTAGGGTCAAAGAACCATAATTGTGAAAAATCTCAAAAAGTCAAAGTTGACTTTTGTGCACAGTTGACTTTTTGTTAGATGAACTCCAAAATGTGCGATCCTCTATGAAATCAAGTCCTTGACCTAAATCAAACTTGATAGAAATGTTCCATGGGTGTTATAGGGTGTATTGAATCATGTCCCAAGGTTTGGGAGCATGCCTGGGTCAAAATTCAAAGGTACAGTTGACTTTTTCCTCAAAACCCTAATTGTGGTTTTGATGAATTTGAAACTTGTTGATCAAGCTTCTTGGGTTAATCCATTGTTGCAAATGGATCAATGTAGTGTGTTAGAGACCCTCAAATCCTCTCTTGAGGTCTTGGCTCATGTTTTGTTCCAAAAGTCAACTTAGGGGTGAATCAGGTCAAGAAACCCTAATTCCTGATTTCTTATAAATGCATTCCCTGAGGCAAAATTGACTTGATGATTGGGTTCATGATGTCCCTTTGAGCATCTTAGGTTGTGCTTGGAAGCATTGGCTCATGCCCAGGGGAAAATTTCCATCTGGAGGCCTTGGTCGACCAAAACCCTAATTTGGTGGCACTGGCGATTTTGAGGTTGGATCCACTTGGAATTTGCAACTTTGTGCTTGATTCTTGATGTGGGAGTCCTCTTGATCCATTGTGGATGTTTGAGAGGTTTAGACAAGTTGAAGATCATGTAATTCCTTGATTGATCCTTTGTCTAAGGCTCTGAGAGGGCTCGAAACCCTAAGTTTGATTGTAGTGGATGCTCACCCATCTTTGGGGAGACTAATGAGGTATGATGGTCCATCCATATTGTGATTATGCTTTGCACAATGATGGGGAATCTTAGTGGTCAAAATTTGGGGTATGACACCTTCAAAAACAGGAGTATCCACCTGGGGCATCGAGAAAAGATAAGAAGACTCTCAGAAGACTGTCTGGCAACTTTTTCCTGAGCGGTGATACACTCTATAAAAGAAACTTTAACATGGTCTTGCTCCGATGTGTAGACAGACTAGAAGAAAACCCGTTGATGAAAGAAATTCACGAAGGATCTCTTGGCACTCATGCCAACGGACACACAATGGCGAGCAAAATTCTTAGAGCAGGGTACTATTGGTTGACAATGGAATCCGATTGCTACAAGTACATGAGGAGATGTTACAAGTGTCAGATATACTCAGACAAAATCCATGTACCGCCAACGCATCTCAAATTTCTCTCTTCCCCATGGCCTTTTTCCATACGGGGAATCGACATGATTGGCATGATTGAACCCAAAGCTTCAAACAGACATCGGTTCATTCTGGTAGCCATTGACTACTTCACCAAGTGGGTCGAAGCAGCATCATATGCCAATGTAACCTGATAAGTCGTGGTCCGCTTTATCAAAAAAAATCTCATCTGCCGTTATGGTGTTCCAAGCCAGATCATTACTGAAAATGGATCTAACTTGAACAACAAAATGATGAAAGAGTTGTGCGTCGAGTTCAAGATCGAACACCATAACTCATCTCTCTACCGACCTAAGATGAACGAGGCGGTAGAAGCGGCTAACAAGAACATCAAGAAGATTGTCCAAAAGATGGTTGTAACCTACAAAGACTGGCACGAGCTACTACCCTTTGCTCTTCACGATTATCGCACATCTGTCCGCACTTCAACAAGGGCAACCCCTTTCTCTCTAGTGTATGGCATGGAAGCAATGCTTCCCATAGAAGTAGAGATCCCATCAATCCGGGTATTGATGGAAGCATAGTTAACAAAGGCTGGATGGTGTCAAAGTTGACACGACGAATTAAACCTGATCGAAGAAAAGCGAATAACGGCTCTATGTCACGGTCAGTTGTATCAACAAAGAATGAAGAAGGCGTTCGATATAAAAGTCCGACCCCGTGTCTTCAGAAAAGGAGACCTTGTGCTCAAGAAGATACAATCATTTCTCACTGATTCTCGGGGCAAATGGACTCCGAACTATGATGGCCCCATGTGGTCAAGAAACCCTTCTCAGACGGCGCCTTGAGACTCGCAACCATGGATGGAGAGGAATTTTCCTACCCCAAGTATCTACGTCTAACAAGGTTGAATCCCTCAGCAGTCATGCCATCCATAAGAAAAAACTCCAGTCAAGGTCATCTTCGACAGAAGCTCAAGATGTCCAGAATTCAAAGTTGGTAGAAGGATAACGGTCGTTATGTTTCAATGTAGCCCTTTTCCCTTAAATTACCATTTTCTAACTTTGTAAATACTCTATGGGATCACGCGCTTGGCTGATTTCCATCCTATAATTAAAATTTCAGCCCTAGTGCTTTTATTTGCATTTCTTATTTGTTTTAACTTTACAGAATGACATTTTTTAACATGATCAACGATTCTTGAAATAAAACAAAAATGAATTTACTTGTCAAATTGTTTCTACTTTTTAAAATAAAGATGGCAATTCTTTTGACTGTTGAACATCAAAAGAACATCGACCGCTTCTCCGGAAGTAATTGAACCTCAAAGTTCAGAATCAAAGTACTCCTTATAAACCAGTGCACCTGAATGAAGGATCAACTATGTCAGAAACCATGTTTCATCTAACATCCCCGGCCGAATTCTTACCTCTTAAGACCGATTGAATGACTCTTTCTCCCTCTCAGGGAATACTTCTCCTAAGCAAGGCAGAATTTCTATCTTGGACCGATGGTACTTTTCATCCCCCACAGTGGCCGAGTATCCAGTCCTGTTCATCACTTAGTCTGTATGTCGCGTCAGTTTTGTCAGCATAAACATACATACATCATGCATTATTAATTCATATTCATAATCATATTGCACCACTATCACTTTGGTCAGTCTTGTCCCCAAGTCATAAAGTCCTTTTATCAATTGAGTTGTCAGCCCTTTCCTCGTTGGGAAAACTGTCACCTGAACAATCTTTCCCCCAGCTTATTTCTGGATTGGAGATCGTCCTCGACCACTTTGATAACTTGAACCTCTGAAAAACAAGAAGATCTTCGACAAACGTCACTCTTCACCATCGAAGATGATATCTTCGCTTTCCTAGATTAAGGAAAATCCCCAAAGAAAACCTCTTAACCGAAGACTCTAGGCAATACATCAGTTTCTCTCCGAAAGATTTGCTGTCAATAAGGTCTTCAGCACCTCCAAATTGGATTTCATCACATGGCATTTCTCTGAGAAGATCTCAAAGAAAAGTATGATGTAGTATCCCCAAGCAGGAAACAGTCTCTCAAGAGACTCGTTTTTCCCCAGTAGAGTCAACAAATGGCATCTCCAACAAAGAAGTCTGCGCACCTCTACAGCTCAGACAAATGGGTATCCCCAGCAAGTCTGAGGACAAAAATTTTCCCATCAAATGGCATCTCCCCGGGAAAATACGGCGAGAAGTTTGATGAAGGCCGCTAGGAATAGCATCCCTTGTCAAGGAAGGAACTTGACAAGAAGAAACTGAGACCAGTTCCTTGGCTGAAGACCAGGATCGAGGGGAAGTTTATTTCAGAAACTTAGACCAGTTCCTTGGTAGGAAACCAGGATCGAGGGGAAGTTTATATCAGAAACTGAGACCATTTCCGTGGCTGAAGACCAGGATCGAGGGGAAGTTTATTAACAAAAGAAACCGAGAACAGTTCCTTGGCTGAAGACCGGGGTCGAGGGGAAGTTTCACCCTTTTCTAAGTATCATTGCTTAGCAAAAGAAGATGGATGGGTAAACTTCCATTCATAACCTCCATCAAAATTTCGGGTATTCCGATATTTAATCCTCTTGTACCCCGAATGCCCGAATACCTTCGCCATTCACACCTTCGGGTCCAAGAAAATTAAATAGGGGCATCTGTCATACCACAAATTTTTACCACCAAGACTTTCCATCGTTGTGCAAATCATCATCACAATATGGATGTACTTTCATGCCTCATCAGTCTCCTCAAAGAGGATTGAGCATTTACTACAATCAAGGATTAGGGTTTTGAGCCCTCTTAGAGCACTCAGACAAAGGATCAAATATGTCAACTACAACTCATTCCAAATCTTCATGGATTTTGAGTTATTAATGGAGCAAAATCACTAAAACATGAAAATATCCCTTTTTCCAACACTTAGTGAAAATCTGCCTAAGTTAAAAAAAAACAACAGTCCAAAGTCCAAAATGTAGAGGCATTTTTCACTATGATCCAAGGGGATTCAGAACCATTTGTGAACAACAAAGTTGAAGTATGTCATGAGAGTTTTCCAAAATGTCCAAGAACTCAATCAAACTCCATTTGAGCTAGGAGTTATGGATCTCCTAAGTTGCCTTGCAGCAACTGTTTTCAAGACATATTTTGGTGCAAACTTGCACCCCACGATTCCTTAGACTGATTTTGAACACTTTGATCATTCAAATTGTGTCCAATTACAACACAAATGAATGAATGATCTGATCCATAACACAAAATGCCAAGAACCTAGCCTTCAATGTGCAAAATCATCATGAAAAGGAATCTTGAAATTCAAATTTGGCATCAAGCATTAAAGTGATGCATTGAGGTGGCATGAATGAGCCACAAACCAGTCTAAATGAGTCAAGACATATCCAAATATCAGAGGACCTAAACCGGCAAAGTTTGGCACAAGTCAATGGCTAGAGGAGACCCTTGACTAAGGAACCAAAGCATTCAATGCAATCTGATCCAAGCTGCCATTCACTATTGATGCCAAAACAAACTTGTTGCACTATAAATAGACCTCAATTCTGATAAGTTTGAGTACACCAAAGCACCCAAACTGATGCTTTACCCAAAATCTCTCTTTCACTCCAAAAAAACACCTTCTCCTGTAAGTCACTATCGGGTTTTGCATTTGAGAACAATTCTGTCCAAACCAATGATGCAAACACCTCACATACATCATATGTAAGTGATTCAAACACATAAACAACATCTGGAACATCAGAATCCAAAAGTAGTACCCTATTTGCACAAGCTTTTAGCAGATTTGCAGTTGAGGTGCCACATCAAGTTCTAGCTCATTTTAGTCCACTCCAAGCATTCAAACACACTCCTTGGCAGCTAAGGAAGCTGTCCAGATCATTGGAACACATCTGTAACATCTCCATCAGCAAGCTCGATCACCAGCTGCAAGAGGTAAGCCTGACACCTTCAAACTCTATATTCCATGCATCATAAATGTCATTTCAAGTTACCACCATGATTCTACATGTATGTAGAGTAATAACCCTCAATCAATTGCCATGAATCAATCGTGTATAGAATTTCATGATGTTCTTGCAAAAACTAGGGTTCTTGAGGTTCTCCTTTGATTTCTCACTTCATACTTAATATAAATGCAATTAATCTATATGGTTGTGATCCTTGTTCAAAAACGAACAAGATTGGTGTTTGAATCGTGCAAATCTGCCGAAACAGGGTGCGCGCGAGGTTGAAGATGACTGTTGGCGCCCTTTTTCAAAATTTTGAATTTTTGAATATTTTGATATTTTTGTTAATTGATTCAAAAATTAATTTCTCTCTTAATTTTTATCATTTTTGGTTGATTCTTTTTTTAAAAATTCACAAAATGTTGAAATATTTTATTTTACAAAAAAGTCACATTTATATTATTTATTTAATATAGTTTGATTTTTGAATATAATTTCATTTTATTTTGTTTTAAACATTTTTAAATGAGATTCTCCCCTTGATTTTTCAAAACCAATTGAGTTTCAAGCTTTTATGTGATTAAACTTGGTTTTTAAAAATATTTTTCAAAGCTTCCAACTTATTTTTGAATATATTTGATATTTTATATCATTTGTTATTTAAATTTTCTTTGAAAAAAATGATATTTTGATCTAGAATTAGGGTTTCCTCTTGATTTTAAATTTCTAAACTTTTGGGGCCTCTATTAGAGTGTAAGACCCATCCCTTTGTAAATAAAACAATTTTTGGGCCTCAGTCATTGTATAAGTCCTGATACGATTTTAAAAATCTCAGCGCGATCGCCGTTTTCAAAAACTTTTTGGGCCTCCCCTTGTGTTGTAAGTCCCATTCTCTTTTCTTTCAAAATAAACTTTGGGCCTCTAATAGAGTGTAAGACCCAACCCCCTTGTACCTAAAATAATTTGGGTCTCAGTCATTGTATAAGTCCCACTGTGTTTTCTAAAAACCACGGCGCGATCGTCGCCATTTAAACAAAGGTTTCTGGGCCTCTCCTTGAGTTGTAAGCCCTATCTTTTGTACAAAAATAAACTTTGGGCCTGTAATAGAGTGTAAGACCCAACCTCTTTGTAAATACAATAATTTAGGCCTCAGTCATCGTATAAGTCCCGATACACTTTTCAAAATAATAGCATGATCGCTGTTTTTCATCTGGGGCTCTCCTTGAGTATAAGCCCCAATCTTCTTTTAAACAACTTTTTTCCCTTTTGATTTAGATTCAAATTCATAGTTGTTATCAAAACTTTCTTCAATTTCTTGAATAATTAACCATACAGCTGTTACAATGGAACCTTGCCCGCCTGTAAGTTTTATCAGCTTTCTTTTACATACTTGTTTATATATATTTGTTTATAATGCTGGAAGTTTGCTCACCTGTACGTCCTTCTACACTCTTCAACATACTTGTCTATATATTTCATATGTATATACCCGTATATTATTTGCTTAGAGTTTTCCCCGGCAATTAGGTCTAGGATTAGATCAAACTAGTGGTCGCTCTTTTTTAACACATTCAAAACTAGTTCCCCATAGGAAATTCCAGATACAGTCTTGCCTCCTCTTGGGCTTATACAATATGGAACAGAGAAAGGCATTATTCCCGGTGAAACTTTTCTCAAGACTGTCACTATTAGAAAATTTGTCAAGAAATTCATTTCCCCCAGAGAGGATTAATTCCCGATGAAACCTCTCTTGAATTTCTTCAAACCCTAGAATTATTCACTACATAAAGGATTAATTCCTGGTGAAACCTTTCTGGAAATTTTCTTAAGTTTGGACCCACAGGTTTCCTAAAAGCATCCCCAACCTCCTCTTGGGCTTTGTATAAGGACCCTCAGTCTTCTTAAAAGTTCTCATGCCTTCTCTTGGGCTTAGTACTAGGACCTGAGACCTCTTACAAGTATAGGACAGATCCTAGTCATCCTTGCTAGAGCAGTTTTTGTAACGCCCCAGTTTTAGTATTTTTATTTAAGTGAGTCGTTTTTTTATTATTTTATTATTATATTATTTTATTTTCGACTTTTATCTGAAATTATGTTATTTTTCGATATGATTATATTTTATCGTGTTTTGGGATCGTTTGCGAGAAATTTGAGTGTAGGGGTATTTTGGGCATTTGGGTGTATTTTGTTAAGTTAGTAAAAGAAAGAAAAATAGAAATAGAAGAAAAATAGAAAATTAGAAAGAGAAGAAGAAAAGAAGAAAAAGAGAAGAAAAGAAGAGGAAAGGAGAGAAAGAGAGAAATTGGAGAAAACTTGGGAAATCAAAGAGAACAAGTTCTAGGAATCGATTAATCGGGTAAGGGTGTGAAATTCAATTATCTTATATATGTGTATGATTATGTATGTTTGTGTGGAAGTTTTGTTGGTTTTTCAAATATAGGTCGAAATGAGATAAACGATTAAAAATCGATGTTTTCACGGATGAATTTTGAAATAAATTGCGTAGATTAGTCGTATGAGGTTAGGCCGAGATTATAGAAACTCGTTTGGTTGAAATCGGTTGATATTGTGAGTTTTGACATTTTTGAGTTTTGAGATTTTGAGATTTTGGTGAAAAATAAAAGTCGTGGAATCGGGTTTTTCTTGATCCTAATATGTTGGTATGTATTTATGTGATATTACCATGTATTTATTCGGAAGAAAGTAATTGAATCGGTCGGGTTTCGGGCGATTACGCGGCTGTACCAGAATGTAGCAGAATTTCTGGTTTTGTGCGCAGTCGTACGGACGCGTGCTGTAGGTGAAAAATTCTGTTTTGGAAAAACTTCGGAAATTCATATCTCTTGAACCGTAAGTCGGTTTTGACCCCCGTTCGAAGCGTGGGGAAGCTAACGAGATGTTCTTTCTAGGAAAAATGATTTTGAGGTCTGAACCTAGTCCAATCGGTACAGTTTTTTCGAACCGTTTCGTAGTGTCGGGTGTCCGGGTTTATGTTTTTGCGTTATTTTGAAATATTCATATCTTCTTCGTTGTTTATCCGATTTAAGTGTTCTTTATATGGATGTGAAGCTAAAAATATGTTCTATGATTTGGTGAAGAAAAATATTATTTTTAGCCAACTTTTAACCGACTTTTCCGGTAAACCGTAAATCGAATTGTTTGGTTATTTGTGAAAACGTTCGTTGCCGTTTGGCACAATTGATGTGAATGTAGGTGGATTGTGTGTGATGTGTGCATAATTGATGTGTATTATGCTATGTGCTGTTGTGTGATGAAAATGCTTGTGATGATACGTGTGGTGATGAATTGTGGCCGAAAGGCAAATAAATGCAATGTGTTGTATTTTGTTATATGTGCATGTTTGTGACTGCATATATGTGGGAGATGCATTGGTTGTCATGAGTCATTGTATGCCAAACATCATGAAATGCATTGTTGAAACGTCCTGAGTGACGATTTGGTTCCTGAGGGAATCCATAACATCGTGGTCCTCGAAAATATGAGGCGTTGCCTGAGGACTTGAAGCGATGAATTTGCTATACCATCGTGTGCCTCAAAAATACGAGGCGTTGCCTGAGGACTTAAAGCGATATGTATAGACGATTGTGGGCTCCTTTGGAGACTTAAAGCAATCCTTAACGTCGTGGGCCTCGAAAATATGAGGCGTTGCCTGAGGACTTAAAGCGACGGGTGAACATCGTAGGCCCGACGGGGAGTTACTTGAGATTCTCAGTAACGAGCGATGATTCCAATAGTTCCTGAGTGAACTAATGATGAGACATGAGAAATATTGGAAGTCGGTACCGCATGGCATGTGCATAGAGTCGTTGTGTCGGTCTCTGTGCATTTGCATGAATCATGAATTAATTGTGCATGGCAAAGTGATTGTGATTGACGAGATGAAATATGTGCAATTGTATTGAATGGTATATGTTTGATTGACATATGTGATTGTGAATTGTTGTGCATTTGTGTTATATGCATTGGGTTATGAATGCTATGTTTTGGTGTATAAACATATGCTTGATGCGTGAATATGTGATTATGTGAATATAATCTGTATATGCCTTATGTGTTGGCAGGTGATAATTGTGGTGAGATAATTGAACATGTGTATTTTTATGTTGATATATATAATTATATTCATTTATATTATGGTTGTCTTTCTCACCCTTCTGCTCGTTTTATAATGCTCTATGAGGCATTGCAGATTAGAGTTGCTGGAGGTATTTTGTGAAGCTTTGTATCTTCACCATTTTTGTCGGTCGGCTCTGATATGTGACACCGGGTAGTTAGGGAGGCCGTTTGCTATTATTATGTATTATGTATATATTATCTTTTGGCTGGTACATGTATAACTTGATGTATGACAACTTTTACATGATATATGTTAATCAGATTTTAGATTTTCCGCTTTAATTCTAATTTCTGGAATGTGGGTGTAAGGAACGGAGTTTCCTCTGTATGTATGCTACCCCACTGTCGCATATCTTTATGGGCAGGTGTTGTATGTATTGTTTGGTTTCAATTGATGTGATTTCCCTGTCTATGCCATGATAATTTAAATAGACTCTGATCGAATTTCGAACTTTCTTTTATTGCTTTAAATGCATGTTTATTTGGGGGTATAGATTGGGGGCGTCACATTAAGTGGTATCAGAGCCAGTCTGTGTCAGTTTGTGTCAGTTGTGTCTGTTGTGTCTGTCGTTTTAGGCGAGTTGCTGTTGTGCAGCAGTTGTGTGCTGGTGGGTTGTTGGTTAACCATAAGTTTCTGTATTTGGATGAACAGAATATGGCCCGAGCTGTGCAGGATGTACCGGATGTTATGGGTAATGATGAGTTTGGAAAGAATAAGCTGCCTATCTTCAAGGGAAGATATGATCCGGATGGTGCACAATTTTGGTTTGAAGAGGTTGAAAGAATCTTCCGTGTGATGGATTGCGCTGAAGAGAATAAGGTGAGATTGGGTACTTGCATGCTGGAGGAAGAAGCAGCTGATTGGTGGGTTAGTTTGCACCAAGGGTTGGAAGTGGATGAGGAAGAGGTTACTTGGAATTTATTTGGCCGAGAGTTTCGGAGGAAGTATTATCCTGAGGGAGTGAAGGAAAAGAAAGAGATTGAGTTTTTGGAATTAAAACAAGGTAATATGTCAGTTGTTGAGTATACGACTAAGTTTGTGGAACTGGTGTAGTTTTATCCTCATTATCCGGAGGCGACTGCTGAATTTTCTAAGTGTGTGAAATATGAGAACGGATTGCGTCCGGAGATTAAACGGGCAATTGGTTATCAGAGGATTAGAAGGTTTTCTGAATTGGTGGACAATTGTAGGATGTATGAAGAGGATTGTAAAGCGCGTGCTACTCCCTATAAGAGTGTGGATGACAGGAAAGGGAAACAACAGTTTCGTGATGGGCCTTATGTGACGAGGGGTAACTTTGAGAGAAAGGCAAGTGGGGGAGGAATGTCTGGTCCTCCGAAGTGTTACATTAAATGTTACAAGTGTGGAGAAGTAGGACATCTTCAGATGGATTGTAGGAGGAATAAACTGAAATGTTCCAATTGTGGAGTTTCGGAACATGTTGCAGCGGATTGTAGGAGAATTAAGGTGCGATGTTTCAACTGTGGTGAAACAGGTCATATTAGCACAGGCTGTACGAAACCGAAGAAAGCTCAGACTGGTAGGAAGGCTGTTGCATTGTCAGGAGAGGAGACTACTAGTGCGGATCGTTTGACTCAAGGTACTTATTTATTAATAGTATACCTTTAATTGCTATTGTTGATATTGGAACGACTCATTCGTTTATTTCGTGTGAGTGCGTGAAGTGTTTGAATTTGTTGTTGTCTTCTTGGGGTAGTAAGATGGTTATTGATACTCCAGCAATGGGGTCAGTAATTACTTTTTGGTTTGTTTAAATTGTTCTTTGACCGTTATGGTAACGGCTTGTGATGGATTTAGTGTGTTTATAATTAGAGAGATTAGAATGAGATAAGTGGGGGAGAAGCTGGTACTTCTCCATGTGGCTTCAGGTGTAAAGCGCTGGCTCAGTGGGTTGTGAATTACAGGATTATAAGTGTGATTTCTGGTTCAAGAAGGGATGCAGAAGTAAGGTTTAGGTTAACTAAGGATTTGTGCCTTAGGTGGTTTTGTGTATAGGATGTAAGGAATGCTATTATGGTTTGGTGGAGACGGTTTATGCTTCATCATGGTTGTCGGCTGTCTATTGACAAATTGAGGAACTGATCACCCTCAATCTCTTGTTGATAGTAGACAGGAATTATGTTGGATGTATGGACGTGTCTTTCCGGCTTTGATAGTGGTGCGGATTGGATTACTTGAAATTTAAGGAAATGTTCGCGGATTGTTTTGTCAAGTTGAAGAAGATTTTATATCTGACGGTAATGCGGAATTAAGGTTCTAGTAGGTGGTTAACTTGAGAAGTCGTTGAGAGTCCTTTTTGGTTGGTTGTTGTAATAGGTTGGAATTTGGATTATCAATAGAAGGGATTGTGTATGGATTACGGACAGTGGTATAAGATGACGATTGAGATTAAGTATTCACTTTCGAGATTAGGTAACTGTAATGGTTTGGTTGAGTGGATTAGAATTACAATTGTTGGAACGATTGATAAGAGTAGTGATTTGCTTGAGTTGAGGCTTTAATCGACTTGTGTGACGGGTTATATTTGTTGTTATCAGAAGTAGATGTGGTGTTACTATGAGAGGCTCTGAAGTTGGTTAAGGTGATTAGAAACTTCTTGGACTTTTGTTGGTTATTATTGGAGGGTATGGAAGACTTTTTCCAAGATTAGCGTTTGGTTACGTAAGTTGACTTGCAAAGGTGGAGTCAATGGTTTGGGGATGTATCTTGGATGAGTAGTCGGTGTGTTAAGATAAGAGAGTAAGTAGTGGCTTATGTTCTGTGATATTCGAGGATTCATGGAAAGATCAGTATTATTGTGGAAATTGGAATCATTTGCAGTTGTAATTGCGTTGGAATATTGGGAGTATTATCTTTATGATTCTAGATTTGAAGTGTTTGGTAATTACAAGAATATTGAGTACTGGTTTGGTCTGAAGGAATAGAGACAACGAGATTGGTTAGAAGTTGAGTAGAGTTATTGTTGTGTCTGAGGAGTTAAGTTGAAAGTTTCTATGTATGGCTGTTTTGGGTGGTCCGAGGATTAGAATTGTTTGAACAGTTCAGAGGCTTGTGTCTGGTGTGCGAGATAACACGAAAGAATGCAAGGTGGAATATTAAAAGTGAACAGTGGTTTTTGAAAGGTTTGTGAAAGAGTTAGACTTTGGGAGAGAGATTGGTAGTTTTGATGGTTACGAGTTATCAGAGTGCGCAGCGGGAGCGTGATGTGGCATATTTCGTATATGTGTGTGCGACTTGTGAGGGTTCGTAGGTTGAACATTGGAAATCTATAGGAATGATGAGACCATTGGATGTTTCAGAGGGGATGTGTTAAGAGAAAGGTTCTAATAGTATCCATGTGCTGCTAGTTGAGGGATGTTTTGGTTATATGTTCGATTGGAGAATCGTAGCAGGGTTGTGGTAAGGTTGTGTAACAATGATGTTGGTGTTCTGGTTTTGTTGATGCTGTGGTGTCGGGGAACTTTATGTTCTTGTTTGGGTTGTTGTCTCGTTTCCATTGTGTTGGTTCGAGTGCGAAGAGCTAATTCCTGTGTGGGAATTAGGGGAGTGTTACCTAGGGTAGGGTAACGATCTTGTTGTGTTTCGGTTCTAGAGTGAACCTGTGTGTTGGTATCGTGGTTTTCCTTGAGTTGTGAGTTGGTTGTCAAGTGCATTGTATGGGCTTTGCATCTTGTCGTTGTTGTTGTCGTCGTTGTCGTGTCGTTGTTGTATCTGCTGTTAGCAAGGTGGTTTGTCAGTTGTGTTATTCGGGGTGTGCCTTTTTGTTGGCATGTTGGTTTGTTAGTCGGATGCGAGAGTCGTATCCAGAGTTGTTCGTCTCGGTTATATTTTCGAGGACGAAAATTTCTAAGTGGGGGAGAATTGTAACGCCCCAGTTTTAGTATTTTTATTTAAGTGAGTCGTTTTTTTATTATTTTATTATTATATTATTTTATTTTCGACTTTTATCTGAAATTATGTTATTTTTCGATATGATTATATTTTATCGTGTTTTGGGATCGTTTGCGAGAAATTTGAGTGTAGGGGTATTTTGGGCATTTGGGTGTATTTTGTTAAGTTAGTAAAAGAAAGAAAAATAGAAATAGAAGAAAAATAGAAAATTAGAAAGAGAAGAAGAAAAGAAGAAAAAGAGAAGAAAAGAAGAGGAAAGGAGAGAAAGAGAGAAATTGGAGAAAACTTGGGAAATCAAAGAGAACAAGTTCTAGGAATCGATTAATCGGGTAAGGGTGTGAAATTCAATTATCTTATATATGTGTATGATTATGTATGTTTGTGTGGAAGTTTTGTTGGTTTTTCAAATATAGGTCGAAATGAGATAAACGATTAAAAATCGATGTTTTCACGGATGAATTTTGAAATAAATTGCGTAGATTAGTCGTATGAGGTTAGGCCGAGATTATAGAAACTCGTTTGGTTGAAATCGGTTGATATTGTGAGTTTTGACATTTTTGAGTTTTGAGATTTTGAGATTTTGGTGAAAAATAAAAGTCGTGGAATCGGGTTTTTCTTGATCCTAATATGTTGGTATGTATTTATGTGATATTACCATGTATTTATTCGGAAGAAAGTAATTGAATCGGTCGGGTTTCGGGCGATTACGCGGCTGTACCAGAATGTAGCAGAATTTCTGGTTTTGTGCGCAGTCGTACGGACGCGTGCTGTAGGTGAAAAATTCTGTTTTGGAAAAACTTCGGAAATTCATATCTCTTGAACCGTAAGTCGGTTTTGACCCCCGTTCGAAGCGTGGGGAAGCTAACGAGATGTTCTTTCTAGGAAAAATGATTTTGAGGTCTGAACCTAGTCCAATCGGTACATTTTTTTCGAACCGTTTCGTAGTGTCGGGTGTCCGGGTTTATGTTTTTGCGTTATTTTGAAATATTCATATCTTCTTCGTTGTTTATCCGATTTAAGTGTTCTTTATATGGATGTGAAGCTAAAAATATGTTCTATGATTTGGTGAAGAAAAATATTATTTTTAGCCAACTTTTAACCGACTTTTCCGGTAAACCGTAAATCGAATTGTTTGGTTATTTGTGAAAACGTTCGGTTGCCGTTTGGCACAATTGATGTGAATGTAGGTGGATTGTGTGTGATGTGTGCATAATTGATGTGTATTATGCTATGTGCTGTTGTGTGATGAAAATGCTTGTGATGATACGTGTGGTGATGAATTGTGGCCGAAAGGCAAATAAATGCAATGTGTTGTATTTTGTTATATGTGCATGTTTGTGACTGCATATATGTGGGAGATGCATTGGTTGTCATGAGTCATTGTATGCCAAACATCATGAAATGCATTGTTGAAACGTCCTGAGTGACGATTTGGTTCCTGAGGGAATCCATAACATCGTGGTCCTCGAAAATATGAGGCGTTGCCTGAGGACTTGAAGCGATGAATTTGCTATACCATCGTGTGCCTCAAAAATACGAGGCGTTGCCTGAGGACTTAAAGCGATATGTATAGACGATTGTGGGCTCCTTTGGAGACTTAAAGCAATCCTTAACGTCGTGGGCCTCGAAAATATGAGGCGTTGCCTGAGGACTTAAAGCGACGGGTGAACATCGTAGGCCCGACGGGGAGTTACTTGAGATTCTCAGTAACGAGCGATGATTCCAATAGTTCCTGAGTGAACTAATGATGAGACATGAGAAATATTGGAAGTCGGTACCGCATGGCATGTGCATAGAGTCGTTGTGTCGGTCTCTGTGCATTTGCATGAATCATGAATTAATTGTGCATGGCAAAGTGATTGTGATTGACGAGATGAAATATGTGCAATTGTATTGAATGGTATATGTTTGATTGACATATGTGATTGTGAATTGTTGTGCATTTGTGTTATATGCATTGGGTTATGAATGCTATGTTTTGGTGTATAAACATATGCTTGATGCGTGAATATGTGATTATGTGAATATAATCTGTATATGCCTTATGTGTTGGCAGGTGATAATTGTGGTGAGATAATTGAACATGTGTATTTTTATGTTGATATATATAATTATATTCATTTATATTATGGTTGTCTTTCTCACCCTTCTGCTCGTTTTATAATGCTCTATGAGGCATTGCAGATTAGAGTTGCTGGAGGTATTTTGTGAAGCTTTGTATCTTCACCATTTTTGTCGGTCGGCTCTGATATGTGACACCGGGTAGTTAGGGAGGCCGTTTGCTATTATTATGTATTATGTATATATTATCTTTTGGCTGGTACATGTATAACTTGATGTATGACAACTTTTACATGATATATGTTAATCAGATTTTAGATTTTCTGCTTTAATTCTAATTTCTGGAATATGGGTGTAAGGAACGGAGTTTCCTCTGTATGTATGCTACCCCACTGTTGCATATCTTTATGGGCAGGTGTTGTATGTATTGTTTGGTTTCAATTGATGTGATTTCCCTGTCTATGCCATGATAATTTAAATAGACTCTGATCGAATTTCGAACTTTCTTTTATTGCTTTAAATGCATGTTTATTTGGGGGTATAGATTGGGGGCGTCACAGTTTTCCTAAGATTCAAAGCCTCAGACCAATTAAGGGTTGATTCTCATCCCTTAAGACACCTTCCTCCTCTTGGGAATCATACAAAGATAAACCCTTTCATACCCATAGACTTGGACAGTCTCACCTCCTTTTGGATCTCCAGAAACCCTCAAGTTTCCCAAAGGAACACAGGAATAACCTTGATCATTCCATAAATACTCAATCTTTCATCTTTCATTCCCCAACTAAGGGTCATCTTACCATCAATACAACACTAGACAAAAATCAGAACCTCAAGGCATCTAATATTTCAACTCTTCTTCATTCCCCAGCAAGAGTTGATTCCCCAATTTGGACCTGTCTCTGGATCTCAATAATCCTCAGCAGAAGCTAGCCTCCTCTTAGGCTTTATATAAGAAATTCCCCAATAAGCCTCCTCTTAGGCTTTGCATAATGATCCTTATTTTTCTCAGCAAAAGTCAGCCTCAATCTTGGGCTTTATACAAGACACCTAAAATCTCCCCAGTGGAGTCAATCCCTTTTAGTCTCAATCTTGGGCTTTGTACAAGACAGATAAAATATTTCCCCGGAAAAGTCAATGTTTAGCCTCCTCTTAGGCTTTGTATAATGATCTCCCCAAAAGAGTCAGTCTCTTTTCAGCCTCAATCTTGGGCTTTGTACAAGACAGAGATAAAACTCCCTAAATAGAGTCAATCTTTTAGCTTCAACCCTGGGCTTTGATCAAGGCACACAAAAAACCAACATCCCCTCAGAGGAAATCAAAAACCTCTCTGTAGGAAGACATTTCTCTGTATATCACAAATCAAAATAGAAAATCAAAACAAACCTTAACCCCAGATAATTGTTGTAAGTGACACACTTGTTGATTCAAAAATCTAAGCTGTAGTCCATCTCTTATCCTGGTAAATCCCCTCTTTCACCTAACAACTGTAAGTGGCAAGCCTCTGGATTATTTACATCCACGCCAATGTCCATCTCTTAGCATGAAAGATTCCTAAGGAAAATTGGCATTTCTCTACACTGAGTTAAAGTTTTCTCCTTCAGGATAAATCCCTTATAAAGGAAATTATGGCATTACTGTATTCTCATATCCCAGTTAAGGTAATTCCCCTTTATAATCAGTCACCTAACAGTTGTGATGAACAGATGAGATATCTCCCTTAGAGATGACAAATTCTCTCAATCAAACCTTTAGCTTCAATCTTGAGCTTTGAACAAGACACAAATAACCCTTAGCTTCAATCTTAGGCTTTGAACAAGACACCAAACATCTTTTTCCTCCCATAGAATAGGAGGAACTACGATTGCTCTGATTTCCATGTTATCATTACGGGAATACGTAGGCATAAGATTGTGAAATCTTAGCGAGCATACATATCAAAAACCTTAGGTCCAATATATTACCAAAAACATCAAAAAACCCAAAAATCAACAAAAATACACTCTCAAACATTCCCAAAGGAGAAACTTTCCCATTTACGATAGACAAACACCAGTAAGTAGATAATAGAAGAAAATGCCAAACAATCTATGTATAACCATATATAGGATGGGTAATTGACAACTCCCCATTATTTAACCTGACCCCGGACCCAACAATCTCTTAGCATTTGTTAAAGAAAACATTTGCGTGCAAGGTTAGTTTGAGATAGCTTCCCTTTCCTTTCCATCTTCATAGGATAAATAAGAAATCAGAAAGTAGCACCCAATTCCAACCATGGCGATAAGGTGGTCGCGTCACCGACAAAAATCTCATGCTACAGAAAAATGGAGACTCTGCTGGGGAGATTTTATCCAGGATTAGAATTCCTAAGAGGTCTAGGTTGTTAGAAATTTTTCTACATACTATATACTATATATATATATATATATATATATATACTGCTTTTCCTACTTGATATCCGTGTTTATCTTTCTGTCAATGGGAATGCGATTAATACGCATGTGGAAAGTTTGAGAGAGCCCTAAGATAAGGGGTAGCATAGATGGGGAAACTTGTACGAAGTGAATCCCGAACAAGCGATTCTGGTAGACCACCAAATCAGGCGAGGGCCCATGTTGATACTTACTGTTGAACGACCCATGGTCGTGAAAGCAGAGTTTTCCCAATGCGGCCTTGTGACCCTGAGGATTTAAGGTGCTGCTTTGACCACCCGAAGAATCTTGTGTTTTGTTGAGATACTGCTTTGGTATCCTCGGAGAGGCTTAGTCTATAAGGTGCTGCTTCAACCACCTGAAAAATCTCATGTTTTATTGGGATACTGCTTTGGTATCCTCGTAGAGCCTTAGTCTATAAGGTGCTGCTTCGACCACCCGAAGAATCTCGTGTTTTGTTAAGATACTGCTTCGGTATCCTCGGAGAGCCTTAGTCTATAAGGTGCTTATTCGACCACCCAAAGAATCTCGTGTTTTGTTGAGATACTGGTTTGGTATCCTCGGAGAGCCGTAGTCTATAAGGAGCTGCTTTGACCACCCAAAGAATCTCGTGTTTTATTGAGATACTGATTTGGTATCACCGAAGAGCCTTAGTCTATAAGTCGTTGCATCGACCACCCGAATAATCTTGTGTTTTGTTGAGATATTACTTTGGTATCCTCGGAAAGCCTTAGTCTATAAGGTGCTGCTTCGACCACCCGAAGAATCTCGTGTTTTGTTGAGATACTGCTTTGGTATCCTCGGAGAGCCTTAGTTTATAAGGTGCTGCTTCGATCACCCGAAGAATCTCGTGTTTTGTTGAGATACTGCTTTGGTATCCTCGGAGAGCCTTAGTCTATAAGGTGCTGCTCTGACCACCCGAAGAATCTCGTGTTTTTTTGAGATCTTACTTTGGTATCCTCAGAGAACCTTAGTCTATAAGGTGTTGCTTCGATCACCCAAAGAATCTCATGTTTTGTTGAGTACTACTTTGGTATCCTTGGAGAACATTAGTCTATAAGGTACTGCTTCGATCATCCAAAGAATATCGTGTTTTGTTGAGATACTGCTTTTGTATCCTCAGAGAGCCTTAGTCTATAAGGTGTTGCTTCGACCACCCGAAGAATACCGTGTTTTATTAAGATATTACTTTGGTATCTGTTATACCCCAAATTTTGACCACCAAGATTTCCCATCATTGTACAAATCATCACCACAATATGGATGTGCCATCATGCCTCATCAACCTCCTCAAGGATTGTTGAGCTTTCACTACAACCAAGAATTAGGGTTTTGAGCCTCTCAGGACACCTAGACAAAGGATCAATCAATGAATGACATGATCTTTAACTTGTCTAACCTCTCAAACCCCCCATAAAGGATCAAGAGGACTCCCATATCAAGAATCAAGCACAAAGTTGCAACATTCCAAGTGGATCAAACCTCGAGATCGTCAGTGTCACCAAATTAGGGTTTTGGTCGACCCAGGGCCTCCAAATGAAATTTTTTCCTCTGGGCATGAGCCAATGCTTCAAAGCATAAACCAAAATGCTCCAATGGACCTCATGGACCCAACCATCAAGTCAATTTACCCTCAGGGGATGCATTCATCAAAAATCAAGAATTAGGGTTTCTTGACCTAATTCACCTCTAAGTTGACTTTTGAGGCAAGATATGAGCCAAGACCTCAAGACATGATTTGAGGGCCTCAAGTACACCACATTGATCCATTTATAACAATGGATTGATCCAAGAAGCTTGATTCACAAGTTTCAATTTCATCTGGACCACAATTAGGGTTTTGAAGGAAAAGTCAAATGTACCTTTGACTTTTGACCAAGACATGCTCCCAAACATTGGTACATGATTCAATACACCCTATAACACCTATGAACCCATCCATTAGGTTTGAATTAGGTCAAGAACTTGATTGCACAAAGGATCGCACAGTTTGGATTTCATCTGACAAAAAGTCAACTGTGCACAAAATCAAGTTTGACTTTTAGGAATTTTTCACAAATATGGTTCCCCTAAGTCAAAAATAATGTTAATGTATGGTATTGATCATCATTCATTAAGAAAAATCAAGAAAAGTGATTTTGTACCAACTTTGCAAGGTCATAACTCCTAAACCACAAGGCTTTTTTCGCCTATTCAAAGCTCAAATGAAAGTTCATCTGACATACTTTAAAAGTGTCAACTACGAGAGATTCCAAATCCTCATGGATTTTGAGTTATGGATTGATCAAAATCACAAAAACATGAAAATGACCACTTTTCCAACACTTAGTGAAATTTTCAATAAGTCAGAATATGTCTTACTTTTTCCAAAATGTAGGGACATTTTTCACCTTGATCCAAGTTAAACCAGGTCCATTGGTGAACATCAAAGTTGAAGTATGCCATGAGGGAAAACCCATGGCGATAAGGTGGTCGCGTCACCGACAAAAATCGCACGCTATAGTATCCTCGGAGAGCCTTAGTCTATAAGGTGCTGCTTCACCACCCAATGAATCTTGTGTTTTGTTCAGATATTGCTTTGGTATCTGTCACGGTGAAAATTGGATACCATAGTTATTTGTTAACTAGGATCGCATTTTTTATGTCACCACCGGTCTTTGATTTTATCCAAGGGAAGGGAGAAAAACCGAATTCCCACAATGCAATGCAAATGCACTAAGATTCTAAGGTTTGGAGGTTGGTTATACCTAGGGAAGATGTTAGCATCCTAGATATCTGTAGTACTCTACAGGAACCTCTTGATAAATTTTATGTTATTTGTTATCTGTTTTGCTAAGGGTTTAAGGGTAGGTGATTTATTATTATTATTCCTAAGTGTGCTCGACAAGATATCGCATCTTGTGCCTACATATCCTGTCAGGAGGGAATCAGAGCACTTGTAGTTCCTTATTAAGGATACTAAAGTTGTTTAAAGGTTTAGGAGAGAAGATGAGTCATCATCTTAAGAAACCACCACAGTTTTTTTTTAAATTTGTTTGTATTTGTGGGGTATGGGATTGTGTGTCCCTTCTTTGAGATGATTCACATCTAATTCTCTTGTGTGGAGAATTAGGTGAGCTAAAGATGTTTGATTGATTTTAAGGGGGACTAACTTAGGAAGTCTATCCTAAAGTTGTCTAAGAAACTTAAACCTATAGGGAGGTATGAAATGCATATGCACCATGCACAATAATTGACTATCATGCATGGGATTTTCCCTTGGATGTTACGCAATTAATTACAAATGAGATTTAAACGGGAGTGCTAGCAAAGTGGTGCTAGTCTTGTGTCTAGTGACCAAAAGGTTGAATGCGATGCCTAAAGGCAATCGACTTACATGGGTAGAAAATGGGCTCGACGTTGGATCGAGGATTTTTATATTTTTGAAAGGGTTTAGACATAAAGCAAACATATATCATATACAAAGTAAACACACAAAATCCATAAGCAAGGTATAATATCAACTAAAGGTTCTAATCTATGTCACTCAAACATATGATTTATCGCGAGGAATTCTAAAAGAACGGTTTATTAGGAAAAAAAGTTTTGATTTTTTAGGGAAATTAACAAGAGTATTAAGAATTAGGTAAGTTAGAAATTACTAATTAATTTGAAAAGGTTAAAGGTTTTCTTGTTAATAAAAGGGTTTTAATTAAAAAAAGTTTTTAGTATTATTTTTTTTAGTTTAAAGTTATATATAAAAAAAAGGTTATTAATTAAAGGAAGATTTTTATTTTTTTGTATTTTTATAAAAAAAGTTTTATTAAAAGAAAAGGTTTTAACCAAAGTTTAATTAATAAAAAAAAATATGTTTTATAAAAAGAATATTTTAGATATGTATATATATAAAATGCTTATTATAAAGAAAACAAGTTATTTAAAATGTTTTATTTTAATTAATTAAAAAAAAGCAAATTAAAAAAAGAAAAAATGAAACTGAAAGGAGAGAGTTAGAAACGGAGGGATTTGGTGTGCTTAATGGGCAGAGGGTCCATCGCGGACCCTCAGATCATAGCCCTACGACCTGTATGGGTTGTAAACCAATGGGTGCGATGGAGGGTGCATGGTACGCTAACGTATGAGTGCATATAGGATCATCAACAAACAACAGAAAAAGGAAAAAAAAAGGGGACCATGCATGAGCTCACCCTCATTCTCTTCTCTCTCAATCTATCCTTCTCCTCTCAAAAGGATTAGGGTTTTCAAAACCCTAGAGGCCGCTGCCCCTCCCGCAACTCACAATCGTCTCTAATCTCGCTGTCTCTCTCGATCAGTCAAACAAATAAACCCTAACTACCCTCAAACCCCAAAGATCTTATCCCCAATTTCATTATGATTTCGCAATTACAAGTTACAGATGTACATGATTAAAAGCAGAAAGGAAAAGAAAAAAAAAGGGTTAGCGAAGCTGAAGGCGACGGATGTGGACATGGCGCGAACGACTTCCATGAGTTCAATCAGGGATGATTCTCCAGCTTTACCTTTTTGTGTGATTTTGTTTGTGTTTTTCTGCTCATTTCTTTGTCTGTTGCGTCCTTTGAGGGATGATGATGAATAGATATGTATTTGAATCTCTAGGTTTTTTTTTTTAGTTTGGGTCATGAAATTTAGTTGCTGCCTATAGGGTTGTGATTTTCGTGTGTTTTCTGATATTGTGATCTTTTTTGAGGCTGTGATATTGTTTCTTCCAAAAAACCCCTCAAATGCCCTCATTGTTGCTGCTTTTATAGACATGACGTAGTGAATGCTTAGGATTCGAAATTGAATGCGGGATAGCGAGTATCATTGTAATTGATGAAAACTTGTTTTTATGTCGTGAAATTGATGCTGAAGATTTGATGCCACCTTTTGGAAATATCATATTTTTGATTATGTTGTGATTTTTGCCAAAACTGCATTAATCTCGTATTAAACACCGCGACTTCTTGCTATTTTCGTTTAGCTCTCATTCAATGGCCTTTTTTTATATTTGAAATTGATGTGAAAATTTTGATATGTTCGATGAAAACTTGCCATTTTTGCTTTTGACAAATTAATGCCTGAAGATTCAATTTGCTATTCTTTGCTTTTGTGTGATGCTGATCTTGTTTCCTTTTTTATGTTTCAACTTGTTTTGGAAAGAAAAATTATGGCTGTTAATTCTGATTTTTGCTTGATTAACGTATCGATTCACTTTCTATTCCCATTCAAATACATTTGAAACATGTCCAATCTGGTGAATTAAACCTGATGCTTTCTTTAATTTGGAAATGTATGATTGTGTTGCAGGCATTCGATTCCTTGTTGTTTTCATAGGATTATGCTGCTGCAACATATCATTGAGTGAATTCCATTTTTCTCATGACTTTTTCGACTGTCTGCAGGCTTTGAACCAAGGCACATGACGAATACCCAAACCTTGTTACAAACTGTTTCCGCATCATCTTTTTCTCTTGAGACTATTACTGCAGTTGAGATTTTTGCATTCAACATTCCCTCGCCCTTGACAAACGACAACTCGGTTTACATCCCGGCTGACGATGTCCGATTTATCCGTCGAGCACCTAATTTCAGAGCAGCAGGTTTGGATTTGGTTTCCTGGAGTTCGAATCTGTTGCAACCGGCATCACTTGTGTGTGTGGCTTGGATATTACATTTTAGAATATGGTAGGAAGATTGTAACATGTATTCCCCTCGTGAAGTTGTGGTCGCAACCTTTCCTCCTTTTTGGCCTTGTTTTCTTAACATAGAAACATTGGTTTTTGTTGTTTTTGTAGGAAAAGTACCATCGGCATGACATACTTGCAAACTTCGGTGCCTCTCGCTTATGATGGAACCACATGAGCCATGATGCTACGCCTGGATGAAAGTCACTTGTAGTATAAAATTTCCAAGGCCATGATCATAGCAGTAGTTCGAAACATGGTCAGGCAGTTGATTCCCACCGTACTGCATGCCAAGGTTGTTGGTCAAGCATGTATAAAAAGGTGTAATTCATGTAGCAGACAATTTACACTTTTTCTGTAAACATTTTCTCTTTATCCTTTTTGGAAATTGGATTCTTGGGAAATGAATTTGGGCACTTGAATGCCTTGATTGTATCCCACAGGAACTTGTTAATGAAATATACAATCTTGTATTTTCACTTATTATTTTTTTTAATTCAATTCTTTAACCTGATGAGAATTTTAGCTCGAAGAGCTTGATCCCTGTAACGAAAATTTAGAACCGTTCTTGTATCTCTTAACACTAATTATACTTGTCTTGATACAACTTGTCTTGTAACCTTGGACTTTTTTTGCATTATGTCAAAACTCCCTTATTTGAAATAACACCCTTCTTGTGGTGGTTCATGGTGAAATCTCATTAGGACATCAACTCAAAATGACGCGCAAAAATCTTGAACAAACAAACTTTCATGGCAAATTTCTTTAAACTTATGACTTGAATCTAAAAAACTCTTAATAGCTTTATTGCGTAATCCCACTTGAATACCGACTTGAAATGATATACAAAACTTCTTTGAAATCGTAACTTGAATATGAAACTCGAATTTGGATTTGAAATTAAAGACCTAATGAATTCAATTGAACTTTGCATAGAACGTGAATCTTGACCTCTAATTTGTGAGCTTTTGGCCTAAGCTTGATTCCAAATATCCCATCCAATTTTACCATTTCAAAGTGTATGGTTTACGAACTACCAAAAATCCAAACTTTTCTACTTGATGACTAATGAATCAACCTCACGAACAAATCCAAACTATGCCTTGAGAAATCTTTTGAAAGTGAGGATACCACTTGTCATGCAATTCATCACGAGATTCCAACCAGTTCTCAAATGACCATGCTCAAAACCAATGGACAGAAAAAAAAACCCTAATCCTCCTTGGGGGAACTTCTAAAAAATCTTGAGGAAAATTGCTCTTGTATATTGAATAAAGGACCATAAGAATTAGGACACATCCTTTTTTTTCCACAGGAATCCAACACAACTTGCAAGGGACTAATCCATATGAATGTACACACGACCTCCACGACCTTTGAACTTTTTGCAGCAAAACCAAACAACAAAGTCTAGTAAAGTGGTTAGCTATGCATGGATGAATGACCTAGAAATGACATGATATCCTATGCAGACGATGCGAAATGAAAATAGAATCTTAGGGTCAAAAATTAGGGTATGACAGTATCCTTAGAGAGCCTTAGTCTATAAGGTGCTGCTTTGACCACCCGAAGAATTTAGTGTTTTGTTGAGATACTGCTTAGGTATCCTCGGAGAGCCTTAGTCTATAAGGTGCTGCTTCGACCACCCGAAGAATCTCATGTTTTGTTGAGATACTGCTTTGGTATCCTCGGAAAACCTTAGTCTATATGATGCTGCTTCGATCACCCAAAGAATCTCATGTTTTGTTGAGATACTGCTTTGGTATACTCGAAGAACCTTAGTTTATAAGGTGCTGCTTCGATCACCCAAAGAATCTTGTGTTTTGTTAAGATACTGCTTTGGTATCCTCGGAGAGCCTTAGTCTATAAGTTGCTGCTTCGACCACTCGAAGAATATCATGTTTTGTTGAGATACTTCTCTGGTATCCTCTGAGAGCCTTAGTCTATAAGGTGCTGCTTCGATGACCCAAAGAATCTTGTGTTTTGTTGAGATAATGCTTTGGTATCCTCAGAGAGCCTTAGTCTATAAGGTGCTGCTTTGACTACCCAAAGAATCTCGTGTTTTGCTGAGATAGCGCTTTGGTATCCTCGGAGAGCCTTAGTCTATAAGGTGCTGCTTCGACCACCAGAAGAATCTCGCGTTTTGTAGAGATACTTCTTTGGTATCGTCGAAGAGCCTTAGTCTATAAGGTGCTGCTTTGACCACCTGAAGAATCTCGTGTTTTGTTGAGATACTGCTTTGGAATCCTCAGAGAGGCTTTGTTTATAAGGTGCTGCTTCGACCACCCGAAGAATCTCGTGTTTTGTTGAGACTGTTTTGGTATCCTCAGAGAGCATTAGTCTATAAGGTGCTGCTTCGACCACCCGAAGAATCTCGTGTTTTATTGAGATACTACTTTGGTATCCTCAGAGAGCCTTAGTCTATAAGGTGATGCTTCGACCACCCGAAGAATCTCGTGTTTTGTTGAGATACTGCTTCGGTATCCTCGGAGAGCCTTAGTCTATAAGGTTCTGCTTCGACCACCCAAAGAATCTCGTGTTTTTTTGAGATACTGCTTTGGTATCCTCGGGGAGCCTTAGTCTATAAGGAGCTGCTTCGAACACCCAAAGAATCTTGTGTTTTATTGAGATACTGCTTTGGTATCACCGAAGAGCCTTAGTCTAAAAGGTGCTACTTCGACCACCTGAAGAATCTCGTGTTTCGCTGAGATATTGCTTTGGTATCCTCGGAAAGCCTTAGTCTATAAGGTGCTGCTTCGACCACCCGAAGAATCTCGTGTTTTGTTGAGATACTGATTTTGTATCCTCGGAGAGCCTTAGTCTATAAGGTGCTGCTTTGACTACCTGAAGAATCTCATGTTTTGTTGAGATACTGCTTTGGTATCCTCGGAGAGCCTTAGTCTTTAAGGTGATGCTTTGACCACCCGAAGAATCTTGTGTTTTGTTAAGATACTACTTTGGTATCCTCAGAGAACCTTAGTCTATAAGGTGCTGCATCGTTCACCCAAAAATCTCATGTTTTGTTGAGATACTGCTTTGGTATACTCGGAGAACCTTAGTCTATAAGGTGCTACTTAGATCACCCAAAGAATATCCTATTTTGTTGAGATACTGCTTTGGTATACTCGGAAAGCTTTAGTCTATAAGGTGTTGCTTCGACCACCCGAAGAATCTCGTGTTTTGTTGAGATATTGCTTTGGTATCCTCGGAGAGCCTTAGTCTATAAGGTGCTGCTTCACCACCCAAAGAATCTTGTGTTTTGTTGAGATACTGCTTTCGTATCATCGGAGAGCCTTAATCTATAAGGTGCTGCTTTGACCACCCGAAGAATCTCGTGTTTTGTTGAGATACCGCTTTGGTATCCTCGGAGAGCCTTAGTCTATAAGGAGCTACTTCGACCACCCAAAGAATATCGTGGTTTTTTTGAGATACTGCTTTGGTATCACCGGAGAGCCTTAGTCTATAAGATGCTGCTTCGACCACCCGAAGAATCTCGTATTTTATTGAGATATTGCTTTGGTATCCTCGGAAAGGCTTAGTGTTGCGGTGAGAATCGGATAACAAGCTATTAATTAACTTGCATCACACATCATGAAATTCACCACCGAGCTTTGATTTATCCAAAGGAAAGGGTAAAGAACGAAAACCCTAAGTTAAGAGAATCTAAGGTTTGGGGGTTGGTTATACTAAGGGAAGGTATTAGCACCCTAAGTATCTGTAGTACTCTACAGGAACCTCTTGTTAGTATTTGTGTTATGCTAAAGTTGCTTGCTAAGGGAAATGTGCTAAGGAAAAGACCTAAAGGTATATACACTAAGTATGCTCGCCAAGACATTGCATCTCGTGCCTACGTATCCTAACGCGAATGGAATCAGAGCATTCGTAGTTCCCCTCAATACGGGGTAAAAGGGTGTAAAAAGAAAATGGTAGAATCCGAGAAGGCATCGGATATAAAGGTAGAAAAGGGGGGAATAAGAAAAAGGTAGAAAAGAAAAAAGGTGGAAAAGAAAAAAGGTGGAAAAACAAAAAGGTGGCTCGCTAGTGTCGCTCCCGGGATTTTCATCCTAGTACAAACGCAAAAGTGGCACGGAACAGAGTCGCCAGCAATGTGTATTTGTCCCAAGAAAGGGAAAGGAAACATTGCATAAACTTGATGGAAGGAAAGAGCATGGTCTTGCGACCAAGAGAACTGGGTTCGGGAGTCGGTTACGCGTGAGGAAGGTATTAGAACCCCCACGCGTCCATCGTACCCGATGGGATCCACGCTTGCTTGTCTCGATCAAAGGGTGTAAGGAAAGAATACTGGAAAAGGAACTGCTAACTGGACAGAAAGGTAAAAAGGAGGGATAGAAAAGAAAGGAGAGAGAACAAGAAGCAAATGTAGGGAAAATAAAAGAAGTGCTCGAATGGGCCCTACCCCACTGCCTACGTATCTCATCGGGAACATGAGAATCAGAGCGACGTAGTTCACCTCAACGAGGGTCGCTTTGTTTGTGTTTTTTAGTGGAAACGTCAGAGTGCGCGTTCCAGCAGTTTAGGTGTTGCAGCTCACTGTAGGGAGACTTAGGCGTTACCTGTTTGCGGTGGAACGGACTTGACGAGTCCTTAAGGAAGGAGTGAAGGAGATGAGAAAAGAATTCCCGAAGGAAAGACGTTATTGTTTGTTTGAAGTTTTTTAGAAAGAAGTGTTTTTGATTGTTGGTGTGTTTTGTAACACATATTGTATTTAAGTCCCTCATGTAAGATCGAATGCGTTGCACATCGACCCAAGACGGGACGTACGCTAAACATTCTAAGAAAGTGAGGGAAGACCCCTCACTATCTCATTCTTACATGAAAGGCTCAAATACAATATTTGTTATGCCTTTATTAAGTATTTTTTTAATTTGGTTTTGAGATGAGAAGAAGAGACTCAAAGGAGGAGTAAAGGTAAAAACTAAAGGGGACTAAGACTCACCCTAGTATTAGCATGCTTGGAGATCCTAAGGTTAATGTGGTTTAAGAAATATAACCCTAAGAAGATAGAAATCAACTTACTTCCAAGATGGAAGTTAAGTTATTTCTAAGAGGGAAGAAAGAAGAAGTTATTCAAAGAAAGCATGTCCATGCTTATCAAAATCACCATTTGAATTATTAAAAGAAAAAAGAGAGGATGAAAGAAAGAAGTGTATGTGGAAGCATATTCACACACTTACTTACCCTTTGCACCTACATGAAAAGTGTTAGTTCACAAAACATTTACAAGTAATGGAATGAAGAAAGAATACCAAACCATGATCAAACCAATTAGGAACCAAAGAAATAGGATCCTAAGAGATGAAACTCACTTAAGGTCAGAACCTACATCTAAAGGTATTCTCTAATGTTAAGGTATCAAACACATGCTAACTATGCACAATTAAATGTCCTAAACACCAAAGAAGTGAATCATGGAAGAAATAGATGATTACAAAGTGAATATGCAAAGTAATCATGCATTAATGCTTCATGAAAGGTTAAAGTCAGAACCATATTCAATTCATAAATGTCTTAAGATGCACATGAATCATCATACAAAACATGGATAAAAAAAATACAAGTAGAAGGAATAAGATGAAGTAGAAGTGAAACATGTTTCAATATATGCACAAAATGACATATTATAGATGCACATCATGTAAAATGATTGGTGAATGTATATGGGCAGTGGCATAACATTGATGAGATGTAAATGGAATGAGGGAGATGTCATATAAAATGCACACATAAAGCAATTAAAGCATAAGAGGAGAAGATGTAAGAATTCATATCAAACTTCAAATTAGAAAGCATAAACTCAAATCAAAATGCAAAAACATATCTAAATGACCTATAATGGAACAAACATGACCTCTAACATCATACAAATGACCTATAATAGATGCACAACCAAACATCAAGTGGTGGCATAAATGCCTCATCAAACCATGTGATAATGGGACATAAAAGAATGCACACAAGTAACTTCAAATGCAAGGCATTAAACAACTATCAGAGTATATGAGAAAATTGTAAAATTAAGTCCTAAACAATCCAAGTCAGAAGAACAAACATGGACCAAAACTCATATCAAAAATCAAGAGAAAGCATGACCTAATAGTTCCACAAATTCACATTGAAACACATCACAAGGTTACACAAAAATGAACCCCTACACACATGATAAAATGACTTTAAAAATCAAATAAAAATGGATTTAGATGCTTTAATATGTTATATAAACAATACAAAAAGAATGGGTTTAAAATGTGATGTGAAATGGGAGAAAGAAAATATGCAAGTTGGAGTGTCAATGAAGAACATCAACTAAAAAGAAAATTGGAAGAAAATTATGCAATTAAGTGCAAAAATTAACAAAACCAGAATTAAAAATAAAATAAAATTATTTAAATATGTCAAGAACACACATGGATTTATTTAGAATTTTAAGAGATTATTAACTATTTTTAAAAATAGAAAACCAAACAGATATGGAAAAGGAATTAAAAATAATAAAAGAATGAAAAGGGGGTGCAGAGAAAGTAATTCGCCAGTTAAAAATGTAATGGGCCTGAAAAGGTGGTGTGTGAAAAGTAATTACTCAAACCAGTCCATATGTGTGTGTTTGTGTGTGATGAGTGTACATGCAGTCAGGTACGTGTTGCAATTATAGCCACAAGATCAATCCATCATCACCACTTGTGCAAAGTAATCAGATCACACGCACTAAATCACATGCACATGATATCTAAACTACACGCGCATATAGGCAATCACTCAGAGATAAAACAATTGAGTCACATGATATACAACATTCTCATTAATGCGTTGGCCTAATATCAGACGTTGGATCAAAGTCAATGCAAGATGATCACACAATTAATTAGATCATGTCAATCAACACGCAAGCACACGGTAACAAAGATACACATGCGCACATGTAATCAATCAGAGAGAAAAATGAAATACGTGAGATGCACATGCTTTTTAATGCGTTGGCAACACCTGAACCACACGATGAGAATAATCCAACGGCCACGATATAAAACTCAAAAACCCTAGCACATTCAAACCACCGGCCGGAGAAGGACCTCCGGTCATCTTCTCCGGCGTACTCCACCGTCTGCAAATTTTTACATGTCCAGAAATCCACAAAAATGGTACCAAAATGTAGAGGAACTCACGCACAACACCAATCCACAAACATTTTCCACATATCAATCATATATACAGAGAACCGAGGAGATTAAAGTTGCCCTAAGTTTTGAAACTATGCCTCTAAGAGACCTATCAACTAGCCAGGACTCACGCAGCTTCTAATAAGCTTAAATCAACACAAAAATAACAAAATAAGCAAGAAAACATGAGAGAAATGTTTGAGTGTTTTGGAACCTGGAACTTGGAGATCTTGGAAGTGTTGAGAAAACCAGAGATATCTTCTTGATCTTCAACTTTGGAGCTTCAATTTAAGCAAAATAAATGCTGTTTGAGCTTGATATCTTGAGAACAGAGAGAGATTCAAAAATTTGCTGAAGTACACTTGAAGAATTCGTGTGGATTATGCTGGCTCTTACTTCAATCATGCACCATTGATGATGATAGAGATGAAGTAGATGAAGGTGATGACAGAATCGTGCACACAGAGAAAGAGTTTAGAGAGAGAACTTAAATTGTTTTTGGAGATAAATTGGAAAAATGAGAGTTCCCCATGAAACTGTGAGTGAACTTTTGATTTATATGTTGGGTTAAGTGTGCTAACTCATGGTTAATTGAGTTGACTAGGTGAGGTTAAGTGAGTGCACCCTAACTAACTGAGTCAAGTTAGTTAGGGACGAGTGAATGAGTTGTTATAAGGTGGGGAGGGTTTATGATGTTATGGTGGAGCTTAGAGAGAAGAGTGGTGGTGATGGAGGCATGCTGCAGCGAGGGAACTTGTTCAGCAAGTTTTAATTCATTGCCTCTTTGGTGTATGATGGCATGGTGAATGTAGGATGTAAAGAAAGGTGTTTGGCTAAAAGAAGTAATACGGAGAGTGATGCTTGAAACATTGTCGTGCAAGCTGGTATGGATTCACAACACTAACAATGAGTTTTTTTGATTTTGTAGCAACATCATTTCAATGGAGATATAAGAGTTTGATGAGGAATTGCTCTCTTGTTAGTGAATGAAACTAGCTACTTTTGATGTCAATGGAAAGAGGATAGATCATAGAACAAGATTAGTGTGGGAGTTGGATTGAAATGGGACCTCAAACACCCTTAAAAATGGACATGAACTCAATGGATCCAAACCTAACTTGGGGCGTGGCAAACATGGCATGGCAAGGCAAGGCAACATGGCCTATGAATTTTCAGCATGAACACCTCAACTTTAACCCATCATAACTATTTCATAACTTGCTCAAATTAAAAAATGTCCAACATAAACATTGAAGAGGGCATGGAAAGGAACAACTTTGATGTTGGAAAGTTTTCCATTTGAAGCTTCCTTGATGGAGAAAAATGATTTGACTTTTGGCACACCAGGTGTTTGTCAAAATTATGGCCGGTGGACTTGGTTTTGCTTGGTCATGACATGGTTTTTTGACCTAGTTTTGTCAGACTTTGATCAACCATAACTCATTCAATTTTGATCCAATGGAAGAGTTCTTTATATGGATTTGAAGCTTAGAACATGAACTTCAATTGGCCCAACTTGGGCCTGAGGTTTGGAGCTTTTATCTTGGAGAAAGAGAGCCTCAAAGTAGGGTACAAAATGGTCCAAACTTGCCATTTTTGGAAACCCTAAAGTTTCCATTTTTGGCAGTTTTGTGATTTCTTGATTTTTCATGATTCATCCATCATTTCTTGATCAAATCTTGTCCAATGAACATATATAACTTGAATTTCATGAATTTGACCTCAAAAGGTCAGGAGTTGACTTTTTTCACTGCACAGTTGACTTTTCCCCCAATTTCATGATTATCAAGCCACTGATCAATTGAACCTCTTCTGAAATGAATCAATGGCCAATCTTTCATCCTTAGACACTTAATATCATGTAGAAAACATTGAAATCAAGTTTGAATCAAAATTTCATCAGGAGACCCTTTGAATCCAAAACCCTAATTTTGACTATTTTTTATAGGAGGTGGTGCACTGTCCAATCTTCTTGATAATTTTCCTCTTCCAATGACTTGTGGGAATCAAGTGGGATGATATATGATGTAATAGACCCTTGAGGCTTTTGAGAGACCCTTGGCTCTTATTCCTTTGCTTTGGATGATCCACCTCTTTGAGAAACAACTGATCACATACCCTTATGCAAGATGCAATGCTAAATGTTTAATGTTTTATTTTTCTATGCTTGAATGCAATGCAATGATATGAAGAAATGAGAGGGAAAATTTTGGGGTATTACAGCTGTCCCTATTCAATCACTGTAGACCTGAATGGATGATAGCGATTGCTGTCAGCCTTTCAAGGTATGGAGTGATTGAATACCGAAAATAACCAGAAAATTTGCACTCTGTGAAGAAGAAGAAAAGGGATATAAACCCAACCAAATGAACTCTGCTCAGATAAAAACTCTGGTGGGAAGAATAGCACTGGAGGGATGTCTTTTAGAACAACGCCAGACGACTACTGGCCTGCCACACTACGGGTGGACTTTAAGAATGTCTTTTAGCACGACGCCAGACGACTACTGGCTTGCCACACTGCGGGTGGACTTTAAGAACGTCTTTTTGGAACGACGTCAGACGAATACTGGCTTGCCACACTGCGGGTGGACTTTTACCAATCTACGGTTGGACTTACAACTGTCTTTTTGAATGGAGTCAGACGACTACTGACTTGCCACACTACGGGTGGACTTGCACCAAGCTACGGTTGGACTTTGCAGCTGAATTGCCACACTGCGGGTGGACTTTTGCCAATCTACGGTTGGACTTAAAACTATCTTTTTGAATGGAGTCAGACGACTACTGACTTGCCACACTACGGGTGGACTTTCGCCAATCTACGGTTGGACTTTGCCTTGCTTTTCCACCCTTGGATGGACTTCTGCCAATCTACGGTTGGACTTTGCTTTGCTTTGCCACCGTTGGATGGACTTCTGCCAATCTACGGTTGGACTTTTCTTTGCTTTGCCACCCTTGGATGGACTTTTGTCAATCTACGGTTGGACTTTGATGTTTTACCACCCTTGGATGGACTTTTGCCAATCTACGGTTGGACTTTGACAAACTTCCAATACTGGATTACGCTCTGCATGCATATCAGACATCTCTGCTGACTCTGCTGAGGAACAAATGATCAATGATTTGACTTTAGAGACTCCTGAAAGGATGGTATCTCTGTTGGAGAATGAATGAACAATCTGTTTGCTTCGAATTGTCACGCTTGCCAAAATAAATTGGACTTTGAGATATGGAGAATGATGACTCTGCCAGGAATTATTTCAACTGATTGGGAACAAATTATGGTCATAGCAACTCCGCTGGGGATGAGAATTTTCTGACTTGGCTGGGGAGAGACGGTACTAACACTCTATTGAAGAAGACAAGTCATTAAAACTCTATTTAGGGATCTATCAAACCCGAGGAGAATATGCTAACACTTTGCTGAGGAAGAGATTCTGTTGACCTACTAAACTTCTACGGGGAAGAAAAAACACCTCAGCTGGGGAGTATTGTTGACAAGATTCCATGCTGAACTCTGTGGGAGAACTCTGTGGGGAGTACAATTACCAGAAATACGATCTTGATGGGGACCAGAACTACTCTGTCAAGGATACACAAATCCTAGTCAGAAGACATTCTGTTGTGACTTGCTGGGAAAGAGTCCTTAGGGATCTACTGGGAGAACACACAGGAAATCCATTGTAATTTGCTGAGGAACAAAGCTGTCAAGCTTAGAATAAGAGCCACAATGTCCCATGTTAGGCGACTCCACTGGGGGATAATAAGTTTACAACAAAATCTGTTGGGGAGAACTGCTTTTAAGAGGATTTTACAGAAGACCACACATCTTCTAACTCTTGGGCAAACGCTGAGACTTGATCTAGACGTATTAACCGGGAGGCCGCTCTACTGGGGATAATGGATCTGGAACACATCTTGCTGAGGAATTTTATGATGCCCCATGTTTGGGAGGTTCAACAACTTGCTTTTGCCCCAGATTACACGACTGATCTGAAGAAACATCCCAAGAGGATTTTACAGAAGATTCGACATCTTTAAACTCCTGGACACTCGTTGAGTTTTGAACACTAACTGCGAGGTCTGCGAAGTAACTCTACCGGGGAATTTGCAACCGTTATCGACACAGAAAAGCTTGTAGCTGTTGAAAGTACTGAATAGGAGAATCGACTTAATAAGATACAACACTATCCAGTTGATATTAACTTGTCGATATCGAATCGTCATGAGCGACCGACGGTCGAAGATGGACTCAATCAGTAAACGTTGTGACAAAAGGTGACGTGGGGACTCTCCTTGAACTTGACTGCCCTGGTATTCTATATGGGGATAAGTGATTCCTTGTCTAGAAGACATGATCCATGCTCTTGGAATACTTGTACCTGCTACCTGCAACAAAAGAATATGCACACGTGCCCCAGGATATTGCGTGGTTTGAATCCACCATCCAGGATTACTCAACATTCAAAGTGATTTTAAATGTTTTTCTGCGCATGTTATTTGTAAGGCCACAATGTTTTCAAATGCAATGTTTTATCAAAAATTAGGACGTTTTTGCAAACAAAGCAGTAAAAAACAAAATGAGAAGCTTTTGAATGAAATTCAATTTATTGATTGAAAAGGTCCAGAATAGGAAAGTACAATTGGGAAGCAAACCCTGGAAAGAGGAGATTGCTGTAAATTGAGAAAAGAAACTATCCTAATGGCAATGTGAAAACGGCATTCCACTGAGTTTCAATTCTGCTATGGCCAGTATGTCTTCAAGACTCCCCGGCCTTGCCTTCTGAGGAATGATCAGACCGATTCCTACCCTTTGGAAAGTCAGTTGCTGAAACGGTGATGGAGTACAGATAACTCAGACCGTAGTCATTCGCTAAAATCCCTATTTTGCATGGGCCGCCTTTTCGGGTTTTCAATCCATCGGGATACCCTTTTTTGCCTGAGTTGTCCTTGCGGATTTTCAACTCACCGGGTGTACAATTTTTTTATTTTATTTTATATCCCTAATTTTTGCCCGAACCTTTTTATTCTGTTTTTGTGGTTCGCCGGGATGCCCTTTTTTGCCTGGACTCTTCTCTTTTTTTTTGTCCAGCGGGTCTATTTATGCGAAGTATTTTTTGACTACGTCTGAGTTGACAGGGGACGAAAAGTCTTCGCCATCCATGGTTGTAAGTAATAAGGCTCCGCCCGAGAAGACCTTTTTAACCACGAATTGACCTTCATAGTTGTGAGTCCATTTGCCCCTATGATCTGTACTAGGAGGAAGGATTCTCTTGAGTACCACATCTCCCACTTTATAAACCCGAGGACGCACCTTTTGGTCAAATGCCTGCTTCATCCTCCGCTGGTATAACTGCCCATGACACACAGCTGCCAGTCATTTCTCTTCAATAATGCTCAACTGATTAAATCTGGCATGAACCCATTCAGCCTCGTCTAACTTGACATCCATCATGACTCTGAGGGATGGAATTTCAACTTCAACCAGTAGTACTGCCTCCATACCGTAAACAAGTAAGAATGGTGTTGCCCCAGTGGACGTGCGTACTGACGTTTGGTACCCATGCAAAGCAAATGGTAACATCTCATGCCAATCTTTACATGTGACCACCATCTTCTGCACAATCTTCTTAATATTCTTGTTGGCCGCCTCCACAATGCCATTCATCTTCGGGCGATACGGAGAAGAATTGTGATGTTCAATTTTGAAGTCTCGGCACAGCTCAGCCATCATTTTGTTGTTTAGATTAGAACCATTATCAGTAATGATTCTCTCGGGCACTCCATAGCGACAAATGATATCCCGTTTCAAGAAACGAGCTACCACCTGCTTAGTGACATTGGCATAAGATGCTGCTTCAACCCATTTTGTGAAGTAATCAATGGCGACCAAGATGAAACGATGGCCGTTTGAAGTAGTAGGCTCAATCTTTCCGATCGTGTCAATGCCCCACATGGCAAAGGGCCAAGGAGAGGATATGGCACTCAACGGATTGGGAGGCACATGCACTTTGTCTGCATAAATTTGGCACTTGTGACATTTGTGGCCGTACTTGCAACAATCTGCCTCCATTGTCAACCAATAATATCCCGATCTCAATAATTTCTTTGCCATTGCATGTCCTCCAGCATGGGCACCGAAAGAGCCTTCATGTACTTCCTGCATTAACATGTCTGCTTCGTGTCTATCCACGCATCTGAGAAGAACCATGTCAAAATTCCGTTTGTACAGCACGTCATCTTGATTCAAGAAGAAGCTACCAGACAACCTTCTCAATGTCTTCTTATCTTTAGTAGATGCCCCAGGCGGGTACTCTTGACTTTTCAAAAAACACTTGATGTCATGAAACCATGGCTTGTCATCAGACGTTGCATTAACAACAAACACAAATGTAGGTCTGTCAAGACGAGACACTTCAATCTTAGGTACATGGTTCCACCTTTGCACTTTGATCATGGAAGACAATGTGGCTAAGGCATCAGCAAACTTATTCTCATCTCGAGGAATATGGTATAGCTTCACTGTTGTGAAAAATGTCAACAATCTCCTGGTATAATATCTATACGGAACCAGATTCGCTTGGTGCGTGTACCAACTCCCTTTCACTTGATTGATTACCAAAGCTAAATCACCGAAGATATCGAGGGTCTTTATTCGCAAATTAATTGCCTCCTCAATCCCCATTATACAAGCTTCATATTCTGCTTCATTGTTGGTGCATCCGAAAGTTATTCGGGCAGTGAAAGGCATATGAACACCTTCCGGCGTGATTAGAACTGCTCCAACTCCGCACCCATTCATGTTGACAGCCCCATCAAACATCAAACTCCATTTGGATTCAGGGTCTGGCCCCTCCTCTGGGAGTGGTTCCTCGCAATCTTTAACTTTGAGAAACATGATGTCCTCATCATGGAAATCAAATTTCATGGGTTAGTAATCATCAATCGGCTGTTACGCAAGATAATCTGACAAGATACTTCCTTTGATGGCCTTTTGAGAAGTATACTGGATATCATATTCCGTCAAAACCATTTACCACCGTGCAACTCTGCCTGTTAGAGCTGGTTTCTCGAAAATGTATTTGATAGGATCCATTTTTGAAATCAACATTGTGTGCCTGGTCATATACTGTCTCAATCGCTTAGCAGCCCATGCAAGTACACAACATGTCTTCTCAAGCATTGAGTATCGGGACTCGCAGTCATTGAACTTTTTGCTCAGGTAGTAGATAGCATGCTCCTTCCTACCTGTCTCGTCGTGTTGACCGAGAACACAACCCATAGAACCTTTAACCACTGTCAAATACATTATCAAAGGCCTTCCTGAAACTGGAGGCATGAGGATTGGAGGTTCCTGCAAGTATTCTTTTATTTTATCGAATGTCAATTGGCAATCGTCATTCCACCTGACCGTTTGATCTTTTCTTAGCAGTTTGAATATTGGTTCGCATGTGGCTGTTTGGTGAGATATGAACCTTGCAATGTAGTTCAATCTACCTAAGAAACCACAAACTTCTTTTTCTGTTCTCGGTTCAGGCATATCTTGTATTACTTTCACTTTGGCAGGATCAACCTCAATCCCTTTTTCGCTCACAATGAAACCCAGCAACTTTCCAGAACGCACCCCGAAAGTGCACTTGTTTGGATTCAACCTTAAACGGAACTTTCTCAACCTTTCAAACAACTTTTTCAAGTTAATCATATGTTCTTCTTCCGTTCGCGACTTGGCAATCATGTCATCCACATAACATTCAATCTCTTTGTGAATCAAGTCATGGAATAAGGTTACCATTACCCGCTGATACGTTGCCCCTGCATTTTTCAACCCAAAAGGCATCACCTTATAACATTATGTACCCCATGGAGTAATGAACGTGGTTTTCTCCATATCCTTAGGCGCCATCTTAATCTGGTTGTACCCGGAGAAACCATCCATAAACGAGAACACTGAAAACTGAGCTGTATTGTCAGCCAGCACATCGATGTGGGGTAGTGGAAAATCATCTTTCGGACTAGCTTTGTTAAGATCTCGATAATCCACACACATTCTAACCTTTCTGTCTTTCTTCGGTACCGGCACGATATTGGCTACCCGGGGAGGATAATTGGTCACAGCAAGAAACCCTGCGTCCCACTGCTTTTGAACTTCTTCTTTAATCTTTATGGCCATATCGGGATGAGTCCGACGAAGTTTCTGCTTGACTGGCGGGCATTCTTCTCTCAATGGCAGCCTGTGCACAACAATATCAGTATCCAACCCTGGTGTCGCGGCCGGCAAAAATTATCGAGTCGCCACCATATTTTTTAAGGAAAATAATGATAAACCTAAATATCCTAATCCTAAGGTAGAGATTCCTACGGTTCGGGAGTCGGTTAAGTGAAGGGAAGGTGTTAAGCATCCCTCACTTCCATTGTACTCAATGGGATCCACCTTTGAATTTAGGGTATGTTTGTTTGTCTAAAATATGAGAAAACCTAAGTTTTTTATTAATTATACTCGCTAGGGTTGGTTTGCAACCCTATGCCTACGTACCCTCAAAATGAAGGATCAGAGTAACCGTAGTTCACCTCCCCTATTCCTACCCCCTAATCCTATTCCTAAATCCCAAATCATATCCCTAAATCCCATCCACTATTTATACTCTTGGATAAAGAGTTCTATCCCTTAAATCTAGTGTTTATACTCCTAGATGAGGAGTTCTATCCCTTAAATCCCTTATCCATTATTTATACTCTCGGAGGAAGAGTTTTATCCCAAAATACGTATCCCATCCCTTATTTAGGCTCTCGGACCAAGAGCTTTATCCCTTAATCCTTTTGTTTATACTCTCGAATATCAAGAGTTCTATTCCTAAATCCAAATCCCTTATCCCATCCTTTATTTAGGCTCTCGGACCAAGAGCTTTATCCCTTTATGTAAATCCCTTAAAAAACCTTAAACATCCTTTTAAAAACCAATATCTAATTTTTCACAAAAAAAAGAAATTAAATCAAAAGTTAAATAATTAATATGACAAAAAACAAAATTAAACCAAAATAAAGTCCACATTCTAAATAATTCCTAAAAAATATTTATATTCCAAAATGTTTTATTTTTTTATCCCAATCCCATATTTACCTTTTTTTTTTAAAATAATTTTTACAACTTAAATCCTTTATAGAATTTTATTTACATAAGTTATAAACAAAAAACTTAATTACCACCACATGAAAATTAAGAATTTAAATTAAACAATAAAAGAACAAAAAATCTAA